>OX387665.1:613594-1965849 GCA_947568875.1 Fissipunctia ypsillon | reverse complement strand
CTGGTGGAGAAACAGTTTTGTCTGTAAAACTAAAGATATTCTTTTCATATTAATTGAGTCGCTCAGCGGAAGAGTGGCCTAATCCACAAATTTAAACAAACAAAGTTAAGTATTTATTTATATACTAGACGTATCGATCTTTGAAACCATAGTGGCCTAAAATTTAGTTTGCGTTATTTTGAGTAGATGGCGTTGATCAATTTTCTTCTTCCATTATAATAGTAGTATGTAAATATATACTTAACTCTGTTTCTATAAATTTGTGGATTAGGCCACTCTTCCGCTGAGCGACTCAATTATGTTTATTGACCCACCTAGTATACTCACTGTTTAAAACAACTTATGTATTCTAATTTCTTGTAAATCTTCGGGAAAATGAGCTTGAAATAAAGGTTCCGAATACAGATTAAAAATAGAAACAAAATGATCAACTTATTTTAAAAAATCACTTTTAGCAACGTTTTCAGTTCGTCGCGCCACTCGACAGCATTCTTCAATTCTTGAACGTAACAGAAAATTATCATGAAAGTATATCAAACAATTTATACCTCCGCAAGGAGCTTGAATAGAAACTTTTTCAACCAAATCTGTATTCATAGCTCAGAACGATCTAGACTTTCAGGAAAGGAAATATTTTTGACCTGAAGGCAAAAAATCACAAACTTCCTAACTAAGTCAAGTACCAAGTTTTTATGGACGGGTCGAAGATGTTAGGCCATATCGATGAAAAAAATACTTTTGACCTATCAACGGTTTTGTCAAAACTTTGGAAACTACCTCGAATGGACGAAGTTTCCATGGCAGCCATTTCGTTAAATCCCCAAATTCTTTCGATGTCGAAGGACGAAGTATTTTGGAGGCAAAACCACTCAAAAAGTGATACAACTGTGATTCGGAACTCCTCGTCTCTTGAACGTATTTTGCATAATTTCATATATTATTTAAGTGGAAACTTCTGGAGTGGAATTTACATAATCCCGTGCGGTACGTTACGAATACTTATTCGCGAAGTTTAGCGTCGGCTTGATTGGTCAATGGTTCTATGTTAAGTTCGTGTTCTTCGGCATTGAAGGCAAAGTTTGCAGTTCTAGTTGTGTGTGTTTTTGAAGTTTTGCAGGACAACTTTTAGCTTGTACTTACCTCCCCATATGCTCTGATCTTGATTGGTTTGAATTTTCTTAGAAGTTCTTTAGTAAAATGATACTAGGAACTAAAACTAAGAACGAAGAACTAGATACCTACTAGACGGTCCGTGGATGGGTGACCATCCATTACACACCGAGACCCCCAGTGCCTTGGAAAGCACGTTAAGCCGTTGGTCCCGGTTATTTTTGTAGACCTTTGACAGTCGTTACGGGTGGTCAGAAGCCCAAAAGTCTGATAACCAGTCTTGCCTAGGGGTATCATGTTACTTGGGTTGTGGAGGTCAGATAGGCAGTCGTTCCAGGTAAAATACTGGTATTCAGCTGCAACCGGTTAGACTGGAAGCTGACCCCAACATTGTTGAGAAAAGGCAGGCAGGTGATGATACTAGAAACATCTCTTGTATCAGTACGAGGGTACGAGGTATACCTCCGCACATGGACCACATTGTTAAAAAAGCTTCAAAGACACTCGGTTTTGTGTTACGTAATTCTAAATGTTTTCGCAAGCCTAGAACTAAGATTTATCTTTTGTAACTGTCTCGTTCGTACTGTATTGGAATACTGCGCGGTGGTATGGCGTCCCCACTATGCAACACATAGTCTGAGGTTAGAGGCGATTCCAGAAAAGATTTTTATACCATCTTGCCTATTCTGCGGGATTAAGCAAAAATATACGGAACTATGCAAAACGTTTTCAAAATTTTAGCATGACCACTCGAAAAACGAAGAGATAATATAGATTTAATTTTTCTTTTTAAAATACTTCAGAGTAAAATAGACAGCCCCCAGTTGTTAAGTAAGTTTAATTTTAACCTACCCCACAACTACCCGCGTCACCCTATAAAACTATTACGTCCCCCATTCCGCAAAACTGTAACAGGATCCAACTCCCCCATCCCCAGAATTTGCAGGCTTTTTAATAATTGCGACGAATCAATAGATGTTTTTTCCACAACACTTCTAAAATTCAAGCGCCAAGTCCATCAAAACTAACCACCATATTGACATTTTTCTTTTTCTCTTGCCATCTTTGTATTTACTGTCAATTCAATTCAATTCAAAATACTACTCTACACTACTCCTACACCTCCTCCTCCCCCCCCCCTGCTCCCCCTCCCCCCCTCCTCCTCTTCTCTCCTTTCTACTGTGTTTCTAGAGCTACCCACTGTTGTTGAAAGTGTTATCTCTGCACTATTATTGTAATTTTATTGTTGTCATAATTTTTTTTTTTGCATGCCGTGTCTATCGCAGCATATTGTACACTATGCTGATATCATATTGCTTGTGTTATTAGGATAAGTAGTGCAATAAATAAATAAATAAATAACTAAACAAATTCAAAACTCCATAGTACTTTACCTATGACAAAAACGCAAGAACCCTCCACCGATTAATAAAACATGAGCACTTAACTGCCCATCTTTGGACACTCTATTCCTAACTCCAATATATCTCAACCAGGACTAACAAATAAAAGTATCAAATCCCCTATATTTTTAAAGCTCAATAACAACCTTATACCATCTCTTTCCAACACAAAGTAAGTGAACAAACCAAAAGGAGATAGCAACAGTCTACTTTATTATGATAATCGGAAAATTCGCCGAGACAGTACGAATGCGATCCCCGAATTCAGAGGTCTGAATAAACGATGAGACACCCAGGAGGTACATATCTATGTAATTTATTGCCCAGAATGTGGTTCAAACTGATTTTCTGGATTTATGTTGAATGTATGTAAGGGCGGTAGAGATTTGTACCTGGTTTGAGAATGAGTGGGTTTCGAAAGGTTACAAGCGGTATCGATGTCCTGATTGTATTATCTGATTTGTGTACGTAAAAGGAAAATTGTTTAGTTAGGCATTTAAAATTATAATTTTGAAAAGTGGTGATGAATTCTGTTTAGCTTTCGTAACGTTTTTGGAATGCAAGAACGTGCTTTGATTACTGATCATCTCAATTAAATTGTAGAACAATAACGCAATAAAAATAATAAAGCTACGGTTTCCTAGAAGAGCGGAGGCCGCTATATAGCGACCACAATTTACCGGTGAATGACGTCACTGAAACGTTATTTATGAAAGTAAGTTGGTGTGTTTTCCTGGAGAGCGTTTTTTGACACAGGTAAATTCAAACCCCGCTGCCATCATTTTCATGACAGCCGTCAGTGTGGCTGATATGTAGCGGCCGCCGTTCTTCTGGGAGACCACAGCTTTCGTGATCAGCTAGTTCAATTAAATTAAATTTCTATAGAACTTTAACGTACAAACGTAAAAGATAGCAACTTCGTTTAATTAAGGCGAAAGCGCCAGGGTAGCCGCGAAATTCAAATTTTCTTTCGTTTTTTGCAACTTGCAGGTCAGTATTTGGTTGTATGTTTATTAAAATATGATTCGCGACCGTCATCTCAGCCTATCGCAGTCCACTGCTGGACATAGGCCTCTCAAGTCTGCGCCACAACACCCTGTCCTCCACCTGCCTCATCTAGTCTGTCCCAGCCACCTTCTTAAGGTCGTCGGTACATCTAGCTGGGGGCGTCCCACACTACGCTTGCCGATACGTGGTCTCCACTCCAGGACTCGTCTGCTCCACCGGCCATCGGTCCTTCGACAAACATGGCCAGCCCACTGGCACGTCAGTTTGCTTACTCTGCAGGCTATGTCGGTTACTCCGGTTCTTTCCAGATAACTTCATTCCTGATTTTATCCATCAAATAAACTCCAAGCGTAGCTCGCTCCATAGCGCGCTGAGCGACCTTGATTTCGCAACCGTAACAAATATGTATTTACATAATTATTTGATATTTCTCGGGACCCCCGGGGTCCCGGACCTTTAGAAGGCATATGAGGGGCCGAAGCCAACTCGCAGAGGCCCGTTAGACGCTTTCAATGGAAATGAGGCACTAACCGACGATTATCCCTGTGCGTACTATGCAAGTGCACCCAAGGACAACCCCCGGATGGTGTAGGACTATTGCAGAATATGGAGACAAAAAAAAAATTGGGCTATGGGTTTGGATGGCTAAAGTGGACTGGTTATCTAAAACTATGGAAGGACTATGGCCCCTGCCTGACCAATGTGTGATAAATACAATACACGGATAAAATGGCAGGGGGTGACTTGCACACTCAACAATGGGCCCCCGGATACGGTCGCTAGCACATAGTGTCGTAGCGACAAGGGGGCAACATGTCTTGAGGTGCTTAAGAGGAGTGGAGAGGTATTCCACGGCTATCAGGACAATCCCGGAAGTACGGTCAAGATCCCTACCAGCATCTTACTGGACTACTTCCTTCCTCCGAGCACGTTTGCTCTTGCGAATCTCTACTCAAGCCAGCCAATAAAGGCAAGAATGAGGTGGGAGGTCAGTTCTCGTCAGTGTTCACTCCAGCCGGCCAATAAAGGCAAGCCAGAGATGAGGAACATGACTTCTCCCGGGAGATAGGGTACGTGGGGTCGCTACTGCCCAGCAGCTCGCCACATGCTGCCCTGCGGGTTTCTGTATCTCTCTTGGTCTGGCTCCTCATCCTAGACCTGTTCCGGCAAAGTAACCTCTACCGGCACAGACCTAGAGTTCGAAGCGCGCAAGCCCCACCACGACGTCAACGTAGAGATACGGCGATGGGGACAGAATTATAATCATTAAAGTCATCAATACAACTCTCTAAGACCAAGTAATCCTATTGAATGACTATTTCATGAAATCTTGACATTTTAGGATTATACTAACTTAAGGAGTTGTATTACTGATTCTAATGATTATAAAACCCAGAAACTGCGCTGCAAATTGCAAAAAAACGTAAGAAAATTTGAATTTCGTGGGCTACCTTAACGCTTCCTCCATTAATACGAATATCAATACTGATAATTTTTACTTTAGAAGTCAATAGAATTAACAAAACTGCTTACCCTAACTTACTTGATGGGAATTTAAGTGAATTCTACTTTGCGTAACACAAACGGTCGCAAAAATTATTCGCATAATTTAATTATTCCAAATAGGTAATGTATGCCCGCAAGGTATTATACTATCGCTTTTACAAAACGCCCGACTGACTGCGCAAGCAATTACCTGCCTTATTACAAACGCAATATAACTCATTGCAGCTGCAAAATAATGTGTATTTATTGCCCAGTTAGTGTTAAATGAAAACAAACTGTAACAGCTAGAAATAAGGTTGTATTTCATAATTACGTAAAGTCG
Organism: Fissipunctia ypsillon; assembly: GCA_947568875.1. NCBI lineage: Eukaryota > Metazoa > Arthropoda > Insecta > Lepidoptera > Noctuidae > Fissipunctia > Fissipunctia ypsillon. Next base: position 1,960,500 of record OX387665.1, on the reverse strand, counting down.
TATATGACTATGGAAATTGCTCTCTGCGTGACAGATCGCTGGGTTGCGTATATCCTTTTGAAATATACATTGAGGGTGAGAGGTACTTTTGATGCGACAGTATGTAAAAAATCTTGGACCTTGTCGTCCATTCATTTGGTCCTTGAATACGAAGGACCCTTTTCTAGTTCTTATTATGAACATTTTGAGAGGTACTTACCTAAATACAGAAATAGAACTCATTTGTCTGCGTAAAAGAGTAAGTATGGGGTAGGGTTGTTTGGCTGGAAAGTAGAGACTGAAAATCTATGGATTGAATGAAAATACTTCTTCTATAAACATTTTAATTTCAGTTAATAAGTCAATCTCAATGGCTCAATTGCTCAATTGGCTCAATTGGTTTGGAAAACGTCAGCCATATGTGGTTGACGAGGCATTATATGTGTTAAGATACACAATATACGAAAATAATAGCCACATTTTAATAAAACCCCCTCGTCCCCCGACCCGCCGCGTTGCATCGCCCGTCCGTGCTATTTGTTAACAATTTCATGGGTCTTATTTTTTTTTGCGCGAAAGCCTAATTCTATTCTAAAATAAAAGTACCCTAAATTACTCTTTATAATATCAGCTATCTGCCAGTGAAAGTTCCGTCAAAATCAGTCTAGCCGTTTCGGAGATGAGCCGGAACAAACAGACAGACAGACAAAAATTTTAAAAATTGCTTTTTTGTTATAAGTACCGTATATACTTTCATAAGCATTTGGTAAAAAACTGTTATTTGACATTACAAACAGACTATTCAATTTTATTTATTTGTATAGATGTATAGACTAATTTATTTATTTATTTATTTATTTATATATACACTGTTGTACAACAGATTATACATTACTTATAGATAAACCGGCGTGCGTGTATGACCAGATGTATGAACGTAAACGAGGCAAAAGGAGTATGTAAGGATCGTAACAGGTGGCGCTCTGTAGTTTCTGCCTACCCCCATGGGAAGAAGGAGTGAGTTTATGGATGTATGTATGTTATAGATAAATTATAAACTACAAAACATACAATAGGCGGCCTTATCGCGTACTGTACCTTAACCTAATTGTGACTTTTTCAATTGTCACTTTTTGACAATCAATTCATTATTTTCTGAGTTTATCTTGGCCATTACTAACATCGGTAAAGGAAAACATCGCGGGGAAACCTGGACTTACAGTCAATCAGCATCATCGTCTTCCTGCCCTTGTCCGATGTTACGTGGGGGCGGCGCAACACAGTTTTGGACTTATAATCAACTAGCTTATGCCCGAAGTTCGGAAGTTATCCCACGGGAACAGACTACCGGGATAAAAAGTATCCTATGTCCTAATTATAGCCATGGTCTACCTGTGTGTAAAATTTCATCTAAATCGAAAGCGTAACAAACAAACTCACTTTCACATTTAGAATAACTAGCTGCGTTCCGCGGTTTCACCCGCATAAGTCTCGACTCCGTAAGAATATCGGCATAAAACTATCCTATATGTTAATCCAAGTTATAAACTATCTGTCTGCCAAATTTTATCCAAATTTGTTCAGTAGTTTTTGTATGAAAGAGTAACAAACATCCATCCATCCATCCATCCTCACAAACTTTCGCATTTATAACATTATAGTAGGATTAGTTTGGATATAAGTCTGAAATCGCCAACCCGTCTTGAGCAAGCGTGGTGATCAATGCTCGTGCCTTCTCTGTATGAGAAGAGGCCTTTGTCCTGCAGTGAGACAGTAATAGGCTGGTATAATTTTAATTTAAATCTAACCCTTATCTCTTGTCACCAGCGCGTCGGCTGCGACCTACGAGTGGGATCAACTCGTCGTGTGGACGAGTGTGGTGTCTGCGGAGGTGATGGTTCCTCCTGCTCAAGACCCCGGTACCACTGGCTGGCGACACCAGGGTCACTGTGTTCAGCTACTTGTGGTGGAGGTAAGTTAACACGTTACTTTTATATTGCTTGACCAACAAGCCACGTGAAGTCACGTGATGGTCACGGCTGCCAATGGACTTCGTCATAATCATAATCATAATCATAATCATTTATTTGTCAGAATATGGTACATTATTTTATGGTCTTAAAATTAGTCAGTGGTATCATCACATTCTGCCAAGTGTGGCGTGCAAATATTAGGTACAGATATTTATTACAGTTAGGTTAGAATTAACATTATTGATTACAAATTAAAATTACAATTTGAGGTATGCCAATTTAAAAGTAATATCACACACACAATTTATTTAGGATGTCAAAGTATAAAAGATTACAATATAATTAGGATGTCAAGGTATCATTCAAATAGTCGTTTAAATTATAATAACATTTATTACATAGTAAGTTTTTAAGTTTCTTTTTAAACCCATTTAAACTTAACACTTGGATTGATTTTGGAATTTTGTTATAAACTTGCGGGGCTATGCAAAATATGCTCTTCCACATTAAGGCTGTTTTGGCTCTCCGTCCGCGTAACATGTCATTCCGTCTGTTACGTTTAACAGCATCTGATAGGTGGGGAAACAAGTGTGCATTTAACTTAACAAATAAGGCAGTTTCATAAATATACAGAGCCGGTAGTGTCAGAATTTTGTATTTTTTAAAATACGGTTTACAACTGTCCATTACTTGTAGTCCAAACATGGCTCTGATGGATCGCTTTTGTGCTTTGAAAGCGGCTTCTCTGTTTGTAGAATTACCCCAAAATATAATGCCGTATCTTAATACAGATGCCACAAGACCATGATAAGCTGTAAGCAGTGCATCTGTGTTAACTGTAGGAGCAAGTTTATACAGGGCATAGGATGAACTACTAATTTTCTTACATAGCGCTTCAATGTGATCCTTCCAGTTGAGCTGCCTGTCAATAACCAAGCCTAAAAATTTCGCACTATCTACGTCATGAATTTTGCTATCTCGGTAGTGAACTTCCATTTTCGCACTAGGTTTTTTATGGCCAAAGTGCATTATTTGGGTTTTCCCAAGATTAATTCGTAAATTATTATTATTAAGCCAAGAGATTAATGAATTAACCGCGGTATTGACATCAAGCTCATATAATTCTGGGTTATTGCAAGGTACTGTTACCGTACTATCGTCAGCAAAGAGTGTTATGGGAAAGTCTATGGCTTTGGGCAGGTCATTAATATAAATCAAGAATAATAAGGGACCCAATACACTGCCCTGTGGTACTCCAAAATACACTGTGCGTTCTTTGGATAGGTATGTTACTTCTTCTTTAGTCTTTAAGTTTAAATTTGTTATAGCAGTAAATTGTTTTCTTTTAGAAATGTAAGTGCATAATAAGTCTAGAATGTTACCTCTTATACCATAGGAGTCAAGTTTGTTTCTTAAAATATTGTGGTCAACAGAGTCAAAAGCTTGCGTCATATCACAATACACAGCACAAACTGGTGTCTTATTATCAATATTAGTCATAATTTTATTTAAAAAGTCATAAACAGCCATATTAATTGTCATATTCTTCCGGAAACCTTTTTGCTCGTTGCAGAGAATCATTTGTTTTTCTAAGTATGCGTAAAGCTCATTATAAATATATTTCTCATAAATTTTAGAAAAAATTGGCAAAAGCGCAATAGTTCTATAGTTTTGCATTAGCTGCTTATTACCCTTTTTGAATATAGGCTTAACTATGGAGATCTTAAGACGGTCAGGAAAAACACCCTGGCTGATACACAGGTTAAGAATATGACTCAAGTGTTTAGAAATTAAATCGGCAACATGTTTTATAATCTTAGTTGAGATTTCGTCATACCCTACGCTATTAGTGTTTTTAAGACCTTTTATAATGTTAAATATTTGTAACGGTTGACATGGAGCCATGAACATTGATTTTTGTTTATTTAATATATAAGCACCCGATCTTTTGCCTGATCCTGGTATCGGCATATTTTTTCCTACAAAATAGTCGTTGAACTTGTCAGCAATTAATTGAGGTCTGTTGATTGTTTCATTGTCAATTTGAATTGTATTTATTGAGTCATTAGGTAGATTTAATTTAGAGTTTTTTATTATTTTCCATGTCATTTTGCTTTTATTGTCAGAAGTTTTAATATTGTAGTTATTTTGAGATCGTTTAGTCAATTTAATTATTTTCTTAAATAATTTTGAGTAATTTGCATATTTTGTTTTATTTGTTTGAGTAGGTTCAAGTCTAGACGTCCATAATAATTGTCTTTTCTTAAAGCTACATAATTTAAGTCCTCGTGATATCCATTTTGGTTTTTTGCTTGTTGGTATTTTAATACGTCTACGGGGGAAGCATAGGTCATAGAATAATTTAAATTGTTCGATAAATGAATTAAATGCATCATTTGGATCGTCATTATTATAGATTTCAGAGAACGTTAGTTTCTCCAGGCAAGTTCTAAATTTTGTCATATTCTCTGGGCTAAAGTCTCGTTGTGATTTATACCAATATTTCAAAACAAAGTTAATGGGTACGGGACACTTCAGCAATTGCGCAGTGTGATCCGATAGGGCAAATTCTATCACTTCCGTCCTGCATTTTTTCACGAAATTGTGGGCGAAATTATCAATGCAGGTTTGGCTTTGCATCCTGGTTGGATTTTCTATTGCTAATGTCATGTTAAAGCTTTTTAGAAGACATTTCAGTTCTAAAGTTATATTATTTTTTTTCAATAAATCTATATTTATATCGCCTGCAATAATAATATTCCTATAATTTCTTCTTGCCAGTAATGTCAACAATTGCTCTAATTTGCTAAAAAATACATTCAAATTTCCTGCTTTTGGTACTCTATAGATACATATTATTACAATTCTATAACTTGTCAGTTCAATAGCACAGCATTCTACTACATTTGTCAATGAAAGTTCCGAAACCTCCGATAACTCCCTCCACGAATGTCCAGACCGGACCAGAATACAAGATCCGCCTCTTTGTATAGTATGTTCATCGTTTAGACGTTTTTGTGTCTATATCATTGAGAGTTTTGCCTGTATCCGGTATCCCCAACTAATTGTGGACCTTTTGTATCTACGTAAAACTCAAACCTAGATATATTTCATCACTTTTCTTGGGCTGGTATTCGAAAAAAAATACTTGACAATTATCATTTAGTCACATAATTTCTGTTATGGTAGAATAATGTACTTGAATTATGAGTGTTATGTTCATCATTTGTATTCTGTTGTATTTTATTTTCTTCTGCCTAACCTTTTCCCAATTATATTGGGGTCGGCTTCCAGTCAAACCTGATGTAGCTGAATACCAGTATTTTACATGGAGAGACTGCCTATGTGACCTCCACAACCCAGTTACTGGGTAATACGATACCCCTTTGTAAGACTGGTTGTCAGACTTTCGGGCTTCTGACAACCCGTAACGACTGTCAAAGATACATGAATGACAGCCGGGACCAACGGCTTAACGTGCTTTCCGAGGCCCGGAGTGAATATGTAAAGATGGTCACCCATCCACGGACCAACCGCGGCAAGCGTAGCTTAACCTCATCGATCGACCCGTGTGGCTGTTATTTCTTAGCCACAAGCCCCTCCTATTCTATTTTATTTTATTGAAGTTAATTATACCCTTTTAGTTCATAAGCAGCTTCGGTCCAATGTCTTTTTTCTTTAAATGTTATGTACACTTTTAATGTGTGTGTCCATTAGCAGTAATACCTTTCCTAAATACTTTTGTAAGCCAATGTTGCATGTATAAGTATGTATACGCTGTTGGTGTTTTAATAAACAAATAAAACGATAAAACTTTTGTCATATTTTGTCATTATTGATACAAAATATCTATTGTGACAAAACATGATGTGCAGCAGGCATAGGAAACATGTGTTTGGGTCTATACGATTATTGTCACATGCTTACGTCAGCTATCCCTAACTAATTTTGGACCTTTTAGGCGTAAAACGTGAGTCATGTTTCTTCATTATTGAACGAAGGTCATAGTGATAAAGCTGTGAAGAGATTTGACAAGAAAAAACTTAGAAAAATATGTTGCGGTAACGACGTCACTTCCCCGGGAACGAACGTATCAAAGGCATTGCACAGTAGAAGCATCAATTGCATTGGACCGGAGATCTGGGTACCACATATGCCGAATAAGGCCACCAAGCGTTTTCAGTCAGTGAGATTTCTATACGATAAGAAATTGAAAGCTAAAGATAGGAAAGATGCAAGAAATCTTCTCTCCCAACGGCAATAATTGTAGAAATGTTAATGCCGTGTACAAAATATGAGCCAATAAGCAAAGTGGAGGCTATTTTAATAAAACACAGGGCTATTTTCAATTTTAATCAAGAAAATCAATTAAACTCCGACACAATTTAAAGGGACGTCTCAACAGCGAATTACATCCCGAACCAGAATTCTCACAGAATGTTGTATCCAAATCTCTTCGATACATTCGTGAGGGCAGCATTGTTAATTGTCGGCCTCCGAGTTTGCCTGTAATTTATATCTGGAAATCCGCCATTACTCGAAGCTTACGATAAATCAGACAGCGAATTCCTTTTGTCTCTGCGCAACAGTTCCTTAAGTGGTGTGGCGCAGACGAGCGCTTGTGTCAACTACTTTTTGGCGAGGCATTGCGGTTTCATCGTATGTGAATAGAATTCGAGACTGGCAAGGTAGAGAATGCATACGTACATGCATATATAAGGTGTATCTATTCATACACGAAATCTCTTAAGGGGTCATTGTACTCATCAATATGAACAATTTTTACTATGGGACCAAACCTGAAATCGCGAAAAAAAATCATGTGTGCCGTACATTTATGTTCGCACAACTCGTCAAAATGTAGGGACCAGCAGATTTTTATTTCGCGATTTCAGGGTTGGTCCCATAGTAAAAGTTGCTCATATTGATGAGTACAATGACCCCTTAAGAGATTTCGTGTATGAATAGATACACCTTATATATTTGAAAACATGAATTTACGTGCAAGTCATGCATTGAACAAATAATCATATATGCTTGTGCACTTTTTTTTTTTTTTTTTTGTGGATGGGAAATCAAAAACCCACCTGTGTTCCTTCTGTTGCCTGTGCCGAGGCCACGGTAACTCTTTGCCTTGAAAACAGTTACTAATACAAACCAGTCTAGCTAAATTACCTGACGGCCGAGACAAGAGGCTTTAAAGGCTTTTCGTATTTCTTGAACAACTTTCAACAGGAAGCTTGTAGGTAGCTTAATTCAGTTCCATACATTTTTGAATATTTCACCATCGTTATCGCTTTTAGAATTACACTAGGCCCCATGGACTGCTTCTGTTTTCTGTGAAAATACCTCCCATACATTGTGATTACTATTATTTTAGAAGAAAGTGAATTTGTATTCAGACAACAGTTGTATCTACACTGTTACCTCTGACAGCCAAGTTTAAACATTATTTCACAATTCTGCTTGCCTCGACTAATCGCATCTCCAACTAACAAGTAGCCCGTCTCCTCTTTCCATTACGCTAGCGAAATTCTCATCGGGCGATTCTAATTAAGAACCCTTGAAAGATGAATCTGAGATAAGTATTAACACAGCGGAATTGTGCGCCGGAGTCATTTGTTTCTGTTACCAACTGGGCTTATGTAATATCGAGGCTGGTAAACCGCGTGGGGTAGGCAGAGATGTAGGTGGTTGCGGCCTTTAATCAGTGGGTGAATAAGTCAGTTTTGAGCAACTTTGTGCGATCCTCGGAAGCGTTATTGATTTGGAAATATCAGATATATGAGCACCAGCTAGGTTTTTCTATTATTGACCTAGGAAATTTTTAAATTATGGGTGGAAAAAAATGCAGTCTGGAGCCAAGAAAAACTTAATTACAAGGTATCAACATAACATAACATAACATAACATTACATAACATAACATAACATAACATAACATAACATAACATAACATAACATAACATAACATAACATAACATAACATAACATAACATAACATAACATAACATAACATAACATAACATAACATAACATAACATAACATAACATAACATAACATAACATAACATAACATAACATAACATAACATAACATAACATAACATAACATAACATAACATAACATAACATAACACACATAACATAACATAACATAACATAACATAACATAACATAACATAACATAACATAACATAACATAACATAACATAACATAACATAACATAACAACATCACGCCTTGTTCCCCGAAGGGTTAGCATCGCAACATGTAAATACACTTTGCCTGTCCATTAAATGACCCATCCAGATTTTATTTTTATTTAATTTATTATTCGTTTATTTCAGGTTTCCATAGACCCATATAATATTGTTAGTAACACAGAAAAGCTTATGAAAAACTAATGTTAGTAATGACATGATTTTCACTTTAAAAACTAAATACAAAAAAAAAATAAAAATAACATCGGATTATCCAATACCCGAGCGCGTGTTTACTTGACTGCATGCAGTCGTATCCAGCGCTCGAGCATCGGAGAATCCCACCGGTCAGACAATGAACGGATAAGGATTTTATGAACCTGAACATTTTTTTATACTTTATAGAGGTATGAGGAACAGGGTGTAAAGTTCACTCATCCTCTATAGAAAAGTGAGGATCCTCCGACCAGACAGGTGTTGTGTCTGGTGGGCAACTGCTCGACGATTGATGTCGGGACGTTGTATACAGGGTTATTTTGAATTGGCTAGTGAAATTCCACAGAAGTGACGGGAATCGTTATCTAAACATGATAATACAAAAAAGAAATTATTTTGATGATGTTTTTTTGTGGGGTCATCGACAGCAGTTACTGTAGTCACTTACAATATCAGTTTAAAAATCAGATTTTTTACGTGTAAACTGCGCAGTGGTGATGGCTATCGTTACACGACAAAACAAAATAAAACATATTTTCTCGACTCATAGGTACTTCAAGTAACTACAAGTGGTCGTTGACTCCTCAAAACAAAGGTCAAATCTTTTTTGTTTTTATTGTATCGTGTTAAGATATTGATACCCATTGCGTCTGCGAAATTTACTCGTAGCTAGCCAATTTAACCCTGTATATGCCAGTCGCGTGGTAAACTTTGCTTGCGCGCTGCAGGATTTGAGTGACGTTAGGTCTTTGATGAGTAGTTCGCATGTGGCATTGTAGATGCCGCCACAACCTATAGAAAGATGTCTGAAAGATATCCCACGTTTTACATTCGGCTGCTCGTCAGTGGTAACAAAACCAGTACAAGCTGGCCTCTTATTCTATTGTAACTCCGTACTATGCTAGGTCAGCAAAATCCAAGGTGTGAACTTAGTGACTGTGGGAACTGCGCATCTCACGCTACGCAAAAACTCATTTATTTCAATTAAACCAATTACAGGCACTTTTGAATTGTCAAGGTGTCAGTCAGAGAGATGAAGTGAGTAGTAAGCTCGTAATTACTAATGCTCGGTTCCTTTAAACAAAAACGAATCGTTTTGCTTACCAATGGTAACTTTTTATTGCCAAACTGGGCATATAAATAGATTCGTAAGCTTATTTTACCTGTGATAGCTACTTCCATATGGGAGGGTTTACGCAAAGCTATGAGGTCTTTGCTTCATTATTGGTAAAGATACAAGAGTTTTAATTGTAACAAAAACGGTTGGTAAATTATAGGAATCGGCCATTAAGGCGAAAGCTCTAGGTAGCCCGGGAAATTCAAATTTTCTTAAATATTTTTTTGCACAAATTGCAAAAAAAAAAATTAAGCCAGTATTAGGTTATAATATTATGTTGATCAAAATATGATTCACGACCGTAAAAAGAATTACTGTACTTACAGAATTATAATAATTAAAGTCATCAATCATCACCAGTCAGAAGTCGTCTTTAAGACTAGGTAATTCTATTGAATGACTATTTCATGAAATCTTGATAATTATGATTATACAAACTTATGGAGTTGTATTACTGATTGTAATTAATATAATTATGTAAATGCATATTTGTTACGGTCGTGAGTGATACTTTAATCAACATAAAACTTAATACTGACTTTGATTTTCGCGGGCTGCCCGGCGCTTCTCCCTTTATAAAGGAACATCTCTTTTAACTCTCCACTTAACAAAATTCAGTCTCTAATTCACTGTTAAGGTGTTAAGCGTAGGAAGACGACTATTTATTACAGAAAAAGCGTTATAACGCGGACCTAACCCTCCACTAGATTACCTCTTGCCCACTGACCCGAGACGATCTTGCAGACCTTCAGACGTTTCAATTGTTAATTAGGTGTCTGTGTCGTAATGATTAATGGGGTCTGTCAGACCCCTTTGTCGGTTAAAGGGTTGAGAAACGACGGTCAAGACTAAATGAATGGTTGTGACTTTTTGGGGGGTTGGATTGGAGATAATTTTCGCGGTGTTTTGATGCCGATAAGGATTTCATTGTTAGGGTTAACTGGTACTGATATCCAGGACGTAAACGTGGGTTATTTATTACTGAAAAAAATAACTAACCTCAATTATTTCTAGGCGAACTTGCCCTTTCAATTATTAAAACGCCTATCTTCATACGATTGACAAAAAAACACTTAGCATCACGCCTGTAATCCCCGAAGGATCAGGCAGACGTGTACTTGTAGTACACCTATATTTCACCAGTTATTTTTAAGTTCCATGTAATAGGGGGTGAGTTACAAATCCAAACTCCAGGCTGCTACTGAGAAATTTCAGATGGAAAACCTCGTTTATCGTTTATATCGTTTATTTAGAAAACAGGGCACATTTACATTAAAATATCTTACAAACAATTTTTACAGAACACAGTTGCTGATTTGCCTGAACTAGGTTGAAACCTGTGTTTCAGGCTAGATAGTGCTTATGTGCACATCAATAATAAAATAACAATTTATCAATTACCTATAATAAAAACTTAAAATTAGAGGACACATTACATTTTATCCTAACCTAATAACACTTTGACTTTTGAGGTTGACTGGCAGAAAATGCCTATGGCATTAAGTCCGCCTCTGTACTTTTCTGTGCATGAAGTATTAAATAAATAAATAAACACTTTGCCCGACCTGGGAATCGAATCCAGAACCTCATGCTCAGCAGTAGCGTTTGCGACCACTAGACCAACAAGGCAGTCAGTAGATTGACAGAAATATAATAATGTTTTAATAATGTTTAGCGCAAAATCGTATTTAATGAAACTTGAGACCCAATTTAAATTAATTGTTTATTACAAAACAAAACTAATTTACTTCAATCAAACTTGAGCATAATTAATAAGTTGAAAGTCTTTTTAGAAATCAAATCGAACCTATGTGCGTAAGTACTGATTTTTTATTTTATAACGGGTATAAAAAAAAACTCTTAACGAAGCCGTTTGTTCTTCCCGATATTATGATATATTTTTTTGTACTGGACCATACCTGGAACCTTCTGGTTACAGATATATTGTCAGGTCTAATTTTCAACCTTTTTGGACTTTTTTTACGAAAACAAGTTTAGTTTAAAATGTTAAAACTTAACTTTAAACACTCCCACGCTGCCTGTAGCGTTGCATGCGCACTACCGTAAACAGCCAAATTTCACATCAAAAACTTTTTTCTAATAAAACAATCGACTTTCAAAGAAGAACACTACAAAGTGTAAAATACTTTAATTTTGGATCTGTATTTTACTTTTTGCCACCGACTTCCGAAATTCAAGTTATTTTTCACTCTGTAGGGGTTTTTGGAAGTCGGTTGTTTTTTTTTTGGAAAAATGGTTTTACTTTTCACTTTTTAGTTGTAGTACCTACCTACCCCACTCAAAGTCGTATGCAGTGTTATACGACTTTGAGTGGGGTGGGTTGTAGGGGGTAGGCAAGTAGTGAGTTGCAATGTAAATAACAGTGACAGGACATTATTATAACATCATCAACATACATTAAGTGGAAAAAATACGTATTATTGAAGCTAATTCAAAAACCACTCGTCAGAACTTGAGTAAATTTATATGGGATCAATCTGGAAGTATATCCTTTCAAATAAAAAAAAATCCAATCGGTTTATAAATGACGGAGCTCTCAGGTAACAAACATTTAAAGAAATACAACCGAATTGAGAACCTCCTCCTTGTTTGAAGTCGGTTAAAAATAAAAAGCGTTCAATTATTTTTGCACAAAGTTTAATGTACAGAATGCGTAGATGACGGCTTCGTGATGGGTCTCCTTACACCTGCCGACTTCGTGATGAGTGTTTGCGTATTGTAAAACCTAACACTGTACACCTCTGTCTTCCTAAATCTAAGGAAACAAAATGATCCAGGTTTTTAAAGACAACAATAAAAACGATAATCTATTCATTGCTGTAAACGATAATAGTCACACACAAGCAGAGAAACTGAATAGTTCTTTTAGAAAACAAAAAGCAATCTGTTTTTTCCTGCTGCTTTCAGAATAAAAATCCGAGCTTTTTTTGTTCCTACCAATATACGAAGCATTGCAGATAGAATGCGTACACTTTCAATTTGATATTCAGCAGAATCTCAAGACTAAATGGATGTATTTACATATTTATGTATTCAAAAGAAGTTTTCAGGAGCTCGAAGTCTTAATCGTTTATTAGCATAGACGTTATTTTATTACGCTTTATATTTTAGCTGGATCAGGTTTCATGAAAATATAGAAGTTAATCTACCTATGTTTTTCTTTGAAGGATAAAATTTTATGTTATCTAGAAAAGAACCGGATTAACCGACGTAGCTTGCAGAGTAAGCAAGCTAAAGTGGCAGTGAGCTGGCCATGTTTATCGAAGGACCGATGGCCGGTGGAGCAGACGAGTCCTGGAGTGGAGACCACGTATCGACAAGCGTAGTATGGTACGCCCTCCAGTTATATTGATCGCCGACAAACTGAATGCGGAAGGTGAAGAACAGGGTGGTGTGGAGCAGCCTAGGAGAGACCTGTGTCCAGAATTGGACTGAGATAGGCTGAGTTGATTGATTGTTACATTGATTGAATGTACCTTTGTAGCGGCTGAAACAATCATAAATAATTACACACTTAAAACCTGATTTACATCCGTGAGACGTCCTTGTAACATAAGGTACAGTTGACAACCAGCGCCAGGCACTAGTTGTCTGGCATTTAAGCTGAACTGGGCCTATTTGGCGCAGCAGGGTGCATAATTTTATTTATTTATTTATACATCTTACCCACAACTATCATAACAGACAAGCGATCCAATACGATAGAGCGGCCTTACATGCTAGATCCTCAATCTACATCCTATAAAGTTATATACTAAACCTAAATCTTAACCTACATCTAAATAACATATTATATATAATGTAACCTTTGCGAATTCACTCTAGTTGCACCACAATACATCAACCCTCTCGTGAACCTCGTTCACCACACGCATGGCTCTAGTGAGCGGAGTTCTCGCCAGTAGGTTGGTCCTGGCTGCAGGCACAGCAAGCAGGGGCGGGCTTCGCCGCCTCCACACGTACCGTATAATTTATACTATTTTAAGTTTATTTTTTATTTTCTGTTTTTTTTTTTTTTGTTTTTGTATGAATATTGTGTGCCTTAACCCGGGTCAAATAAATTTATTTTCTTTCTCTTTCTTGCTTTCTTTTCTTTCTTTCATTTCGATTGCCAGCCGGTGTTAAAGTAGTAACTTAAACTGCGGCACGCAAGAATATTGACACCAAACATATAAAAAGTGTCAGTAGAGTTTTCTGTTTGATTTTGATAATATGCCTGGCATGTACTCAGTCAAGTCGTTTATATCTTCATCAGTTTTCAATTTCCTTTCTTAAAAAAGTCAGTCCTGAGTGAATCCTGAGTTGATGCACATTTGTGCTCGTTTTAGGGCCATACTGAATTTTTACTCGCAAAATAACCTCCAAATTGGTGAATTTTTCATCAATGTTGGCATTCAAGTCTTGAAATGTTTGTGGTTTGTTGTGGTAAACGCAAGATTTCAAAAAAGAGTCTGGCGCCGTCATATCAGGCGATCTGGCTGGCCAGTTCAAATCGCCAAAACGTGAGATCACAAAGCTCGGAACTTGATGTTTCAAAATCTCCGTCGTTGCCTGAGCTGTGTGACTGTGTGTATCGCTCCATTGTACTGTCATCGAATTCTCTATCTGTCTACAACATATGTATCAAATCACAATGACATTATGACGTCATTTGAAAAATTATGCCACATTCACATTATGTCATTACTTTTGTCCCACTCTGTATAATGCTGAGTCGGTAAAGCTGATTCTATCGTGCAATGATCAGACAAAAATAGCATTTAAGGTGACAAACATGTTTTGGATGCGACTGTACCTACATGTATGATGGGTTGCTATCAAAACGATTGATATCACCACGACAATCTTTTCGTAGCGAAATGCGGGTGTATAGTAGAACCCCCTTCTTCATTCGTGAATTACTTTTAAAACCAGGGCACGGTACGAACCTAGCGATATAGCACGGTACGAACCTAGCGATATAGCACGGTACGAACCTAGCGATATAGCACGGTACGAACCTAGCGATATAGCACGGTACGAACCTAGCGATATAGCACGGTTAAGCAGCCGACAACCTTTTAGATTGACCTGTGAGATGCCAATCACAAAAAGAGGGTGAGTGCTTATGATCGGACGATAGAAACTTATGACTTGAGTCGAGTATATATACGCGATTCAGCGCCGAGTATACGCGATTCAGAGTCACCGACTGACTGGAGCCGAGTAGATCCGATTCAGAGTCACCGACTGACTGGCGCCGAGTAGATCCGATTCATCGTCACCGACCCGAGCGAGTCGTTTCGGTTTTGTTCACTGTTCAAGATATTTTCCCTTTAAAAAGAAACAGTCTTTGTCCAATAAGCGACGATGGCGATATGACCAATTGCATCGTGTGGGTGCTGGGGGCCAACCACCACCTCTTAAAGCAGTATTATTTTAATGTTACATCAGTGTGAGAAAGAGATGGAGCTATACAGGACGTCTAGCTCCATCTCTTTCCCACAATGAAGTAAGATTACAATAATACTCCATTAAGAGGTGGTGGTCTAGCTCCTGCTCTGTTTGCCAAACAATTAAAAACTAAAACCGTAGTATAAACACGTCATAACCTACTTACGCACATAAAAACCAAAATAACCTATTTCTAGGTTACATTCAAAGGTCACAAAGTTCGCTTACGAGGTTCAAATAAAACGAACATTTACGTTTTATTTTATTGGTAACAATTTATTTTTATTTTATTGGCCTTCAACCTACGAAAGAAAGTGGGACGTAATAATGTATCCGTGGTTTATTATACAACGTAGGTAAGTTATGAATCTAGAGGATAGCGAATTTTCGCCATTTAAGGCGCTGACAAGAGGCAATGTTCTAAGTAAGCTTGTCTTAAAAAAAAATATGGCCAAATCTAGGTATATAGTTTGTGGTAGCCGAAAATATATATGTTAATCTTGAATATCTTTCTCAAAACTTGGTTGTTACCAAAACATGTTTTGAAATAAAAAATCTCGATACAAATTATTCGTAAATTAACGTATTACCTTGAGGTCCAATCCAATATATATATATATATATATATATATATATATATATTAAATATCAACGTATGTTGGTATTTAATTAATAGCAAATGTCTTTTGTGATGCGCACAGCAAAGGAGTGGAACTCACCCTGCGTCTGTGTTTCCGAACGCATACAACCCCGATCTCTTCAAAGTGAGAGTTAACAGGCTTCTTCTGGGTAAGCTCGCTCCATCGTCGACTTTGTCTCTGTCATCTCTGACCTAGACTAGAGTCAAGAGCAAACCTATCTCAAAAAAAAAAAAAACAAGAACGTCTTATTTGAGTGCAGAACTTGAATGTTTTTTTTTTATTTTCGATTTTCAACTCATTTTTTAGTACATAGATAATTGCTTCATATTTTGCAATAAATTACAAGCGTTACATCATCGCGCTTCTCATTCTTGTCTATGCAGTCTGACAGTGACCGCGTTTTAGCTGTTGTCAGCCTCTTAATAGCAGAGCTAAGTCTCCTTATCAACTGTTAAAAGGAATCGGGGTGATTTTGCAAAGGCATGTATAGCGAACCTAATAATTCTCATTTTGCGCTAAGTATTATCGAACACGTTAATATAATGATTGCGTCTCTTTTTAAGAACCTCAAATAATTCCTATTTTGGAGTTCTAAAAATATTAAATGGCCAATTAATTGCGACTTACTTTGATGTTGCGCTCGCTGGCCATTGCCGGAGCACCGCTTGCTTCGCTCGCTCGGCTCGCGCGCGGATGGCCACAGTTCTAACCTAACCTAACCCGTTTGGTCAGGGTACCCTAGCTTAGTTACTGCGACCAACTGTGAGAAAAAGCCAGAAAATTACAAAGAGGCTCAATCATTTTTTAAATGTGCATCATCAGGAGCACAAAAAATTTTTAGAGGTTCATTAATTTTAAAAAGTATCCGTCAGCAGCAGGTCAATAAGTTTTAAGAGGATCAGTTAAATATTTCCCTTTTATAAATTCCATGTCATCATCTGCCTAGCCTTTTCCCAACTATATTGGGGTCGGCTTCCAGTCTAACCGGATGCAGCTGAATACCAGTATTTTACATGGAGCGACTGCCTATCTGACCTCCACAACCCAGTTACTGGGTAACACGATACCCCTTGGTAAGACTGGTTGTCAGACTTTCGGGCTTCTGACGACCCGTAACGACTGTCAAAGATCCACGAATGACAGCCGGGACCAACGGCTTAACGTGCTTTCCGAGGCACGGAGGAGTCTCGGTATGTAAAGATGGTCACCCATCCACGGTCCAACCCCGGCAAGCGTAGCTTAACCTGATGGATCGACCCATGCGGCTGTTATTACTTAGCCACGAGCTCCTTTTATAAATTCCATGTGTGTCTCATCAAATCATACGGAAAGCACACAATCAAAAATCCCCATGGCAAACAGAAATGCGATCACAAAAATAGACAAAATGACAGTTATCTGCTAAAAAGCTGATCAGGACCCTGGCGCGTAAATATTTCCAATCGTGTTAGTTTTTGTGGCGACTTATCAACATGCAATGAAATTACTTACAATAATTTAATACAAGCAAAACAATAAACTAATGCTTTATGGCAACATACTAGATATAATTTTGTTTCGTACTCCATCTTACTGCCATGCAATGACCATACACTGTATCTATTTTCCTCACGGACCTTCGTTACATAGGATGGCATATCAAAATTTCGATAAGGTCTTAAATATACTGAGAAACACGATAGGAATATACACTGTATCTCCAAAAAAAAAATAAGGGGTCTGTTTTGTCTGTTTGTTTTGTTATAAATGATTACTTACAGTGACATGACTCGTGTTTTAGTTGCCCGCTTTATATATTATAAATACAATTAAGTTTAGATTATGTCTGGACTTTAAAAGAGACTGTGACCTCTGAGTTTGTTCGGCCTTTCTTCTCAGAGTAGTCAGATAGGAAACGCCGGCCTCATCTAGTTATAAAAAAAAAATGTTTGACGTGTAAAAGTGTTTGTATAAACCTACTTACAGAAATAAAATCATGTATCATTTAATTTTATCAATGTTTTTTCATCCCACGAACGCGAGTGCGAGACATGGTCCGACGGCCGTTATAAGCGCGAGTGGTTTACGAGAGGGTCGCACTAACGGCGGCGGTCGGACTATAGATACCGTGTTTCGTATAATTAAATAATTGATTGTGTTTTGTATATTTCATCAATTGATTTCATCCAGTTCACACGTCCAGTCCATTTTTGATAAAATAGGTAACTGACATTAGTTTTTTTTTCTCTCTACGGCTGTTAAAATACTAATCCGAAATCTATTTTGAATTGGACCAATTTCTAAAAAAAACCTGAAAATCGCGATTTCCAAAAACGGATCGTTTTTTTTTTAGATACAGTATATTGTTAATGCATGGTAGCTCAGTGGGTATAACAAACTGACACAATCAATCAACATTAACGCTATCCCTTTCATTCAATTCTTTAAATCCTTAAAATTCATTTTGGCCGTATTGGTCAAAACATTGCAACGTTCTAACGTAAATTGACCACAGCAGTTCCCTTTTATATCCGTTTCTTAATAATGTTCAGTAATTTTGTTTTCCAAACTCGCTTAATGTGAATTTAAATACTGCAAGACTATAAGTATCAATTCTTATTTTTTTCTTTTAGGGGCCTCGAGCACTGGAACCTTAATGGAATTAGGACCAATTTATTTATCTTTTTAAATGAAACTCAGGTGTACTTCTAGATTTTCATCATTCTAGTTAATTTATCTTCTTCAGCTCAGCCTAACGCAGTCCACTGCTGGACATAGGCCTCTCCCAGTCTGCGCCACAACACCCTGTCCTCCGCCTTCCGCATCCAGTCTGTCCCAGCTACCTTCTTAAGGTCGTCGGTCCATCTAGCTGGGGGGGCGTCCCACACTACGCTTACCGATACGTGGTCTCCACTCCAGGACTCGTCTGCTCCACCGGCCATCGGTCCTTCGACAAACATGGCCAGCCCACTGCCAATTCAGTTTGCTTACTCTGCAAGCCATGTTGGTTACTCCGGTTCTTTTCCGGATAACTTCATTGCTGATTTTATCCATCAAAGAAACTCCAAGCATAGCCCGCTCCGTAGCGCGTTGATTTGTCTTTTTCGTTTAATCAATTTCATAGACGTTTTTGCTTTGGATTCCTAGCGATATCATATTTCACAGAATCCATCTTTTTTATTTGGTCTCTTCAGCCATGTTTCTCGTATAATTGCGTGTCATTCAAATTCCTACTGTCAACAAAACTTCTCACATTTTCCTTTTAATGTTCTTTTTATTGTTGTATTTGCTGTGCGTGTCCCAAATAAAATATTTTTCTTTCTTTCTTTTTTCCTAGTACTCGTGTACCTTTTATATGTTTTCTTTTTTAGATTTCCCGATCAGCCCAAAAATAAGCGTTGCCGC
The DNA here is from genome assembly GCA_947568875.1 of Fissipunctia ypsillon. Taxonomy (NCBI): domain Eukaryota; kingdom Metazoa; phylum Arthropoda; class Insecta; order Lepidoptera; family Noctuidae; genus Fissipunctia; species Fissipunctia ypsillon. The sequence goes on along the minus strand of OX387665.1, from coordinate 1,941,535 downwards.
GGAACCTTTACAAAACGAACTTGCTCGAATGTTTTTTCTAATTTCATCTTCCAAATGAACGTTTCGTGTTTCGTAAATGGAAAAATAATTACGTTTTTGTACTTTTCCCCGCGGTGGCCGACTGCCACCTCCACGGAGTTTATTGGTGGTATAGAATTACATTTTAGGCAAATGTAGTGGTTTTTAAGTGGCTCTTGTTTGGTACGGAATGTTTTGTTATTGTCCTTGTCTTTTTATGGTGGACACATAAAAATAACATTTAAACACAATTCTTATTTTTCTGGAGCTGTAGCTTTACTCAAATTAAAATTGATATTTTGTAAAAATATACACTCACCGTCACGGAAACTTGGTCACATGTGGATTTATGGATATTTCGTATACCTACAAATATATTTTTGACACTGAAATAAGGGTAGGTGCACTCTATAAGTGTTTCTTAAGAACTTAGTGATTAGAAAATTACTACACCATTGAGCATTTTTCCAAAAGTAAGCACTTTTGCAGAAAAAAAGGATGTATTTTGGTCCTTTAGGTTTCGGAAAGAGCAGTCTACGTAATTTTGGTCAATTTAATTAATATAAGGAAACTGTTTGCTATCTATATTTTTGATATCAGTTTTTGAAATTTTTTATGTGTCTCGTATAAAACTTGTCCTGTAAGAATTCTCAAAACACGACGATTTTATGTCTTATACCAAACTTCATCGTACATACCTATTGAAAAATAAAATAAAGTCAACGTTATTTAACTGGGCTCCGAATACACGACACGGAAAATTTCAACGTTGAGTTCCATTCAACGAATAAAAGCTGTCGATCCCCGGTTTCAGAAATTTAATTTGAAGGGATACTTCGTCTTGACTCTTTAATACATTTTCATTTACTTGGACAAATATAACTGTGGACGTCCTAATTTTGTATAAAGGGGAGAGAGCATAAAATACCCTTTGAGCTGGAATTTAGGCCAAAGAGCTGAAATTTACACCGGGCCTTTTGTCAGTAACGAGCCGAAATAATACAGAAGCATAAATGTGTACCGACGTACCTATGATAGAAGGTAATTTTTGTCCATATTTTTCTGACCTCGAGGGAAATTGGGGGCAGTGAAGCAGCGTATATTTTACATAACATAAACATAATATCTCGCCTTGTTTTCCCGAGGAGTTAGGCAGAGGTGTACTTATAGCACACCCACATTTCGCCAGTTATGTTTAAGTCCCACGTAATGGTGGGCGAGCCTATTGCCATCTACCGGGCACAAATCCGGGCTGCTACTGAGAAATTCCAGATAGAAAAACCCAATAATACTTTGCCCGAACTGGGAATCGAACCCAGGACATCATGCTCAGTAGCGCTTGCAACCACTAGACCAACGAGGCAGTCAATTGAGGCGTGTATTTTAATTTCGAAAAAAGGTTGTTGGAATACTATACAGAGAATTGTGTTTATGCCAAAACGTAATTTACAGATTATTCAACAAAGATAATTTTATTTTTTGTCAAATGATTCTGCATTTTAGAAATCCTTGTTTTGTTGCTTTATCTACTCGAGAAAAGGTATACTCCTTATATATATTTGGTCCTTACCCCATAATATACAAAGTCAAGCTGCCAATTAGATCATCTAGTTTTAATGAAGGACTTAATATTGCTACAGTCATTGGATTAAGCGTCAAACGTTTGACGCTTGTGGCGTGAAACGCTCCAAGGCGACTAGCGGTCTAGTGAGTCCAAAGTCCAAATACCAACCAAGTATTGATTAATTAGATTATTTGTTAGGTAAACATAGTAGATATAATTGTCTTTAGTCGAAATACCAATGTATTTAACTCGGAGATTTGTTATTTTGGGCAACGTATAAAAAATCCAAGTGAAAATCTAAATATGAAGCAGCAAATTCCATACCATACCATTTCTACTTCATCACCTGCCTAGCCTTTTTCCAACTATGTAGGGGTCGGCTTCCAGTCTAGCCGAATGCAGGTGAATACACAAACCGGTTGCTGGGTAACCCGATAGTCCTTGGTAAGACTCTTACCATTTCTACGTATTCATTTTAAAGTCTTATATTAAAAGGAATGCATGTTGTTTTAAACACCAGCAGTTTGGTTTTAAGCCGGTTTTTTTCTCCCTGGTGTCCGAATCTTTTGTAAAATCTCATTGCAAGGTGACTTTGATTAACTGTGTCTTTCGGTCAGACAAACACAATAGCGAGCATGAGATCTCACAGCAGATTTACTGATGATTAGATCAGGCTTTTATTATCTGAATATGGGCAGTACCTGAGCTGCTTAAATGTCTCGCTGCTGGTGGCGCGTGTGTTGGATCATTCGGTTCCCTACATAATGGTTGAGCTGGATGATGCTGATCCACGCGTCATGTTCGTGAATGGGCACCGTCAGTTGAGACTGGTCATCTCTTAACTGCCAGGGCTTATTTTTAATCGTATATTTTGTTTTTTTTTTTACATTTTTCTCACATCTAAGCAACAAGAATAATGTACCCAGGATTTTGTAATAATTGTCTCGATTAAAAGAGTGTTCTTGGAGTTTCTTGCCCGTTCTTCTCCATAGATATCTACATTTTGAAATGGGCAACTAGCTTCAACTTTCTGACTAACTTCCGACTCTTTGACATTACATAAATGCCTGTAATTGAAATAAATGCTTTGAGTTTGAGTTTGCTGCGGTTCAAAGGCTTGTTTGTCTTCTGCCCTTGTATTTACATATGTTGATGCTAAATGTATCTATTGTTGCAGGCTACAAGATGTCCCTAGCAGTATGTCGTGACCGCCTCACGGGCTCTGACGCTCCTGAACAGCTTTGTGACGCTTCCAGTAAGCCGCAGGCGTCCGTCGTCAGGTGTAACACGCATCCGTGTCCTTTCAAGTAAGCTTTACGCTACATAATATATATATATATATATATATATATATATATATATGTATCTATATTGTCTTTTGCAAGAACGTAGTAAATAAACTTTGCCCAGTTTTTTTCTGTCTCACGTTGGCTTAAACTCTACAAAGATCAAATCAATTCTTAGACATAGGCCTCCCCCAAACAAAAATATTTTTTTTTAATATGAACTGCTTTTCCCCCTGTAGATGGTACGTCGGAGAATGGTCAGCGTGCAGCGTAACATGCGGCGGTGGCGTGCGATCCCGACGCGTGCTGTGTGCAAGATCTGCCAATGTCACCAAGACTGACACTTATGAACCTGGTGAGTTTATTTCATAACGATTCAATCTGGCAATCCTAACAAAAATGTTTCTGAAGGCCGAGTAAAACTACCTACTATCATCTATCTACTTTCATTTAAAGTATTTTCCAAAAAAAATACAGCTAGGAGTAGAAGACTACGGTAACAACTGAAATTGTCAATGTTTACAAAGGAACTGGCGATCTATGCAGGGTGGCAGGAAAATCGACGCACAATCTCTTACCATGGATTCAGTACTGGATTTTGGACCCCCTTTTTTCTTTTCCTTTTGGGGTGGGAAATCATCAAATGATTTCTCCCGCTCTGGGCGGAGCGGGAGGGTGTATCAGACTTACTGACTAAAACCCACCCGTGTTCCTTCAGTTGCCTGTGCCAGGGGCCACTGAAGGAACACGGGTGGGTTTTAGTCGGTTAAAATGTTTCGTCAGTTATAAAAAAAAAATCAGCTGTTTCCTACAAAAGTGCAATACCTACGCGGTCAAAATGTATGGAACAGCTATATTTTTTTAAATAACCGACGAAAAATTTTAACGCAGGGGTCCAGAATCATGTACTGAGTCCATGGTAACAGCTTGTACGTCGATGTCCCTGCCACCCTGTATATTCACGAATAGTTTACGAGCTAACATTGTTTATTTCTTAGGTGCAAACGCAGAACCAGGCTGCGTGTCTCCAGCGCCGCGGTCGACTCAGCCGTGCAGTCAACATGACTGTCCTGTGTGGGTTGCAGGACCTTGGTCAGGGGTAAGTAACATTGTTCGTTATCCAAATAAGCGCACGGATTAAAACTAAGTCTTACATCCCTAATTTTACAAGAACATCAAAGTTGCAGTTTTCATAAGGGGGATGATATACTGTATCACCTCCCTTATGAAAACTGTAAAAGTCCCAGAACTTTATGGCACTCGCATCAAAGCAATGTGACGTTGTACCTGTCACGAGAACTTCAAACATTTCATAAAACGTACGTTTTTAGTGACATCGATGTGTCAGGCATATTATAGTAACGTTAAGTAAATGTAATAAATTCCACGTTTAAAAAGTGGTGGCGTGCTTTTTGTATTTGATAATTTGTGTTTGAATAACTTGTGCTCTTCAGCTTCCTCTGCCATAGCTAAACCTTATACTCAGTATTAGTAAGCTACGAGTATTGTTTCGTAGAGGTTATTTTATCTCATATTCGTAGTATATTTGATATCCAAAGTACACACAAGTCTAACAAGTCCGATACAATGTGTACACTGTACAGTAAGCGGCTCATGTTGTCGATAAACTATTCTATTCTCACAATATGTAGTGCGAAACTTTATTGCGCTGCTGTACTTACGTAAAGTGCAGGGAGATGTAATTTCTTAGGAACGTGTTACATACATTGTTGGAGATTTTGTATCCGTGCCAAAGTTTTGTGAGATCACCTTGTACGTCCTTGGATTCATTTGACCTTTTCCAACAGAAAGTAAAGATAAGGATTATAGTTTTCACTTGTAAAAGGAATACACATATATTATAATTATAGAATTAATATTGGCCTCAGCAAGTCAGTTCACTAACAAAAATAAAAAATCACTTTAGTAGTATGGGTAAGGGATACCACCGCTAGATTTTATCCGATGTGAAAATATTTTGTTCGTAACAACTGATTTCCGACTTCACAAGTAAATAAACACACACAGACATTTACTTCTCATATCTCATCATCATCATCATCACATCATCATCTTCTCACATATTTTAGCGCATATCGAAACGGGAGTTTTCAACCTACAATAAAAACTTAGTATCTGACAATCGTCAAATTTGAACTTCAACAACCTACGCTTAACTTTCTCAACTTCAGGACCAACCCCGCCACGTAGGACCAAACAAAAACAAAACGATTCGATACCAGTAAAACTAAAACCCCTCAAAATCCAAAAGAAGTCCTTACCTCCAATTAAAGAAAGTTCACCCTGTCTTTTTAATTTGTCCGCTCTGACGCAAAGTTTCGAAACTTAAGCAAACTTGAAGCTTGTTAGCTTAAAGTTTAGACGTGGGTATTTGAGCTAGGTTAGTTCGTGATTACAATTTTGTGTGGCTCATTAATTTGTGTGGCTACACGATATTGACTGCATAGTTTGAGTTTGTCGATGTTTGGCTTTCGAAGTTGACTTTGAATGTCAAATTCATAATGGTTGGGTGACCACAAGAGTGTTTAGAGCTAACAAAGGCTTAGATCGGTCAAAGATTCCAAAATTATTTAATAAATAATGCGCCCGAATAATTCGAAAATAGTCGAATATATGTTGAGCAAAAACTTTTTCTCATACAGTGACAGAACAAGCATTGATGGCCACATTTGCTTTCTGCGTGATAACAAAACCTGACCATTTAGGTTCAGGTTGGGACACGACAATGTAATCATGAGCAGCTTTTGCATATTATAGTGTCGAGTATTTTAGTTAGCGTCACCATCAAAACACCGCATCACATCAAACCAGACCATTAGTTGAGAAGACTAATCCCACCGCCACTCATATCCATATTACTCGTATCATTAACATTAAGATCATTCTTTGTCCAGTGCTCAGTATCTTGTGGCGAAGGTGTCCAGGTTCGTGGCGTGGAGTGCACACCCTCAGGAGGTGGATGTGACACTGTATCCAGACCAGAGATATCACGACCCTGTTCAACTGGTATCAGCTGTCCAGCGTATAGGGAATCTGATGAACCAGAGGTAAGAATCATTCACAGATTACGCTAATTTTAGGTTTCGTGTAATTCCTAACGTAAAATGGAGCACAGAGTCGCTTCATTGAATCTTTTAGATTCATTTAATTTGATGGTAAAGTTGATTAATAATTCACGTGTACTGATTGCAAGGGTTTAACGTTCGACATTGCAATTATGAAGCTATGTCGTTTTTATTTGTTTTTATGAGTTGTGTAGGACTATTTATTTTATTTGATTTTGCGCAAACATTTTTCATCTTCATCAATATTTCAGTAAAATGTTTCTTCTAAATTCCCCATTCTAACTACCCATCTTCTAACTAGACCAAAAACCTTGTAATAATTATCTCGTATTTAATATATATAACTCACAGTTTTACCAGCAGGACGAAATAGAAGAGCTTTTACCTGGAGTAGTCTACCACACTCAGCCGTTGATACAGCCGTATCCAATGCCCCAGGCGAAAGCAGAGCGTCTGATTGGCGAGCCCGATGTCCCAGTAGAGGCCACGTAAGTAATGTTGAGTTAAGTAGAATTTTATAGTGTGGAGGCAAATAATCACGTCAAAATCATCAGTCAATTGAAAATCAAACTTGTTGTAGACAAAACAGATGTCATTTTTGAATATTAGTATGTCTAGGTATAGTATACTAGTTGATGATAAGTTATAAAATAATTAATTTAGTTTAGTTTAAATGTGTACAAAATATGGTAATAATTTGTATTTCAATTAGTGCTATGAAAATTCGAATGGAGTAAATCTTCAAAGAGGCTATTAAAAGTTTTCTGTTCAGTACAGAGAAAGTCTTATGTTCATTTATAACTTTTGATCAAAAGTCAGTCATATTAATTTTAATGTCTCATTTCTTTGAGAAAGATAAGTACCAGAGGACATACGTTTTTAGAAGATAAGTTGAAAGCTTTTGATTTTGTTTTACCCGTAAAGGAAAATGCGTAGGCAAAGTAACACAAAGTTTCTAAATATATGATCTTAGTTCAATTATGTGAGTTCCCACAATTCTAGCTTCGGGCTTGTGGTGAGACATCCTCACAAGTTTGTCTTCATAACAATTTAAGTTTTCAACTATACCAACATTTACATAAGGTTTGTCGTTCAATTTTTCTTTTCTTCGAAAAAAAAGATACAGAATTTTATAAACAATATTTGGTCTCATATTATTTTGTTAAATCATCAGCTGTAACTACATCTGCCTCCACACTGTTAGAATGATCTAGTTTTTATCAGACCTTTTCAAAAAACGTCCATTTTTTTTAAAAAACGTCTAACGCAGCATGTGTCATTACAATATCAATTTTATTCTCAACAATATAAAGATCAATATTCTCTGATTTCATTGCTCAATATCCAAGCTCAGAGTATTTTGTTGTTGTCTTTTCAGCAATTACAAAATATTCTTTGCGTGTGGCTGGTTGTATGTAAGGTATTGTACCTAAAACAAAAGTTTTTAAGGTTTCACTTCAAACATCTACACATTTTTTACAAGGAATGACATTACCCGTCCCTTCAACGAATCCTGTTGCAGTAGTCTTGATTGTTGGCTTGTGTGTTTCGAAAACGTCTTTAATTTCGATTTTATGGGGTGCAATTATCAATTGGCATTCAATATTATCAATCAAACATGGATTATTTACTAAATCTACAACTTTGAAGTAAAAAAATGCAGAAAATGCGAGATTTAGTATGTAGCAATGAGCCCCGTTCTAACAAAAAGCGATCGTCGCATGAATACGCGATCGTCACGTTCATATGTCACTTTTTGTTCGGTGAACCGGGTCGCATCGACAGAGAGCGCCTTACGGTTTTCCGAATGAAAGTGACATATGAATGCGACGATCGCGTATCCACGTGACTATCGCTTTTGATCGCGTTAGACAAAAATAAAGAAAATATTCAAACTGTAATATCCTTCTGATATCTTATTATCTTTATTTCCCGTTTCGAACAGAAAATGATCCGTAATGACATAACAAGAGTGCGTGAATGCTGCCAATTTAAAAAAATATGTGTACTTATGCCGTTTTCAGAAGTAAAAAGATATTTCAAAACTCACCTCACCCTGTAAAGAATTAAGGACGATTTTTGATAAATGTTATATTTTTGTTTCCTATTGTTCGTCTTAGAACCCACCTTGAGTGTTTATGGAAACCTGACCCTTCCTGGGATGTCTAGAATATGTAGTAATGTTAAGAATCGGGATGTTACGGTTCAAGAAGATATTAATATTTAAAATGTAGATTACGGACCTAAATTCACTCAAGCAAACTTAAACGATTGTTCCAGTATGGATATAACTAATGAACCGGAAATATTAAAAAGAATTACTTCGGAATTTCTTTCTAGAAAGATTTCTGAATCGTATCAATTAGTATTATCAAGTTTTACGGTTCTGCCTACGACTGTTGAACATGTTGTTGTTGACTGTTGTTGTTGTCGAACTCAATGAGTTCGATTTGCCGTCTTTGCTGATCTTGGATTAGATGACATTATTATTATCGCTAGAAAATATAAGACTAACCCCGGGTCCTAATCAACAGCGATCGTCACGCGAATACGCAATGGTCGCGTTCTAAAATTATGTCACTTTTTGTTCAGAAAACCGGAAGGCGCCCTCTGTCGGCGCGACCACGCGTTCAGGTTCACCGAACAAAAAGTGACAATGAACGCGACAATCGCGTAGTCGCGCGACGATCGCTTTTGAATAGGACACGGCCTGGCTTGTTCTGTCATTCCTATCCATTTTTACTATTCAAACTGAGGCGAATATTGCGCAGGATATGAGTGTTAACTGCGCGCGTCGATTGTTTAAGGGCCGGTTGCTTCAAACGGTTGGTTAACGTAACATACGTACGTCAAATAATGACGATTACGTAAGAAGTTTAACGTTCGTTAAATACAAAGCGTTGTTACACTGCATAAAAAACCTATTGTCTAAGTTATTCGGGCTGCCAGTAAAAACCAATACTTTTTCTCAATAAAAATGGTTGGGAGATTTTTATATCACGGCAACATTTCGCCGTTCACGTCAAATTTTCAAGTGAGAACTAACAAAACAAGCATAACAAATCACCGCCGACAATTATTATTTCTACCATGTAGAAAGAATTTGAATAAATGAGTACAATCAATAATGCACCCAATACTTTCGGAAATCTAGATATTTTATAAAAATCAGTTGCAACAGCTAATCTCCTCCTCCGTCCTAATTATAAATATAAGCCTGCCAGCTAACGATGAGTAGAGACTCATCGTTAGCTGGCAGGCTTATATTTATAATTAGGACGTGATTTAGTAAAGATTATCTTCTTTTTCAGATACTTAAGTTTGTTTGAGTACCTTTAAGCAATAAATTATAACCAAATTAATGATTTCTTTCATGATTATTCATCATTTGGATTTGAGCTGATTTTTAATTTGTTGAGAGCAACTTCTTGAAATTCAACTCTGTCTCGCCCACCTCTTATAACAATATTATTCTATTCTTACTTCAGTGTGGGAAAGAGATGGAGTTATACGTCCTGGATTGCACTGGAGTAAGATGTAATACTGCTTATAAGAGGTGGTGGTAGACCCCCTGAATGATGATTGCTAAAATATTTTATATTTTAACGTAGGTTCACTGCTGTTTAGCACACTACAATATATGAGAGCGTTATAGTTATATTTAAGTATATAAATACATATTCACTGTATTATACGTAAGTTATCAATAATATTTTGTACATATAATGCACACTATTAGGGGTTCTTCACTCAATCATGTTCGGGGCTGCATGATTCAGCACAGGCCGGGCGGAAAAATCAAAATACATATTTAGCTGACCGGCAATCATGATGAACCGAACAAGTGTTTAGCACGCCGTGTGATTTAAAATAATGGCTACTAATTTTATCAAAGCAGAATATGTTCTGTTTAAGGCATAATAATAATGCTAAGTTTTGATGCTGTTAAAGAAACCCTGAAATTTTAATATTCAGTGAGAAGTAATAATCTTGAACTTATTTAAATTGTAACAAACAAAAGTCATACGTATTCTTAATATCATCGCAGATAATATATTAAAGGCCTAGTAGATCACCAGAACAACAGTATATCTAAAATAAAAAAAAAACATTTATATTATATTTGACACTGCTTCCAAGCACGTAGCAACATAAGATAAAAAGTTCCAAGCCAATGGTAGATATGAAAAAATCTTATTATAAAACCAAATCACATAAAATCCGTAACATCCCTTCTGTAAATATTAAAAGGAACACACTACACAGAAGAACTTTTCTTCAAACTACCCACTCAACTATTAATGAACTAATTTGTATGCACAGTATATTTCAATTCACACTAACCCCGAACCATCGCACACATCATCTCAACTTTACTCTGCTCTGATTTCTATTTTTCTACTCTATGCACTGCACATAAGATTTATATTTCCTTGCACATAATATAATACACGAACCGTTTGTCTTGCAACGTTTCCTCGCTTACACTTTAACCAATTGGCACAAACATTTAACACAAAATTGATACACACAGATTTATTTTTCAAATACTTTTTAGCTGTGGTCGAATTTGCAGGTATTGGGAGATTTATATTACATTCAACACTGGTGCATACTTCTACATATACCAGCCCGAAATTATTTAGGATCTATAGCTGCCCTTAGCACCTCGCATGTCGACCTATAATGACCCCGTGTGAATCTACAATAGATAGAATAGATTTTATTTATAAATTCTGGGCGACTTTCGTAGGATTGGGCTATTTCTGGCGCAGTAATTTTGGGTTTGTAAGAGTTTAATAATGCCTTACCGTCCACGTAGAAGAAATAAATTTAATTAACTTCATAATATAAATATCAAATAACTTTGTAAAGCAATTATATTTTCATCAAGGCTGTTTTTGTATTCAACCTTTAAATGAAATTCATTTATAAGCAGCTTGTTCCCACGATTACCTTAATTTACTTTGTGAAATAAAAATAACACACCGTATGAAAATTATACAAGAAAATTAATTATTTTCTTTGACTTACGGTACAGCATTCATCAAGAAAAACTCGTACAAACCCAAATTACTGTGCTATCTCCAAACATTAAAAAATATTTTCGTCAACTTACAAATTCTTTTTTCAAACAGCTATATCAAAGACGATGACTGGGGACCCTGCAGTGTGACCTGTGGCGAAGGTTGGAGAAAAAAAGAAGTTCACTGTAAAATATTCCTGGAGTTCAGTCGAACCATTGCGAAGCTGCCTGACAGTAAATGTTTGGGGCCTAAACCTGCTGAGGACACTGAGCGATGTGTCATGGAACCTTGTTCTATGGCTTATGGGACTTCATTTGGAGATTCTAGTGTGCCATCTTATAGCGGTGGTGATAGGTGAGTTAGTGATAGATCGACAGTAGCTAAGCACGATTCTTCAAGAACTCTGCTCAATTCAAAGATTATTATATCTTAAAGCATCAAATATAATGCATGATCCATTGTAACACAAATAGTTAATACATAATATCGTCTTCTCATTTGTCATTTAAATTTAACCAAGTATTCTAGAAATAATTCAGTTTATTTTGAATAAAAACATTATTGCTACTTTAACCTATTTCCTAACATTTATAAGTAAATAGGTTATTTTTTCCACCAAATGGTGGAAAATTAGATTAAATATCGAAATCGATATTTAATCTAATTTTCGTCAATAAAGAAATCAAACACATAAATTCAATCATTTAATTTCTCCAAAAGCTTATCCAGTACTCCATTCCCAACTGACTCTTTAACAACATCATTTACTCTAAACTTCAACAGTTCATTCTCTTCAGGATTCTCCGGTAGATCCATACTAAGGTCCAGTCTCGAACCTTTCAGTATCGAATCATCTTCAGCAGCCATTGACACAATCCTTAGCTCAATCATTGCTATCAACAAACCATATGGTTTAAATTCTTCTATATCTGCATTGAAATCCTCTCTTTTGTAAACAGATTCGGCTTGTATATCGAATTTGTTCAAGAAAACTTTTAGATTGTCATAGTATATAATTTTGAGGAGATCTAAATGTTCGGATCTGAATGCTGAATCGGTGCATATGTACAAAAAGTACATGACGTCTGTGACTGGATTTGCGTATCTCATTGCTTGGAAGTCTATGAAGCATATTTTTCCGGTCTGTGAACAAAAGGATACATTTGAAGCGTTTTTGGAATGAATCACGTTTCGTTGGCAAGCCTATCATTAGTCTATTTTGTAAATATCTCACCGTGAAAGTTTACGTGAAGTGAGTTAGACGTGAGCTGTCATTCCATCTTATGCTAGGGATTGACATTTACTCACTTTAAGCTCACTCCACCTGAGTTTTCACAAAAAAATATTTACAGAATAGACCGGCTGTTTATGATTTGATATTAATAAATCAGGTGCAAGGACAAAATGAAGTAGCTTGATTAGATGGCTAGCAATGATAAGAAACGGAGATTGTAAATACACCGTTTCTAATTGAATATCTTAATATATTATCTTAATTGGATTACGTTAATTAGTGGCTTTATTTATTTTTATGAATAAGTAACCAGTTAGTAAAAATAATAAAATATTTCATGTCGATTTCGGCTACGGTGACTATTTTTGTTTTCGACGACTATGGATAACAGGCGAGAGCTCTGATGTGGCTAATGTAACCTATCTTGACAGTAAAGGTACTTTCACAATGCGGACACGTTAGAATGCCATTGTGGTTATGGTATTATATGTTTCTAAACTTAGAGCATTTAATAGAACCTACAATCCCAAACTCCAGGTAATTAATAACTAGCTGATAAATTAAAGACAAACAAAAATAAAACACTGTCATGATAAGAGATTAAAAACCTTAATGCCATTATGAATAGGTACAATTCAGATCGAGTGGAACTGAATTAGTTTTATAACCTTTCGAACTGTTAGCTAGTCTCAAATTAGCTACAGATTGCTCACCTCATGTTTGAACAGCATATTGTTGACCCAACAGTCTCCGTGACATAGTACGTTAGTTTTACTTGGTTTTATATACATTTGCAACAGGTCCAAGAGTTTTACATCTATTGTCTCTAGTCTTTTCTTCGCATCTTCATCGGTAATCTTTCTTAATGACATCTCAAATGATTCGAAGAAATAGTTCCTCAATTTAGTTTTATCCAAAAAGTGATTCTGGTACAGAAGATCTTGAAAATCATTTCTGACTTCATCGAATCTTACTGGTTCTTTAGCTTGAAATACAAACGATAAAGCATGGAACTTTGCCATTTCACCAAGTACCACACCAATTTCTTTAATTCCCAGGTTTTCATATTTTGCTAGTTTGCCATCGATTTCATATCCCTTTGTCCTCAAATCATCCAGAATAATTATCTCGTTGGAACTTTCTGTGTTTGAAAATAAACAATCAGAGAATTCTAATCTTTCGTGTTCATACAAAACATTTTGTAAATCCTTGAACTTGCTTATCACTTTTTTGTACGCAATCACTTCTCTTTCTTGCAGTTTGTGGAACAAAACTTGTCTTTCCGTATTCACTAAAGTCTTAACAATAACACTGATATTATGTTTGTCACTATCTGTCTCTCTTATCTCCACTCGAAACACATTTGCTATATAATTCGCTTTTTTACCACTTATACAATCCACGTTATACTCAAAATCTTGAATCCCTTTAGCGAGAGCAATTTCTTTTATAGAACTGTGTAGTTCTAGACAGTTAAAGTCATCTGATTCACTTAAATGGACTTCTAAAGACATTTTCTCTGTCACTAGTTCCGCTATCACTGACTGCTCATTGAGAATTAATCATGCGATAAGTTCCGTATCTTTTGATAAGCCAATATCAGTACGTAAATATTTGTTTAGATTACGTTTCGCGATACATTTTTGAATGCTAGCTACATATATAGCTATCGGATGTAATGAAAATAAGTGGGCTTCAGTGACTTGTCCCTATTTTTATCCAAACATTAAACAGGCGAAACATAATAATTTCACTATACATGTATATGTAGGTACTAATATTTTTGCCATTTGGTTGTTTTTGGATTATGCATGTCAAATTAAATTAGCTAGCGAAACTCCGCAGATTTGTGATGGATATCAATAACTAATGACGTTACTAAAACATTTTTTTTTCTAAACTCGTAATTTTAAGTAACTACACTGTAAATGGCCGATGGCCCCATAGTTACTTCAAATTAAGAGCTTATAATTTGTTATTTTTGTTTGTTTTGTCGTCACTAGATATGGATACCCATCACGTCTGGGGAGTTTTGCTAGCTAATAAAATTTGACCCTGTGTATGTATATCTAGATAGTCAATCTTCTGTAACGGCCGAACCCAATAACCGATTTTCACTAAAAGACAGATTAGAATTCTATCTTTCCTTATGTCAGGCACCGGCCTGACATAAGGAAAGATAGAATTCTAATCTGTCTTTTCCATAATTTCTTATAGATTATTGGGACGTTAAAACCATAGATAGATAGGTTTTTCTATCGCCAGTATGCCAAAACTGGTGATAGATAGGTTATTGGGTTCGGCCGTAAGTAAGTAAGTATCGTATGATATGATCGTCGTTTGTTTTCAACAGCAGATTACTTACATTTGGAACTTCGAGTAACATCAGGGTGGCACCTGGATCCCCAGGAAAGTCTTACTCTTGGAAAGAAAAGGGATACACAAGCTGCAGCGCCTCTTGTCTTAGTGGAGTCCAGGTAATGACTCTAGATATTATTAGAGGGCTTATTCAAGCTCAGTGTTTACAAGACATGTTTTACTTATTAATAATATTATATGTAAAAGTAACTCTGTCTGTATGTCTGTTACCTGTTCATACTGAACCGATCTTTGTGAAATTTGCTAAATAGATATTCTGGGACATGCAGAACGACATAATATATGTAGGTGACTTTTCATATTGGATCGCAAGTGAAGTCGCGGGAAATAGCTAGTCTATACAAATAAATTAAATTAAAGTATCTGTTTGTAATGTCAAAATAACAACTTTTTAATAAATGCATAAAAAAGTATGAGTATATACGGTACATATAACAAAAAAGCAATTCATAAAATTTTTGTCTGTCTGTCTGTTTGTTCCAGCTAATCTCTGAAACGGCTAAACCGATTTTGACGAAACTTTCACTGGCAGATAGCTGATGCTACGGGGTGTAACTTAGACTACTTTTATTTTAGAAAAAATAAGTAGGGATCCGTGAAAAAAAAATTAAAACCCATGAAATTGTGACCAAAAAGTCGGATTTGAAAATTTATTTTTGTATTTGGTAGCCCAATTCTCGAGGATAGTTATAGGCTATTTACCATCACGCTACGACTCTTAGGAGCCGAGCAAAAATAAAAAGTCACAAAGAATACTAAGTGAAAACGAAGTCGGACGCGCGATGCAACGCGACGGGTCGAGGGACGAGGGAGTTTTATTAAAATGTGGCTGTTATTTTAGTATATTATAGTTTTTACGAATTCCACGAGAACGAAGTCGCGGGGCACAGCTAGCGATTAATAAAATTAATTTAGTTTTATGTGCGATAATATAATTTATTTATAAAGTCTAGCTCACATGTCAACGCCACTATCTTTAGTCATTAGGACATTATATACAAACATAACATCACGCCTTGTTTCCCCGAAGGGTTGAGTCTGCCCAACTCTCTACTACTATAGGTACACCTCTGGGTGTACCAATAGTACACCCACATTTCACAAGTTATGTTTGAGTTCCATGTAATAGGGGGCGAGCCTATTGCCATCTACCAGGCATAAATCCAGACTCCGGGCTGCTACTGAAAAATTCCAGATAGAAAAACCCAATAACACTTTGCCCGACCTGGGAATCGAACCCAGGACCTCGTGTTCAGCAGTACCGCTTGCGATCACTAAACCAACGAGGCAGGACATTATATCATTAGGGAAATTCAATTTTGCTAGTTCAACTATTATACAAGTCCTTAACTGTGTGTGTGATGTTCACGTGTTTTGAGGTCAGCTGCCAGTCAACTCATTGACATTACTTAAATAATTATATAATTTCTTGTCCAGACTGATTCATCAACGCAGAGCCTAAACTGCTGCGGCTACAAACTTGAATGTTTAGCAGTTGATGCCTTTTATGTTATAAACATCCGATAAGTAAAGATTTTTGGAAATACGAACTTTAAGGGGTTGAAAAGGGGGGATTTTGTTTGTATGAAAAATCTTATTTATTGAATTAATAAACTTGAAATTTGGCTAGAATAGATATCTAAATTATGACGCTTGTATTTTTTTTTTGTTTTTCTAAACAATCCCCTAAAGGAGGATTGGGGGTGTCAAGGTTTGTACGGAAGAATTTTAACGCGCGGTCCCGTTAACTCGAAATTCAGTATTTATACTTCAGACCGAAAATGAAGAATAACGTGTATCAGGGTTTTTGAAAATTTACCACTAACGGGGTACTAAAGTACGAAATCCACGCAGACGAAGTCGCGAGGGAAGTGCTAGTTTACGATAAAAGGCTTACACAAGTTCCTACGATCTAGTAGCCGTAACAGATAAAATAAATGTACGTCATCATCTGCCTGCCTTTTCCCAACTATGTTGCGGGCATCTTCCAGTCTAACCCGATGCAGCTGAATACCAGTAGGTATATTACATGGAGCGACTGCCTATCTGACCTCCACAATCCAGTTACTGGTTAACACGGCCCCCTTGTCAAGACTATGCCATACTTTCGGGCTAGATAAAAATAAATGTACGTCGATGGACATATTATCTTCGAACGTATAACGTCATAACATTAATTTTCAGGAGCTCATCATCCAATGTGTAAGAGATGAAGATGGAAAGAATGCGTCTCCATACATGTGTGATCCACTCACTAAACCTGAGAACAGAGTCAGGACTTGCAACGATCATCCTTGTCCACCCAGGTATGTTATATTTAGTACTCAATTCTTTAATGTAACATAACATCACGCCTGTTTTCCCCTAAGGGTTGGGCAGAGGTTTACCTATAGTACACCCACATTTCGCCAGTTATGTTTAAGCCCCATGTAATAGGGAGCGAGCCTATTGCCTTCAACCGGGTAGAAATCCAGTCTACTGCTAATGAAAACTCCTGATGGAAAAACCCAATAACACTTTGCCCGATATGGGAATGGAACCTAGGACCACATGATCAGCAGTGGCGCTTGCAATCACGATGAGGCAGAGTTGTAATACGTACTTATTAGAAGACAATTCAATAAGAATTACTAATAAAGCTTCCCACAAGACAACACAGAATTTTTAACTTTTCAAAGATTTTCCTTTAAACGTGTCAAACTTCCTTTTGGTACAACAATGTAAATATTTATTTGAATTATCATCAAAATTTACTTATAAAAGTAATGAGGTCAATTTTCCAAGAAATACAAAAAAAACCTTTCTTGTAAAAAAAAAATGTTCTTAACTTCCACGTGTACCAAATCATCTAGCCATCAATATCTCACTACCACCATTACCTTTTGTTTGTTGAAATAAATGACCTTTGATTGATTTTGTATGGAAAAACTATTAAAAATGTATTCGCAAAATGTGACTTATACCATCCGACCTATTCAGTACAATTCTCACCTTAATAACCTGCGTGAAGTGAGCTTGAACTGACAATAATGTTCATCCCTATCATCAGGTGGAATGCTCGTAAGGCGTCGTCCTAATACAACGCGACGACGCGATCATCGCGCGAGTAAACGATGACGAAATGGAAACGGTGCCGATGTATTTTCCCCCAACTTGTTTCTTTTTGTGTTTGTGTTCTTTTTTTGCGTCATGTTTACCGTAAATAAACGTATTTTCTTTTCTTACTTTTTCTTCTATTTGACCATCGCGTGGTCGCGCGATAACAAAAACTGAGTGTCCTAATAGAACGTGTATCATCGCGCGACTTAACGACGCGAGTGGCCGCGAGCGTTCGGGTCCTGCCCTGCCATTCCCCGACGATGCGATTATCGCTCGAACTCAATTAGGACACCTATTAGACATCAATATGTTTGATCCCGCGTTCGTGCGAACTTAGTTCTCGCGAATAGATTACAATCATTTTAGTCACGCGACCGCATCGCGCGAATGCCAATTAGGACACAGTATGTTTGATCGCGGATTCGTACGACTAAAATTCGCGTGAACTTGCGATGATCACGTAGTCGGGATGTATTAGAACGACGCCTGTAGCTCACTTCACCTCAGTCTTCACGGTGAGCTTTTAACAGAATATACAGGAAAATATAAAAGTTTGATCGAATTCGCCTTAAGCCAGCTTCAAAAATACGTACATTTACCCTAAACATGACACTCAAAACACCATGTAGGATTACAGGCACCCTAATAGCAAGCCACAATCGAGACCAGGTAACATAACCCGGCTACACTACAACAATACTCTCAAAGCGACACACACAAAGCGTTCTACTGGACTCCAGTTGAAACTGCACTAATCCTGATATTTCCTTTGTCAGGTGGAATTTCACCGAATTCTCGCAGTGCACCAAGTCGTGCGGAATCGGCATTCAGACGCGAGAGGTCACATGTATACACGAGGTAAGATTACTGACCATTCATACAGTATGTTTGGGTCGTAGAGCATATACAGGGTGGCGATTAGGTTATCACATTAATTGAAACCACGTATTCAGTACATGATTCTGAACCCCGCTATGTTAAAATTTTTCGTCTGTTATTAAAAAACAAAATTTGCTGCTCCATACATTTTTGTCTACCTACGAGGTCAAAGTGTATGGAGCAGCAAAATTTTTTTTTAATAACCGACGAAAAATTTCAACGCAGCGGGGTCCAGAATAATGTACTGAATGCGTGGTTTCAATTAATGTGATAACCTAATCGCCACCCTGTATAATTTAGCAAAATCAAAATCGAAATATTTTATTTCACATAAACCTACATGGGCACTTATAAAACGTCAGAAGCTAGGTGCACGGTTCCAGTTGGTCGTTTCCTATGGAGAAGAGCCGACAAGAAACTCCACAATTACTGTTTTAAAAATGGCTTGGCTTTTTTTACAATGTTTCGAAATTACAGTGTTATTAAGTACGGGAGGACAGTGTAGGCCTGTCAACAAGTACCAGGTACTTAACAAAATAGAAAATGGTCTACAAATCTAGAGTCTGTTATAGGTGCAACGTTCTCACATTCACAAAATATAAAAGAATCTATTTAAAAGACATGACTACCTATATAATGTAAAATAATGAATAGATTATATCATGAAAATATGTAAAAATATAAAAATAAATTAAAGTAAGAGCAGTTAATAGACATTTACATAAATAGTTATGCTGTTAATGAGGTACCAGATAGCTATGCCTACCACTTCATGTTAAGTTAATCCGACACAAACACTTGGACCTACTTATTTTCAATGATAGTCCAAAATTATGCTGAATTGTAGTAGAATAACATTGTAGCACTCGTAAATATAGAAGCCAATAAGCTTCTATATATTTGACCTGCAAATTTGATTTCCGCGCGGAGCAAACATGCGTATGGGCTACAGTCATTTCTTCTGTGGCTGCCCATTTGTAATGACTTTCATCACAATTGTATTGCTTGATTTCAATGATTTGTGTTGAAGAGTTGGACCAACGATCTTATCTATACATCTATACAAGTAACTAAAATTGAAGTGTCTGTTTGTAATGTCAAAATAACAGCTTTTTACTCAATGCATATAAAATTATATAAGGTACTTATAACAAAAAATCAATTTTTTAAATTTTTGTCTGTCCGTCTGTCTGTTTGTTCCGGATAATCTCCAAAACGGCTGGACCGATTTTAACGGGACTTTCACTAGCTGATATCTTATGTTATAAGGAGTAACTTAGGCTACTTATTTTTTTTTTGAAAAATAATTATAGTTCCACGCAAAAAAATTAAAACATATTAAAATTGAAGCATTGACATCCAAGCGGGAGAAGCCGCGGGCAACAGCTAGTTATCAATATTAAAGTCACAAAGTTCTAAGGCCGAGATCTATAATCTTTACTTACCTCGAGTTTTGTCTTAGATATATTCCCGTCTCTATCTTTCATTTGTAATTTGACAATTGTGCGACAGTGACAGGAATAACGCTTAGCCTAAGTACGTGCTGAGTAGCGCTTTATAGATCTTAGCTTAAGATACAAAATACAAGATATAATCTCAACCTTTATACTCCAGGTGACCCGAGGTGGTACAAACACGGTGGTAGTACCAAACAGCATGTGTCCTCAACCGCCGCCCCCAGACCGTCAGTACTGCAACGTGCTGGACTGCCCCGTCAGGTGGCACTCCGGGGAGTGGTCCAAGTGCTCCAAGACTTGCGGGGGCGGGATAAAGCAAAGAGAGGTTCGTAATTAGAACATATTAAATAGGTCGCTTTTCCTGTCCGTGTGACCACGATGTTCTTTTGTGTATGTAATTTAAAGGTAAATTAATAGAATGTTATTTTTATAGTTTTCCTTTTTACTTCGAAAGCAAGTTACGTTGTTTTTGTTATTGAAAGTCCATAACAGTTTTTAGAAATACTTAGAAGCCATTGCCACCAATTTTTATTTTTTTATCATGTGTCGAACTTTTGCGGCTATTATTATTGAGTTGTACTTTTGAACTCTCTACTGAATTTTAGTCATGTTCCATATGGACCAGGTACTACTTCACACCCGTTCCTCATACCTCTAAACTTCTAAACTACGCAACAGATTTTGATGGAGTTTTCATTATTCCGGAAGATTTATGTGTATAGAATAGAATACTCTTTATTGTACACCATAACAATTACAGATATAAATGTAGAAATTTTACACAATGGGCGATCTTATCGCTAAAAGCGAACTTTAACAGACAACCTTTGGATGGATTAAAAGGAGAAGGAAAGACAGTACTGTAGGTAGTCAGTGGTGCACCAGTTATATATACAATAAATACATATATACCGTACGTATATATATATATATAATACATTAATAAACATGAAACAGGGGCAGGGAACTTTATGTAATGGTGAGTTTTAAGGAGAGAGGAAGTGGTTTATTACCAGAATTTTAAAAGTGGACAAAGATTGAGCACGCCTTATCGACACGGGCAAGCCATTCCATAACCGCACTGCTTGAACTGTAAAAGACTTTGTACAATAAATCATCATCATCTTCCTGCCCTTGTCCCATGTTACTTGGGGTCGGCGCAACACGTTTTCTCTTTCCATTTTTCCCTGTCAAAAGTCACGCTATCATTCACTCCCTTCTCTTTCATATCATTCCTCACACAATCCATCCATCTTTTCCTTCCTCTCCCTCTCCACCCATCAACATTTATATTCATCACTTTTTAAGTCACATGCGTTTCCTCCATCCTCGTCACATGTCCATACCAAGCCAAACGATTTCCTTTCAACTTTTCTGGCACTGGCGCCACTTTCAAACTTCCTCTTATATACTCATATTTTACTTTATCCAATTTCGTCACTCCACACATCCACCTCAACATTCTCATCTCCGCTGCATGCAATCTTTTTTCATCAGTCTTCTTCACGGCCCAGCATTCCGATCCATACAGTACGACAGGCCTTATCACGGACTTATAAATTTTCCCCTTTAACTTGAGGGGCATCCGTGGGTCGCAAGTTGTTTCTGTGACCTGTCGCCATTTCATCCATCCTGAGTATAATAAATAAAACTCACATAATACTATAGCAAAGGAATCTCGATGTTTTGTCAAGTCGTACAACTAGCAGGAGCGAGCCGCTAGTAATGTTATATTTTATTATCTCTTACCTTACCTATTATTTTCTCACACCAGGTGGAGTGTAAGCAAATAATGGCCCAATCCCACGTAGTGGAACGTCCTGCCTCACTCTGCAGCTCCCCACGTCCTGCAGCCACCAAGTCCTGCAACTCAAGGCCATGCCTCTTAGACACTGCTTCACCAGAGATATCGCTGGCTAACTCGTCTTATATACAACACGATCCGAAGAAGAAAAAGGTAAGACTAACTTTTGAGGATATTTTTACTTGTTATAGCACGGAACATAATATGCATGAAGCAGGTAGGTAGGTAGCAGTAAGAATTCACTGTATTACTGTTACAAGTAATACAATAAGGATGATGGTAATTTTTTTCTTGGCCGTCAAGTAGATTATTAAAAAATATTGGACACGTATTTATTCTTTTTTTACGTAATCAAAAGATTACGGTGATACATTGAGTTATAATGTGGCGTGACGTCACGCCTTGCTAGATTTTATACTTAGTTGTGACGTAGCGAGCCCCCACTCCTCAACTTTAATACGTTTTATCTAAGTATTTTTTGTTAATATGATAAAGCAAAAAATACGTGTCTAATATTTTTTAATTATCTGACTGACGGACTAAATAGAATTCATTTTTTTATCCGGGTATCATCCCTATTAAACTACAATTGTTCAGTTAGATATACTGTCTAATAAGTTAGTAGGTCTAAAATTAAATCTAAAATACTTACACTTTCTTACTTGTGAAGTAAAATTAATTTACTGAAAACAAATAATTTATTGTTTATGTAATTAAAATAATACTAAAGACTTTTGACTGACTAATTGTACCTAAGTTAATTTCATTTCGTAACACAAAGGATGAAGACTTATAGGCCAGTCTTCAGCCTTTATAGGCGTACTCAAGAAGTAGTTAGGAAAACTAATTATTTACCAAATTGTCCAAATATTCAAATCACAATTTACTGTCATCGTATAACAGTTGTATGACAAGGCAAACTGGCATAGTGTTCAAAGATAAATTATTAATTTTCCTGATAATACTGCTAGAAGTAGATACTAGCGAGGATTGTAACCTATTCTATTGTACTCAGGTGACAGTAAAGGTAGGAGGTTCAGCGACAATATTTTACGGCACTCAAGTAAAGATCAAATGCCCAGTGAAAGGGTACAATAGGACCAAGATACAATGGGCGAAAGACCACCAGATCATTAGCAAATCTAAGAAGTATAAGATTTCGAGAAAGGTAAGTTTCTTTTTGAATATTTTAGGTTTAAATTGTTAATTTTTTTTTCTCTGTAAAGCTGTTTTACGATCGAGTATAAGTGTATGTGAGTCAGTGTGATATGATAAAAAATATAATAATTTTTGCAAAGCATTCCAAACTGTGCCAAAAGGTTATGTTAAATAGTCCACGTGCGGCTCCGAAAGTTTTGAGACATGCTTATAGAAACGTAAAGCTTTTACTATAAAATTATGTTTGACATCATTTTGTCGCAAGAGTACTTTAAAATCAAGGCTTATGTTATGTAATATTATACAATTGAACTTAAGGAAAACAACATTATTTTTGTTTATGTATCAGTCTGCTTCTCGTTTATTGTTTGTTTCTTTTAGTATGTTTTTATTTTTTCCGTATCAAATTTCAACAATCGATATATATCTTATTTTGACGCTCTACTATGTGTAAGTTCAAGGCGGCCTGCACGCTAATATTATATTTAAACACATTCTACATCTACCTCTTTTAATCCAGGGTGCACTTCGAATTAACTCCCTCTCACTTCGAGACCACGGAGTATACACCTGCGTAGCTGGTAGATCCAGTGCTAATCTGACTCTCCTGGTCAAACCCAGACCAGGAGAGTTTCCCTCAAGCGAAGAAATTGAGAGACACAAGGCATTAGATGAGCCATCGTCACCGCTTTCAGATAGGTAAGATGATTGTTTCAAAATTGATACACATGATGATCTAAATGATATAGATTTGATTGATAAATATTTATCAACAGCAGAGCAGACGGACGATACAGGGCAATGATTGGAGGCACTTCTGATGACCAATCACATGAACAACGTCCGGGGGACTCCAGGAAGAATTATAAGAATAGGCAGAAAGGTGAGCTAACGATACAGCTAATCTTAATTTTTGAATTGTAGCAAGCATCTATTTTCAGGTTTTGTTCAATGACTAAAGTGAAGCACTAAAAAAGCTTAAAACATGACGAAAAAAAATACAACTTTCTAATGAGATTACATTAAAACTTCCGCGAAAGTTTAGACGTAATCTCAATTATTATATTAATGGAGGTGCTACCTAAAAACATGCAAAACGAAACGTGTTAACTAATTTGACATCTATAAACCGTCATCATTTTTCACTCGCTCTGTTTGCATCTAACATTATTGTAAATACTATTAAATTTATTCAATCCGATGCACATTAACTTCGCTTTCCCCTAAAATGTGTATTATTTGATAAAATACCGCAGTACTGCAACCTGCAACTAAAATTACAAGTTTTGCAGCAAATTCATTAAGACCCGACACTGCGGTGCTTCTCGAGTGCTCTGCAAACACTAGATAAATTTCGAATTAAATTCTTAAATTTTCGTACATTTGAAAATTTAAAGCCCTGTTTAAAAATTGTTAACCTATTTCTTAATTTGCTTGCTGCGGTTTGGATAAAAATATTTTGTAAACTTTTCTGCTATCATTAGTTTTTTTTTCTGTGTTGAAATCGGCTGTTTAATTAAAGAAGCAGATAGCAAGCACAATATTTTCACATTTTAATGTTTATTTAAAAATTTAATTACTCTATAGTCATTCGAACTTCTCAAAGGACCATTTTAGCAATGCATAAACAGCAATGCTCAACAAGAAACATAACTTTAGAAAACAAAAAATGAGATGTGTCGTGGGAACGAAGTTTCGCTGTATGTTATATATCTATTAAATAACAGGCACAATGAAATAAATGTATGAACAACGTTTGAGAGTAACTAAATAAAAAAAATACGATCGCCCAAAATAAAATGCTCGTCTGCTCGAATCTCGATACTCGCACGCACACACACACTCGTACATAATAGAAAAAGAGAGAGAGAGAGAGAGAGAGGGGCGTAACGCTATTTCTTTACGTGACGATTTCTACCCGTCAACTCCTATCGCAAGCCGGGTTAAGGAACTTTGTTCCAAGAAATATTGGCATGGATCATAAGCAATACAATTCTTATACATTTTCGCAAAGTTGTCATCGTATTATAAGTTATAATAAAGTTGATATTAGCAGTTAATAATAATGTTTTATCTTATCCTTTGACAGGAAAAATAGACAAAGTCCGAGACGCCTTATATGGCAACACAGCAACGACAAGCACTAAAGCGTCACCGAGCTTCAACTCACAAGAACGAGACATGTACGACGAACATGAGGTAAGGTCGCAACAATTATATTATAATCTAAGACTTCTAAAAACATTGTGTTGATAAATCGTCTGGGAGACTTAATTAATAATATCTGAATACTTTAATTTGATAGCCTTCAAAAATACTGAGAAATACAATAATCTCTAAGAAATAAGATTCACCTAAACCTATCATAACAACAAGCCTGTCTCTGAATTTAATTTAAAATATTGGGGTAATATGAAAGTCTAAAACTCAACTAACCATGGTAATTAACAGCTTAGAGTTCAGGGAATAATCCGAAAATATGAACAAACATGGCTTTTAAAAATAAAGTATTAAAAATAATTTGAAACATTGGTTTAGGCTGGGATACACGATATTGTTTCCGATTGTCTGATCAGACTATCTGATCGTATTTAGTAGATACACATCTGATTATTGCGGCCGGCTTTTTCTAAACTCAATCGTTCCCGAGCTATCATCCCGAGTGCTTGCGTACAGAGCAAAAGGATAAGATGGACGACGAATTACTGTTAGTTAATGCAAATTTGCTCGTGTTGAAGCGAAAGAAGACAAAACCTCGCTATTGGATTCACCCAATCAATTTGACAAGTTCTCTGTTCAACGTCTATTGAAACCCATGTTTTTTTCAATATTTCATTACAGACGTCTTCCCAAGCCAACTTTTTCTTTTGTTTGTCGTAATACTCTTTATTGCCTGAGTCCCACAGGCAAATACGTTTTTCTACGGCCTACTTATTGGCCGGCTTATTGTAATAAGCCGTACAATGTGATAATTTTCGCCCATTGTCCGAACCATAACGATGCGTCCGTTCAGTGTCAACGCTAGAATCAACTGGCAAGTCGGAGGGAGGAATTGGACGTCTATTTTGTCTCTGTCCAGAAGTATGCAGACCGCGCCTTCAGACAATCAGACCGACAGTAATATCATAAAAGTCTCGGGCCAGTTTTCGACTCGGACGTCCGATCCGACTATCGGATCAAACGTATGTTGAATATTCAAACAAAATAATGGCTCCAACACCTTCCAATAGCTGGACCAGTCTATCGGATCCAACTATCTGATAAAAAAAATCTGACGTATATTCCTAGCCTTATAGTACAACCGAAAACTTAGATCATAATTGGACTTTCCATCTGCTACCACTATCACACAAAATCGGTTTCTAACAACTTTCAACCCAAATCAGTAATTTATAATTACAAACCGATAATCTTCGGCCTATTTCTACAGCGTAATGATAGTAATAAAATTTATAACCGATTTTACGACTGACATAAAGTTGTTATATCTAGATGATGTTGTTGCAAGTTGACTTATCGTACGCATAAATTCGTCATAATAATGTTTTATGGTTACTGTATAAAGTACTTTGTTACCTGAGATATTGTCTTAATCCTTAAGATGTTTTGGGAGAGATTATTTGTCAATCATCGTTTTAGTAGCGTCGAACATTTACATTATCCTTTTAACTGTCTTCACTAATCTTTGCTCATAAAACAGACTTCGTAACTTTACTTTTACCAACGTTATCTATACTCTATACTACAAATAATAAATGAAACTGAAGTGTGTTGTTTGTTATGTCAAAATAACAGCTTTTTACTAACTGCATATGAAAGTATACACGGTACTTAAAACAAAAAAAAACTAATTAATTTTAAATTTCTGGTCTGTCTGTCTGTCTGTCTGTCAATATTTTTGTTCCAGCTAATCTCCGAAATGGCTGGACCAATTTTTACAGGACTTTCACTTTCAGGTAGCTGGTGTTATAAGGAGTAACTAAGGCTACTTTTATTTTAGAAAAAGAATTAGGGTTTCGGCGCAAACCCATGAAAACTCATACAAAACTCATGAAATGATGAACAAAATTTGATCCAAATAGGGAAGTTTTGACATCCACGCGGGTGAAGACGTGGGCAATGGCTAGTCATCAATAAGTATATTCAAAGACCCGACCTCCCCTACATTTTTGACTTACCCAGTAAATCACTCTCAAAAGACAATTTATCAACACAAACTAAGCTTAACCTAACATAACTTGCCCGCACGCTGCTTGGATCGTTCTGTATTGAAGAAGAGTGCCGTCTCCTCCCAGATGCTACCGCCCAAAAGAAGCAGTGCATCCAGGGTACTGCCTTGCCTGCATTACATAGTTATGCAGCTTCAGGTGAGAAGTTCCCAAAACTGAGGGTAGATGGGAATTTGGGTGGCATGCATTGCATGTGTTATGGTTGTTATGATTTCATTTATGGTGACTTTTTTTGAATTTTTGACATAATTTTAGGTTTTCGTAGAGGAGAATTTATAGAACATTTGTGTAATCTTATAGTCAGATACTTCTGTTTAAATCACTTACAAAGATACTTAACATGTCAATAATCGCAAATTTTATCTCGTGTTATTTTTAAGCACCCAGAATTCAATTGCTTTTTTCAATCCGACTATTTGGTTAGCTCAGATGATAGCTTAGAGGTATACTAAACATTAAATTTAAATCATTGGGAGCCATTGTTTCGCTCATGCATCATTTTCTTTTTTCTTCATGATTTCGGAATAAATTAATTCACACAGAGATCGTACTAGTATTAACGAGATATTACTAACACGAAGCGTTGATTTAGTTTTTGAACAAACGTAGCTCATTTCAATTAAAAACTATTTAATTTTCTCGATAATTTCTTGCTTTATTCCAAAATAAATTGATTTTAACTACCTTAATATCAAACTACTGTTACTGTTTTGTATTATTACTTAGCTTGCAACTAAAAACTCATTCCAACAACTTAGAACATTTTTAATTGATATGTTCAGATGTTTTGGAATTTCCAGACTGGCAACTCGAGAGGTCAAAGGACTGTGGACTCTATCATCATGTATCAAAACTACGGGGTACCCACTAAATCACATTTTTTCAATCTGGAAGACAAACAGTTAGTTTTCCCTGAAGATGATGACTCTGATATCATTATTGTGAATGAAGATTACAATAGAAATGTTATTAGAAATGTTCCTGTTGAGAGTCTTCAAGATTTAGATGAAACTACTACAGAACACAGGTAAGGTTATGTTCTAGTTGACGAAGATTTGCTAAATAAAAAATTTATACAAAGATTTTTTGTATGTACAGTTTTGAATAATACATATTATTATCAAAATTTTCTAACAGGCAACGATTTCAATATTGTGTAATTTAAGACACAAACCTTCATTAGCACTTAATAGACATTATAATTGTCTATGGTATACAATATTAATATTAATGGTATATACTTCCTCTCTCCTTAAACATTACCATTACATAAAGTTCCTTGCTCCTGTTTTATGTTTATTATTGTATATAATAGCTTTTAGCGATAAGACTGCCCATTGTGTCCCCTTTGTGTAAAATTTCTAAATTTATATCTGTAATTTTTATGGTGTACATAATAACGAGTATTCTATCTATCTATCTATATTTTGTTGATTAGGTTTGAAGCTCTGGATGCTCACGAGTACGTTTGGATGACAACGGACTGGTCTCCATGCAGTGCTCTCTGCGGAAAAACTGGTCATCAGATTAGAGGAGCTGTTTGCCAGGTTTGTAAAAATTGCAACTAATCAGTATAATTTGTGTGTTATGCTGACGAATAGTATTGACTCATAAACGAATTATTGATATAAATCCTAGTTGCAAACCCCTTTTAAATAACTTAATCTTACTGAAATTCAATTTTATTCTTGAACAGCACAAAAAAGACAACAGCACGACTACGATCGAGACAGAAGAGTGTTTGTCTCGAGGAGGCACGCCTCCTACCGTTGTGCGGGAGTGTATCGGAGAGAACTGCGCAGAGTGGAGGACTGCGCCCTGGTCGATGCCTAAGTGTCTTAGCAGCGGAGCTGGTGAGTGAAATGAAATAGAAGGCAGAATGAATGCTGCTAATTAACAGTGACTGCAGTCCATCTGGCTGATGGTCTTGCTTGACAAAAGATGGAGAGAAGAGTTTTTATGCAGTCTATGTAGTCCTATAGTTTAGGTTGTCACACAAAATTAACTAGAACTATATTAGGCACAGGGCAAAACTCTCTGTCATTTTAATGCCACGGGTTCTTCTCTTGTAGTAGCCACCCTGCTAAAACAAGATTTTTTCTATAGCACACATTAAATCTTTAGCTTCTGAACTAGCCATTGTATTTTTGTTCACTTTAATTATATGTAGCAGAAATTGACGATGAGTTTATTTTATCTTTTGAAAAATCTGAACTCTAAATGCCTTATTATTATCATAAGTAATCAAAAAATGAATATCATGGCATATAATGTTCATCCTCCGTTTTCACAATCAGCCATAGTCCGCCGTCGCGTGGAATGCGTGGCGGAGAATGGCACGACTCTGCTGGAAGCTGCGTGTGATTCCACCACCAGGCCGGAGAAGACAAAGAGGGATGCCAGCCCGTGCAGGGCCGCCTGGGCAGTTGGGCCTTGGAGTAAGGTGAGTCGAGACTGGTGTCACTATAGCTGTTAATTTGTAAGGGAAAAGGTGATTTCCAAAAAGGGAAACCATTGCTATTCATCGCAAAAAAAAAACTTTAGAGATAATAAGATAGAGAACAAAATATTTAGGCATAGGTTTACACCCCCATGTCGCTAGTTATGATTTAAGTCCCAAAAAATGACGGGCCGTCCTATTGACAATAATCAAGATAATAAGAACAAAAGTTGAAATTCTCAGACGTATTAGGTAATTGATAAGAACATGCCAGTGCCTATGGCTTCATTTGTTTGTGAAAATCCCAAATACCAAGGTATCATTATTTTGCCCTTATGCCAATTTATTTGTGGTCGCCGTAACATGTCTTTTTCTTCCACACTTCTCTATTAGTCGTCACCCTCTTTATAGCCATATATGAAGAAGAAGAAGAAAAAAATGCGTTTATTGGGATTACAAGAAAAAAAATACAATACAAAAATACCTTAAAATTATAAAAAACAGAAAACAATGCTCATACCATGCGATATATCATCTCTCATACAGTTCATATTCATCGTTTCTTTGGACATCCCCTACTCAATGTGGATGGATATAAGAATATCCATCCACATTCACACTCTGTGCTACTTTTAGACTTGCTCGTAAATACTCATTTCTACAAGTTCTGAGTTGAGCTGTACGATTACTGACAGATGCGTGCACTGACTGGACAGGTCCACTCAATCTGTGTGCTTCTTTCCTCAAAAGACCATTTCAGATACCACTACATAGTCTTCGCATGATTTGACCAAGATTATGTCTGGACTTTAAAAGAGACTGTGACCTCCGAGTTTATTTCGGCCTTTCTTCTCAGAGTAGTATGGAAATGCCGTGATCATCTAGTTTTAAAAAAAAATATGATTGACGTGTAAAAGTGTTTGTACAAACCTACTAACAGAAATAAAATTATTTATCATTTATAAGTACTAAGTTGCCTTATTAATAGTTAACCTCAAAAACGTTTATAAAGAAATTCAAACAATGTTAACTCATTATGTTCAGTAATATTGTTGTGTAAAGAAGTTCGTTGTAATAGCTTGTTCCCGGGATCTCGCAGCGAACTGAAGAACTATTAACAAGCTGTTCCTGCATTGAAAAGTTTACAATGAAATTATTTATTATTTACATTGTAGCCGATGTTCGTTCACTTTTAAGTCCATTAGTTCAATCGCTTTCTGGATAGTTGACCTAGTGGTTGGTTATTAATTTTTGGATTTCGTGTTTCCTCTATCTCTAGTTGGACAAAGTTTGGTTTATAAATATTAGAAATTAATATTTGATGTCATTAATGTACGTATGCGTTCTAAAATATTGACACTCTGGTGAAAAATAACCCTTACAGTGTCGTGGTAGATTATTAACGATTTACTTAAAATATATTTATGCCGTTCACTTCGAACTGGCCGTTACCTGTCGCCGCGCTCCCCCGCATCGCCACCTTGTTAACCACCCTTTTTAATTACTACTTCCATGCATATATCACAAACTGGTTTTAATTCTTTTCATAATTACAAAATGGTTACAGGAATTTTTTTTTTTTTTCCAATGTTAGTAGTAGTTGTGCCGTCGTTTTTAACGGTCGATGATGGCTAACTCGAAGTGAAAAACTAGTACCTACATTCATCGGGCGCGCTCTGGACAGTCAGCTACGCCACCATATTTTTTTATTTAGGCTATACTGTCTCACTGCTGAGTAGAGGCTTCCCCGAGTCCTTCCCCAAGAGATAAAGATGAAGAATTACTTTTTGTTGAATATATAACTGACTATATGTCAAGATCAAAGACATCTAGTAAATGCACCAATAGTATTACCATACCATAGATGTACTATTAACTATGGGTAATACAATGGTGGTAGATAAATAAATATTCTTATGCGATGAGTCGATGACACATTTCGCCATATTTTGGCATGCAAATATTAATAGCAAAGTGCTGATTTAAATAAGTAATCATCTATATCAAGAGTTGAAAATAATGACTAAACATGAAATAATTTAATCAATGTTCAATTTACACTGCAAATTTTAAAAAGATACATTTGGCAAAACATAAAAAACAACAGAATAAAATTATATTTACAATCACAGATTTTAATATAACATTAGTATATTCGACAATGCATTCGTGTAATGATAGGACCAACAAGAAGTATTTTTTAGAAATTCACCTACTGAGTAGAAACTATATGAAATAAGCCATTTTGTTTAGTACCTACTACGTAGAATTTTCTGTAAGGAAGATCAGTTATAATGATTATTTTGTAGGAACATTATTATTGTTATACAGGGTCAAATTAAATTAGCTAGCAAAACTGATGGGTATCGATATCTAAATATGTTAAAACAAAAAATAAATTCCGCCGCCAAATAATTCATTACAGTGTAGTCACTTAAAGTATGAGTTGAGAAATCTATTTTTTTTTGTTTTTTCGTGTTTAGACATCGACTTCACGTCTGTGAAGTTTACACAAAAAACTGATTTTTAAATAGATATTTCAACTACACTGCGGTTGATGACCAAAAAAAATTTTTGCTTTATCATGTTTAGATATCGATACCCATCACGTCTGTGGAGTTTCGCTAGCTAATTTAATTTGACCATGTATATATTGCAGTAATGAATCGATTCAGGCTAGAAGCATGAAAAAATAAGATTATCTTAACTTTTCAAGCTCAAACACAAATTGTTCAATCATTCCGCCCGACAATCATACACAGAGTGGAGAGTTTTGTCATACTCAAGGAGCATCCTGTACCTACAAATTTAATATGCCTTCATAAAGTGAACGCATAAACTAGAGTTATTGCTGAAATTTTATGTATTTAATAGTGGCACTAAAGTATCGTAGAGGAAATCAGATTTTAGGATTCATATTTTTTATGAGTCAGTTGCGTCTCCTTCAAGTGTTCAATAACTAGAAACAAATCAAGGAACTTAATAGATCAATGAAATGGATAACTAGGTCCACTAGTTTGAAGTCGTTAATGCCTGATGTTTCTGCCTTGAAACACGTTTTAGACCAACCATAAAACGTCCACCATAAAATGTCTGCCGTGAAGCAAGTGAAACTTTGAGACTTAATTTACGTCCAAGTATGTTTACTACAAAAGCCAGTTAGCCTTGGCCAATAATAAAGAAAAAAAAAGAGGGTTGAAGAGGCGTAAAGTAATATGAGTTTTTTTGGACAGTCCCTCGTGGATTTTGTTTGAAAATTCTACTATTTTTAATTTTCGGTGACACAGGATGGAACCACCAGCACTCTAATTGCGTAACACACTTTTAATCACAATCCGCGGGTTTTGTAGGAAATTCATAATGCATTGCTTCAAAGGTTTAAAAAATTCGTCTGCTCAACAACGTAGATAACGTAATGAACGTAGCTGAACTGTCAAAATGAAAGACATCGCCATCGATTGCCATTGCGCAATTACCCCGCAGGTCGCTATTATACAACACAGTCTTAGAAAAACCAATTCTTATTTTAAATTAATTCTCTATCTTTTTTAGTGTGTAGGTCCCTGCTCTTCAGTGGGTCGCCAGCACCGCGCTCTGCGCTGCGTGTGGCGTGCCATGACAGGGGCCCGACGCCGCGGCCGGGAGCACAGCGCGGGCGCCGCGTGCGAGGGGCTCGCGCGCCCCGGTGTCAGCCGGCCCTGCCAAGTACATGCCTGTGTTAATAAAGGTAATGGTGGGAAGATTAGAGGTTAGCTTGGCCTTCTTAAAGACCTATTCAGATATAAGCGATATCGCTGTCGCGCTCGGTAGCGATACTGGGGTCTACTCCCTAAGCACATTTCAGCCGAAGTTACGGGCGTTTCCTACTCCGTATCACTTACGGACATAAAATTAGTTCGGTTTCCGAACTAAGCATGAATATCAACACGATTTTACAGTTGTCCCTATGCCTGATGTGTTTTTGTCCATTCGGAAATTTTAACTTCCGGACGGGCCCGTATCTTCGTTGACGAACTTAGGGAGTAGATCCCTGTTCCGCCTTCTGGTTAGTCGCTTTGGACCAGTATTGCTACCGATCGCGACAGCGATATCTGAATAGGCCAATAAAGCCCACTTTGCACCACCAATCAGTGAATACGTTTAACGGTGAGCGTATTTAAAACATCATTCTATATCTGTCATCTTCAAACGATTGACAGAAACAGAACGATGTTTTAAATTCGTTTAGTGCCAAACTTGTTAAGTGATTTGTGGTGCAAAGGTAAGTATTGCTGTAGTTTTGTTTACTTTTGCTTTGTTTACTAAAGGTGTACTTTTTTCAGGATCTAGTTTTGTAAGCTTTGTGCTGTACTATGAAGTGCTTAAGCCATGTTACGGTGCAAAAGAATGATAGAACTATGGCCTATAACACGCTTCAATTCGGTTGTGCATTATATTCTATTATTTTGATATTATTTAGTGCATGATGTGATATCGCTATCACATGTATTTATTGTAGTATCTACTTCTATCCCAAGCCATCGACATCCCCGTAAACTTTTCAATAAATACCCAATACAATTTTAAAATTTCTTTAGTGAAACTTACCATTTTTTTTTCATACTATTCCATGTTATAATTTCTGTTTAGTTTATCTTTATTCGTTTTTCTAATCATTTTATTATCAGACTGTTCGTCACTATTATTTTTACTCTGACCTTACAAGCCAGGTGAATTTGACACTTAACCCCGCTTGCAGCACAAATCACTAAATCACTAAGTATAACAAACCTCACTCAAGACTCAAGCATTACCTAAGACTAGTTTCAACCGATCCAAAGGCTTTAAACGAGTTTTAAGTAATGCTTGAGTTTTGAGCGAGGTTCTATAATACGGGCCTAAATGCGTTTAGCGCTCAACCTTTATTTAAAACATCATTCTGTTCCTGTCAATTGTTTGAAAATGACAGTGACAGAATGATGTTTTAAATAAATGTGTGAATTTTTGATGTAAGCGGGCCATACTTTCCTCTCTAACACTTAGAACAAAACCAACATTTGTATCGTTCAATGTCCTAGCATCACTAACAAATGTTTCCTTCACAGACGGCATCTGTCGGGACAGCTCCCGGTTCTGCGAGAACGTAAGAGCGATGAACATGTGCGCTCTAAAGCGATACAGAAAGCAATGCTGCAAAACATGCTCCGATTGAACGCAATCATTGGTGGGTTCAAATTCAGAACCAGTCGTTTGAACGTAACGGTCGCGAATCTGAATGACGGTTATGGATTTAAAAATTGAATGATGAAATGAGTTAATTTAAGGGTAGGGCTACATGAACGAATGGATTCTGCTTTCCTCAATAATGCGATTTACACAACTCTCAAGTTGTGAGCGAACAATGAGTTGAACCATTTTCAGATTCTGTCGAACATAAATATTTAATATTCCACTCATTTTAGCCGACGCAATTAACGCTCTTCTGGCCCCACCCTAAATTCCAATTGTGGATTAGTCATTCGAAATTCAAGTACAGATAATGCCATACATCACAGGTTCGACCCAAACTTCTACTGAATTATTAACGGCCCACTAAAATGTTGTCATCACGCCCCAGCTCAAAATTTAAACGCGTTCGATTGTAAAATGGCCGCCGTTTTCACTAGTCCGAGGCCTGTCAAGTAAAATATTTACCTACTGATCGATTTCAGAGCGAGAGTGAACCAAAACTTCGTATGATCATTAATTATTTACGAACATTCGAGACTCGAGCGAGTTTCGAATCAATAGTATCAGTCGAGCTTAAAATCTTGTTCCAATTTCAAACCTTGTGTTTAGTGTGCAAATCTATAAAATTCAAAGACTCGAATGAATAAAGAAACAAATTCTTGTAGATTGAAATCCGAATGAATGAATGAATTGAATCCGTCTCCGACATTCAGATTTGAATTAACGCTTTCTAGTAAAATTCGAAATGAACTTTTTAAAGGCTAAGAACAGTAAGTGAAGTGACGTACACAAAATTGAATTAGTTTTAATATCTGAAGAATGTAATTCTATTAAACTACTATAATGAAAGAAGATTCTAATGTATTAAAACAGCAACACAATTTGTAATTCTTATAATAAAGCGAGCCTGTCCGTTGTGTTAATATTATCTGATCAAAAGGTCAAAAAAAAATTAATATCGCCCTTTTTCTTAAAGTAAACTGATTTTTTTTGTTAATTATCAACTTAATCAAGCCTTTTCCCCGAGCCAGAATGGGCACATTAACAGAACAGATTACTTAGTGCAGTAATTCGACTGTTCGACATTTTACGTTCAGTCCCGCTGTTAAATTCATAAACCGGCAACCCTGCTTGTTATACCAGCGAAGGTTTGATCGACGGCAAAATGAACCATTTCGCGCGTGGCTCAGCTTCGTTCGGGTCATAACTAAATTTTCCGTGTGACTAGAATGAAAGGACCCGTACAAAACTACTTCGTTCTTTTGCTTCAATACCCCATTCTTTTGAATGAATACTTTTATCCGTTCTTTTCCGAAAAGGGACTCTCTGGACTTTCTTAATTTCGTTCAAACAATTGATTTGATGACAAAGGTACTTCCAAAAATAAATCTCGTTCGATGATCCAATGGATACGTTGTATGAGAGAAAAATATAATTACGAGCGAGTGTGAAAGAGAGACAGCTAATTGTAAGCACGATAGTTCTAGTCGTGAAGCACAGCTGACCATGCAAATGGTTGATATCGAATATTTATAAAAAATGTAAATTATTTCAAAAGTATAGCCCTCGAATTGAATATGTAAGTAGTAAACAAAATATTTAGTAAAATGTTTTGTACTATATACAAATAATGTAAATATATATTATGGAATATTATTATTATTATTGAGCACTCTACGCTACGCTTGGCTCCTATGATATGATAAAGGCACAAAATTAATAATTTAACCAATAAAAAATTAGGGAAAAATATATAGCAAAAATTGCCAAAAGGAAAAACAGAGTGTATTAAGTACAGTCATGTTCAAAATAAAGTGCTGATTCATTTTGTCTTATATTTTTTCTTCACTGTCGTAGTTAGATTCGTTTATAGGAATAAAAATGTATGTATATTGGACATATTAAAATAATTGTGTAGGAAAAACATTTCTGATGAAAATTATAAAGCAATACGATTCGCTTATACCTACATTTAAAAATGTAAATAAGTATGCGAACGCATAAAAAATTGTTATCAAACCCTTTCGTGGATTGGGTTTTAGTAAAAATTGAATAGTTTAGTTTTTTTTTCCTTTACTAAATGACAATTAAATAGCTCACTAAAACTGGGATGAAGAGTCAATCATTTCTAGATTTTCTAGTTATTGTGACTTATCTTTGTCAGTCTTCCCTACAAGGGAGTTAATATGTTTTTAGTAAAACCTCGGTGCAGTATTATGAATTACGAAGTATATAATAATTATGTTTAGATAAACAATTAATTGTCAATTGTTAGTGGCATTAACCCAATTTGTATATAATTGAAACTATGTAGCTATGCAAACATTGTTCCAAAGTATGTGGCATTATTTACTTGTGGGTTTTTATTACTGAGTCATACCTTCTAAATAAAAAATAATATTTTGTCTTAAATTAAATAAGCTGAAAACAGCGGCTCTGATTCATTAAACACGATGAAGAAGAAAAGAAATTAAAAGAAAAAAGAAAAAGCTGAGCAGTAAAAACCCATTTGTAAATTAGGTTATAAAGGCTCACAAATTCTCTAAGACAGTTAAGTAAATGTTTTAGTTTTAAGTACGCAACTTTCCGTATACTTAAGAACTTTAAAATAAATGTATGTTGACATTGTAACTTAATGCTTAACAAAGTTTTTTTTTTCTATTAAAACTTATTACATGTTAGTTTTTTTTTATTACTTTTTTACCAACGTATTGTAGTACTGCTTGTTTATTTTTAGTTTTTTTTCTTAAATAAATATTTTATTTTTTCTTTTTGTAAAAGCTCATGTTAAATACTTCATATCAATAAAATACTGCCATTTTTATGAAATAAAACTCTTGTTTGTTATGTCGCTAATTGTACTTACCTAATGCGTCGATCTTAAAAGCCTATTGTCTACTGTGACATTATCTTTACATTCACTGTTGAAAGACTCTGACAATGTTTTGCGTACCTTTTTGCTCTTTTTGAAAGTCCTGCTTTTATGGATACTTTTCCAGACAGTGCAGGGAAAAGTGCGAAAAGAGACTAAAGTCAATGATAACGTACATACACAGCTACAAGAACCTTTTGCCGCGCGAATGATGTTGACAGGAGGGCGCTGTTCGTAAATATGTGTACAATTGTTTTGTGAAAGATATTGGAAAAAAGATGGCAGCGTTAGATCCAATTTTGGCCGCGCGCCAAAAGAATATTGTAGCGCTATACGATTAAGTTAACTACCTCAAAGCCACAGCTCATTGTCATAGTCGTCATTGCTTTGACTGACAAATGAAATCTGTGCAGATCGTGGAAAAACGTACCTACCTATAAAAATATTACCAGCAAAATGATGTTGTTTGTTGGGGAATTTCCCAGCTTGCACGCAATGAAAGATAAAATTTTCTTTTATGCAAGTTACTATTGCAGCTCGCGTACACGTTATTTCATCACTCTCCTGTCCTTATCCCAATTTATTTGCGGTCGGCGCAACTTGTCTTCTTCTTCAACACTTCTCTATCAGTCGTCATCTCGGTAGTCTCCGCCTTTCTAGCCATATCATCTTTCACACAGTCCATCCATCTTTTCATTGGTCTTCCCCTACTTGTACACGTTATTTGCAGAGTGGAAATAACAAGGTTTTATTGTACTTGTCAATGGAGACAATGAGCTTGTATAAAAACTGTTATGTTCTGCGTACTTATCATAATTATTGTAAGCGTAACAGTAAAAATTAAAAATGTAACAATTATAATTTGTAAGTCTCAGAGAATAAGTCCAAATTGTACATTGTACCAAGAATTTTCAAATAAAAAATATATTATATGAATAAGTTACTCATACTTGAGTTTTATTTATGTCCTTCGCGCATACGTACATAGGTACATACCAATCAGAAACTACTGGATAACTATCTCTTCAAAGATTAAAATTAATGGATAAGATCAATCATGAGGGAATTTGACTACCTCTGACTCGAGTCAAGTCTTCAAATATATCGGAATAAAAAAAAGCTCTTTTTTTTTGGGTGCCATAAATAAATAAGCTGCCCGAAATTCCTCCATCAATAATGCTATTATATCAGCAAGTTTTCATACATAATACAGCTTGTACAACGATTTTGACGATGACTGTACTTTTCCCCCGGAAAAAATTGAAAGGCAATTTACGCGAGAAAAGCTGTCGGTAGCTTCACAACTACATACATAAGTGCATAAACTCACGCCTTCTTCCCATGAAGGTAGTCAGAAACTACAGAACGCCACCTGCTACGATCTTTACCTGCATACTCCTTTTGCTTCGTTTACGTTCATACATCTGGTCATACACACACGCTGGTTGCGAGTACAACGCACCTGACTATTCTGAAAAACATTACCAATAAGGTCAACAGAACTGTAGAAATAAAATGCAACGCCTCAAAGACCAATGAAGAAGACTTTGAAACAATATTGAATCACCCGATAAACTAGTCCAACAAACTAAATCTCAAATCCACTTTATTCCATCCGCCATCTTTAACTGAATTCTCCAAATTCAAATCGCTTGAACGTCCCCTTTCAAACAAGCGCATCACTATTCTCCGGTGACGTCACAACCATAACTCCTCTGATTGGCTGGCTTGGTGGCGCGCATCGCTGCGTTAACTCTGATTGGACTAATGAATCCGGCCTGATTGCGTCATACCGTATTGCATAGTGATTGTGTAGATAGAACAAAATGTTCACACAAAGGTTTTGTGAAATTGCATTTCTTTTGTTTTTGAGCATTAAAATGAGTGAGTTAGTAATTGGATTGTTTGAAATGTGTCGCCCAAAGAGAATTTTTCTTTGAAAGTCTTATTGGGTTGAAAACACGGCACGAAAGATGCGAATTTTCATAGATCACACTCGTTTCCGACTGGAAGCCGACTCTAATATAGTTGGGAAAAGACTAGGCAGATAAGCTGATAACAGCAGCAAAGTGAAAAGATCAGCCAGATTATTTAACAATTATGTGAATCAATTCGTTAGTAGGGCCATGAAATGAAATGATTTTTTTTCTGCAAGAATTGTATGTTCGAGTTTTTTAACAGTTTCTAAAACCAATCTCTAAAACTAGCATGCAAAATTATTGATTACCTTCATTAGTTAAATAAATTAAGCTGATAAAATGAGTACATAAATCATAGTTATTAAGAATGTCAGTAATTTGTCAAATGTTATTAGTAAGAAGATGTCAGTGTTAATCTGTCAGTTTAAAGTCTAAGTAAACATCATTCACAGAATAGAATGATTTTTCTATAAGCCATTTAAAAATCGCTGTTTTAAAACGATCGATTAGCAGCAGTTTCCTATACGATTTTGGTAGTATATTATATGTATTATCATTATAACTCTCTGCACCATTTCTTCTATTTCATGAATTACGCATTTTCTTTAAAGCAATAAACACGTTTTACACATTGCAACACTCAACATAAATCACTCATCCGAAAGACATTCAATTACCTCACTCGATCCTTTCGTTCCTCGTTCAATAATAATCCTAATCGATCTCTTAGTCCAAAACTCTCTCTCGTCCCAAAAACCCGCTCGCTAATCGCATAATGGACGCTCCCGCTAAAATCTCTAAAAAGTGTAACAATAGTGAATACCGGTGCTGTGCTGTGCCTAAAAATAAATTGACTTGGTGTGGGACGTAACAAACCTGAACCAGCCTGCTGCACTATCGAAGGGAAGCAAGCTTCATCCTTGTGAGTACATTTCCCATCCAATAACCATAGTAGTCACGATCCTTTTACCGAGACGGAACGCAGAGTCGCCAGCAATACAATATTGACGCAGTCACCAAGTCGCTGCCGATCGCCGATGCTAAAACCAATACGATGCACCAATGCCAAGGTTAGGTAGAGGCCCGCCCGACGCCCCACCTGAGTAACATACTTCTAGTCACAATTCAAAGGATTTTCAAAGAAATTCATCAAATCTAAAAGCCCAAAAAAGATGACGACCACCCGCCCACTACCCCATCACCCAACCTACGGAGTTTACAATATTGAGTGAGAAGCACCGCAAATACATAATTATGTTTATTTTGAATGAAATAGAAAATACAAATACAACATATCAACATGTGCAGAGCTGAAGGTAAATAGGTTATAATTATAGAAATATTAACGCAGAAGCTAAACCAAAGCAAAGGTAAGGTAGTAAATAGCAAATTGGCACACGCCGTTGAGTCGACCTAGAAAGGTGGGGGATGCTGTTTGAAAAATTCGTCTGCTCGACACCTTAAATAACGGAACGGATTGACTCCTGTTACTGGCTAAATCATTTGTCAGTAGCAACGAATATCGCTTCTGCTGGGCGACGAACGAAAAGAAAATTATTATTTTGGACTTTTTTCATTTAAGATTTCGTGGGATCACCTCGCACAGTAGTACTGTGAACACATTACTTGATCTTATCTTAATCTTGATTATATCAAGTAAGGAGAATACTTTCTACCCCATCATCGATATTACATAACATAACATAAGCAGCATCACGGCTGTATTCCCTGAAGGGTTAGGCAGAGGTGTACCTATCTTCGACATAAATGATAGCCAACCCCAGCACTCCCAGCAGAAAAGTCGATAATTTCTACCAGTAGGTAAAATCAAATTATTTCCCGGGCAGAAATGATATTCCCAGGGCCGACACACATGCAAATAAGCTCGACTAAGTTGTCACAAACATTGTTATAGTCTTCGTACACACGCGTGTTTATCGAGTTTCAGTTTAGGATGAACGGGTTATCGTGTGTTAGGGTAGGATTCGATTAGAGAATAACTAGGGATAATAAACTGGTTACGGTTTTGTCTGCACAAGGTATTGGTTTTTCGTGGTTAAAAAGCAGGTATTCTCGATCGAGTAGTCAAAATTTTTCAAAACAGTTTTTAAAGCCGTGCACACACCGCACGTTTCTGATTGCCAATAGGGATGATGACTAATTTTTTTATTTGTCCGTCAGCTAGATTATTAAAAAATATTGGACTCGTATTTTTCTTTTTTTAAATAATATAAAGATTTCGCGAAACATTGGGTTAAAATGTAGCATGACGTCACGCCTAGCTAGATGTTCTACTTAGTTGTGACGTAGCGAGCCCCACTCCCTAACTTTAATGCGTTTTATCTAAGTATTTTTTTTATTCATTTGATAAAGCAAAAAATACGTGTCTAATTTTTGTTTTATTATCTGACTGACGGAATCTGAATTCTAAAGAATTTCTTTTAAGTACCCAGGCATCATTCATATTTGGCCAAAATGACTACGTTTTAAATAAAACCCATTCAACATATAATTATGTATTCTTTCTATCCTCACGTATGTTCTCAAAGATTGTCTTGACAATTCAGTAGAGGTCCACTCTCGAGGTTTACCAGAGAGCTATAGAACGGGATATTCTGGGTATTAAACTTGTGGACCAGTGGTTCCATCACTGCAACAGCTGATGTCACTCAGAAAGCTGTCACGCTAAAATGGAATTGGGCTGGACATATTTGCCGCCTGTCAGACGATCAATGGGCCAAACTTACAACCCAGTGGGTCCCTCTTCATGGCAAACGACATCGCGGTAGGCCCAGATGGAGATGGCGGGATGAGCTGGACTCCGTTAATAAAGATTGGTCTTTGGTAGCTCTGGACAGAGAGAGGTGGAAAGAGAGCGAAGGCTTCCTGCTTTTGCCCAGCATTGGGACAATAACAGCTAATAAAAAAAACTAATTCTGTTTCATGGGGCTTCGAGTAGTTTATATCATAAATACGTATAACCTTAAAACACCGTTAAAGATCAGCAGCGGTCAGAATCTGGAAATATTTCAAAGATCGTCGAGAGAGAGCATCACGACCCAGAACCTCTTTATCTACCTAATTGTAGCGACACTTCATCATCATCATCTGCGTCGCCTTTTCCCAACTATGATATATTGGGGTCGGCTGCCAGTTCACTCGGATGCAGCGGAGTACCAGTATTTCCATGGAGAGACTGCCTATCTGACCTCCACAACCTAGTCACTGGGTAACACGATACCCCTTGGTAAGACTGGTTGTCAGACTTTTGGGCCTCTGACAACCCGTAATGACTGTCAAAGATCCACGGATGACAGCCGGGACTAATGGCTTAATGTGCTTTCCGAGGCATGGCCACGGCTAAATGTAGTGACACTTTT
Organism: Fissipunctia ypsillon; assembly: GCA_947568875.1. Classification (NCBI taxonomy): domain Eukaryota; kingdom Metazoa; phylum Arthropoda; class Insecta; order Lepidoptera; family Noctuidae; genus Fissipunctia; species Fissipunctia ypsillon. Next base: position 1,898,496 of record OX387665.1, on the reverse strand, counting down.
CAAGCAAAAAAACAGCTTCATAAATGATTGAAAAGAACCTCAGTTAATTAGGTACTTGGCTTGGTGTAGCATGAGAAGTAATATTTTTCTAATTAAAAGCAAGGTTCTTCTCAGTCCTAACGTAGAATGTCTTTGTAGACGATTGCACGGCAGCATACGGGACAATCAAGTGTGGTGCAAGTTACTGACGAAACTACAGACTGGTAAAGAAGATCTGGAGTTTAATATTCAGGTCTACGAGTTACATTTATTTGCTGTATGTAATATTATAATAATCGACATTTTATTTTTAGGATTCCGTACCTCAAAAGGAAAAAACGGAACCCTTATAGGATCACCAGTGTGTCTGTCTGTCTGTCTGTCACAGCCAATTCGCTTCGAATCTAATGGACCGATTAAGTTAAAATTTGGTACACATATGAATTTCTGCGTGTAACGTAAATAAATGAATTTTGAATATGAGGGTCACTTTTGGGCGCAACTAAGAATATAAAAAAAGTTTTGCAAACTATACCGTGTGACATATCAAATGAAAGGCCTTACTGTGAGAGTCTCGAATTTTTAATAATTTGACGATTCCCCTCCCTTATTTGCGAAACTACTGAGCCTAAAATGTGGAAAAAATACAAAAAAATAGTTCTATACTTATGGATTACAGGAAACCCTATAAGATGTCTATGGCCTTAAAATAACACGGTAAGTCTTTCAATAATGTGCGTACAAACTTACATTTGCAGTTGGAATGTATGGGAGAACATATTTTTCAGCTACGATGTAAAATATGTTCTTGGTATAAGTCTCTTCTTTCTTCATCCGAACTACAGAACCCTTCATTGTGCGCAGTTCGATACGCTACGACCCTTAGGAGCCGAACAAAAGGAAAAAACAGATAACATAACATTTTGTCTTGTTTCCCTAAAGGGTTAGGCAGAGGTGTACCTAGAAAAGAAAAAAAGTCGGAAAGAATGCTAAGTGAAAATGAAGTAATAGCGCGGGAGGGATATGTGGGTGTTATTTTAGTATATTGTGGGGTCTTACGAAGTTGGAAGTCCACGCGAACGAAGTCGCGGGCAGAAGCTAGTATTATTAATATAACAAAGCTGAAGAGTTTGTTTGTTTGTTTGAACGCGCTAATCTCTGGACCTACCAGTCAGATTTGAAAAATTATTTTCGCATTATTGATAGCCCAATTCTCGAGGAAGGCTTTAACATCACGCTACGACTTTTAGGAGTCGAGCAAAAGAAAATCATCATCATTCTCCTGTCCTTATTCCAACAACAAGTCCCTTTCTTCCATACTTTTCTATCAGTCGTCATCTCAGTGGTCACCCCCTTTCTAGCCATATCATCTTCCACACAGTCCATCCATTGTTTCTTTGGTCTTCTTCTACTCTTAAGCCATCCACATTCATACTCAAAACTTTCCTCGCGACATTTTCTTCACTCCTCCGCATCACTTGCCCATACCGTTACAACCGGTTTCGCACAACTTTTCAGTCACTGGTGCCACTTTTAGACTTCCTCTTATGTACTCATTTCTTATTCTATCCATTCAAAAAAAACAAAACAGAAAGAACGCTGAGCGAAATCAAAGTAATTTATATGTAGGTATATAATCCGATTTAATTTAAGTTAAACGGCGGATGAAACCGCGGGGCACAGCTAGTCTTTATCTATAATTATCATAAATTAAATCACTTTTTGTGTCCGTCTGTGTGACCATGTTGTTCTCCTAAACTAGGAACCGGATTTTAATGTGTTTGCCAATCCTTTGACTACCAACTGTCAGATAATTTGACTTAACTAAGAAAATAATTTAATTTCTGAAAATAAACCGTAGTAGTTATGTCCACTCATTTGATCACAACGAGGTTTGCAATACCAGAATGTACAATTGGGCATATTTTCTTCGAAAATTATTTTCTTTTGCACATAATTCGATCCGTCATGTGGGGCGTATGAATCGAGCCATAGAACTAAACAGAGCGGGGTGTTACCTGTAAGTGATGGTGCTGCATGTGGTGGTATTAAGATTTTGATCGCTTTGTCCCGTCTATCGTAAGTATATTTAAATGTCTTTGCTAGTCAGCAAGACGATAGCGAGGCTGACTATCTCGAAGCAAAGATGTAAGTAGTGAAAGTCTAGCTGAAATCCACATTTCCATGCAGAATTAAGGTATAACTCATGTTGTTCTTGTCGCTTGTGTCTTAACCAGCCTACAGCTTTAAGCCATGTATTTTAGGCCACAAACGCAGGCATACCGGACCACCTTTGTGCTCGTATAGTGTTTGCCAGCGCCCTCATACTCCTGTGGTGATGCACCTCCAATTATCACGCTCATCTCTTAAGCGTTGGAAGTACTACTGTATAGAAATCTAGTTTAGTTTAGAACAAAGATGAAATCTATATACATATATATAAGAGGAGAAACTGACTGACTGACTGACATATCAACGCACAGCCGAAACTACTGGGACTAAAAACGTGAAATTTTGCACACGGCTTCCTTTTATAATGTAGGGGAGCACTAAGAAGGGGTTTTTGGAAATTCGACTTTTAAGGGGGTTTTAAGGGGGCGTTTGTTTGAAAAATCTTATTCCTTGAGTTAATAAACTTGAAACTTGGCCCAAATACTTATCTTAGTAAATTATGAACTTTGTCATTTTAGGTTTTTCTAAACTACCCCCATGAGGAGGATTGGGGGGTGTCAAAATTTGTATGGAAGAATTTTAACACGCAGTCCGATTAACTTGTAACTCAGTATTTATACTTAAGTTCAAAAATAAAGAATAACCTGTATCAAGGTTTTTCGAAAATCTACCCCGGACGGGGTGAAAAGGGGTTGTCAATTTTACAGGGGAAAATTTTACTGGGTGGCTTGATTAACTCGAAAATTGGTATGAATAATCTTTGAGTCAAGTTTTGGAAATATCCTAAACGATTTTATTAAATTCCACCCCTGTGGGGGTGAAAACCGGGGATATACTTAAGATGAAAAATCGTATTCATTTGGTTAATAAACTTGAAACTTGGCACGAATATTTGCCTAAATAAGCAATAAAGTTTCTTACTATTGGTTTTTCAAAACTACCCCTGACGGGGTGAAAATATGGTAATGAAAATGGGTAATTAGATTTTAAAGAGGAAGATTTTACTGTGTGGCTTGATTAACTCAAAAATTGGTATAAGAAATCTTTAATTTCAGTTATGGAAAAATCCAAAACGATTTTTCGTATTTCCACCCCTGTGGGGGTGAAAAGAGAGGATACAGATTATATGAAAAATCTTATTCCTTTGGTTAATACATTGAAACTTGGCAATATTTGCCTCAGGAAATATTAAAAATTTTCACTTTTAGTTTTTTAAAACAAGTAAGGAACACTAGGACCGTAAGAACAGTAAGGAAACATTTTAACGCGCTGTCATATTAACTCAAAACTCGGTACTAATACTTTTTCGGAAGTCGGTGTCTTTGGATCAGTATTTTAGGTTTTTGGCACTGACTTCCGAAACTTTGTTTTGGAAGTCGGTTGTTTTTATTTTTCACTTTTTAGTGAGTCTGTTTGTAATTTATCTAAGTTACAATAGCCTAATGACAACTGCTCATCACCTTTTACAAAACATTGCTTTTCCCGATACAGGGACTAAATTACTTAATTGTTGAGGAGTTCTCTTGGTACTTCACCATCAGCTCCACCTCACCATATGCATTGTGACGAGCTTCTATTGCTTAGCAATAATTTTAAAGTAATGGAATCGCAACCCGTGAAATACTTATTATTGAGTTGTTCCAGTGGCCATCTTACCATCTGTGGTCTTCGCCATCAGTTCCACTTCACCAAATGTTGCTTTCCGAGAGCAAATGCACAAGTTACTATAAAAAATACCAAAATTGCTATAGGTGTGCCTATATTGAAGAGTTCCCTCGATTTCTCCAGGATCCCATCATCAAATCCTGACCTGATGACAATGGGACCACCTGGAAAGTATACCCTTTCAAACAAAAAAAATAATTTTCCAAATCGGTCCAGCCGTCTTCGAGTAATCGGGGAACCATAAAAAAAAAGATTCCGAAGAACTGAGAACCTCCTCCTTTTTTGAAGTCGGTTAAAAATAATTTATAGCCCGTGTGCATCTCATGACATTTCCATTAAGCCCCAACACGGCTAGGATACATTGTTTTATTACTGATCTGAGTTCAATGGTACCATTTTCATCAGAAGCATTTATTTAAATTTGCTTCGTCATAGTCGTTTAACTATCTTAATCGAGATATTTTATCGCCACTCGTGAAATATTTATCATTGATGAGTTCCTGTGGCCATCTATGGTCTTCTTCGTCAGTTCCACTTCACCAAATCATACTTTCTGAATGCAAATGCTTGATTTGTTGACGAAAATACCAAAATCACTATGTGTTTGCCAATATATTTGAGTTCCCTCAATTCCTCATGGATTCTATCATCAGAACTGGGTTTGAATAAAAATGGGACCAATCTGGAAGTCCAATCCTTTCAAATAAAAAAATAATTTTTCAAATCGGTTTATAAATGACGGAGTAACGGTAACAAACATTAAAAAAAACATACATCCGAATTGATAACGCCCTCCTTTTTTTGAAGTCGGTTAAAATTAGTAACGAACTCAGAACTGTGCATTGCATATATTTGAAAAGAAGTGATTGAACGAGTCTGTTGCGCACATTATAGTTTTCAGAATTTTTGTCCGTTTGTTGTTTGTCGGGATGTAAGTATGTTTCGGATTGGCGCAAAAACGGTTGATTGAATTTAGAGGAAATTTGGCATACAGATGTTTTAGAACCTGGATTAACACGTAGGGTAGGTACTAATTTGACATATTCCGACCTACACGTGGGCGAAGCCGCGGGCAAAAGCTAGTCATACATACATACGTGATTTTTCGTGCCTTTCAAGCAATTTTGACTGTTTTACTCAAGTTTGTCATTGATAAATGATAAATGATTTTATTTCTGTAAGTAGGTTTGTACAAACACACGTCAAACATTTTTTTTTTTAACTAGTTGAGGCCGGCGTTTCCTATCTGACTACTCTGAGAAGAAAGGCCGAAACAAACTCAGAGGTCACAGTCTCTTTTAAAGTCCAGACATAATCTTGGTCAGATCATGTGAAGACCATGTAGTTTGGTGTCTGAAATGGTCTTTTGAGGAAGAACCACACAGATTGAGTGGACCTGTCCAGTCAGTGCAAGCATCTGTCAGTAATCGACCAGTCAGGAATCGAATTGATTTCAATTCGACCCTTCAACCACTTTCTTATTGGGCTGATTTATTTATTTATTTGGGAAAAGCAAACAATTGTACAATAGATGTTACAATAAAATATGGTAAGACATATGGGTAAATGTACAATCCATAACGTATCCACAGATAGCTTGAGTACATTGTTAATTAGTTAGGTAAGTACGATTACACTTAAATTGATATCTTAAACATTTAGCTTAGGAACTAAACAAATTTTATTTTTTATTTTACACAAACTATCAATAACTTTTTTCTTAAAATTGCTTTGAGACAGAAAGAAGGTATCCAAAAGATAAAAGTGGTTATTATAGATTCTTACTAGTCTACGGAGTGGAGCTCGCTCACCAGCATTTTTGTTCGGCTAATAGTCGTTGCAAATAGCGGGTAAGCATTTGGTCGTCAGGTGACCCGACATTCAGTCGCGTAGTCAAATCGTATACGTTGTTCATACGTAAATACTCCGTTACGGATCTCAATTAATTGGCCACGGATACATTATTTTTTACCACACATACGTACCACTCAGTTTATACATATGTATTCGTCAAGCTTGTTAAACTTTTACTGGAATTTTAACTGTCTAGGGAACCCATTAGGACTTTGCAACCGAATTTGGTCGTAAAGCGATCGCTATCTATTCCGAGACTGCAGCCCCTGATTGCACCTGGATGAGGGTAGCCGAAGACCGAGTTAAAAGGCATATCATTTGAGAGGCCTTTCGATCGGAGTGGCAGATAATGATAATTTTTATACAGTTTGATATTTTGAGTTCTTAAGAACGTCTCTAACCTCACCAATAAATTAGGTTGGGGGTATAGAAAGGAACAACATGCGACTATATTCCTTCAGCAAAATTTCTAAAAACCTAACCATTAACAATAATCTTTAATTTCTTCGCCATTCAAGAGTATGCTTAGATGGTTTGGTCATGATGAGAGGATGAATGAAAAGCGACTAACGAAAGGTATTTACACGGCAGATGTGAGTGGAAACGCCGGGAGGGGACGCCCTTTTTTTTTTTTTTTTGTGGATGGGAAATCATCAAATGACTTCTCCCGCTCTGGGCGGAGCGGGAGGGCGTGTCAGACTTTTACTGACTAAAACCCACCCGTGTTCCTTCTTTTGCCTGTGCCGGGGCCACGGTAACTCTTTCGAACATCCCGCAACCCTAGCTGGCATCGGCCCTAGCGGACCCCGTCAATAGTACTGACATCTCTTTGAAGCGCGCGTGGAACACGACGCGCCGTCGACTCGGGCTTGGTCCTTACCGGTCGGCGAGCTACCCATTGCTCGCCGTCCGCAAGCCCGCGCCTACGATGGCCGGGAATCGGCTGCCAATTCCCGACGCCCAGGGCGTCTCCTGCGGCGACTAGGGGCGGGAGGGCGCAAAGCTTGCCTCTCCCTCACGCGTCCCGCCTCCTCCTTCACGAGCATTACTGCTTCGCAGAAGGAGGTAATGGCTTCCCATGTACTCTCGCTCCGTACCATGGCCTGGACGAGGGCCGGACGCGAGAGATCGCCGCCGCCGATCGCTTCCGCGAGGACACGGCGGTGCTCCGCCCAAGCCGGGCAGACCTCCACCGTATGCTCCACCGTGAGGGGACGCCCTAGGAAGACATAATAGTGATCTTATTGATGATGTTCTCCAGAAGGGTCAGGTGCGTAGTACTCGCAACCGGCGTGCGTGTATGACCAGATGTATGAACGTAAACGAGGCAAAAGGAGTATGTAAGGATCGTAGCAGATGGCGTTCTGTAGTTTCTGCCTACCCCCATGGGAAGAAGACGTGAATTTGTGTATGTGCATGCGTGTTCTGTGCCATTCCTATTGTATCGTGAGGATTAGGTCACTAACATCCTCAAAAACCAGTATGTAGGCAAAACCACAGCACAAGCTGCTTAACCATAATCCAGTGGGATGCAACAAAACATGTACTGAGTGCCGCTGGCTCTAATTGCAGCGAGTTTTAATCCCTACTAATACCCCACGCCTGCTAGTTGGGCACTTTCCAAATAATAACAAGAATGCAGTTTGTTTTGTGAAAGAATTATGAAGTTGCTGAAACTACTTTATGCTCTGATCACTTGCGTGCAGTTTTTGAAGGCCCTGATTGGTCAATCTGCTCTCAACTTTGTATTAACTGTTTATTATGAATGGCTGATCAAAACAAGAAGACCCAATCGTATATACTACTGTGCCCAGCAAACTACTACGCTCACAAATATTGCGATCTCTCCATCACACTTACAAAATGACTACGAAGTTAAAAAAACGCTAATCGGAGTTAAAAGCGCTCTAACGGACAAACAGAGACACGTTGAGTTTCAAATTATGACAGTTTGAGATTCGATAATGTATCAAATTAAATTAATTTCATTTTTCACACATGATAATCTGTTTGGAATCATTAAGTCTACCTCCTTACCTATCGACACGACAAGGCAAAAATCATGACCACATCTTCGTGTTGAAACTCGAAAATTGTTTCCCTAATTTTCGGAATATTTGCTTTAACGAGGAATATGTGACTACCGCCGCTATCCCGGCCCCATTTCTCACTAAAACTATGCGAGGCACAGCCAAACAATTTTATTAGAATATCAATCAATTTTATAGGCATTTCGCCATGAATAGTAACACTTAAAGACGCTAGAAACTCCAGGAGTAATGAATGCTCTATGCTAGAGAGAGATGGAGTGATCTGTTCTATATAGATCTGTCTTTGTCTCGCGGTAGAGCAATGGTCTTACCTTTGACAGTATATTTAATTGCTCTTAATATTAATGAATGAATGAACAGTTAGGGTTGTCGCACATTTTGCCTGGTTTTGACATTAACATTTCAATTTTATTGATGACTTTAATACAATTATATGTTAAAAAAAAACTTAAAATATCTTTTTCTACTAACTAACGAACTAACTAACTATACAAATAAATATACAAAACAAAAGGAAACTTAGGCGTCGAAGTACTCGTCCGCATCGCTGTCATCCGGAAACGTGCCCAGAAGACTGGCAGCATTGCCACGTTGAATGGCAATGCTAATTCTTTGGCCAAAGAACGAGCCAGCCCTCTGGTCACGTGAAGTGTCGACCAGTCGGCGAGAAATTTCCTTAAAAAGGAGACGCGCACTCGGGCCCCATGACCCGAGCGTTTCGACCCCAAACGGCTCAAAACTGTAGTTACCGTTAAGGTTACAGTATTTGCGCCGCTTAAGGGTCTCAGCAGCCGCAGCAGCGGCGCCAGCACAGCTCGCCGTGCTTGGAACATGAGATGGCGCAAGGGTGTCGACACAGGTTGCGTCCCACACCAGAGGTCTACCCACCTTCCAAGGCAACAACGTCATGCCGTCTGGTCTCTTCCCATCGTCACGTACCAAGCCGCTTGGTTCTAATATCGCTGGTACGCCGGCGGTGACAAGAGCTCGATGAATAATATCGTTAATGCTGGCGTGTCGTGCTATGCGGCCTGCACTCCTGCAGAATAAATTTGGTTTTTAAAAACCAAATTTATTCTGGTGTCAACTAATGTAATGATTGTTGTTATTTTGGCCAATTTATCACAACACATTTCTACTTAGGGACATAGGGCCGATTTCTTGAACGAAAATTATCGCAAAATTAATGTCAAGCGCGCGTTAACTGCTGCGATTGGCTGGTGATAAATCATTCAACCAATCACAGCAGTTTACATGCACTTGACAATTTGTCACATTCATTTTGCTATAATTTTCGTTCGAGAAACGTCCTATATCAGACAAAAATTAATGTTCTCTCTTTACAAAAGTTGATTTTTCAGCAAGCGAATGGTTTTCGCTCTTGGACTCTAGGACCATTTTATGCAATTTTCGTACTTTTTGACAGGCCTACACGTCCTTTCATCCCTATTACCACTGTAATTTGAAAATATTGTAAAAGCCAATTATTTTTAAAAGAGTAACCGTAGAGTTTCTTGCCGACTCTTCTCCATAGGAGACGACCAAATGGAACCGTGCACCTAGCATCTGACGTTTCATAAGTGCCCATGTTGGTTTATGTGATATAAAATATTTTGAATTTGAATTCCAAAGACTTTTTTGCAAACCAGAGCACTATTCATAAAATACAGTAAAATTGGGTGACATCCCTTATGCAAGTTTTCTGCATCTCCATAATATTCTCTGTAGGTAATCATAAAAATATCGCTTAAATGAAAACTTGTGTAAACTACAGATGCTTGTTCTGTTTTTGTGTGCAATACGTAATTGAAAATCGCCGAGAAGTCAATAATTGCGCTGAAATAAGTGGATAAAATACAACGGTAAAATGAGTGACTGAGGATACAATCAGAAATTAAGTTATCCGGAAAAGGATCGGTGTCACCGACAGAGCTTGCAGAGTGTCAAACTGAAGTGGCAGTGGACTGGCCATGTTTATCGAAGGACTGATGGCGGGCTGATGGAGCGGACGAGTCCTGGAGTTTAGACCGCGTATCGGCAAGCGTAGTGTGGGACACCCTCCAGCTAGATGGATCGACGACCTCAAGAAGTTGTCTGGGATAGACTGAATGCGGAAGGCGGAGAATAGGGTGTTGTGGCGTAGCCTGGGAGAGGCCTATGTCCAGCAGTGGACTGCAACAGGCTGAGTTGAATTAAAAGATCGAATGATTAATCACATAATATCAAATCACAAGCAAAATTTACAACATCAATAGAGTTATTTTTTTATTTTTCAAAGTGTCCGTTGTTTAAATTTTCACGGACTCGTCGTAACGTAACGTCTATCCCTATCTTCCATTATTTTTAGTTTGACGAAGGCATTAATTATTTTAATTTTTAAATAATCCTCAGTGTTCACTTTTCGTGCATATACCTCGTTTTTTACGGCCTCCCTACAAAAAGAAATCCAGTGGTGTCAGGTCAATAGCAACTTAAACTTTTCATAAAATCATGACAATACGCGCGCGGCTCGTCTCGTGATAAAAAAAAAATAGCACGTGCCCTTCTCAAAGGGCGCCGGTGCACTGAGCGACCTGAGATTTTTGCCGAAAAAATTCCGCTTACACACACACTCGCAATTGTCTATGTATCACTAATGCATAATTCGGATAAGTATTTTTTTTTCTTTTTAATTGTAGGATTTTGTGGAACTAGGCGTGGCGCGTTAGAGTGGAATCGTATGACACCTTTCTCTGTCTTTCAAGCATATAGCGACGCAGAGAATAGAATCATATGTTTGGTTCTTTTGGTTCTTTATGTCAGGTTCTTGACCGTACAATGTTTACCTGTTATTATTACGGACTCTGATCTACATCATGTTGGAAAATAAGAAAATGAAAAATAATTTCCTGTGGCTAAAGTATTCATTGGATTTGATTGATTTTTTGTATAAAGGTAAAAAAACATGATTCTCTTTATATGGTTTAAATAAATGTCAATCGTCCTGTTCCACCGTCATGTATTCTATCTAGTGAAGTCTATAAGGTCCTTACATTCACAGTCAGTTTTCTCTTTAAATGTCATCAAAATTCTCATTAGTTATGCGACGTGATTCATGTGGTTTTCGCTAACCCAACCTCATCCCATCCACCACATTCTTCATCCCAGCAAAAGTTTTCCGTAGTTATAAAACAATAAATCCCGGCCCAAGGTTGCATAAGGCCATATCTCCGGTATATGGGCGCAGATATATAATGTAATAGGTATGTAGGTCGCCTAGTCGGCGCGTTGTAAATCTAATGGCGCGGCGCATTGCGAATGCAACCAGCGGGCATACGGCACGTGATGTATGCGGAGATGGTGATACCATCTGCTGGAAATATTTTTTGGTGATAGCTAAACTTCAAAAACCATTTTACAAGCCAAACAAACAATGAAAATGTTATATACTGGTTTATATATGTCGGAAATACGTTAGTCGTCGTTTGACTAATCAGGACGCCAGCGCCACCAAGTGGGGCTTGACAAAGTCTACAACATAACGCTCGTCGACCGGAGTTAAGCAGAGTTTATCGGTGGCTGTCGAGCAGCAGTGGCGTGCACAGAGATTTTAGACAGGGTATGCACAAGAAAAAAAAACTTACCAGTTTCAACTTGTTGTACCTACCCTAAGTGGGTTCCCAAATTCCCATCATATTTAGCCAACAAATCTACAAGTTCCAGAAAATTGCCTTTATTAAACGACAAGCTGGATTCGTCATGACCACGGAATGCTAATTCTTGTTTACCTAGAAAACAAACTACATCAATCAACCGTTTGAAAATGTTTCTATTTCTTTCAACTTTCGCGTCGTGCCTTTCAATATCTAACTTTAACTGGCTATTCAAACTAGTCTCTATTCTTCCTTTACGGAACTTAAAGCAGGATTCTAGATATTTTTCAGAAGAATCATGCTTAGCACCCGCTTTGTGAAAATTATTTAAATCTGAGTACCCGCTATAGGTCCAAACATTCTTTTTATCTTGATTAGTAAACAAAATGCAAGGGAAACAATACAATGTGTTTGTGTGTACACAACCAGTTAGCCAGTAATAGTTATCATAAAACTTTTTATGAAAATAACGACGAAAACGCGGCGGATTTTAACTTATGTATACACACTTCGCCAGCACAGGTCTCACAGGTATAATTTTCCATATTTTACAATAAACTTGCTAAATAATTACTCGATAGTCAATCACTTGCGCCAAGAAAAACAATATGGCGAAAAAACTTTGCAATTTATTACATTACGAACTAATACGAAAGAATGAATTAGGTAGTCGGTCATTTGGTCAATCCGACTAAAAAAAGTCGACCCTCTGCAATGAACAATTAAGCGGTGCTTTTACCGCTTCTCAATTTGGACGGGTTGCAATGTAAGCTATGCTTCTAAAACTCCAACACGCGCACACATTTTCACGCACACAGTCACACTTTTGCTGTGTACTACACGAGATGCGTTGTATGAAGAATAAGCAAGGCGTAGTAATGCTTTTGCTCACGGGAGCGCTGACTGCGCGGTGCGCGCGGCGGTGGATGTTCGCCGCTCCAACGAGTTAGTTCCAAAAAAAGTAATAGATGGCGCGTAAGCTAAATTACCGTGATTTTTTTGAATTATAGTTATTTATCATTTAGAGGGGCATGTATGTGTAGGACTACAGGGTATGCAGAGCTTATTTGCATGTATGGAGTGCACGCCACTGTCGAGCAGTGAACCCGTTTAGAAACTGTCGCGCTTTCCGTATAGTTGTGTCGTGTACCTACAGTGTGAATAGCTAGTGTGATTAATTTGATCGTGAATTATAAGTTGATTTGAACTGTAAACGGTTTTTCTATTGCGCAATAACCAACACTACCCATAGCACGCCCACAGTAGTTAAAATATGGCTGACGATAAGGAGAGAGATGTACCTTTTCCGCCATATATAATATATAAACCAATAAAGAACATTGTCAACTCTTGAAAATGATTCATTGTTGTGTGTAGGAATGATAAATATTGTAAGCGGGGGGGAATATATCTATTCATAATTCCTATAGTGAGGTTCCTGTATTTTCGTAATTATTTCAAATTATTTCCAACTAGCTCTGCCCCGTGACTTCGTTCGCGTGGAAGTCGTAAGATACACAATATATTAAAATATCAGCCACATTTTAATAAAACTCTCTCGTCCCCCCGACTCGTCGCGTTGCATCGCCCGCCCGCGCTATTACTTCGTTTTCGCTTAGTGTTCTTTCTAACTTTTTTCTTTTTGCTCGGCTCCTAAGGGTCGTAGCGTGATGTTAAATAGCGTAAACTATCCTCGAGGATTGGGCTACCAAATGCAAAAAGAATTTTTCAAATCCAACTTTTTTTTCACAATTTCATGGGATATTTTTTGGCGCGGAACCTTAATTATTTTTCTAAAATAAAAGTAGCCTAAGTTACTCCCCGTAACATCAGCTATCTGCCAGTGAAAATCGGTCCAGCCGTTTCGGAGAATAACCGGAACAAACAGACAGAGAAAATTAAAAAAAAATGCTTTTTGTTGTAAGTACCGTATATACTTTCTAAGGCATTTAGTATAAAGTTGTTATTTTGACATTACAAACAGACACTTCAATTTTATTTATTTGTATAAATGTGTAGATAATCCCGAGTAAGGTTTTATATTATTTGAATTTCGCATACTGAAAGTGGCTAAACAGAATGTTTGAGAGATAAAATAACTTTTATGTCTAAAATCACTGGTGAGTGTAACAGACGTCACAGCCGATTTTCACACTAATTTAAACACAGCGATGACACATAAATACCTTATCTAATATATTCTACTATTGGCATAATTTAAAACCTAACAATCTTAAAATAATAATAATAATATGTACAGGTATATAAAAAAGGGAGGGGGTAAATAATCAGAGGGCATCAAAAAATTCATCCGCATCGCTGTCAACAGGAAAAGTGCCCAAAAGGCTGGCAGCATTGCCACGTTGTATAGCAATGCTGATTCTTTGGCTAAAAAATAGGCCAGCCCTCTGGTCACATGTGGAGTCGACCAACCGCCTGGCGATGTCTCGAAAAAAAATAAATTGAATAATGGCAAAGAAGCATACAAAATGACAGTCGTAGGCATTTCAGATTTCAATCGCCTACGTCCACAAATTAATTTTTTTATTATTAAATATTATTTTATTAATTCAAAACATAGTTGTAAGCAACGTTTTTACGTAAGTTATAAGACTATAAGCGGTTGATTCTATCTTTAATAAGTAGGTACTACGCTAACAGAAGTTGGAGAACTTAGTAAATAATATTAATATTTAATAATCTCTACTCAGTACCCATTAAAGTATTAGCATATTTTAATATAGAACGTAAAATCTTGCTATACTCGAGTCGCTTTAGCATGGCAATAGCGGTCATTGCACTTCTCTCAATATCTCTCCGTAGGAACCTAAACAATAACCTATGTATGGTTTTTCGTTATTGTAACATGTTGAAGATCATGACAAATATTTATTCAGGACGTTAACGAACTTTATTTCAGTTTTGGAAATAAAGAATGCTAGAAAATGTAGGTGGGTCAGTGACCGATATTGCCACGCTAAAGCGACTTGGGTATAGCTAGAAATTTTCAGAAAACACAGATTATCTGCTAAATCTCTCAGCTGTAATTAAGAATTAGTTTATTTAGGAAAAAAATATTCAAAGGTTTAATAAACCATTGAACAGAGATTATTAATTTATTTTCGCTTTTAATATATTATAAATTTGTCTTTTACTGAAATTTTAATTGGAATACCTGGACTGAAAACTTTTAGACAAATTCTTTGCAATAGATTATCATTAGGCTCACCCATCTTGTTGTGACATCTTATTTTATGTACCTGCAATCTATTCAAATAAAATTTACTTTACTTAATATGATTAACAATGTCACCTTGAATTTAAACACCCACGACGAAATCCTGGCCTAAAAATAGACAAGCAACTACAAATTAACGTTTGCGAGAACATCGCCGTAAACTTTGAATGGAGAAGATGACAGAAGTTGTGCACTTAACGCACTTTCGGCGCCACAAATAGTATTCAAAATAGAAAAATCAAAATCATTTATTTGCTTAAACAAGGTACAGAAGGTGTAAAATGTACAAAATTGTCCTCTTAATCTGCCTTTAATTTCGGAGTGCAAATATAAAATTAAATTCTGGCCGTCTCTAGACGCTGTCGCCCGGCGCGGCGATTCCATGCTCTGTGTTTGCGAGGATCTAAAATATCTTTTTAACCAACTTCAAAAAAAGAAGGAGGTTATCAATTCGACACATACATATGTATGTAATATTATTGGAACTGCACTATATTGACATAATATATGATAATTCATTAGAGCTTCCAATTAAATATACAAAATTTATAGGGGTATGTATGTTTGTATGTATGTTTGTCCGCTCATTTCTCCTAAACTATTAATCAGATTGTAAAACTATTTTTTATTGGCTTACATTTTTTTCAACTTAGGGAACGGTACAAGTTTCATCAGAATCAGTTCTGTAGTTTTCAAGATACGGACTAATACGTGTAAGTGTGACGGCCTCAGGACGGCCTGGCTTATTGATACGAGCTACGGGTCAAAGGGAAAACATCTCAAAACCTTGGTCAAACTGTAGTGCAATATTTACCACAAAACTATGAAATTATTACAAACAAATATTCCAGATTTAACTTTTTTTTTTTTTTTTTTTTTGTGGATGGGAAATCATCAAATGACTTCTCCCGCTCTGGGCGGAGCGGGAGGGCGTGTCAGACTTTTACTGACTAAAACCCACCCGTGTTCCTTCTGTTGCCTGTGCCGGGGCCACGGTAACTCTTTCGAACATCCCGCAACCCTAGCTGGCATCGGCCCTAGCGGACCCCGTCAATAGTGCTGACATCTCTTTGAGGCGCGCGTGGAACACGACGCGCCGTCGACTCGGGCTTGGTCCTTACCGGACGGCGAGCTACCCATTGCTCGCCATCCGCAAGCCCGCGCCTACGGTGGCCGGGAATCGGTTGCCAATTCCCGACGCCCAGGGCGTCTCCTGCGGCGACTAGGGGCCTGAGGGCGCAAAGCTTGCCTCTCCCTCACGCGTCCCGCCTCCTCCTTCACGAGCATTACTGCTTCGCAGAAGGAGGTAATGACTTCCCATGCACTCTCGCTCCGTACCATGGCCTGGACCAGGGCCGGACGCGAGAGATCGCCGCCGCCGATCGCTTCCGCGAGGACACGGCGGTGCTCCGCCCAAGCCGGGCAGACCTCCACCGTATGCTCCACCGTGTCCTCCGGGCGATCCACACAGTGGTGACACCCGGGCGTTTCCTCCCGCCTTATCCGGAACAGGTACCTCCCGAGGCACCCGTGTCCGGTGAGGACCTGCGTCAGGCGGAAGGTGAGGACGCCGTGGCGCCTCTCCAGCCACTCCTCAAAGTGGGGACTTATCGCCGCAATTGTGGCGTGCCCAGCGCTGGGTTGCGACAATCGCACTCTCCATGCCGCCATGAGATCCTGCCGGAGCTCTGTCCGCCGTGCCGCGATTTCTCGCGGCAACGGAGTTACGCCCCGGCGTCCTGCCTCCTCGCGCCAGTCCCACATGTGCGCGAGGACTTTTGCCTCCAGATCCCATGGCGGTAATCCGGCAAGGAGGTTCGCCGCCTCCCCGGAGACCGTGCGGTATCCCCGGGCTAACCGGATGGCCATGACCCTCTGGGACGCGTTCAACCGACGGACCGGTCGCCGCCTCACGGAACGCGCCCACACTGGAGCTCCGTAAAGGGCCATGGACCGAACGACCCCCGCGTAGAGCCTCCGGCAGGAGGCGTTTGGTCCCCCAGATTGGGCAGGAGCCGCCCCAAGGCAGCCCCGGCTCGCTCCAGTCTGGGAGCCAAACGTCGGAAATGCTCCACGAAATTCCACCGGCTGTCGAGGACGAGTCCCAGGTACTTCATCGTCGACTCGACACCGATGGGAACCCCTCCTACCGTTATTTGGGAACCCGATGGTGGCGCGTTCCGAGGACAATGAAAACACATGGCCTCGGACTTGTGCAAGGCCACCTCGAGTCCCAATTGCCGGATCCTCTCTACGATAGTCGCAACCCCGCGTGCCGCTAATTCGGCCGCCGCCTGGTGCGACCTCCCCTGCGCCAGGACCAGCGTGTCGTCAGCGTAGCAAACTACGCTGACACCACCAGGGAGGTCAGTGCGCAGCACCCAGTCGTACCCGATGTCCCACAGATGCGGTCCCAGAACCGATCCCTGCGGGACACCGTACGACATCTCTCGCCGGTTCCACTCTCCCCGGTGACCGGGGTAGATGACGGCCCTGTCCGTCAGATAGGCCTCGACCACGCGACAGAGGTAGGTTGGCACTCGGTGATACCGGAGTGCCTCCCTGATGCAACTCCAGGGCAGGGTGTTGAAGGCATTGGCGATGTCTAGAGACACCGCCAAGACGACCTCACCCCGGGCCACATCATCCCCCGTCGTGAGGGCTCGAACGCGCATGATGGCGTCCACCGTAGAGCGCCCCTTGCGGAAACCAAACTGGCTGTCCGCCAAATCCGGCCCCACCCTCACCAGCCGCCCGACAAGGCGGTCTGCAATGACTCTTTCAAAGATCTTGCCCACCTCGTCGAGCAGCACGATGGGCCGGTAAGCGGACGGAGAGTCCGCAGGGCGCCCCGGCTTCTTAATAAGGACCAGTTTCCCTGTCTTCCATTGAAGCGGGAACCGGCCCCTCTCCAAGCATGCGCTTAGGAGCCCCTTTAGTTGAGGCCCGAGAGTCTCCAAGGCCAGGACCCAGGCTTTTCCAGGTAAGCCGTCGGGTCCTGGGGCGGTATTCCTGGCATTCAGCCTGTGCACCGCCACTCTCAGCTCTACCTCGGTCACCTCCGGAGCATCGTCGTCATCGTCGGCTGCGTGATCCGCATCCGACACCGCAGGAGGCGGAGCCATGGGCGGGGGAGTATGTTCCCCTCGCGAAGGGAACAGAGCGCTCACCACGTCCTCCACGAGCTGGGGCCGGAGACTCTGCGTCAGCGGGGGAGCCCATGGGCGGAGCTTGTTCCGCACCATTTTATAGGGGCGTCCCCACGGGTCCCTGTTCAGAGCCTCCAGCGACTCCTCACGGGCCAGTCCCTTGGCCCGCAGGATCTCCGCTCGGAGGGCGATCTTCGCCACTCTGTACCCCTCGTACAGCTCCGCCTGAATGGCTTCCGTATCCGGAGGGCGGATACGGAGCCTGCGGTGCCTGGTGTACCGGCGTCGCGCAGCAACGCACGCGTCGCGCAGAGACGTCAACTCCGGCGACCACCAGCACACCTGGCGCCGGGCGCGTCCGGGCCGGACCCGGGGCATTGCCACGTCGCATACTTCGGACATGGCCTCCCGGAACCACCCCGCCTCGTCATTGATGTCAGCAGGCCTGTCCGGTGGTGACACCCAGGCCTGCACGATCGAGGCTTCCAGGAGGAGCTCCCGGTCCAGCTGCTTCAACGCCCACCGTGGACCTCAACGCCCACCGCGGACCTCCAGATTTTACTTAAAACTAAAAAAAAAAAAAAAATACGAAAATAAAAGTAATTTAAAAAAAAAATTTAAAAAAATTAAATCGACTGCAAAAAGAAATTAACTCAAAATGATGAAATAACTTTAATTTCGGAAGTCGGTGGCACAAAACTAAAACACAGATCCCAAGACACCGACGGGCTGGAAACTCTATGGACGAGTGTCGGACGAGCTACTTCACAAAGAACTACTACAGTCGGGCCGTCAAGAGAATGCATACTGACACTTGTCAGTTGGACAGTTTCTAGTTGTATTAAGGAACAGATTCGCAAAACACATATTCGTTAGTATAAAATGTAACAGGTGTCAAGAACGCATTCTCTCAACGGCCGGACTGTACAATATTTGAAATCGTATAAAATAATTTTCATGGTGGTATTATCAACTCCTTAGCAGTTCTGCCAAAAATTCTATTTGGCTTGGTACAGCGCGAATACGTCGCGAGGATCGGCCCTCCCGCTCTCTTATATATTTATTATGTGACTTAGCCCCCGAGCTAGCGCACTGAATGCTCGCTTTATGTTCCAACTAAGCCGCGAAAGTTAATTGATTTATCTGTCTATTGGTTAAGTGGTGCTATTCATTCTGAAGCGGCAGTATGTGTGCAAATTTATTTTAGTCGGGTGATTAGTTTTCTAATTAACATTTGCTGGAATTATAAGCTTTGCCATATAACATGGCAATGCCAGCAGTCTTTTCGGTACATTACCAGTCGACAGCGATGCGGAAGAGTTTTTGAACGCCACATTATAGTTTGATAATAGTTAGGTTAGGATATTATATTTTTATTGTATTAATTGATTAGGTAGTTATGAAAGTATAAACATTTGTAATGAAATGTTGGTTGTTTGTTTTTGTTGGTATACAGTACAGAATACTGTAGTTTTAATCACTTTTAATTGTCATCTAAGACAACTTTTGAATAAAACAAAATTACTTTGTACTGATATTTACAGTCCAGTAGTTTTAGGATTCCGTCACTCAAAAGGAAAAATCGGAACCCTCATAGAATCACTTCGTTGTCCGTCTGTCTGTCAGTCTGTCAAGACCCTTTTTCTCAGGAACGGCTGGAGGTATCAAGTTGAAATTAATATCAAATACCTCTACAGTCCCTTGGCGCTCCAAAAAACTCAAACTTCTAAGTCGATACAAAAAATAAATACAGCCATTTATGCGACTTAATTGGATACTCACAAATTAATCAAAACCTATAGGGTACTTCCCGCTGACCTAGAATCATGAAATTTAGCAAGAAGCAAGGTCTCACAACACAAGTAAAGGAAAAAGTCCGAAAATCATTCATTTGTAATTTTGTCACTTTTTTTTTCGATTACAATTTCAGTTGAAAAATTGACCGTAAAAAAATTCATTTTCAACTACAATTGTAAGTTTTTTTGGGATAAATTCGGATTCCTTCATTGTGCATGATCCAACACGCACTTAGCCAGTATTTACAGACATTAAGTCTTTAGTATTTCTGAAATGATAAGTTTTCTGGCCTATGTCTTAAACGTTTTAAAGGCAGATTATGATAGTTTTAGTAAAGAGAGATGAAGGTTAAGATTCTATCCAATCTTATACAAAGAAGAATGTGAAAACGCTGTGAATTATAAAGATGTTGACATACCTACATTCCAACAAACATACTAGTGTGAAATCTCCGGAAAAGCTCGGTGTTGAAATAAAATATGGTGACACATACACCGCGTGATAAACAAATGTTTTGTTATTCATTTTATTTATGCATAACACAACATAACATTACGCGTTGTTTCCCCGAAGGGTTGGGCAGAGGATTACCCATAATAGGTACACCCACATTTCACCAGTTACGTTTAAGCCCCATGTAATAGAGGGCTATAATGGCAATAGCCATAAACTGGGCACAAAACCAGCTTCCGCGTTGCTACTGAGAAATTTCTGACGGAAAAACCCAGTAACACTTTGTCCGACCTGGGAATCGAACCCAGGACCTCGTGCTCAACAGCAGCGCTTGCGACCATTAGACCAATGAGGCAGTTACAACATATCCTATGTATGTAAATATAAAATACGAAATGAATAAATCAGAAAATTTTCTCGTCTCCTAGACTATGATCTGAACCGTTGTACGAGCGCCGCCAGTACAAAAGTCGCGGCACTCCGCGTCACTCCTCATGTTATCTAAAAGCCTTCTACTTCTACATTGTAGATCAAGCAAGAAAGAACTTTAAAAGCTGTAGATAGTGCTTTAACTAGCTACGTTCCGATTGTTTTATTCATTTTTAGGGTTCCGTATCTCCAAAGGAAAAAACGGAACCCTTATAGGATCACTTGTGTGTCTGTCTGTCTGTCACAGCCAATTTGCTCCGATTCTAATGGACCGATTGAGTTGAATTTTGGTACACATATGAATTTCTATGACCCAACCACAGACGTGTAACGTAAGTAAATGAATTTTGAATATGGGGGTCACTTTTGGGGGCAAATAAGAAAATTAAAAAAATTAAAGTTTTGCAAACTGTACCGTGTGACATATTGAGTGAATGGACTGTAAGGGTCTCAAATAGATTTTTTTTATAATTTTAAAATGAATGTACGAAAATTGATCATTCCCCCCCCCCCCTCGCCTTATCTCCGAGACTACTGAGACAAAAAAATTTAAGAAAAATACAGAACATAGTTGTATTATTATAACTTACAAGAAAATTTATAAGAAGTATAAATATGGTCTTAAAATAACGTGGTAAATCTCTCAATATTGTGCGTACAAACTCACATTTGCAGTTGGAATGTATGGGAGAACATGTTTTTCAACTACAATGTTTAGTTTGTTCGTGGGATAATTATTTCCGTTTTTTCTTCATCCCAACTACGGTATCCTTCATTGTGCGTGGTCCGACACGCACTTGGTCGGTTTTCTTTTATGTATTGCACCTTCGTTTAGAACTGTTTCGGATCAGGATTGTAATCTAATTTAATTCCTGCCTTGTTGGTCTAGTGGTCGCAAGCGCTATTGCTGAGCATGAGATCCTAGGTTCAATTCCTAGGTCGGGCAAAGTGTTATTAGGTTATCCATTCGGAATTTCTCAGTAGTAGCCGGGCATAATTCTAGACTCAGGCGGGGCAGTTGCGTAACACACCGTAAGAATCGGTTTTATTGTAATATAATCATAAATCAATTTATTACATAAACAAAATCACATTGCACTGCTTACATTCAGTTGGCATAATTCAATAACTATAACATAGGAGTACAATAATTTTAAACTCTATCCCTTAGACTAGGTCTGGCCTGTATCTTAAGAGATAGGGTTCGGCCATTATGTAGGACTAAATTTTTGACAGTTCAACAACTTTCATTGCGCTATTTACGTTGTTGACCAGACAAATTTTTCGAACATATGAAGCAATGGATTAGCAATTTGATTCATAACTATTCAGATTGTGATCGATAGTGTGTTACGCAATTAGGGTGCAGGTCTGGATTTATGCCCGGTTGATGGCTTTATTTCATGGGACTTAAACATGACTGGTTAAATGTGGGTGTACTATAGGTATGCCTCTGCCTAACCCTTCGGGGGATACCTACAGGCGTGATGTTATGTAATGTATTAAATATTTTCTGCAATTAGTATCTAGGTCAGATTTTCTAGAAATAGCTGGTCATACTTTAAAAAGCCGAGTCCCTGAGCCGAAAGTTTGGAGGCATTTCTAAAACCTTACGTCCGATCTGCTTTACTACACAAAAATTGGTCCATTTCTCTCTTTATAGTATTTCGCTGTTTTTCATAAGGGACAATAAAAAAGAACTTTCATGTTTTACTCCACAGAACTATCGAACTTCAAATACAGTAACCCTATCATTTTCCTTCGCCAAATCTTATAATATTCACAACGCGTGTGAGACACGATAAACAGCTGACGATGTACAGCATTTACCCTTTCAGCATAAAACATAGGACAACTAAGATATTCGACACCCTTTGGCCGAAAAACAAATGAAATACGAAGAACAAAAAATGTTTCGCAACACTTTTGAATTTGGTTCGCCTTAAAAATGGAATATATTGGCTTGATCCTTAACGTATTGAATATTTTTTGTGATTTATTTGAGAGAGTAGATACTAGAATTTTAATCATAGTATGTTTCATTACTACCATAAATGTAATAGTTTCATAATTCATGACTCTAAATGTTGTGTTGTCTACAATTTCTGCAACACTTTTTTTGATATCCGTTTCGGTTAATTTCGTATTTGTATCACGCTTATACACTATATTCGCATCGATCAGGCCGCCGAGTTCGTGACACGAATCTGTACATCCCGTAATTGTTTCGAGATGCTGCGATACCGGTCGATGACGTCACTGATTTATGTGGCCAGGCGCCAGAGCCCAATGATTTATGGTTCCCAACGTTTTTGTTTTCTCATATTGTTTGGCGTTCAGCAAATTGGATTTGGTGGGGTATTGTGGTTCATCATTATTGTTTTGGATTAATGTTGGACTAGTCTTCCTGAATTGTTGTACCTACAGGATTTTAGCATAATCACCGTGCTTTGAATGTGTGTTGGGAAAAGGCTAGGCAGACGATGATAACCATGCTTTGAATGCGGATTTTGTAGTATTTTGATTTGAAAAATGTCCATGGAGTTTCTTGCCCGTTCTTCTCTATGGGAACCTACTACGCTTTAGAATGGGCAACTAGCTTCATCTTTCTGACTGACCGACTCCTTCACAATTCTAAAGTGCTTGTAATTAGTTTAATTTAAATAAATGCTTTGAGTTTGAGTTGATAGAATGATGTTAGTTCTTATATTCCCTTATTTTATTAAGTACGTCTATTTTTCGACGTTGTAATACCTAAAAACGTAATGCAACGTGAGACTTTTGCTGCTCGGATTTACCGGTGCAGGATAGCCTTTACCAGAAGTGGTTCAGGAGCTTCAATATCATCAGGATTGTGCCGGAATATAGCAGTCAGACGTGGGCTTTATCATCAGATGACAGCCGCCACGCAACCATCAATACGATGCTCTGTTAGAGTAACTGTCACTAGCCAGTGTCACTTATCCGACCTCTTCGGTGATTCCAGTAACTTCGTAACAAACCGAGGCGCCACTTGCTGTGTCGTCACATTTATTTTTACAAAAACATGCGTTGCATTTTCGAGTTCTTTATAATCTCTTCGAAATCTAAATCCGATTAAATTCTATTGTCAGTCAAGTACGGCACAAAAAAAAGGTTTCATCTCGTATTAATAGGTAATTCTACCTAATATAGATATTAACATAGCAGATGTGAGTAAAAACGCCGGGAGGGGAAGCCCTTTTTTTTTTTTTTTTTTTTTGTGGATGGGAAATCATCAAATGACTTCTCCCGCTCTGGGCGGAGCGGGAGGGCGTGTCAGATTTTTACTGACTAAAACCCACCCGTGTTCCTTCTGTTGCCTGTGCCGGGGCCACGGTAACTCTTTCGAACATCCCGCAACCCTAGCTGGCATCGGCCCTAGCGGACCCCGTCAATAGTGCTGACATCTCTTTGAGGCGCGCGTGGAACACGACGCGCCGTCGACTCGGGCCTGGTCCTTACCGGACGGCGAGCTACCCATTACTCGCCGTCCGCAAGCCCGCGCCTACGGTGGCCGGGAATCGGCTGCCAATTCCCGACGCCCAGGGCGTCTCCTGCGGCGACTAGGGTCGTGAGGGTGCAAAGCTTAGGGGAAGCCCTGGAAGGACATAAGTGGCTTTATTGGTGATGTTCTTCAGAGAGGTCAGGTGCGTAGTACTCGCAACCGGCGTGTGTGTATGGCCAGATGTATGAACGTAAACAAAGCAAAAAAAAAAATGTAAGAATCGTAGCAGGTGGCGTTATTTAGTTTCTGCCTACCCCCATGGGAAGAAAGCGTGAGTCTATGTATAAACATATGTCTACCTAGTTTTTCAAAATAATATAGCCATGATTTGAATCTTAATGCAGCTCGTCGATTAAAGACAAAAGACGTGCTGACATATTCCCAAATACTACGACACAAAGTTGGCTTGTTGGAGACAAACTTTACAATGAAGTTCGTCGAGTACCGACTTGGGGCCAACTTGCCGCCAACTTGGTTCCAACTTGGCGACAACTTGGGTTATTAATCACAAACGGCTGACATCGGACTAAGACTCGGTTTGGCCAAGTTATGTGTATGTGTAGGCAACAGATTTTTCGGGTATTAGATTTATTTACATACATCCTTTACATCTACACAAATAAATAAAATTGAAGTGTCTGTTTGTAATGTCAAAATAACAACTTTTTACTAAATGCCTATGAAAGTATATAACACGGTACTCATTACAAAAAAAAAAAAAAAATTTTGCCTGTCTGTCTGTCTATTTGTTCCGGCTAATCTCCGAAACGGCTAAAACTGATTTTGACGTGACTTTCACTAGCAGGTAGCTGATGTTACGTAGAGTAACTTAGGCTACTTTTATTTTAGAAAAATAATTAGGGTCCCGCGCAAAAAAATTAAAACCCATGAAATTGTGAACAAAAAGTCGGATTTGAAAAATTCTTTTTGCATTTGGTAGCCCAATTCTCAAAGACAGTTATAAGCTATTTAACATCACGCTACGACCCATAGGAGCCGAGCAGAAAGAAAAAATCAGAAAGAACATTAAGCGAATACGAAGTAATAGCGCGGGCGGGCGATTCAACGCGACGGTTGGCGACGGGTCGAGGGACGAGGGAGTTTTATTAAAATTAGGCTTTTATTTTAGTATGTTGTGTATCTTACGACATCCACACGAACGAAATCGCGGGGCACATCTATTATACAATAAATACATACATACCGTACGTATATATATATATATATATATATACAATAATAAACATGAAACAGGGGCAGGGAACTTTAGTAGTTCTGAAGATTACCCCCTACATACAAACTCACTACCTCTTTATAATAATATTTATTAGTAGGTATGGATTATAATCCATAACGCATCGATTACAACGCGGTAGTTTACATAATAGGGAAGATGACTAAAAATTTTTTTATCTGTCATTTAGCTTATTAAAAAATATTGGACACGTATTTTTTATTTTTTTTTACGTAATCGAAAGATTACGGCGATACATTGAGTTAAAATGTGGCATGACGTCACGCCTTGCTAGGTTTTATACGTAGTTGTAACTCCCCAACTTTGATGCGTTTTATCGATCATTTTTTATTAATATGATAAAGCAAAAAATACGTGTCTAATATTTTTTTATTATCTGACTGACAGACTAAATAGATTTTTTTTTATCCAGGCGTCATCCCTTGATAATTTTTCCAGGTGGTGTGAAAAAACTATTATCGGCTGTTGTCAAAATTGAATAAAACTGTTTTATTAATTGGCCCATGTAAACGTTCAAAGCTAACCCAGAGGCTAATGACGATATTCACAAGAGTATCCAAACCAAAACACGCAAACCAAACCAAAACCCGCAAACCAAACGAAATTGCAATTTTCTGAAACCAAATTACTGTAATAGGTATCTATTGTACCATATTTTGGCAAATAAATATTTTTGATTCGATTTTGATTTATCAGTACCGTTACTTGCTGAATGGCCCATATTTCACCACGACATGCCATCACTCTCCTGCCCAGGTCCCAATGTATTGGGGTTGGGGTAACATGTATTTTTCATCTACACTTCTCTATTAGCTGTCACCTCCTTCCTAACCATATCATATTTCACACAGTCCATCCATCATTTCTTTGGTCACCTACTCTCTTAGCCATCCACATTCATACTCAAAAATTTCTTCACGAAATTTTCCTCATTCCTCCAGCATGTACATATATTGTATAATCGTCGTAAAAAAGCATATTAACATAAATGATTAACCATCTGTATTCTAATTATAACTATCCATTGTTCCACACTACACTTAAATATTCTCATCAGAACACATGAAAGCCAGGCTGGCGTAAAATATTCACTCAAAGAACGGTATTCTGTAAAATATTATAATGCAATAAATAGAAAACTACGTCTCCATTGAGAAAGCGCCGCTTACTACACAAAGAGCTCGTACCTTTTCGCTTTAAAATCTGAAAGGGTACAGAGGAGCTGCGGGGAACAGAGAGTTTAGAAATTGGTTAATATGTTACGGCTGTTTTGGTTAGGAAAAAAATTGTTTAGGTTTTAATTATGACGATGGGTGAACCTTATTGGTTTAGAGTGATATTTTTATATCCGTTTTATTATCCGTGGAGTTTCTTGCCCGTTCTTCTTCGTAGGAACCTACTACGAATTGGAATGGGCAACTGGCTTTATCTTTATGAGGACCGACCCCTTGACCATTTAAAAGTGCCTGTAATTGGTTTCATTGAAATTAATGCTTTGAATTTGAGTGATTCTACTGATCAGCATGGGAAATTTACGCATGGATAATGATATGACTTGCCTTTCCCAATTAGAGAGTTCTCTTTACAGGCCTTCAATGAAAAGAACTCTCTTATGGGTCTACGAAAATCATGTGGCTTTCGTGGACTAATCAGTTATCTGCAGTTCTTTACAAAAAATATATTAAATATAATATACGAATATTTTACCTTAATATATAAATGACAAGCTGGTGTGAAATAGACCACACACAGTGACGCAGTGTTTCTATTACATAGATCATGTTATAGTTACTGGTCCTTCCACGCCCCAAACAACAGATAGACATGTTATTTTATATTTAATTATATATGAGGTACTTTTAAATTTATTGGAATGTAGAATTAAAATTTTATACCAAAACCTGTAAAAATAGATATTGTATAAGGTAGATAAAAGTACACACATTAATGGTAGAATATAGCTGGAACGAAACATTATTTTGTAACAACTAAGCTGTAAACCTACATTTGAAAATGCAAAAGCATTTTCTTTTTCTAAAAGGACCAGGAGCTAGACGTCCTGTATAGCTCCATCTCTTTCTCACGCTGAAGTAAAATGAAAATAAAACTGCTTTAAGAGGTGGTGGTAGGCCCCCAGCTGTTCCCGAGCTGTCTGTTTATCTTCATTACTCTGTGGATATTAATGCGGCTGACTCTCGCGTCTGTTGGAGGCTTCCTTGGATCAGATTTTGCTTTCACACTAAAGATCTCGCGGAAAAGACGTCGTCATTCAAATTAAATCAAAATTAACTGTAGGATGTAAGGTTCATTTTTGTGTATACTTACTTAGCTTTTTTGTGAAGATGGGTGACTAGGTTGCCTATTAGTTTTTCTTTACCTTTCACCCATAGACCAATAAATATGAAATCCAGGGGCCGTTTCTACAATCACTAAACCTGGATAGTTATAAGTCACAATTCATTTATTTCATAACAAAATATATTGTAATGAAAATATTCCAAATCAAATAATAAAAAAAAACATTACATTCATATTTAAAATTCATTACACGCTATCAGTAAACAATAAATAAAATAATCACCAACATTCCGTTTAAAGGGCTTTGAAGGTCCGTGGCATACCTACTGTCCGCCATTTTGATTTTTTTTTCAAAATGGCAGCCATGCATGAAATGTATGCATATAAATCGATAGCTGACATCAATGCAAACAGATAACATTATAAGACCAATCCCCGTAAAGTGTCACGTTTCCCAGATATTAACGATCAAAGTTGATCACGTGACATCCATATTTTCTTAACTTGCTTACATCTTGTTACTTAAATGTTTGAAATAATCACTCTGAATATTTAAAGTAATCATTTTAGTATGCCAGGCTCCATATAAACACGGTGGAGCATACGGTGGAGGTCTGCCCGGCTTGGGCGGAGCACCGCCGTGTCCTCGCGGAAGCGATCGGCGGCGGCGATCTCTCGCGTCCGGCCCTGGTCCAGGCCATGGTACGGAGCGAGAGTCCATGGGATTACCTCCTTCTGCGAAGCAGTAATGCTCGTGAAGGAGGAGGCGGGACGCGTGAGGGAGAGGCAAGCTTTGCGCCCTCACGCCCCTAGTCGCCGCAAGAGACGCCCTGGGCGTCGGGAATTGGCAGCCGATTCCCGGCCACCTTAGGCGCGGGCTTGCGGACGGCGAGCAATGGGTAGCTCGCCGACCGGTAAGGACCAAGCCCGAGTCGACGGCGCGTTGTGTTCCACGCGCGCCTCAAAGAGATGTCAGCACTATTGACGTGGTCCGCTAGGGCCGATGCCAGCTAGGGTTGCGGGATGTTCGAAAGAGTTACCGTGGCCCCGGCACAGGCAACAGAAGGAACACGGATGGGTTTTAGTCAGTAAAAGTCTGACACGCCCTCCCGCTCCGCCCAAAGCGGGAGAAGTCATTTGATGATTTCCCATCCACAAAAAAAAAGGCTCCATATAAAATCATCGATCCCCTTTAAAATTCATTACGCAGTATTAAAAAAAAAATCATATAAACACAAATAATAATTCACAAATCATTTTTTAAGGCCGTCTTTTGTTATCTATGAACTTTTGTTATCTATGATCGATACTGCAATAACCCTCCCTCAATAAATATGTGTTTTAAGTTTATGCTGTGAATTCTATTGGCAACTTCGACAGCTTGAAATCTGGAACTGTGATGATGATAAACCAAGTTCAGTTTCGGTTGGATTGTGGAAGGTAAGTCTTTCCTACGAGTACTATCTTTAGCTGGTCATTCCTGATCGTACATAAACATCTCGCCTTGTTTTCCCGAAGGGTTGGGCAGAGGTGTACCTATAGTACACCCACATTTCGCCAGTTATGTTTAAGTCCCATATAATAGGGGGCGAGCATATTCCCATCTACCGGGCACAAATCCAGACTCCGGGCTGCTACTGAGAAATTCCAGACAGAAAAACCCAATAATACTTTGCCTGGCCTGGGAATCGAACCCAGGACCTCATGCTCAGCAGTAGCGCTTGCGACCACTAGACCAACGAGACAGTCATTCCTGATCGGTAATGTATAAAGTGGCCGTTTCTGTCATTTTGAACGCTTTCTGCATGATTGATATTTTAAAGTTTTAAGTACTTCAAAGTTTCATTCGCTCAAAAACTGTAAGAGTATTATTTAATTTTTTTGGCTTCTACCAAAATCCCTTTTCTTAGGAACGAGTGGAGGTATCAAGTTGAAATTAATATCAAAGACGTAGGTCTAGGATGCCTTGGAGCCCTTAAAAAAATCAAGCTTCTAAGTCAGCGCAATACGGCCATTTATGCGATATATTTTGATACTCGTAAACAAATCTAATATGGTACTTCCCGTTGACCTAGAATCATGAAATTTGGCAAGAAACAAGGTCTCACAGCACAGTACCTACAGTAAAGGAAAAAGTCCGAAAATCGTTAATTTGTAGTTTTATCACAAAAAAAACCATTTTATATTTTTTCGACTTATAAACATATTTCGCAGTTGGAGAATTGACCGTGACGTATATGGGAGAACATGTTTTTCAACTACAATGTTAAGTTTTTGGGATAAATTCATCCCAACTACAACAACACAACAACTAATAACAAAAAAATCTGGCCTAGTGCGTTTCTAATGAAGGGACGGAACCCTTCATTAGAAACGCACTAGGCCAGATTTTTTTGTTATTATGAGCCTGTTTTGTCCCACTACATAGCAAAGGCCTCCCTGCTGTCTTTCCATTTTTCTCTCTCATTTGTTAAGGTATTACCTACTTAGCGCAATTTTTCTCGGTAAATTATTTATTTTCCTATGGCAACACGTACAAATCTATACACTGGGATTACTCTCAATAAATCCTATCAATCTAAAAATAAGAATCAACATTTGAAAGCCGAAACTCCCCTCTATAGGATTTTAATATAAAAGCCAAAAGGCAGTGAATGAATTTTGAAGGAGGGAACATGAAAATCTGTGGAGCGGGCATTGTGTTGTATAAAATATTCAACGGCTCGATTGCGGGTAGGTTCGCGTTATGATTGTAGCTTAACTCAAGTACTTACCGAGGTACTTTCAGGAAATGAGTATTATGGTTGTCATTTACTTTTTGGGGCGTGTTGAGTTCGTTGTGCATTAATTGCAGTGTAGCACCGGAAACATTACCTACACTTAATAATACCAGCCTATTATTGACCCACTGCAGGGCAACGACCGACCTCTTCTCACACAGAGAAGGCACGAGCATTGATCACCACGCTTGCTCAAGACGGGTTGGCGATTTCAGACTTATATTAATTATTAGTTTCTGCGGGTGACTTCGTCCACGTGAAATTTCTTGTCCCCCTGACCTACCCCGTCACATCGCATCATCCACCCGCGTATACTTCATTTTCGTTAAGCGTTCTTTCAAATTTTTTTTCATATTGCTCGACTGCTGAGGCGTGATATTATATAGCTTACAAGCTTCCTCAAGAATTGGGCAATCAAATGCAAAAAGAATTTTTCAAATCCGACTGGTAGTTCCAAAGATTACCCCCTAAGAAAGAAAAGAAAGAAAGAAAAAACGTTTATTGTTACATGCCACAAGTGCACACAGTATCACGAAAGGAAACAAAGAAAAAAAGAACTTAAAACTAACAATATTACACCCCTACATACAAACTTACAAACAAATTTTACCTCTTTATAATTATACATGAGTCCAGATTTCCTCAACGATGTCAGTAATGTCCAAGAAAAACCCATTATGTACCTACAACATACAATTAACTTATTGTATTTTTAATATGATCTTTACATAGTTATACTTTGAGTGTAGAAGATGGAATCATATGTAGTTCAAAATCTTGCCGAGTAAAAATGAGGTCGTAGGTAGCCTCATAATATCCGCTGAAATACTACAGGCTGCTCTTGTGTTACACCATTGATCATGCGCACACAGAGAAAAACGGAGAACAAGGAGTATATACAATTAGCTGCTTGAGGACAGGAAACTTCTTTCGCGTTTTTCACTCACTGTGGCAGAAAAAACAGAAGACGACTTTGCTCATTTGCAGTCTGAAACAAAATGGAACACTAATTATATTGATCTTGATCAAATGCTGGCTACGTTGCAAGGTCTAAAAATAAACGTGAAGCTCTGTTTACACGGTGCAAGTTTCTAGAACGTTCTACAGCAAAAATGGCATGCCCTAAAGCACGTTCAATTTTATTGCCATTCTAGAATTGCATGCAGGTGTTTATACGCGTGTGATTTCCATAAAATGCAAGTTTTACCATTCATTAAAATCGCATGCGACTTACAGCAAGGCAATAAAATTGCAAAGCGATAATTGCATGCAAGTTTTGCCTCGCCTAAACACAGACTTACTTCAAGTATCGCCCGTATTTGCGCTACCAACTAAGTCATTATTTTATTGAAGGTCTTCTCAAGGTTTTTTTTTAACTTGATTCATTCGTTCGTACTTGTAGAGTTGAATGCGATTCTATTGTACGTGCAATTTTATTGTACGTGCTGTTTACACCTATACAAGTTTTAAACGGCACTTAACTACGTGCCCGTTGCCCGTATCGTGCAACAAAATTGTACTTGTTTAGAGGGCGCTAGTTAATTGTTGCTTCAATTTTATGGTATGCCACAGGCAACAAACTTGCACCGTGTTAATGAAGCTTTAGTCGCAATCGACACGTGAATGCGAAGCCAGGATGCATCTAAATATGATTAAATGTTTTAACCCTAAAATCAGACAAATTCAGTATTCCTTTCAAAAGACTTTCCACCACTTTTAATACAACCATAACCCTTAAGTTGAAGGCGCCTCCAGAAACATCATGAGATTCGAGTCATCTGCGTCGCCTTTTCCCAACTATGTTGGGGTCGACTTCCAGTCAAACTGGAGGCAGCTGAATACCATTATTTTACATGGAGCGACTGTCTATCTGACCCCATAGTCCACAACCCAGTTATTAGGTAATATGATACCCTTTGGTAAGACTGGTTGTCAGGCTTTCGGGTTTCTGACGACCCGTGGCAACTGTCAAAGATTCACGAATGACAACCGGGACCAACGGCTAAACGTGCTTTCCGAGGCACGAAAGGATCTTGGTATGTAAAGTTGGTCCGCCATCTACGAACCAACTGCGGCAAGCGTAGCTTAACCTGATTGATCGGCCCGTGCAGCTGTTATTACTGAGCTACAAGCTCCAACATTGTGAGGTTCTAGTGTTACCGTTAATTCTCCTAACGGATTGGTGGAGGGACAGTGGTTAATAATTCACAAGCTAGCTAAACAGAGGAGTCTGTTAAGTGTTGGTCTGCTGCTATGGGATATCGATCTGTTTTGTTTTTGTTAGAACAGCTGTCTAAATTATATCACAGTAAACAGCTGGTTCAGGGAAGAGGCGGCCTTTGTATAGATCTATAGTCTATTTGAATCCTTGTTTCCAGATGATGTTATTTCCACTTTTTTAAACAAATATCAACTATTGAAAAAATCAAAAGTGTTTGAAGCTGTTCTCAAACTGAACTTTATGTGTGGGTTTTAAAAAGTAGTTTTTCCAAGAACACATAGGAACTTGCTGTTCTAACCATATTTTTATCATCTCTCACACAGTCCATCCATCGTTTCTTTGGTTTTCCCCTACTCTCATAGCCATCCACATTCATATTCAAAACTTGACTCACGATATTTTCCTCATTCATTCCTTCTCATCACTTGCCCAACCGATTTCCACAAAGCTTTTCAATAACCGGTGCCACTTTTTGATACATTCATACTTAAAACATCGATCTGTCTCTCTTTCTCATCCCAACCGCAATTTCGCATAATAGTGTTGTAAAATAAACAGCCGATAGTATCTCGCTTGCAGTGAGGTGCCGCGTTAAATCCGGTTCGTTCCACTGAATATTTTATAGAGCTGTGACGTGCTATGCTGGGCGCCCGATGTAAATTATGGGGATAGTGATGTGCGTAACCGGTTTTTATCGATAATTTCGTGTGTGAATATTTAAATTACGGTTTACGAATATTTTCATTCTTTTGTGCAGTGCTTTCGCAGTTATTTTACCTCCGATTTTGCATCGCTGTCAAAATCACAGTGATCTTTATCTTCGTTATAACAAGGTCACTATATTGGGTTTCTGCTGTGAGAGGTAAAATATCTGTGACTGTTGTTAATAGCGTCAGAATATTCCGTTAATTAGTATGTCTACCAATAACTGACCTGTGCACCAATAACTGACCTGTGCACCAATAACCGATGAAAGAAGGGTTGTTATATCATTTCCATTCTTATTATCCACACTTGGCAAGTTAATTAGTGATCGCATTTTGTTGTTGCCACCCAAACAAAAATCAACTAAAATAAAAATATACAAGTTTTAAACAACACACAATAGAAAGACCGTTGACAATTTGAAACGGAGCCTCGATGCTCAGCATAGAGAGAGCAATTAGGAAGAGAGAGAAACACTCACACATGGAGAGGAGGTAAAAAAAATTAAAAACCTTGTTCCTTTTCGATGAAAGATCCAGAGCTTGAGAATTACCGGTACCTTACCGGTAATCCGTCGAAGTCTTGGCACCACGTTTCGGAGTTAAAGTTGCCCAGAAAATACTTGGTTTCCTAGAATTAATAGATTTACCTGATAAATCCGTCTCAGTTCCCTGAAATATACGGTTCTCACGAGACTAGAGAAATATATGGACTGCACTATTTTCAACCGGTACTATTCGTATATTTTTCTTTTAGTAGTAAATATAAAATAGAAACACTGGATGGTTAAGGTGTAAAGTGTGGGTGGGCGGAAACTGGCGGGAACTGATAGATATAATATTCTGTATTATGTACACCATAAAAATTACAAATGTAAATGTAGAACTTGTACATAGGGTGACACCAAAGGCGGTCTTATCGCTAGAAGCGATCTTTTACAGACAACCTTTGGATGAATCAAAGGGAGAAGGAGAGACAATACTGTAGGTCAGTGGTGCACCAGTTACATCTATACAAATAAATAAAATTGAAGTATCTGTTTGTAATGTCAAAATAACAACTTTTTACTAAATGCTTAAGAAAGTATATACGGTACTTATAACAAAAAAACAAATTTTTACATTTTTGTCTGTCTGTCTGTTGGTTCCGACTAATTTTCATAACGGCTGGACCGATTTTGACGGGACTTTTTTTTTCTGCAGATAGCTGATGTTACGGGTAGTACTCGTAACTTAGACTACTTTTATTTTAGAAAAATAATAAGGATTCCGCGCAAAAAATAAAACCCATGAAATTATGAACTAAAAATCGGATTTAAAAAATTATTTTTGCATTTGGTAGCCCAATTCTCGAGGATACTTATAGGCTATTTAACATCACGCTATGACCCTTAGGAGCCGAGCAAAAAGAAAAATCAGATAGAACACTAAGCGAAAACGAAGTAATAGCGCGGGCGGGCGATGCAACGCGACGGGTCGGGGGACGAGGGAGTTTTATTACAATGTGGCTGTTATTTTAGTATATTGTGTATTTTACGACTTCCGCGCGAACGAAGTCGCGGGGTATGCCTCGCGACTTCGTTCGCTAGTATAGAAGAAGTACATGCATACATACATAATTATATTAATATATGTACAATAATAAACATGAAACAAGAGCAAGGATATATGTAATGATGATGTTTAAGGAGAGAGGAAGTGTTTTTTTATCTGACTTTTGGTAGGCAAATCATAATTATGACTTGACAAGATACTCCTGTGTAAAGCCAGGGTCTCCTTAGACTGCGGATGCCGCTACATAGCGTCCGTAATTTACCGTCGAATGATGTCATTGAAACGTTACTTATGAAAGTAGATTGGTGCGTTTTCCTAGGGAGAGTTTTTTTACACCGTAAAGTCAAACCCTGCTGCCGTCATTTGCATGACGGCTGTCACTGAGGCCATTATACTGAAGGCCACTGCTGTCATGGGAAAACAAAGCATTACGGTGGACGAAAACATCGTAAGAAAACCTGAACTTAATGTTCTGAAATTACAAACCCGAGGAAAGCAATGCTAGGATGATCAATGCCGCTAGTTCCTTCTCGGTTTAAGAAAAGGTCTTAAAATGGCGCCCGAGGATAAAAGTTTTTCCTGTGAGTTAAAATTAGACCTAAATACTTAGTTTTGTCCAGCGTGGTGACTCAATTCAATCTGCTTAAGGTTTTCCCAACTATGTTGGGGTCGACATCCAGTCTAACTGGATGCAGCTGAATACCAGTATTTATATGGAGCGAGTGCCTATCTGACCTCCACAACCCAGTTACTGGATAACACGATACCCCTTGCTTAGTCTGGTTGTCAGACTATTTCGTCATCTGACTACCCGTAACGACTGACAAATATATATTTAATGATAGCCCATCCATGAACCGACCACGGCAAGCGTAGTTTAACCTTCGATTGACTTGTATTATTATTTAGCCATGAGCCCCTCAGCATAGTGACTCAATTGTCGCTTTTAAAAGTGGTTATTATCACTGGCCTGCTATGTTAAACGCATTAAAAGACAGTGCCAATATCCTTATGTCACAATCCTTGAGTTCCCTTTTACGACTCCCATGGAAGGCGAAGCATAATCAGCCTATAATGTTCCCACTGCACAGGTCTCCTCTAGATGAGAGAGAGCAGGCCGTCATTCACCACGCAGGCCCCATGCGGGTTGGTAGGTGCCACAAATCTTCGAATTTTTGGTTCTAGGACATTGTTTCCTCACGATGTTTTCCTTCACCGTTTTGAGAGCAGTAGTGATGAAATAATTTACACAAAGTAAAACATTTGTCTGGGTTCGAATATACGACCTACAACTCGTAAGTCACGGCCGTTACCACAGGGCCACCACTGCTTTCAATGCGCTTGCTTGGAAGGCGGATACATTGGCAGTATATTCTCTCGGAATGAAAGGGAAAAGTAGGATTGTTTGTCGCAAAAAAAAAATAAAAGCAAAATAGATCTACATATAATCACGAACACTGAACAGAAATAGTCGCTAGCTGAACGTCGTGACTGTGACAAGAAGGCTTCCACTCAGCGTGATGCATATGGTCATACGCTTTCATGATGTTTTATTCAAACAAATCAGCGCCATAAAATGCCAAATATAGTTATAAAACAAACTACAAAAGTAACATGAACGAAAGAATCAAAAGAAGAAAGTAGTTATTGTCGCTTTGTTCTCCATGTTTCTCATAAAATATTCACATAAAAATATTGCGCGGAATCGGCGGGACGTTTTCTATAAAATGGGAAAGAAATTCGGAATATTTATCGAGCTGTTATTATCGGGCTTTTACACAAGGAATTGTTGTCCTATTATGTAAAGATCACTTCGAACCTCACTCAAATGAACACACACTGTTCAAAAGTGAATTTAGTTTTAATAATCGTAGATTTATAGTGTATTTTCTTATCGTGTTTTTTTTTTGGGCATGTGATGAGTAAGGAGGAAACACATATGACTAAACGAGTGATGAATATAAATGTTGATGGATGAAGAGGGAGAGGAAGGTCAAAGAAAAGATGGATGGATTGTGTGAGGAATGATATGAAAGAGAAGGGAGTGAATGATATCGTGACGGTGGACAGGGGAGAATGGAAGAAGAAAACGTGCTGCGGCGACCTCACGAAACAAGGGACAAGGGCAGGAAGATGATGAAAAATTGTGTATCGACTTGTGTCTTTATCGTCATTATATTCTAACCTCCACTCCTTTGAAAATCAGCGCTGTGCTGTGGGTCCCGTAGCACATGCTAAGTGGATGTCTTCTGCAGCTGCACATCATGACTGTGAAGTCATGATGTGCAGCCGCCGACTATTTCTGTTTTGTGCTCATGATTATAATGTAGATCTATATTATTCTGATTACTCTTATCTTTTTGTACGCACGTGTTTCTGTGACAAATAAACCTATTTTCCTTTCTTTCAGTCTCACCTTAGCCCTCTACTATCCAGGAGTTTAGTTTTGTCAACACAGTGAGATGTAGTTTTCAATACTGGTGCTATGGAGGGTTCCAGATTATGTAAACAAGAATCGTGGCAAGCGCAACTTAACCCCACATATCAATCGATTGATCCTTTGGCCTTACCTACTTAGCTCACGTCAAACACAACCAACACAAACTCCCCTTTTCCTCCACAAATTTTCCGACAGGATATAAGCCCATATCCCTTACGAACCCTGCAAAAGCGACAACACTGGTCGCTCGATTCAATAACCGTAAAACATCCCCCGCGCATGAATTAACATAGTGAGGGTATTTCGGAATTATGACGTCATGCAACGAGCACAATGGACTAGCGTACGGTGCTTGTGTTCCCAGGGGTTGGCAGAGGTGCAACTATAGTGCAGTTTGGGGAATGTACTTTGTGTGGTTGTACCAGATAATTGCTTGCTTTCGAAAATAACCACAGCTTTCTAAGGTTTGAATGAACAAATAGGAAAGAAGAAAGAAAGAATAATGTTTATTTGGACACAGTTCGTGGAACACAAAGAACAAGTCTATAGTAATATTATAAAGTTGAAGAGTTTGTTTGTTTGTTTGTATGAACGCGCTAATCCAAATTGAAAAATTCTTTTAGTGTTGGATAGCCCATTTATCGAGGAAGGCTATAGAACATAACGCTACGACCAATAGGAGCGGAGCATTAATGAAAAATTTTGCAAAAACGGGGAAAATTTATTCCTTTTGAGAGCTTCAGTTGCGTGCGCTGCGTAAACGGTTAAAGTTACGCAAAAATCTTGTATGACGATAGCATATGTCTATCTTTTAAGGTTGGCTCACTATAACTTTTTTAATGGTAATCAAATTTGTTATCAAATAATGCATTATTTGCGGAGGTGTTTTCATAAGTAAACATGGTATTAATCCTTATCCAAATAAATAGTTTCATAATCAAGGTTGATTAAATACATGTAAATTCCTATTTAAATTATTCGAATCGGACCTTCCATTTAGAAATTACGACGGGTATAAAAATGCTTCAAGTAAGAAAAATGCGCTTCGTCTATTAGTTACCGACACATTTTGTTTGTATTGACTGTTTGAACGCGGCTGATCACTACCAATCGGATTTGAAACATTATTTTTGCATTTTATAGCTCAATTCTTGAGAAAGGCTGTAGGTTATGTAACATTACGCTAGGACCCTGAGAAGCTGAGCAAAAAGGAAAAAAAGTAAGAACGAGCGCTAAGCGAAAACGAAGTAACTCGGCGTCCCACGTGAGCGATCTAGAAGCGAACGCGAAGCGGCGCGAAAACAACAAACAGTCGATATATATTAAAGTGTCCTACGTAACCAAGCGCACGTGCGATGCGGCGCGAAGCGAAGCGAAGCGAACGCGATCAGTTGGCTGATATTTTCGCGCGAACTGGATGCGGTGCCGTCGCGCAGCGGGCGGTTCGCGTGCTCGTACGACAAAGCTGCCACTTCGCACCGCATCGCATCGAATTCGCGCGTCACCGCATTAGATCGCTTCGCAATTGCGTTCGCTTGGAACCGCCTACGTAACGCGGCGTCTTACGTAGACGGTTCAAAGCGAACGCGATTGCGAAGTGATCCACGCCACGTTTCCGCGCCATATCACCTCGGTAGTTGAGGTGATTTTATTAATCCTCCCATATTGCATTTTTTGCATCATATCAGGCGCTCATCACTCTCTATGACTTTTTAAATTTATAATGTACTTTCTAAGTTTATTTTGGACATCACTGACGTCGGTGAAAGAAAACATCATCAGGAAACCTGGACTTATCAAGATAAGTCTGAAATCGACATCCCGTCTTGAGCAAGCGTGGTGATCAATGGTCGTGCCTTCTCTGTATGAGAAGAGGCATTTGCCCTGCAGTGGGACAGTAATAGTGGGGTATTATTAGTCGCAACTAAACTGATTTTCTTTTACCATTTACCTGAACTTCTATTATGCTGCGCTCCAAAAAAAAATC
The DNA here is from genome assembly GCA_947568875.1 of Fissipunctia ypsillon. Lineage (NCBI taxonomy): Eukaryota > Metazoa > Arthropoda > Insecta > Lepidoptera > Noctuidae > Fissipunctia > Fissipunctia ypsillon. The sequence goes on along the minus strand of OX387665.1, from coordinate 1,859,312 downwards.
GCCGTCGTCATCCAACAAGCAACCAAGCTTAAGTGGGGCTGGGCCGGACACGTTTGCTGTTTGCCGAACGAGTCATGGACCAAATCTACCACCATGAGGGCAAAACGTTCATCGACGTCGAGGCAGACTCAAGATGGCGAGACGAGCTTGACGCCTACAGACAAGATTGGTCCACACTAGCTCAAGACAGAGAGGAGTGGAAAGGAGAAAGGGAGGCCTTTGCCCTGCAGTGGGACAACATATTATGCTAAAAAGAAATAAAATAAATAATTGGACTTCTATTTCCACCTCCTACATAAAAGATCAAACATCAAACACTTTTCGTTCTCTTTAAGCCAGGCATTGTATTACGTTCAAGCTCGGAGCCTTGTGTAAGAAAACGCGAAGAATTCTGACCCGCTGACAACGAAGCACGTTCCTGTCACACTGCTGAACTGACTAACATACGACTGTCGACTGGTATAAGATTTCTAGTTGTTTGAAATACTAGATGGACTATACTGGATGATTTTTTTTACCGTCTCGAAATTTTTACAGGATGTTCTACCCATGAACATGAACAACTTTCACTATGGGACCAACTATGAGATCACGAAAAAAAATCAGCTGTTTCATACATTTTGGTCAAGTAGGTTTAAACTTTTCTACTATACAGCAGATTTTTTTTTCGTAATTTCAGAGTTGATCCCGTAGTGAAAGTTGTTCATATTCATGGGTAGAACACCCTGTAAACATTTCGAGACTGTAAAAAAAATCATCCAATATAATAGTGGGGTAAGTTTTCGAAGTGACTTTGGTATTAATGTGTGCATTTTTATTTAACATTACAACCCTTACAAGGAGCAGAAAATGTTATGACAGCCACTGGGCTACTCCAGACGAAGCCGTACACATCCGCGCAAGTGCCAATGTGACTTTTTCAATTAATTGTAATTTCTCAGTTTATCTGGGACAATACTCACATCAATAATGGAACGTAATGTTGCCATTTTAAATATTGTATTTATATAAACATTTTAGATTTAAGTAACGTGTGTTTATTTTCAGTCAGATTCAGATTCATTTATTTATTGTAAAACATAGGTACATTATAAGTTCATAATTGGTAATACTTTGTGGGTGCTATGATTTGTCTCTAGGGCGTACAAAAGTTGTAATACATGCATTATAATTAAACAAGAAATTAATACAGATAAATGAACCACAAATATTCAATCACACTGAACAATGTCGATTAAATAATTAGATAAATTATGTGTGATGAGAAAAATTAAAATGTAATAAAATGATAATTGTCAGCACTTATCTAAAGAATGTTAATGAAATTGAATGGTGTCATAAATTTAAATTATATGTCACTAAGGAAAAACAATAATTGTTACATAAGAAATGTCAGAAATTTTATAAAAGCATGTCATTCAAATATTCGGTGATAGAATAATAGCATTTTTCTATTAAAAATTTCTTTAATTTTCTTAGTTGTGCAAATTTTCACTTTTAATGCTATCAGGAATTTTATTTTATATAACCGGACGCATGCCTAAAATACTTCTCCTTGCTAGTGCTGTGTTGTGTTAACTTGTACACAACATGGTTTTGTATTGGGATCTGAGTTGAGTGGTTCGTTTTCTAGTCTCTACTATCGCAGGAAACAAGTTCAAGTTACATTTGACAAACACTGTTACTTCAAATATATACAGACATGGAAAAGTCAAGATTTTTAATGATTTGAAGACAGGCTCACAGCTATCAGTAGTTTGTTTCTTTTTAAATTACATTGCATGCTGCACCGGCTGGCGTCATCACGTCAACGCCGGCTGTCGCTGAAAACCAGCGCTGGGGCTCTGTCTCGCATAGGGTCGCAGGATTATGCTGAGTGATGGCCGTTTTGTGTGAATGTGACGCATATTTTCCCCCAACTTGTTTTTTTTTATGTGTTTCGTTCTTTTTTGCATGTTTACCACAAATAAACGTATTTTCTTTCTTCTTTCATTCTTTTTTATGAAGGAAAACAGCGTGAGGAAACCTGGACTTTTTACTTTATATAAGTCTGTAGCCGCCAACCCATCGTGATCAAGCGTGGTGAAAATGGTGATCAATGCTCGCACCTTCTCAGTATGAGGACAGCTTTTGCCCTGCAGTGGGATAGGCTGGTATTGTAAGGAGCCGAGCCGAGCTTTCCGGAGCAAAAGAGGCAAAGAGTGATTTTAATAAGAAAAAATGAAGGCAATTCAAATAAGAAGCAAGTTCATGATGTCTTTAAAAAGTTAGCCGTTCTGCAATGTCGGTAGCAGGACTGTCAGCTCTACGCGAACATGTTTAGTTACTTTAGTTAGAAAGGAAAGGAAAAAGACTATTCAGGCAGTCACAGTACGTCCTATTGTATTTTTGGCGCTTTACTTTGTGTAAATAATTTCACCACCACTGCTCTCAAAACGGTGAAGGAAAACATCGTGAGGAAACCGGCATGTCCTAAAACCAAAAATTCGAACACATGTGACATCTACTAACCCGCACTGGGCCCGCGTGGTGGATTATAGCCCACTCCCTCTCGAAGAGAGGAGGCCTGTGTCCCAGCAGTGGGAACATTATAGGCTGATTATATAATACTATTGAATTTTAACATAACCTGAAATTCATTTCAAGGCTTTTCCCCTTGTCTAGTAATCAAAATCAGAAATGATTCGATGTGTTTTAACGAAAAAGATACCCAATTTTTAAAAAAGTGCGTTAAAGATCACTTTCCAGTCGAAAGCATTCACAATTCCGGCCTTAAACACCTGCTGGTGAAGCGAGCTTGAAGTGAGCTGTCAATATTAGTCCTCCAGACCGTATTTCGGTCATGGCGGCCAATCTCAATAGAGGCTAGCCTTCGACGCGGGAGATATTAAAGTGCACAAGTGTGTGCGCAGACACAGGTGCACTCTTCCCTCACTCTCATAGTCCGATGGGACGGCAATCCGACACGACCGGGGAGAGATCAGGCGCAGGACCAGCGGCTTAACGTGCCTTCCGAGGCACGGGGGTATCACACCGCCAACTTCTAAACTCCAGACTGTTACTAAGAAATTCCTAATGGAAAAATTCAATACACTTTGCCCGACCTGGGATTCGAACCCAGGATCCCACGTTCAGCAGTTGAGCTTGCGACCACAAGACCAACAGGGCAGTTAAAGCGGGGAGGGGGGGAGCTATCAATAGTGTCAATACCATAGCATCAGGGGATGACAGCTAGTGTCACCAAAGTTTTCACGAAATAGACCAGCTGAGCTCAATTAAGCTGAAACCAGCACACTACACAAAACTACATGGTAACAAACATTAATACCCCATTCTTCAAAGGAAACCATTTCCATAATCAACTAACCTCGTAATTGTTCGCTTCTGAACGTTTTTCGCGAGAGTTTGCCGCAAGTATTACATTTATTTGGTCGCAGAAAGGTTATCCATTAAAAACCGCGAATTGGGGCCCGATGTTGTTTCCTATTCGCGATGGGGAGGCGCCCGAGTGGCGCCGGGGGCAAAGAGTAAAATGTTTGAGGGTTGAGGGCAGATGCGACAGTATTTATTTTGTAAATATTATTTTTTTAAACATTTTTTTGCAGTTGAAAGCAGAATTTAGTCGGGCTTAATTTTAAGTTAGAACTTTATAATAAAAAAAACTATCAACTGATGAGATTAGCTGGCACTTAGGATTGACTTAGCCTCAAAAAGAGTTGAATCATTATAATTAACAATGTCTATCAACTCAGTCATGGCTGCAGTTGCATATAATTTGACTTTCGAGTCTTTTAACACTACTAATATGCTACGAATTCCTGATCAGCGAGGCAATTGAGTAAAACACTTACAGTAGGAATCGGTATTATTTTTACAGTTCAACAAACGTTCATTGCGTTATTTACGTTGACAAATTTTTCGGACATATTATGAAGCAATGGATTAGCAATTTGCTTCAAAATCATTCAGATTGTGATTGATAGTGTGTTACGCAATTAGGGCGCAGGTTAAAAGTAGGGTAGTGTAAGCGCTACGTGCGCTTAAAATGCCGGGACGAATAAATAAAAGGCGTATTTTATATTAATTTCATAATTATTACTATCAATAATACTAAGTAATTTTGCATCTTGACGCGCGCTGTCAGCTCTCCGAGCAGGGGCCAACCACCACCTCTTAAAGCACTATTATTTTAATATTTCTTCAGTGTGAGAAAGAGATGGAGATATACAGGACGTCTAGCTCCATCTCTTTCCCACACTGAAGTAAGATTACAATAATACTGCTTTAAGAGGTGGTGGTCTAGCTCCTGATCCTCTATGATTTTTTAATCTTCTAAATATGAAATAGTGTTTATCTCATTACATTATACATATGTACATGCCATTAACTTATAGAATACCCGTGGAGGTTGCAGGGGAAAGCCGCGCAGACTGAACCACTTCCTCAGGTATTTTCTTAGATGAACCTTGCTGGCTGTCCCACCATTTTCCAAATCGCTAAAATTCAGGAGACCAAGATCTGCCTGCTTGCTGCACTGCTTTAAAAGAAAGACAATTTTATTATAGAACTAGCTGTTGCCCGTGACTTCGTTCGTGTGGAGGTCGGAACACAACTTCTCTATTTGAATCGGATTTTGTTTACAATTTCATGGGTTTTATTTTTTTTTGCACAGAACCCTAATACTTTTTCTAAAATAAAAGTAGTCCAAGTTAGTATTTATAATATCAACCGTCCCCCGTCCTGTCAAAATCGGTCGAGCCGTTTCAGAGGTTAGCCGGAACAGACAGACAGACAAAAATGTTAAACTTTCAAATGCATCCTACACGACCTCATTCCGCCTGCCCCCTTCTACCATCGGACAGCTAGACGCACTGCAAGTTACCATCCCTACCTAGTTGCTATCCCACCAATTCGCACTAAGCGTTTCCAAATGTCTTTTGTGATGCGCACAGCAAAGGAGTGGAACTCTCTGCCTGCGTCTGTGTTTCCGAACGCATACAACCCCGATCTCTTCAAAGTGAGAGTTAACAGGCTTTTTCTGGGTAAGCTCGCTCCATCGTCGACTTTGTCTCTGTCATCTCTGACCTAGACTAGAGTCAAGAGCAAACCTATCTTAAATAAAAAAAATAAAAAATTAATTTAGTAAAAAGCTGTTATTTTGACATTACAAACAGACACTTCAATTTTATTTATTTGTATAAATGATTAAATAAACTATTTGGAGCGTTAAGAGTAGGCGGATCTTAAGGCCCTGACTAAGGTAAGCATCTCAGTATCTTAGTCTAGGTAAAATTAATATTCACATCAATATCAATCCTCATTATCATAACTTTATACATACATAAATTATCACAACATCAACAAGTCCTACTGTTAATAAAGTAGTAGTAACAGGTACATTCAATGGTAAGTAGAGTGACCCATCTACAAAACTAATCTTTGGCACGCGTCTCGCTGCTATGCGCTATTTTGTATAAAATTTATGGCCATATGTAACAATACATCCACACCGAAAAACGAACTACATTTTCTTTGCAATAAGGTGTACTTTTCTTCTTGGTGTAATAGAATTGGGCTAGTATTTGTTATGGTAAGTAAGTTAGGCGTAATGCGCGCACGTTTAGAGAAAGATATATTATTTGTGTGTCTTGATTTTTGGCTGTGTCCCGTGGTTATGCAGAGGAGTAGAGTGGGTAAATACATACTTGACTATATATGCTTTTTTGGAGACATTATCGATCAATACATGTGACAACAGAGGATAAGAGCGTCTACACATGTGCGCGATTTTTTCGCCGCGAAAGCGCGCCCGCGTCGCTTACGAGCTGCTCCCTCCTCAGAAACTTTGGAATTTAATAGTCAGTCCCTTGTCTTGACGTACATTTTTTATCGATATAAAGTACGTGCGCACGCTCAGCACCCGAACAGCTATTGCGTAGTACACGCGCCGCACGCGCGCCGCCTCCACGGCCCTCGCTTTCGCGTTAGATGCGCGCAGTTTTTGCAAAGGATTTTTGGTGGTCACTCGATAGAGCGGCTGTTGACTCTGAGCGGACACGACGCGTGCGCGATGCGTGCTCTTATCAAAAGGCAGCCCGAACGTGATCAGCACACGTTGACATCGTGTCATATGAACGCACTCTTAAGTTTACATGCCAAAGTAGATATTATAAAAACAGTCGAGAGATGTCGTCGAGTTATCGAGAAGACCCGGCTGGAACGAGGTTCCTTTCGCTTTTGCACACTTGGCGCATCAGAGCTAGACCGAAAATACACTTTTTCAAAGTGAGTGTGTACACCTAGTAATCGGACGTCATCGGAAAATGTCGGCCACTCTTTTATATATAATAATATGTTTCGCCCACGTTCCGAAGTCGCCCTTATGACAATCAGACCAACGAAGCAGACAGATACAGTCATGAGTATTAATACTTTCTTCTTCTTTAGCCTTTTTCCACTCATCGCGGCATTGGGCTTTTGCATCCAGTTTGAGCCAGCGACCTTCTTCACGTCGTCTTTCCAGAGCATTTGTGGTCTACCCTAAGGTGTAAAATACTTTACATAAATGATAAATGATTTTATTTCTGTAAGTAGGTTTATACAAACACTTTTACATGTCAAACATTTTTATTTTTTTTTAAACTAAATGAGGCCGGCGTTTCCTATCTGACTACTCTGAGAAGAAAGGCCGAAACAAACTCAGAGGTCACAGTCTCTTTTAAAGTCCAGACATAATCTTGGTCAGATCATGTGAAGACCATGTAGGTTGGTGTCTGAAATGGTCTTTTGAGGAAAGAACCACACAGATTGAGTGGACCTGTCCAGTCAGTGCAAGCATCTGTCAGTAATCGTACAGCTCAACATAAAAGTTAAGGAGCTCAACGATTCGATGAACAATACCAAAGAAAGGACATTTAGGTAGGCCGCAAAATGTACTCAAACTGGCAAACTATGATTAAAGCGGAGAGAAAAAAAAAAAAAGGACCCACATAGTCTTCACATTCACAGTAATTAAAATAATATAATATAAATATTCATGTCATTGTATATAACATAACATCATGTATTGTTTCCCCTAAGGGTTAAGCAGAGGTGTACCTATAGTACACCCACATTTCGCTAGTTATGTTTATGTCCCATGTAATAGGGGGCGAGCCTATTGCCATCAACTGGGCACAAATCCAGACTCCGCGCTGGTACTGAGAAATTACAGATAGACAAAATCCAGTAAAAAAAACTTTATAGTTACGCAAAAAGCGATTTTCTCGTAAAGTATTAACAGATGTTATCGTGTTATTAAATAGATTATTTCAAAGTCTCTCTCCCAAATGAATGAAACCGGTATTTTCATAAAGTTACGATTGTTATTTTACGAGTAACACGCTTTTAAATTTTGCGTTTAACTGCAACGTATTTATGTTCGTGACTTCTCAAGTGAGAGAAAGAGAGATTGTGAGACGTGATTTGACATCAAAGTAAAGAAAAACTCGTTAAAACCTGACCCGGTACAGAGCGATTACGTTGAAATCGTCAGCGAACGGATAGTAATTAGTGACCGATGAAAAACATCCACCAGTCACCTATCAATCCGAGATTATTTCAGCTCTTTATACGACACGGTTACGATACGATTCTTTGAGCTTTATTTGCTTAGAATCGATTACTTTGGGATATTCAATCAATCATTCTGCCTGCCTTTTCTAATTATATTGGATATGCTTCCAGTACAATCCAAAGCAGCTGAATACCGGTATTTTACATGGAGTGATTGCCTATCTGACCTCCACAACCCAGTTAAATGATAAGGTTTTTATTTCTGTAAATAGGTTTGTACAAACACTTTTACATGTCATTCATATTTTTTTAAACTAGATGAGGCTGGCGTTTCCTATCTGATATCTCTGAGAAGAAAGGCCGAAACAATCTCAGAGGTCACAACAGTCTCTTTTAAAGTCCAGACATAACCATGGTCAGATCATGTGAAGACCATGTAGATTACTGTCTGAAATGGTCTTTTGAGACTTTTAGACTTTTGACTACTCGTAATGACTTTCAAAGATCTACGTATGAAAGCCGAGACAACGGCTTAACGTGCTTTCCGAGGCACGGAGAAGTTTGGATTTGTAATGGATGATCACCTATCCACGAACCGACCGCGGCAAGCGTAGCTTAATCTTCTATAGGCCCATGCGGCTGTTGTCATTTAGTCCCAACTGTCATTCATAGATCTTCGATAGTCATTATAGTCGGGAGCCCAAAAAAGTCTGACAACTAGTCTTACCAAGGGGGTCTTACTCAGCAACTGTATTGTGGAGGTCAGATAGGCAGTCGGTCAATGTAAAATAGTGGTATTCCGCTGAATCCGGTTCGACTGGAAGCTGACTCCAACATAGTTAGAAAAAGCCTTGGCATAATTGTAAATACTGAGCTGTATAATAATAGTATATACGAGTAATATAGTTTTTTAATATAAATAAACGCAAGGCACTTAAAATAAAACAAAAAATCATCCCCCCACATTCTGCTCGCACATGCTCACACATGTACCACAATTTCACGAGTGATTGAATTTCTCAATATTCTGGCGAGGGCCAAGCTTCCTCACGGAAATTGGAACGTCTCCGTCTAGCGCACTTCCAAATCAAATACACGGCTTCCATTCAAAATTCAGCACAACATAGGAATTTACACACATGGAAATAAAGCAACAGACTTGAAACTGGGGAAACCTAAACCAAGAGTTACTTAAACTAAAATGTTTGTGGGTCCTTGATTGGCTTATAAAAATAATAGTACGTAATAAAATAGAATAAAAAAAATCAAAATCTTAAGTTATTTATTCAACCTAGGCTGAGAATCAGCAATTTTGAACGTCAAAATTACATAAGACACTCCCCCGCCACGCTCGCCCTTCACCACTTCCTAGTGCTCTAGCTGGGAAGAAGAAGTGGCGCAACAAACTCTCCAGCAGAATATTTAGAAGAAATAATAATTATTATGACTGCCTCGATGGTCTAGTGGTCGCAAGCGCTACTGCTGAGCATGAGGTTCTAGGTTCGATTCCCGGGTCGGGCAAGGTGCTATTTATTTTATTTTTATTTTTATTGGGTTTTTCTATCTAGAATTTCTCAGTAGCAGCCCGGATTAGGCTCGCCCAATATTCCATGGAACTTAAAACATAACTAGCGAAATGTGGGTGCATAGTACACCTCTGCCTGCTTCAGGGAATACAGGCGTGATGTTATGTTATGTAATAATTATTGTAAAACTTACCTAGGCATGAAAGCAAATAAATCCTAAAAGTAACTAAGATAACCGGCAAAGTGCGTGTCGGACCACGCACAATAAAGGGTTCCGTAGTTGGGTTGAATAAAGAAGAGAAAGACTTATCCAAAGAACAAACTTAACATTGTTGTTGAAAAACATGTTCTCCCATACATTCCAACTGCAAATGTAAGTTTGTACGCACAATATTGAGAGATTTACCATGTTATTTTAAGACCATAGACTTTTTTATAGATTTTCTTCTAATCTTTATAGATTTGCTTATATACTTATGTATATAAGCAAGTGTAAATGTGAGTGTAAGTTTAGTACAGTATGGAGTGTGTAATGTAGTATAGATCTGTATTTTTTTTTTTCAATTTAGGCTCAGTAGTTTCGGAGATAAGGTGGTTCGGGGGTATGGTCAATTTTCGTATATTTTCTTAAATAACTTTAAAACCATTTATTTAAAAATTATAAAAAAAAAACATATATACGAGTATTTGAGACCCCTACAGTAAGCTCTTTCATTTGATACGTCGCACGGTATAGTTTGCAAAACTTTTTTTTTAAATTTCCTATTTGCCCCCAAAAGTGACCCCCATATTCCAAATACATTTATTTACGTAACACGCCCGTATTTTGGTCACAAAAATTCAAATGTGTACCTTTCAACTTAATCAGTCCATTAAATTCGGAGCAAATTGGCTATGACGGACAGATAGACAGACACACGAGTGATCCTATAAGGGTCCCGTTTTTTCCTTATAAGGTACGGACCCCTAATCAAGGACAGTGTTTATTTATACATTAAAAAAAAACAGATTAACGTCTTTGTTGTGTCTGAGCAGCATACACAAATTTTGAAAAAAAAAAATTATATAATAATATCCCACTGCAGGGCAAAGGCTCTTATAGAAAAGGAATTGATCACCACGTTGGCGATTTCAGACTTGTATCTATACAAATTTTAAGTGTCTGTTTGAAATGTCAATAACATAACATAACATCACGCCTTGTTTCCCCGAAGGGTTACCACCCACATTTCACCAGTTATAAGTGCCATGTAATAGGGGGCGAGTCTATTGCCATCTACCGGTCACAAATCCAGACTCCCTGCTGCTACTGAGAAATCCCGTATAGAAAAACCTAATAACACTTTGCCCGACCTGGAAATCGAACCCAGAACCTCATGCTCAGCAGTAGCGCTTGCGACCACTAGACCAATGAGGCAGTCAAACGTCAATATAACAGATTTTTATTAAATGCATATGAAAGTATATACGGTATTTATAACAAAAAAGGGGTTCCGCGTAAAAAAATAAAACCCATTAAATTGTGAACAAAATCCGATTCAAATAGGAAAGTAAAGACATCCACGTGGACAACAGCTAGTTAACTATAAAGTCCAGGTCTCTTAACGATGTCTTCCTTCACCGGTGTCAGTATCGTCCAAGATAAACTGAAAAACTACATATGAATTGAAAAATGTAAAAAAAACTACAATACTAGAATAAGAAGGTTCAGAAGTTCCAAAAAAACGCAAAAAATACACCAAAATATCGTACAATTTAAATACCCTCCCAAAATCTTCAAAAGATTGCCTATTAGCTCAGAGGCACATACGTCAGCGACACGATATTTGTGCTCCGTTGTGCCTAATCCATCACTAATCAGCAGGACTCATTACTGAAATGACCGGAGAAATCTCGTAATTACAAGCTTTCCCTTCATTCATTCATCGTACGTTCACTGAAGGTCGGGTTTCTTTTGCTAAAAAGGAATGTTTTCATGTAATTTATCGGAGTTAGAACGGATTCGGGCGAGGGGTTATGAGTATTAAGTATGTTTCTTTCTTTCTTTTCTTTGTCATTATTTTCTACGTTGTCATTTAGGTCTTAAGCGACTGATAATTAACGCTTTATGCTAGATTAAGATGGCTGTGTTGTGGGGTTTTCTGATCATGACGCATATATAACTTTGCGCGGTCTGGAAGGTAAACGGTTAAATATTATTGTATTAGTTATGTAACCTACATCGTTTATTTGTCTTTCAGCATTAGCACCTAGTGCTTATAAAAACTTTTTTTGTCTCAAAACCTATCTGTGCAAAAAAATCTATATGTACCAGCAACAGCAATTTTTAGATTTACGACAGATAATGATGGTAGCAAAGTGCAGTTTACACTCGATTTCTGAAGTGATCGACACAAAATTAACTAACGCACTTTTAAATGCCATAAAACTACTTTGACTGGTTGACCGAACTATCAAAAGGCAATGAAAATCACTTGACATGAGATTCGGTTTTAAATGAGCTTTCGAAAACATAAATTGGGCTTATCGTTATTTACTAAGCTACTCATCATTATTGACTTACAAATCATCTCCCATCTGCCAAAATCAATGCCTACAAATTCTATTAATTAAGACGGCAATATTATTCAAAAGATTATCAGCCACCATCAGCAGGCATACATAAACACACAAGCGTTGTTTGGAGAGCAAACTACTGCTTTGCTGAAATTAATAGAACCTGTGACCCAGATCTGTATACCTTATGCTATCCTGGTAGTATGTTGTCGGGAATATATGAAGTTTCTACGGAGTAAATTGCTACAAAGTAATTATGTTATAATGATGCATGCACGGAGGTTGAAACCGCAGTTAAAATTTAAAACCATTAGCCGCCTGCATTAACCTAGAGAAAGGGGTAACAAATAAATCCAGGCATCCATACCATGTAAGCTGTTAGCTGTAAGCTTCCCGAACAGATTCAGTTTAATAAATACATAGATATCCCAGGCTTGAAGAAAATAGCTTGGGGAAACCGGACTACCCTGGACAACCATAATTTATATTACTTAAATAAAATACTGATATATTCTGTCAAATCTCAATTCAAATCTAAACTTGGTTTATATTAAATCTAATAATTGTTAAACTAGATTCATAACAGAACTGATCATCAACATCGCTCTAAATCGGGCTTAATTGGTCACCAACCATCGAACGACATTACTTAACTTTTTTTTAAATTGATGAATTGAATCTTTATCTAAATGGTTCAATACAATTTTGTTCAAAACGACAAATAATACGAAGCTTCTTAGTTTCACAGATACAGAAACATAGCTATGTAACTATATAACAATCAGACCTAGATCAAATCGTCTACTCCTACAACGGCAACCAAACAATTACGTTTTCTAATACAATTTGAATGAATTAATAGTTCAATTCATCCCGCCCTCTGATTGGTCGGTCCGTCAATGTCGCCTCACTGACCTTACAGCAACAAATAAATCACTACTCTAGCTTTAAGAAAATAGAGTTTATTTCAGTTTAGCAGAATTAATAATTAGAACAGATTCTAAACTTAATTAGTCCATTCTAAGAAGTTAAGTCGAATAATGAATGATATTTCGAGCAAACTTATTATTTAAAGTAGTAAGTTTTAAATCTGCCTACTCACATTTAGGCACTTAATATAATTGTAACCACTAAGAATATTTAATAAAAAGCTATTTAGCTTAAAAATTATTCTTAAAACGTATAAAAAATCAGACCTATGAGATAAATAATTATTAAATATTCAAATATTTATTTTAGGGAAGCTATTAAGCTATAAAATATTCATTCAATTAAATTTTTCATTGAATTGATATTATCCAAAATACATTATAAATGATAAGGTTTAATGTAAAGTGTTGGATAAAGAGATAATTTTATGACAATATTCGTACGTTGGTATAAAATAGTTTAAATAATTTCTATGAGGATGACTTTGTAATCTGCCGTAAGACAATCATGATACAATTTTTACTGGCTTACTTAGCCAACTTATTTATAAACTCAGACAATACTGGCCAATTTTATTTAAAAAGTTTTTATTATATAATTCTTGTAAAAGAACAAAAATATAAACAACGACAACTAGCACATCATCGATCTAAAACAAAACCTTTACTTATTGACTGTTCAAAAAATTTCCTTAAGTGGATATCGAATTCTGTATGTGAGGGTTAGGGAACGAGTCCCGGCGGACTCCCGGTGCTGAACCGGCACCGAGCCGGCTCCGGGTGAAAGTTTACACCTGATATCGACAGGTATCGGCATTGTACGAAACGTGTGGACTTGTGCCAACGACGAAATTTTGTAGACACGGAATTTTAAAGAGCCTGCTGATATTACTTCTTTTGCATTTTCGTTTTATTGCATTTTTATGCAAAGTAATATTTAAAAATTGATATAAAACCATTGGAAAGCAAGGTTTAATACTAAATATTCTATACCTTTCAGTCATCTGCCTAGGTTCTTCATCTTTCTTACGTTCGTCTTCGTTCTTTTACAAATCCAGAAGCCGTTGATTCTGTGATTTTCAATTGCAATAAAAATCAATCAATTCAATTCATAAATGAAGTAACTAAATCGTAAATGATAATCTGTACAGGTCCAAAATTAATAAACACTGGTCCAAAATATTTTTAGCTAAATCCCAACATAAACCGTCGACCTTAAATATTTCTAACTCGTCCGATACCGAATACTAAATTCCTGTTGGCATCCTATTTCGTATTCAGCCGGGGAGCGGATTTGATTTTATTATTTATACCGGCGTTAAAATAACAGCATGGATGAAAAATATTATTTTTCATATACGACTCTCGAGTTTGTTGGGCATTAAAAATGTGGGGATCGATTTCTGATGAATTTAATAACATGCAGTAAAATATATGATTACTATCCCAAGTGTCAGAAAAGATTTATGAATGAAAAGTTGATGATTATTTTATCGTTTGAAATATTGAAGAGTGGAGAATAATGTTAAAGACTCTAACATTATAAGATAGCACTTAATAAAGCACTTTTAATGACCGCAAAGCAGCCACTGATTAAAGAATCACCATGAATCAAATATAAGAAAAAAGAAGAAAGAAAATACTTTTATATTTTTATTTATTAATAATTTATCGGTACAGCAACAGCATTACATACCATTAATATTAAAATAAAAGTGCTGGTATAACAGTGTTCACTATTTAAAGATAATAACGTAATTATCTAAGAGAACATGAATATACACTATTTATGAAACAAAATATGACTTACAGGACTGGAAATGAGTAGAATTAATCATTAAAATCTAAAATAGTAATAATTGTTACGCGTATTCCCCGAAAGTGTTGGCGGAGCTGTTATAAATCCACATTTTGTCAATGAAAGAGGCGAATCTATTGCCATTCTGTGTTCTACGAATACAACAAATGTATAAAGCCCTGCATGCCAGTACCGTACACTATCGTATGATTATGAATCGTTTGCAACAGGACAAGTTAGAGCATGTTCTTCCTACACTGTAAGTTTGGCAGGCCTGAACTTGATAACATAGCTTGAGTAAGTTACCGTCCACACTGACTTAACTATCGGTTAGTTTATATACTGACTATGTGTTGCGAGGTAAATGAGAATCTATCCGGAGCATTCAATGGAATTCTGAGGACGGTTACGACCTTAGATGTGAATATTGTGCTATAAGCCGTGGGGCATCACAACATTCATCAAATATCTGTGTCACAGTACAAAATTGGTGTACCTACGCCAGAAAGGAACTGATGTACGTTACAAAAAGTGATTTGTGACGTGTTTCCACTTGATGATATATACTGTATTAGGTTTGACGAAGGACATACTTTGAGGTAGTGTAGTACTCATAAAAATGAACTTGGCAGATGAAATGCAATAGTTATCATCGACGCGTTAAAAGAAAACACAAAATTGAATCAGCTCTATAATGTCTCTTTACCTTCTTTGAGGGTCAGACATTCAGTATGTACCCTCTTGCTATCAGAAATAAGACCTTTATATATCAACAGATACCACGTTGCTTTAGTTATTATTTTAGTATTTCAGATGATCGAGATACTATGCACTACAGTCCGGCCGTCGAGTGAATACGTTCTTGACACCTGACAGTTTCATACAAAAGGATATCTGTATTGCTAATTTGATCTATATTACAACTACAAATTGTCCAACAGGTGTCAGGAGTGCATTCTCTGGACGGTCGGACTGTAGTTTAATCATTTCCAGTCTCTTTTTTTGACATCATTTCTTTTATACCATCTGGAAATCCTCACTATGGTGTTATTATTCAAGGCATTTCGTAACATGGCTAGTCAAATAATATTTAAAAGTTACATAAAATACCTTTACAACCGCGATAAAATCCGAGGACACACTAAAAAGTTTAATAGCCCAACGTAAAATTTTTCATCAATTCGATTCTACTTTTTTTAAACAATTTCTTCGTTGGTACAAAAGGCGCCGTTTTCTAAGGAAAGCGAGATAGGCGCATAAAATAAAATGCACAAAACAATCAACAATTCGCTTTTGGGGACGCACCTTAGAAGTACTACGACAAAGGAGCGTACTACCACTTGTGAAGCTTCCCTTGCCACAATCAGTCTTTTGTGTAAAATCACCAATTTTACTTTACTGTCATTGCACACGCTTGCTTTCCTTGCGTCACTTGAATAACGTTCAAAATCGCTTGGATGTATGTTTTCGAAGTGTGCAGTTATGTTGATGAAAGCTAGTAACCGATATACGTCATATTGCCCGAAGGCGCGAATCAAGAATTTTGCTCGTCGCTTCGCGCCAAAACAAAAGACTCCATCTTGAGGTGTTGTTCAAAGGAAAAGAGGTTTTTTTTTAAGTTACACTGTAGCTAGTGGATTGGAAATACATGTACTTACAATGTAGGATGTCCTTTCATCCTGTGATGGTCCCTTCACCCTTTTCCGTATTTTTGATATGCCTATAAATATTTAAGAACCTTGTTAAAATAAGAAAACTTCTTGCATAAGATATAGGATGTAAGATAGTCTCATCTATGGGCGAAACAAATCTTTGTGAGAAGCTTTTTATTTCATTAATAGAAAAATTAATTTTATCTAAGCTTATTTCAACAAACTGGGTAGACCAATCATAGTTAAGTACCTAATACTTATTGACAGTCCAACACTGTCCCCCCATAGGTAACATCGCGGACATTTGGGGTGAACAACTTTTCGACCTTATTACTAAGGTAATAAGGTTAAAAAGGGGTCCGCAAATATCTGGGATGGGTACTGTTATAGTTGCGGGGGGGGGGGAAGGTAGCCGAATGACACAACCGGTACTTTCGAGCTCGTTTATTCGACTGACCCTACAGTCGGACCAAACACACAAAAGTACATTACCCACATTGTTGTAATGTAAGTGTTACCATAACATTCCTCCACCTTTATTTAAAAAACTTCCTATAATCTACAGGGGTTCTTTGGCGTTTTGACCTAGCAGTCAACTCATTCGGGAGTGTCCTAGGCTTATCACTATCGGTGATCACGGGTGGTGTCTGCGTGAGTGTCCGCGCCTCAGTTGTCCTGGAGTCAGTGTCCTCGGGAGCGTGTGCTGGCCTCACAGCTTCAACCTCTCTCGGTGACTGGTAGCCAGCTGAAGACTGCTCGAGGCTGATGCCAGTTGCAGCGTCTGATGCCGGCACTATGAATGCAGGAACGATATCTTCCTCTCCCTTGTACTTCAGCAACTGATTGGCGTGCCTTTTCACCGTTTGATCACTGTTACATATTTGTATTATATAAACTGAGTTGCCTATTTTCTTGACTACGGAACCCCGAGACCAGTAATGTCTTTGTTGTTTGTACTGTTTCACTAAAACGTTATCACCGATACTGAACGACACTTTTCGATTTCCACGGTAATGGTTACTCTGCAAACACTGTTTAATTTTAACAACTTTATCAAGTGCCGGGTCGGATGGTGCTGTAATGGTAGGTTTCAATAAATCCAACCTACACCTTAATTTGCGGCCAAAAAGTACCTCAGCAGGTGATCTGTTCGTAGTGGAATGAATGGAGTTCCTATAGCATAATAGAAATTCTAATAATCTAATATTTATGTCACGTGTATTCACACCTGTTAGTAAAATTGATTTTATTGCTTTCTTAATTATTTTCACATAACTCTCTGCTTGGCCATTACTGGCCGGATTATACGTTGGTGATGTCAGATGAGTTATATTATTACGCAAACAAAATTGTTTGAATTCGTGAGACACAAATGCCGTACCATTATCTGAGCATATTGTATGAAACAATCCAAATCTAGCCATTACTTCACACAGTTTTTCTATCACAATACGTGAACTAGACCCCGACGACACATCAAAACATTCGACCCATTTGGAATACGCGTCGACCACAACTAAATATGTTCGACCATTAATTGGCCCCAGAAAATCTACATGCACGCGATACCAAGGCTGTGTCGGATAGGGCCACGGAGTAAGTGGGGCGCGCGGGGGTGAGGCACGCAGCGATGCACACACAGCACACGCGCCGACGTAATGCTCGATCGCGACAGACATACCCGGCCACCAAAATCTGTTACGAGCCTCTTCTTTCATTTTGGTTTCCCCTAAATGACCTTTGTGCAATTCATCTAAAACTATTTTTTGTAGACTTCTGGGTATAATTAATTTATGGCCTCTTAAAAGGCAATCGTTTTCAACGGATAATTCCATACGGTGGCTATAAAAAACTTGAATTAAAGGGTCGCATATTTTACGTGGCCATCCATTTAAAACGTAGTTGACGACTGATGATATTACGTCATCACGCTTCACAGCCTCTTTTACGCCCTCTAAGGAAGGAAACTGTTCTCCTTCGTAAACAAAATGTACGTAACTCGACATATCCAATGATGAATCATTACTTGCTCGACCCGACCGTGCAGCGGGCGGCTCGCCACTTGCCTCCCTCACTGATCGGCTTAGATAATCTGCGCTATTATGTACACTACTGACGTATTCGATTTTATAATTGTAAGCTGACAGGAAGATCGCATATCTCTGTAACCGGTTCGCAGATATTTCAGGAATGCCTTTGTCTGGATTAAATATTGATAGTAATGGCTTATGATCAGTTCTTAGGGTAAACGGTACCATTCGCCCATATAAATATTGGTGAAATTTTTTTATACCAAAGATTATAGCCGTAGCTTCCTTCTGAATCTGGCTATACCGTTTCTCAGCTGCGTTAAGTGAGCGCGACATAAACGCGATAGGCTTCTCTTCGTTGTTTTCAATTTGTGACAAAATTGCACCGAGACCGGTCGGTGACGCATCTACCGTTAAAATCAGCTGTGCCTCTGGGTTGAAATGTGCTAACGTCGTGTCTGAGGCCAGCTCACGCTTAATAACCGATACGGCTTTAACGTGTTCTTCGGTCCAAAGCCACGGCTCATTTTTTTGCAACAGGTTATGGAGTGGCCGTAATATAGATGATGCGTTACGAATAAAATTCCGGTAATAGTTTACCATACCCAAAAAAGATTTTAACTCTGATACATTCGTGGGTACTCGGGATTGTAAAATCGCATCCACTTTTTCTGGGGATTTGTGAATTCCATTGCGGTCTATTACAAATCCTAAATAAGAAACAGATTCTTGAAAGAATGAACATTTATCCATTTTTAGGACTAGGCCCGCGTCTTGTAATCTGTTAAATACCTCCTGTAACCTTTTTAATAATTGATGTTTGTCTACCCCACAAACTAAAATGTCATCTAGAAATAGGAGTGTTCCATCTAACCCTGCAAGAAGAGACTCCATAGTCCTTTGAAAAATTGCCGGTGCGCTAGCCAGACCAAACACTAACCTTGTAAACTTGTATAACCCCTTATGCTGCCGTGGTATAACTATAATGCCGTTATCTGCTAAATTAATTGTTTTGAATAACACAAAAAAGCCGCGGCAAAATTTTAAACCGATGTAATTTTTCGATGACAACACCTATTAGAGATTTGGAGGTACCAAAACATAAATGAAATCGCATACTTTCGAACTACTTACCCTATCATATCGTAAATGTAATTTAATTTCATGAAAAAGCGTTTTTTGTGTTTTAGTTCATCAAAGATGTAACCGAAATCATAATGGATCATCGACTAAAACGCCGCTACGTATAGCGTAACGGCGTTTTAGTGTATCTATTTCATAGCAAATTATTGTTTTTTAAAATGCAAAAATTTCATCTCTTCAATGATTAACTAAAATGGCGTTATTGCACATAACGACAATTTAGCTTACGATTATGTACTATAGAACTGATTCATGTTAAACTTTAGTGCGCTTAACGGTACTTTACTGCTTTTAAGTCTGGTAACCTTTAGATGCATATTAATTAAAAGGATAAACTTGAATCATTGTTAAGCTAAAACGTGGTTAAACTAAAAACCTTCCAGTTTAACGACATTATAGCGTAATAATATAAAAAAAATAGTGAACTATTTTCTTGCACAAAATGAATTAAATTTATTGAAATTAAAGATATTTTTTAAATAAAAGTCATAGTTTTATCAATCAACTAGTCTTTATTGTCAATATTTCTTTGTTTAAGCATAATTATATATTATATTTCAAATAATATATAATTATGCTTAAACTTATAACTTTCACAAAACTTTACTTATAACTAGATTTTTAGGAACTTTCAGTTCTATAGAATAACACTAAAATCACATCAGTTATTTATCAATTTATTTATGTACTACTTGTACTTTAAAATAACATAACATAAAACAAAATTTACATACAAACTTCAGTCTTTCATTAAACCTGAGATAATAGACAATCAAAACTAAGTCTTATCTTCTCCTTGAACTCAAAACTTTATATTTCTAGTATCATTTAAAAACAATCATCAACTGAAAAACAAAAAAACAATTTTCCTTATTTAAATTTTAGTTCTAACTTTTTACCTACATTTATTAAAGCCTTCTTGATAAAATTTATATATTTTTAA
This sequence comes from Fissipunctia ypsillon, assembly GCA_947568875.1. NCBI lineage: Eukaryota > Metazoa > Arthropoda > Insecta > Lepidoptera > Noctuidae > Fissipunctia > Fissipunctia ypsillon. The sequence continues at coordinate 1,839,181 of OX387665.1, read as the reverse complement.
AAACACAGTATTCAAAATGGTATAATCACAGTTACATTACAAAATTATTAATTATTTATTGAAATTATTAATTAGTTAAAATCAGTCTCGATAAACTGACACTACTCTATATTATTTATTATTCTAATCAGAACTTGTACCGGAATGTTCATTTTCTCTTGCTGGTAAGTTTTTCCAAAATAACAACTTGTGAGGGGGAATTATGTTTGATAGGTTTTTAAGTATATCTGCTTTTCTCTTAGGTTCAATACCTTTCGGTTCAGTTCTAAATTTAAATACCATTGTACGTGGATTTTTTAAATATCTATCATTCATGAAACGAAGAGTTGTATATGAGGCATCATCGAAATTATTTTTATACATAAGATCATAACTTTTACGTACGAAACATACCTCAACTATATTTTTTAAATAAGCTCTTGGATTGGATGTTTGAATTCTTCTTTGGGACACGTAGTTAGGTATATTTAAAAAGTTTTCTGGCAACATAGACTGAGCGATGACTTTTGATTTATTTATGGAAGATACACACTCTTCAAAATCTGTAAAATCATAAAGCTTACCTTTTTTCTTCATAGCCAACTCTACCTGGTGATGCACTTGATCGCAGCTCATAAAAGTGTGGCCGGGTTCAAAGTAATATAGAGTTATTCTTTGTGTGGCAATATCTTCACTATTAATCATATGAGTGAGCATCGCATACAACAGCCAATTTTTATTCTGTGAGCTGCAATTATCGAGCCAGATGTGTACTTTTTCAACATACGCAACAACGACGCAATAGAAAATTATAAAATGCTGACATTATATCTTCTTGCCTTCTCCCTGCAATGCCATCATGCCAGATAACTGTCAGGGGTTTGAATTCTGCGGTAATCTTACCAAGGGGTGCAAAGGTTTGATTGTAGGCTGAAAGCCGCAGACAGAAAATTGCGGCTTTAAACATCTCCAATCTAGGTAACATTATTACTTTTTCTAGGTCAGAGCTATAGAATATTTGTGAATTATTTTGTTTTTCCTCCCGTGTTTTGTTGTACAGATCTCGCGCCTTTGTGTATCGTTGATGATGATTACTCCAATCCACACAAACTGTACACTCTTCAAGTATCTGGACTGTGGCGTCATGTGATGTTTCCTTTTTGTGGAAATTATAAGCCTCGCACAATTCACACTCCTCGTTACCGAGGGCGGTAAAGGATATGTTCATATTTTTTAAATGTGACCTGTATAAGCTGTACGAAACTTGTCTATCGGGGTATGTCTCACAAAAATGTTTATGCATTTGAGTTATATTTACGTCACTTGGTAGATATCGTCGCAGAGGTGCATGTTCACGCCTATAGTGTGGTTCTAATGGGTTAAAAGATTCAATGTGTTGATTCAGTAAATCGCGATCAAATGCTGGTGTTTTCTGGTGTTTACCACGTTTATCTATTGAAGAATCAGTAAAAGTTGTATGCAGTATCCTGTCATTATTTTTCAAATATCCTAGAGTGGTAAGGAAAAATATTTTGCATACATCTTTTTTAGTGCCATCTTGTTTTTTCAATACAAAATTTCTTCTTGGATTCCTTTTGGGTTCGCTCGTAATTTTTCTTTTTGGCACTGCTACGTAGGTGTGTGCTTCAACAAATGCATGTTGTTCCTGCCATGACATATCCCAGTATGATTTATTAATAGCCTCTCTATCCTCTTGGTTCAGTAGGGTCATACATTTCTTAAGACACTTTTCATTGCACCCAGGTTTGACACTATGTTCGCTCTTTTTTTTATTTTTGGCATCCAATCTTCGCTGTTGTAACGGGGTGTTATGTTTCCTTCTTTGGCGTGGTAGTTGTAGTATATCTGACAATGTGGAGCAATAATTGCCATCAACGGATTTACAGCGCTCGCGGAGGCATAGTCGCTCGGGCGTAGTTTCCTTACAAGTAGCACCAATAGAGTTTCTACGTCTTCGCTCCAAATTTAAAAAAATCCTAACTCCGTCATCCACAGGCAATATGGAACAATAATTACCATCATCGGTAGAGCTATGTTTGCAGTGACCTGAATGATTGGGCGTAGTTTTCTCACAACAGGTACCAGTTAACTCAAGACGTCTTTGGTCCGAAGTTTGAATTTTGCTTTTTGTTGTTGTTTTTGTTAAAGTCTTTGTGACCTCATCATCATCGGTTTTCAGTATTTTCTTCTTTATTTTTCTTTTACTTTCAGATACATCAGACGTGTGGCTTTCTGAGGAATCAGATGGACAGTAATCTTTGTCAATAACGGAGTCGTCTGAATCAAAATCAAGAGGACTATTTTCACATGTTCCTTGCGTATTTAATGGGATTTCTTCATTAAGCGGAGAAAAATCATTTGATGACATTAATTCGTTGCATGTTAAATCTATTTCGGTAGGATCTAATCTATTTATAGTAAATTGATGGGGTGAAATTTCAAATTCGTTGAATAGAGACTGTGTATTTAAACTCAAAAAATGATGTGAATTATACGTAACTTGCGTCTCGCAAAATGTATCAAAAACGCTACCGGTCATAGAATAGGGCTCCGCGTATATTCTGTTAATAAACTCAGTCAGACCAGGGCCAGGTTTTGTTTTAGGTTCGGTTTGGATTGGCTTTTTCTTATCCTGAGCAGGGTCAGGTTTTCTTGTAGATTTGGTTTGGTTTGGTTTTTCCTTATCCTTAACCATATCTAAAATAGTTTTGGCTCTGCTTCCAGAGTTTCTGTAAAAAGAAAATAAAATGCTGAGTGTGTGTACCTAGGTAAATGTTTTTAACCAACTATCTCATGAACATATCGTAACAAAATCATGCCCGACAATATTGATCATCTGAACATATAATGCGATAAAAAATTGAGTGCGTACGTATAGGAAAAGTATATTATATGTTAATTCAAATATTCAGATTTCTACATACTAAGTTTCATCGCAATCGATTTATAAGTTATTGCGTGAAACAAAACAAACTTTATCATAAATAATATGAGTAGGATTTACTAGCAAGCAAACTATTTTGAATGTTTATTTCAATAAAAGTGCAAATGTAAAGTAGGTACGTATTCATAATAAACTCAAAATTATTCTGAACTAGAATAAATAAAAACTAACTTACCTAAATTGATGGTTCGCCATATCGTGATCGTTGCGAAATTGGCGGGAACAAACCCGGAGCGACACACGTCCTCACCCACAAGCTCCTGGCGATGCACTAGTTTCACCCCCGACCCCTCTGATTTCGGTACAGGATCGTTACGTAGCCGGTGCCCCCCGCCCCGCGCGAGATCAGTTAACGGCTTTGTAGTGTATTAGTGTGAGATAACGTCGTTTTAATCTAATAATGACGGACAATACATTTTTGTTTAGTTTTGAAAATGCCGCTACGGGCTTGTAACATACGTTAAGTCAAAATATAAGTATGTCAAATATGAAGCAATAATGCCGTTAAACATCGTTAGTCAAGTTTAAGTCTAACATTTTCAATTAACGACGTTATAGTTTAAAAAAGCGAACTTCTTTATTAAAAAAAAGAAAACCAATAAAACAGTTAAAGTAACTTAACCGCTGTGTAGTGTACAAAAGACTGCTAACGGCAATCTAGGCAAGTAACCATATGGATTTTTTGTGATAAAATATGAGTTAATGAACCTTAGCGGCTTTATAGACTCACAAAGTTACTTAATGTTATTTTTGCTTATTTCACACGTAAGAAACATGTACTTAACGGCATTTTTAAAATTATTATTTCCAAAACTATACAAGATATTGAAAATTCGCAAACACAGATCGATAGATTTTTTTTTTCTCATTAATATAGCATCAAAAGTTGAAAATCGACCATATGTTGGATAACGGCATTTTAGTTATACCACGGCAGTATGTGTGTTGATACACGTAAGCATTTGTGATGACTCATTAAGACATAACTGATTATATGCCTGAGAAAGATCCAATTTGCTAAAATATTTACCACCATGAAGTTTAGTAAATAACTCGTCATATCTGGGTAAGGGATATGTATCGACAAGCAACTGTTTGTTGATGGTTACCGAATAATCTGCACAAAGACGAATTGACCCGTCACGCTTTAAAACTGGTACAATTGGACTTGCGTAGTCCGAATACTGAACAGGCTCAAGAATACCTAGATTTACTAATCGGTTTAGCTCATTCTCTACACGATCACGAAGCGCAAACGGTAGTGGTCTTGCTTTGTAATAAATTGGCCTTGCATCAGGTTTCAGAGTTAAACTGACGTCTACCCCCTTAAAACAACCTAATTGGTCGGAAAACAGTTTTGGGTATTTTGAAATAAGGGTTTTTCCGAAATCATCACAACTGTTTACCGAACAGATTTGCATATTAAAACGGGAGAAAAAATCTCTCCCCAATAAAGGGGGGCCCCCACTTCGCACGACATATACATTAATATAGTTTGACTTACCGTTATAAGCAAAAAGGAGTTTTAATTTACCCATAATGTTTAATCTGTCGCCACTGTAACTATGCAATATGAGATCGCTGGCTTCTAATGTGATATTTGAAAAATATTGTTCATACATTTGCTCAGAGATAACGGTAACTGGCGAACCCGTATCTATTTCAAAAGTTAATTTTATCTTATTGACTACGACAGATTCCTGCATCGGTTCGCCGCGCTCGGTGCGAATATTACAACATAAACACTCACCATCATCATCATCCGCACAGCACTCGATAAAATGTTGTGCTTTATGCGTTTTCTTATTACACATTCGTTTTAAGTGTCCTTGAATGCCGCACTTCTTGCATTTATATCGCGCAAAACGACACGACGATGCTTGATGCCCGGTGTGGCCGCACGCCGAGCACCCGTTGTCACTGTTGGTTCGCTCCGCGCTCGCAGACTGTGAGCTCGCTGCGCTCGCCGGTGCTGAACGGCGCTGCGCAGGTGCCCCACGCGCTGCTGCTCTCTGACCCTCTGCCGTCGTTACCTTCATCACGTGTAAATGTGTAGCTTCCGGACGCTGTACTGTCTCCTGGGCCCCGATACGGGCGCTGCGTACTCCTTCAGCTGTCTCTATAGCTTTGTTTAAGGTCAGCTCCGACAAGTCTTTGGTGAAAAGCTTGTCCCTGTCCGGTCCGGGTTCCATTCCCAACACAAAACGATCGCGAAGCTGCTCATCCAGATGTTGAGCCACGAATCCGCAGTGCATTGCTAGACCGCGAACTCGCGCCGCCCACTCAGCTAATCCTTCGCCAGCATGCTGAGTTGCGCTGTGGAATCTGTATCGTTCCGCAAAGGTGCACTTCTTTGGCTTAAAATGCCCATCCAGTAGCTCGACCACCATATCATAGTCAAATGTACCGACTTGACGCGGTAAAGCTAGATCACGAACTAATTTATACGAAGATTCGGCGAGATTACTGAGTAATATAGCTCGTCGTTTAGAACCGGCTTTGTCCGTATCCACCCCAATGTCGTTAGCTAGAAACCATTGTTCTAATCTTTCCTTGTATACGGACCACTCCTGCACTTCGTGGTTGAAAGTCGATAAGGTGCCGACTGTTAATTTTGCCATCTTGAATTTTTCTCGTCGCCACTGTTATAGTTGCGGGGGGGGGGGGGGGGGGAAGGTAGCCGAATGACACAACCGGTACTTTCGAGCTCGTTTATTCGACTGACCCTACAGTCGGACCAAACACACAAAAGTACATTACCCACATTGTTGTAATGTAAGTGTTACCATAACAGGTACCTTTTAACAGTGTAATTTATTGTAAAACTCAATTATTTTTAAAAGAGTATCCGTGGAGTTTCTTGCCGGTTCTTCTGTATAGGAAACGAATATTTGGAACCGTGCACCTCGCTTCTGACGTTTCATAAGTGCCCATAGGTGATATAAAATATTATGTTGAATCGAATTGAATTAAATAGTGATAATTAAAATCCCGTTATCAGTTGGATTCCATGGTCACTGAGATGCCCATTTTCACAAAAGTCAAAACGTTTATTGCAAACTAAGTGTAAAAATATTTATCGTATGTTCTTAAATCTGGACAATTTTAGTGACAAAAAACTTCCACATAAATCAATCAATAAAAGTCATAATCATAATTCAATCAATCAAAGTCACTTTAAAACACCTGTTGAGACAAACAAAAACCTAGCCTTGACTCTAACAATCACAAAACTAAATAAAGACCTTCATGCTTAAGCAATAAAATCCGTAATACCACTTACAATTTTTCACAGACACTCAAGTGAGACTAACTTAGATTACTAAGTTACTGCCTGCCACAACTTAGATAATTAGGCGAAGTTAATTACAAAACTAGCACCATTTAATGCTAACGAAGTAGACTGGTTTCAACTCGTCGCCCTTGATTCAAAATAGAATTAATAGAATATAAATTGCCCCGTTGTTCTAGTGGTCGCAAGCGCTACTGCTGAGCATAAGGTCCTGGTTTCGATTCCCTGAGCGCTTTTCCCATCTGTAATTTCTCAGCACCAGCAAGGAGTCTGGATTTGTGTCCGGTTGATGGCAATAGGCTCGCCCCCTATTACATGGGACCTAAACATAACTGGCAAAATAAATAAAATAAATAAATAATAAATAAAATGTGGGTGTACTAAATGTATCTACACCTGTGCCTAACCCTTTGGGGGATTACAGGCGTGATGTTACGGTATGTACAAAACTCTTTATTATATACACTAATAAGACAGATATAAATGATATAGGATGGGGATGGATTCAGTTATATTCTGAGCGGATTTTAATTATTACTTTCTAAGACTAAAAAACGGAAACTTTTATTTCATTAATACGGGAATGAATGCCAGAAGGAATAGAACGAAAGGAATGTAAGTGAAGGACCGAGTGAGTGAGACAGAGAACGAAGGAGCGGTGAGAACCAATATGGCTAAACGTGTGGGGACGATATAGAAATATACTACGGTATTAAAAATTATTGTAAAAAATACTTAAAATAAACGTGAGTCTTGGAATTAAATGTGATTTTATTGGTACTCGAATCCCAAAAACTATATGATTTTATTGTTTTATTTACTGTTATTGTTTTGGAGATTATTCGAAATAAACAGACAGGTAGACAAAATTTTAAAAATTGCTTTTGTGTACCGTACACAAGGTGTAACATAAATAACGCGCAACCTCTTATGGGGTCATTGTACTCATCATTATGAACAACTTTTACTATGGGACCAAACCTGCAATCGCCAAAAAAGTCAGTATTTTCTTTCACGTTGCTACATAGGTACAGGTTTCTCTTAATTTTATAAGGGGTTCATGTTAACAGGTTTATGTTCGCATAACTCGTCAAAATGTAGGGAACAGCCGATTCTTTTTTCGCGATTTCAACAAGAAAGGCCGAAACAAACTCAGAGGTCAAAGTCTCTTTTAAAGTCCAGACATAATCTTGGTCACATCATGTGAGGACCATGTAGATTGGTGTCTAAAATGGTCTTTTGAGGAAAGAGCCACACAGATTGAGTGGACCTGTCCAGTCAGTGCACGCATCTTTCAGTAATCGTACAGCTCAACTCAGAACTTAAGGAGCTCAACGATACGATGAACAATACCGAAGAAAGGACATTTGGGTAAGCCGCATAAATTACACAGACTTCCAGAAATTAAAAGTTTTATATGTTTCAGGAATGGGACATTTCTGTTTTCCATTAAAATTGAGTCAATAGGTAGTTTAGACCTGTAAATGCACCAAATAATATATGGAATATTGTTAAAAAGACAGAGAAATAAGAGAAGAGAGTGGATGCTGTTTAAAAGATATGATACGACCTCTAGTTGCTGTACCCCTCACCAACAAAAGGAAAATTCTGTGCGTGCAGAATTTACTTTACCATAAGCCTGTTACCATGAACCCCTTTGAAAATTAAGAGAAACCTGTACCTATGTAGCAAAGTGAAAGAAATTGTTTATCACAGCCGTCCACACAATATATAAATCTGAAACCCATTTACACGATGACAAATGCATTACTTATTCTAAAAGTAAACGGAGCCCGAAAACGTTTGAAACCTTATTTTTATTTATTGAACAAACCTAAAGCTAACTCAAACCACTTTACCGTTAAAAGCCACATCAACGAACTATCATTCGCAAACGATTCAAAAAAAAAAATAGCGCTCACCTCAAAATCACTTCGCAATCAAATGAAGTGTTACCAAACACGGCTCTCAACGCTTCGACCTTATATAATATTTACATGAACAGCCACACACCTCGACAGCCAGTGCGTAGGCAATTTAACGTGAATAATTTAAAACAGTCGAATTTCGAAGTTCACTCAAAGTCGAAACGGTCATTTACAATTTAGTAGCATTATAGATGTGTAGCCCTTTGGGGTTAAAACTGGGATGTTGAGTCTCGGTCTGAGTGAACGAGTGAATAATCAATGAGTGTACGGTGTGAACGAGAATGTCAACGTGGTGTGGAAATAGCGCGGAAAAATTACGACTTTCGTTTGGCTCTTGATTTTGTGACGTTTTCATGTTATCCGCGCAAGGTTTTCTGAAGAACATTGTAAGTATGTTAATTGTCCTCACCGATTGAATAACGACATCGGTCAGCTATGTATTTGTGAAATGTTAATAATAAAATTACATTACCTATAACTTACCTTAGTAAACGTGATCAGAGTCTGAAAATATTTTCAAAAAGGCAGTTATTAATTTTTCACAATGATTATAATATTATATTTTCCATAAATATCTAAATCTATAGTATCTACACATATAAATTCACATCTTAGTTTCATTATTAAGTAAACTGTGATTCACATAGGCTGCGGACGCGAGCCAGCGGCGCGGAGCGATGGCCCGGGCGGGGCGATGGTGACGGTACAAAATAGTTCCACTGCCACCGCCCGGCCCGCCTCGCTCGACCGCCGCTGGTTTCGTGCCCGCGGACTAAGGGTTTTGTTGGGTTGGAGCGGGCAGATTGCGGACGCGGCTCCGGACACGGACACCTCCAAACGGATAAGTATTCACTTACTTAGATCTGTCAGTGAGTAAAAATAATAGTATATCATTATGTGGTGGTTTTAAGGTTAGTTCTTACACTACATTATGTTTATAACAACAAGCGCTTCTAGCCAGCAAACTAGAATGTTTGGCAAGTAAAAATTGTAAAAACAAAATAATGTATGTTTGAGGATAACAAAAAAAAACTTAACTATTATGAAATTTTTAAGGAATAGAAAAAATTAATGCAGGCAAAAGCAACTATGACTATTATTATCTAATATTTGAAAACGACACGAGTATTTACGTACAGTACAAAATTGTAACAATGTATATTTCAATACAAGATATTTCAGACTATAAACGTTCATTGAATTTCAACGTTCTCCATTTTACCGCAATATCGCTGATTAGGCGTAAACTACAGATCTCAGATCAAAATGGAAATAATCAGTTTACATCAAACCTGAGACCTAAATACATTGGAAATGGGATCGTTAGGCCGGTTACAGACGAACGACTTTTAGTTGTAAGTCCGATAAATCGTTGAAGAGACAAATTCTTAGTGTAAAAGATTGTAAAGATGTTTGTTGGTCAAACAGGCACATCCACAGATATACTATGCCTTGGACTAACGACATAGAATATTTAAAAGTGTTCAGTCACTGCTGTTGATGTCTTTGAGCGACGTCAGTGAGAACAGTTCGATCAACTTCTGCTGCTTACAATATGACAGTGAGAGGAAAATATATTTAGTTTGTCCTGAAATATCTTTCTTTATACTCTTTACCAAGAGTAGTAGTACAAAAACCAGCGCAATCCATTGGAGATTCAGGAGACCCTCTGCATATGGTCAAGACGTAAGCCAATTGTTAAGACCACCTTATGTTCTTTTTATATTTTATTATAGATTACTAGCACTTTGCCTGCAACTTCGTCCGCGTGGATTTCATATTTTCTTCTACAAAATTTAACATCCCCTCCACCCCTTCTAACCGGTAGTTTTGAAAAATTAATGATTAAGGTCCTTTTACTTATTACTAATTTATTGATTAATTTATTGACTTATTATTTAATTTATTGATCAAAGGAAATGTAAAATTTTCATATAAATTGTTCCTCCCTTTTCACCCTGAAAGAGGTTGATTTATGAAAAATCTTCAATCACGTGTGATCATCGAAGATCTCTTTCGCCCTTTTAATCGACGAGTCGGGAGTATTTTATTTTCAATAAAACTACACCACGTACTCAGAACGAAGACATTTATTTAATATTTCCGAATTCACTTACACTACACGTGGTATCAAACCATAGCGCGAATTTAAATCGGCCAACGCCATCTATTGAGACATGAGGTAAACCTTAACTACAAAATCTGTTAAATATTATAACCTTAACATTCCGCCCACCAAGGACCCAGTCCTTTTAAGCCGCCCACCATGACATAATCGAGATTAAATATATGGACAACTTCAGCGTTGTACTGGAATCCTTGGTGTTCGGAGACTACAATGTTCATAATTATCTTAACATAAATACCGAAAGGAAAAAAAAAATGTTCAGGTTTTACAAAAATATATCAAAATTTTATGTGCTTACCTTTACATTTCTAAAATTAATATCTGAGTGGACTGTATATATATGTAACATAACAAAAAATAAAATTACACGTGTTCTAATTCATTCATCGTTGACAGGCAAAACGCATAGCTTAGAAGTTGGACGTTTGACTCGGGAGTCCTTACACCGAAGGGTAACTACGCGTACTAAATTGTCCTTGCCAGGGTGTAGTTCAACTACTTTCCCGTATAACCACTTGGCAGGTGGTAAATTGTCTTCTTTTACGAGGACAACATCACCAACCTTCGGATCGCGCGTACGTTTAGCCCACTTGTGTCGTTGGAAAAACATAGTTAAATACTCCTGAGACCAACGTTTCCAGAAAGATTGAATCATTCTTTGTGTCAATTGCCAACGTCTCAAGCTACTGACTGTCACGTACTCGTAATCGTAATCTGGTGCTATTACCAGTGGCTGACCGACCAAGAAATGTCCTGGCGTCAATGGGTTTGGATCTGACGAGTTCTCACTAGACTGTGATATAGGTCTGGAATTCAGACAAGCCTCAATTTGGGATAAGACGGTACTCAGCTCCTCAAAAGTCAGTGTCGATTCACCAATCACCCGCTTGAGGTGATGCTTGACGCTTTTGATCCCAGCCTCCCATAGACCTCCAAAGTTAGGAGAATGAGGCGGGATGAAATGCCATTCGGTTCCATTATTGGCCAATACAGATGCAATTTCTCGGGGAAGAGATGCGCATTCATCGCGAAACATTGCTTTAAGCTCCTTTGACGCCCCTACAAAGTTGGTGCCATTGTCTCTGTAAAGGTGACTACAATGACCCCGTCTAGCCACAAAGCGTTTAAATGTAGCAAGAAAGCCTTGAGAGGTCAAATCAGAGACCGCATCTATATGCACAGCGCGAGTCGCCATGCATACGAACAGACATACGTAGCCTTTGAAGGACTTAATGTCCACGACCCTTTGCTGTTCTTATTTGAATCGGTCCCGCGTAGTCGACACCTGAATGGAGAAAAGGCTTACTTGGAGTCACTCTGCATGACGGTAACTGACCCATCAATTGGGTTTTTGTTACGGCTGCATGACGAATACACGGTACGCATTCGCGGATGTGAGCCTTGATCAAATTCTTTCCACGAACAACCCAATATTTTGACCGAAGAAAATGAAGTGTTAATTGGGGTCCGCCATGCAGTACACGCTCATGGGCATCGGATATGAGTAATCTTGTCAAATGGGATTGATGAGGAATTATGATGGGATGCTTCATATCATCACTTAGTTGTGAATTTTGGATCCTACCCCCTACTCTCATCAAGTCCGTATCATCCAAGTAAGGATTCAAAGAAGTCAAACCGCTGCTTTTGCTGACGTCTCTTCCAGCTTGTATTGCCTTTATTTCTGGCTCAAACCAAACCTTCTGACTTTGCTTGAGACAGCAATGCATGGTGTCCGCAATCTCAGAAGCTGAAAGGTAAGGTGGCAACTTTGTCCGTGATTCTCTGGCTATCTTTATTTTCAGGAATCGTCTGCAATAGGTTAGAGTCCTGATCAACCTTCGGAACGATGAAAATCTGGACCACATCAGTTCAATCGGGTGATCGTCTATCTGTGCTGCATGAACCTTGATAGATTTTAGTTCCAGTTTAGTCATTATAGCTTTAGGTCTGCAGTGTTCTATGGTATCCGCAAGCAACCACGACGGTCCATGTTTCCAAAGCGAGTTGTCTAACAAAGATGTGGGCGTTGTACCCCTCGAAGCAATGTCAGCTGGATTGTTTTTCGTATCGACATAATGACGTTGAGTAGAATCAAGGGAATTAAGGATTTCAGACGTCCGGTTTGCGACGAAGGTTTTCCATCGACTCAGGTGATCGCTCAACCAAGCCAACACGACCGTAGAATCTGTCCAAACATGTAAGTTGGATTTTTGGATATTCAAGACACGAGCCACATCTAAAAGTAATTTGGTAACTAAAACTGCGCCACATAGCCGTGGTATAGAAATTTGTTTAATAGGAGCCACCTTCGTTTTTGCAGTTACCAGATTACAGTGGACCCGACCTACAGCATCGATGACTCTAATGTAAACAACCGCAGCGTATGCTACGCTTGACGCATCAGAGAAACCATGCAGTTCAACCGTGTGGTCATCGCTTTTTCTTCTCAGCCACCTAGGAATTCTGAAGTTGTTGAGTGTGTGCAACTCATTACGATAAGACTGCCACTCTGTTAGAAGATCCTCAGAGAGTTTTTCATCCCAATCCAAACCAGCGATCCATAGTTTTTGGATGAAGATTTTAGCGGTAATTATACATGGTGCAATCCAACCAAGCGGATCATATAAACGTGATATCTCTGATATAACTTTCCTTTTAGTTTCAGATGCAGACGGCGGTAACGGCGACGGTGTTGAAAAGGGTAAGTTTACAGTATAATGGAATTCATCGGAATTGCGATTCCAGGTAAGTCCTAGAATTCTAGTGGTTCCATCTTCTTTTATTTCCAGATCTCTTTCAGTATCCAGCCTTATCTGTTTTAGCAACTCCTCTCGGTTACTTGTCCATTTTTGCAAAGTGAAACCTGTTTTGCTCAATAGTTCATTAAACTCATGATAGATTTTTACAGCTTCTTCGTCAGTCTGGCAACCTGTCATTAAGTTGTCCATATAAAAGTCTGTCCTAACCCTCCTAGCAGCGCTTGGATACGATTGACCTTCATCGCTAGCGGTTTGCTGCAATGCCTTGACTGCCAGGTAAGGTGCACTAGATGTTCCAAATGTAACTCTCAAAAGCCTGTATTCCTTTATATCAGAATGAACGTCATCTCGCCATAAAATCCTTTGAAAGTCCACGTGATCATCAGCTACTTTAACTTGGCGATACATTTTTATGATATCGGCTGCCAAGCATACTGGATGTTGTCGCCACCGCATAACTGTATGACGTAAATCAGCCTGTAAGGGTGGTCCTACCATTAAAGTGTCATTCAAGGACACACCATCGGATCCCTTGGATGACGCATCGAATACCACTCTTAATTTTGTGGTCGACTTGTCTTCGCGGATTACAGCATGATGCGGTAAGTAAACAGCGCCAACTTCATTCTTGTCATTTTCATTAGAAATCTCTTGCATATGACCTAGTGATAAATATTCCTTTATTACAGATGTATATTGTCCTCTAAGCTCGCTATTTTTTGCTAGCTTCCGCTCAAGACTATACAATCTTTTTAACGCTATTTCCTTTGTGTTGCAGGGCATTTTACTGGATCGAAAAGGCAGTTTTACAATGTAACGACCTTCGGCATCCCTACACGTAGTAGCAGCAAAGTTATCTTCACATGTTTGCTCTTCAGGGCTAAGAATTGACTTTTCAGAGCATGTTGGCTCTGCCTCTAGTTCCCAAAACCTTTTTAGGATTTCATTTTCTTCGACCTTAGCGTGAATGCTTAGAATTACATTGTGACAAGACATCACTCCATCTTCATCGCTGACTTCTCCCGATATGATCCAGCCAAGGTAAGTATCTTGAGCCATTGTTTCACCCTTAGGGTCCTTGATTAAGCCTTCTTTTAAGACTTTAGTATAGGCTCCCGATCCTAACAAAATGTCAATTTTGTTAGGCTTATTGAAATTTGGATCAGCCAAATGATCAATATTGTTAAGCTCTGGCCAATCCACCAACGTAAATTTCCTTTCAGGTAAAATCGAAGTCACCTTACTCAGCACATAAGCTTCTGTATGAAGGGTGAAGTCAGGATCCCGTAACGACTGAATGTTAACTCTAACCATAAATTTTGACGTTAGATCGCTCTGACCTCCCCCTACACCTGAGATAGACGTTTTAACCGCTATCTTTTTTAACTTCAATAACTGAACCGCAGATTCCGTAATAAAGGAAGCTTGTGAACCCTGGTCTAACAGGGCTCTCATAACTTGTGGATACCCATTTTTCGATCTAGCCTTAATAACGGCTGTAGCCAGTATGACTTGACTTTGAGTACTTTTTGCGAAATGGGTTGAAATATGAGGTTCAGCCGTGGTCTCGTTCTGTGGCGTTTCCTTTTGCAATGGAGACGCAGACGCAGCAGAGCTCGCCCCTGCTTCTGGGTCCTTTTTTAGATGCAATAGAGTATGATGCTTTCCATTGCACATTTTACATTTGGTATTTACTCGACAATTAATATTAAGATGACTTGAGCGAAGGCAATTAAAACACAAACCATGAGATTTAACTATTTGACGACGCTGATCGACGGTCTCCTGAGCAAACTTTTTACAATAAGACAAGTGATGCTCCTCGGAACAGTGTGGACAGGATATTTTTGAAACTACGTGCAATGCTTTAGTACTACCTTTAGACTTGCTACTTTGAGGTTCTACAAATTCAAAAGCCCGAAAACGTTTGTCCAAAAAGTCCCGAAAATCATTGAAGGTGGGAAGTTCCTCGCAAGATTGACTTACCTGCAATTCCCACTGCTTCCGAGTCTCAACGTCCAACTTGGAGCTAATCAAATAAATGATAATAATATCCCAAGCGCCCACCTGCACCCCTAGATTTGACAATTCATGTAAGCAATCGGTTGTGGTATCTAAAAGCTCCTTGAGAGCAATAGGTGACTCAGCCGTGATTTGTTTTTGGTTTAGTAAGCGCCTGAGAATACGTTCGGGAGAATACATAGATTCGGGGTCTCTTCAATTTTTGACGAACTATTCTAAGTCCCAAGTTACTTCAAATTTTTCTAAGTCCATGCAGTAACTTTAAATTTTTACAAGTTTCTAACACTTGGAACCGTTAATCAAACAATTTTATTGTACTCACAGTTTTGAAGTTGCACTTTGCTCACTTTAAAATCACTTTCCTTTAACGATCCACTTAGCTCCGCCGACCTCGCTCCGCTCAGCTCTGTCGACCACGCTCCGCTCCGCTCAGCTCCGTCGACCACGCTCCGCTCCGCTCAGCTCAGCTCCGTCGACCACGCTCCGCTCAGCTTAGCTCCGTCGTCCACGCTCCACTCAACTCAGCTTCTTAACTCTCAACTCCGACACCAGAGGGCGCTTTTAGCTTTTTCTCAAAAATCGTTCCGGATCGTAGGACCTTATGATCATCGAAGATCTCTCGCCCTTTTAATCGACGAGTCGGGAGTATTTTATTTTCAATAAAACTACACCACGTACTCAGAACGAAGACATTTATTTAATATTTCCGAATTCACTTACACTACACGTGGTATCAAACCATACCGCGAATTTAAATCGGCCAACGCCATCTATTGAGACATGAGGTAAACCTTAACTACAAAATCTGTTAAATATTATAACCTTAACACGTGTTTTGTCATGAACGTCCTTACTAATAACCGTTGTATAGCATCTGTATAGTTACACAACGCTTTGTCTTCTTTCGAAAGTCAAATTACTGACGACTGAAAGAGATAAATCGGTGTGTAATGTAGCAATCTGCCGCGATGCCACGGCAGATCGCTACGCGTGTGGTGTGTATGGGGCGATTATCTACCAAATCACACACCGGAGTCCCATAATATTATTTTATTGCTTATAGGAAGCACGTTACATTGACAACCTAATACTAGGAATTCCTCAATATAAAACAAGCTTACAATAATATGTTATATTTAAACTATTCTATTTGCGACTTGGCGTTCGAATGTATGTGTCCCACGTGAGTTTACTACAAGAATTAAACCTTTACATGAGCTACACCCACCCTTGAATAAAAGGATCGGCGCAGCCCATGTCTCAGGGATACTTTTATTCGCGACATTCGAACACCTAAGTATGACCTACCTAAGCCTGACAGAACGAGGACCTAACACCAGAGTTATAACTTACAATGTGAGATCTATCCCTTGCAAGAGAAGGCTGGACGTAAAAGGTACGAAACGCGAAGGACCGCCGCTATGATTAGAGGCAGTTAAAAGTTAAACATTAAAATGCATCACCACGTACACCCACAAACAAAGACGGCCAATCATTCCAGGCTCGTTGGCCAAAACTAGCGCAAAAGGTCCAACATAGTCTCTTAATATCTTCACATCTGCCCAGAGGGGGCTTAAGGAAGAAAATTTAAACTAATCAACCTAAACTTTGACCATACCGGACGTTGATGAGCGTGAGGGAGTTGAAAGTTCAAGATGCAATAGTTCATACGAACTCCTAACTCATGGCCACACTCCAGAGGGAAAGTCTCAAAATATCGCGAACTCACTTAGCTCCATCGACTGTCAGATAATTCTGACCAAACTGTGGGTTCCACAATCGTCAATTGGACCAGTTGTGTCAACCTGACACACCCCGCAAGGACCATGTCCCGTCAGCAAGGGTGGTTTCAACTCAGACTGCTTACCCCCCCCCCCCAACCGTTCTAGGCTGGAACCACTGGGCGGAGCACCACCGTGTCCTCGCGGAAGCGATCGGCGGCGGCGATCTCTCGCGTCCGGCCCTGGTCCAGGCCATGGTACGGAGCGAGAGTACATGGGCAGCCATTACCTCCTTCTGCGAAGCAGTAATGCTCGTGAAGGAGGAGGCGGGACGCGTGAGGGAGAGGCAAGCTTTGCGCCCTCACGCCCCTAGTCGCCGCAGGAGACGCCCTGGGCGTCGGGAATTGGCAGCCGATTCCCGGCCACCGTAGGCGCGGGCTTGCGGACGGCGAGCAATGGGTAGCTCGCCGTCCGGTAAGGACCAAGCCCGAGTCGACGGCGCGTTGTGTTCCACGCGCGCCTCAAAGAGATGTCAGCACTATTGACGGGGTCCGCTAGGGCCGATGCCAGCTAGGGTTGCGGGATGTTCGAAAGAGTTACTGTGGCCCCGGCACAGGCAACAGAAGGAACACGGGTGGGTTTTAGTCAGTAAAAGTCTGACACGCCCTCCCGCTCCGCCCAGAGCGGGAGAAGTCATTTGATGATTTCCCATCCACAAAAAAAAAAAAGGCTGGAACCACAGTTTCAAATAACTATTCCCCTTAATTAATCTGGAGGATGACCATCCTAATCTGGGCTGCGCGAATGTTAAACATAGAAGACGAAGCGCACGATGTGTCTTGTATAACATGAAATGACACACGAAAACAATGCATTAGTATAATATAATATTCACCAAACTAAAATAATGAGATGATAAATGATGTTTACATCTAAATTACATTGACACAACAATAAAACTTAAATGAAAGAAAAAATTTACATGGCATTACAAGAAAATAATCGAAAAGCTTTGATGATTCTCAAAAGAAAAAGTTTCCATTCATTATTATTATCAAAAGTATCTCTAAATAGTTTAAGAGGAGGCTTATCCGATTTTAAAAACTTGTGCCTTATAATAGAAAACTTCTTTATGAAATGTTTATTAGTTTTCCTAGGCCTTCTTTTAGAATTATTTTGTTTAAGACCAAAGTTTTTCATTTTGGTATTTTTTACAAATAAATTCATTTTCTTTGTTGGTATTTTAGTTAAATTGCGCATAGCACGCATGCGACGTAGGGGGCCATTCGATTTCGTAGTTTAGTACCCCGGGGTAGAATTTCAAAAATTCCTGGTACACGTTATTCTTTATTTTCGGTCTTTAAGTATAAATACTGAGTTTCGAGTTAATCGGACCGTGCGTTAAAATTCTTCCATACAAAATTTGACACTCTCTAATCCCACTTTAGGGTGTAGCTTAGAAAAACAAAAAATGACGAATCAAATCAAAATCAATCAAATCAAAAATATTTATTTGCCAGAATATGGTACTTATGGTGTTATAGTAATTTTATTTCAGCATATCCTGCCATAACATGGCGTGCAAATGTATTCGCAATCAGCGATGTCAATTAATATAAATTATATTCTATTGTCTTGTCTTCTAAATAGTCCTTAATAGTATAATATCTTTTACATAATAATAGTTTGAAAAGTATTTTTTTAAACATTGTCAAAGGTAGGTCTTGCAAACTATTTGGTAAATGATTGTAAATAATAATCGACATGCAGTATACATTTTTCTTAAATAATTTTAATTTAATTTTTAAACTTCAAAATTTACTTAGATAAGTATTCGTGCCAAGTTTCAAGTTTATTAACTCAAGAAATAAGATTTTTCATACAAACAAATCCCCGCTTTTCACCCCCTTAAAGGTCGAATTTTCAAAATTCCTTGCTTAGTGGATATTTACAACATAAAAGGCCAAAATTTCAAGTTTGTAGCCCCAGCGGTTTAGGTTCTGCGTTGATAAATCAGTCAGTACAAGTAATTAATGTGTATAGATATTTACAAGTATTTTATGTAGATCATGTGTGGGAAAAATCGGTCACCGATGATCATATCTCGTTTGTTTCAAACCTAAGCTTGTAATCATTTAATACAATTGTCTGGAGTCTGAGCTGCGGCGACCCGACTCTGTACAAAGGGCTACATCTCGACTCTCGAAGTCCAGGTAATGTGGCTTGCTCTGTACCTTGGAAATGTTATTAGATTTATAATAATAGTTGCTCGTTTGATCTAAAACGTTCTATATTAAACGAATAAATAACGAGCGACGATTTATATTTTAAAAAATAAACATATATTTAGCACATAATTATAAGATGATAAGAAAATGCTTTTATTTAACATATATTTTTTTCCAAACCTTTAACACTACTCGTTTAGACGTGATATTACGTTTAAAATCATTAAAAGTCGGTTATGGTCGCCTTAACACTAACACTACTGGGGTCAGCTACCATAATATACAATTATAATTTCCATGATAAAGACTAAATACGGCAGCGGTCTTTCAGGCCATTCGTCATTACGTACCAACAAAACCAAGGCAATAAATAGAAGGTGTAATTGAAATAACTGATTCATAATGATGAGTACAATGAGCCCTTTTTTTTTTGTGGATGGGAAATCATCAAATAACTTCTCCCGCTCTGGGCGGAGCGGGAGGGCGTGTCAGACTTTTACTGACTAAAACCCACCCGTGTCCCTTCTGTTGCCTGTGCTGGGGCCACAGTAACTCTTTCGAACATCCCGCAACCCTAGCTGGCATCGGCCCTAGCGGACCCCGTCAATAGTGCTGACATCTCTTTGAGGCGCGCGTGGAACACGACGCGCCGTCGACTCGGGCTTGGTCCTTACCGGTCGGCGAGCTACCTATTGCTCGCCGTACGCAAGCCCGCGCCTACGGTGGCTGGGAATCGGCTGCCAATTCCCGACGCCCAGGGCGTCTCCTGCGGCGACTAGGGGCGTGAGGGCGCAAAGCTTGCCTCTCCCTCACGCGTCCCGCCTCCTCCTTCACGAGCATTACTGCTTCGGAGGTAATGGCTTCCCATGTACTCTCGCTCCGTACCATGGCCTGGACCAGGGCCGGACGCGAGAGATCGCCGCCGCCGATCGCTTCCGCGACGACACGGCGGTGCTCCGCCCAAGCCGGGCAGACCTCCACCGTATGCTCCACCGTGTCCTCCGGGCGATCCACACAGTGGTGACACCCAGGCGTTTCCTCCCGCCTTATCCGGAACAGGTACCTCCCAAAGCACCCGTGTCCGGTGAGGACCTGCATCAGGCGGAAGGTGAGGACGCCGTGGCGCCTCGCCAGCCACTCCTCAAAGAGGGGACTTATCGCCGCAATTGTGGCGTGCCCAGCGCTGGGTTGCGACAATCGCACTTTCCATGCCGCCATGAGATCCTGCCGGAGCTCTGTCCGCCGTGCCGCGATTTCTCGCGGCAACGGAGTTACGCCCCGGCGTCCTGCCTCCTCGCACCACTCCCACATGTGCGCGAGGACTTTTGCCTCCAGATCCCATGGCGGTAATCCGGCAAGAAGGTTCGCCGCCTCCCCGGAGACCGTGCGGTATCCCCGGGCTAACCGGATGGCCATGACCCTCTGGGACGCGTTCAACCGACGGACCGGTCGCCGCCTCACGGAACGCGCCCACACCGGAGCTTCGTAAAGGGCCATGGACCGCACGACCCCCGCGTAGAGCCTCCGGCAGGAGGCGTTTGGACCTCCCAGATTGGGCAGGAGCCGCCCCAAGGCAGCCCCGGCCCGCTCTAGTCTGGGAGCCAAACGTCTGAAATGCTCCACGAAATTCCACCGGCTGTCGAGGACGAGTCCCAGGTACTTCATCGTCGACTCGACACCGATGGGAACCCCTCCTACCGTTATTTGGGAACCCGATGGTGGCGCGTTCCGAGGACCATGAAAACACATGGCCTCGGACTTGTGCAAGGCCACCTCGAGTCCCAATTGCCGGATCCTCTCTACGATTGTCGCAACCCCACGTGCCGCTAATTCGGCCGCCGCCTGGTGCGACCTCCCCTGCGCCAGGACCAGCGTGTCGTCAGCGTAGCAAACTACGCTGACGCCACCAGGGAGGTCGGCGCGCAGCACCCAGTCGTACCCGATGTCCCACAGATGCGGTCCCAGAACCGATCCCTGCGGGACACCGCACGACATCTCTCGCCGGTTCCACTCTCCCCGGTGACCGGGGTAGATGACGGCCCTGTCCGTCAGATAGGCCTCGACCACGCGACAGAGGTAGGTCGGCACTCGGTGATACCGGAGTGCCTCCCTGATGCAACTGCAGGGCAGGGTGTTGAAGGCATTGGCGATGTCTAGAGACACCGCCAAGACGACCTCACCCCGGGCCACAGCATCCCCCGTCGTGAGGGCTCGAACGCGCATGATGGCGTCCACTGTAGAGCGCCCCTTGCGGAAACCAAACTGGCTCTCCGCCAAATCCGGCCCCACCCTCACCAGCCACCCGATGAGGCGGTCTGCAATGACTCTTTCAAAGATCTTGCCCACCTCGTCGAGCTATAGAGGCATGAGGAACAGGGTGTAAAGTTCACTCATCCTCTATAGAAAAGGGAGGATCCTCCGACCAGATGGGTGTTGTGTCTGGCGGGCTACTGCCCAACGGTTGATGTCGGGATGTTGTATATATGCTAGTCGCGCGGTAAACTCTGTTTGCGCGATGCAGGATTTTGCGTGACGTCAGTGTGACGCGTTCCATTGTGGCGATGCCGCCACAGAGCAGCACGATGGGCCGGTAAGTGGACGGAGAGTCCGCAGGGCGCCCCGGCTTCTTAATGAGGACCAGTTTCCCCGTCTTCCATTGAAGCGGGAACCGGCCCCTCTCCAAGCATGCGCTTAGGAGCCCCCTTAGTCGAGGCCCGAGAGCCTCCAAGGCCAGGTCCCAGGCTTTTCCAGGTAAGCCGTAGGGTCCTGGGGCGGTATTCCTGGCATTCAGCCTGCGCACCGCCACTCTCAGCTCTACCTCGGTCACCTCCGGAGCATCGTCGTCATCGTCGGCTGTGTGGTCCGCATCGGACACCGCAGGAGACGGAGCCATGGGCGGGGAAGTATGTTACCCTCGCGAAGGGAACAGAGCGCTCACCACGTCCTCCACGAGACAATGAGCCCTTAAGAGGTTAAATCGTTATTTTTGCTATAGGTAAGTAATAGGCTCTCCCCCTATTACATAGGACTAAAACATAACTAGCGAAATGTGGGTGTGCTATAGGTGCACCTCTACCCAACCCTTCAGGGAAAACAGGCGTGATTTTATTTGTATGTTTTGTGACAGCCGGGACCAACGGCTTAACGTGCTTTCCGAGGCACGGCGGAGTATCGATATGTAATGGATGTGGTCACCCATCCACGAACCGACCGCGACAAGTGTCGATCGACCTGTGCGGCTGTAAAAAACACTTATCTAGAATAATTCTGTAATATGCAAATAGTTATATATGTAAAGAAAAGCTTTACAATATTAAGGAAGTTACAATTAAATTGAACAGAGAGTTCGGAACGAGCATCAAATCCGCCATTAGCAGAATATTCGATTCCATTTTACAATTCAGCTGGTTGTAAATTGGCTTGGCGCTGGCGGCTCGCTATAATTGTGAAATATTTGCTAAAATGGTCGGCGACTTTAGTTTGTTCCTACTTACGTTCGATAAAATGTTATTTACATCGCATTTGTGCTACTTTTCTAATAATAAAAAAAATTAATCGAACCTCTAATAATTCTCATTTTGCGATCCTAAAAACATTACTGAACCCTCTAATATAAGGATTGCACCTCTTTTTGTGGACTTCAAATAATTTCTATTTTGGGGTCCTAAAAATACTAAATAGCCAAATAACTGCGACCGACTTGGATGTAGCGCTCCCAGTCGCTCGGTGTACGCGTGGTTGGTCACAGTTCTAACATGACCTAACCCATTTGGTCAGAGTACCCTAGCTTAGTACCTGCGACCAAAACTGTGAATAAGGGCCAGAAATTAAAAAAGAGGCTCATTTATTTTAAAAAAAGTGTGCATCATTAGCAGCGCAAAAAGTTTTAGAGGTTCAATAATCATTAATTTAAAAAAGTGTCTATCATTAGGAGTTCGATAAGTTTGTAGAGGAGGAGGAGGAGGAGGTTTTTATATTTCCCATTATAAATAGTGCTACAGAAACTACAATTTTCTAACGACAAAAAGCGGTTGTACAGCTACAGCAGTTTCTACAAAACAATTTAATAATATCATATCACTACTACTGTAAGGAGTACTTCATTTACACATCAGTGGATTACAAAATCTGATTTAATATTTGCTATGCGCGCTCATAAAGCACCACATTTCTGACGTGAATATCCAAAAGGAATATTTCGAAGAGATTAATTGTATTGCTGCACATTTACTATATTAACATTTGATATGCTTTTTGCACTGTAGTGAAGCTCAAACTCAAAGCATTTATTTCAATTAAACCATAAACAGACACTTTTGAATTATTAAGGAGTCGGTCAGTCAGAAATATGAGGCTAGTTGCTCATTCCAAAGCGTAGTAGGTCCTATGGAATAGAACGGGCAAGACACTCCATGAACACTCTTTTAGTAAAAAATATTGGTTACAATATCCATGTTGAAATTTTAAGTGAGTAGCTCATGGCTAAATAACAACAGCCGCACGGGTCATACGTACATCCATCCTCACAAACTTTCGCGTTTATAATATTAGTAGGATCAGTAGGATTTAGTTTAGTTTCTCGTCATGTTTAAGTGAAGTTAAGTGCTGCGTTTTAATTTACTTGGAGTCTTCGGTTTTTGTCTGCCCCGTTGGTCTAATGGTCGCAAGCGCTACTGTAGAGCATGAGGTCCTGGGTTCGGTTCCCGGGTTGCGCAAAGTGTTATTGGGTTTTTCCATCAGGAATTTCTCAGTAGCAGCGGTTGATGGCAATAGGCTCGCCCCCTATTACATGGGACTTAAACATAATTGGCGAAATGGCACACCTCTGCTTAACCCTTCGGGGAATCCAGCGTGATGTTATGTAATGTTTTAGATTTTTCTTGTAGAACTCCTAATGGTAAGCTTAGGACCACTAAGTCCTGCCTGCCTCCAAGAGTACTAAGTCAAGTGTCCTGAATATTCCTTGCAAGTGGTTTGGCAGCAGGAGACGTGGCCCTACGCCTCTGGACACAGACTTGACTATCGCTCAAGGGTGTTAAGACACTAGTAACATGAATAAAATAAAGTGTAACAAAGAGTGTAGCAAACAAGTGTGACAATAAAGTGTTCTCAATCATCACGAGTAAATGTTGACTGAATAAATACACCTCGTAGTCGGAAACCAATTCTGAAATTGCTTATGAAAAAAAAAAACAAAAGTTTCCAAAAGCATGATTTAGTACTTATGTTGCTTGTAATATTGTTCTGTGTCAGATCACAGTACAGAAATAGTCAGTGGGTCTACTTCGAACAATTTTAAAGATGTTTTCACGAAAATATAGGTACAGAGCATGGATTATTTCAAAGGTACAAGAAGCACAGTGGGAAATATCCTACTGTACTTTTTGTATCCACTTAAGAAAATTTCCTGTAAAAATACTTCATAAATACAAACATACAGGCAATTTAGACTGACTGGTCTATGATCATTGGTCTATAGTAATGCGGAGAAATGAGATGATGATGAGATGACAAAAATGTTTCGTATAAATGTATGGCTATAGTAGGAGAGGCAGACCAAGATTAATGGATTGTGGCGAAGCAAAGAAAAAAGTAAGGAAGAAAATTCTGAGATGACGGCTGATACGGCGGGCGGCGGCGCCGGCGGTTATATGGAAGTCAAAGACGTGCTGCCCCAACCCCAAATATAAAGGAAGAGAAGGGCAAAGGAATGATGACCCTCAACAATAAACTATGTATTTTTATTAAACTATGTAGATCATGTAGGTGCAATAGCAACCATAAACAGCAACTGGTACTTTTGCAAATATCTGCATTGTAACATCTTTCTTAACACTCTCAATACTAAACAAAGTTCAGTATAAACATCAAAACTTTGTTATTAAGATCATAAAAGTACATTATGGTGTTGTTTATACTTATAAATGTAGAAGCTCGTACATTTTCACTGCTAAGCCCGGGCATCTCAATGACCTCTACCATAAACACAGTACTCACTTTTGTAGCGGTCATATTAAGGCCAGGCAGACAAAATAGCCATTTCATAGTCAGAGGAGCTCGTGGCTAAATAATAACAGCCGCACGATTTGATCGAAGGTTAAGCTATGCTTGCAGCGGCAGCGGTCGGTTCGTAGATGGGTGACCATCCATTACATAATTATCGAAACCCTTCGGTCAGTGGGTCCTCTTAGGGGCTCTGTGCCTCGGAAAGTACGTTAAGCCGTTGGCCCCGGCTGTCATTCGTAGAGCACAAAAAGTCTGACAACCAGTCTTACCAAGAGGTATCGTGTAATCTGGGTTGTGGAGGTCCGATAGGCAGTCGCTCCATGTGAAATCCTGGTATTAAGCTACATCCGATTAGACTGTAAGCCGACCCCAACATAGTTGGGAAAAAGCTAGGCAGACTGATTGACGTCACTAGAAAAATAATCAAATCATTTAATTCGAGTAACATAGACTCGTAATAGAACACACACAGTCAATTTAATTAAAATTACATACAATTAATTACATTTAAAAATAAAATTAGAATAAATAAATTGTGCATCACACATTAAAATGACATGATTTTGTCATTCCAAGCGTGCTACATGTCGCTTACCGCAGTGAGTCACGACGGAACAATCGAGCCTTTCCGCGAGCGCGGCCAGCGTGCTGTTGCTGCTCCCCTGCACTCGCCACACCAGCGAAGTGCTGCGTTTGCGCATTTTTGCCTCGAAACAATAAACGTGGACTTCTGCAAACATTGTCGGTAATAGTTGTTACATTTCTTTTAATTTAGGAAAGAAAAGGTTAAAAACTGCAGTGGCGCTCGTTACCAAACAGGTACTTTCAGCCAAGAAGTCGACATGAAGTCGACAAGCTGCCTAAGTATAACTTCAGGTACTTTAGGATACACTAATTAACCGACAATGAAACCGATTCATACTGTAAGTGTGTTACGCAATTATTCAGCAGTTCCAGTAGCAGTAATGAAACTAAAATCTAATATAATGGATGAATTTTAGACACGAGAGAGACTACATGTCATAAATACGTAAACATTATTATTATTAATTTATATAATAACTCAAGAATTATTACAGAAGATACAACAATTTTCGGCGAAAAGGCAGAGAACCATCAATTACATAATGGAAATTAATATAAAAATAAAAAATGATTTTCCCGTGAGACCCTCAAATTAGAAGATGGTGGCTTAAAGCTATTCATAAAGATTTTTTATTAATTAAACAGATTAGAAACATTTCAAAGAAAGTGACTATGAGGAAAGATTTATGGTTTTAAATTCTAACACTTTCCATGTAATGTACTTGATTTAAAATATTCAAATCACCGAAAATAACGAAAAGGAGATAGGCAATCCTGAGCCCAGCAGTTAACTATTTGGCCAGGGCTGCGCCGAAATGCATCGTCGGCGCGGCGCCCTAGGCCGCCAGCGCGACTGCGCCGATCCGGTCACCGTTATCAACAGTGACAAACAACGTCAAATAGACTCAGTGATTTTTAAGCATTTAATTTCTTACTGTATTTTTATTACATATAAGTTTATTTAAGTAAATGCTCAGTGGCAGCAGCGATGTGGTGGATGTTAGTGGTAGTGCTTATTGTCAACCTTCAACATCGCTGAGCATCCTGGAGAGATGTCCGCTGTGTACCCAAGCACGGTTTTTTAAAGGTAAGAGGGGACTGAATGTGCACATTGGTAAGGTACACAGACCACAAAATGCACTCACCTCAGACCCTGTCTCAACATCTCTACCTACAACACCAGCTACATCCACTTTTGACCCGTTTTGGAAAACTCTTTCAAAATTCAAAAACTCTGTTCCTGTTTTAAAGCGAGTTCCTCGCGGTGCTAGACCCCTAGTGGCACAACACTTAGCAGATTGCGTTCGTCTTGCTGCCCGGGAGAACTCGCAAAGTGCTTGGGAACAGCTGCTCACCTTCCCTTACAGAATTCTACATGTACAAAAGAATTTGGCAACCAAAAAAACATTAACTGCACAAATTAAAGAAAACTGTAATATTTCGGCTCATATTTTAGATTCCAAATTACAAACACAGAGATATACCTCTTCAAGAGGTATATCCCATCTGGTAGAATCTAAGTTAGGGGAAGGTGACATTAGCGGAGCAGCCAGGATTCTTTTCAGTAGTGATGTGGTGGCACCATGTTCTCCAGAAACGCTCGCAGCTCTGGAGAGCAAACACCCTGCCCCAGCGGATGGCCTTTCTTTTCCCGAACCCCCTGATCCGGCTAATCACTCCCTCACCGTTACAGGTCGAGAGTTGGTCACTGCCGTTTGCTCCTTCCGGAGCGGCTCCGCTGGCGGCCTCGACGGCCTGAGTCCTCAACACACCTTATCAGTCCAGGCGCCGGGGCAGCTGGTGAGTTACTCTTGAAGGAGCTTACGGCTCTGATCAACCTTATGCTCTCCGGCAAGGTGAACGAGGCCGTCATCGACGTTCTGTACGGGGCGAACCTATGCGCCCTGTGTAAGAAGGATGGCGGCATTCGTCCCATTGCCGTGGGAACTACTTACCGACGTATGGCAGCCAAGATTTGTTGTAAATTTTATGGTGAGGTGGTTTCGGAAAAATTTCAGCCCCTGCAGCTAGGTTACGGCTCCAAAGGGGGCTGTGAGGCTGCCGTGCACGCCCTGCCGACCTACCTAAATTCTGGCAAAGGAGAGGTCATCTTGAAGGTTGACATACGGAATGCCTTCAATTCTGTTAATAGGGACACCTTGCTGGCAGAAACTAAAAAAGAAATACCCCAAATTTATAGTTTCCTTTGGCAATGTTACAGGCACCCTTCAAAATTACTATATCGGGACAACCTTCTGAAATCTGCTGTTGGCTGTCAACAAGGTGATCCCCTCGGGCCAGTGATTTTTAGTTTAGCCATTCACCCAATTATTCGACAGCTAAATTCCAAATTTAACGTTTGGTATCTTGATGATGGAACCTTGGGTGGCGATGTAGAAACTGTTTTAAATGACCTTCAATTCTTAAAAAATGAATTTCATTCCATTGGCCTTGATCTCAACCTTTCGAAATGTGAACTATTCTTAGCAGACAGTACTGACAGACATTTGACACTTCCCAAATTTAACGCAATAGCCCCAGATATCAAAATTATTGATAAAAGCTCTCTCCGCCTCCTTGGTTCCCCAATCTTTGAAAATTCCTTTCCCGTTTTTATTGAGGAAAAAATACAAAATTTTAATGACGTTTCGGAAAGATTGTTCCAAATTAACATGCATTCGGCCATAACTTTAATTCGTTACTGCTGTTTCGGCCCTAAATTAACATATTTCCTTCGCGCTTCCCATTTATGGAAACACACTCATCTTTTAGACAAAATGGACCAAATTATCCGGCATACATTAACTTCGATCTTAAATGTGGCCATGGATGACCGAGCCTGGGCACAAGCTACTCTTCCCATACGTATGGGAGGCCTCGGCGTCCGCAAAATTTCTAGTATCAGTTTACCGGCTTTTATATCCTCGATCCACGGCACTGAGAATTTAATCAGGAAAATCCTAGCCTCGAAACTGATTAATTTTGATGTGCCGTGCTTCACCGAGGCTATGGATGCCTGGAGACTCGCTTGCCCGAATTCAGATCCACCCGACAATCCATCTTCCCAGAGACGGTGGGATGAGCCGCTTTGTAGAGTAGTACAGAAAAATTTACTTGACACGTCTGCTACTACTGCGGAGCGTGCGCGCCTGCTGGCTGTGGGTAAGTGGGAGTCGGGTCTGTGGCTTCATGCACTACCGTCGTCGAGCATAGGCACTTTGTTTGACGACACTACTTTCCGCCTCGCTGCTTCCCTGCGACTAGGAGCCCCTTGTTGCTCTCCTCATCGCTGTCACTGTGGCGAAGTTGTCAACAGCCTCGGACACCACGGCCTGTCTTGCAGCCGAAGTGCGGGTCGCATAGCGCGGCACGCGAACATTAATGACATCATCCGACGGGCTCTTGTCACCGTCGGCGTCCCAGCTGTATTAGAACCCAATGGCTTGGCACGCGACGATGGCAAGAGACCGGACGGCATGTCTTTATTTCCATGGAAGGTGGGTAGGCCTTTAGTGTGGGACGCAACTTGTGTCGACACTCTTGCGCCATCCCATCTTCCCGGCTCGGCGTGCTGTGCTGGCGCTGCTGCTGCGGCTGCGGAAAACCTCAAGCGGCGAAAGTATAATAACCTTATCGGTAATTATATTTTCGAGCCGTTTGGGGTTGAAACCCTCGGGCCGTGGGGTCCGAGCGCTCATGGTTTGTTTAACGAAATCTCCAAACGGCTAGTTGACACTTCCCGTGACCCAAGGGCCGGCTTTTACCTTGGCCAGAGGCTAAGCATTGCCATACAACGTGGCAATGCCGCCAGTCTCTTGGGTACATTACCAGTCGACAGCGATGCGGAGGAATTTTTCGACGCCATATTTTAGTTTGTGAATAGTTTTAGTTAAGTTAGGATATAATTTTGTTATTTTATTAATTAATTAGTTATAAGTTAAAATATTAATGTATTGAAAAAAAAAAAAATTTATTATCTACTTAAAAAAAAAAAAAAAAAAATATAATGTAGTATTAACCACAAAAACTAGAATTACTGAAAATTAAATAATCTATTATGAAGACTGGAATATGCCATTTTACACTTTTTGTAAAGTCATAAAAACTAGGACAAAATTGTTATACCTACTCAAAACCAGCACCCCGATTGCGTCACGTTTACCTGACTCCACGAAGGTAGAGGAGGTCGTGGAGTACATCAGGATGAAGACCAAGTCTACCTTCAACTTCAAATCTTTTGTGGTGCGAGTTCCGACTCATCACCTGGAGACTTTCATGAAGGAGGAATTTTGGCAGACGGGTGTCGTGTATCTGCGTTTTCAAATTCAAATTCAAAATATTGTATTTCACATAAGCCTACATGGGCACTTATGAAACGTCAGAAGCTAGGTGCACGATTCCAACTGGTCGTTTCCTATAGAGAAGAACCGGCAAGAAACTCCACTTTTTAAAACACATTACAGTGTTATTAAGTATGGGAGTATAGTGTAGGCCTGTCAACAAGGACCAGGTACTTAACAAAATAGAAACCATTTTCTAACAGACGGCAGATTTGTAGACCATTCTACAAATCTGCCGTCTGTTAAACCTACAACGTTCTCACATTCACAAAAAATAAAAGGATCTATTTAAAAGACAAGACTATATAATGTAAAATAATGAAAAGATTATATCATGGGCTTTTTTTACATGCTTATGTAAAAAAACAATAAAATAAATTATATTACTGTAATTCATAAGGTAAATTCCGTCAGGTACCTAGGTATTGTAGTAAATCAAAGGTTAAGCTGGTACCCACACCTGGAACTAACTATAGGGAGGGTAAGAAAACTCATTTGGGTTTTCAAATCCTTGAGACATGTTATGAATGCAGAACTACAGAATAAAATCTATATTGCACTGGCCCAATCTGTAATCATATATTGTATCTCGGTATGGGGTGGTGCGGCTAAGTCGTATTTTATAGATCTAGAGAGGGCACAGAGATTCTTGATTAAGGTCATGTACTGTAAGCCCTACAGGTTCCCTACTGAGACTCTATACGCAAGCTTTAAGCTGCTCTCCGTTAGAAAACTTCACATACTACACAAATGGTACTCAGATATCACAAAATTCTACCCTTTAACAATGCCAAACTTAAAAAAAGACGGTGTGATATAGTAGCCCCTACATACGCAGCACGTTCAATCTTTGCTAGTCGCCAAAATGTAACTCAAGCCCCACGGGTTTATAATAAAGTAAATCGCATACTCAACATTTACCCTATGCTGCTGTATGAGTGTAAGAAGACATTGAAGGAATGGCTCTTCACGCTTAGTTATGATGCCGTGGAGGACATTCTGGCGACTCAGGGTTGAACGACATGCATACAGGCACACACACACATACACACACACACCCTAACACACGCACACACACACTCCTACACACCCCATTCATACACATACACACTTCAGCACACCTCCACACTCATTCACACATACACACGCCCACTTACACACACACACCCATTCATACACACACCCTTACTCACGAAACATACATTCACATACTCATAAACACATGCATAAACACACACTTTACAAAACACACTCCAGTTCTCACACAATGCCATAACACGATTCTCATTTTTCTTATTTGTTTTTGTTTTCTCTTTTTATTGGTTTTATAAAAATGTGTAACTTATACCTAATTAGCACAACGAAACAACTGTTAATTAATAGAGGAAGAGCGAGGTTCATCCCATCACAAGTATCTTAGGATTACTTTCTGGGAAGCCCCGGCAACTTAATTGTAAAGATATATGGTAATAAACACATTTTTTTTTTAATTTACGGGGCAGTTAATAGACATTTACATAAATAGTTATACTGTTAATGAGGTACCAGGGAACAAACATGTGCAAAAGGAATTAGCGCCAAACTTCCCTGTCTTCAACGTAGTCTTTAATCTTATAATATGCTTTTTTAATGAGGACACGTTTGATGTGGGTTTTGAACTTTCCATCGCTAAGTTCTGTAACCGACTTTGGCAACTTGTTATAAAAACGGATACTGTTTATAAAAAATGACTTGCTTGTTTTAGTTAATCTGGGTATCACAATTTCATGTTTACTAAGTGTATTTATATTATGGAAATCGCTTCTTATTTTGAAAAGTCCTAAGTTTTTGCGTACATACAAAATACTTTCTAAGATATAAAGAGAAGGCAGAGTTAGTATATCAATTTCTTTGAATTTTTTGTAAGGGACTCACGAGGACCCATTTTATAGATCGCGCGGATTGTCCTCTTTTGTAAAATGAAAATTGAATATACGTCAGCTGCCGATCCCCACAGCAGAACGCCATAAGACATAATACTGTGGAAATAAGCAAAGTATACTAACCTAGCTGTGGCTATATCAGTCAACTGTCTTATTTTTCATACCGCATATATGCAGCTGAACGTAATCTACCTGAAACAGCTCTATTGTGGACGCCCCATTGCAACTTAGAATCTAGAGTAAATCCGTACATGCGTATCTTTTCTATCTATTTTAAAAATAAGCGAAGTGTCTTCAGCAAATAGAATTATATCCGATAAGTTAGCCATCATGTAAGGAAGGCTATTAATATAAACTAGAAATAGGACAGAGCCAAGAATTGAACCTTGAGGCACGCCCATCTTAACTAGAGATCCCGAGGAAGTCGCCCCGTTAAAGTTTACTTTTTGCTGCCTGTTTGATATATAGGAAAGAACAAGATCAGCAGCTCGTCCACGAATTCTGTAGTGGTGTAATTTACAGATCAATGTATTGTGGTCAACGCAGTCAAACGCTTTAGAGAGGTCACAGAAGTTTTCGCGGCAGGCTACATGACACCACGACTCAGCGCAATACGTCGCCGACCAAACGTAGTAAATAGATTTTTAAATAGATTTTCGCGTGGAAGTCGTAAAATACACAATATGTATACTAAAATAACAGCCACATTTTAATAAAACCCCAATTCTTTTTCTAAAATAAAAGTAGCCTAAGTTAGTCCTTATAAAATTAACTATCTGCCAGTGAAAATCGTGTCAAAATCGGTCCAGCCTTTTCGGAGATTAGCCAGAACAAACAGACAGACAGAGAAAAAAATTTAAAAATTGATTTTTTGTTATATTTTAAGTACAGTAGTATACATATACTCTCATATGCATTTAGTAAAAAGCTGTTAGTTTGACATTACAAACGGGCACTCCAGTTTTATTTATTTGCATAGATTAGTTTATTTTTTGTAAGATTATTTTGTGTTTATTGGGCCTGCCTGAAAATAAGCAATTATTAATATTTTGAAAATGTCTTTGACATATCTCAGGACCCTAGGATCCCGGACCTTTGGAAGGCGTACAAGGGGCCGAAGCCAACTCGCCCTTAGACAATTTTAAATGATCCGATAACTATCCCTGTATGCACTATGCAAGTGCACCTAAGGACAACCCCCGGTTGGTGCAGGACTATTGCAGAACAAGGAAACAAAACATACTGGGCTATGGGTTTGGGTGGCTATAGTGGATTAGGTACCTTGAACTATGGAAGAACTATGTCTCCTACCTGACAAATGTTATATAATATACACGGATAAAATGACAGGGGTGACTTGCACACCTAATAATGGGCCCCGGAAATGGTCGCTAGCACATAGCGACAAAGGGGCAACATATCCTGAGGTGCTTGAGGAGTGGACAATCCCGGAAGTACAGTCAAGATCCCTACCAGCAGTTTACTGGAATACTTCCTTCCTCCGAGGAGCACATTTGCTCTTACGAATCCCCACTCAAGCCGGCCAATAAAGACAAACCAGAGCTGAGGAACAAGACTTCTCCCGGGAGATAAAGTCCAAGGAGTCATATATCTCTCTTGGTCTGGCTCCTCACCCTAGACCCGTATCGGCAAAGAAAACCCTACCGGCACAGACCTAGAGTTCAGGAGCGTGCAAGTCCCACCACGACCTCAACGTAGAGATACGTCGATGGGGTTATTATTATTAAAACAAATGAATGCAAACTATTTCGGTTATGATGCAACTAATAACAAAACACACTCAACAGATTGGTTGTTATTATAAATAAGTCGTTGAATGATTTGACTGTTTATTTAACAACTAAGAAATTATTTATCCATTATAATAAACAAATAGGCAACATGCATTCGTATTTTTCATTTCACTTGTTTGCGGCTTTCAATGTAGGCACTGTTTTTTGTCACTGAGTGGACAGTTTTTTTTATTGAGAAAATCAGATTATGTGTTGTGTGCCAGAGTGCAATAGTTTGTGATAGTCTGGATTGGATTAGAATCACCATGTCTATACTTAGTATTTTGTTCAATTTCTCGTTATGTTTAAGTAGAGGTAAGTGCTTCATTTTACTTTACTTCAACGCTTCGATTTTTGTGAAAAACACCTGCATCGTTGGTCTAGTGGTCGCAAGCGTTACTGCTGAGCATGAGGTCCTGGGTTCGATTCCCATGGTCGGGCAGTGTTATTAGGATACTCCGTCTGGAATTTCCGATTGATGGCAATAGGCTCGTCCCCATTCCATGGCACTTACACCTAACTGGTGAAATGTGGATGTACCTGCCTAACCCTTCTAGGAAACAAGGCGTGATCTTACACGTTATGTAAGCAACTAAAATGTTTGTTGAGGAAAAGTATTTTTGGTATGGCACCGGTTATTTTTAACCACATTCTTAATTCCATAAAAGAGGAACCAGTAACAACTTTCAAAAATAAACTAACTATACTTTTATTAAATAAATGTTACTTCTCCGTATCGGTTTTCTAGCTGATGAAGTTTAGCTGTGTATCAATGTTCGTTTGTTTGATGATGAACTGCATCAATGTTTGCATGCCAAAGTGGTAGAATGTACAAGGATTCTTTAATATTATTGTAACCACCTTATTATAAATACCTACATTCTGAGCAAATAAATGAATATTCTATGTTCTATTCTATTCAGTAATATCCATGTCCTGTGGTATCGACAATTCTCCAGTGGAACATGTTTACGAGGGCGTCGCTAGAATCGAGACCTATCCATGGCTTGGAGTCCTGTACTATCCTCATAGTAAGTTTGAAACACCGGGTAAGAACGATCT
The DNA here is from genome assembly GCA_947568875.1 of Fissipunctia ypsillon. Classification (NCBI taxonomy): domain Eukaryota; kingdom Metazoa; phylum Arthropoda; class Insecta; order Lepidoptera; family Noctuidae; genus Fissipunctia; species Fissipunctia ypsillon. The sequence goes on along the minus strand of OX387665.1, from coordinate 1,804,448 downwards.
ATCTTCAGGGGAACCTGGCCACGCTGCAGATTTAAAACTTATCGGCGACACGTACTACAAACAGCCCACTACCACTTAAGTTTGGCAATAGGGATGATAACTAAATTTTTTTTGCCCCTCAGGTACATTATAAAAAAATATTGGACACCTATTTTTTTTCTTTTTTTACGTAATCACAAGATTACAGCGATACACTGACAGAGCGTTGAAAAAAGCAGGAAAAATTCCCGTTTCTTTCCAATTCCGTTGTTTTTTTTTTAATGTTTCATTCGAAAGTTTCAAGAAAATTTGCCAGTATAAATTTCGTGTTTTTTTTTTCAAATACGTACTTAGTATATTAGGATATCTATGCTTTAATTCTTTCCAAAATAATACTAATAAAATGGAGGGTAGAATAAAAAATATGTTGCTTAAAAAAGACTAAAAAACACGCACTAAAAATTATAAAATAATAATTGTCTTGTATAAGTTATGATATAAGTACCTATGCAGCTAGTTACTTCTTTAATATCCAACGAATAAATCAAAAAGCGTGGAGCGCTTTGTTTAAATTAATTGAAAGTACGCACAACTAAAAAGCGCTCCACGCTTATTGAAAAGAGATATTTCAATAAAACTTGTTTTTTTCAACCTTCCAAAACATCAAGCGAAACATTCGAAAGAATCCTGTTTCTTTCCAAAGAATTCTTTATGTTAATTTTTCTACGTAACATGCAAAAAAAAACGAAAAAAAAAACACAATTTGTTTTTTTCATGAAAAAAATCATGAGGTCACGCTTTGCTAGATTTTATACTGAGCTGTGACGTAGCGAGTTTGTTTACATTTTCATTAATTTTGGGACAAACTGTAGTGCCCCTCTTGCCTCTTGTAAAGTCACCAAATTAACGGTACATTTATTTTCATTTAGATAAGAAAAGGTTCACGACTGCAGTGGTGCTGGTTACCAGGCAGATAGTACTTGCAACAGCGCTTGAAATCGACAAACTGCCTAAAGAGGACTTCAGGTAAAATACAGACCTAGAATAAATAATATTTTAGCAAAAGAATATCGAAAAAAAGGGAATACTTAAAATTAAGAAATTTGAGTGTTTTATTTCTTTTTATCTTTCAAATTAATCGAAGTTATAACTAAGTTCATAGTTAGCAAAATACATTCCTCTGTACGTATGTCACTGAACTCCTCCTAAAGGGCTTCACCGATTTTGATGAATTTTTTTGTGTGTGATTGAATGGATCTCTGAATGGTTTAGATTCACAACTGGACCCGGTAGGTGGCGCTGTTCGGGCAGGTCAACGTCTGCAGGTCCGCTAGACAATTATAAATTATTAATTACAATATTTCACTGCTGACCAAGCAAAACACAACACAATTATAGCAACAGATATACTGCTAACATTAACGTGTCGGTGACATAAACCTATAAGATTTTCCTCTACTAGAAATCGCTCAACGCGCCTAAAGAAGTTTTTACTTTAAAAGTTAAATAAGTATTTCTTAACGTGGATCTGAAATTATAAAATTAATAATAAATGGGTGCGAGCGTAATGTGGTGACCTAATTGATTTGAGTTAGGTTGAGACAATCAAGCATTATAGTATTTTTTTTTTATTTGAAGACCAGTTACGTTATGCTCTACATTCTAACTACATTATGATATTCTATATTTCCATATCATAATCAGCCAATAATGTTCGCACTGCTTCGTGAGGGAGTGGGCCGTGATCCACCACGCGGGCGCAGTGCGGGTGGGTGGATGACAGTGCAATAGTGCCTGTGCTCCATATTTCAGGGCTCGAGCGCGCGTGATCGTCGGTCACAACTGCAGTTCCGGGCTAACGATCGGAATTCGCGACTATACTTTCCATCCTGACTATTCCAAAAACACCTTTAGTGCAATAGCTTTGATTCAGCTGGAAACCGACCACGTGACTATGGGTAAGAATATCCTGGAGTCAAAATTGATTGATGACTCGGTGAATGTGGTGACAGATACTCTCTGATTTTTCTTCCTCCTAGCCTATCTTACCCTATAAAATAAAATTAAAATAAGAAAGTCTTTACATAATAAAACTATCAGAGAAAAGACAAAATTTATTTTACGTCGTGAAAAGAATCAGTTAACTCAAGTGGAATGAGGCAATGAGACGTTGGTGGCTAAGCTTATCGGTGTATTGTTGCTTACCTGTCGGTCTGCTACAGACTGTACTTCGGAGAGTGTGCGCAGGAGCTCCACGACCTGATCTCACCATCGCCCTTTTACTACCGGACTATCAGACGTACTGCAGGGTACCTTCCGCACTTGGTTGATATCTCGACCAGTCGTACTCAGCGCTTCTTCTCCACTTTTATTATGCTCACAGCCAAGTGTGGAACCCTCTGCCAGCGTCTGTGTTCCCTTTCACATATAACCCATCTGCCTTCAAAGCAAGAGTGAACAGGCATCTTCTGGGCACACTCGTTCCATCATAGACCTCATCCATCGCTTTCCATCAGGCGTGATCGAGGTCACGAGCAGGCCCATTCAGTATTATAAAAATAAATGAAAAAAGAACTGGGCTGGCCATGTCTGCAGGAAAAACAATCGATGGACCAAAAAGTAACTGAATGGAGTCTAGGGGCGCAGCCTTCATACAACTCGATTCTAATCGACTTCCCTTCAGAACAACCACTTCTTAAAATTCTTCTTAAATTGCCAAATAATATGGTACACCTGTGTGTGTAACTGTGTATTACATAATTATATTTAATAATAATCATCATAAGATTAACTATCGTTGTATTGTAAAATAATAAGTCCTTTTATTTCCGACCTTACATGATACATACAATCCATAGTACTAGTAAAAAACCCGATATTTCAAAAACTTAAATAAAAAAGTCACTTAAAAACATCATCTTTTTAATTATGGGATTCAATGATACGCCACATGCATTGAAGTATTTTTTTCATCACACAATTACATGTATGGGGAGTGCCACCCCTAATTATTTTTTCGTAATTTCACTACTTACATCATTTTCGAACGGTTTCAGAGTTGCGACCCATTTGTCCACCTCCAAAGGCATTGCCCTTCCAGAATCAGGACTTCTACGCTATGGTGTTTTCTGAAGGTAGGTATTCTGAGAGATTACGAATCGAAGGGAGTCGTTTGTCATGGTATGGACATTTGTTAAGGCGAGATGAAATGCATGTAACTAAAAAGAGTGATGAATATAATATGATTGTTGATGGATTGAGAGGGATAGAAAACCAAAGAAACGATGGATGGATTCTCTGAGGGATATTATGAAAGAAAAAGTAGTGAATGATAGAGTGACTGCTGACAGGGGAGAATGGAAGAAATCAAAGTGTTTCACCAACCCCAAGTAACATGGGACAAGGGCAGGTAGATGATGATGAATTATGGGAGATCACGATGGAAAGGAGGCAAAGGAAGTAGTGAGTTTGAGCAATATTCTTGGCGGGTTTGGAATTGGTAGCCCAAAGCCAGAGGGAGCATAAATACTGCCTGCCAATGGATCAACCAATGACGATGTCAAAAATAGAACAACAGTTACCCAGTATAATGACTGATATTTCCATGATCTTAATTTTTCTAGATTGCAATCGATCCAAGATGGCGATACACAAGATGATGTTCGTTTCAACGGAAGAGTGCAAGACATATTACAGGCGCGCAGAGGTGATACTTTTATATTTTTTGAGGTACTAGCCTTTGCCCGCGGCTTCATCCGCGAGGAGGTCAGAAAATATTTTGCTGCCGGTAGTTTGTTTGATACTTTGATCCCGGGATAAAAGTATCAATAACATAACATCATGCCTGTAATCCCCGAAGGGTTAGGCCTCTGCCTCTGCTCTCTGTTCATATATGTATAGTACACCCACATTTCGCCAGTTATGTGTAAGTCCCATGTAATAGGGGCGAGCCTATTGCCATCAACCGGCCACAAATTCAGACTCCGGGCTGCTACTGAGTCATTTTAGATGGAAAAACCTAATAACACTTTGTCCGACCCGGGAATCAAACCCAGGACCTCATGCTCAGCAGTAGCGCTTGCGACCAACAGACCAACGAGGCAGTCTAAAAGTATCAATCTTATGTTAGGACATAGGGATTAGGATCCAGATCATGGTATAGACCATCTGGCTTAGGACATAAGATTGATACGTTACTTACTTTACGGACTTGGATAAAATTTAGCATATGGGCTATCCATATGCTAAATTTTATCCAAATCCATTCAGCCGTTAAGGTGTGAAAAGAATTAGAATCGACTCGAAATTAGAATACCTATTGTAAGTTCCATATATTGAATAACAAATCGCTACTGTATTTGTTTTTTTATATCGCAGCATCATGCTGAGATAGGAGCCCTTTTCGCCTCGCACAGGTCTTCTTTTTTTTAATTTATTGTTATTTATTTGTTGTTGTTTGTTGTTGTTGTTTTTGTTTATTTTATTGTTGTATTTCCTGTGCGTGTCGCAAATAAAAAAATTCTAAAAGGTACCTAACAGAGAGACCGACACACAGAATTACTTTGGCTATTATGATATTAGTATGGGTTATGAACAGGGAGGTAAGATTCTCATCCACCATTGTAATGCAAAGGAGTGGAACTCTCTGCCTGCGTCTGTGTTTCCGAACGCATACAACCCCGATCTCTTCAAAGTGAGGCTTCTTCTGGGTAAGCTCGCTCCATCGTCGACTTTGTCTCTGTCATCTTTGACCTAGACTAGAGTCAAGAGCAAACCTATCTCAAATTAAAAAAAAAAAGAAATGGGAGGATCCTCCGACCGGCTGTTGTTTCTGGTGAGCTCCTGCCCGATGGTTATTGAAGGCTGCTTCGCGGGTAATTTTCCTTGCGAGTTCGTATGTAGCGGTATAACTGATGTCACAGATCTTATGATGTTCCGTTCAAGGTCACGCTTAAATACCTTGATGTACCACTGAGGAAAAAATCGTGAAAACATCTGGCCTTCAATTATTTTCAGTAGTGATAATAATTAAAATGTAGTGCCGAGAGGTATGTTAGTTTGTGAGGGATATGTAGTCGTTGATTTTGCCTGCTCTGGTTTTTAGGGTCTTAGTCAGACCGATGGTCATGCCCCAGAAAAATTAGGGCGAAAGCCAATAAAATGGCAATCGTTCAACAGTCTCAATGGGGTCTTCGAAGTACGGAGGTTTCTTATGCCAAAACTGAGCGAAGATCTGGGAGGTTCTCGATCTATCAATGAAGCTAATGTTTTTACAGCCCGATTCAAACTTTGTAGCGGCTCGGAATATGAGGTGAGTCGCTGCGCAGTAACAAATTCACGTGTCAGCGGGGGTGAGGGGTGCGGTACTGCGCAGCGAGTAGAGCACTTCACAGCTGCTTTATAGGTTGACGTGTACTAACCTGACTGCCATGCGATAGCAAAGTCAGGGCTTTCGAGCAGTCTGGTGCAGTTACAAGCAGGTGACATATAATATCTGAGATTCAACTAAAATAAAATAACGTATCATAACATCACGCCTGTATTCCCCGAAGGGTTTGGCAGAGGTGTGTGTAGAGGTGGGTCGGGCAAAGTGTTATTAGTTTTTCCATCTGGAATTTCTCGATAGCAGCCCGGAGTCTGGATTTGTGCCCGGTTGATGGCAATAGGCTCATCTCCTATAAAAGAAAAGAAACCGGCCAAGTGGGTGTCAGACCACGCACAACGACGGGTTCCGTAGTTGGGATGTTGAAAAACATATCCTTTCATATATTCCAACTGCAAATGTAAGTTGGTCGACTATTACTTGTTAACTTGTAAATCCAACTTAGCTGTGATAGTTTTCCTTTTAACTTCGTTGTATGAACTACTACCGTGAATTTTTTCACATATCCAAAACTAACCGTGTAGCTGACTGGACACTTGACTCTAACAAAAATTAACACTTTAAAGCTTAATATTTCAGAAACGGATCCCTTAATCGAAAAATTATTTTTACAATACCGCAATATTTTTAAAAGACCTATCCAACAACATCCCATACCATGGGGAAGACGAGAAAAAAAAATTTTTCATGATTTTATTTTACCACTTTGTCGGCATGATTAATATATATATCCATGCCAAATTATAGCTTTCTAGTACTAATAGTCTCTGAGCTAAGCTGCACACGGACGGACAGACATGGCGAAACTATAAGAGTTCCTTGTTGACTACGGAACCCTAATAACTGGCGAAATGTGGGTGAAGTAAAATAATTGCCTGCCTATTTGTCTTTTGCCAGCTGGATATAGATACGTTGTGGCCGACCTACACCGCTTGCGCCAGGAGCACGACGGAAGGCCACTGCGTCTGGCGGAGTGGGGCTGTCCTCGTGATGAAAGTGGGCACGCGCTGGAGTCTGGTAGAGTATCGTAAACACTATCTCTCTCCCCAATAATTCCTTCACTTTTTTGTATTTTTACGGACTAATGTGTGGCGGGGCTTACCAATGCTATACTTTATAACTAGCTTTTGCCCGCGGCTTCGCCCTCTTGGAGATTGGAAATTATCCCACGGGAACGTACTACTGGGATAAAAGTATCCTATGTCTCAGGTCATGAGACCATGATCTCAGACATAGGATACGGATTTGGATGAAATTTGGCACATGAGTGTCTACCCATGTGCCAAATTTCATCCAAATCCGTTCAACCGTTTCAACGTGAAAGCGGAACAAACACACAACTCACTTTCGCATTTATAATATTAGTTCGGATTATTAAATACTAGCTGTGTCCCGCGGTTTCACCCGCATAAGTCTCGATCCCGTGGGAATATCGGGATAAAATGTAGCCTATGTCTTAACACAGGTCATGGTCTACCCATCTGCTAAATTTCATCCCAATCCGTTCAGCCGTTTTAGCGTCAAAGCATAACAAACAAATAACCTCACTTTCACAGTATGGTAACCGTAAATGTTGTGATGGCCCAGTGGTTAAGGCCTTGCCTTGCTTGTTATACACGAGGTTGTGGGTTCAAATCCGGGCTAGTACCAACGTGACATTTTCAATTCATATTTACCTACTTTCTGAGTTTATCTTAGATATTACTGACATCGGTGAAGGGAAAACGAAGTGAGGAAACCTGGTCTTATAATATAAGGTCAACATTTAATAAGTGCAAATATTTTAAGGACAGATTCAATAACTTAAATATTTCCTGAAAAAATCATAAATTTCTATACGCTAGTTTCCAAGAAAAACATCAAAAACCATTTTGTTTAAAAAGTCAAATTCAACACCCCGTATTGCGGGGTTAACGTACACTCTAGGCAGATAGCAAAGGAGCCGTGTTGCTTGCGCATCGCCCCGCCGTCCTCGCCTTGCGCGGCCGGCATTGGCGCGGGAGCAGCTTTCAGTTCGCCAAAATCATTTCACTGAATTGTGCGTATCGTTTGCGCAAAAATTTTCAAACTGCTGTATCGGTATTCATCCCAAGAATACATGAAATGGCTATTTGCTATCACGACGCAGATGAAATAATGTCGCGGGCACAAGAACTGTACGCGCAGAGATTTGGACGAGTGGTTAATATTCGCACCATTTTTGGAGCCGTGCAGTGCTTCAGAGAGAGTGACAGCCTCCAGCCTCGTCTTATTGACTTGGGGAGGCCACGACACCTAGTGCAGCTTGAAATGGAGGTGCTGGATTTTTTCCACTGGCACCCAGTGGCGAGCACCGAAGACGCTGCCTGTGTTTGGCGTAAACCAGAATTACGTGTAGCGGCTCCTACGCAGCGAAGATTACTATCCCTTCCATTTCACTCGGGTCCAGGAGTTGCTGTTTGAGGATTACGCGCCGAGGGTCGAGTTCTGCCGTTGGCTGCTGCGGAACCCTACGTAGAATAGAATATTCTTTATTGTACACCCCAAAAATTGCAGATATAAATGTAGAAATTTTACAAACAGGGTGACACAATGGGCGGTCTTATCGCTAAAAGCGACCTTTTACAGACAACCTTTGGATGGATTAAAGGGAGGAGAGACAATACTGTAGGTAGTCAGTGGTGCACCAGTTCAATACATACATACCATACCTATATATATATACAATAATAAACATGAAACAGGGGCAGGGAACTTTATGTAATGAGAGAGGAAGTGTTTTATTACCAGAATTTTAAAAGTGGACCTTTGTCCACTTTGATTGAGCACGCCTTATCGACACGGGCAAGGCATTCCATAACCGCACTGCTTGAACTGTAAAAGACTTGTCATAAAAGCTGGTGGAATGCATCGTACGTATCGTATCGTACGTATAACATGCCGTGGACAGATGAGCGCACATTTACGCGCGAGGGACTATTTAATGTGCATAATGCTCATTACTAGTGCGAGTACAATCCAGGAGTGATTCGGCCGGACCACTTCCAATATAAGTGTAAATCTGTTAATGAATTTTGACTTTGAACACGCCAAGCTAATGATAAATGATTTTATTTCTGTAAGTAGGTTTATACAAACACTTTTACATGTCAAACATTTTTTTTTTTTAAACTAGAGAGGCCGGCGTTTCCTATCTGACTACTCTGAGAAGAAAGGCCGAAACAAACTCAGAGGTCACAGTCTCTTTTAAAGTCCAGACATAATCTTGGTCAGATCATGTGAAGACCATGTAGGTTGGTGTCTGAAATGGTCTTTTGAGGAAAGAACCACACAGATTGAGTGGACCTGTCCAGTCAGTGCAAGCATCTGTCAGTAATCGTACAGCTCAACATAAAAGTTAAGGAGCTCAACGATTCGACGAACAATACCAAAGAAAGGACATTTGGGTAGGCCGCATAATTTACTCAAACTGGCAAACTATGATTAAAGCTGAGAGAAAAGAAAAAGAAAAAAACAAGGACCCACATAGTCTTCACATTCACAGTAATTAAAATAATATTACATTTTACAAAGTAAATATTCATGTCAATGTATATATAAAATTCATCAATGACAATGTGTATATAAGAAAAAAAAAATAGCAAAAAGAAAAGAACAAAAAAAAATCAGTATGTATATAAAAAAAAATTAAAATTAGTTGGAGCAGCTCAATCCCACGCCTTTTTGTCATCAATGTAATCTTTAACGGTATAAAAGGCTTTCTGGCACAACTTACGTTTAATAAATGATTTGAATTTATTAAGGCTCAGATCTTGAACGGGGCTTGGAAGTTTATTATAAAAACGTATACATTGACATCTGAACGAGCCACCTATTTTCTTGAGCCTTGTTGTAGGTACAACAAATTTGTGTTTGTTCCTAGTGTTCATATATCACTTCAGATATCACTGTATTTTTTAAACAATTTTATATTTTTATGGGCATATAAAAGATTTTCAAAAATATACTGAGAAGGCACAGTCATTATATTAATCTCCTTAAATTTCTCTCTGAGAGAGTGTCTTGGACTTAACTTATAAATTGATCGAACAGCTCTTTTCTGCAAAACAAAGATAGTCTGAATGTCGGCGGCATTTCACCACAACAGAATACCGTATGACATTACACTATGAAAATAGCTAAAGTACACTAAACGGGCTGTCCCTATGTCAGTTAAATTACGATTTTTTTTAACAGCGTATGCTGCAGAACTTAGCTTCTTTGACAATTTATCTATATGTGGGCCCCACTGAAGCTTAGCATCCAAAGTTAAGCCCAAGAACAATAATGCAAAACGTTAGCTAATTTGTTAACATTTTTACATTATTCAATACTAAGTAAACGAAAAAAATAACAAGTAAGTCAATATTTGTCGCAAATTATGTGAATGTCAGTGTTTAAATAAAAAAAATAAAAAATGATGAGTTTTATTTATTGACAGTTTACCTACTCGCAACACATGCAAGCCGGCCAGCGATTCCGAGCGATGACGTAATACCATGATCAACGTGCCCCGGGTTTTTACACAGGACAGTTGAGTCGGTATACAAGATGCTTTTAAAAATATTGTTATTTTTGTGTTTTAAAAACTGAAAAAAAAAAACTGGCCTGAATATTTGAAAAAAAAATCGTAATAAGCTATAGTTAGATGTTCTGTTTAAATATAATATTTGCACTTACTAAAAGTTGACCCAACTTCTTTTTATTAATTAAGTCTGAAATCGCCAACCCATCTTGAGCAAGCGTGATCAATGCTTGTGCCTTCTCTGTATGAGAAGAGGCCTTTACCCTGTGGTACGACAGTAATAGGCTGGTATTATAAGTACGGAAGTATGAATAAAATCTCCTAGATTTTTTATTCTCGCAGATTTGAAAAATATTTCTTATCGGGAAGGTTGAGGTGTGATAAGATCCTATAAAGTTCAGTTTGGAAATTTTGCATCCAATTTGATTTTTTGTAATGACTGATGGTTTGCAGCTGGGCTTCGGCATATACGGGCCGGGTTGTCAGGCCCCTGCCAGATTCCTAGACTATGGTATGTACCACAAGTGGGTGCAGCGCAACGTCGAGAGAATCGGCAGACCTGCCATCACCAAAGTAGCGCCAAACCACATCGTGTTGAGAAGATGTGAGTTCTTACAATAATAGGGATGAAGCCTGGGTAAAAAAATCTATTTAGTCCGTCGTCAGATAATAAAAATATAACAGACCCGTATTTTTTGCTTTATCATAATATTAATAGAAAAATACTTACATAAAACGCATTAAAGTTGAGGAGTGGGGGCTCGCTACGTCACATCTAGCAAGGCGTGACGTCATGCCACAATTCAACTCAATGTATCGCCGTAATCTTTTGATTACGTAACAAAAGAAAATGTACGTGTCCAATATTTTTTTTATAATCTACCTGACGGACAAAAAAAAATGTTAGTCATCATCCCTATTACTAGTTTTTGTTTCAACTAAACGCTTCACAATGGTTTTTTTAAACAATTGAAAAATTTACAAGACGAGATTTTTTTATTTTTCATCTCAAACCTATTAGTGAGTTATATTTTTGGAATCTTCTTGTCGAGCCTTTCATTGCGATAACTTACATAACTAAGTAGCAAAAAAAGACCAATGTCACTCATGACAAATCTAATAAACACACAGACACCCACGAAAAACGTTAAAAAAACATGGGTAATGTGCCTGAATTAAAGACTACCTAATAAATAACTAAAAATTGCGCGTGCAGCACCGTACAAGTGATAGCAAACTTCTTAAAACATATGCAAATTTATTGTGAGAGACAGAGAGAGTTATATCTTTCTTCTCTCTCATGTAACAAAATGTGCCTAAACGTGACGCGTCATTGAAATTCCACTCTCAATAAAATTCTCGTCCAATTATCGAATCGCCGCCTATGAAGTTTGAGTTGAACAAATAAACTACCCTGCTTCTGGCAACAGTTGGGTAAAAATCTAACGTATCTTATTGTTTTCAGCACTATCGAGTGTTCAAAGGTTTGGTCCTTGCGACAGGGAAGAGGTGACACGCGAACTTTACACGGAGTCAACCGAAATCCACCGCTATCCTTCCCCAGTAGGATTAACACCTATCGGCAAATATTATTTTAACGTAAGTTATAATAATTTCATACATTCTGACAGTATTGTCTCCCAATCTTCGGCCAACAAATGTAAATAAACGACATTTTTACGATCGCCACTCGAAAAAGAGATTTTGGTTTATCGATGACAGTGAATAAAACTGTATTTTAGTCACTGAGTGAATAAAAACATTTTGAATTTGGAACAAGCACGAATTATACGAATTATGTACAAAATATAAATAAAACGTGCTGAAAGTGCATACTGGCTGGCTAATGGAACTATTCCATAGAGCTATATTATCTAATACGACCGTTTCAAAAGCAAACAAGAATAAAACATTGAATTTCGAAAACTGTTCTAATTTCACTATTTTTGATGTTTATATTTTAATCCTTTGTTCTCTTGTTACCGATTATGCACGGTGCTTTGTTATTGGCTAGGGAGCTGCCACGATAGCGTTGTACTCATCATTATGAACAACTTTTACTAAGGGACCAAATCTGAAATCGCGAAAAAAAATCAGCTGTTCCCTACATTTTGACAAGTTATGCGAACATAAATGTAGGGAACAACTAATATCTTCTTGTGTATGTCACGCATTGCTGGGGCGAGGCCATCGAAAAACATGGCGAAGCACTTGCTGTATCGCTTGATATCTCGAAGGCCTTTGATAGGGTCTGGCACGCTGGTCTACTCAGCAAGCTTCCTGCTTATGGCATCCCTGCTGATTTTTGTAGCTGGATATCAGACTTCCTTAGTGAACGGTCGATCAGAGTAGTCGTTGACGGCTGCTCTTCCGACCTTATGGCTATTGATGCCGGAGTTCCTCAGGGGTCTGTTCTCTCTGCAACTCTTTTCCTGCTACTCATCAATGACCTACTTCAGTCTGGAATTGTTGGGTACGCAAATGACAGTACAGTTTCAGAGAGATACTTGTCCAGCGCAAAAACCAACGGGGCCGAAGTTCGTTCCTTGAGAGAGGCCATGGTAGAGCGGACAGATTTGACCTTAAGCCTTGTCTCCCAGTGGGGTGATGATAATCTGGTCTCTTTTAATGCCACCAAAACACAGGCGTGTCTTTTTACCGCTAAAAGGAGTCGTTTCGATCAAACTCCTACTTTTCGGGGTATATCTGTTCCTGTAACTGATCGGCTCGAGCTCCTAGGCATGGAGTTGACATCATGTCTCAACTTCGGTGCCACTATCGAGTACAAAGCCCAAACTGCGGCCAAGAAGCTGGGCATCCTGAATAAGGTGAAGCGATACTTTACGCCTGGACAGCTTTTAATTCTCTACAAAGCGCAAGTCCGATCCTGCATGAAGTATTGCAGCCACCTTTGGGATGGCTCGGCCAAATACCAACTTGCCGCGCTTGACTCGGTGGAACGCAGGGCTAAAAGGCTCATAGGCGACGTAAGACTGGTGGATGCCAAGCTTCACAGCTTGGCTCATCGCCGCAAGGTTGCCTGCTTGACGGTATTCTACAGATTATACTTCGGGGAGTGTGCTCAAGAACTCCACGACCTCATTCCGCCGGCCCCCTTCTATCAGCGGACATCTAGACGCACTGCAGGTTACCATCCTTACCTAGTTGCTATTCCACCAATTCGCACTAAGCGTTTCCAAATGTCTTTTGTGATGCGCACAGCAAAGGAGTGGAACTCTCTGCCTGCGTCTGTGTTTCCGAATGCATACAACCCCGATCTCTTCAAAGTGAGAGTGAACAGGCTTCTTCTGGGTAAGCTCGCTCCATCGTCGACTTTTTCTCTGTCATCTCTGACCTAGACTAGAGTCAAGAGCAAACCTATCTCAAATAAAAAAATTAAAATATTTTTTTCGCGATTTCAGGTTTGGTCCCATAGTAAAAGTTGTTCATAATGTTGAGTAGAACACTATCGTGGCAGGTCCCTAGCCAATAAAAAAGCCACGTGTTTAATAAAATGTGATAAATATAAATACTATACTACTATTTATTTTCTCACAGTCAATGGTAAAAAGTAGAGTACACAACTCGTGAAAAAAAGAATTCATCTCGGTCCTTGTATCCCTCGCTCCGCTCAGGATTCTAATCTAGAATCCTCGCTGCTCTTGGGATCCAACTTAGTCCCTCGAATTACATTCCCTTTTTTTTCACTTGTTATTCAATCTACTATTATTTGCGGTAAGACAAGACGCAGAGAAAAAACACAAGCCAAAAAAATATACTGGGGGAAAACATACGTCACATCCACGGGAAACGGCATCGCTCAGCATAATGCTGAGACATTATGCGAGACGGAGCCACATAGCCGGTTTTCAGCGACAGCCGGTTTTTACCGACAGCCGGCGTTAGCGTGATGACGTCAACCGGTGCAGAATAAAATGAGATACAAAATAAGAAATAAAAAATAAAATATATACACAATATAAGTTCTGACTCTTTACTTAAACATAATATTTATTTGGCAACATTCCGTTCCATCGGCAACGACGCTCGCGCCGGCTTAGAGTTATCTGTGCGTGCAGCTGTCATAAAACTATTTGTTTGACATTTTTACATAGCGTCTACAGCGTTCACTATAAAAGTCTTAGGAATTGGCAGCACTGCCAATGTTGCTGCCAATGGTTACGGTAGTATTCACCCCACTACATACTCATACTGTTTACTTGCATGTTTTTAAATTATACTGTTATGAAAGTAAGTAAAGGAAATTAAGTGAATTTAGGCAGGCCTTTGGTGTGGGATGCAACATTCTATGTCGACACCCTTGCGCCATCCCATCTTCTTAGTACGGCGGGCTGTGCTGGAGTGGCTGCTGCAGATACGGAAACCCTCAAAAGGCGAAAATATTCCATTATTTTTGGGAGTTATATGTTCGAGCCGTTTGGGGTTGAAACACTAGGGCCATGGGGTCCGAGACATCGCCAAGGGGTTGGTCGACTCTTCACTTGACCAAAGGGTTGGCCTATTCTTTGGCCAATGAGTCAGCATCGCCATACAACGTGACAATGCTGCCAGCCTTTTGGGCACTTTTCCCATTGACAGCGATGCGGATGAATTGTTTAATGTCCTATGATCCTATTCACCTTTTTTATATAAGGTGTATCTATTCATACACGAAATCTCTTAACGGGTCATTGTACTCATCAATATGAACAACTTTTACTATGGGACCAAACCTGAAATCGCGAAAAAAAATCATCTGTGCCGTACATTTATGTTCGCATAACTCGTCAAAATGTAAGGACCAGCAGATTTTTATTTCGCGATTTCAGGGTGGGTCCCATAGTAAAAGTTGTTCATATTGATGAGTATAATGACCCCTTAAGAGATTTCATGTATGAATAGATACACCTTATATACATGCGCATATTATTATAATTATTATTTTAAGTCTGTTAGCTTATGCAGGGCATTTTTTAAACCACTATCCAAATTTTCGCAGGGTGTTCTACCCATGAATATGAACAACTTTTAATATGGGACCAACTCTGAAATCACCAAGAAAAAATCTGCTGATTCATACAAAAGTTCAATACCTACTCGACCAAAATGTATGAAACAGCTGATTTTCTTTCGTGATTTCAGAGTTGGTCCCGTAGTGAAAGTTGTTCGTATTCATGGGCAGAACACCCTGCGAAAATTTGGATAGTGATTAAAAAAATGCCCTGTATATTATCTATGGGTAAATATTATTTATTCCTCTATTTATAAAAATAAAGTGAATTTGACGGCAAGGCACAAGGTGAACGGTCTGTATATCACGTCACATTAGACAATGAATGTTGCGAGTATCATGGAAATCAAAATGTTTGTGTACTCCAGGCCTTTCCAATTTTGAAACAATTTTGCTTGCAAGCTGCAATTGTACTTATGACAAAGTAAAACAAAGGACCATAGGGTCAGGCTTTCTTCAATGAATCAGTGTACACAAAAAGCTATTTTAAGGTGTAGATGTAGATGGTGATGTGTTTTGTCGATAGTATATCAGAAGCCTATTGGAGTCATACAATTTTGTATGAAGGTGGGATTCCTATTAGAATAGTGTGCACATGTAATTATTTCCGTATGGAGCAGTGCTTTATCTTTGACTTGTTTTTTTTTCAGTTAACAATAATCGGGGATGTCGAATACAGCTGCGTAATCCTCAGAGCGGACTATAAGGCGATGAACAGGCTTAAGACACCTAAACTGCGGCTGACGCGCTTCTGCGCGAGCCCCGGCCAGAACGCCATGTGTTTCACCGGAGTACAATTCATAAAAATACAATTCTACGTCGAAATCACATTTGAAGCAGAATTTAAATATAGCGTAGTGGCTTACGGGAGAACTGTTAGGGCTATAGATCCATTAAGAGCACACAAATACGCTAATACGTATAGTAATTTTTATCCTCCGATTTTATTACATGTGGAGTGCAAATGGTTATTCGAAGGGTATCGGAAGGATCCCAATTACCCTTTGTATGGTAAAAGAAATATGGTATCAAGGATAATCACCGGACAAACCAAGAAGTTACATCCCAAATAGTTGCAGTATGGCTCCCACCCGACTGCTAGTTGCAGCATGGCTCCCACCCGACTGCATTGACGTTGTAATGTGTTTAGCATAGGTACAGTCAGCTACACAAGTCCATCAACACGTCAGTTTTATCTTCTTAATTACTGAGCTAAATATTTAATTACAATCGGGACAGAAGAAAAATTAATAGAATTTCAACTCTTAGCTATTATAATATAAAATGGTTTTGTGTCAATTTAGATGATGTGTACTAGTATTATTTTAAATAAATAAAATAAAAAAGTAGTGTTAATCGACTAACTGTACCGCACTCGGAACTCCGAGTGCGGTACAGTTAGTCCGTTAGTTAGTTTCAACTGGAAGAGACATAAATTGGATACCAGAAAAGAATTAACAGAAAAAAAAAACATCTGAAATATTAGAAGTAGCAACAGATTTCTATCGAAACATTTATAACGACGACGAAACCACACCACCATCAGCATTTCTAAGCTGCATTGACGATGAAGAAATAATGAACTAAAATCCCGGAAATGAAAAGTGAGATAATAAAAGAGAGAATAGATGATTCGGGAAGCTTTGACTAGTCAAGGAGTACCTTAAAAGGATATACATCTTATAAAGACCATCTTCAGAAACATGACTGGAAAAGTCAGAAAGATTAGGAGAACTATTGGTCACTAAAAAGACGTTAGGCAGGGTGATCTATCACACAAACTATTCTCAGCAACGCTGAAACAAATTAAGGCATAAGGATAGATGGAGTAAGGCATAAGTATACATGAAGTAAGGCATAAGGATAGATGGAGTAAGGCATAAGGATACATGAAGTAAGGCATAAGGATACATGGAGTAAGGCATAAGGATACCTGGAGTAAGGCATAAGGATACATGGAGTAAGGCATAAGGATACATGGAGTAAGGCATAAAGATACACGGAGTAAGGCATAAGGATACATGGAGTAAGGCCTAAGGATACATGGAGTAAGGCATAAGGATACTTGGAGTAAGGCATAAGGATACATGGATGTAAGGCATAAGGATACATGGAGTAAGGCATAAAGATACATGGAGTAAGGCATAAAGATACATGGAGTAAGGCCTAAGGATACATGGAGTAAGGCATAAGGATACATGGAGTAAGCCATAAGGATACATGGATTAAGGCATAAGGATACATGGAGTAAGGCTGAACCACCTTTGATTTACGAACGACTTTATAATAATTTCCAATAACCCAGAAAAATGATAAATTATGCTCAGACAACATGTGGAAGAAAGCCAAAACATAGACCTGCAGATGAATCTAGCGAAGACTGAATTGTTGAATAATCCCTCAAAATCAATACGAGTCAACATTGATCTTGGACAGATTATATCTCCAAACGACACGACTATACACAACACGGTAAATGAAGCATGGATATTGGTAGATGAAAGAAGTCACAAGAAATCAGTATCATAAATTGAGAGTGGACGCTTTAGGCCACGAACCAGTAGCAACAGCATTCTGAAAACAGTGTCAGAGAGCTTCTATTCTCCCATTTTGAGGCATTTTGTGGAGAGGATGGCCAAGTGAGAAACTTGTTACCTTACTTGGTCATCTTCTGTGCAAAGTGCTTCAAACTTAAATAAAAATAATAATAATAAATCACTTACTAACACTAGCTATAAGGTATTACTAACATTATGGATCTCTGTTGTCCTAATAAAGAAGTTTTGATTTGATTTAGCACAGTCTCATGTAATAATCGTATATTTAATTATTGTTGATTAATAAAACAAAAAATATGAGTAATATTTATTATAATTAAGTTCCTTATAACACGACTATTCTGAACAAGCCGTAAAAATGGCCTTCTAGTTTGATATCTGAGCACTGGCTGCAAAGTCTACATGTCAGAACTAAGTTGATTCTCACACGACACCATGCACCGACGCAGTAGGCGGTGAAGGGGATCTCACATGAGACATGAGACACATGAGACATGAGACACATGAGACATGAGACTTATGAGACATGAGATACATGAGACATGAGACACATGAGACATGGGACACATGAGACATGAGACACATGAGACATGAGACACATGAGACATGAGACACATGAGACATGAGACACATGAGACATGAGACACATGAGACACATGAGACATGAGACACATGAGACATGAGACACATGAGACATGAGACACCGTATTACAACGCGCACCACTGTGGGATAAAGCTGTGTTGCACTTTTTTGAAAATGGATTTCGAAATAACCGCGGCACACAGCTAGAAGCCCATCCGCGAGGACAGGCGCGCTCACCGCCTCTCCACGGACAGGCGCGCTCACCGCCTCTGCGCGTGGCGCACCACCACAAAATCTGCTTCGCCGCCTCCACCCTCCGCGGAGGTGAGCGGTGTCGTGTGTAAACCGCCTAAGTCTTAAAGTCATCAAGATATTGTAGGAGCGTTGAGCGTTCCTCATAGTTGTTTGAAAACTTTTTCCTTCTGTAAGCCGCTGAAACTTAAACGTGAAGTAGTAGGGAAGTTACAAGTTTGATTCCCCATTTGCATAATTTGAAGTGGGTTCAGATTCAGAAGAGGTGGCTTATAAAATATTATATTATTGATCACTGGTGAATGAAAGGCAATTGCATGCAGCTGAGATGAGAATGCTAAGAGGGATGTGTGGTGCGCGAATGGATTATAATTTCTACAAATAAATAAAATTTAAGTGTCTGTTTGTAATGTCAAAATAACCACTTTTTACTAAATGCATAAGAAAGTATATACGATACTTATAACAAAAAAGCAAGTTTTAAAATTTTTGTCTGTCGGCCTGTCTGTTTATTCCGGCTAATCTCCGAAACGGCTAGGCCGATTTTGACGGGATTTCACTGGCAGATAGCTGATGTTACGGCGGGTAACTTAAGCTACTTTTATTATAAATAGATAAATAATTAGGGTTCCGCGCAAAAAATTCAAACCCATGAAATTATGAACAATAAGTCGGATTTGAAAAATTCCTTTTTGCATTTGGTAGCCCAATTCTCAAGGATAGTTATAGGATATTTAACATCACTCTACGACCGTTAGAAACCGAGCAAAAAGAAAAAAGTAAAAAAGAACACTAAGCGAAAACGAAGTAATAGTGCGGGCGGGCGAATCAACGCGACCGACGGGTCGTGGGGACGAGGGAGTTTTATTAAAATGTGGCTGTTATCCATACTTCCATACTTTAATAATATTATAAATTCGAAAATAACTCTGTCTGTCTGTCTGTATGTTACCTTTTCACGCCTAAACCGCTGAACGGTTTTCGACAAAATTTGGTAAGGATATAGATGGCATCCCGAGGACGGACATAATATGCTATATTTTTTCTTAAAAATAATCCTAAAGGGGGTGATATAGGGGATGAAAGTTTGTATGGGAAACCCATGAATACTGAAGTTAGGGATATTAAAATTCAAATTTAAGCTTTTAGTAAGAAATAAAGAATTACATGTTTCAGCGTTTTTTTATTATTTTTTTTTTATTTTATTTATTTATTTATTCCTGAGTATATGGTACATTAAGATCTTAATATTAATAAATAGCTTCACATATACTACCGTTGTCGGTGTAGAAATATTAAAATTAAAGTACATTCAATTAATATCCCCATTAATATAGTTATAAATTAGTTTGAAATGAAAATAAGTATTTTTTTATATTTACAATGTCAAGTCATTTTTTATTTTTTTATTAATGAATGAAATGTCAAAATTTACTAATTGTATAATGTCAAATGCTAAAGAAAAGTCGATATACACACACACACACACAAAGTATTGATAAAATGTAATGTCAATATTTATAATCAAAAAATTCGTTAACTGAATAGAAGTACAACCACCCCTTAAGAGGGGTAAAATAGAAGATGATTTTAAATTCGCATGTAGGTAATATTGAAAATTTTGTGTACCTACCTCATTTTTTCTGAGATTTAAGATTGGAAATTGAAAATATTGGCATAGTATCTTTAGGTAACATTTAGTCTTTGTTTCATTGAAATCGGGCCACTCGGTCAAAAGTAATTACCCGCACCGCCCCAGGAAGTTATACAATCGACTAATAGTGACTGACATAAGACGAAGTATACAATTTTTAGTACCTTAGGACTAGAAAACGTCTGCGATTTTTAAAAATATAAATTAATTTCCGAACCCTCCTTCCCTTCACACCAAAGAAAACTTTTTTACAAAAAACAACAACCGTCTTCCAAAAAAAAAACACTACAAAGTTAAAAATAACTTTAATTTCGGAAGTCGGTGTCTGGATCTGTATTTTAAGTTTTTGCCACCGACTTCTGAATTAAATTTATTTTTAATTTTGTAGTGTTTTTTTTTTTAGTCAGTCGCTTTTTTTTTTGTAAAAAGTTTTTATTTTTCACTTTTTAGTGGGTCGGTTTGTAATTTATCTGAGTTACAATAGCCTAATGTCAACTGCTCATAATCTTTTACAAAATATTGCTTTTCCCGATACCTACAGGGACGTTAATTCTCCTGGTACTTCACCATCAGCTCCACTTCACCATATGCATTGTGACGAGCATAAATTGCTTAGCAACCATATTAAAGTAGGTAATCGAATCGCAATCTGTGAAATACTTACTATTGAGTGATCTGTGGTCTTCATCATCAGTTCCACTTTAGCAGATGGTGCTTTTCGAGTGCAAATGTACGAATTTTAAAAATAGACAAATCGCTGTAGGTGTGCAATGACAATAGAACCACCTCGAAAGTATACCCTTTCAAACAAAATAAGAATTTTCAAAATCGGTTCACAATTGGTGAAGAAATCGGTGGGCATACATAAAGAAAACATACATACAGTCGAACATAGAACCTCCTCCTTTTTCGAAGTCGCTTGAAAACAACGAGCGGGGTTGATTGTTGCAGCAATGTAAACTATTGGTTGCACTTTGCAATGAAGTAGCACTTTGCCCGTGACTTCGTCCGCGTGGATTTCGTACTGGTGTTAATTTTTTCAGAGGAAAGTTCCTCTGAAAAAATTAACACCCCTTCCACCCCCTTTGAAAGGTTTTTTTTTCGAAAAGTAATGTTAACGATCTTTATAATTTATTTAGATAAATACATAAGTATTCGGGCCAATGTTTAAGTTTTTAGATCAATGAAATAAGATTTTCAAATAAACTGTGTCCTCCTTTTTCATCACGACACCCAGGGCTTGTGTTTTTAAAAAAGCGTTTCCATTGTATGACTTGAACATCACATATACCTATTTTCGAGTTACTTTAAGCAAGCAGTAAAATTACACTTTATTACCCTTTTCGTTTACTTAGATAAGTTTTCGTGCAAAGTTTTATTAGCTCAAGGAATAAGATTTTTCATACAAACGAAATCGGGGGGATTAAAAGTGACAATCTTTATTATTTACTGTGGTAAATATTGCCAAGTTTGACGTCTATTTCACCAAAGAAATAAGAATGTTCATATAAACGGTATCCCTCTTTTCACCCCCACCCTCACTTGAATCAAAGATTTTTTATACCAGTTTTTGAGTTAATCAAGCCCCGTAGTAAAATGCTTCCCTAAATAATCTCCCCCCCCCCCCCCCCCGCCCCACCCCTTTTCGCCCTATCAGGGGTCGATGTAAATAAAAACCCAATAAAATATTTTTTTTTTTTTCTGACAAAAGTATTAATACTAAGTTTCGAGTTAATCGGACCGCGCGTTAAAATTCTTCCATACAAAATTTAAGACTAAGTTTTGAAAAACTTATAGTAAGAAACTTTATTGCTTACTTAGGCAAATATTCGTACCAAGTTTTAAGTTTATTAGCCAAATGAATATTTTTTTATATACATATATAAATCGTTTTTCACCCCCACAGGGGTGGAATTTAAAAAAATCGTTTAGGACATTTCCAAAACTTGACTCAAAGATTATTTATATCAATTTTCTCTGTAAAATTTACAACCCCTTTTCACCCCGTCAGGAGTAGATTTTCGAAAAACCCTGATGACGTTATTCTTTATTTTTGGTTCTAAGTATAAATACCGAGTTTCGAGTTAATCAGACTGCGGGTTAAAATTCTTCCATACGAAGTTTGACACCCCCAAATCCCCTTACTGAGGGTAGTTTAGTAAAACAAAAAATTACAAAGTTCATAATTTACTTAGATAAGTATTCGTGCCAAGTTTCAGGTTTATTAACCCAAGGAATAAGAGTGTTCATACAAACGAAATCCCCCCTTTGCACCCCCTTAAAGGTCGAATTTCCAAAAACCCCTTCTTAGTGCTCCCCTACTTCACAAAAGGAAGCCGTGTGAAAAATTTCACATTCCTAGTCCCAGTAGTTTCAGATTTTCGTTGATATGTCAGTCGGTCAGTTTCTCCTTTTATATATATAGATTATGTAGATGTCCTACAAAAGTGTAACCGAAGCACTAAATCGAAATATTGTAGATGTCAAAGCAAACAAAAACTCAAACTCAAAGCATTTATTTCAATTAAACCAATTACAGGCACTTTTGAATTGTTAAAGAGTCAGTCAGTTAGTCAGAAAATTGAAGCTAGTCGCCTGTTACGTAAATCTCTATGGAGAAGAATGGGCTAGAAACTCCATGGACACTCTTTTAAATCAAAATTATTACAAAATCCTGGGAACATTGTTCTTGTTGCTTCTATATGTGAGAACAATGTAAAAAATAAATAATTAAAAACAATTCAAAATATAAGATTAAAAATAAGTCCACGCGGGCGAAGCTGCAGGCAAAAGCTAGTCAGAAATAAGTATCTATGAGGAAGTCTGAAAGTGGCACCGCTGACTGAAAAGCTGTTTGAAAGGGGTACATGTAATGTGGAGGAGTGAGGCAAATGTTGTGAGGAAAGTTTTGAGTATGAGCGTAGATGGCTATAACAGTAGGGAAACACCTAAGAAACGATGGATGGACTGTGCGAAAGATGATATGGCTAGAAAGGGGGGTGACTACTAATATGACGACTAATAGAAAAGTATGGAAGAACAAGAAAAGTGCTGTCAATCCCAAATATATTAGGATAAGGGTTGGAGAATGATGAACAGTGATGACTGATTTCGGAGGTTTGCTCTCTTTGATGACATTCTAAATATTTGTGTGATAAGATATACACTCTTTGAAACAATCGTTTCCCGTGTGGCAGTTTAAAATATCCATCGACTGCCTCGTTGGTCTGGCGGTCGCAAACGCTACTGCTGAGCACGTCAGCTCCTGGGTTCGAATCCCAGGTCGGGCAGTATTATTGTTTTTTTCTATCAGGAATTTCTCAGTAGCAGCCCAGAGTATGCATTTGTATCCGGTAGATGTCCATAAGCTCGTGAGCTCGTGCTGGTTGTTTACATTTCGAGCAGTCTGCCTACTGTTACCATGTGCGACTGCTACCATGTGAGCTTGTTTAGAACTTTTTGTTTGCAGTTTATTTGGCTGTCGGTGGTAGGTAAGCTATTAAAGGAGCAATCTAGTTTAAAAATTATTTCAATAATTACTTTGGCAATATTGCCTCTAATTGCTGCATATATAGGGTGACTGGTAATTAGTGACACATGATTTTACACATGATAACAAGCAACTTTTACTATGGCACCAATCCCGAAATCGCGAAAAAAAATCAGCTCTTCCTTACATTTATGTTCGCATAACTCGTCAAAATGTAGGGACCAGCTGATTTTTTTTTTCGCGATTTCAGGATTGCTGCCATAGTAAAAGTTGCTTGTTATCATGTGTAAAATCATGTGTTTAAGTATCGGTCACTAATTACCAGTCATCCTATATGTATATTCTGTTTGTTCATGAATTTCTTATCTAGATTATAAAGGAATCGCTCAAAATTGCCTACCTATTGTTTGATGATTAGACCATTTAGGTTAAATTAATGGTTTAACGCTTGATGTTGTCGTGACGTCATAATTATTTGATCAATATTGCCCAGAACTGAGCAAATTGCTGGTTGCTGAAAGTAGTAGTTTTAACAGACGGACGAACTCGCACCATATGACACCCGCCGATGAGGACGCGACTAGCTGTCAACGATTTTCTCGCTCAAGAAACGTAAGTACAAAAGATGTAAGTAGGTTCCGTTTAGTAAAATAGATACATTAATATTAATAGTTGATCGCTGACTGTTCACACCGACTGTCCGCACCGGCGAGTACTCGTTTGTCGCAGCGACAAGAGCTATCAAAGAGGGCAGGTACTCGACGCTCGCTTGGCGAGCAGATAACTCGCTAAGAGACTCACGCTTGGTACATATGGATACCAGCGAGTAATCGCTGCTCGTTGCTCGCTTACTCGTTTTTAGTTGCTTGCTCTACTCCCTTTTCGTTAATAGCCGGCGATAGGACAGGTACCTAAGAGTTCCTTTTATTTAGTGTTTTGGGACAGAACTCTAAAGAAAAGAACTACATAACAAAAAAATCTTTATTTCAGACACTCGTTTTAAAAGCATAATACATAATCAACAATACAGTTAACATCACTATTTAATATTAAATAATTTGCGATATCAACTAGGTACCTACTCAAAGCAATGAGACAATTTACAGCCGTCCCCCGACGCGACGACGCTTGGATCAAAATATGTATTACCTACAACTTATAATAAATTTAAAGGTCCAGTTTGTTGGGGGGTTTTTTAAATTTTTAATTTAATTTTGTAATAGGTACGTCATTTGAATTATCGATTTCAGTTCAAAAGCTTGTTCAACGGTGCAAGTAAGTAAATAAAAAAGGTGAAATTGTATACGGGACCTTTGCGAGTTGGCTTCGGCCCCTCAAACGCCCTCCAAAGGACCGGGGACTCATGGTCCCGAGATATGTAAACATACATTCGCTCAACCTATGTTGTCCCACTGCTGGGCAAAGGTCTCCCCCATACTTTTCCAATTTTCTTTGTACTGTGCCTTTTCCGTCCAATCAGTAAGGTACGGGTCCAAATCATCACGCCAGCGTTTTTTAGGCCTGTCTCGGTGACGACGCCCGTATTCAGGCACCCACTGTGTGACGATCCTGGCCCATTTGTCTGGATGCATCCTATAAGTATGACCCGCCCAGTCCCATTTCAACCTCGCAGACCTAGCACCAACATACATTATACAAAAAAAAATAGTAACATTTTTTTATCTGACTTACAGAGGTATACAGATACAGAGTGATAATATAATATGAATGCAAATAGCCTGGTGCAAAATAAATGATCAATGACCCTCGTGCTAGGAAAAACCTGTGTGGGTTTCCTCTTATCTTCGGGGGCGTCAGCAGTCTGTTCATGCTGGAGACTCTTTGTCGAGTTGGTGTGATCTTGCAGCTGGCGCCCCTCAAGGCAGTATATTATCTCCTCTTCTGTTTTCTATTTTTAATAATCTCATTACCACCATGCTTTGGACTGCGTATCATCTTTATGCCGACGATTTGCAGCTTTACAGCCAGGCAAGTGCCGATAACATTTCCGATGCGATTGAGGAGCTAAACCGGGATTTAGGTGTGGTCAAGGACTGGTCTGATCAATTTGGGGTGGAAGTTAACCCTTCCAAGTGTCAGGCTATCATAATAGGGAGCCCCTACAGCATACGAAAGCTGAATGGCTTAACTGTGCCACCTCTAATGTTTGATAACTCCATCATTCCATTTAGCTCCAATGTTAAGGATCTTGGGGTGCATGTCAACACCTGTCTTGACTGGGAAAGCCGGTCACGACTATTTGTAAAAAAGTCACCGGAACGTTGCGGTCGCTCTATAGGTTGAAAAATCCCCTCCCATCACACATAAAGGCTATGCTTGTACCGTCCATAATCTTTCCCATAATTTACTATGGTGATGTTTGTTACTATGACCTGAATGCAGATCTCCTTAATAAACTTGACCGCCTTCTCAATAATTGCATTCGATTCGTTTTCAATCTTCGTAAGTATGACCAGCGCACCGATTGCTTTTAAAATGGTTACCTATTCGTCAGCGCAGAGAGGTGAGGGCTCTGTCTATGTTATTTTCTATTCTCGACAAGCCCACTTCTTCTTACCCGACTTTCCGTATTCAGTATTTATGCTCTGACCATAGTAAAAATCTTCGTTCCACTAACAATCGTCTTCTACGATGTCCTTCTCACCACTCTGGTTTCATTCACTCTTCTTTCTTTGTCCAGGCAGTCTTTCTTTGGAATTCGCTCCCTCTGAACATCAGGACGGTAACCAATCTATTGTCATTTAAAGTGAAGGCACGTGAGCATATACATAAGAAGTTGGCAGAAACATCCCAGCGCTGATTTGCTAGATTCGTTTTCTCCTTTTTTGAGCGTTATTTCTCCTGACGAAGTTTATTCCGTTTATAAGTATGTATATATCTATGTATTTATTCTAGTATTTATAGTTATTTTCGTATTATCTATCCCTTATGTTGCTCCTGCCATGTTTTCTATCTGCATTACCCTAAGGTTGACTGGTAGAAAATGCCTCAGGCATTAAGTCCGCCTTTGTACGGTATTATTTTTTACTTGTGCATAAAGTTTTAATAAATAAATAAATAACCATCCATACAGTCATATTATTTGAAAACACCTTTACCATACGAATAATAACTAGTATTGTTTAATTGCGGATTAAATTTCACTTTGGTGTCTTTATATGACATAATAGTCGGAGGTGATTTAAATCCGTTTAAGTATTTATACACGAGTGAGGGATGGATAAACTTAGCTTCTCTTCCATAAGCTGAAACTCTAAACTTTATTGGGTCGTCGAAAAATAGTTCGACATAGAAGTGTGTCTCCATGAAGCCGAATCCGAAGCACAAGCCCTTAGGCCCGGCGCCCGCGCACCAACGGCGCAACTTTAACTTTGGTAGCCTATAATTTAGATGGCCTTCATACTCAGCTGAGAATACTACGCAAGAGTATTCAATATCCGCGATGATCGTCACCTTGGGCAGAAATTACGAAACACTACTGTAATGGCTCCTGCAAACAGGCACGACACGCGACTCAACACAAAGGCACTGCGTGTCGCGCGACGAGCGGCACCTTTTTGCAGGAGCCTTTATAGGGACCTAAATAATCAAATGAACAGTTGTTGTCATTATGCGCGTTTATAATTTCTAACATGGCGGTATTACCGTAGCTGTCCACGTCCACGTCACGGCCTCACCATAACACAGGACAGTAAAATGTATGGGAATATATGAAGACGCTTTTTAATTTCCGTGCATGATAAATGATAATGTTATAAACGTGCACGTATTTCCATACATTTTATGAATAAATAATATCATCACGTTAGAAATGAGAAAAGTGCACAATGGGTGTATACCAAGCTGGACTAACGAAATGATTGATACGGTCCACCGGTGAGGTCTACCTGCGCACGCATATCTGCAAAGGTAGACGTCTGGTGTGGCCGCCATAGCCATAATGTCTTTTTTAAGCAATACGCGCGCATCTCCTGTCCTTGTCACATGGCAGTGACTCGTGGCAAGCTCTAAACAACTTCCTTCATTTGTTTCCACTGCAGTCACTGTCGCAAGCAGGGCTTGAAACCGGTACCAAAAATACAGGTTCTGTACCGGTACTTAGCGTTTCTTGTCATTGCGGTACCTGGGTACCGGTCCCAGACGGGTACTGGTACTCAACTAATGCCTATTAACTGTAGGAATAATATAGGTAAATCCTACTTTCTCGCTGTGGTTACTTCCTTTCTTATAAGTAGATGTGATCCGGGGCGATGGAAAGAAAGTATTCAGGTAAGTATTGCAGCTAGCTGATAAAGTTATAATACGTAACAAGGCGGTACCTACACAAAAATAATTTAAGCACAAGGAGAACGGAGGAAATATAAGCACAGATAGGTCACAAGTATAGTCACCAAGTTCACAAGCACAGGTGTCGGAAGCGAAAGTACAGCGGATCGAGATAGTCAATAAAATCCGATCACAGTTTGGTGAAATGCAATACTACTTTCAATATAATCTATAAGCGGGTATAAGCAGAATAGTAAGCAGGTGAACGGCGAGCGCTCCGCGTCGAGAGTAGAACAAGACTGGTGTGTCGATGCGCGCGCGCCTGCGCCTGCGGCGTACAACCTAACAGGTTTATTTCTATAAACCTGTTAGGTTGTACGCCGCAAAAAAAAAATCTGCTGTTTAATAGAAAAGTTTAAACCTATTTGACCAAAATGTATGAAACAGCTGATTTTTTTCGTGATCTCATAGTTGGTCCCATAGTGAAAGTTGTTCATGTTCATGGGTAGAACACCCTGTAAAAATTTCGAGACGGTAAAAAAAATCATCCAGTATATGTTATAATGTAAATACTATGCATAATTATGTGTAGATATGTAAATTATATGTATATGCCGCTATGTAACTATCGTTTTTACTTACTTCGGTTTTTTCAATCTAACTTACGGAAATATTTTTTAGTACCGGTACAGTACTGATACTGGTTAAAATAACCAATAGTACAAGTACTACGTCTGGTACTGGTATCACACCAAGGCCAATGATACCAGTTTCCAAAAAATACCGGAATTTCAAGCCCTGGCCGCAAGACGTGTCGCTTGAATGCGTAACTCATGGCCGCGAGGTAAGGACTTACGTTATGTCTTAACACTGCTGGGTTTTCTGTCTTTGAGATCTCCATGTCTTCAGTGTAGAGCTCTTGTATCGTCTCTCCATCGTCGCAAGGACCGAACCTCTGAACGTTGGATAATGCTGAAAACAAGAAGTTCCCTTTAGCAGTATTATGTGTCTCCGAACAGCTCGACCAATCCCGGACTCTAACTGAGCGTCAACGTAGCACTCGAACTTCTACGGTATTATTGTTGAACAAAATTCGATTTTGCAAAAAAATTTTTTTGAAGTTCGCGGGCTACATTAAGAAATCACCAGTAGCAGGGGTATTATTAATAAGTGTTTGATTTTATTTCCATGATTATAATTTAATTTAATTTTTTGTGATTTTTAATTTAATTTAATTTTTATGATTTTTAATGTAATATTTAATTAAATTTAATTTTTTGACATTTTAATTTATATTATTTGAGTGATTATTATTACAGTGGATTTCATTTATTACGACCTTGGTTGTAGCGACCATTTACCTATAGCGACGTTAAATCTAAGTCCCTTGAATTTAAAGCATACTTTAGTACAAAATTCATGTGGCTATAGCGACTTTGGATGTAACGCCGAGTTCGGGTGTAGCGACTGTTTTTAATGAATCATTTGTAACAAATTCCTAGAAATCCCATGCAGATATTGCGACCGGAGTCGGCCGCCAAAGACACAAAGATTTTTTTCTTTCACAAACATTTCTTATCTTTTGTTTACATCCATTGCACACAGATGGTCAGCAAGTGTGGAGACCTTTACCTTTTGTTTATAGATATCAACTAAGTAGGTAGGGGAAGCGTGTACGTTTCGGAGCTTTTATGGTTCAGTTACAAAGTGATATTCTGAGTAGCAACTGGGTTTAGTAAACTTTTGAATAAGTATGGCTGCTAGACGCACATTCACTGTTAAAGAAAAGGCGGAAATCATTTCAAAATTGAAAAACGGTGAAAACAATGCTGATTTGTGCAAAGAGTACAAAGTTTCCCATTCAACAGTATCTACGATGTGGAAAAACCGTGATAAAATATTAGAATGCTTTGAATCCAAATCCTTAAAAATTAAGAAAAACCGCAAACCGACGCATCAAGATATCGAAAATGCCCTTCTAATGTGGTTCAAAGCCCAAAGAAGCCAAAACGTACCTTTGAGCGGTCGTCTGCTGCAAGAAAAGGCTAATCAATTTGGCAGACTGTTTGGAAAAATGGATTTTGAGTGTTCGGAAAGCTGGATATACCGATTTCGTCAACGACACGATATTGTAGTAGGCAAAGTTTGTGGAGAAGCCGCTAGTGTATCGCAAAGTGACTGTGACAACTGGCTAAAAACAGTTTTCCCAAAATTGACTGAAGGTTATACTGATAGCCAAATATGGAACGCTGACGAGACAGGTTTGTTTTTTAAGTTAACTCCTGACAAAACCTTGAAATTTAAAGGGGAAAAGTGCGTTGGTGGAAAATTATCAAAAGATAGAATCACCGTGCTTGTTGCATCAAGTATGGCAGGGGAAAAAAGAAAATTATTGGTCATAGGCAAGGCAAAAAAACCCAGATGTTTCAAAAATGTTAAATCTTTGCCAGTTGATTACGAAGCAAACAAAAAGGCCTGGATGACTTCAGAGATTTTCGAAAAAGTTCTACGCAAATGGGACTCCCAGTTAAGAAATAACAAAAAGAAGATCATTTTATTTATTGACAATTGCCCAGCTCATCCTAAAATAGAGAATTTGACCAACATAAAACTGGCATTTTTACCACCAAACACTACATCAGTGATTCAACCGATTGATCAAGGGATAATTAAAACCCTCAAAAGTCATTATAGGAAGATTTTAGTACAGAAAATGATGAACGACATTGAAAACTCGGCAGGCCCGTTTTCCGTTAATATTTTAGATGCCATTGAAATGGTAACTACGGCATGGGCTCGGGTGACTCCAGATACGATCAAAAAGTGTTTTCTACACGCTGGGTTCCGTAAATCTTCGGCTATCACAACAATTGACGACGACTCCGATGATGAATTGGACATACCATTGGCACAACTGACTACAGTATCATCAAGCGGAACAAATGTTGCGGACTAGGCAACATATGTTGATATTGACAGTCAACTTATCACTACTAGCGATTTGTCCGATAGTGAAATTGTTGAAACTGTTGTTCCATCACATACGACGCAAGATGAGGAAAATGAGGAGGAAGAAGAAGATTGCAAGGAAGGTGAGATTCCTACAACTAAGGATGTGTTAGGTGTTGTAACAAAGCTTAAAAGATACTGTTTATTTGGTGATGGAAAGGATATTATAGATATTGAAGAAGTAATGAAAATAGAATACACCCTACATCGTACACTAGCACAAAAAAATAAATTGAAGCAAACTAATATTACACATTTTTTTAAATGTACCGGTGAATAACTATGTGTGCAAATATTTTCAATAATAAATGAATATAAACTACACATGTGTACGTGTCTGTATCTCTTTACCTTTGCTTGTAACGACTTCCGGATATAACGACGAAAATAGAGTGGTCCCTTCATTGTCGTTATACCCGAAATCCACTGTATTTTTATATATATGTAGATATTTATTGTTATATAATTTGTAATTTTATTCCAATTAATGAAACTGTAACAATATGATCTGCAATGGATTGAAATAAATTATTTGAATTGAATTGAATTGAATAAGTCCCATCACATGCCCAGATAAGGCGTTTGCATCCAAAACTAGTCATCAATGTAACTTACTCCTTCTCATCACGACGTGGTTGTCGGCCAGAGTGGTGATGGCAGGTCTGCCGATCCTCTCGACGGTGCGCTGCACCCACTCGTGGTACATACCATAGTCCAGGAATCTGGCAGGGGCCTGACACCCCGGCCCGTATACGCCGAAGCCCAGCTGAAATGATCAGTAAGCATAAGCAGTCATGTTGCGCCATTATGGCACATTGGGTACATATACTACATGTACATGTACTATCGAGGAACCTTACATCTGACCAGTTTGAAAATAAAATCCCGTGCATATGATGATCACATCTGTTAGCAAGCGTTACTATAGCGGCCGAGCACTGCAAGCAAGAATAGTCCTTACGGTGTATAGATGTTCGTTTCTCCCATGGTACTGTAGAGGCTTTAATTGGGCCTGCCTTTAGCATGAAACCTTCGCGAGTTATTTGATACGTTTAAAAGACAAGCATTGATTTATTTAGATAGCATAGGTTTGAATTTGACAGGATAGGAAGATGGTTTTATATTGAGCCAGTGCTAATATTACGTTTCTGATGTAATTTGCTTTCAGTAACCTATTAAATAATAATATAGTGCACCTATGAGTCTGTGATTGTATTGTTGACGCCCTTCCCACACACCAATATGCACATCTCACACTACATATCAAACACGAAGACACGACCCCGGCAGATCATTACAAATTGGTGGAGGCGCCCTATTACGCATCAAGGAGTGCGCGGTACTGTCCCGCGTGTTTTTCAGATACAGCAAGACCTCTCGCATAGCCGAGCGAGACGAGACGAGACGGGTGTGATGTTAAAGAAGCATTAGAGGCACACACAGAGGAGTGCCCCATACAAAGTTAAGTATTATTCATTGTGTTGTATGAGCGGAATGGCTCCAGACAAATATTATTACTCGGGCTTTAACCAATGCCTCGAACAGTTCGTAGAAGATTTTAGATGCCTAGCCGTATAAAGAGGATACGGGAGGATACTGGGTGCATGTATTGAGGGCCCCGCAAAGTCATTTTATCGATACACGTAGCACGACGATATGAGTTTCTTAGAGATATGTGATGCGCTGAGAGCGGAATTCGGGTGCAAATGTCATAGGGGAATTGTTCCTGGTAGTATGCCAGAGAAAACAATTACACAGAAACCGTCGGAAGAAGCTGAACGGGAGAATTTTATAAAACCAAATGTTGATGCACCTATAATTTCTAGCGGGAGACAAGAGGACCCACTAGACGATGTAGACGATGATGACGATGAGCCAAGCTGCCTAGAGAGCAGCCCTGTCCATGATGAGCAGCTGGAGTCGACTCAAGCGGTCGAGAATGAACACGAGGAAGAAATGAAAATATCGGGTCAGTTCAGTCATTGTATTAACTCTAATGACCATGTTTCAGAACAGCAGAGCGAATATGTTGATCACGACATCCAATTTATAGAAAATAACATCGCCGATGATCAATTTTTCGAAATTAATCCCGACCAAAATATCTCTGAAATAAAGGAGATTGGGCATTCCCGGGTAGCGACTAAAACAAAGGACGATGGGCATTCGTCGCTATCCACGGATGAATTTAATGAATTAAATATTTATAGTAAGCTGGATGAGGATGACGTCGAGTCATGCGCACTAGATCCTGGTAAAATAAATAATAATTTCACTCATAACCAACGAAAATATAATTTTGTTCTTAGTGTCCCCTTACGACGTAAGCCTGCGGTGCACGGTTTAACAAAAATATCAAGAAAAAAAAATTTATTTGTTAAAGATACCAAAATGAAAAACTTTGTTCTTAAACCAAATAATTTTAAAAGAAGGCCTAGGAAAACCAATAAAAATTTTATAAAGAAGTGTTCTATTATAAGGTACACAAACAAGTTCTTAAAATTGAATAAGGCTCCTTTTAAATTATTTATAGATACTTTTATTAATAACAATGAATGGAAACTTTTTCTTTTGACAATCATCTAACCTTTTCGGTTATTGTCTTGTAATGCCATGTATTGTTTTTCTTTTTATGTCATTTAACTTTTATTGTCATGTCAATGTCACTTAAATGTAAACATCATTTTGTATTAGCTCATTATTTAAGTTTGGCGAATGTAATATTATACTAATGCATTGTTTTTGTGTGTCATTTCATATTGTACGAGACACTTCGGATGCGGCAAGGAGAGCCAGGGAGGTGCTGTGCCTCTCAGCTCTCAGCCTTCCTCCGAGCGTGAGGGTGAACTTCATCTGGACTTCGTCTGAACTTAGACTTCTATAATTAATATATTTTCGGCCCAGTTTAGGATGTACACTCTCCAGATTTATTAAGGCGTATTAGAAGAGGAGTATAGTTATTTAAAACTATGGTTCCATCCTAGAACGGGGAGGGGAGGGGTAAGCAGTCGAATTGAAACCACCTTGCTGACGGGACATAGTCCTTGCGACATGTGTCAGGTTGACACAACTGGTCGAATTTACGATTGTGGATCCACAGTTTGGTCAGAATTGTCTGACAGTCAATGAAGCTTAGTGAGTTCGCGATATTTTTGAGATTTTTCCTCTGGAGTGTAGCCATGAGTTAGGACTTCGTATGAACTTTTACTTTTTGACTTTTTTCCTCCCTCTGGCTCATTAACGTCCGCCGGTGTGGTGAAAGATTATGACGTAAAGTTTAGTTTTTCTTTCTTTTCGCCATCGCACCCGAAAGAAGCAGGCGCGGGTCGATAAATCAATAATTTCACACAGTTAATCCGAATAAAACCAAAGTGTCACGATCCTCAGCGTTGAAACAGCGATTGCCATGAGATAGTGATATGAAACTAACCAGTCTCCAGCGTGTGCCCACTTTCACCACGAGTATAGCCCCACTCCGCCAGACGCAGTGACCTCCCGACACACTCCTGGCACAAGCCGTGTGGGAAGGCCACAAGGTATCCATGTCCAGCTGGAAAAGAAAACTGGCTTTATGGATATAGTATTTAACCTTCCAGGTATGAGGTACTTGATCTAAGACACAAGACACACATCAGAAAACTCCGAAAGCCCTTAGGGTTTGATTTAAGCTAGGCTATACAAGGTGTAACTTAAATAACGCACAACCTCTTAAGGGGTCATTGTACTCATCACTATGAACAACTTTGACTATGGGACCAAACGTGAAATCGGTAAAAAAAAGTCAGATGTTCCCTATGTTTTGGCAAGTCATGCGAACATAAATGTACACAGTGTAACAGTAGATTTTTTTTCACGATTTTAGGTTAGGTCCTATTGTAAACGTTATTCATAATGATGAGTACAATGACCCCTTAAGAGGGTGTGCGTTATTTATGTTACATCTTGTATATAATACTGTCACTCACCCTATCCCCTAAGCAAAATCAGCCGAAAACAGTCTAGTATCATGATAAGATTTCTTCTCATACAGAGTACGAAGCAACCATGACCACGCTTTCCCTTTGGCTATTTCCTCACTATATGACAAGCCAAAATTACCACAATGGAATTTAAACGTGTCCGTACTGTGCATGTTCCTTCACAGCCAAGAAAGGTTTCATTAGCTACATATGAGCACATGCTCGTAACCTATGGTCGTCAGAAACAAAAACAGTCACCGTAGGCGACATCGGCATGGAATGTATTATTATTCCCTTTATTTCAATAAATACATATAAAATACTAGCTTTTGCCCGCGGCTTCGCCCGCGTGTATGTCGGAATATATCAAATCAGTATCTACCCTACGTGTTAATCCAGGTTCTAAAACATCTGAATGCCAAATTTCCTCTAAATTCAATCAACCGTTTTTGCGCCAATCCGGAATATACTCTTCCCGACAAATAACAAACGGACAAAAATTCTAAAAACTATAGTCTGCGCAACAGACTCGTTCAATCACTTCTTTTCAAATATATGCAATGCACAGTTCTGACTTCGTTACTATTTTTAACCGACTTCAAGAAAAGGAGGAGGTTATCAATTCGGTTGTATGTTTTTTTTTAATGTTTGTTACCGTTCCTCCGTCATTTATAAACCGATTTGAATTTTTTATTTTTTATTTGAAAGGAAATACTTTCAGATTGGTCCCATTTTTATCAAAATCCAGTTCTGATGATAGGATCCATGAGGAATTGAAAGAACTCCTTAAATATTATTGGCAAACACATAGTGATTTTGGTATTTTCGTCAACAAATCAAGCATTTGTATTCAGAAAGTATGATTTGGTGAAGTGGAACTGACGAAGAAGACCATAGATGGCCACAGGAACTCATCAATGATAAATATTTCACGGGTGGCGATAAGATATCTCGATTAAGATAGTTAAACGACTATGACGAAGCAAATTTAAATAAATGCTTCTGATGAAAATGGTACCTACCATTGAACTCAGATCAGTAATAAAACAATGCATCCTAGCCGTGTTGGGGCTTAATGGAAATGTCATGAGATGCACACGGGCTATAAATTATTTTTAACCGACTTCAAAAAAAGAGGAGGTTCTCAGTTCTTCGGAATCTTTTTTTTTATGGTTCCCCGATTACTCGAAGACGGCTGGACCGATTTGGAAAATTATTTTTTTTGTTTGAAAGGGTATACTTTCCAGGTGGTCCCATTGTCATCAGGTCAAGATCTGATGATGGGTCCTGGAGAAATCGAGGGAACTCTTCAATATAGGCACAGCTATAGCGATTTTGGTAGTTTTTATAGTAACTTGTGCATTTGCTCTCGGAAAACAACATTTGGTGAAGTGGAACTGATGACGAAGATCACAGATGCTAAGATGGATACTGGAACAACTCAATAATAAGTATTTCACGGGTTGAGATTCCATTATTTTAAAATTATTACTAAGCAATAGAAGCTCGTCACAATGCATATGGTGAAGTGGAGCTGATGGTGAAGTACCAAGAGAACTCCTCAACAATTAACGTCCCTGCATCGGGAAAAGCAATGTTTTGTAAATGGTGATGTGCAGTTGCCATTAGGCTATTGTAACTCAGATAAATTACAAACAGACCCACTAAAAAGTGAAAAATAAAAACAACCGACTTCCAAAACAAACACTACATAGTGAAAAATTACTTCAATTTCGGAAGTCAGTGGCAAAAACCTAAAATACAGATCCAAAGACACCGACTTCCGAAAAAGTATTGGTACCAAGTTTCGAGTTAATATGACAGCGCGTTAAAATTTTTCCTTACTGTTCGTTACTGTTCTTACGGTCCTAATGTCCCTTAGTTGTTTTAAAAAACTAAGAGTGACAATTTTTATTATTTCCTGAGGCAAATATTGCCAAGTTTCAAGTGTATTAACCAAAGGGATAAGATTTTTCGTCTAAACTATATCCCCGCTTTTCACCCCCACAGGGGTGGAATTTCGAAAAATCGTTTCGGATTTTCCATAACTGAAATCAAAGATTTCTTATACCAATTTTTGAGTTAATCAAGTCACACAGTAAAATCTTTCTCTTAAAAATCTAATTACCCCTTTTCACCCCGTCAGGGGTAGTTTTGAAAAACCAATAGTAAGAAACTTTATTTTAAAAAACTAAGAGTGACAATTTTTATTATTTCCTGAGGCAAATATTTGTGCTAAGTTTCAAGTTTATTAACCAAATGAATTAGATTTTTCATCTAAACTATATCCCCGGTTTCCACCCCCACAGGGGTGGAATTTTAAAAAATCGGTCAGGATATTTCCAAAACGACTCAAAGATTACTCATACCAATTTTCGAGTTAATCAAGCTACGCAGTAAAATCCTCCCCTATAAAATTGACTACCCCTTTTCACCCCATCAGGGGTAGATTTCGAAAAACCCTGACACAGGTTATTCTTTATTTTTGGTCTTTAGTATAAATACTGAGTTTCGAATTAATCGGACTGCGCGTTAAAAATCTTCCATACAAACTTTGACACCCCTCAACCCTACTCTTGAAGGTAGTTTAGAAAAACAAAAAATTAAAAAGTTCATAATTTACTTAGATAAGTATTCGTGCCAACTTTCATGTTTATTAACTCAAGGAATAAGATTTTTCATACAAACGAAATCCCCTCTTTTCACCCCCTTAAAGGTCGAATTTCCAAAAACCCCTTCTTAGTGCTCCCCTACGTTATGAAAGGAAGCCGTGTGCAAAATTTCACGTGCCTAGTCCCAGTAGTTTCGGCTGTTCGTTGATATGTCAGTCAGTCAGTCAGTCAGTCAGTCAGTTTCTCCTTTTATATATATAGATTAGAATATAAAAAGTATAAAAACATTTAAAAATATAAAAATAGTAGCCCACTGGTATCGGGAACAGGGTCCAAGCTACCGGCGGTCAGGGCTGCAGAGAGAGGAACCTCTTAACAATGCGAGCCGTGTCCAGAAGTACCGCTTTCTGAATCAAGCCCTTAATCCAGCTGCCCAACGAGAGCCTCCTTAGGTGTTGGTCGAGGCTCTTCGCAATTAAGGCAACCTCACGAGCTAAGTCTACTACTTGACTACTTGACTACATACGTATTGTAATTTTTTTTTATGTCTTTGACATTTCTCGGGACCCTGGGGTCCCGGAACTTTGTAAGGCGTGCGAGGGGCCGAAGCCA
This sequence comes from Fissipunctia ypsillon, assembly GCA_947568875.1. Taxonomy (NCBI): domain Eukaryota; kingdom Metazoa; phylum Arthropoda; class Insecta; order Lepidoptera; family Noctuidae; genus Fissipunctia; species Fissipunctia ypsillon. The sequence goes on along the minus strand of OX387665.1, from coordinate 1,766,516 downwards.
ACTCACAGAGGCCCGTTAGACGCTTTCAATGAAAATGAGGCAACAACCGACGATTATCCCTGTTCGCACTATGCAAATGCACTCAAGTTGGTGTAGGACTATTGCAGGATATGGAAACAAAAATAATTATTGGGCTATAGGTTTGAGTGGCTAAAGTAGACTGGTTATCTAAAACTATGGAAGGACTATGGTTCCTGCCTGACCAATGTTTTATAAATACAATACACGGATAAAATGGCAGTGGATGACTTGTACACTCAATAATGGGCCCCAGAAACGGTCGCTAGCACATATTGTCGTAGCGACAAAGGGGCAACATGTCCTGAGGTGCTTAAGAGGAGTAGAGAGGTATTCCACGGCTATCAGGACAATCCCGGAAGTACGGTCAAGACCCCTACCAGCATCTTACTGGAATAAAATAATAATCCCCATCGCCGTCACGACGTCAACGTAGAGATACGGCGATGGGGATTATTATTATTATTAAGCCAAAATTGTAGAGAAAGTTACTTACGTCTGACCGCCTATAAAAATTCTTGCATTGTTCCGGAGAAACGTATTTCATTTTGTGTATCCTCATCTTGGACCGCTTACAATCTAGAAAACTCAAACTCAAAGTATTTATTTCAATTAAACCAATTACAGGCACTTTTGAACTGTCAAAGAGTCGGCCAGTTAGTCAGAAAGTTGAAGCTAGTTCCCCATTCCAAAACATAGATCTCTATGGAGAAGAACGGGCAAGAAACTCCAAGAACACTCTTTTAAATCAAGATTATTACACATTAGATACATACATTACACACATTATACATACATTATTCTTGTTGCTTCTTTATGTGAGAGCAATGTAAAGAAAAATTAAAAACAATTCAAAATACAAGATTGAAAACAAGCCCTGGCAGTTAAGATATGACCAGTCTCCACTGATGGCGCCCGTTCACGAACATGACGCGTGGATCAGCACCATCCAGCTCAACCATTTTGTAGGGAACCGAACGGTCCAACACACGCGCCACCATCAGCGAGACATTTAAGTGCGCATGATATACTCTCAACTGCCATACTCTTTTAAGTCAACATACCTACATCATAACATAATAAACAGCTCCATGGTACTCACATTTACAAAATTGAAAAAATGCTTCTAAATTATACAAAACTATAGTTTGCAATGATTCTATTTAAAAGATTAATAAAATTTTACTACCAAAAGGAAAGAAAATCCTACCTATTGAAGTATGCAACAGCTAAAACTTGATTAAATAAAAATAAAATATAAACAGCAAAGATCGTAATGGCAGGAAAAAAAGGGTCTCATTTCTTCCAAATATTAATATTTTAATAAGTGAGCCCAAGTGGTGTGGAGCAGGACCAGCACTAAGCCAAGCATTTTTATCTACGGTATAATTATCCAACATAATAATATGTTTATCTACATAACACTATGTAGAGTATTTAAAACGTGCATTAAACGCACACACGTTTAATGTACCTATGTTTTAAATTTCTTCTCATTTAATTGAAGAATATCGAGTGGTATTTTATTAAAACATTTCACACAGTACCCCATAAAACGAAGTATGTAATTTAGACAGTCTGAAACGTGGTTGATCTAACTTGTTCCTATTTCTAGTGTTAAAATTATGCCTGTCACTCATCTTACTAAAAAGATATAGATTTTTCCTAACATTCATGTTTTCATATATAGGGTGACTGGTAATTAGTGACCGATACTTAAACACATGATTTTACACATGATAACAAGCAACTTTTACTATGGCATCAATCCTGAAATCGCGAAAAAAAAATCAGCTGGTCCCTACATTTTGACGAGTTATGCGAACATAAATGTGCACACGGAGTGCCAGTCTAAGACCAAAAATGTTGCCTGTCCTTCTGAATAGAAATCGACGCGTTGTAACGAACAACTCGTTGCACCTTTATGTGTAACTGACCGACTAATTGACACAATTCAAAAGTACACGATATTAACAGTGGACAAAATTAGCTAAACAGAACACTTACGGAACCAATAAGTTAATTTGTAAATGTCGACTATAGTAATAAGTACCTATTTTCACTTAATAACTTCTTAAACAAAATGATACCTACTGTCAGATAATACCATAGCAAAGAAACTGTCGTCCTTGAAATGTGACGGCGGTGGACAAATGGGCCGCAACTCTGAAATAATGTATTTTAAAAACTTGTAACTTAGTAGTCTTTAAGGCCAGAAAAGTTACAATTTCAGAAAGGAAACCGTATCTCTCCAGCGTGAAAAATAAAAATAATAACATGAAAACACTTATAACTACGTGCTAATGCCTATCGCAATAAGTCCACCTGTGTACATTTGTGTGCTTAAAGTATTATATAAATAATAAATAAATAAAGTACTACCTTCCTTTACTTGGGTAAGGCGTTTGATTTCGTATAACAGGAATTAATACTGCATAAATGGAAATTCAATCGTAATCATAGTCCTAGACACGACTAGTTCAAGAGCTGCATGCTCAGCATGGTCTGTACACAATTAGCAAGAATTACAAATAATAATTGCAACAAAGTGAAAAGATGTAAAGAGGTGTCCTCCAGGGCAGAATCCTGGGCCTTCTCTTCCTTTCCTATTATTGACAGGGAGATCTGTGAAAGAAGATCGATGTCTCCTCTATAAGGTGTCATCTCCAATGGAAACCAATATACTGTTTACAGGGAGCATGTTCATGAAGATGAAGAAGATATTTCGTTGTCTCACCAATTGTCGTGTGGTCGATTTCCAGCTGGATCATAGCCAGTGTACTATAGGTGTTCTTAGAATAGTCAGAATGGTAAGTGTAGTCACGAATGCCGACAGAGGGTCCGGTGCAGTTGTGACCGATAACAACGCGTGCTCGAGACCTGAGAAAAGAGAATTAGGGGTAAAGTAAATACTTGTAACGGACAGAATTGTGTATAACGTGTATCAGAAATGTGTGATCATATTTAAGGGTGTAGTACAGACCATCCAACTGAATAACTTTCTCCAACATCCAACAACCAACATCGTAATTGCGTAAAATTATCATCTGTCCCATAAAAACCTTCAATACCTTCTCGACAATACATAAACTGTATCAAAGTTTAAAATTAAACTTAAGTCTCGATGTTTTGTCAAGCCGCAATAACCGTGCGAAACAGAGCTAGTAATTCTATAGTTAGGTATTATTTAATAAGTGTATATTTACCTGAAGTTATATTTAGGCAGCTTGTCGATTTCATTAGCTGCTGCAAGAACTATCTGCCTGGTAACGAGCACCACCGCAGTTGTGAACTTATGTCTATCTAAATTAAAACACATGTACCGTCAATTATTTTGCCAGTTATTTTATAAGAAGCTTCATGTAACTTCTTAATAACTGCCTCTGTAGCTGGCATCCGTCAATGAAGCGCGCGTTTAAAACTCATATTTTTTTTAAATACAGCGCTGGTTTATATTGTATCCTTCAATACACGGCAATAATTATAAAATAATTACTAATTTATAATCATTTAAAACATTAATATAGATTTCGAATTTAAATTTGCTGCCAATAAGACTATTTCGTGAAAAAGCAATTTGCAGTAAATATTCTGCTTTTAACTATTTCATCAAATTTTGAATTTCGCGGGCTACTTTGAAGAAATCATCTTCAGTTATGCAGCAGAGTTTGGCACAGGCTGTACATATTAACTTACTGTAAGGATAGTACAGAACACCAAGCCATGGATAGGTCTCCATTCTGGCGACGCCCTCGTAAACGTGCGATACTGGAGAACTGTCGATACCGCAGGACATGGATATTACTGAAAACGATAATCATGGCCAACTATATAATATAAATTATTTTATTATTAAGAGACTTACGTGGCCATTACACCTTATCCCCAGATTGGGAGCCAGTTTCGTCGTAAAACCTCTTTAGTAAACCAAAAAGTCCCTATGTAATGTATATAAAACCATAATAATTTATGAAACCGCCGGAATTAATAAAAACAAGAAGAAATTAGGTAATTTATAAAAAAAACTGAAACAATTTTTGTAAAAAAAATGCTATTATACTGTAAACGAATTTTTAAATGATAAACTATAAGCGCTTTAATTATTATCTTTTATTACTAGCAGACATTGTTCTGTCCAAACAATAGTTCATACAAAAATCCCATAGAAAAAAGGACTTAGTTATTCCCATTTTTAAAACGCGGGAAACTTTTCCAATGTTTATTTCCCTAAAAACCTTATTCGATCTATTACGAACATTTTAAAACAAAAAAAAAAATGAAATCGGATCCGCCGATCTCACGTGATGCACTCACCAAAAACAGCATTTCATTTTTAGGGTCCGTACCCGATGGCCCTAAACAGAACCCCATTGCTAAGCCACTGCTGTCCGTCCGTCTGTCTGTCAGAAGCCTATATCTCATGAACCGTAATAGCTAGACAGTTGAAATTTTCACAAATTGTGTATTTATATTGCCGCTATAACAAAAAATAATAAAATAAAGTTAACAATTAAAGGGTGTCCCCATACAAGAAACGCGGTTTGTTTTTACTAAAGTCAAAAAAATGTCAAATATTGTACAGTGGTACGTAGCCCTTCGTATGCGAGTCCGAGGATTAGTACAGGAATTATATTCATTTGAAAATTCATACATAATTAGAAAAAAAAAACCCTAATAACATTAGATATGGTTAAGAATAGGTAAGTTAAGTAAGACAGTAATCTTACTTATTACTATTTGGCTGCGCCCGACAGGGTCCTTATTGAGCTCATTAGATTTTAAGTTACCACCTAAGTATACATTATAGAATGCAAAAAAAGATTGAGTATTGAGTATGAAAGTGAAGCACTTACCTTCACTTATACACGATGATAAACTTAACCAAATACTGAGGATAAGCATGGTGATCCAATTTAATCCAGACTATCACAATCAACTTCACTATAGCACCCTACACATGATCAATTTTTCGCCATCAAAAAAATAATACGTATTATAGTCCTTGCAATTCACAAGCGCGCGTATGTAACTCCTTATGTCATTGTAATAAGGTATGGAAGTAATAATAATATAAATTGCAGTCATTGGCGCGCGTTCGTGAAATGTAATACCTAAACTTGAAATTGGTTTAAAATCAATTTAAAATAAAATAACAAAATAACTAAAACTGTGTTAACTTTTATGTCAATGAGTTCGATCAAGGACAACAACTAGATGTATGTCCAGTAGACAAATTAGGAGTGGATCGGGTTTGTCCAATGTGAAATATACAAATGCTTGTAAACATTTTTATAGATTGTTATAACATCCCTTCTCAAAAACAATCACCTGTTTAGACAACATCCTCAGTCGCCAAAACAATAACTTGAATGGTTGAAATTCAAGACCATTCACCGTATGGCTGCTCGAGCGCGCGCAAAAAAACGAGGTTGCCGGCCCGATTACGATAAACAATCAACCACTAACAAAAAACTGACAGCTAATATTTTTTTCGGAATCATAGACGAAACTCGTTCCAGTGTTGTCATATATCGAAATGCTCGGAATTTAATAACGCACGAAACGAAATGCTTGGACTTCGAAAATACTACGTAGTAGTGAAGTAATATCGACTAATATGGAGTGACTAAAAAATATTTTTTTTGGGCTTCACGTTCCTGATTGCAGTGTAAGATTTCTGAGAGCAAGAATCTTGTTACTGTACTCGACCTAACGGTTCATTTAAACTTGGAACGGGGTATGATTTCCTTCCATGACTTGTACGCATATATCTTTTTATAGGATGCCATCAATAAATTGTGATAGAGGCAGAGGGAGAGGAAGGCCAACGTAAAGATGGATGGATTGTGTGAGGAATTATATGAAAGACAAGGGAGTGAATGGTAACGTGACGGTTGACAAGGGACAAGGACAGGAAGATGATAAGTGGAGGAGGCCCTCAGGTTGGATGGCGCGACCAACTTCTCATTGTAACTGGTAGCGGACTGAATGAAAGTAGTTGATGAAAGCAGATGATCGAGTTAAATAGCTTATAATTGGAGAGGTAGTATGTCCAGCAGTGGACTTGATTGAGTTCAAATGGGTTACGTTTGTAACGTTTTTGTAATGGTTTAGAAAGAAGTATTAGGAATATCCAAAAAATATATATTATAAATGTACATATATCTAGCTACAGCCTCATCCTCACTGAGACTTAATGTACTCAAATATTTTGATAGTGGCAGTGCTTTTATTCATAACTTATAAATGAACTTTAACTCTTAAGGTTTACATAATTTTTATACGCCCGTTCAATATAACGCAAGTCGTCCGCGCATCAACGGTGCTTAAAAAAACGCCGTGTGCACAAGCTCTTAAAATACAGGGTTTTTAGCGTATTCAATATCACCATAACTAACTTCCGCTCCGTATGCGGCCACGTTGAAGGAACACATATGCCTGAACTTTATTTCAATGTAGTAGTCAACAGCCCCCGTGGTAGACTGGTCACAGGTTCGTGAAGGTCCGGTGCACCAGCGGCGAATCTTGATGGTCGGCTTCACAGCTGTGCTCAGCTCGTTCCAGACCTGCAGGACTACGCAGTGGTAGTCCACGAACTTCAGTAATGTTACCTGAAATTAAATCAGTCTGTGATATGAATGATTACTAAAAAAATATTTTTGTCCGTCAGGTAGATTACTAAAAAATATTGGACACGTATTTTTTCTTTTTTTACGTAATCAAAAGATTACGGTGATACATTCTGTTAGAATGTGGCATGACGTCACGCCTTGCTAAATTTTATACTGAGTTGTGACTTAGTGAGCCCCACTCCCCAATTTTAATGCGTTTTATCTAAGTATTTTTTTATTAAAATGATAAAACAAAAAATACGTGTCTAATATTTTTTTATTATCTGACTAACGGACTAATCAGAATTTCTTTTTTTTTTTGCCCAGGCATCATCCCTATTGCTAGTGGTTAACTTTTAAAAGCCGATTATTCGATGGCATGAACCGTCAAAACGTACATACAGTACTACAAGGCGCTTGAATGAAATCGACAGAGGGGAGCGTTGTTGGTAAGCATATGTGACGGCGTTAGTTCTGATTATATATCGACATGGGCCAATAGATCCTTGTTGAACTATAATCATCATCAAACGGCTAACTAATGTCAGGGAGCAGTGGTGGCCCAGTGGTAACGGAGACTTACGAGTTGTTATAGGTCGTAGGTTCAAATCCAGACAGGCGCTTTACTTTGTATGAATAATTCTATCACCACTGCTCCCAAAACGGTGAAGGAAAACATCTTGAGGAAACCGGTATGTCTTAGAAGCTAAAATTCGAAGACATATGGCATCTACCAACCCGCAATGGGCCCGCATGGTTGATTATAGCCCATTCCCTCTCGAAGAGAGGAGGCCTGTGTCCCAGCAGTGGGAACATTATAGGCTGATTATGCTAAATTAATGTTCCGACAGTATCGGGGCGTTAATATTGCGTATCGGGCTTAAGAACAAGCTGTCCCACAGTTATGAGGGACTGAGATGATGTTCTAGAATGCCAAACTATTTATACAAGCTGTCCCATTTATAGTGGTCGAAAAATTTTTTTTGGCTCTAAGATATCCTAATGATCCATCTAAACGCTACATAATTATGTTCCGCGAAAATCAGTAGTGCAGAAGTTGCAACGGTGCCGTATATGCATTGACAATCGAGGCAGACATTTCGAAAACTTATTGTAATTGTATTTTTCTTAAACTTGATTTGTTGTTATTTAATCAATTATCTTTCGGTAACAAACTCCACTGTTTTGATTTTAATAACTAGCTATGCCGCGTGACTTCGTTCGCGTGGATGTCGTAAGCTACACAATATACTAAAATAACAGTCACATTTTAATAAAACGCCCTCGTCCCCCGACCCGTCGTGTTGCATCGCCCGCCCGCACTATTCGTTTTCACTTAGTGTTCTTTCTGACTTTTTTTTTTGCTCAGCTCCTAAGGGTCGTAGCGTGATGTTATATAGCCTATAACTATCTTCGATAATTGGGCTACCAAATGCAAAAAGAATTTTTCAAATTCGACTTTTTGTTCATAATTTCAAGGGTTTTCATTTATTTGCGCGGAACTCTAATTATTTTTCTAAAATAAAAGTAACCTATGTTACGTGCCGTAACATCAGCTACCTGCCAGTGAAAGTCCCGTCATAATCTGTCCAGCCATTTCCGAGATTAGCCGGAACAAACAGACAGACATACAAAAATGTTAAAAATTGCTTTTTTGTTATAAGAACCGTTTATACTTTCCAATGCATTTAGTAAAAAGTTTTTATTTTGACATTACAAACAGACACTTCAATTTCATTTATTTGTATAGATTAAGCTAAAAAAATATTAAAAATCACATCTTCTAAACTACTGATTTTCGTGGAACATAATAATTTGTTGTGTTTAGATGAATCATTAGGATGTCATAGACCCAAAAAGAATGTTTGGACCACTATACATGGGCCATTCTGCAGAAGTTGGCGAGCCAGCAACACGATGCTGCCTAGGCTACGTATTGTATGACGGTATAGATTTCAGCACACGTAGCACGCCCACTTCTATATATGTATATCTCTATTTTCATTATGTGATTACTTTTACTCACACACTGACTTATTACTTATACAGTTTGTAAATATGTATGTGAGCACCATGTATCTAACACATAATTAATTTATCTATCATTGCTTAATTTTTAATTATTTTTACATATTGAGGTATACTAATTTTATTCTAGGTGCATCTTCTTCACATATTTCATACATCTCATTTGGCTTACACTGCATATCGAGGAGTCTCCATTTAAGCATAAAAAATGCCTGTAGTTGAAGGCTCCGCTCTTCCCTTACATTATAAACGTACGAGCTAAACAGGTATAAAAAAAGAAAAGCAGAGAGGAAAAACTAAAAATACAAATACAATCACTTTTACGAGTATGAGTGTGTGCGTGCGTGTTGGTGTGTGTGTGTGTGTGTGTGTGTGTGTGTGTGTGGGGGTGTATATGTGTGTGTATGTGAGAGAGAGAGATTTCGAGTGTACATAAGTGGCTAAATAAGCGATAAAGCGAATAGGATCACCAATAATATTTATTGTTAAGTCACACGTTGCAAAAGTAACTCTGTGTCATTATAATTTAAACTGTGAAGCCATATTTTTAACGTCTTTTTACATTAATAACTTTTTTTATCATAAATATATATTAGTTTATTTATTTTATATATTTTACTTTTTTTATCATAAATATACATATATTAGTTTATTTATTTTATATATTTTACATATAAAGACCCCTCCGTGCCTCGGAAAGCACGTTAAGCCGTTGGTCCCGGCTGTCATTCGTGTATCTTTGACAGTCGTTACGGGTCGTCAGAAGCCCGAAAGTCTGACAACCAGTCTTACCAAGGGGTATCGTATTACCCAGTAACTGGGTTGTGGAGGTCAGATAGGCAGTCGCTCCATGTAAAATACTGGTATTCAGCTGCATCCGGTTTGACTGGAAGCCGACCCCAATATAGTTGGGAAAAGGCTAGGCAGATGATGAGATGATGAGTTTATTTATTTTATTGTATAAAAAAGCTGAACCATTGTAAAATACTGGTATTCAGCTGCATCCGGTTAGACTGGAAGCCGACCCCAATATAGTTGGGAAAAGGCTAGGCAGATGATGATGTATAAAAAAGCTGAACGTTTCTTATATTGTCTACTGGCAAATTCTGTCCTAGTTGTAGGAACGTTTACGATGCAGTGTTGCACATATAATTATATAATTAATATATGTATACAAAATATTATAAAACATTTTAAAAGAGTAACGGTGGAGTTTCTTGCCCATTCTTCTCCATACGAATCTACCTTTTGGAAGGGGCGACTAGAATCAATTCTATCATTTTTGTAAATTTTGACGTTCAAAAATGCATTTGCCTATTTGAAATAAATGATTTGTCTTTGACTTTGATTCTACGGAGATAAAGTGACATTTTCTTTTCTTTATATTTGTCATCACGCCGTAGTAATCTTGCTTCAATTTGCCATGTTTTGTTTCGTTTCTACGCGTGCAGATTACAGCGGGGTAGTTGCGTAACACACTTACAGTAGTCGAACATATGGCGCAATGGATTAGCAATATCCTTCAAAATCATTCAGATTATGATTGGCTGTGTGTTACGCAATTAGGGTGCTGGCCTGTTTAATCTAGTGATTCGCAAGGAAGTCTGCAGAGTTTTAGGGTCCTAGGTTCATTCGTAGACAAGACAGTGTTATTAGGTTTTACCCATTAGTAATTTTTTAGTAGCAGTCCGGAGTATGGATTTGTGTCCGGTTAAAAATAATTCCTCATATTACATTACATGGGACTTATGACCAGTGATAGGAATGTAGTGCTAATTTGCCTAAACTTCGAGGAAGAAAGTAACATAGAGTGGATAATACCTCCTCTAAAATCCCGGAATAATTTTAATGACGTTTAAATCCCGTGATTTAAAAACCATGAATTATTTATCGGACTTTATTTGTAGTTACAAATTATTAATTTGAAAAATCATATCATTTTTTAGGGTTACACACACACATTTATATCTGCAATTTTTATGGTGTACTTATTAAAGAGTATTCTATCTATCTATAAATAAAGTCCAATAAATAATTCGTGGTTTTTAAATCCCGGGATTTAAACGTCATTAAAATTATTCCGGGATTTTAGAGGAGGTATTATCTACTCCATGTTACTTCCTTCCTCGAAGTTTAGGCAAATTAGCACTACTTATTCCTATCACTGCTTATGACGTAACTGGCAGAACGGTCCATTACAATCGAATTATTTATTCACTGACATTTAACTGACAGATGCTAGCTGTCACTTTGCACAATATTACTTACATTATAATAAGCAGTCTCGATATCGTTGAACTCAGCGTCTTCTTCAAATGGTGGTACTATAGTAGTTTTGTCTGAATAGATCTCCATTTTCGACTCTTCTGGGTCACATTGACCGTATCTTGGTATGTTCTTTATTTCTAAAGATAGAATATTCGTAAAGATAATTAAAGACACTTAAAAATCATTTGCTAAATAATGGTCTGCTGTATAATAAAAATAATCAGCCTCTTAATCCCTATTAGGCTAGTTGATAGAAAGAAAAATACCTTATAAATTTTGTTTTGTAGAATGGTCGTGAACTAAAAATCAACGTAATGTTGTAAATGATTTTAGATTTTAATAAATATTTTTGAGAAACAATTGCGTAAAATACGTCACGTAACGTCATTTCTTGCAGACGACTGTGTTTCAAATGGTAAAACGACAAGAAACAAACAAACAAACACAAACTTCAAAACAAACTTCATGCGTCCGACTTAAAATTTCTTTTGCATTCACAATATACGTACGAAGGGAATGGTCTTGAAAGGAATAACACTGATTGGTAGTGTGTCTTTCTCGCACAATGTGGCAGTGTTCATTATCATGTACTAAATTAATGGTATTTAATCATATTTAGGAAATGGAAATCGTCTACCTACGACTGACAAAGTAAACATTACTTAACACAAATAATTATTTGTTGGCTTTGAATATTATCACTACTACTATTAATTAAGACACCGAATATTTCAATATTCCGACAGAAGTAGGAAATGAATAAAGTTTGTGTCCGAGCAACACTGTTAAAAAAACTTGCAGATTTGATAGGATGAAAGTGATAAAGTCACTCGAGCCCATAGATAACACTTTAAAAAGTAATATCTACTAGAGCCGCCATGACAGAATGCCCCGTTTTGACTATCAAAATTAAATTATGTTAACAAATTTAAAAAAAGTATGTTAATATTTCGCTTAAATATTCATATATATTTACCTCAAAGGTAAATAAACCACTAGGAGCATTACTAATTGGTTTGTCAAAATCAGTAAACTAGCCTATTGCAGATCATAGGCCTGTTAATCACACTGAGAACGAAACTGCACAGACTGACGCTTCTCCACTGTGTGCACAGTCTATAGTGGTATTCTCTAAAACCTAATATAATAAATATCACATAAAATATCACATTGAAATACGATCTAAAAACGCGATGATTTACATTAAAAATTGTATTGTGTGCGTTATTTATTGCTTTTAAGTGTACTCTAAAGAAAGCACCGCAGGGCAGGTGTCATAAAGAGTCCCCGAAGCGATTAATTGCAATTGGTCAATTGCATTTGTAGTAATAATCAATAAATCAATCGCTTCCATTGCATTTGGTAGACGATCAATTTGCCCATCAATCATAAAAAAAATCAATCAATGTGTACCAATCACGTAAAAATTGACAATAGGCTAGTTGACAGTTTTTAGGAAACTGATTAAAAATGATCCGTGGGGTCTATTTTCCTTAAAACATGAATATTTCATCAAAATATTAACGTTAACAATACCAATTTTTCACCGTCATAACGAGGCACACTATAATGGCGGCTCGAGTGATGTCATCATCTTTTTAAGCTTGTGTTCACCAACATTCAAAGTTTTTAAACAGTTGGTTTGTGTCACATTTCCTAAGGAAAGAACTGATTAACTAAACAGCCGTTTTAAAAGTCGGTGAACTCCACCCTTAGTCATCAAATCTGTGACATCTGTGACAGAATATTGTCTCCTGTCAAACAAGTAAAAAAAAAAACAAATTATCAGTGTTTCCACTTTTGGATTTCCGCTATGATGTTCGATATCGATCCAATTATCTATTATTTATTTGTTAGTATTTTTTACTAATTAGTGAATCTAAAACAAAAAACAATACCGATTATTACTATAGAATCAAATCGATTAATTATTGCGATTTCAGAATAAAGAAGTGATGACAGTGTCTACATATTTAAAACGCAAGCGGAACAGACATTCAATAGCTCGTTTTTCAAAACGCATCTGACATTTTCGTTTTGATCTTTCTTAAAATCATACATTTCAATCGTATTTTTTCTGACTATTCCCTAAATAAACATGCGTATGCTATTTACTTTTTCTAAGAAATTCCCCTATATTTAGGGAAAAATATCCTAAGGTGAAACAATGTTATTTTGTCAGAACTCAAGATCGTGTCGTGTCGCGCTCTGATTCGCATTCAATGTCACGTGACCAATGGTTACATTTTTACATAATTATTTATCGAAAATATTAATTATTATAAAATCATTTACAAAACTAAGTTGAATTTTGATACTTTTAGCTCACAACTATTCTACACTCACAAGATATTTTTCTTACTGTCAACTAGCCTATTACAATTGATCGTTTAAGGTACGCTTATCCGTTTGCAGGGCAGATCAACTTAACTGAAATAGTAGTACCACACATGGCTCAAAACCGCTTGATACTTCACATTAATCATCGACCTGAAGGCCAATTCCCGTAATCAAAAACGTTCAAAATCTAGTCACAATGTCAAAACTTTCTCTCTCTCTCTTCCTGGCTATGTATCCCACATGGTGGTGGGGTCAGCCTTCCTGGTCTTTCTTTTCCATTTCACTCTATCCTCGACATTGACTTCGGATACGTGACACTCTTTCATGTAATTTAGCACTAAAGCTTTTCACCAAACACTTGTCAACAATGTTGGGAAATTAGAAATAGTTTTGACAGATTGAGACAGAATAAAATGAGAACTTTTTTAAAAATACGGGGATTCCCCACATGCAGCCTAATTACGTAACACACTTTCAATCACAATCTGAATGATTTTGAAGGATATTGGTAATCCATCGCTTCATAATTCATAGTTTTTGTTTGTATGTATTTTGTTTTCGCTTTTACTCTTACACACGTTGTCTACATCTCTTTATCTACTTTCCTATCGCAGGTATGCTGGAAGAGATTTCTTTAGAAATAAGCATTACCTTTGTACGTATTTTTCTGTTCCTTGCGTCTTGTCGTTATACCTATGTGTGTAAATAAATAATTATGTCTGAAAAATGTATCTGCTCAGCAACGTAAATAACGCAATTAATGTTGTTGAATTGTCAAATGAAAGCCATTGCTACTGTAAGTGTGTTACGCTATTATTCTGGTCTACTCAAACTTAAAAATATATCTAGGTAAAATGCTGATTACTCCGCCGCAGTATAAGATGGTTGGGTGCAATCCTAGAGATGGTGGGCTGCCCAATCCCAGCGATGATGCGCTTCACCCACGGGTGGTACATGCCGTAGTCCAAGAATCTGGATGGAGACTGACAACCTGGACCGGAGATACCTACACCCAGCTAAATCAAGAAAATGAAAACATTATTGTTAAAATCATTTTTAAGTTTCGATACAAACATTAAAAAAAAAACTCTTCTAATGCATAACCTCCTTTTTTAATTCGGTTTAAAATATGATTGTTTTTTGATTTTGTGAAAATAAATAAATAGCACTTCATAATACTTATAAATCGCCAAACCAATTTAATTGTAGTAAATTGAAGCTTCACTAAGGTTGAAACTATTAAAGACCGCGTTCACAACAAAAATATTACTCTCGGCAGCCGACGGTAGGTACGTTTGGGGTGCACGGGGCCTAATTCTCTCATTGATCTTACAGCCAAAAAACCGGCACCACGCACAATGAAGGGTTCCGTAACTAGGATGAATTTATCCCAAAAACAAACCAAGCTTGTAGTTGAAAAACATGTTCTCCCATACATCGATGTACGTCACAGTCAATTCTCCAACTGCAAATGTAAGTTTCTAATCATATGATTTGTTTATGTGATAAAACTACAAATGAACGATTTTCAGATTTTTCCTTTAATTGTGCTGTGAGACCTTGCTTCATGCCAAATTTCATAATTCTAGGACAACAGGAAGTAGGTTTTGATTTATTTGCGAGTATCAAAATATGTCGCATAAATGGCCGTATTTTTTTTATTGTGTTGACTTGGAAGCTTGATTTTTTTAGAGCTCTAATTAATTTCAACTTGATACCTCCACGCGTTCCTGAGAAAAAGGCTCTTGACAGACTGACAGACAGACAGACGTACAACGAAATGATCCTATAAGTGTTCCGTTTTTTTCCTTTTGAGGTACAGAACTCTAAAAATAGATCTGGACGTTTTATTATTCAACATTAAGGTCGTAAAGCAATTCTGTGATATCGATATCGACTATACATAGACCGGCAAAAAGGACTTAGTTTTCACTCACCAGTTTCCATTGACCATTGTGCCGTATAACAAGAGCGGTCCCACTGCGCCAAACACAGTGATGCCCTGTAAGACCCCGCGCGCACACCCAGTGAGATGGCCACATGGTCTTGATGTCTAGCTGTGGACAAAACCAGTCAGCTTATGAAAAAAAATACAGTGTTTTTTTTAATGGGATAAAAGGAGAAAAATTCGAATCCTTATGAGATAC
This sequence comes from Fissipunctia ypsillon, assembly GCA_947568875.1. Classification (NCBI taxonomy): domain Eukaryota; kingdom Metazoa; phylum Arthropoda; class Insecta; order Lepidoptera; family Noctuidae; genus Fissipunctia; species Fissipunctia ypsillon. The sequence goes on along the minus strand of OX387665.1, from coordinate 1,751,104 downwards.
TATTTTGTATTGAATTTTTACGAAATTTTTACATTTCTAGGTACATTTCATAAGTTGTCGACTATTACTCATTAGTAAGTAAGTAAGTAAAGTATTTATTTGCAAAAAACATCGTATACATGGTGTTACAATAGTTACAATAGAGAGCTTACATGTTTTGCCAGAATTGTACTTAGCATGCATATTTTTACTTAAAATTAACATGAGAATTTCTTTTCCATAAATTCTTTAAGACTATAGAAATTATTAGAATTCAACAAATCAAAAAATTTTCCCTTAAATAATCTAGAGCTTAAGTTTTTTATGTTACTCGGTATCTTATTATATATACGAACACAATTATATAAGCCACTTTTATTATGTTTAACAAGTCTGGAAAGATCATGCAGAACGAGTCTCTGTGGATCACGCGCCGGCTCCGTAGATTAATATCATTGGCTGATATAAACAAAACTTTATGTTTATTAACAAACATGGATATTTCAAATATATAAAGGGATGACAGAAGTAACAAATCGAGGTAATTTACTTGTGGAGTATATTTAGCTTTGATAGTTTTCCTTTTAACTTCGATATAAAGTATAGTCCTCGTGACCGAATTTCAGCCATAACAGCCAATCTCAACTGAGAGTAGCAATCTCCGCGAGAGTTATTATAGTGCAGGCGTGTGTACACAGACACAGGTGAACTCACTCTTCCCTCACTCTCATAGCCCGATGGGACGGCCAACTGACACGAATCGATCGAACAACGGATTAGCTGGTAGAGGGGGACACGTGACTCTAATAAAAATTAGCACTTTGATGCTTAATATTTTGCGAACAAATCCCTGAAACGAAAAATGTTGTCAGCATACTCCCAATATGTTTGAAAGACATATCCAACGACATCCCACGCAATGAAATAGACGAGTAAAAAAAAATCATCCCGCTTTACTTGTAGGGAAGGAAACAAAACAGAACTTTGTAGGCGTGAATACTATGTATAACCATGCCAAATTACAGCTTTTTAGTAGGTACCAAGGGACTCCGAGTTAAAATGCGAACAGACAGACGGAAAAAGAAATTCTGGGTACTTACCTCCACATTCCTATAGAAGACGCGACAGCTCGATGAGTCCACATGCTCCATCTTGAACACCACCACCATTGAACTATTGTAGCAATCTGAGAGATTTTAATTAATAAAGGAATCGTTAATAAACGTCTAAAGTGAGTATTATTATTATCTATGGATTTTCCTCGAGCATTTGAAATCATCGACGAAAATTGAGGTTATAAAATTAACCTTAATGTCACACGAAAAACATAATCAAGATGATTTAAAATTAGAATTTCGGGTTTAATTATTCGAATAATCAAATCAAAGCACTCAATTGGTATGTTTTCTGATTTGTTTACATTTTATCAGATACTTCTAGCACAGACTTTACTTACATATTAAAATTATATTTTGTATGTACGTACTATCGAGGAAACTTACACCTGACCAATTTGAAAACAAAATCCCGTGCACATGATGACCATATCTGTTAGCAAGCGTTACTATAGCGGCCGAGCGCTGCAAGCAAGAATAGTCCTTACCGTGTATAGATGTTAGTTTCTCCCATGGTACATACCGTTTACTATTGTCAAAGCGTAAATCTCGTCACCGTTAGAAAAATCTTCTGGCGGTGCACAGATTGGAGTCACTTCTGTAAAGACAGAAAATATGTGTAATATGTTAGTATTAGGTTATGGATTTGGAAGACTGAAGGTTTTTTGGTCAAAATATGTGTGGGGAAATTAGATTTCCTAATGCCAACACATCAATGTAAAGCCTGAATAGGTATTATTGTACTAGTGCAATTTCAACCCTTGGCGCGCGCTTAGCCGACCGTTGAAAATCCAATTTTAACTAGGCATTACATTTAGATGTGACCTTTTTTTTTTTTTTTTTTTTTTGTTTCGGGGTGGAAAATCCTCATGGATGTCCTCCGCCCTGGGGCGGGCGGAGGGGTCTGTCAGACTCTTACTGACTAAAAACCACCCCGGTGTTCCATCTCACACCTACGCCGAGGGTCGCGGGAACTTACGATCCTTCCGCAACCCCCGGCTGGTGCCGGCCCGCCACGGCAGGCCTCTCCTCGTGTCGAGGGGGGGAGTGAGGTGTTTGACTCCCCCCGCGACGTCTAAGAGGGGCGCGCGTGGAACACTACGCGCCGCCACCTCGGGTCCGATGTATGGGGGGCGACGGACGTCCCCGAGTCCGTCGCCCCTGGACCCATTTAGGGGGGCTGGAAGAGGGCGTTGTCCGCCCTCCGCCGACGCCCAGTGCGCCTGCTGCGGGCTGGGTGAGAGGATGTGATCTCCCTCTCCCTTTCCGCAGCCTCCTTCTGCGAGATGACTGTCTCGCAGAAGGAAACCACCGCGTCCCAGGACTCCTCGCTGCCGACCATCGAATTAACGACAGCCGGCAGCGACAGGTCACTGCCTACTCTAGAGATGAGGGCACGGCGCGGCTCCTCCCAAGCGGCACACTCTGCCAGCGTATGCCGCGCCGTGTCCTCCCGACAGTCGACGCAGTGGTGACACCGGGCGTCTGGCTCCCTGGTTATGCGACACAGGTACTTCCCGAAGCAACCATGCCCCGAGAGCACCTGCGTCACCCGAAACGACAAGGAGCCGTGCCTCCTCCCGAGCCAAAGGTCGAGCACCGGCCGGACCGCCTCGATGGTGCCGAGGCCGGCGGTAGGGCGTGAGAGCCTGTCCCGCCATTCCGCCACCAGGACCTCGCGAAGCAGCAACCGACGCTGCTCCATTAGTCGCTGCATCGGTCGCTCACCTCGCGCCTGCATTTCCTCGCGCCACCGATACAATGACGCGAGTAATTTCGCCTCCAGGTCCCAGGGCGGGGATCCGGCCAGTGCACAAGCCGCCTCGTAGGAGATCGTGCGATACCCCCTGATGACTCTGACGGCCATTGCTCTCTGTGGCCTCCGCAGAACAGCAATGCTACCGGCCGTCAGGTCAGCCGCCCAGATCGGAGCCCCGTACAGGGCCATCGATCGCACGATCCCCACGTAGAGTCGCCTACAGGCGGCGCTCGGGCCCCCCAGATTGGGAAGCAGCGTTGACAGCGCCCCAGCCGCGCCCATCAACTTGGGCACCAGCCGCCGGAAGTGGGGTCCGAAGTCCCACCGGCTGTCGAGCACCAATCCCAGGTACTTCATGGTAGACTCGACAGCGATCCGGGCCCCCCCGACCACTATGTGTGATCCGGGTGGCGGCGCCCGCCGGGGACCATGGAACACCATGGCCTCCGACTTGTTGAGGGCCACGTCCAGGCCGAGGCGCCGTATGCGGCCCACCACCTGTGAGACCGCAGCCGTCGCAAGCAACGCTGCCTCTCTGTGCGAACTCCCCCGGGCCGTGACCAGCGTGTCGTCCGCATAGCACGTCAGGTCCACGCCCGGCTGGAGTTCACCCCTCAGCACCCAGTCGTACCCGATGTTCCACAGGAGGGGGCCTACGACCGAGCCCTGTGGAACACCGCACGACATGAGGCGCTGGTTTGTGCCATCACATCCCACGTAGGTGACACACCTCTCCGACAGATAAGCCCCAACGAGGCGGCGGAGGTAGAGAGGCACCCGGTGATACCGCAGTGCCTGTCGGATACAACTCCAGGGCAGGGTGTTGAAGGCGTTGGAGATGTCCAACGACACCGCCATCATCACCCCGCCCCGGGACACCGTTTCCTCCGCCAGGACTCTCACCCGTGACACAGCGTGTATGGTGGAGCGCCCGTACCGAAACCCGAACTGACACTCGTCCAGGTCCGGCCCCTCTCCGCACAAGTGGCCGACGAGGCGGGCTGCGATAATCCGCTCAAACAGCTTACCCACCTCGTCGAGCAGTACTATGGGCCGGTACGCTGACGGCGAATCGGCAGGGCGCCCCGCCTTCCTGAGCAGGACAAGACGACCAGTTTTCCACAGAGTGGGAAACTGGCCCCGCTCAAGGCACGCTGTGTAGAGACCTCTCAGCTGGGGCTCCAGCTCTTTCAAAGCGAGGGCTAATACTTGGCCGTGAATCCCGTCGGGCCCCGGAGCCACGTTCTTGGCTCGGAGCCGCATCACGGCCGCCCTCATCTCTGCCTGTGTCACCTCTGGGACGCTGATGGCGTTCTCATCTTCAGGCTCTGCGGCTGTGGGCAAATCCATCGGCGGCGGGGTATGCTCCGCTCTAGCCGGGAAGAGGGCTACGACTACCTCCTCCAGCAGCTCAGGTTGGAGACTCTCCGTGAGTGGGGGCGCCGCGGCTCTGAGTTTCCCCCGAACCGCACGATAAGGGCGCCCCCATGGATTCCCGTCTAGAGTCTCCAACATCTCCTCCCTGGCTCGCGTCTTCGCCTCGCCGATGGCCAGCCACAGAGCCTCCTTCGCCGCGCGGTACACCTCATACAGCGCGGCTTCTTCGTCAGGGACCCGACGACGTCTCCTCCGGTATCGGGTGTACCGGCGTCTAACCGTCACGCACGCGGAGCGTAGCTGCGCAATCTCGGCAGACCACCAGTACACCTGGCGCCTTCCTGTCCGTGCGCGGACGCGGGGCATCGACGCGTCGCAAATTTGCGTCATCGCTCCGCGGAACCACAGCGCCTCCTGTTCGACGTCGACGGGTCCGGTCGTAGCCGACTCCCGGATCCAGGCCTGGACAATCGCGGCCTCCTCGAGAAGCTCCCTGTCGATGCGCTTGCGCGCCCAGCGCGGGCCAGTCGCTCGCGGGGCCGATGGACTGCGGCCGCCGGCGGTCTGGGTGGAGACGTCGAAACGGATGTATCGGTGATCCGACAACGTCTCCACCTCCGCGGCGACATGCCAGTCGTAAATACGGCTCGCGGCAGCAGGGCTAGCGAACGAGTCGTCCACTATGGACCCGCCCCGCTGCCGCACGCACGTGAGTACCGAGCCCCGGTTCAGGACGACCAGGCCAGTCGTGACCGCCCACTCCTCCAGCGCCTCACCCCTAGCATCGGTGACCGAGGATCCCCACGCCGTAGACTTGGCGTTGAGATCCCCGAGCAACAGCACGGGGCGAGGGTGGAGCCGGCCTACGACGGCACCCAACTCGACAAGGAAGTTCTCGAAGTCGGCGAGACTCTTGTTGGGCGAAAAATACGCACCAATCGTGCCAACGCCGTCCGCGAGAGCGGCCACCCAACCGTGACCTCGGGACGGGCTGACGAGAGTCCCGCCGATGATGGCCACCAAGCCGTCCAGGTCACCCACCCAGTTATTCCGGGGGGGGACAAAGTACGGCTCGGCGACCACAGCCACATGAATCGACCACTCCGCCATGCTCTGGAGCAAGAGATCCTGAGCTCTAGCAGAGTGGTTGAGATTGCCCTGGAGGAAATGGTAGAGCGCCATTATGCGCAATCCATTCCCTCCACACCATTCCTAGGCCGGGAGTCGGCCGAAGGGCAGCCAGGCTGACAGGGGGGTAAAGAGCCCCCGGCAGCCTTGGCCCCCTTATTCTTCTTTGCGGCGGGGGCACCACATGCCTTTCCGCCCGCTCTGTGCCCAGCGGGCCTCCCTGCAGCTGTACAGAGGCTGCAGTTTGGCGCCGCGGCGCACTGGGCCGCCTTGTGGCCGGGCTGGCCGCAGCGATAGCATTGCTCGCTGCGGTCCGTTTCGGCGGTGCACCGTGCCCGGACATGCCCAATGTCCAGACATCGGTAGCACCGCATAGCCCTGGGCTGCAGCAGCTTGACCCTTGCCGCAGCCCACCCCACCACCAAACGCCTTCCGTCGGCGACTTTATTCGCCGCCGCCACCGGGCACCGCACCCAGATCGTGCCGAGCCCGGAAGCGTCGGCGCGAATATCACCCGTCCGCACGTCTTGGGGCGGACATCCGCCGGCTTTGGTGATGGCCGCCACGACCTCAGCCGGGGTCGTCGAGTCGTCCAGTCCATCGACGCGCAGCTCTGCAGTCTTCATCGGCCTAGACACCCGGACGTCCTCCGGGTTGAGGACCTCCCTCAACTTGGCGGCCAGGATGTCCGCCTTTTCCCCGCTGGAGGCACCCGACACCTCAAGCAGCCGCGCCCCCGTCATTGCCGGCTTCATTCTGAAGCCGGACGGTGTGCCAAGGTCGGGGAACGCGACTTTGGCTTTAGCCTCTGCCAGGACCGCCTTGTATGTAACGCCCCTTTCGACGGCTCCGGGCTGCAGTGTTATCACTACAGCCGCGGAGCGTGGGGCTCTAACCTTTGGCGGTCTCTGTGCCTTCTGGGGTGCCGGTGCTCCAGCGGGTGCTGGTACTGGCAGCGCTGTCTTTATTTTCTTGCGGCCCCTCTTAACGACCGTCGTCCAGGTATCTGTGCCAGGCCCAGGCACGGCCGCCGGAGGCACCGCTGGAGGTGCCGCTGTCCGTGAGGTGGCCATCTGGGGCGCGGGTTTTTGGGCGCGGTCAGCCGCCGTTGCCGCCTGGCCCCGTTTTTTTGGCCCCTCTCTCCCGCGACCGTCCCCAGCGAGCGGAGGGCGGATGGATTCTGCCGGGAGGAGCCTCGCCTCTATGGCCTCAAGGCGGGCACCCACCATGTCCCCGCACTGCATCATGCAGATGCGGACGATTTTTTCGACCTCCGCATCCACAAGTGCAGGCGTCGACGACGAGGCCGGCGATGGAGCCGACGACGGGGCTGCAACGGGAGAGGACTGAGCGGCCGCGGGAGCTGTCCTCTGGGCGGCAACCTGCCGCTTGAGTTCCTCTAACTCGGATCGGAGACGGCTGTTCTCCTCCCACAGCTTCGCCGTCTCCTCCGAGGTCGTACGATGAAGGAGACTCTCCACCGCCTCCCTGATCCCCTCTGCCGCCTCTTTAAGGGCGCGCGTGAAGGAGCCCTTCAGGTTGCCGGACTTGGTAGCAACCTTCAGGACAACATCCACGCCGTCCAACACCTGGCGGTTGAGAGCCTCTGCCGTTAAGCTCTCCCCTGCTGCCGTCTGGGCAGACCGCCGCTCCCGGGCCCGACGGGCCATTTCGGCAACCTCGTCGGCCGCGACCGCTCTATTTTGAGCACGCTTCGCAGCGTTGGCCTCCGCCTTCGTGCCCACAAGAGCGACAGTGACCCCTCCCGGCTCTTCAGTTGAGACTCCGGATGAGACCCCGGGGTCACTCTCCCCGCCGATTCCCGGCGTATCAGGCCGCTTGAAGCGACCCCGAACGTCGCGCCCTGGCATCGGAGCGGAACCTCCGCCCACCACCGCACGACCCCGGCCTCTCCTTGCTGTCGCCACTTTAGCAGCCGGCAGGTTCTCCTCGCTTGAGGAAAGCACCATCGACCCCGCTCGGTCCAAATCTTCGCCGCGCGAACGCTTTCTCCAAAATTTGGAATTCCTACGCGAGTCCTGGTCGGACATGCTTATGTCCCCTGAGGAACGCGAGCCTCCTCGACTCTTGTTGCCATCACTGGCAAGCGGTACCTCCGCCAATAAACTTGGCACGTCACTCTCCTTTTCGCATCTTTTTGGTTTAATTATTTCCATTTTGTTCCCACGAGTAGTGAGGAAATAAATGTCGGCCTAGGCAGAGCCTCTTGCACTAGGTAAGCCTATATACTGTAGAGTGCGGCAGGTATCTACAGGGGAAGCGCTAGCGACTGGTCCCCCACCAGCCACTCATCCTCTCGCCACGCTTCAAAGCTTAGGATTAGGTGGTTTTTTATCTTAGAGGTGTCCTTCCTCTGGGCCGGGCGGTTAAGCCAAGCCCCCGACGGCGGCATTAAGCATGCCTTCGTTCGCTGTCCGGCTAACCCGACTCAGCGAACCCGTCGAAAGTTCTCTCCTCAAGCATGCTCTTGAGGGAGAAACAATAGCCACGTTGGTGCGCCTGCACCGTGGTGGCAAGGTCACATCCAGTGTCAGTCGACGAATGTCGACTAATCAGGAGCGACCCACCTCCCTTGTTCCTCCACTGTGCCCTCTGCTAATCAGAGGGACACGTGGAAGAAAGACGTGGAGCATACTGCTCCCCCGCCCGCAGAAATTCGCCACAAACAATACTCTCTCCGAAAAACTCCTACACCTTTTTCAAAAAGAGATTATTGTTCATGCCCAGGGTGCACCGGCCCGACAACTGCTCTTCCTCTCGAACGTATCCATAAGGGACCAGCAGGTATCAGGCACACGAGGAGGTTTTCTGCACGCACCCCATTTAGATGTGACCTAGTGTAAGTAAAAACGGTAGTGTAAGTTATAACTTATATAAAAGTTATAATAGTAAATTCAGTCAGTCACTTAACTTATACAGGGTTATTTTAAATTGGCTAAACTCCGCAGACGCGATGGGTATCGATATCTAAAGACGATAAAACATAAAAATACTGTTTTTCTCAACTCATACTTCTAGTAACAGCACTAATAGCGGTCGCTAACCTCCCAAAAAAAAATCCCCTGTTCTATGCTAAAGTTTAATACACTACTGTTCTAAACTGTATGGAACAGCTGTTCTTCTCGCGAAAAAAAAGTTGTTGTTTTTGTTTTTCAAAGTTGGTCTCAAGGTAAAAGTTATTCAGTTCGATGATCTAAAGCACCCCTTAAAGTTTGTTGAGTTAACCCTTGGGGCTCCCACACAAAACTACGATGCAATGCGAATTCGCAGTTTTGTGTGGGAGCCCTTAACCTGCTGAATTCTGCTGACGCCTCGTGGAGTCACCGAGCTCAACAGGCTTTGAAACACCTTATATAGTTTTGTTATGATGGGTAAACCCCATTAAAATCCGTTGCGTAATTTAGAAGAACAACGCGGTCAGACTGACAGACACGAAATACGACTTTAATTTATAATATTTATATATGCGTTATTATATTGGAGTGTACGACTAAACGCCGACAGACACACCGATCAACACACACCACACCACAACTTGGACTTGGACGGGACTTTTCCCCAACAGGACACTTCGCCGACAGACAGACAGCCGGTCGACAGAGCCCCGCTACGCGGGGCTCCTATTTCTGTCTGCAGGGTTAAAAGAAACCTAACCAAATCGAACCTCGAGGTGCCCCTGACGTCGACCGTCTAGGGTTAGGATTTTCGGGTCAGGTTCGGAATAATCAGAAGTAAGGATGCCCTGTCGGTGAAGTGTCCTGTCGGCGAAGAGCCCCGTCGGCGAAGAGCCCCGTCGAAGTAAAGTATTGTCGGTGTTCAGTCTGTCGGCGTTTAGTCGTACACTAAGAAAAAAAGAAAAGAAAATACCCTTGTAGCCCTGTGTCACTTCCCTATAAGTCCCTAACCCATAAAAATAAAGTCTTACTCAATCCATTGTTCTTGTTGTCTAGTTGCAAGAGTGCCAGTGTACTGAATGTACCACGAGTGTAGTCGGAGTGGAAGGTATAGTCCTTGATGCGGATGTAGGGACCAGAGCAGCTGTTACCCAGAACCACATGGGAGCGAGCCCTACGGAGAAAAATATTCATAAAGATATGAGGTCATTTTATTTTTCGTAATTTTTATTTTGTCAGACAAAAATTACGAAAAATAAAATGTTTGCCAAAGTTTTAAGCATTTTTGAACTTTTAATTATTAACAAAGATCTGCTACGGCATCAGCTATAATAATAACTTAAATTCCACTATAGTCGCGCCGTAAATAATTTTTAAATTGGATTTTTCACAAAAAAAAAAACTAAAAATCTAAGTAAATCAAAAATTACTGAATTTCGGTAGAACATTTGGTGGCTTAATTTGTTGAATTTTAACCCTACTATGACGCCCTGCAAGGAATACCGTCAAGTTACCAGTAACTTTTTTTTTTTTTTGGATGGGAAATCATCAAATGACTTCTCCCGCTCTGGGCGAAGCGGGAGGGCGTGTCAGACTTTTACTGGCTAAAACCCACCCGTGTTCCTTCAGTTACCTGTGCCGGGGCCACGGTAACTCTTTCGAACATCTCGCGACCCTAGCTGACATCGGCCCTAGCGGACCCCGTCAATAGTACTGACATTTCTTTGAGGCGCGCGTGGAACATAACGTGCCGTCGACTCGGGCCTGGTCCTTACTGGACGGCGAGCTACCCATTGCTCGCCGTCTGCAAGCCCGCGCCTACGGTGGCCAGGAATCGGCTGCAAATTCCCGACGCACAGGGAAGTTACCACTGACCCTGTATATTTATATGCGGCACCAACAGCAACAGCAGCGGCAGTAGCTACATATAAAAATAATAGAAAACAATAATCAAATTCTGGTCTTGTTTACCTGAAATCTTCCTTGGGGTAAGAATCGATGTCCAGGGCCGTAGACAGGGCGACGTCGCTGGAGATCAGTATGACTGTCGTTGTAGTGGGAGTAAAACTATCTGAGAAAATAATAGGTTTCATACATTCATTGCGTGTGTGTATGGCCAGATGTATGGTCGTAAACGAAGCACTAGGAGCATGTATGGATCGTAGCAGGTGGCGTTCTGTAGGTTCTGCCTACCCCCTGGGAAGGCGTAAGTTGATGTATGTATGTATCATATATGTCACAGTAAGATGTTTGTAGCCGTCATATAGTTATATCGCATGGGATATAGCTGTATACCGTAATATAATTATATGAAAGCGGCTGGTATCGATAATGATGACCCTCGCTACCTAAAATATATGGCATTAATAGCCATACTGTCAGAGCTGTAAGTAGTTGGGTGACCTAGTCTTTAAAAACTACTGAAAACTTTTTTTTTTAAACAACTGACTTCCAAAAAAAACTGCAAAATGAAAAATAACTTTACTTTCGTAAGTCAGTGTCTTTGGTTTTGTATTTTCGTTTTTTGCCGCCGACTTTGTAGTGTTTTTTTTTTTTGAAGTCGGTTGTTTTTATTTTTCACTTTTTAGTTGTGGTACCGACCCCACACAAAGTCGTGTATATGGGCGCCAAACTACTGTTTGTTTTGAATATTTTGGACTTAATCTGACTTCAATGTTATTTATTTGTATTTCGGGTTAAGTTTATGTTACCTCTTTATTTTGATGTACTTAAAATATTGTTGTTTCCGGTTGAACTTTTCAAAAATCGTTATAAAAATTTAATTTCGCGGGCTACCTTAGCGCTTCTCCATTAAAATGTAATTTCCTGTGCAGTGAATATTATTAAGGAATTATTTTGACATATATATCCGCTTGATTTATATAAAGTCTATTTGGCGGTAAAGTTTCGCGGTAATGTTTTGCGGTAAAGTTTGGCGACAAAGTCTGGTGCTAATTTTGTGTATAAAAACAGTTGTAATGCAAATGGAACCAAAGACATTCCTTGTTCTCTGCTCGTGGAATGAACAACCTGAAGTGAATAAGGGATTTTATTTTTACTTTCTTAAACATTTTTCTGTCATTTCCTATTGCTGCGTAATTGTGTAATATATTGGTGTAAACCGATGTGCCTGACTGCGACGAAGACGGCGATGATACGCTGACATAGACCACAACTTCCAAAGTAAATAAAAGTGACTGAAAATTATTATAACATCATCAACATACACTAAATGGAAAAAAAATACGTATTATGAAGCTACCTTAAGAACCACACATGAGAAGTTGACCAAATTTATAAGGAAATATAATCCTTTCAATATAAAAAGAATATTTCAAATCGGTTGTCGGAGACCTGAGGTAACAAATATAAAAAGGTACAACCGAATTGAGAACCTCCTCCTTTTTTTGAAGTCCGTTAACAAAGTAGCATGAAAATCACTTACCAACAGGATAAATAAGCAAGCCGAACCAGGGAAAGCTCTCGATAAAACCCAGTCCCTCCCGAATCGTGTCATTTGGTGGTAGTATGTCAACTCCACAATTTTTTAAAGGTGTGAGGCTAGGACCAGATCTGCCACGAGCTATTGAACCTGTGAATCATGAAAAAAGTCGGGAGGTGTCCTGAGACACCCGGTTGGTTCCTTTCGCTGTATATTATGTGTCAATACATAGCCATCTAGTATAAGATTTTAGAAGCTTAAAGTTTTTACTAGATGGCTCTGTATTAAAAATCAAAAAGTCTTGACTCTTCTTGAGTCAAAAGTTGAAACTTGAAACCTTGAAACTGACTTTTTCGAGCATAACGCTTTTTCGTTACGTGACGATTTCTACTCAACTCCTACCGCAAGCCGCGTTAAAGAACTTCGTTCGAATAAGTAGATAGTTATTGATTGCCTTGTTGGTCTAATAGCGCTAGCGACCACTAGTCCAACGAGGCTTTTTATACGTCTTTCAACAAATAATGTCAAATTACTGTTTTTACTCACTTGAAAACCCACTCACGTAGAAAACAACAAGTAATGTTAAAACTACCATTTGTTTGAACCAACTCCACTTATTTAAAGAAACTTTCACCGAGATCAATAATTTGCACGTAAATACTGAACTTTTGTATATATCTATACTAATATAATAAAGCTGAAGAACTTGTTTGTTTGATTGAACGCGCTAATCTCTGGAACTAGTCGTGAAATTCTTTTGCATTAGTTAGCCCAATTCTTGAGGAAGGTTATAGGCTATTTAACATCACGCTACAACCCTCAGGAGCCAAGCAAAAAGAAAAAAAAGATAGAAAGAACGTCACGCGATAAGTAATTGTGCGGGTGGGCGATGGGTTGCGACGCGGTGTCGAAGTCGCGGGCCGAAGCTACTTTTGAATCTAAAAATTAAACGTATTGGTAGCAATTCCTAGCTCAAGAACTAAATCTATAGTGGCTAGTAATGTTATTGTTGTAAGGACAACATCATTGTTTATTATTGAATCAACAATACTAATCTGTCACGCATTGTATGTTTCGCACCTATTTATCAATATTTAAGTGAGTTTGTCTGTCTGGTAGTCTGTTACTATTTCATAGTTGAACTTCAATGTGACAAATCATATTGAATATTTTGGCGCGTGGCTAAAATGGGAACTAACCCGCCATCTTGTTTTTTCAATGTCAATTTGACAAATGTTTACCAACAACCCCTCCTGTCAATGTCATTCAGTCGCCGAAGGATCTGGAGTAGCGTTGAAAAAAGCAGGAAAAATTCCCGTTTCTGCAGCTTTGTGTACTATACAGACGCTATACAACGTTTATTAGTAAGGAGGATAGAATATAACCCTAGAGTTATGAGATATAAAAAAAACACGTTGTATATTATTTTAACATGTCGGTAGGCCTCATCAGTAGATATGGCATAGCCAGATCTTAGAATTGATCATTTCATGAAGTGATCGACCATTTCATGAAATGGTTGTATTTCATGAAATAGAACATCGACCGCTGGTCACATCATGATGTGGTCTGGCCAGATCATTGAATACTCAACGTTTGTCGATATGAACAGTTAAACGCACGACTACTTCAAGATGTGGCTAAACATTAGTGATCATATCGTAAAATAGATTATCCACCGGCTCGCCGGCCGCTGCCGCGGCTCGCTCGCTCGGGTCGCACGCGGTCGGTCACAGTTCTAACCTAACCTAACCCATTTGGTCGGGTTGCCACTAGCAGCGTGAAATGCAACTACTTTGCGATATACCCAGTGGTCAGCTGGGAATATCGATAAATAGGTGGCTTTCGTCACGATAAGGCCATTTCTACGATCGGACCACGACAGTTATTCTACATTAATGATATGGCCAAACGTCGACTGACTTATCATTAAACGTTGACGTTTAAACGATATGGTCAATTTCAGCTGCCCATTTCATGATATGACCGAACACTTCATGGAATTATCAATTTTACGATCTGGCCACGTCAGATAGAACGCAACCCCGCAATCAGTCGCTAGTTTAAAAATACAACAACAAATAAAATAGCCACAGCATAGAAACTATAGATATTGTGATGTATCGCGATAGAGCATAACATTCGCGGATCGTGCACTCTGTGGTTTATCCGAGATCTGTACGTGACGTTCTGCTGGTCTACCATCAGATAAGTCACTTATGTCGTGAGTGGACACTTCCACTGTCTCAGGAACTTTAACCGATTGGGAAGAAAGAGGGTACTCTTTATGAAGTAGAGACTAAAGATTACTAAAGTATAATAATACACATAGAACATCACGCCTGTGTTCCCCAAATAGTTAGGCAGAGGTGCAATTTCCATGTTATAATGAGAAGCACGTACAGTCAGGATAAAGCCGTTGAATGCAACAGTAATTCGTTGCATTTTATCCGAATATAACCTTAATGTAGGTATACATAAATTCCTATAACCAAGACTCCGAATTAAACGCTTAAAAGTTAATAGCGAAAAAAAACTTTATAAGTTGCGACCACTCAATTATTAACCAGCGGATTTCCAGAAGGTGTTAAAAGGACAACAGGGTATTGGATTATAGACTTTATAAAGCAAGGAATGGGGCAGTATTTTGAACGTAGTGTGCAACATAATTAATCTGCTATTTGCTATAAGCTTCCAAAAATACTCATCTGTTTTTTTCCATTAAAGTTTTTTATTGTTGTCAATAATTAAAATACCCGCGTTTAAATATAATATTATTTTACCTACATCAAACGAAATTTACGAAATCATAACGTAACAACACGCCTTGTTTCCCCGAAGGGTTAGGCAGAGGTGTGCCAGACAGATCTCGGCGATAAGCGTAAGTCCAGGGATGTGTGGCCGGCTTTGAGTTTCATCTCAATGGGTCTCTTGAACGCAAAGAATATCGCAGTGAGTTTTGTGGTGGGTAGGTATTTGTCTTGTGAGAACCCTTTGATGTAAATAGAGCCTACGCACAGAGCCGGTTTTGTAAGTGGACTTAGGATTGCTATCGTGGTGAAAGAATTAGCCAATCAGCGTGGAGACTCGCTGATTGCCCGGGATGCGCCGGACGTATAGTGGCTCTGTAATTACGTCGTTCAGGGAGGCTCCTGTCATGCACCCCAAGTGTACCTCTAATATAATACACCCACATTTCGCCAGTTATGTTTAAGTCCCATGTAATAGGGGGCGAGTCTATTGCCATCAACCGGGCACAAATCCAGACTCCCGGCTGCTACTGAGATATTCAGAAAATCATTACTATCATACTAGTATTATTTATTTATATATACTTTATTGTACACCAGAAAATACATTGCCGCCGCCGTATTATTTACTTTTTAAAACGTAGGTATAGTCCACTGTCGACTTCGCAATGCATCACTTAGAACAACAATTCCTACTAAATTGAACTTTCACTCCAGTCCGGCCGTCGAGCGCCGTTCCCGACACCTGTCAGCAGATCAATTTCTAGTTGTAATAAGGATTAAATTCGCAAAACACATATTCGTTAGTATTCGAAACTGACAGATATCAAGAACGCACTCTCTCGACGGCCGGACTCAACATTTGCCTAGCCTTTTCCTAACTATATTGGAGTCGGCTTCCAGTCAAACCGGATGCAGCTGAATACCAGTATTTTACATAGAGCGACTGCCTATCTGACCTCCACAACCCAGTGGCTGGGTAACACGATACCCCTTGGTAAGACTGGTTGTCAGACTTACGGGCTTCTGAGGACTCGTAACGACTGTCAAAGATCCACGAATGACAGTCGGGAGCTATGTAATGTATGGTCACCCGTGCGGCTGTTATCATTTAGCCATGAGCCCCTTCGAACAGTAACGAGATCAACTACACATAAAGTGTCATCGTTGCTTCCTTTACTTAAATACAATATATACAACAATCGGCAACTTCAAAGTTTGCACAAAACCGCTTGAGTGTTAAATCTTTTGTGGTGGAGAACGATAATGCGACGTTTAGAGCCGTGGAGAGGTCCTCGATGGAGGCTTGAGGATGTGACGCCTTGACGCGCAGCGGGTAGGAATGTTCAAGGGCTTGGGTTCTGTTCCCAAGTCGCATTTTGGTAGGTTTTTGTAGGATAATTCTTCGATAACTGGCGAAATGTGGGTCAAAGTCAAATCATTTAATTCAAATAGGCACATAAAAGGCACTTTTGAACGTCAAAATTGATTCTAGTCGCCCCTTCCAAAAGGTAGATTCGTATGGAGAAGAATAGGCAAGAAACTCCGCCGTTACTCTTTTAAAATGTTTTACAATATTTTGTATAATTACATTTATTATACAATTATATGTGGAGACGATGCGCCTAGAATGAAATTACTATACCACAATAGGTAAACAATTAAAAATGAAGCAATGACAGATACATTAAATATGTGTTAGATACACAGTGCTCACATATTCACAAGCGTTGTAAAAGTGTCCGATTTTCTTAAAATTTTAACAAGTAATAAGTCAGTGTGTGAGCCAAAGTAATCCCAGAATGTAAAATCTAATCAGTGGGTGTACTATAGGTACACCTCTGCTTAACCCTTCGGGGAATACAGGCGTGATGTTATGTAATTATTCGTTGATGTATACGAGGCCTTTACAATTGGGAATCAAACAAGCTTACCCGTAAAGCCAAGTCTTGATTCTAATTGTATATGAGCTCCAAGCTTAAGTAATCATAAGCATAAATCTTTATTTATCTCAATGTCATATTACAGGTTCTCGTTAATAAACAATCTTAAATAGAGAAAGGTGTCTGAGGTATGAGGGTCCCGAGTTACAGATCACCCGGCTCTCTTATACAAGGTGTAACATAAATAACGCACAACCTCTTAAGGGGTCATTGTACTAATCATTATGAACAACTTTTACTATGGCACCAAGCCTGAAATCGCAAACAAAATCACCTGTTTAGTACATTTATGTTAGCATAACTCGTCAAAATGTGAGGAACAGCTGATTTTTTTTGCGATTTCAGGTTTGGTGCCATAGTAAAAGTTGTACATAATGATTAGTACAATGACCCCTTAAGAGGTTGTGCGTTATTTATGTTACACCTTGTAAAGGACATGTTAATTTACAAAACAGTTAAAGTCAATATATTATAAATATAATAATATAATATAATTTTTTTTAAAAAACGTCTAACGGGCCTCTGCGAGTTGGCTTCGGCCCCTCATATGCCTTTCAAAGGTCCGGGACCCTAGGGTCCCGAGAAATACCAAAAAAAAAAATAATATAATTTTTTTTTTTAAATGTTCTTATTATTAATAAAAAAATAAATGAAATAAAACAAATTGAATACTTTATATTATTAATAATTTAAAATGAATTTATTCATATTTTTGATACCACAAATCAATATTTTAATTAAATTGAGATGGTTTCCTCGATAGTACGTGCGATGTCGCAGTGGTTATAGAAGGGTAGGTAGAGTAGTAGATAAATAGAGTATTCTTTATTGTACACCATACAAATGATGTGGTGATGTAGATGTGTTCTAAAGGCGGGAGGTTGGTAAAATTGTTTCTTATTTTTTTTAAGCTATGCTGGGATACCTAAATGAGGCAGTACTTAGTATCCATCCATATCCATACATAGTAGATAGGAGTAAGTAATAACAGCCGCACGGATCGATCGGTCAGGTTAAGTTACGTTTGCTGCGGTTGGTCCGTGGGTGGGTGACCATCTTTACGTACCAAGACTCCTCCGTGCCTCGGAAAGCACGTTAAGCCGTTTGTCCCGGCTGTTATTTGTAGATCTTCGACAATTATTACTGGTCGTCAGAGGCCCGAAAGACTGACAACCAATCTTACCAAGGGTTATCGTGTTACCCAATAACTGGGGGCCAACCACCACCTCTTAAAGCAGTATTATTTTAATGTTACTTCAGTGTGAGAAAGAGATGGAGATATACAGGACGTCTAGCTCCATCTCTTTCCCACACTCAAATAAGATTACAATAATACTGCTTTAAGAGGTGGTGGTCTAGCTCCTGGATTGTGGAGGTCAGATAGGCAGTTGCTCTATGTAAAAATACTGGTATTCAGCTGCATCCGGTTAGACTGGAAGCCGACTCTAATATAGTTGGGAAAAGGCTAGGCAGATGATGAAGTAGGTATGTCCCCTTTCGATCTCTAAATAATTCAGCATGGAACGTCGACGGTCTGACGCTAATGACGTCACGACACGATGCAACACTGCTCTGAACGCTTTCGTTATTCCTACAAATATAATAATGAAGCAATATCTGACAAGTCTTCAGTCTACCTCCCCCTCCCCCCTCAAAGCTCCCTCCCTGGGCCTCATCGCGGCACCCGTGAGTGGTGCCGAAACTGTCGCGATGCTTAAAACGAAGCCAACTACCGTCAGGGGTGGCACTTTCAGGAATATTTAAATGACATAATTTAATAAAACTGACAATTCGACGTATTTGTCAAAAAATTGCTAAATTGTCACATCTAATATTCTATTCTATTTTTATCTATGGCAATGGTGCCGATGTCGACTATTCTGCCAATGTCAGATGCGTAAAGAGAAAACGTGCGAAATGATAATGCAGAAAACTATGAAAATCACTCGTAAAATTGTTAGATTGTCACTTGTTTTATTTTTTTATTTGAGGTAGTTTTGCTCTTGGCTCTAGTCTAGGTCAGAGGTGACAGAAACAAAGTCGACGATGGAGCGAGCTTACCCAGAAGAAGTTCACTCTCACTTTGAAGAGATCGGGGTTGTATGCGTTCGGAAAAACAGACGCAGGTAGAGAGTTCCACTCCTTTGCTGTGTGCATCACAAAAGACATTCACATCACCTTTCACCTGTCGCCTGTCAGTTTAGCCCCAATCTGTTAACAAACATTAATGGTGAGGAAACGTGATGACGATTGCTCACTGCAAGCTGAGATTTGAAACCAATAATATGACAATGACCATTTTCAGTGATGTCCAGTTTGACCTTGTCAATTTAGATATAGCATAATTAACCTATAATGTTCCCACTGCTGGGACACACCTCAGGCCTCCTCTCTTCGAGAGCGAGTGGGCTGTAATCCACCACGCGGGCCCAGTGCGGGTTGGTAGATGTCACATGTCTTCGAATTCATGCCGGTTTCCTCAGGATGTTTTCCTTCACCGTTTTGGGAGGTGATGTAATTATTTATACAAAGTAAAGCGCCTGCCTGGGTTCGAACCCACGATCTACACCTCGTAAGTGGGGGCCGCGGCCATTAACACTGAGCTAGCACTGCTCTCAATTTAGATAGAATCATGTGAAAAGCGTATAAGGAATGACAAAAATTCCCTTAGTGCACTAAATGCATTAAAAAATATGTTTATCCTATTGTGGCAGATACCGGGATAGCAGTTTTCGCTAGTCTAAACAAATGAGAATTATGATCATGTATGTAAATTGTTGCGATTTTTTCAATAAATATTAAAATATTCTTAAGTCAGCCCTATGTCCAAATTGTTAGCGACTTGAAAGCTTCCCGTCGATAGTTTACGTTTTCTCTTTAACGACGCGGCACCGGGACGACATCGGTGCGACATCGGTGCGACATCAGCGCGACATCGGCGCGGTAATACTCCCGCAGAGAGGCAGTGAACAAATTGTTTATCTCGAGTTCTTTGAGCCATCTTTCATTTGGTTATTTTTGGGTTCATTTTTTTTTGTTAACTTGCCTTCCCAGTTTTTGTCCTAGTGTGATGATTTCACAGTATTATATTTCTATTTAACGAACGGACAACAAAGTGGTTCCATAAATTACTGTGGTATATTTTGGTAATCTAAAAGGTAGGTATTTTCTCAAAATCAAATAGGTATTGTTTGTTACAACAACTACTCGAGCTATTTGGTAAATAAAACTTAATGTATGTACTTATTGGAGATCTTTTACTTCATAAAAATCTAAATAAATGCATTCATTCATTCAGAGCAGTGGTGGCCCATTGGTAACGACTTACAACTTGCAAGTCGTGTAGGTTCGAACTAAGACAGGCGCTTTACTTTGTCTAAATAATTTCATCGCCACTGCTCTCAAAACGGTGAAGGAAAACATCGTGAGGAAACCGGCATGTCCTAGAACCAAAAATTCAAAGACATGTGACACCAATCCGCACTGGGCCCGCGTGGTGGATTACGGTCCATTGCACTCCCTCTCACAGAGAAGAGGCCTGTGTCCCAGCAGTGGGAACGTTATAGGCTGATTATTCTATGATTCATTCATTCACTGACAGACAACGCACAGTCATGAAATTTTGCACAAGAGTTCCTTACAATATAACGAAAGTGAACACGGAGGGATTTTTGAAAATTCATGCCCTAAGTGGTGAAAGTTTCTTTGGAACTTCGTCATTAAAATCCAATGGGTACGCATCGGGCGCACGGTTGTAAGAGTACATTTCTGTGAGTAATCTTAAATTGCCACAGCATAAAATCTTACAGTATAGCAACATGAAAACAGTTTCAATCAATAAAACTGATGCGCACATGACGTAGGTACTTGAGTTACGTATGTCACAGACTAGCAACTAGACTCAGTGTCCCGAGATATGCAAACAAGTAGTGTTCGTCCGTACAGTTCTGTAAGTACGGCTGACTGTCACACCGGAGTGTAATCAGGACATAGGAAGAACAAAATACTTTTTACAGAAATTGAATTAGATATTTATTTTGTATCTACTGTTTATTATATTGTGTGCCTTATAGTCTGTGCTAAATAAATGTATTTTCTTTCTTGGATTTAAAACTAATTATAGAGAGAAAAAATGATGGAATTACAATTTTGTATTAATATTGTAAACATGTTGCAATAGTAGGTATACTGACTGTTTGGCTGCACTGTTGTTATTGATGCTACATAATTATTAACTTACTAACTGTTGCCCACGGCTTCGCCCGCGTTCATGTCAATACTTCCCTATTTGAATCGAATTTTGTTCACAATTTTATAGGTTTTAGTTTTTTGCGCGGAACCCTATTTCTTTATCTATAATAAAAATAGCTTACGTTACTCCTTATAACATCATCTATTTGCCAGTGAAAGTCTCGTCAAAATCGGTCCAGATGTTTCGAAGATTAGCCGGAACAAACGGACAGACAGACCGACAGACAGACAGACAAAAATTTTGTAATTTATTTTTTTGTTATACATAAGTACCGTATATACTTTCATATGCATTTAGAAAAAAGCTGTTATTTTGACATTACAAACAGACACTTCAATTTTATTTATTTGTATAGATATATAGATTTTCTTTAAAATATTTGTATGCCAGTCCATGGCAAGACATGCAGATCATAATCCTATTATTAAGACCATTAATGTACCATGTTTTAATGTAAATAAATTATTTTATTCTATTCTTAAACAGATAATAGTTGCTAGAAAGAAGGTGACGAGTAATAAAGTCTGGCAGCTCGTAAATACTGGCTGTATACAGTTGAGTTAATATCCTGCGCAAGTGCAGAACTTCTTTACTCAGCAACACTTGGCAAATAGCTTTTTGTACCTTCCTTGTTTTATTAATCTCATCTTTTCCTGGGTTACTGCAAAACACCTACAGTTTCTTGACTTTCAAAATTCAAATTTAACAGCGGAAAATATAGTATTTGCAAAGTAAGTGCAAGAATTTTCATGGTACCTACTTGGTACCTACTCATAATCTATACTAATGTAATAAACCTGAAGAGTTTGTTTGTTTGAACGCACTATGTAACATCACGCTACGACCCTTAGAAGCCGAGCAAAAAGGAAAAAAATCAGAAAAAAACGCTAAGCGAAAATGAAGTAATAGCGCGATCGGGACATGTGGCCTTTATTTTAGTATGTTGTATAGTGTCTTACGACATCCACACGAACGAAGTCGCGGGCAGAAGCATGTGAAATTAACCGAATGGTATAATAACTTGAAACATTTGACACGCCAATATTTATTTTATCGTTCATTTCGGTGTAAGAAAAGAAAGACGAACTGCGTTTTAAGATTCCGTAGGACAGCTTAAAACTTTTGCTACAATGCTCCGAGATGAGGAAAAATGTATGTCCTTTGTGATAGAAAATGTCTCTAGTTGAGTTGAAATAATATATGAGTAGTTATCATCATGTTTATGATTTGGTAGTCAGGAGAATCCTTAATAATTCTTTCAGAATAAGTTATTTTAACAGATTGAACGGTGACCCCCAAACTAGGCATTCGCAACTAGGCATCTTGGGGTCGGAAGATGCTAAAAGTTAGTATAATTATCATCTAACATTAAATCACGCTGTATTCCACGAAGCGTTAGGCAGAGGTGTACCTATAGTACACCCAATTTTCGAGGGCACGAGCTTTTTGCCATCAGTCGGACACAAATTCAGACTCCGGGCTGCTACTGAGAAATTCCAGATGGAAAACCCAATAACACTTTGCCCGACCCAGGAATCACACCCAGGACCTTATGCTCAGCAGTAACGCTTGCGACTACCAATGAGGCTGTTATATTGGCAATATGGGAGATATTATTACCTCATCATCATAACTACATCATCATCCAGTTTCAGATCTCTTCTCTCGCTAACTCGTTTGTCAAATTGTTTTTTGAAATCATTATGTTATCTTTACTACTCACACCTCTGAGTTTGTTTCGGCCTTTCTGCTCAGAGTAGTCAGATAGGAAACGCCGGCCTCATCTAGTTAAAAAAAAAATGTTTGACGTGTAAAAGTGTTTGTATAAACCTACTTACAGAAATAAAATCATTTATCATTTATCACTGGATGCTTTCTCTTTGTACCCACAACTAGCATATTTAATCACAACCATTTCTTTCGATTTCGTTTCTAAGCAAACTGGAAGGCTCCACATAAGTTGTCCACCAAGTCACGTTATTGCTTGATATCAAAATAAACCAGAAGATAACGTTACACAAATTAGTATTCTGGCTCTGAAGTAGTGGGGGCTGCAGTAGTGGCGGTTGCAGGTATGCAGGCCTGAATAAATTAATACTTTCCACGGATTTTCTAGTAAATTCTGCTGCTCCCAACTCTATGACACGTTGCGAAGCGGTGGAATCTAGTAAAAAGTGTTTAATTTATTAACGTACTGGTTTACTAGTACACTGTGCCCGTGACTACAATTGAAATGGATCAAAATTTTGTAAGAGTACACTGTGTACTGAAATTAATAAAAATTTAACATTAAGTTATTAAGAATGACATCTTGCACAAGAGTTCCTTAGATAAGGAAAGTGAGCACTACGGAAGGATTTTAATTAGAGGCTCTGTCCGTCTGTCACAACATGATCCGAATGTAATAAATAAAATAATAAAATAAAATAAATAAAAATCTTTATTTCCAGTTTTACAATTTACATGTACCATGTAGTATACATTCCATATGTATCCTATAAATTGTAGGTTTATACAGAGTTAAAACCTCCGACACCCAAGCTAAGATTAAACTTGTGTTATGGGTGTCAGGGCTCTCAAGTTGCCACAAGGTAGACAATTATGAATTCAGAGTTTTATGTTTCAGGAACTGTAGACAGAAAAATAAAAATAAAAACTAAAAACAAACATTTTAAGCAAAAACAAAATAAACTAATCAAGGAGAAAACCATCTGTATAGTGTCACTGCATGTGTTGTGTTGTGTTGTGCATTGTTGTACGGTGTTTTGTTATGTAGTAGTGTTGTATTGTATTGTATAGTGTAGTGTATTGTTGTATTGTGATGTGTTGGAAAGGCGGATATATTTAGTGATGTGTCGGACGGGGTACTGTTTGAGTGAAAAGGGATATCGACAAAGCTACGTATTAAGGATTTTTTCAACCTCGTCATAGCTAAGGGTTATGATCCATTTACAGACCTTACCTTTACAATCAAATTTGTTTAACGTGTAAATGTTACATTGTTTATTAACAAAGTTGTACAAGCGACTACCAAGTAATAAACTGATTAAGTTGAAATTTGGAACACATAACAGTTTCTGTAACCCAAACCGGACTTGTTACGTAAATAAATGAATTTTGAATATGGGGGTCACTTTTGGAATCAAATAAGAAAATTAAAAAAAAGTCTTGTAAAATATATCATGTGACACAGCAAATGTAAGAGCTTATTGTGGGGGCCTCGAATAGATTTTTTTGTAATTTTAAAATAAATAGTTTTAAAGTTATTTAAGAAAATAGTCGAAAATTTACCATATTATTACCTTATCTCCGAAACTACTGAGCCTAAAATTAAAAAAAAAATACAGAAAATAGTTATATACTTATAGATTCAGGAAAATCTATAAAAAGTCTATGGTCTTAGCATAACACGGGAAATCTCTCAATATTGTGCGTAAAAACTTACATTTGCAGTTGGAATGTGCGGGAGAACATGTTTTGCAACTACAATGTTGCGTAAGTTTGTTCTCGGGATAATTCTGTCTCTTCTTTATTCATCCCAACTACGGAACCCGTCATTATACGTGGTTCGACACACAGTTTGCTGGTTTTATCGCCGATGGAAAATCCCACCGTGCACGTGGCTTGTGTAATAAAAATTCTGTAAGTCAACTTCTCCTTCTTTTTTCCCGTTCTCTTGAACTTGCCGTGATGGAATATTGTATACAGCTGTGTCATATCTAGGAACAAAGAAAGAACTAAGATAACAAGTAAATAAACTTATTTTAGAAATCAGGGTTTGTACTCTGGTCCGGTAAAAGTCATATTTCAAAATCAAACCTTACTGAAGTGAGCTTTCGAGTTATGTGCGGTCACTTTTGAATTCTTTCTTCTACTAATATTTTTATCATAGTGCTACGGCTACATTGTCGTGATAACGCGAACTACTCTTCGCGCGCTCTCTGTTGTACAGCGAGAAGTAGAGCGGTGTGCGAGAGAGAGCGCGCAAAGTATAGTTCGCGTTATCGTGACAAAGTAGCCGTAACATAACAAATTATTATTTTGAGTTTCGTGAGGGCTCCCACACAAAACTGCGAATTCACATTGCAGTGCAAAAATCTGCGAGCTCGCATGTGTGTTATGTTTGGCAAAAGGCACAGTTGTGCGTGCGATGCGAATTCGCAGTTTTGCGGGAAGCCCTTAATCGGCTTAGCACACGTAGCCGCTCGTAGACCGCGTAGCACTTTTGTAGCACCCTCTACGAATGTGCTACGCGATTGATATTTTTGTGTTTGAGTACTGCCATAATAAATACTTTTACTTGCAATAAACTGCAACAATGAACTCATGATATAAAGTAGATCGTCCACTGCTACGTAGGATGTCTACGGAGAGGTTTGTGCAGTTAGCTGTGCGGTTCATTTGTTTGCCAGTCACGCATCCGTGCGTAGTGCATACTCCAAAACAGAGCAAAACGAACAAATGTCAGAATTACACAAAAAAAAAGCTGTCGATCTCATTGTCAGCGCTTAAATATTCTAACATTGCCCAGCTTATACATTTGTGTTGTTAGTTAATTTAAAAAATATATATCCATGAATACGAGTCTGGGGAAGAAAGAATAGAGCGGATTTAAAATTTTTGTTAAACACTAGCTCTTTTAAGGCTATGCTCAAAGCATTTCTGTAAGACAAAAACTTGTACTCGATGGACGAACTGTAATTTAATATTAATATTCCAATTTTCTATTAAAAATAAATCTATTTATAATTATTGTTTTTAGAAATCATTTTTTTAATATTAATCGTAATTTTTATTGCATGAATATGAGCCAACCATACAGAGCAACTTAAAATAAACACAAATTGTACAGATATCGTTTAAAATTATTTTAACAATAAAATTTAGGCAGGTCAACAGTTGGAGAATGTGAAGTGGTATAAAAAAGAAAAAATGGTTTGGTTGTCCTTAGACTGATTCGCCCTATCCCCTCGTTTTAGTATAAAGCTGTATCACGAGCAGATAGTCTTCCTCAACCCCAGAAACAACAGACTCCCACAAGTTCCAGTTACAGGTCACATAGTTCGCCACTGGGCTGTTTACATACAATAAGGTTGATAATACACTACAATTCGGTTCCTTACAAAATGGTTGAACTGGACGGTGCTGATCCACGCGTCATGTTCGTGAACGGGCGCCGTCAGATGAGACTGGAGGCTTATTAAATCTTATATTTTGAATTGTTTTTAAGCAGATTGATCACATACTGCATAGGTAATATCTCATAGTACAGTTATATTAATTAAGTTACATGATTGGAATTGTCTGTGTTGTTTTATGTTTGGTGGTGTATATGTTTTATGTATGTATTTATGTGCCTTATTTATACCAATCTTTCATGAGATTTTCAGTATTGTTGTAGTCTAGTGTTTTCAAATATTCGTCCATAGTTTTTTTGCATGTTTGCCTATCAAGATTCTTTAATTCTAGATCTTTGCTTACTTTGTTGTAGAGGCTAGGACCAAGATAATTGTGAAATTTATGTGCAAAGGATGTTATACTTTGGTTACAATGGCAAGTACTTGGATTGTTGCAATTGTGACTTTGTATAATAATTGAGTTACGAGAAGGTTGAGTTCTGGCGTTAATTGTAAAGGCAATTTTAGTTTTGTCCAGATTAAGTGTCAATAAATGATTATCTAGCCATGAGGTAACTAGAGCAAAGCCTTTATTTTCTGCTTCGGTTACATCTTTCCACGTATTGGAGCTGTGGAGCTGAACAATAATACTATGTCATCTGGAAATGTTATTATTAGACCATTTCGTAAAAGGAAATTGAAGAGGTCATTAATATATATTAAAAACAGCGTAGGATCCATAACACTGCCTTGAGGCACTCCGAAGGTAACATTTTCCTCATGGCTGACACTGTTATCAATTATTATGATCTGCTTTCGGTTTGGCAAGTAATCTTGGAAGAGTTGGAGAGGTATTCCTCGAATTCCTAAGGTCTCAAGTTTGTTCAGGAGGATTGGTATAGAAACGGTGTCGTAGGCCTTTGCTAGGTCTAGGAATATACCTAGAGACTTCTGTCCCCTATCTATGTTTTCGACTATATACAAAGTAAGTTTGTGAAGAGCGTCGGCGGTTGATATTTTTTCTCTGAACCCAAACTGATTACCTGAGAGAAGATTATGAGTTTCTACGTAGTGTTTTAGCCTTTTATTAGTTTTTCAAGAATTTTTGACAAACTAGGAAGTAGAGAGATTGGTCTATAATTCGATACCAAGGTTTTGTCTCCTGCTTTATATATAGGAACCGTGACAGACTTTTTAAGCGCATCTGGAAAGACTCCTTTTGAAAAGCAAGCATTACATATGAGTGTTAGTGGTGCAATAAGGGAATCGACTGCTCTCTTACGTGGAGATGCTGTCCCATCCTGAGGAATTTTTCTTTTTTAAGTTGGCAATTATTTCTTTAATTTCAAATTGGTCTGTTGGGAGAAGCATAAAAGAGTGTAGGGGTCCACTATTCGGCTTTGGTCTACACCGCTTGCTCAGATCTATCTCATTTGTGAGGGTCCTGGATAGATGGTGTTTTCCAAATTACTACCGACATGGACAAAGTACCTATTTATGTTATTTAACGCGTCTTGAGGTGTTGACTTAGTGGAAAGAAGCTCTGATGGCATTTTTGGGTAGCTGTTTAAATTTCACATTTCTTTTGACCAATCCCCATTGTTTTTTTTATATTATAACTAGACTTAGCTAATTCTGATTTAAAATAAATGTTTTTGAGGCTTTTTAGTAGATTTATTTATTTAAACTTTTCACACTTAAAAAAGTACAAAGGCGGACTTAATGCCTAGATTATTACATATATTTCGGTAGCGCTTTTAAGTTATAATAAGGGTTGAGTTTTCTGAGTCCTTTCTTAGTTTTTGGTGAGGTTGATCGCAATTCCTCATATATCTACATAGACCTGGTGTAATCCAAGGCTTAATGTTTATTCGTCGTCTATGCTGCTTGACAGTGTGTGTTTGATTCAATAGTATATCTCTAATGGTATTCAAGAAGATGTTCGTCATTGCATTTGAAACCTTTCTTCCCAGTTAATCTGTTTTAAGTGACTAATAGCAGCATTGTAGTTGGTTTTTGTATGAAAGGGTTTTTTTGGGTCTATTTTACATTTTCAGAGGTAGAGATAACATAACACATAAGTGGTTAGTTAGGGTTGAATCACAAACTACAGTCAAAGATTTTAGTTTTGTTTTGACGAAGCAGTGAATCAAGACAATTTGATTCTCTGGTCGGCAGAGTGTGCGCGGCAAGAAGGCTGTAGGATGCAAGCAGATCTAAGTATGTTTAAGGGTTAAGTTGTTCAAGTTTAATATTAATATTTAAATCGCCCATTAAAACTATGTTTTTATAATGGTTAATACTGGACAATATTATCTAAAGACTTGAAAAAGGGATCCAGGTTTTTGAAAGCTGCATGTCTGTACAATGATACAACAGCTAAATCGTTGTTGATTGTTGTCACAAGGCAATTTACTTGTCGACAATATTTTGGTTCACAGACATTTGCGTGTATACTGTCTTTAGTACGTTACCGTCATTTTGATTAATCTGGTTTTTAGTACTGTGAGCTGTGTAATTCACCATTTCAAGTATGATCGAATTTTCGGAGAGCCAAGATTCTGTAAGCATAATAAGATCGTATTTGATATCTAGTCTCTTGAGGAGAACAGCAAGCCCTACTTAGTTACGGTTTAGACTTCTGATATTTTCATTTAGAACTGAAAACGCTTTTGCACTTGAGTTAATGGCGGCCTTGCAGTGTTCCGGCATGTCAATAGCTATAGCTTCGCCGACACTGACGACATCGTCAATGTCATTTGTGACGCCTTGTATTCAACAATATTCTTTGTAGGTAGAAACAGAAACAGAACTAGTAGCAATGGTATAGCAGAGACAAATTGCCAGAACGTCAAAAACTGCAAGACATGCTGCATTGAAGACACACAATGAAAGGCACGAGAGTGTTTTGTGTTTTAGTAAAAAGAATGTTTGAGTGTTATGTGTGGTGAATGTGAGTAGGTAGACAGTACAAAAAACAAGACAGAAACACTTAATTACTAACAATACATCATACAATGTAACATCTTGCATGCCATGTGTGTGTATACTTATGTTTTGGACAAATAAATGATCTAATCTTACTTAATCTAATACGAACGTATTATGAAATAATTTGATTGAATACAGAGCATTCAAAAACTAAGACTATAAAACACATGATAGTAATACGGGTTTGCAGGATAATAGGTGTATAAATACTCACTAGTCATTTAGCTTGATGTAGGAGATCTATGTCTGTTTCGTTTTTAATAAGAATCTGCTTTTCTCCCTCACTTTTTTTTTAGAAATACTTTCCCGAGAGAAGTCCAGCAGAACATAGCTATTTTCTTTGGCGAATTTTCTAGCAAGATATAATAGTCGCTGAGCTTTTGTTGTTAGGCACTCGGACAGGAATACCGGCTTAGGGAGGCCCTCTTTGCGGGATGTTCGAACAGCCAGGGTTGCGGGATGTTCGAAAGAGTTACCGTGGCCCCGGCACAGGCAACAGAAGGAACACGGGTGGGTTTTAGTCAGTAAAAGTCTGACACGCCCTCCCGCTCTGCCCAGAGCGGGGAGAAGTCATTTGATGATTTTCCATCCACAAAAAAAAGGGGGCCCCTCTAATTTTATGTGTGACGTGCTCAACTTATTTTCTTTATTAGTCTTATTGAAGTTCCGTGCACTTTTAATGAAATCGCTTTTAATATGCATGTTCGTAAAATCTACTATTATTGGTGATACGCCTTCCTTCCTCTTTAGTTTAATTTCATGCCGCTTGATGGATACACCCAAAACCGTGGCCATTTCTGTGACGACTTAGTGTAGGTCTTCCTTAGACTCTCCAAGTTGTTTCTGTGACGACTTAGTGTAGGTCTTCCTTAGACTCTCCAAGTTGTTTCTGTGACGACTTAGTGTAGGTCTTCCTTAGACTCTCCAAGTTGTTTCTGTGACGACTTAGTGTAGGTCTTCCTTAGACTCTCCAAGTTGTTTCTGTGACGACTTAGTGTAGGTCTTCCTTAGACTCTCCAAGTTGTTTCGAAACAATTCTTATTTCCATTCTTGACAGGCATGACATCCTTTCCAAGTTTTCATATCGATCTTCTAGCTGAATAATATAGTTAAAATCAGATTTCCTCTCAGCTTCTAACTTCTCCGTTACATATTATATAGGTATATACATAATATATAACGGAACAATATTATTGCTGCATGTTCACTTTTAGAATTTATATTAATATTATTTTGAAGTCTGACATATCTCGGGACCTTGGGGTCCCGGACCATTGGAAAGCGTACTTGGGGCCGAACCCAACTCGCAGAGGCCCGTTAGATGTTTTTAATTATATGAGGCACCAACCGACGATTATCCCTGTATGCACTTTGCAGGTGGTCCCAAGGACAACTCCCGGTTAGTGTAGGACTATTGCAGGATATGAAAACAAAGATATTGGACTATGGGTTTGAATGGCTAAAGTGGACTGGTTACTCGTACCTAGAACTATGGAAGGACTATGACCCCTGCCTGATCAATGTTTTATAAAAACACGGATTAAATGGCAGGGGGTGACTTGCACACTCAATAATGGGTCCCCGAAAACGGTCGCTAGCACATAGTGTCGTAGCGACAAGGGGGCAACGTGTCCTGAGGTGCTTATGAGGAGTGGAGAGGTATTCCACGGCTATCAGGACAATCCCGGAAGTACGGTCAAGACCCCTACCAGCATTTTACTGGAATACTTCCTTCCTCCGAACACGTTTGCTCTTGCGAATCTCCACTCAAGCCGGCCAATAAAGGCAAGAATGAGGTGGGAGCTCTGTTCCTCGTCAGTGTTCACTATGGCCGGTCATATTAATAATGCTGTATGTGCCTAATTTTAAGTAATGTATCATATCAAACACAATATAAATTGTTCCTGATAAATAAATAAAGAAAAATAAATAAAAATAGTGCATAGCATGGCCGGGGGCCGCAGAGAACAACACCGCCTACATTGTTATACAACGTGAAGCTGAGTACACAAGCGTAGCTGAGCCGTGGGCTTCTGTGGAGCAGCGCTTTTAAAATCATAATTATCAAACAAAAAATTGAACATCATTTATTATTTATTTTATTTATTTATTAAATAAATTTCTTATACAAGTATAATGCCTAATAATAAACTAAAGCTAAACTAGCTAACTAACTAGCCAGCTAGCTTTTTTTATTCCGAACCACTTACTTGTAATGATGGTTCGGAATTAGAATGTCAGGTAGCGACCCGCCCGAACAAGGTTTATTCAAACCTGTGTTTCAGGCCATCACTTTACATTTCAATTAAAGGGACATTAAAATTTTACACACATTGACAGTTTTATACACAAATCGGAATCGTGAATAGGTAAAGGAATCCATGCCTCCCTTTCAGTCGATTCCTTTCATCCACCAGAGTGCCCTCACGCAGCGGGTACTGAATGCCGGCTAGGACGGCGGGACCACAATCGAGAGGGTAGGTATAAATAATCGAATAGATCGACGAACTCGCTCCGTTTCGAGAGCAGCGTCCACTTCGGGACCACTCATATTTTAGATGGGCGGTAAGGGAGGAGAGGTAGCGTTTTTGATCGCGTTTTCTGAAGTTAATTTCTGAGGAGTGTGAGGGCCGTATTGGTAAATAATCTAGCTAGGCGAACAGAAGCTCACGCACATTATAAATTACAATAACACGTGTACAGTTACATACGTTTAAAATATGGATTATTTTTCACAAATATGTTTTATTTATTGGATTTCCTACAGTGACTACTCAATTACATGTATGTTTACAAAAACAGGGACAAATTCAAGTGTGCGCTTCTAAATAAAGGCGACCACATAATTCACTTATAATCTACACAGTTACAATAAGTTAGACAAGGACGAAAACATTAAAATAAATCAAAACACATTACGTTTAATCTACCTGGCTATAGCCAAAGTAGTCAGACATCTGTAACTAACTTACAGTACCTGAGAGGCCAAGAATAGAGTGTCCTTGATTGCAAGAATATGTACATCAGATACAACCGAAACAAAATTAAAACTAAGACTCGTACTTAATTCTCACATTTCCCATAGATATAGAGTTTCAATTTAAGTTTCTTGATTGATCTTAATTTTCGCCAAGATCTGGCTACCCTCAATCTTCTCTACTTTGTCCAATGTCCATCTACTTTTTATGTTATTGTAGGTTATTAAGTCATCATCATCACTCTCCTGTCCTTGTCCCAATTTATTTGGTGTCGGCGCAACATGTATTTTTCTTCCATACTTCTCTGCTAGTCGTCATTTCGGTAGTCACTCCCTTTCTTCTTCTTTCACACAGGACTGTGTCCATCGTTTCTTTGGTCTTCCCCTACTCATATAGCTATCCACATTCATACTCAAAACTTTCCTCGCAGCATTATGCTGAGCGATGGCCGTTTTGCGTGGATGTGCGCATATTTTCCCCCAACTTTTTTCTTTTTGTTTGTTTTCTAAAAAAAAAGTATATACGTATTTTCTTTCTTTTCTTTTGTCCTCACTACATTTTTCTCATTGCTCTGCATCACATGCCCATATTGTCCATACCATGACAACCGATTTTCACACATATAATATTATAAAGAGGAAAAATTTCTGAGTATGTATGTAGGGGGCAATTTGCGGAACTTCTGATCCAATTTCGAAAATTCATTCACTAATGACAAGGTATACATTTGCCGAGTGTTATGAAATTTCTTGTTTTAAAATAAAATATGTCATATGTGACATATATTATTTTAAAACAAGAAATTTCACGCGGAGGAAGCCGCAGGGAGAAGCTATCCTGTCATACAAATACCACCCCGCTTCCGCCAGTAACTCGCGCCAGCGGCTGGCCCGCTCGCCCCGTATTATGATTTTACTCGACTGCGCTTATTGAGAGCACTATCTCTACTGCGGACTCGTTGTCTTTCACCGTCAGCAAAATACACTCGCTTTAGATTAAAACTGAATTTTAAATACTATGCGGACTGCTTGCTAATTTAAGAAGGTTTCTTTGTTAAGGCGAAAACGCCAGCGTAGTGCGCGAAATTCAAATTTTCTTACGTTTTTTTGCAATTTGCAAGTCAGTATTAGGTTTTATGTTGATTAAAATATGATTCGCGACCGTAACAAATGTTAATATGTATTTACAGAATTATAATCATTAAAGTCAACAATACAACTCTCCAAGACCAAATAACCCTATTGAATGACTATTTCATGAAATTTTGACATTTCAGGATTATACTAACTCAAGGATTGTATGGCTGATTATAATGATTATAATCCTGTAAATACATATTTGTTACGGTCGCGAATCATATTTTAATCAACATTTGCCCAGACACTGAGCTGCAAATTGCAAAAATAGTAAGAAAATTTTAATTTCGCGGGCTACCTTAGCGCTTCCCCCTTAAGTTCTTAAAAGAGTATCGGGTTGTCTAGAGTTGAATCTTGTGGGTACCAACTTGGGAACTGTCCTTTTTCGGGAGTCGGTTGATAAGCGTTGCTGGAACGAAGTTCCTTATCGTACGTTATATTTTGCACACTTGGCGAATGAGAGCTAGAGCGAAAGAAGTGTAACATTTTGGCCGTCACGACACTTTGTTACACGACGCTATAGTATGTGTTTCTTTTTTTTTCATTTAGTTACTCTCAAAAGCTGTTCAGTTACAAATGACAGATCACTTCATTGTGCCTGTTATTTTTTTTTACACAAGAATCCAATGCCAAAAGTCGAATGGTTCATACAATTTTTGCGACGAGATTCGTAATTTTTGTTTTATTTTTATATCTTTTCAAAACAATTTGTATAAATAGTCATTAGAATACACAAGTCTGCGAGATTTTCGTTAAATTACGAGAAGATCTCTACCAACAATTAGTGATCCGTTGCTCTAATTAAATATTCATTTTGTTTTTTTTTTATTTATTTACAATGCTGTTATGAAAGAAAGAAAATACGTTTATTAGCGTTTAAACATGACGCAAAATATAACACAAACAAAAAATAATAAGTTGCGGAGAAATATGCGTCACATCCACACAAAGCGGCCATCGCTCAGCATAATGCTGCGACCCTATGCAAGACAAAGCCCCAGCGCTGGTTTTCAGCGACAGCCGGAGTTGGCGTGATGGCGTCGCAAATATATTTTGTTTAATTCCGTTTCACCCCATTGTTTGAACCAAAAATTCCGTAACTGTACCATAAAGTCCTAACACCGAACACCAGCACTGTTCTGCTGTCGCTACCGTCAGCAAGTCCTGCGCATCGTGAATGAGATCTCTGCGTCCTCCGCCGATGTCCAGATGTCCACCTCACGACCTGTCCGCTTTTGTTCATCCTGTATACATGACCTGTTGTTCTTTGTCTTTATCGCAATGATCTGTGCATAATGATATATGTTCTGTCGTGATGCAAGATATGCTAGATACGTAGGTATTGTCTGCTGAAAATGTAAGCAAATGGATCAAAAAACGTACCTGTCGATGCCAATTTGTAGTGTCACTTACAAATTGAGTGCTTTGTTGTTTATTTAAGAGTACTGTCGCATTTTGTCTCCCCATTCATTTTGTCACATCTCCCGCTCATACGAGACCAAATTTTTAAGAATTTTAAATGAAATGATGCGTTTTTGAAAAATGTAATCAGTTAGCGACCTAATAAATAATATTAATTTAATTCGGATTAAAAACAC
This sequence comes from Fissipunctia ypsillon, assembly GCA_947568875.1. Classification (NCBI taxonomy): domain Eukaryota; kingdom Metazoa; phylum Arthropoda; class Insecta; order Lepidoptera; family Noctuidae; genus Fissipunctia; species Fissipunctia ypsillon. The sequence continues at coordinate 1,716,624 of OX387665.1, read as the reverse complement.
ATTTTTAGTGTGGTATTTATTTAACTCATCTCAAAAACAGATCATAATACGAGTACATACATAATGAGCTGAGTTTATTAGATAACACAATAGAAATGTGTTTTTAATAATTACCTATTAAATTAATATTATTTATTAGTTTGCCAATTGATTACATTTTTCAAAAAGCATAAATTTCCCTTTAAGGTGAAAGCGCCAGGGTTGCCCGCGAAATTCAAATTTTCTTACGTTTTTTTGCAATTTGCAGATCAGTATTAGGTTGTATGTTGATAGAAATATGATTCGCGACCGTAACAAATATGATTTTATAGAATTATAATCATTAAAGTCATCAATACAACTCTCGTAAGACCAAGTAAGTCTATTGAATGACTTTTTTTATGAAATCTTAACATTTCAGGATTATACTAACTTAAGGAATTGTATTACTAATTCTAATATTATAATTCTATAAATACATATTTGTTACGGTCGCGTATCATACTTTGATCAACATACACCCAGATACTGAGCTGCAAATCGCAAAAATCGTAAGAAAATTTGAATTTCTCGGGCTACCTTAGCGCTTCCCCCTTAACATTCTTAATGTTGTGAGCGAGAGAGGTGACTACATACGACAGCCCTCTTAAATACCTAAACCAGAAAGTTCATTTTCAAAATACCTTCAAGATGTTTTCTGTAATTATCGTCAATGATTTTTCAATTAAAATCTAATAATGTTCTTCAAACAATAATTTTTGGAAAAAGTGATGACATATAAAGTTGAAACCTTCTAAACACAGACGAATGTGTTACTAATTATCTTTAGTGAGTGATTGTGTAAGATTTAACCTGATCAGGAGCTAGACCACCACCTCTTAAAGCAGTATTATTGTAATCTTACTACAGTGTGGGAAAGAGATGGAGCTAGACGTCCTGTATACCTCCATCTCTTTCTCACACTGAAGTAACATTATAATAAAACTGCTTTAAGAGATGGTGGTTGGCCCCCAGGATTTGTTTCCACTTTTTGATGTTACTTTTGGTAATAGATTTTGATATTGATTTCTGTAAACTGTTTAAAAAACACAACTTATTTTTGACGTGTAAAAACGTCAAAAATAAATTATGTTTTATTATTAATATTAATTCATTTAATTCAGGTAAGACCCATATACATACAATAAAATAACATTTAAAAAAATCACAATACTGCCATAAAATTAAAATAAAATGAAATGTCAATGCAATTAAAATAAAATTTAAAGATTAAAATCAATAAAAAATTCATATAAAAACAATACAAACAAGTCATTATAAATATTTATGTACTTATCTAAATGTCAAGGTAACTGTTAATTAAAATTAAGTGCCCTGTCTATAAAAGTCTGTTACAGCATTGTCTAATGTAGGGGCAGTCAAATCAGGACAGTATTGGAGCCGGCCCGCACCCTGTGCCCGATACATTCTTACCTGCCCAAGCCCGATATACGGGTGCATGTAAGACCTGCCAGTGCTGCATGAAAGGCCCGTCCAACCTGTTGGCAACAACAGTAAGAAGACTGTCGCCGCTGCCCCGCACTCTCCTCGCTATCGAGATTGCCCTCTTGCGCATGCTGGCATAGAAACAGTCAATACAGACGCTCGCGAGCATTCCTGATGCGCTGCAGAAGCGAGGCAGCCCAGCAACGCCCTCAACGCGTCATTATATTGAACGCGGAGACCGCTGTAGGGGCGCTGTGGGGAGCGCTGATATAACTAGATGAGTCCGGTGTTTCCTGACTATTCTGAAAAGAAAGACCGAAACAAACTCAGAGGTCACAGTCTCTTTTAAAGTCCAGACATAATTTCGGTCTTGCCATGCAGATTAGTGTCTGAGATGGTCTTCTGAGGATACACCCACAAAGGTTTGAGTGGAACTGTCCAGTCAGTTTTTCAATAATCATACATCAACAGCAGGAAAAACAAAGGAGAGGATATAGATGAGTCGAAATATTACGGGCAATAAAATAATCTCCACGACCTTTTAAAAATCAGCGATGACATTCATTTACATACCTACATAAAAATATGTGAGTATACACATAAATCAGCTTCTTCGCTCCGACGCTCGCTTGATTTACTTCAATCTACTTTATTGCAATTTCCTTGAACATAATTTGGTTCAATCAACTTGATTTATATATGTTCCCTTCCTCGGGACGTGTGGAAAGGGTAATTCTTCAAATAGGGGCGTAGGGTAAGGAATAAAGATTATTTTTATTATATGCATAGTTTTAATAATCAATAATTAATAGAAAAAGGGCTCGTGGCTTAATGATAACAGCCGCACGGGACGATTGAAGGTTAAGCTACGCTTGCCGAGGAGTAGCCGTGGATGGATGACCGTCCATTACATACCGAGACCCGTCTATGCATCGGAAAGCAAGTTAAGCAGTTTAGTCCCGGATGTCATTCTTAGATCTTTGACAGTAAGTTGTTACGGGTAATCAGAAGCCCAAAAATCTGACAACCACTCTTACTAAGGGGTATCGTGTTACTCACACTGGGTTGTGGAGGTCAGCTAGACAGTTGCTTCATGTAAAATACTGTGATTCAGATGCATCCAGTTAGACTGGTAGCCGACCCCAACGTAGTTGGGAAAAGGCTAGGCAGATGATGAGGTACGAGAATCAATAGGCAAAGGCTCCGCTGAGCAAAGGTATGCAATGGCTACCTCCGCCAGTATGGTGATTAGAAAGATCTGTAGCCAATCGCTATTTTTAAAAAGTAGCTTCAGTGTGTGACTCTTGCAATAATAAACCCCTTATGAATTGTACTTAGCATAATCAGCCTATAATGTTCCCATTGCTGGGATACAGGCCTCCTCTCTGTGAGTGGGAGTGGGCCGTAATCCACCACGCGGGCGCAATGCGGGTTAGTAGATGTCACATGTCTTCGAATTTTTGGTTCTAGGACACACCGGTTTTCTCACAATGTTTTCCTTCACCGTTTTGAGATCAGTGGTGGTGAAATAATTTACACAAAGTAAAGCGCCTGCTTGGGCTCGGAGCTACAAGTCGTAAGTCGCGACCGTTGCCACTGGGCCACGACTGCTCCATGAATGGTACTACAAAAATAAACGTTACAATAATGATAAAGCATTAATATTTTCATATTCCTGTCATGCACACTGCACATAATTAACAATTATTATAGAATCGATATGAATATGAATAAACACGTCACAATTGTGATTATTATGGACACACGATCGGAATTAGTTAACAAAAAACATATTTAAATAACCTGTACAGGTAAAGAATGTCTTCTCGCACTGCTTATATAGGTATACATATGTATTATCCGAAGAGCGGCGCGCGGATTGTTATATAATAGCTAGAGAATAAAATCCTAAAACCTAACAATAGTAACGGAATCCCAAAGAAGGCAACTTTAAAGCGAAAATATAAATCCTGTTTATAGGGAATCCTGTGGGAATTTTGAAAAAAAATAGTTACCTAAATTATTACAGGTACGGAACTTAGTAATTTTTTTCTGAAGTACTAAAGTGTCTTGGGCGATGGTAAAAGTCGGGCTGAGCGATGATGAGCTAATAAGGGTTTTACCCCCTAGGGGATTATTTTTCAAATATGCCAAAACACGTCATAAAAAAAAATGTAAATGCAAATGTAATAAGTAAACTAAATGATAATATTATGCTTCACAATTTAAAAACCTGACTTATTAATTGTATTCAAAATCATTATTATAAAAATAGACTGTATTCGAAGTACCTATTGAAATTTATGTTAATTTGTATGTAATATTGATTTTATATTCTTAAATAGCTAAATAGTGTGTGCCCTAATGGGTAGTTTTTTGAGTTACCATATCCTAATTATAAGACCTATTGTATCACCAAAAAACACACTAATAAATACTTTGACTTTGTCATTTGTAGGTTCGAAACAAAAGGCTTAATACCAATTTTTTTCTTACAAAGTTCCATCCCCTATTTTCCCCCTTACGAGATCATTTTCCAAAAACGCTGAAACACGTGGGTTTTAATTTTTAACCAGAATGCTAAGTACCAATTTTCATAGTTTAAACTACAAAAATATCGATATTCCATACAAACTTGATCCCCTATTTTACTCCCTCAGGGGTTGAATTTCGAAAAAAACCCTTCCCTATTTCTACTAGTGGGACACACGCCTCCGTCTCACAAAAAGGAGGCCTGTGTCCCAGCAGCATTATAATCTGATTATAATTATGCTATGCTTCTTATTCCTTGTCTACATTATAAAGGGAATCTCTGTGCAAAATTTTAGCTTTCTAGGTCTTAGAGTTTGCCGGGGTTGCGGGATGTTCGAAAGAGTTACCGTGGCCCCGGCACTGGCAACAGAAGGAACACGGGTGAATTTTAGTCAGTAAAAGTCTGACATTTGATGATTTCCCATCCAAAAAAAAAAAAAAAAAAGTTCTTAGGGTTTGAGCGGGGCATTGATGATTCAGTCAGTCAGTCAGGACTCTTATTTTTATATATTTAGACAGATACTAGTTTCGTAATATTTCAACTACACGGAGAGTATTGGCCGCCATTGAGGGCGATGCACGTCTTTGAGAGGGCTTTGTTCCCTTGACACGTCCGTGTCGCCTCACAAAAGACTCCATACTGTGTGGAGGATACTAGCTATGTACCTAGTCGATAGTATTGCTCTGTACACTGGCAGCGCTTGATTCCTTAGACTAAATGATTTTGATCATATTATTACCGAATGTCTGTTCCAAATGCGATGAAAATGTAAATGATACCGATGAAAGTGTAAACTAACCTTGTTCAGGATAAACTCTACGCAATCCCTCACTAAAGAGAATCAGTAACACATTCATCTGTATTTAAAAGGTTTCAACTTTATATCTAATCACTTTTTTCAACAATTGAATCGCTTGTTTTCAAAACAGCACTTGTCCAAAACTGTGTTTTTACAGGAGGAACAAAAAACAAGATAGCAAAATATTTTTCAGGATGACCCATGATTATTGTCAATTGAGAACAAATAAAATATATATTTTTAATGATTAAGCAAATAAAATAATAGAAAAAATGATATTTTTACCCTTCTTTTATATTCAAAATTTTGGACATGTGCTGTTTTGAAAACAAGCGATTCAATTATTGTTTGGATAGTAATTGGATCGCTGTGAAGCAAATCGGAACTTTTTCAAAGTTGCTAGAAATCGGTGTAATCAGATGATACGTAACGCTAAGCGCCGCCATATTCTCGAGAACATATCTTCTTCTTCACCTGCTGATATCTGGAAGTTCCTTGGTACTCTTGGTATCGGCAAACCACGTCATGTGGATTTTCCTAATACAATTGGCCTTGATGATATCAACCGTCACTTCACAACCACTTGTCATTTGGATTCCCAAATGTTGTCCCAGACGGTCAATTTCATTACTGGCTTAGCTAGTCCCATCATAGAACCATTTCACTTCTCTCCGGTCACCTTGGATGAAATTAAAAAGACCATCCTGTCCATAAAATCCAAGGCTGTGGGGGATGACGGCATCAGTCGTAGTATGGTCGTTTGGATCCTCGATACCCTACTTCCTCCGATTACCCACATCATAAACTTTTCTCTTGATTCCGGACAATTCCCATCCCTGTGGCGTATGGCCTATGTCCGCCCGCTTCCTAAAGTTTCAAACCCCTCCCTGCCCACTCACTTTCGACCCATTTCCATTCTCCCATTCCTGTCTAAAGTGCTTGAGGCCTGCGTTCACAGACAGTTTGCGGGGTTTGTTCACCGGAACAACCTTGTTAGCTCGTTTCAGTCTGGATTCAGGCCTGGGCATAGTACAGCTTCCGCTCTCCTTAAAGTGACTGGTGACGTTAGAGAAGCGATGGAGGATACTAAGGTTACTGTTTTGGTTTTAATTGATTTCTCCAATGCCTTTAACGCTGTCAGCCACGATATTCTCCTTGCTATGCTCTCTCATCTCATGGTTTCGTCCGAGGTTCTGGAATGGTTCTCTTCTTATCTTCGGGGACGCCGGCAGTCGGTTCGCGTTGATGAGAGCTCTTCGAGTTGGCGTGACCTGGATGCTGGTGTTCCACAAGGTGGTATTCTTTCTCCATTGTTATTCTCCATCTTCATTAATTTTATAACTCACTGTCTTCGGTGTTCGTATCATCTTTATGCCGATGATCTTCAATTGTATACAGCTGCGCGGGTGGAAGGTTTATTGGATGCTGTAGCAGATGTAAACCGAGACTTAGATGCAATCAAAAAGTGGTCTGATAGTTTTGGGGTATCAGTGAACCCCTCAAAGTGTCAGGCCATTGTAATTGGAAGCTCGCGCATGATGGGTAGGGTGACGCTTAGCTCTCTTCCTCCTCTCATTTTCAATGGTACCGTCATACCCATTACCCCTACTGTGAAAGATCTCGGTTTGCATCTTGACTCGACGCTTAGCTGGCAGCGCCAGGTCTCTAATGTTAGTCAAAGGGTCAACGGTACTCTACGATCTCTGTATCGTCTGAGAAACTTTTTGCCCGCTAAGACGAAAACTATGCTTGTGCAGACTTTGATTTTCCCTATCATTGACTATGGTGACGTGTGCTACTTTGACTTGAATGCGGTGTTGCTGGATAAGCTTGACAGACTGCTTAACAATTGTATCCGGTTCATATTCAACCTCAGAAAATATGACCATGTGTCGAGCTACAGGTCTGAGCTCAAATGGATGCCCATTCGCCAGAGAAGAAATTTGCGTGCTTTGACCACGCTTTTCTCCCTTCTTAACTCTCCCACTCCTCCTTCTTATCTAGTGTCTCACTTCCAATATCTATGTTCTTCACACGCTAAGAATCTTCGTTCTTCTAACAATCTTCTCCTACTCTGTCCTTCTCATACTTCTGACTTTGTTCATTCTTCCTTTCATTTTCAGTCCATTCTTCTTTGGAATGCGCTACCTCTTGACATCAGGATGGCCACCAGTCGGTATGCATTTAAGCGGAGATTGCGGAGTTATTTTCAAAATAAATAGCGTAGAGTCATCTCAAAACCTCTCTCTCTTGAATTTGTATATAATATATGTATATAATATAGGTATATATTATAGTAAATATGTATGTATGTGTATTATAAGTTTATGACTTATTTATGTACAAATTGTTCCATTTCTAACAGAGCACCTGCCATCTAATCTCTTCACCACCCTTGGTTGACTGGTAGAGAATGCCTAAGGCATTAAGTCCGCCTTTGTACTTTTTTAAGTGTGAAAAGTTTAAATAAATAAATAAATAAATAAATAATTAAATTGTAGTTCGATAATCATCGACGAAAATGAAAGTTATAAAATTAACGTCAACTGTCAAATGAAAAGGTGATTTGAAATTAGAATGTCGGGTGTATTCAAAAATCTTTGTAAAGTATCTAATTGAATTGTAAACAAATGGACCAGCAAATGTATCCATGGAGGCCAATTTATAGTGCCACTCATTTCCTACGGCTATACTGTCGCGATAACGCAAACTGCCCTTCGCGTGCTCTCTGTTGTACAGCGAGACGTCGAGCGGTGTGCGAGAAAGAGAGTGCGTAGTGTAGTTCGCGTTATCGCGACAATGTAGCCGAAGCAATGAATGGCACTATAAATTGACCTCCATTGATACATTTTCTGGTTCATTTGTTTACAATTCTATTAGATACTTTTAGAATAGATTATAATAAGTAATATGACTTTTGCAATTTTATGTGACTGATGTTTAAAGAAAACAGTCAGTAAGGTAGGTAGTAGCCGGGCTGACCGTCTGTTACATTTTTGCAAATCGATAAACAATTATTTAAAAAAAAAAAAAAACACGAAAAACGAAGCAAAAGTTGTTTTTTGTTTTTTTTTGCTTGTAAAAAATAGTTGTTTATCCATTTGCAAAAATGTAACAGACGGTCGGAACACGAAAACTCCTTTTGCTTCGTTTTTCGTAAGCTAAGTAAGTATGTAAGTTTTGAGTGTGTAAAGATCGTAGCAGGGGGCGTTCTGTAGTCTCTGCCTACCCCCACGGGAAGAAGGCGTGAGTTAATGTATGTAAGTGTTTTCACTAGATTCGCACATTAATTAGTGTATTTCGTTCCGGTACATTAACGGCACAATGTACTATTTCAATTAGAGGTGACCGCATAATCGACGCGGCTGGAATCAGCGGTTAAATGTGATTATTTGACAAATTCAGTCGTTCGAGCGTGTTTACACATATTTTGATGTAATCAGGGAAACTGTTGGCTTTGCGTTGTGGTTTTACTAAATATAATTCATGCATAAGCTTGGGCATAATCAGTCTATAATGTTCCCACTGCTGGGACATAGGCCTCCTCTCTGTGAGAGGGAGTGGGCTATTAAGTCACCACGGGGAGTACGGGTTGATGAATGTCACATGTCTTCAAATTTTTGGATCTAGGACATGCCGGTTCCCTCACGATCTTTTCTACACCGTTTCGAAAGCAATGCTGATGAATAAATTATACAAAGTAACGTGCACGCCAGCCTTTTTTTTTTGGGTGGGAAATCATCAAATGACTTCTCCCGCTCTGGGCAGAGCGGGAGGGCGTGTCAGACTTTTACTGACTAAAACCCACCTGTGTTCGTTCAGATGCCTGTGCCGGGCCACGGTAACTCTTTCGAACATCCCGCGGCCCTGGCTGAAGTGCACGCCAGCCTGAGTTCGAACTACAGATGTTGCGGATGCAGATTTTTAGTGGCTCACATCATGTTTTAGTCTGAATTGAGGAGCTACCGTATATGTCGAAAACTAGACGATGGATGTTTTGGTTGGATTACAAAAGTTGTTTTGGTTGGATTACAAAAATAGTAAAAATTACAGGACGTTTAACCGGACCGTATAGGACGTCCAATAACTTTTTAAGGGTTTTACTACAAATTTCACAATCGGTTCTACAAAATCGGATAATTTATTACTAAATATTGGTGGGTCCCGCGTTTAAATATGAGACATGGCTCCTTAGCTCATACGGACACGGAGTCACGCGTCATTACTAAACTCATTTGAAGCCCGTACCTTAAATATTTTCATTTTCAGAATCACTTTACATCCGCTATAAGCCGCCATGTTGGATTTGATGTGACGTCTATAACCCGCGGATCAACATGACACTTCCAACGATACCTAGCTTATCAAAATACGACTAGTAGTTTACATATATTCTCGTACATACATAAAAATAAATTTTAAAAAAATGCTTGCCTGTTAAAATCACACATAACATAACATCACGCCTGTATTCCTCGAAGGGTTAGCCAGAGGTGTACCCTAGTACACCCACATTTCGCCAGTTATGTTTAAGTCCCGTGTAATAGGGGGCGAGCCTATTGCCATCAACAGGGAACAAATCCAGAGTCCGCGTTGCTACTGACATATTCCAGATGGAAAAACTCAATAACACTTTGCCCGACTCGGGAATCGAACCCAAGAACTTATGCTCAGCAGTTGCACTTGCGACCACTAGACCAATGAGGCAGTCTCCTAGCATACACTCAATGATATTATTGCATACACTCCTTTGGATTTGCCGAAGTCGGGTAAAAATACCTCAATATTCCAATCAATATTTTAGGAAAATATCGTTGTTGATTTTCACAAAGTGTACAAGCTTATATATACTTAGGTACATAGTATTTTAGCCATACGCAAGGTTTCGAACCCACAACCAGCTCCTCTTCAAACGAGTCCAATCTCGTTCCAATGTTATATTAAAGACACAATATTGTTGAGAGCTGTAAAAGCAAAATAAAAAACACAGCAAATTGTTTTCGCAATTTTTCGAGAAAATTTCACCTCATATTTTGTTATAAAAACGTGAATTCTGTATCAAAAAAGAAAGTATTTGCGATAAGAAATAACTGGAATAATTATTTTTAAGTATGTTTTTTGCTCTTCGCTTCGAATTTATTAAGAAATATTTCTTTTTGCTGTTTACGAAGTGGAATTCGAAACATGTCGCTTGTTTTTATTTTTTCATGAATTTATTGTAACGACCTGATGGTAAGTACTCACCCCGATAACAGATTTTCTTTCCAACGAAGTGGTTTTGTGCAAAAAAACCGTCCAGGTATTTAACAATCATGACAATTCCAAGCAAATTATAAAAACTTCAAATCAAATCCTATATTAGTAGGTTTATTTTTCTTCTGCCATAACCTCACTCCTGTATTCATTGAAGAGGTAGACAAAGGTATTATAATCTGCAAAACTCAAACTCAAAGCATTTATTTCAATTAAACCAATTACAGGCACTTTTGAATTGTTAAAGAGTCAGTCAGTTAGTCAGAAAATTGAAGCTAGTCGCCCATTCCAAAAAAAGCTATGGAGAAGAATGGGCAAGAAACTCCATGGACAAAAAAATAAAAAATGAAAAACAATTCAAAATATAAGATTAAAAATAGGCCCTGGCAGTTAAGAGATGACCAGTCTCCACTGACGGCGCCCGTTCACGAACATGACGCGTGGATCAGCACCATCCAGCTCAACCATTTTGTAGGGAACCGAATGATCCAACACCACTGCCAGTGAGAAGTGTTGATCGAGGTCGTTGTGTCCCAGTGGGTAAGGCCTCGCTTCTCATAAACGAGGTTGTGGGTTTAAATCCGAGCAAGTACCAATGTGACTTTTTCAATTCATATATACTTTCTGAGTTTATCTTGGACATTACTGTCATCGATGAAGGAAAAACATCGTGAGGAAAACTGGCCTCATCTATCTATACAAATTAATACAATTGAAGTGTCTGTTTGTAATGTCAAAGTAACAACTTTTTACTAAATGCATGAGAAAGTATATCCGGTACTTATACCTAACAAAAAAGCAATTTAAAATGATTATACTTATCTAATTATGAGTCGTTTACTCAGCGTTCGAATTTTTTTTGCGCGTTGCCTTATTTCTTGTATTATTAGTGCAATGACTCAGCACACACCACATTTTCCTAGTTTTTTTATGTAGTTTTATGCAAGCCTTTAGGCGCGCGACTGAGTGAAGTGGAGAACGATCGCCACAATTGAACGGAACACAGATGCATTTAAACAACAAATAAAGCTTGCTTGTGCGTACAATATTGCGTAGTTCATACCTACTCTAATTCATTCTATTTATCCACTGTTCCTGCCATGAGACTTTTCCAGCTTCTGAGATAAAGTAATCTTTAAGAGTATCTCTGATTTGAAATCCATCAATGTTTAGAAATCCTCCCCTACGTGTCAGTGGAATCATGTTCTCCGTTGGTTTCGGATTTTTTTCATTAAAATTATAATGTGGTATTCCATTTTTTTCTAAATAAGCATCCCGTAGTAAATTATGGAGGCAACATAGTGTAATAACTAGGTCATCACATATTTCTGGTTTAATTGCTATAGGTGTATATAATTGCTATAGGTGTATATAATTGCTATAGGTGTATATAATTGCTATAGGTGTATATAATTGCTATAGGTGTATATAATTGCTATAGGTGTATATAATTGCTATAGGTGTATATAATATTCGGAAAACTTGACTCAGAAGTCCAAAAGAATTCTCTGTGACTCGTCTTGCTCGGCAGATGCGGTAGTTGAAAATAGCTTTATCACGATCGCCTCTAATATGGTTTCTGTAATAGGGTTTCATCATGTGAACGTCTAACGCAAACGCGTCGTCGCCAATTAGATAATGTGGGGTTAATATATCTGTCCCTGGTAAGGCTGCCGGTTGAGGCACATTAAAATGATCGGACATTATTTTTTGGCCCATTGCTGACTTTTTAAATATACCGCTATCTCCTTCCTTCCCATACGAACCCACATCAACAGCAATAAATTTGCAGTTAGCGTCTACAATAGCCAATAATACAGTGGAATAGTAGTCTTTATAGTTAAAAAACATCGATCCACTGTTTTTCGGACTTTTAATACGTACATGCTTGCCGTCAATAGCTCCAAAACAATTTGGACAATTCCACCTATTCCAGAAATCTTCTGCAATTTGTTTTAGTTGATTTTCCGTTGGCACAGGAAGAAAAATTGGTACTAAATTTTTTCGCAAACTTGCAAGAACTTGTTGCACTATTCTGCTTATATAGCTTGCCGATATAAGATAATTAAATTCCAAAGACGCGTATGTTTCACCAGTTGCTAGGAATCTGAAATTGCAAAAAAATAAATAATAATTGATTTGTTTTTTGTTCAACGAATTCTAACAATCATAAGTAACAAACATATATTTATATATACTATCAGTTTTTATTCTGTTTTAGGTGAGGACTGCAGAAAACGTTGGAAATGTATCAGAGATTCCTATCAAAGAATTAAGCGTAAAAATAAATTACCAACGGGATCAGCAGCCGGCAGCAAGTCAAAAAAATGGCCTCTAATTGAAAGACTGACTTTTTTGGAAAATGTTCCTACTGAAAGAAAGACTGTATGTAATATTGAAAGAGCTAATGACATTTATGACAGTGAAAACGAAGTATCAAATAATAATGAAACCTGTTTCAATAAAGAGAACGTGGAACCTAACGAAATCGAATTGAATAGCGAAGAAACAAGTAGAAATGTAATGGATAGTGCGCCATCGACAAGTGGAACAGTAATGGTCAATGCGTCATCGAGTGCAATAGAGGTAGATGTTGAAGAACCTGCTTATGATGAGAAACAAAACAAAAAAGCAAGATCTAGAGAAAGCGTATTGAAAAAAAAGAAACAAAGTCAAAATAGTACTATGCAGGCGGCTTTACTCAATTATTGGAAAGAGAGGGACACTGAAAGGCGAGCCCAAATTCATGTCCTCGCGCCTCAGTCAACTTCGAACCAAGACAAGGAAGATGTTGATGGCATAACATCGTTTTGCTCGCACGTTGGGACAATGTTAAAAAAACTTACTCCTGCTTTAAGAGTAGAAGCTAAAACTAAAGTTTTCAATATTTTAGCAGATTATGAATTAAGGAGCCTGAACGAAAGTTCTAGTACTAGTAGTTCTTTAAGCAGTCCCCCGTTTGATCAAAATTCTCAATTTTCCTCAACAACTCCTTATTCTCCGATAAGTTCCGTCGCATCACCCAGTGCATTCTGTGAAGCTACTGACTTAAGTATTTCAAATACTTTTAATTTGCCAACAAATACTTCAGAAAACATGTCTAATACATATTTCCAGCTAGATAACTTTTCATATTTACCTGAGAGTGAGAAATAATTTTTCCTCGGCTGTGATTGATCCTTTTTTCATTGGTTGAATATCGCGTTCAATTAAACTAAGTACAAATTGAAATTGAGTTTTATTTAGTATGCAGTACTTCCTAAATTTCAGTTCCTTTAAATTTAAGTGTCGTTTTAACAGGATTTGATAGCTGCCTTCATCGATTCTGGACTTGTATAATGAATCAATTTTATTCCTCTTTGATGAAAGTAAGAGCAACATTATTTCATCATCCTCTTCCTCATCCTCTAGCAGTTTTTTCACGAGATCTCGCTTTTGTTTATTTAAATTGTCAGACATAGTTAATGTTCGATACACGACTGGAATGCACAACCGCTCGCACTGACTCTTGTTTGGCTACTGCGCGTGGCAGTCGCTGCCCGGGTCGCGGACGCTGCTATCCGAAAGCTTCTGGCAGCGCCGCACAGCAGCGACAATGGGCCGCGGCAGTTAGCCGCCACTGCCAGGTCGCGACTGCCGTGATCCGAATGTCACCTTTAGGAGCCGAGCAAAAAGAAAATGTCAGTAAGCACGCTAAGCGAAAACAAAGTAATAGCGTGGACGGGCGATGCAACGCAACGGGTCGGGGGACGAGGGAGTTTTATTAAAATGTGGCTGTTGTTTTAGTATATTATGTATCTTACGACTTCCACGCGAACGAAGTCGCGGGGCACAGCTAGTTGTTAATATTTATAAGTCTGAAATCGCCAACCCGTATTGAACAAGTGTGGTCATCAATGCTCGTGCGTTCTCTGTATGAGAAGAAGCCTGGCAGGGGACAATAATAGGCTGGTATTTAGGGAGGGTATGCCGCGTGTGATAGGGGTGACCCTAATATTGCCATAAAAAGGAATATATTAAGGCCCGCTTGTACTACAAATCACTCAATGATTAAATACTTTAGCGATTAAACAATTACTTATCAGAAACAGAACGATGTTTAAAATACAATTAGCGCTAAACGTTCTTAGAGATTTGTGATCAAGCGGACCTAAATATTAATCTATCAATACTAATCAAATCTATCTATGAACTAACAATAAAGCTGAAGAGTTTGTTTGTTTGTTTGAACGTGCTAATCTCTGGAACTAACAGTCGGACTTACAAAAATCAAGCTAGGACCCGTAAGAGCCGAGCAATAAGAAAGAAAACCAGAAAGAACGCTAAGCGAAGACGAAGTAGCGCGTAATCTTTTTTATGTTCTTTACCTCTATATATATACAGGTCTATGTACTTAAGTATATGACTGCCTTATTGGACGCAAGGGCTACTGCTGATCATTAGTTCCTGGGTTCGATTCCCAGGTCGGGCAAAAGTTATTGGGTTTTTCCATCTGGAATTTCTCAGTAGCAGCCCGGAGTCTGGATTTTTGCCCGGTTGATAGCAATAGGCTCGCCCCCTATTACATAAGACTTAAACGTAACTCGCGAAATGTGGGTGTACTGTAGGTACAACTCTGCCCAACCCTTCGGGGAATACAGGCGTGATGTTATGTTATGTGTGTTTTAATACTGCTCTTACTATACTTTGCTAACTAGCATTTCTAGCACGAGCATTAAGAAAAATCTTTTCACGTTTTTCTTCCAAAGATTGTCGTGGTAAGAAAGTAATCTTCATTAGGCGCAAACGATGCATGTCGGCACAGAACGTGCTAAGTCCGCAGTAGGTCGTGACGTCACACGCCTCATTATTCTACCGCGCATTCGGGTCAAGAGCACCCTCTAATGTGCACGTTACTGGCACAAAAGAAATACTGCTAGAGGGAAAGGAGGAAAGATGTTTTGTCACATGAAACATCGAGGTGAATATTAGACATAAGTAGCATTGAGCGCCACTGCTAAATTGTACGAGTACTTGTACTCACCGCAGGAATATTTCGGTCCACGTGTTGGTATCGTATTTATTGACAGCCAGCTCTTTGGTAAAACTCTGGAGCCTCAAAACAGTAGGTATTTGCTACCAATTTAATTGCACAAAATAATGAAAAGCGGTAAATTACATTATTTTCTAAGGTATTTTTATCCTTTTTGATTCACAATAAAGAGCATATAGAGTGGTCCAAATAGTGAGGTCCAAAAGAAAAATCTGAATTCCTCATTCTCAGGTATTCGAAAATATCCTACGTATGTTCCGCAGTTTTTTTGTAGTTTTCGAGTTATTTAAAATTTGAGTCTATCCCACTAAAAACTTAAATCCCTGCTGCTATCGATACTTTTTTTGAGTAACTTTCAAGAATGTTAGAAAGTTTATCATTTCAAATACGAAAGTAACATTCAAGACAATTATGTCACAAAAACAAAATCTGAAAAATACCCACTACAAAAAAAGATATGAACTTTTGAGGCTCCACGCGCAAAAAACTCATGCATACATGCGGTATTTTCAAATACTCCTGGGTATGAGGAATTCAGATTTTTCTTTTGGACGTCACTATTTGGTTCACCCTGTATACTGTTGTTATCGTCTTCATTTACTCTCTAGTATTAATTTCCCAGCGTATAATTCACAAAAAGAGTATGTCAGAAGTGGGATTCGAACCCACGCCCTCAGAGAGGACCAGAACAGCTCGCACTCACGTTCAGTGAGCAAGTCTCCTTGAGTCTGGCGCCTTAGACCGCTCGGCCATTCTGACTGTTGAAACATGGCTCGAAATTATCAACTACATGGATAGAATATAAGCATACGTTTAAAGTACTTGGTGTTGTTGAGTGATCACGAATTTTAGTCGAACTCGGTTTCAGCGAGAACGCATTTAATGTAGGTATTTGCAAGCGAACTCAACATAGTTCGGACAAGGGCTAGGCAGATGATGATTTGTGAGCGAAATCGTAAATTCAGCTGCTGAATTTCGGTGACGTTGTTTTGGCAGTTGAATCGCTACACTGAAAGTTTTCGTTAAGAAATTAGGCAGCTAGCATAGCATTAAATTAATTATTACATAAAGTAACTGCACAGGCGGAAACGCATTCGCAACCCCTATTAAGATGCATCAGAAACAATATAGTGTTTAGATAAAACAGTTATAATGGACGCTAAACTTGCAAAGAAATCGATTGAGGGTGTTCGTTCTTCACATTTTGGTTAAATTCTGAGGTTAAATAGTTAAATACTGCGAGAATCATATAGGAAACTTAACAGTAGTTTATTGTGAACTGTCTAACTGCCTACAACAACTACCCCAACTCACGGAAAGATTAAAGGTTAGATTCACAAGAAAAACATTGTTTTGTAAAAACAAAAGCAGAATCACCTGCGAAAAACAAGTCACTAAACTTTCAAAGAAAAACATAAGAAGAATAAATACAGTTTCCTATATTTCCCAAGAAAACTCAGCATTCGGTGTGCTAATCAATAATCCAAGCTGAGAAACACTGAAAAAGCAATTTCCCGCTAAATAGAATAATAAAACTTAGGTAAAAAGTGTCGGCGCCACGCCTCGGGGAGCACTACGCGAAATACACGACGGAAATATACACAGAAGGACCATACACTCCTCCGTAACATTCGAATTCAGGGGCGTTCTTAACCGGAGTTAATCTATTCGAAAGTGCTACTCACTGATTCGATATCTTGACACAATATTGTGTTCCTAAACACTCAGTTTTAAGGAAGAATTTGGCTTGAATAGTACACAATACACAATAACAATATACATAATAACTTTGTCATATTGCCTCATCATCTCATCTGCCTATCCTTTTCCCAACTATGTTGGGGTCGGCTTCCAGCCTAACCTGATGCAGCTGAATACCAGTATTGGATATATAGATACATAATAACTTTGTCTTATTGCCTATTGGAGGTTTATTTGAGTATCTCAGAAAAAAGGCATAAATCATGCATCCAGCTAAAGTAATTAATTAGCCAGCTCCGCCACCAATCTTGTTGTCTCGCTTATCTTTTCAACACAGTATTATCTCACTAAAGTGTCGGTACCAAACAGACCCTGCCAGTGGCAATAGGGCTCTTTGTAACTTTATAACTTAAGGTGAACGTCCACTGGTCCGCACCAGCCGCAACGCTCGCCCGGCACGCAACGTATTGAACAGATTCGCCGTTGGCATGCGTCCACTGTCACCTGTAATCTCTTCTTTGCTTTGAATATTGTCGATGTTTCAGATTATACAATTCTTCATATCTTTCTACTAACAGAATTAAAAGCGAGTCATCCATTCTACAATGTTTTGGCGGTTCTCACCTTATTTATAAACCAAACAACGTGCGGCAGTGAGCACGAGTGAGTGACGTCACCGGCAAGCAACGCATTTTTTGTTCATACAAGCCGGCGCTCGGTGCGAGCTGTACCGATAGTGGACGCAGTGAATGAATTCATACAAAGCAAATCAAAATCCGTTGCGTGCCGTTCGTGCGTTGCAGACAGTGCGGACCAGTGGACGTTCACCTTTAGGCACCACATACATAAATACATATTATATACATAGTACCTTTAGGCACCTCTGTAGTTAATTAAAGCACATGAAACATAGCTTTGTTTCTTTTACCAACGATGCTGGTATGGCAGATGTCTGTAGAAGTTCGGTGACCACCAAATGGGCCGCTGATTAATTTTAATGAGTTCGTTTTCGAATCATATGCTGTAAAGTGAGGTTCGAAGTGAATTTTACGGAATAATAATACTGTATCCTGCTCTTATGTTGGCGCCCGCGTAAAATAAACTAGAATTTTTCTAACAAATTATTATGTTCTGCGATTTTTCTGACGCAACAAAATGTTAAGTTGTTGTATAATGATACATCAGATGCTGTTGTTTTGTTAGGAGTGAGAAGATTACTTCATCTGCCTTTTTCCCACATCACTACATTTTCTGAATCATCATTTGCCTGCCTTTTCCCAGCTATATTGGGATCGGCTTCCAGTGTAACCGGATGCAGCTGAATACCAGTATTTTATATGGAGCGACTGCCTACATGACCTCCACAACCCAGTTACTGGGTAACACCATACTCCTTGATAAGACTGGTTCTCCGACCTTCCTAACTGTTACTAAACTCTGTCAAAGAACTTCGGATTACAGCCGGGACCAAAGGCATAACGTGCTTTTCGAGGCAAAGAGGGGTCTCGGTATGTAATGGATGGTCAACCATCCGCGGCCCGACCTCGGCAACTTTGAAGATCAACCCGTGCGGGTGTTATTATTTAACCACGAGCCTCTACATTTAGCTACGAGCCCTGACATTTAGCGACGATCCCCTATATTTAGCCACAAGCCCCTACATTTAGCCACGAGCCCTAACATTTAGCTACGAGCCCCTACATTTAGCCACGAGCCCTTACATTTAGCCACGAGCCCTTACATTTAGCCACAAGCCCCTACATTTTGCCACGAGCACTTACATTTAGCTACGAGCCCTACATTTAGCCACGAGCCCTTACATTTAGCCACAAGCCCCTACATTTAGCCACGAGCCCTTACATTTAGCCACAAGCCCCTATATTTAGCCACGAGCCCTTACATTTAGCCACGAGGCCCTATATTTAGCCACGAGCCCTTACATTTAGCTACGATCTCCTAAATTTAGCCACGAGCCCTCAAATTTAGCTATGAGCCCCTACAATTAGCTACGAGCCCCTACATTTAGCTACGAGCACCTACAATTAGCCACGATCCCTTACATTTAGCTACGAGCCCCTACATTTAGCCACGAGCCCCTACATTTAGCCACAAGACCCTACATTTAGCCACGAGCCCCTAAAGTTAGCCACGAGCCCTTACATTTAGCTACGAGCCCCTACATTTAGCCACGAGCCCTTACATTTAGCTACGAGCCCTAACAGTTAGCCACGAGCCCCTACTGTTAGCCACGGGCCCATACATTTAGCCACGAGCCCCCTCTGAATACCAAACCTCTATTTCAGATGGTGTGTAGGACCGCACCTTGTTGTAAAGGAGCTCGTCCAGGGGAGTACTACCACCCGACCAATTTCCTGACTTGATCTGACCATGTCCCACATGCTGGTGTCCTAAGTGCCCGTGTACTTGCCCCTTTGATGACCTAGACATTGCCACTGATGCCGCAATCACCGTGGACACCTACTGAAAGATAGATAAAACAATTATTCAGTGCACACAAAAGACATAGCACAACACACAAAAGCACAATTAAAAGATGATAACAAATTACATGAATATACAACATATATATAAAAACAATGTAGCAATATACAAAAAAGAAAAACATAAGTACAGTAATAGAGTGACACGTTGACAAACTTCAAATCAAATAACGAAACAAGGTGCGGTGTGCGTCTCAAGGTTGCGCCAAATGGGAGTCCAGCTCAGCATGTGTCAGGCAATACCTGACGCTGATATTCAAACATACAAGGCAATTTTATTATCACTGTCCAAATTTTCACAGGGTGTTCTACCCATGAATATAAACAACTTTCACTATGGAACCAACTCTGAAATCACGAAAAAAAATCAGATGCTTCATACATTTTGGTCGAGTAGGTTGAAGTTTTGCACGAAACAGCAGATTTTTTTTTAATTTGGATAGTTATAAAAAAATTCCCAAGTATAATGTAGTTAAATCAAAGTAGGTACCGTCGACACTAAAAGAAGAGAAGAAGACCTATTTTTGCCGCCTAGCAGTATTGCTGTGTTCCAGTTGGATGGGTATGGGTCCGGTGTATACAAGGTGTAATATAAATAACGCACAACTTCTTAAGGGGTCATTGTATTCATCATTATGAACAACTTTTACTATGGGACCAAACCTGAAATCGCGAAAAACTAATCAGCTGCTCCCTACATTTATGTTCGCATAACTCGTCAAAATGTAGGGAACAGCAGATTTTTTTTCGCGATTGCAGGTTTGGTCCCATAGTCAAAGTTGTTCATAATGATGAGTACAATGATCCCTTAAGAGGTTGTGCGTTATTTATGTTACATCTTGTATATTAGGAAAATGAGACATTTCAGCTTTACTTCTAGAAAAGCAATAATAGCAACACACCTACGATGCCCCGGGAATTTCAGATGTATGTATGTACAGTCAGCGACATTCATTGTTGAACTAATTGTTTACCAACTTAAATTGTCAGTATATACAGGGTCAAATTAATTAATTAGTTAGCGAAACTCCGCAGACGTGATGGTATCGATAACTAAACATGATAAAACAAAAATAAATTAATTTGATGTTTTTTTTTGGGTCATCAACCGCCGGTAGTGTAGTCACTTAAAATATCAGTTTAAATATCATTTTTTTTTTTGTGTAAACATCATAGACGTGCTGGGTATCGATATCTTAAGACGATAAAACAGATTTTACCAACTCACAGTAATTCAAGTAACAACACTACCAGCGGTCGTTGGCCCCAAAAAAAAATCATCAAATCTTTTTATTTTTATTTTGTCGTGTTTAGATATCGATACTCATCACGTCTGCAGAGTTTCGCTAGCTAATTTAATTTGACCCTGTATTCATATCACAACTATCATTCTTTGACAATTGTATGAAATGGGTATACCACGGCAAATTGACCCAGGGAGTCGATTTTGACCACTCACCACCAGGTGAGCCACGTGCTCGTAAACCATTTGAAGAATCCTGTCGATCCCGTATTTAAGCTGATTATATCACTACTCTGCCTCATCACCACACTTTCAACTGTTTCCCGCCATTCGTGGTGAACTGACAGTTGACATTAGTGACAGCGACCTCACTACTGACCTGATCTATTAACTAGACACACTACACCATCTAGTAACATAAAATCACTGTTGTTATTGTCTGTATGTCGTTAAGACTTAGGTCTTCTGATACATAGGGGAAGTCAAAGTAATCGTGGTGGCCCAGTACGCAGGGCCTGCCATAACTCTATCGGCATAAGTTACCAGGTCCAAACGATAACTTAGTCACCGCCCATACACCAGTCACACCTACGTACTGTCGCACACAGAAGTGTTAAGCACGACTTACAATAATTTTAGCATGACCCAGGGATTGAACATCGAATCCAGAAAGGCAATTCGTGTATTTTAAAAACGTTCTTAATCGGAACGTTCTCAAGGAAAATCATCATTCATCACTCTCCTGCCCTCATTCCAATTTATTCGGAGTCGGCGCGACATGTCTTTTTCTTCCATACTTCTTTCTTTATTAGTCGTTCTCAAGAAAAAGGACAGTTTTGAGTATGAATGTTTGGCTATCAGAGTAGGGGAAGACCAAAGAAACGATGGATGGACTGTGTGAAAGATGATATGGCTAGAAAGGGGAGGACTACCGAGATGACGACTGATAGAGAAGTGTGGAAGAAACAGACAACTTGCGCCGACTCGATTACTGCCTTGCGGTGATATATTTTGTTCTGAGGAAAGGGTTTTCATGATCAATGCTTTATCCGCTCCTTGTAATATCAGATCTTGGTCTTGCAGGGCCTCTTAGGCAGCGGATGGCTGTAAGGGCTGTCTTCCCTATCCTATATTTGTAAAACTCACGTAGTGATTTAAAAAAATACCAATGATCAAAGTTGGTACACCGTGTGTCGCTGACGTTGCGCAATTTTGGACAATTTCTACGCAATTTTGAAATTACCGCAAATTGCTCGGTATCGCCGAAACGTCATATTTAGTAACAATTGCCAAGATTTGAGAAATTTTAGTTGCCCACGTATACAACATGTCCCGGAATTAACGCACAACCTCTGAAGGGGTCATTGTACTCATCATTATGAACAACTTTTACTATGGGACCAAACCTGAAATCACGAAAAAAAAATCAGCAATTCCCTATATTTATGTTCGTATAACTCATCAAAATGTAGGGAACAGCAGATTTTTTTCGCGATTTCAGGTTTGGTCCCATAGTAAAAGTTGTTCATAATGGTGAGTACAATGACCCCTTTTTTTTTTCTTTTTTTTTTTGTGGATGGGAAATCATCAAATGACTTCTCCCGCTCTGGGCGGAGCGGGAGGGCGTGTCAGACTTTTACTGACTAAAACCCACCCGTGTTCCTTCTGTTGCCTGTGCCGGGGCCACGGTAACTCTTTCGAACATCCCGCAACCCTAGCTGGCATCGGCCCTAGCGGACCCCGTCAATAGTGCTGACATCTCTTTGAGGCGCGCGTGGAACACGACGCGCCGTCGACTCGGGCTTGGTCCTTACCGGACGGCGAGCTACCCATTGCTTGCCGTCCGCAAGCCCGCGCCTACGGTGGCCGGGAATCAGCTGCCAATTCCCGACGCCCAGGGCGTCTCCTGCGACGACTAGGGGCGTGAGGGTGCAAAGCTTGCCTCTCCCTCACGCGTCCCGCCTCCTCCTTCACGAGCATTACTGCTTCGCAGAAGGAGGTAATGGCTTCCCATGCACTCTCGCTCCGTACCATGGCCTGGACCAGGGCCGGACGCGAGAGATCGCCGCCGCCGATCGCTTCCGCGAGGACACGGCGGTGCTCCGCCCAAGCCGGGCAGACCTCCACCGTATGCTCCACCGTGTCCTCCGGGCGATCCACACAGTGGTGACACCCAGGCGTTTCCTCCCGCCTTATCCGGAACAGGTACCTCCCGAAGCACCCGTGTCCGGTGAGGACCTGCGTCAGGCGGAAGGTGAGGACGCCGTGGCGCCTCTCCAGCCACTCCTCAAAGAGGGGACTTATCGCCGCAATTGTGGCGTGCCCAGCGCTGGGTTGCGACAATCGCACTCTCCATGCCGCCATGAGATCCTGCCGGAGCTCTGTCCGCCGTGCCGCGATTTCTCGCGGCAACGGAGTTACGCCCCGGCGTCCTGCCTCCTCGCGTACAATGACCCCTTAAAAGTTTATTCGTTATTTCCGGGATATGTCGTATAAGCGCACCAGCACAGGTTAATGCTCTTCAAATTCACCCCTAGCTTGCTGTATACAGTGTGATAAAATCCGCTGTCCCATACTAAACTTCAATACCTACTCAACCCGAAGGTTTTTGTCCCATGGAGAAAGTTGTTGAGTTTGATGGTGTTTACCACCCTTAAATAACCCTTAAATATGACCACACATTTCTGGTACACGCTGTATAACGGATTTGAACGTCAAATGACTGCCTAGCTCAGCTAAATATAGCCTGTTTTGGGTTGTGTTGACAATAGTACCGAACACAGATCTGTCTAGATTATTCCGGACATGGGCGTGGAGCGATCATCAGTTTAGTTCGTGTTACTAACGCCCGGGTACTAGCCCACTGAGTACCAATACGGATACAGAGCGCTGGGGCAGGTTTTGGTATTTAAATGTTTAAAATAAATTAATAAAACTACTATTGGATAAATCTACTACACAATTTTTTTTTTTTAATGATAAATTAAATGTTGCAAGCTTGTAGATAAATTGTAATTGTTGTTTTCATAGTTGTGATTCTAAATGTTTCTATTTGATATTGTAATTCTGTTTATATAACGCGGATTAATGAATGAATGAATGAAATGCACCGACTCCAGCGTGGTTTAACCAGACTCGATGGTTCGAATGAACCCAAAGATTCTCACTAGCCCCTAGAACCTCAGGTGTCATGGGGTTACAGAGGCCATTGCATATCGAGGAGTAGACCGGGGGGCGTGATAATGGTAGGGAAGACGTGCGCTTAGGATATGGAAAGATTATTAGAGCCTACCGGGTATGCACCCTACAATAAGCAATGGAATAGTGGAGAGACGAGTAATAAGAGTATAATATTTATCTATGGATGGGCATCTTTTAACGATGCTGCAGTCAGACTGTTTCAAGTCCAGCTTCACCGGTGAATCTTATAGTGGGGTTACTGCTATGCTGTATTACAGGTTGCTGTTTCTAAAGTCTTCGTCTGAGGTCTGGCTACTGTCCGTTTCAGGTTTCTTGTAAATCTCGCTAACAGCCTTCTTAATCTTATCTCGTTCTTCAGCCATATCGTTCGTGTCCATTCAAAAATTGATTTCCTTATCGAAGTCATGTTATGTTATAAGTTGTCATTCCATGCGTAAAAAGGTCAGCAACTTTTTGAATTTGGCCTTGTACTGCATTACTGCATGTAACGGGTGCGGTTGGCGGCGCCTGTGGACATGTACGAGGTAACACATCCACATCCTGTGGTTCTTGATGCGTTTGGTTACACAGACCTATCATCGACTAACAATATAACACTAGATGGCCAAAGAGAATACCATGGTCACCATACAATCAATCTGCCTAGCCTTTTCCCAACTATGTTGGGGTCGGCTTCCAGTCTAACCGGATGCAGTTGGATACCAGTATTTTACATGGAGCGACTGCCTATCTGACCTCCACAACCCAGTAACTGGGTAATACGATACCCCTTGGTAAGACTGGTTGTCAGACTTTCGGGCTTCTGACGACCCGTAACGACTGTCAAAGATCTACAAATGACAGCCGGGACCAACGGCTTAAAGTACTTTCCGAGGCACGGAGGAGTGTCGGTATGTAAAGATGATCACCCATCCACGGACAACCCCGGCAAGCGTAGCTTAACCTGATGGATCGACCCGTGCGGCTGTTATTACTTAGCCACGAGCTCCTCCAACCTCGACCTCCTCGACCAATACCTTGGTCACCATACGTGGCAGATAAAACCGCAGTGTGTTTTTACTGTCAGAAATTCTGACAAAGGCTGCAACCTATGCTTTTGATTTAATCACGTTTTACGAATGCCAAATTTATGTCGAAACTAGCTATGCCCTACGGTTTCACCCGCATAAGTCTCGATCCCGTAGGGATATCGGGATAAAAAGTATTCTATCTGTTAATCCAGGTTATAAACTATCTGTGTGCCAAATTTCATCAAAATCCGTTTAGCAGTTTTTGCGTGAAAGAGTAACAAACATCCATCCATCCTCACAAACTTTTGCATTTATAATATTAGTAGGAATTAGTAAGATAGGATACAGCTTGTCTGTTGATCTATCCGGCCGGGTAACTGCCGGTCTTGTCTATAAAATCTCACCATGAAAACTAAGATGAAGTGAGCAGCCATACCACCTAGTGCCAGGTATTGATACTATTGACAGCTAACTTCAAGCTCACTTCACATAAGTTTTCACGGTGAGATTTTTAGAATAGACCGGCTACTCTCAAACCTCGTCTTATTCATACTCTGCAGTACCGGAGAACGCCGTATAGCACCGGATAGTGTCGGATAGCCGGTCCGGGCCGGGATGACGGGTGATTTAGACGACATAGTGACGATCGGGTGACGGACTGATGGCTGGTGACTGGTTTAGCTTATGTATTGTACTGACAAGCTACGGTTTCGAAACGTAGAGGCCTAATTTTTCTTGACAGTGGTATAGAGTTTACTGGGCTAGCAAAATGCAGTAAAATCATATATCATGTACTACTTACAGAGTTTTAATTTATCTTTAATTTAATTTATTTAGAATTAAGAAAAATAAAGAAGTTTATTATATTAAGACTAAGATTATTTAAACATTGTTTTTTAAAGATGATGTTGATGGTAACGGAACGCACGGGAGAGCCAAGTAGAGGACCTTATCTATTGTTTTCGTTAAATAGATAGCCTTTATCAATGATTGTGAGACGACATTTAAGGATTAGATAGAAATATACTGTCTGTCATCAACAGCGATCTATCTTTCACTGAAGATAGGTTAACGGGTCCAGCCGGTACAATAGCAGTGCCTTTCGTTTTGACAATTCAACAACATTCATTGCGTGATTTCCACTGACGAGCAGACGAACTTTTCAAACATATGAAGCAATATATTAGCAATTTCCTTTAAAATCCGTCGGATTGCGATTAAAAGTGTGTTACGCAATTGGGGTGCTAGATACTAACCCTTGTTACGAAACCCTCAAGCGTTCTCCACCAACATCTCAGCCAGCATCTTCATCAAAAACCTGCGGCAGTACATTTCGATGTTAGGAATAATCTCCCAAAAAGCGAATCATGTAAACATCTTGTCCCGCGCCGTCTGTGCCAACAATTACCAGGCGTTAGGACCCGCATAACAACGTACAGTCGCAGAATATAGTTAACATTCAATAGCATACCGCCAAATCTGCGCAAACATAAGCACCTGTATTCTGAGGGACGATACGATTCACGCCGCTGAGCCTGGAGCTTAGAATTCGTCCCTAAATACTCACGATCCAATCCAGCCTGCCCTTGCTGCCCTCCCCAGCGACGCCCTAAGCCGAGTTCCGTACCCCACAGGGGGTGCCCTTAGCGTGTAGCCGGTTAGTTTCTAAGTTGTATGCCCTGGCTGGAGGCCTTAATTTATTAAGGCATCCACATGGTAGCATGGCGGTTAAGTAGCCAACAACCTCCTTGGTTGACCTGTAAGATGAAAGAAACAAACAAGAAATAATAAAGTAGGAACGGAACGACTAGTACAGTCCGCGCGCGAGCTCCGAGGAATCAGGGGCTGAGAAAGCGGGCGGTTTTCAAGCACATACTATTCTCATTTTCAAATTATTTCAAAATTAATTCAATGCGCGCGCGCAGATGCAAAAGATGTGTTAGTATGGAAAATGTAATTTTTGTGTGTTTATTTTTGTTTTTTTTTTGTGTGTTTTTGTTTGGTTTTGTGTTGTGTTTTTGTTTTTTTTTTTGGTGTGTTTTTGTTTTTTTTTTTTGTACTCTAGTCTAGGTCAGAGATGACAGAGACAAAGTCGACGATGGAGCGAGCTTACCCAGAAGAAGCCTGTTCACTCGCACTTTGAAGAGATCGGGGTTGTATGCGTTCGGAAACACAGACGCAGGCAGAGAGTTCCACTCCTTTGCTGTGCGCATCACAAAAGATATTTGGAAACGCTTAGTGCGAATTGGTGGGATAGCAACTAGCAATATCGACTAAATCAAAAGTCTAGCTCATTACGTCAACATTCCATAAATGTATTCGGAGCACGCACGCGGACTGTACCTATAGAATCATCAACAACATAGAAATAATAAAGCTTATTTGAGTGACGAATGTCTAACCTCTAAGAGAAAAGACCGGGTGGTTTATAGGCCATTCCGTCATTATCAAACTATGACCGTGGTAAAGAAAATCCTTACTAATACCGTTATGGCGGGTTACTTTGTCTCTAGGGCATAACTTTGGCCCAAATCGCGACATGTTTGAATTGCCCCACACAACCGACCATCGTGTTCCTTCTGTAACTAATAGATGGCGTTAAAGACGCGTAGGTATTTATGGAACAGAAGCCAAATTCCCATGACTAAAAACGTTCAAAATCTAGTCGCAATCTCATCTCGGCGACAATCAAATGTCAAAAATGTAGGGAAATTATAGGTATTTTTGACATATTGAGACTAAGATCAGACTGTGAATGTTCTTAAAATTACGAGAATTGCCCTTCTGTTGTGTGGATTTAATGACACTAAACATTTGTCTCAATTTGGGCCAAAGTTATGCCCTAGAGTCAAAGAAACGCGACGTGACGGTATTATAAATGCGAAAGTTAGTATCTATGTTTGTTTGTTTGTTACGCTTTCACGCTGAAATGGCTGCACGGGTTTGGATGTTTAACAGATAGGTAACCTGAAACTTGGAGAACGACATAGGCTACTTTTCGTCTTAGATCGCAGATGGAGTCACGGGCAACAGCTAGTACCATTATAAAACGACAACCTTCTTGTGCCTGCCCTTGTTTAAACTGGTATAGTGTAAATGGTGCTTCATAGACAATGTTGAAAAGTGTTATGCCTCATTTAGCCCCATTTACACGATGTAAGTTTCTTGCCTATGGCATACCATGAAATTGAAGCAAAAACTGATTTGCATCATCTAAACAATATTTACACGGTGCAACTTTTATTGTTGCCTCAACTTATTGCATGCCACTGACAATTAATTCGCATTGTGTAAATCAGGCTTTACACAGGGTTTCTGGGAAAAAATCAACGTGTCAAAATAAAACTCATGTCCAGTGATAAGACTGGCTGTTGATCAGTGTCAAACAATGACAGCAGTTGACATGCGTTTGACAATTTTTTAGCAAATCTTTTGCCGCTTTGTTATCCTAAAACCGGTTGCTATGGAGACGGGTGGTATCTAATTCCTACAGCATACAATGCTGGAATATAATCAACCTACCATTCTCCTGCCATTAGCCCCATTTATTTTTGGTCGGCATGGCCTGTCTTCTCCCATACTTCTCTATTAGTCTCCATCTCAGTAGTCCCCCCTTTTTATCCATTATTAGACTACTTGTCAGTCTTCTATCTATCTATCTATCTATATATATACAGAGTGTCCGGTTTCGGAATAGCAAAACAGGGTGAGGTACAGACCATCAAACTGAACAACTTTTTCCGGGGACCAACATCGTAATCGTGAAAAAAAAACCAGTCGTCCCAAACAAAAGTTCAATACCTACTCGACTAAATGTATGGGACGACAGATAAGTTTTTTGCGATTACGATGTTGATCCCCAGGAGAAAGTTGTTCAGTTTGATGGTCTGTACCTCATCCTTAATTTTCGCCACACCGTGTACAGACACATTATACCTATAATTTCTTGTCCTGACTGATTCATCAACGAACAGCCGAAACTACTGGGATGAAGAACGTGACATTTTGCACACGGGTTCCTTTTATAATATAGGGGAGCACTAAGAAGGGATTTCTGGAAATTCGACCTATAAGGGGGTGAAAAGGGGGGATTTTGTTTGTATGAAAAATCTTATTCCTTGAGTTATTAAACTTGAAACTTGGCACGAATACTTAATAAATTATAAAGTTTGTCATTTTTTGTTTGTATTTTTTGTGTCAAAGTTTGTATGGAAGAAATTGAACGTGCAGTCCGATTAACTCGAAACTCGGTATTTTTACTTTAGACCGAAAGTAAAGAATAACGTGTACCTATCAGGGTGTTTGAAAAAAATAAAATTTGCTATTTTTTTTTTTTTTGGATTATGTTTATACATATTTTGGGGAAAGTACGAAACCCACGCTGATGAAGTCGCGCGGGAAGTGATAGGATATCATACTATTTGACTGCTATACATATTATCTACTGTCATCATTAATTTTAGGTATAACCGATTACTGACAACATATCAAAAATTGTAGAAGCTCTAAAATACTTATAAAATCGTTCCTCACAATACTCACCACGGCGCAACCATCAATATTCCAGTTGTAGTTTATGCAAAACACGGCCACCCGGGACCGGTCAAACTTTATACCCGGGTAACGTGACCACTTTCAGTTCTAATACCCGGCCAATTATGCCGGATATGTTAGACTATAGTTTAAAGGATAATACTAATGTTGTACAATCTGAATTATGTAAGTAGGTATTCATTTCAGATTTAGAAATGTTTTGCTGGCCTTACTCTGTATGTTTGCAGGTTTATGTTTAACCTGTTTTTGAGAAGAAAAAGTACTTCGTGGATGTATTATTAGTTTCTGAGCCAACCGGACCACTGCAAAGACAATAATGCAGTCAAAAATATGACCACTAAGTGTTAAATAAAAGATGGTTAAAAGCCACGAATTCTTGTGAAAATAAACTTGCATAGGGAGCAGTGGTGGCCCAGTGGTAACGGGCCCTACATACGAGTCCTCCTACTTACGGTCGTGGGTTCGAACCCAGACCAGTGCTTTATTTTGTAAAATTTATTTAAATTTGCTATCACAACTCAGGTCCCCAAGATACAGGCACTGCCTAGTTTGGGGACCACCGCATATAACAAAATGAATGTCACCAACAGTAAGTTTTAAACAGAATTATTATGTTAAACTAATTTTAAACTAACAATCGTAACAATGTTTAAATAAATTTATTATAATTATTATTTATTTAATCACCAATGCTGTCAAAACGGTGAAGGAAAACCTGGTGAGAATGCCAAATGCCTTTGAACCAAAAATTCGAAGACATAGTGAGGTCTACCAACCCGCACTGGGCCTGCGTGGTCCATTACAACCCACAAAAATTATCGGCTGATTATACAGGTACATTACAGGCAGATTTTGCTTATGTTATGCTACGTAACGGGTATACAGTCTTAGCCTGGAAATTCGTTACGAGTGCGCACTTGCACACTGCTCTCAGTACAAAGCCAGTTTTTAAACATTGGCTGGCAGTGCCCTATGATCTCCGTTAACATTACACCAACAAACAAACAGAACTCAATCGATCTGCCTGCCTTTTCTCAACTGTCTCGGTGTCAGCTTCCAGACTAACCGGATGCAGCTGAATATCAGTATTTCACATGGAGCGACTGCCTATCTGACCCCCACAAACTAACAGACCTACTGATCAACAATTCAGAGGTCCCCATTTTTTTTTGGGTTTGGGTAGTACATAATATATTTATTTCATGTAAAGTCCCATTTACTCGATGCAAGTTTCTTGCACTGTTAAATTTCACCTTGTAGGTAAATCAGCCTTAAACTGATTTCTAAGGTGCGATTTAATGGCCCGTGTCAACTAATGGTAGGTCCTTTGTTACTTTAATTGAATTGTATGCCACAGGCAACTGCATCGTGTAAATGAGACGTTAGAGTCACGGAGCTAACCAATCAATCAAATAAATATTTTATTTAACATAAACTTACATAAGTACTTATGAAACGTCAGAAGCTAAGTGCACGGTTCCAATTGGTCGTTTCCTATGGAGAAGAGCTGGCAAGAAACTCCACGGTTACTGTTTTAAAAATAATTGACTTTTACAACGTTTTCAAAT
The DNA here is from genome assembly GCA_947568875.1 of Fissipunctia ypsillon. Lineage (NCBI taxonomy): Eukaryota > Metazoa > Arthropoda > Insecta > Lepidoptera > Noctuidae > Fissipunctia > Fissipunctia ypsillon. The sequence continues at coordinate 1,685,765 of OX387665.1, read as the reverse complement.
TACAGTGTTAATAGGTATGGGAGGACAGTGTAGGCCTGTCAACAAGTACCAGGTCCTTAACAAAATAGAAAAAGGTCTAGAAATCTACAGTCTATTAAGCCTACAACGTTCTCACATTCACAAAACAATCTATCTAATACAACGGATGCGTTAGCATGCATGCATGTGCGTCACTTTCACGTGAATAAACAGTTTTTCTTTCTTTTAGCGGTAGGTTCGCAGTAACACGAAAGCCATCGTTGCGTTCCCTCACCGCACTGCAATATTTTTCTCTTCAATATTTTAGCTTTAACACTAGAATTGCGAGGTATAATCACATGTGTTGACCGCATGGATGATACAAAGACTGGACACAAAGGAATAGGCAACGCATTTACAGTCAGCTTCAAAAAGATGTATCCATCGATGAGAATGCATTATGATTGTCTCCAATCTGTGATCCGTAATATTGTATCAATGTGTAGCCACAATTAGGAAGAGGCTCATGGCTAATTTATAACGGCCCCACGGGTCGATCAAAATTTAAGCTACGCTTGCTGCGGTCGGTTCGTGGATGGGTGACTATCTGTTACATGTCGAGACCTCTCTGTGCGTCGGAAAGCACGTTAGCCGGTTGTCCTGGCTGTCATTTATAGATATTTGACAGTCGTTACGAGTAGTCCGATGCCCAAAAGTCTGACAACCAGTCTTACCAAGGGGTAACGTGTTTGTTACCCAGTAACTGGGCTGTGGAGGTCATGTAAAATACTGGTGTTCAGCTGCATCTGGTTAGACTGGAAGCTGACCCCAACATAGTTGAGAAAAAAGCAGTTTTTTTTTTTGTATTTACACAATTAAGTGCTCAATGTGTAATATGTTTTGCGGCTACAGATCGACACAATATTGTGGAATAAAAGTTGTGGAAAACTCAATGAATTCTTATCAATGTATACATATTTTTGAGGCTGACTGTACGTACGTACACGAAATGGATTTTTGAAAGGAACAGGAAACGCCTTTTCTATCTTTCCAGTTTTTAGGAAGAGTTCAATAATTAAAAATGAGTTTTCAACTACCACCTACGATTTTGGTAGTACTGTAAAGTTATGTTTAGGAAAATGACTACAAGTCATCTGAAATAGTTTTTTTTTTATTTTCACCGCCATGCTTATTTTTGTTTTCACCACCATGCCTATTTTCACCACCATGCATGCCTGTTTTCACCACCATGCCTATTTTCACCACCATGCATGCCTGTTTTCACCACCATGCCTATTTTCACCGCCATGCCTATTTTCACCGCCATGCCTATTTTCACCACCATGCCTATTTTTGTTTTCACCACCATGCCTATGTTTATTTTCATCAGCATGTCTACTTTCACCACTATGCCCATTTTTGCCACCATGCAGCATTTTTGCCACCATGCAGCATTGCTGTGTACGGTTCAAAATGTATGTAATGTGCGCTTTTATAATAATTCTGCTCGTCACGTTATTGTGGACGTCGATATACCTATACGATTTTAACAACATCGGTTTACGTTATAACGTTATCGTGAACGGTAAAAGCGTCTTCATATATTGCCATACATTTTCCTTCCCTGTATTATTGTGGACGTCCACGATAATATCGTCACGTTAGAAATTATAAAAACACCCATTGGCTGCCAAACAATTTGTGTCCCGTCCGGAGCGAATTATACCAGTTTTTGTTTAAACAAAACGTAGCATAACAATAGACGTAAACACGATCATCACATTGCCAACAAACTAAGCAGACACAATGTCATCGATAAAGACGTTTGCGACACCACAGCGGGAAAAAAGATGAAATATATGAGAAGTTTGTAAGCAAATGTGCCTGAGTTATGCCCGTTTTGATCGTAAAGCCCGTCGGGCCGAACATTTGTCAACAACATCGCCGGATTGCTATAAGCTTGCCTCATGGGAACACTCGACGCAAATAGTTTAGGAGACATATACTACATTAAAAAATATCATCGTCGTTGTGTTTTCCGTATAAGTCTACCTTGGTAGACTTCTTCTTCTTTTATATAGGTATCTTCTTAAGTTAAATTGTGCATTTCCACAATTTTTTTTTTTTTTACATAACATAACATCGCGCATTGTTTCTCCGAAGGGTTGGGCAGAGGTGTAACTTTAGTACACCCACATTTCGCCAGTTAAGTTTAAGTCCCATGTAATAGAGTGCAAGCCTATTGCCATCAACCGGGCACAAATCCAGACTACGTGCTGCTACTGAGAAATTCCAGATAGAAAAACGTATTAACATTTTGCCCGACCCGGGAATCGAACCCAGGACCGCATACTCAGCCCTTGCGACCACTAGACAAACGAGGCAGTCCGATAGTTGAGGCAATTTTTTTTTTAATAAGTACAAAATTTCAAATGTTCTAGGTACCTAATTACTCGAATTTTAGCCGGTTACTGAAAAACTAATGGTGGCAACCCATTTGTGTGTATTGCATCTATGCACATTCGTAAATTGTATGCAAACTAACAATTTTTTTTTGTAAGTAATTAAATCTTTTACTCTGCTATGGCTGAGAATCAGCACTTTTTGAACGTCAAAAGTCTCTAGAGACACACTTCCAAAACGCCTACCTTAGAAATGGCGCAACAAATTTCCCAGCAAACTACTTTATTTTTCAGTCTGATCTGCCTTTACCTACCCAATATACAATCTAATTTCAAATGCATCAATTCTCATTGAAGAATCGAACACCCATACATAATTACACTATAACCATAAAAATCTTCAGCAATACTTAAACATAAAAAAAGAAGAAAACCATCTTTGATCGTGCGGGAAAAAAGATGATTACTTGAGCGGACTCCTAAACTAAGTAGGCGAAAGCTCCCGTAACAAATTGATAAAAATTCATGCACACATGTATGTACCTCTCCTGAGGTGTCCTTAGTTATAAATATTACGACTTCGCCTGGAATTTATTCAGATGTTTAAATAACGTTGGGATGTGTTTTTTCATTTGTAAATAATCTTAGGCGAGTTTTGTGCCTATCTGTGGTATTTTGTGTCGGGTGTTATTACAAGAAAATCCATCAAGTAGTCTTGCTTGTCTGCTTCTCGCAACACTTCAGTTAACAAGCGAGACTAGATTTTAATCAAGAGCACTTGTACGAGCAAACCCGTACATATCAATTGTATGCTGACATCGACACGCAGCGAATGAATAAAATGCAACATGTTCCAGAATTAACGCACAACCTCTTAAGGGGTCATTGTACACATCTTCATAATATAAACAACTTTTTCTATGGGACCAAACCTGAAATCGCGACAAAAAATCAGCTGTTCCCTATATTTTGACGAGTTACGCGAACATAAATGTAGGGAACACCTGATATTTTTTTCGCGATTTCAGGTTTGGTCCCACAATAAAAGTTGTTCATAATGATGAATACAAAGACCCCTTAAGAGGTTGTGCGTTAATTCCGGGACTTGTTGTATATCGTTTGGGTAAAAGCAAAAGGACTCATTCGTCGCGAGTCGACCATTTATCAGTTTTGGGTGTTTGTGCTTTTTTTTTGTAACTTTTAATACACAAGTTGAACTCAAATCAGTTTATCATTTAAATATACTTTTCCCGTACAACACTTTATGCTTATTTGGTACTTAACTAATCTGCCAAGCGAGGTGATCAGTGTGTTATTTGTGGCTAAAGTAAGCCTTAATATAGGCGACTCAACAACATCGTTGTTTTATCATCACCTACCATTTTATTTAGCCCTAGGTAACCAAAGTCAAAAGACAAAGTCTAGAATAAATAAACACGGCTCTTTCTCAACACAAAAAACTATCTGAGAAAAAATCGTGAGAGTTAACACACAAAAATTAGGCACTAGTACCCATGTTCCGTCAAGTATGAAAAGTAAAATAAATTCGACGTGAGCCGCGAGGCGCGAGACACGGGGTGCGAGGCAAGACGCGAGGCGTGTCAAAGCTTAGGAACACACTACACTTGATTTAGCGAGACATTCCGCGTTTGGCTAATTTGACTACGTTCCGCTTCTTGGGACGAAGATATAGCTATTTCTGGATATGACAACAGAAATTTACCTTAATTTAATTTGTTGTTGTAGTTAGCAGACAAATAAAGTACCTACGCGCTGGAGTCCGAAAGTCCGACCTCATAAATCGGGGCCGGACTACCTCTCGCTCCTATACTGCTCGTCAGGGTAGTCAGAAGAAGGAGGAAGGTATACCCAAAGTACACCAATTATGTTTACGTCCCATGTTATAAGGGGACAATCTAATCAGATTCCGGGCTGACAAAATCCAGATGGAGGGACCCAATAAAACGTTGCCCTAACCCAGGGTTTGCGTCCTCTCGACCAACGAAGCAGTCAAAGCATAAGGCGGTCTGTGACAATTCTGTACCTCATCCATATACAGTTTAATTCTGTCTCGGTGTCAGCCGACGCCCTGCAAGCGGCTGATTGCCAAGCTCTTATATTTATCAAATAAATATTGAATCATTCCATTTGCTTCATTCTGCGGCCAGACTCAGTCTTTGACGTTTACGGGACTTTCTGTATCTTTGAGGGACAATTTTTAACTTGTAGGTACAATACGCGCCTGCGATCATTAGTATCACGAGGAATCACAAAAAGTTACAACATCATCAGCCTAAAGAAGGCCAATGATGGACATAGGCGTCTCCAATCGTATATCATTTTATTCGACCTTTGGCCACTCCCAGCTGCTTCGGGCCTTAGCATATAATGTTTCCACTGCTGGTACACAGGCCTCCTCTCTTCGACAGGTAGTGGGCCACGCGGGTCCAGTGCGGGTTGGTAGATGTCACGTCTTTGAATTTTTGGTTCTATCATGCGGGTTCCTCACGATGTTTTCCTTCACCGTTTTGAGAGCAGTGGTGATGAAATTATTTACACAAAGTAAAGCACCTGCTTGGGTTCGAACCCACGACCTTACAACTCGTAAGTCGGGGCCGTTCTCAGTCACCATTTAATAACACATCTATGGCCGGCCCAAAGTCACATAAAGTTGTACTAAGACTTTTTGGCGCGCGGCCAAGATCGGAACTAACAATATTTTTTTTTTTTTATTTGAGATACGTTTACAAAAGTTTACCAACAACGCCCCGCTGTCAATGTCATTCAAGCGCCAAAAGATCCTTGAAGCACGGTAACCGCAATAGGTAAGTACACAGAAAAGAAAGAGTTTTTTAATAAGAAAGAGTGAAATAAGCGAATAAGTAGTTCGAGTTGTGTTATTTTAAGTTAATTATTTGTAAGTGGAAATAATATATAAAACTTTATTTATCCCTCAAAACTTCTAAACAATAACATATTTCCCTACGAAATGTCGCAGTAATGCCCTACGCACTAATAAAACACTAAACGACCAACAGTACCGAGCAGGGAATTGAAATTCGAATATGTAGCCGTCCCTTTTCCTCACACGATGCCATTGTATCTCTGTCTCCCTCTTTAATTAACCCCCTGTCAGTTTAGATGGAAAGACACTTGATGCGGCCGCAGTGGCTCTGCCAATTGGCGGGAAACTTGTGAAGAGCTGGCAGTCCTTATTACATAAATTATGGCATCAATCTCTATTGTTCGGTGGATTTTATTAAAGATGGATAGTGGATGGGAATCGTCATGGTCGTCATGAGAATAAGATGTAGTGTTTGACCGATTTCAAAAAAAGGAATAGGTTGCATTCGGCGACTTTTTTTCACGCATGTAGGTACACTGATTTATCCGTGAACGCTGGGCCGATTTACGTGATTCTTCCCACATACATTTTATTAACTTTGCCTGGGTAGTTTTTGAGTTAGCTTCAATAATACCTACCTAAAATAATACCTAAAAGAAAAAAATACGTTTATTTGCGGTAAACATGACGCAAAAAATAAGAACACAAACACAAAAAGAAACAAGTTGGGGGAAAATATGCGTCACATCCACGCAAAACGGCCATCGCTCAGCATAATACTGCGACCCTATGCGAGACAGAGCCTCAGCGTTGGTTTTCAGCGACAGCCAACGTTGATGTGATGACGTCAGCCGGTGCAGCATTCAGTGAAATTGAAAAGAAAATAAACACAATGCCTAAATCTAAAATGTTTATATAAACATAATATTTAAAATGGCAACATTACGTTCCATCGGCATCGACTCACACACCATGCGCCGCCGGATTTGTGTTATCTGTGCGCGCAGCTGTCAAAAAAACTATATTCAATAGGTACCTACTTATTGAATCCACTTTGTGCATGTCCATGATGTTATAAAACGACCCGTCACTGTTATTTCCATCGTAAGTATGTGGGGTAGGTATGTATCACAAGTAAAAAGTGAAAAATAAAAAACTCTTTACAAAAAAAAAACAACCGATTTCCAGGAAAACAAAACGAAAATACAAAAGCTAGGACATCGATTTCCAAAAAGTTTTTGTATCTACTTGTATTGTGTTGTTATTGTGCTATTGTACTTGTATTGTGTATTGTATTGTTATTGTATTGTTATTGTATTTGTTGTTAGTTGTAGTTGTTGTTATTGTTTGTTATTGTTATTGCACTTTGTAGTGTTTTTATCTGTAAGGCGGTTGTTTTTAGGATTCCGTACGTCCGAATGAAAAACGGAACCCTTATAGGATCACTCGTGTGTTTGTCTGTCCGTCTGTCACAGCCGACTTGCTCCAAATCTACTGGAGCGATTAATTTGAAATTTGGTACACATATTATGAATTTCTGTGACTCAAACATGAATGTGTGACGTAAATAAATGAATTTTAAATATGGGGTTCACTTTGGGGGAAAAATTAGAAAATTTAAAAAAAAAATGCAAACTGTAACCGTGTGACATATCAAATGAAAGGGCTTGTTATGAGGATTTTAAATATATATATAATTTTAATGTAAACAGTTTTAAAGTTATTAAAGAAATTTGATAAACATTAACCATAACCAGGTGGGAATAATTTTGAAAAAAAAAATACAGAGAATAGTTCTATAGATAAAGATTACAAGAATATCTATAAAAAAATATATGGTCTTAAAATAACACGGTAAATCACTCAATATTGCGCGTACAAACTTACATTTGCAGTTGGAATGTATGCGGGAACATGTTTTTCAACTACAATGTTAAGTTTGTTCTTGGGGTGACAGGGTTGCGGGATGTTCGAAAGAGTTACCGTGGCCCCGGCACAGGCAACAGAAGGAACACGGGTGGGTTTTAGTCAGTAAAAGTCTGACACGCCCTCCCGCTCCGCCCAGAGCGGGAGAAGTCATTTGATGATTTCCCATCCACAAAAAAAAAAAGTTTGTTCTTGGGGTAAATTCATCCTAACTACGGAACCCTTCATTTTGTGCTGGTCCGACACGCACTTGACCGGTTTTATTTGTAATAAGTACTTTTCGTACAAGCGTTTTTTACTTAGTTTTAACCATGGGCTATAACAGTCTTTTTCTAAAAAAAATAAAAACTGAATAAAAACTATAATTATGTTTTACCTAACAACAGGTTGAACTCTACACAGGCCTTCAAATAAACTATACCGCTTTACAAAAAACCTATATACCTGCATACTAAATAGGTTCCATACAAAACAGAAAATAGAATTTCAGTACCTAACCTCAAAAAAAAAGTGGTCTTCTAATGGACGAATGTCCATTGCCATTGAGTAAACAATATCATAATGACAACACAACACGTAATCAGAGAACACGGCTTTTGAAGTTTGTTGTGCATGTGCACTTTGAGCGGGAGAATCCGTAGGAAGGCATCTATGTATGATGTAGTACCTACCTGCAATCCCGGAGATGCTGCATCGTTACCATCATCATTCTCCTGTCCTTATCCCAATTTATTTGAGCCGGAACAAGAGGAACCAGCAAAAGTGGATACATCGCCAGATTAGCAACGAATTTCTGAGGCGAATGGTGTCCAGGCTCTCTACAAAGAAGGCTGCTGCCGGGAGAACCATGTTTTCTGGAGGCGCTGAAGCCGAAGCGTGTGAGTACAGTGAAAGTGTCAAAAGTGAAGTGCCAAGTGTTTTCGCGATAACAAAATAAAGGAGATGGGAAATCTTGGGCCCAACAGTTAACTAGATGAAATATGTATTAAAAAAAAACATTATATTTTTCTAAAGGAAATCACAAAACACAGTATTTTCTATTTAGGAAGCGAGAAAAGATTAAAAACTAAAAAAAAAAAAACTAAATAATCGAATAAATACATGCCTGAATTCTTAGTAATCGATAATGAATAAATCGATAAAATCTCAATTATGTATGAAAATCGAGTGACAAGTGTTTTTTCGTGGAATTGATTCATAGCGAATCGAGTTCTTTTAATTTTTCTTCAGTCGGCAACACTGGTCACCGACTGACAAATGACAGGAAGAAAGAACCGGCATTCGTAGTACTTTATCTCAGTGGAGTGCGCACGTATTTTCCATGTTTTATTGTATATGGAAAAATCATATAAATGACATTTGTGTTAAAATAAATAGTTTTATATACCCTTTGAGGCGTATTAGCTGCGAGGTATCTAGAAATGCCGCAATAATGGCTTTTCATGGCTATATAACCTCCACTCTAAGGTATGGTATTATCCTGTGGGGTCGTTGTGTGGAGATTGATCAAGCATTCGTAATGCAAAAGAAGTGTCTAAGAGCTATATTTGGGTTGAAGCAAATAGAGTCATGTCGACCGTTCTTTAAGAAATATAAAATACTAACTCTACCATGTATTTATATATTAGAATCCTGTATATTTGTTTTCAAACATAAGAGACTTTTTCAGCAAGCGACAAGCTACTATGCCCCACGATCTATGTATACTAATAAGCTATTCCAACCGAGGACGAATCTCACATTTACAGGCAAAAACAGCTATATTATGTGTATAAAGTTGTATAATAAAATACCAAATTCCATAAAAACCTACCATTTTCTAGATTTAAAAGTAATTTGACGAGGTTTTTAATTGAAAAATGCTTTTATAGTGTACATGAGTTTTTAGATCTTATATTGTAAGTTTTGTAAATTGCACGGTCTTTCTAAATTATTATTGTTTTAGGTCTTTGACATTTCTAGGGACCCCAGGGGGTCCCGGTTGTTATTGTGTAGCGAATCTCTCCCATTATTGACACGATTTTTATTGACATTTATGATTATTATTTTATTATTATTTCTTCTTCATTATATTGACATTTAATTAATTCAATAGTACAATTTTGATGGGATTATCTGCTTAATGACTGCATGATTATGATCAGTAATTAATTTTAATAAAATGTACTTAACTTCATTTTATATTTGCACGCCGAAATTAAAGGCAGAATAAGAGAGCAAATTTGTATACTTTACCAACCTTCTGTACCTTATTTAGGCAAATAAATGATTTTGATTTGATTTGATTTGATTTATAACCCCACGACCTCGGTTTTGCATATTACCTGACTCTCTATTTTGGAATACTGATTACGCCTGTCGATCGGATATTGACGACATGGATCGCTGTGTGAATTGTACTATTGCGACTGGTCACAGTGACTCTATTGGCAGAAGAGTCTTGGACGATGAGGCGATTTTATCGTCAATGGCGTGCATCTCAGCCTGTAAGTACCTATTCAAATTGAGCTCTTAGCCTATCAAGCAAACAAAACCAGACTTTTCTATGTACCTACCCTTTACGGTCGCCGGCGTCATGTCTGTCGGCTGTCTTTTATTACCTACTGAAGATGAATAATAAATATTTTATACATATATTGGTGTTTTATTTTACTTCCTCTTTTCCCTTTTTTAAAAGATAGGTACCTACTGCTTCTAAGTGCAGGATATTGGATGTAGAGACTTGTCTTCGACTGTAGCGACTGTCCAGGGCGTGCCAAACGTGTCAGATCTTCGACATGTCACAGACGGAGGCTCTCTACTTGCATTCCATGCATAAAACCATTACACAACCGAAGCCATTCAAAAATATTTCGCAAATGACATTAATACTACAATGTTATAATGTAACCTCACTTTTACTAAACTCCAAATAACTTGATTCCTGGATAGCCAAATTTCACCAAATTTTCAGTGAGCCCTTGTTATTATATCCTTTTACAAATAAGACTAGTTTGGTTGAGTTAACACCTGGGCCCAGGAAACTATGGAGTCTTCCCTTCTCCTTTCAAGTGAAAGAAAAAAAAATGTTTAAGCTCTTATGGACTTAAGTTTAATATCATTAATAGTTAGTATCGATAGTATACATCCATACTAATACTGTAAATTCGAAAGTAACACTGTCAGTCTGTCTGTCTGTCTGTATGTTACCTTTTCACGCCTAAACCACTGAACGGATTTCGATAAAAGGCAAGGAGATAGATGGCATCCTGGGGAAGGACAAAGCCTACTTTTTGCCTCAAAAATAATCCTACAGGGGGTGATTATAGGGTATGAAACTTTGTATGGGAAATCCAGCATTTCTTAAGTTAGGGATATGAACATTCAAATTTATTCTTTTGGTAGGAAATAGAGAATTATGTGGTTCAGCGTTTTTGAAAAATTATCCCCTAAGGGGGTAAAATAGGGGTTGGTATGGTCGCAAGCGATATCGGAATGCGTAAAAGTACACTGCGATAACATTGTAATAAATGGTATAGGTGGTAAGATTTATACAAAAGGCTATGTTTATCTTGACCTGAAAGTACAAGATGGTTCGATTTACCAGCATAAATATTATTTATTTGACAAATTGCCTTGTAAAGATAAAATTATTGGATTAGATTTTTTGACTAAGTTCAATACGAACATTGACTTGAGGAATACATATTTAAGATTCCCATCTTCCCGGCTCGGCGTGCTGTGCTGGCGCTGCTGCTGCGGCTGCGGAAAACCTCAAGCGGCGAAAGTATAATAACCTTACCGGTAATTATATTTTCGAGCCGTTTGGGGTTGAAACCCTCGGGCCGTGGGGTCCGAGCGCTCATGGTTTGTTTAACGAAATCTCCAAACGGCTAGTTGACACTTCCCGTGACCCAAGGGCCGGCTTTTACCTTGGCCAGAGGCTAAGCATTGCCATACAACGTGGCAATGCCGCCAGTCTCTTGGGTACATTACCAGTCGACAGCGATGCGGACGAATTTTTCGACGCCATATTTTAGTTTGTGAATAGTTTTAGTTAAGTTAGGATATAATTTTGTTATTTTATTAATTAATTAGTTATAAGTTAAAATATTAATGTATTTAAGATTAAATCATTTTAAAACTCATTGTGATTTACCCTTACCTATATACGTCACCAAAGGTATCTACGAGTTATATCACTATACCAGCGCGAAGTAAATCAATACATTATATTCAGTTATAAGGAAAAGTTACAGATAACTGTGTCATTTATCCAAAAGAGGTGCAAGAAAAAAATTTTTAAGGAGGACTAAACCAAAAAACCAAAAAATAATGTTATTTCTATACAAATACTTAACACGAGTGAACAATACCACTCACTGATCACTTAATTTCCAGTGAACGTAACAGCATTGCGTTATTATGTTCCAAGCACAGTGACATATTTCATTTACCAGGCGATAAGTTTACGACTACAAATATTTATGAACAATCCATACACTTAAAGCCAAACACAAATGCTGTTTATGTAAAACTTTATCAAATGTCAAATAGCTTAGCCAGAAATAGATTCGCAAATTATTACATGATGACATAATTGAAGAAACTAGTAGTGAGTGGTCAAGCCCAATCTTGTTAGTACCTAAAAAGTCGACTGAAACTGGAAATAAAAATTGGAGATTATTAGTTGACTATCGTAAACTCAACGAACAAATACAAGATAACAGGGTTCCACTACCCAACACACTTGAGATATTAGATTCGCTGTCTGGTGCAGTATATTTTTCACATATAGATTTAAGTAATTCTTATTATCAAGTGATTTTGTCAGAAGACAGCCGAAAATTAACTAGTTTCAGTACAAATACCGGGCAATACCAAATGAAACGTTTGCCCACGGGTTTGAGAATTAGTTCAAGTCCTTTTACACGTATTAGGACTATAGCAATGTCAGACAAATGTTTTATATATTTAGATGACTTTGTAGTATTTGGTAGATCTATTGAACTACATAACAAAACCCTCATTGACGTATTTGAAAGGCTCCGTAAAGTTAAAGTTAAATGCAGAAAAATGTAATTTTCTACAGACAGAACTTTTATATTTAGGTCATGTAGTTTCAAAAGATGGAGTTTCACCTGACCCAGAAAAAAAAATAAAAATTATTAAAGAATACCCAGTACCAAAAAACGTAGATAAACTTAGACGTTTTGTTGCATTTTCTAATTATTACAGGAAATTCGTTGATAGCAGATATTACTATTCAGTTGAATAATCTTTTACGATAAAATACTAGACTACTTTCGTTTGTACTTTTCGTTTGGACATCTGAATTCGTGCAATGATTTTAAATTCTCAAAAATGCACTGATGTCACGTCCTATTTTGCAATACCCAGATTTTTCAAATGAAAATGAATTTATCTTACAAACAGATGCATCAAGTATATTAGTAGGAGCTGTTTTATGTAACAAAAATATGAGACCAGTAGCCTATGCAAGTAGACCTTTGAACAAAGCTGAGAAAAACTACCCAACCATACAAAAAGAGCTAGTTGCTATAATATGGGGAGTAAAATACTTTAGACCATATCTATTTGGAAGAAAATTCACTATTATTACAAATCACAAACCATTATTATACCTATTTGGGATGAAAGATCCTTCAAGTAGACTCTTAAAATTCAGATTAGCCTTATATATAAAAGTATTTCATATATAAAAGGTAAAGATAACGTTGTTGCAGATGTACTTTCGCGTATAATAATGACTTCAGAGGAATTAAAAGAAATGAATGAAAAGAGTATGATTGTAGTGACGAGAGGACAAAAATTAAAAGAACAAGAGATGATAGAAAGACTGAAGAATAAGGAATTGGCTATCCCTAGTAAAGCCACAGATGAAAGGTGTGATCAGCCTAGAGTCGTGGAAATATTAAGGATTCCAAATAGTTCAGTTGAAATGACCTTTGTTATGGGAAATGAACTACAACAATTGAAGAAAATTAAAGAGATAAAGAAATTAATGCTTTATATTTTTACCAAGTAAAAATATTATAAACATTAATCATGATTTTCATTCGCAATTTACGCGAGCCGAATTTGTGAAAAAATTATGTGATTTTTGTAAATCCATTCAAACAAACGAGATTTGCTTAAAAAAAGAAATGATAACACATTCTTCATAAAAAAATCTACTAAATGAAGTTAATAACACAAGTAAATATGAAGGCCCTAGAATACACGTTTTACAAGGTATTAAAAGAGTAAAGATCCAAGATGAAAAAGAATTTATTTTAAAAAACTATCACCGATATTACCTACCGCATGTCATGCTGGGGTACGTAAAGATGGTAAATAATACTAAGCGAACATTTTACGGGCCAGAATTAGAACGAGATGTTAGACAATTTATTAAAAAATGTGATAAATGTCAAAAAATTAAACATGGTCGAAATACCATTCAGCCTATCGTTGTACAACGGCGACCTCAGCTTTCCAAAAAATATTCTTAGAAGTAGTGGGTCCACTAGATAAGGATTTCGAAGATAATTCGCATATTTTAAGTGTTCAGTGTGACTTAAGTAAGTTTATAGAGCTTTATCTTTTACCAAATAAGGAAAGTAAAACAGTAGCCAGAGCATTAGTTAATAACCTTATTTTAAGATTCGGTATTCCAAATACAATATTAGCAGATAGAGGCACCGAATTTATGTCTTCTACGATGGTAGAAGTATGCAAGTTACTAGAAATAGAAAAACTCAATTCTACATCTTATCATAATCAAACTATAGGATCACTAGGAAACTCACATAAACACCTAGGAGCCTATTTATGCACTCAATGTGACAAATATGCAGAAGCATGGAGTCACTGGTCACCATACTGGTCTTTTACTTATAACAATACAGTACACACTATTACAAAGTATACAGCTTATGAATTAGTATTTGGCAAACCTAGTAATATTCCATGTAGAGTCAGCACTATAGTAGAACCATTGTATAATATTCCATGTAGAGTCAGCACTATAGTAGAACCATTGTATAACCCAAATGATTATTGTTTAGAACTTAAGTATAGATTACAGTTAGCATGTAAGGATGCAAGAGAAAATGTAATTCAGTGCAAAGAACTTAAAAAACGTATTTTTGATAAGAAAATATATCCAGTCACGACCATATACTGTTATAGAAGATTTGGAACCAAATGTAAAGTGGGAATGGAAAAATGGGAAATTTATTGTGATACATAAAAACAGAACAAAATTATGTTCATAAAAATGTTGGATTTCATAAGCAATGTAAACGATTTAAAATATTACCATTTAAGCAAATATACGTTTATCTAGAAAATAAAATGTAAGCTTTTATTATTTTTTTAATAGAACCCCCTGTATGTGGTGAGATTGTAGCTTATATTTTAACGTAAGACATTTCTGATTACTATAATATTGGTGAGTTAGTAATAAATGGGACGTAGCGCGAAACACACGTGTATCATTTGACTTCTCCGGAACCCCCCACACTTCATGTTAGGAGCAGGCAGGGTCTAGATACAAAATGACTAACGCCGCTCGTCGGTTTGGGTTATTAGGCGGTGGTGCCCCAAATACTTGTTGCATACGAGTCAGGCCACGTGGTTGCATGTTATATGGATTAAACGGCAATCTAAATTGGTTATGAGGTGGAAAAGGCCGTAACATAAATTGCGGACCCTGCGGTCTAGACGGGCCGGCCATGTTAAAAAAAATTAGTTTTAATGGAACATGCATGTTATTTTGAAATTGATTTCGTTCCGTATATTAGGTGGTATTTGAACCAGAGATTTTTTATCCGGTAACCCATCATTCCTGTTCTACAAATACATAGTGTTACTCTCCTCATCCACAAACTCTAGAGCCTTCTCAATGATTTCCGGTCTCATACATCTGATACGTGAACCTAATGGATCAATCATTCCGCGGAGATTGGCTTGCAGGGTCAGTTTACGATATAGATCGCGTTTGGCTGCAGTAGTTGACTCCAGGGTATCGTGCAATGAAACATATGTCATGACGGTTCTGAAAAGATTCTGGCAACGCTCATAAAATTCCTGCGGCGTGCCGGAACCTTGTGTAAGCAGAGCCAAATCATTATAGAGAGCGGTCTCATCTCGTTGGTCGGCAAAGTTATTAATAAGGGCCTTACGTATGCCTACCCAATCGTTAGGAATGCCGTTTGCATTAATCAAACGGGCGGCGGGCCCAGTGACCTTATTCAATACACCGTTTAAGAACGCTACTCGATTTATATCCGGTTGCCCTTCCTGAATAAACTGAAGTCACAATTTAATGAATCTGGTAAGTACATTCGGGTTCCCTGCAAAATCGGGAACTAAGCGAAGGGCTTTAAATATAGTATCTAAAACGGCCATCTCGGGTCCAACTTCAGGGTTAATAAAACGTCTAGAATCCACACTTCTATCTCTACCACTAATTAGCCTAGGTGTACTCATTCTACGTGGATAAAAAATGTTGGATAAAATATAAGGAATCTACACACAAAAAGAAAACAAGAAACCACTAAGAAAGCTCACCATATTTACATGAACATTCTGGTCTTCGTTGAGCGGTATCGATGTCCGGATCTCCGGCGTAGTCCCGTAGTTCAGGATCTCCCGGTACGACCTTGAAAGGCAAGAACGACCCGGGAATCTACCGACTGCGCACATTACGTAGGCTACTGCCGGATGACTAACAAAAATCGAAAGATTTTACAAACTAGTTTATTTTAATAAAATTACAATTATTATAATTAATGGAAAAAACCAAATTGACTCGATGGTGGATGCTTTGCGCGGGCGAAACAGACAGATACGAAAAAAGACTTTAATTTATAATAATTATGTATAGATTATAAAAATTATTAATCTTATTTTTGCATAGTTGGCATAGTAACTCAATCTGCCTGCCTTTTCTCAACTGTGTCGGGGTCGGCTTACAATCAAACCAGATGCGGCCGAATATCAGTGTTTTACATGGAGCGACTGCCTATCTGACCTCCACAACTCGGTAACTGGGTAACACGATACCCCTTGGTAAGACTGGTTGTTAAGGACTTTCGGGCTTCTGACGACCCGTAACGACTGTCAAAAATCGGCGAATAACAGCTGGGACCTACGACTCAACGTGCTTTCCGAGGCACGGAGGAGACTCGGTACAGATGGTCACCCATCCACGGACCAATTCTGGCAAGCATAGCTTAACCTGATAGATTGACCCGTGCGGCTGTTATTACGCCTCATTCAGATTGCATACTAACTACATATACTTGAATATTCAATCATAGATACTTCACATCTATTGCCACTTAATCAATTATCTACTTTAGCGTTATGTAGTCAAAGTTGATTTTTGATTGACGGTTTATAATAAAGAGGTCCTAACAAAATTTAGTTGCAATGGAATTTGAATTTGTCATGTAGGATATTGAGTTTGCAAGTGTCCCGAATACTTTTATTTATTTATAAAGGAATTACGTAGGCTACTGCCGGAGGATTCAAAAAAACCGAAAGATTTTACAAACTAGTTTATTTTAATAAAATTATAATTATCATAATTAATGAAAAACCAAATTGACTCGATCGATGGTGGATGCTAAGTGCGCGGGCGCGGTCACGTAGTCGGTATCCTCGGGCCTCGTGTTTCGTGTCAGTAGATTTCTTTCCTCCCGCGTCGCGCCTCATGCCTTCGTGTCAGCGCTTTCCTTACTAGTGATGCGCGTACCAAAGGTTTACCAACAGTTTCTGTATACAACATATTACAAGTAAAGGTAATAAATACCTATACTTGTACTTATATATGAGATAAAACTTTGTAATTATAATTATGAGATTCCGAATTCAAATATGAGTACAGTCCTTTCACAGTTAGTTTACCTCTGATTTTGCAACACTGTCAATATCACATTAATCTTTATTCTCGTTAAAATAAGGTTTTTGTTGGTTTGCTGCTGTCAGAGGTAAAAGAACTATGAAAAAACTAGTGTACCTATTAGTTAACCAGAGAAAGCTGTCAATGTCATAATAACGTAATAAGGCGTTTTACGCGCGTAACTTACTCGCTTGTGGACGGAATGATTTAGGTTCTGGTATATCGCTACGCGCGTAAAACGCCGTATCTGGGCAAGATCGCCCCGATGAGTCACGGCAAGACTCTCTGTATACATATTGAAAAAACTGTTTAGAATAAAGTTCAAGCTGTATTGTTAACCATAGAAAACCCTGATATCGCGAAATAAAAATCAGCTGATCCCTACATTTTGTCATTTTGTATACGAACATAAATGTATGGAGTAGCTGATAATTTTTTCCCGACTTCAGAGTTGGTCTCGTAGTAATAGTTCTTCATACTGATGAGTACAGTGACCCCTTAAGAGGTTTGCAGTTATTCCAATTACACCTTGTATACCAGTTTTATCGCGCGGTGTAACTTTGAAGTCAAATCAAAATAGCGATGGGTGTCTAGGCCAGCTTCAGAAAACTGTTCGAGTCCCTATCTTCTGTCCGTTCGCCATAGTACGCGTTAACGCGTCCTACAAAACCACATAGTACGCGTTAACGCGTCCTACAAACCGCATATTACGCGTTAACGCGTCCTACAAACCGCATAGTACGCGTTAAAGCGTCCTACAAACCACATAGTACGCGTTAACGCGTCCTACAAACCGCATAGTACGCGTTAACGCGTCCTACAAACCGCATAGTACGCGTTAACGCGTCCTACAAACCGCATAGTACGCGTTAACGCGTCCTACAAACCACATAGTACGCGTTAACGCGTCCTACAAACCTCATAGTACGCGTTAACGCGTCTTACAAACCGCATAGTACGCGTTAACGCGTCCTACAAACCGCATAGTACGCGTTAACGCGTCCTACAAACCGCATAGTACGCGTTAACGCGTCCTACAAACCACATAGTACGCGTTAACGCGTCCTACAAACCACATAGTACGCGTTAACGCGTCCTACAAACCACATAGTACGCGTTAACGCGTCCTACAAACCACATAGTACGCGTTAACGCGTCCTACAAACCACATAGTACGCGTTAACGCGTCCTACAAACCACATAGTACGCGTTAACGAGTCCTACAAACCACATAGTACGCGTTAACGCGTCTTACAAACCACATAGTACGCGTTAACGCGTCCTACAAACCACATAGTACGCGTTAACGCGTCCTACAAACCACATA
Source organism: Fissipunctia ypsillon (assembly GCA_947568875.1). NCBI lineage: Eukaryota > Metazoa > Arthropoda > Insecta > Lepidoptera > Noctuidae > Fissipunctia > Fissipunctia ypsillon. The sequence goes on along the minus strand of OX387665.1, from coordinate 1,667,415 downwards.
GTACGCGTTAACGCGTCCTACAAACCACATAGTACGCGTTAACGCGTCCTACAAACCACATAGTACGCGTTAACGCGTCCTACAAACCACATAGTACGCGTTAACGCGTCCTACAAACCACATAGTACGCGTTAACGCGTCCTACAAAGCAGGACCCTACTTGCGTAACAATCACAATCCGACGGTTTAGAAGGAAATTCCTAATTCATTGCTTCATGGGTTTGAAAACTTCGTCTGCTCAGCAATGTAAATAACGCAATGAACATGGCTGAACTGTCAAAATGAAGCAAATTGCGATCAATTGTCATTTTATATCTGTTACGCAAGTACCCCGCAATTTTGAACAATAAATGTTATATGTATCCCATGTCGACGCAATGTTTCACATTGTTCGCTTCCCTTAGTCTCCCGTCCTTAGTTTTAAAAGGCCCCATCTGCCACACGTCATCAATGTTCATCTCTTGGTCGCCCTGTAACAAAATATAGAAACATTTTTAAGAAACATGCATCTTATTATGTGGTAATAAGGTTCATATTCCATTGTTCTACATCAGAGATTTCTAAATAGGCCATACTTTTATCATATGGTGATTCGATGCCTTGGATGTCATGGGTGTATTGGAAATTTCTAGTATAATGTATGTTGATCATCATCATCATCGTCACACAGCGCAGCACTTCGCTGGTGCGGCGAGTGCGGGGGGGGTGGGAGCGGCCACAGCATGCTGGCCGCGCTCGCGGAAAGGCTTGACTGTTCCGTCGTGACTCACTGCGGTAAGCGACATGTAGCGCGCTTGGAATGACAAAATAATGTCATTTTAAAGTGTGATGCACAATTTATTTATTCTAATTTTATTTTTATATGTAATCAATTGTATGTAATTTTAATTAACGTGACTGTGTGTTTTCTATTATGAGTCTATGTTACTCATTTGATTTTGATTTGATCATCATTCAGCCGAACGACGTTCACAGCTGGACCTTCCCAAGCATCACCACATCGGTCATCGGACCGATGACATGGTCAACGTAATATACCTACCTCGTTGATAGATAAAAAGAGAAATATTTAACCGATTCTTTAAAAACTTATTGAATGATGTAAGCTTTTTTAAAATAATGAAACTAACAACTTTTTGGGTTTCTAATAATACGCAATTTTTGAAATGAATGAGCCTCTTTTTAACTTGCTGGCCATTTCTCACCGTTTGTCGCAGTAACACCCCGGCCACCCTATGGCACCCCGGCCAAATGGGTTAGGTTAGGTTAGAACTGTGACGGAGCCTCCCCGTGACGCACCCTGGGCAACGTCGGTTCCAGCTGCCTACCTGCCTTTGGTGGGGCTGGGGCCGGCGGCGAATCTTCAACCAACGGGGAAGGGTTCGGTTCCAATCGCCGATCATTGTTGTTGGTCGGTGAAGAGAACCGGGCTTGAGGACGGTTAGTCCGTCGTGGGGGTAGGCCTGGTGGCCATTTAACGTCCACTCCCCCCTGCTTACAGAGGGTTGGTCGAGTGGACGTAAAGGGGAAGGGGAGTCACAATGACCTTGGGGCTCTGCTGGTAGAGTTACTCATGCCGGAAAGGTCCAAGTGAGAGACCAGACCAAGAGAGACACCGGGATGTGGTCCTCTTGATCAATCGACGATAGTCGATTGACAGAAGACGTGACCATGCCGCTGAGGTGTAGGCGCACCAAAGCGACGCGTGTTTCTCTCCTTAAAGAGCAGTCTTCAAGGAGAGAACTTTCGGCGGGCTCGCTGAGTCGGGTTGGCCGGACAGGGAGCGGAGGCATATTTAATGCCGCCGCCGGGGGCTTGGCTTAATTGCCTGGTCCAGAAAAAGGATACCTCTAAGATAAAAAACCACCCAACCCTAAACTTGAAGTGTGGTGAGAGGATGAATGGCGGGAGGGAGTCCAGTCGCGAGCGCTTCCCCTGCAGAGCACTTGTCGCACTCTGCAGTATGTAGGCTTACCGGGCATCTAGGCTCTGCCCGGTGGACATTTTTTCCTATATCTACTCGTGGGATTAATATGGAAGAAGAAAATAAAAAATATAAAACAAATAAATTGCCGATCGTGTTGGTCGAGCAGATGGGTGTGGGTGCAGTGTCAGATTCAGACACCACATCTGACAAGATGAGTGTGGTGAGCGTGGCGAGCGTAAATTCAAAGCGCTCGCGGCTGAAGATGAGACGGTTGGGCGCCCTTCCAATTTTTTTTTTTTTTTTTTCTTTTTTTTTTTTTTTTTTTTTTTTTTTGCCAAAAATGTAGGTATACAGATATGGTGGTTATTTTGATGAGGGTCCCGATACATTTTGCCTTACGGCATGCAAATTTATTTAATATTATATAATACATTTACTAGAACAAAAAAAATAACATAAACAAACATAAGAGGAAAAAAAAATACTAATAACTACAAATGTCAACAAATTAAGTTTAAAAAATGGAAGAAAATTATTAAATTAACGAATGTCAACAAATTAAACTATAAATGTAACAAATCAAATTAAAATTGTCAGAAAATTCTATTACAGATGTCAACAAATTAAATTAAAATGGCAATAAATTAAATTACAATTACTTATCAATAATTTAAATAAAAAAATAGCAAAAAATAAAAATTGAATTGCAATAAAACTGGAGATAGAAATGTCAGTAATTTAAATCACAAAAAGAAAAATAAAAAAAAAGCGGCATACACACCATTAACAGAAAGTTTTGTCATTAAGAAAATCTTTAATTGCGTAGTAACACTTGTCCAGTAACAGTTTTGTTAAGTTTTTTTTAAAAATCTTGGTGGGTAATTCTTTTAAGTGTATCGGTAGTTTATTATATATAAGCGGACCCATGGTTAAAATATTTTTTTTAAGTAAAGACGTTTGGTAACCACCTGTGTAAAGTAGATTTTTATATTGTGACCTTATTGGTCCTAAGCGTTGTCTTTTATCCACTACTGACGTAAACAGATGCTTGTTCGTTCTAACGAATAGGGCAACTTCTAGTATATACAACGATGGCAATGTAAGTATCTTTAGAGATTTAAAAACCGGTTGACAGCTTTCTGTAGTCTTAAGACCTGTCATTGATCGAAGGCAACGTTTTTGGGCCCTAAATATTCTTTCTTTGTCACTGCAGTTTCCCCAAAATATGACACCAAATCTCAGCGAGGAAGCAACTAAACCATGATATGCTGCTACTAATGTATTTATGTTCACTTTTTTTGAAAGGCTATAGAGTACATATGCCGTTTTACTTAATTTAGTACACACAATTTCAGCATGATGTTTCCATGTCAGTTTATTGTCTATGTGTACTCCTAGGAATCTTGTTACTGTAGTTGTATCTACGTTTTGGTCATTATATTTAATTGTAATATTTTCTGGCTCTAGCCTCTGATAGAAATGCATGACTTGTGTTTTATTTAGATTTATCACTAGATTATTTTTATTAAGCCAATCTATTATAGTTTTAAGGGTGTTGTTTATATCTTTTTTGTATTCCGTTTTATCTATGCATTCAATTATCGCTGTGCTGTCATCCGCAAATAAAGTCATTGGATGATGAATTTGACGCGGTATATCGTTAATGTAAAGCAGAAATAATAATGGCCCAAGTACACTACCTTGTGGAACCCCAAATTTAGGTATTCTACTAGAAGATACATATTTGAATTCACGCTTAGTTTTAGTACATACTCTCGATATTTCTGTATACTGTTGTCGATCAGTGAGGTAAGACTTTATTAGGTTTAGTACGTTGCCTCTTATACCATAGTCTTCAAGTTTATTTAACAGGGTGTCATGTTTTACATAGTCGAAGGCTTTTGTCATGTCTGTGAAAATTGCACATACAGGATTTTTCTTATCCACATTATTCATGATCACTTTTAAAAGATCAAATATTGCCATGTTAATATTTTTATTTTTTTGAAAGCCCTTTTGCTCTTCGCATAATATATTATTTTTAATTACAAATGTGTAAATAGATTCATATATAATCTTTTCAAATATCTTAGAAAATACTGAAATTAAAGCAACTGGTCTGTAGTTTGACATGTCCTCCTTATTGTTTTTTTTATGTAGTGGTTTTATGACAACCGTTTTCAATTGATCTGGAAATATACCTGAGCTTATGCATGCATTTATGATATGGCTCAACGGTTTGGCTATGATGTCCGAAACAAATTTTACTGCCGCGGTAGAAACTTCGTCGTATCCAAAGCTTTTTTTATTTTTTAAATGTTTTATTACACGTAGAATATCTTGCGGTATTACTGGGGGCATGAATAAAGAATTCCTGATATTAGTATTGCCACTTGTCTTGCCCAGATGTTTCCTAGTTACATTCTGTACCTGATCAACGAAGAAACCGTTAAATGACTCAGCAATTTGCTTAGGGTTTTTTACTAGTTTATTATCTTTATTTATTTGCAAAATAGGTTCTTTTACCCGATTGTTATCATTAATTATTTGCCATGAGACCTTTGATTTATTTTGAGAACAATTAATAAGGTAATTGTTCTGAGCTTTTTGAGTCAGATTTATTATTTTTTTTAGTCTTCGTGAATAATTTTTAAATGTATTTTTACTTTCGCTTGAAGGTGCTTTTCTATATTTCCAAAGTAGGTTTCTTTGTTTCCTGCTAGAAATCCTTATTCCACGCGAAATCCATTTTACCTTTTTATCTGGTCTTACATTAATTAATTGTTTTGGAAAGCATAAATCATAAAATAAGCGAAATAAATCTATAAACTTATCGTATGCCTCATTTGGGTTGTCTGTTTCGAATACTTCTGAAAAAGACAGACATTGAAGGTGTTTTTTGAATAATGTTAAATTTTCTTTGGATAAGTTACGTTTGTGAATGTGCCAAGAATTTAGTATGCATGTTTTGTTCACCTGTATTTTTAAAATCTGAGCAGTGTGGTCTGATAATGCAAAATCGATTACTTCACTAACACATTTTTGTCTGGAATTATGAGCAAAGTTATCCAAACAAGTGCTGCTTTTTGGTCTAGTCGCTTGTTTGAATTCTAATTTAAGATTATAGGTAAGTAGTAAATTTTCAAAGTCTAATGTTAAGTTATTTCTTTTTAGTGTGTTAATGTTAAAGTCGCCGCACAAAACAATTTTCTTTTTATTAGACTTAGTACACAATTGCTTCAGTAAGATGTTTAAATTATCCATAAAAGAATCCATACATGACATATTCGGAGGTCTATAAATGCATACAACAATTAATCCCTGTTGAGATAATTCTATCGCACAATATTCAAATACACCTGTGATAGACGTGTTAGGAAGTTCCTTATACTCGTACCTATTTCTGATAAGGATACACGCTCCTCCACGCTTCTGATGGGTTCTTGAATAGCACGATGCAAGTTTGAAATTAGGTACTTTAATTAATGATTCTTGTCCTGAAGTTACGAAGTGTTCAGTTATGCATACCACATCGATATCAATGTTTTTTTCAGTGCGCAACTCTTGGATATGCAGTGTTAACATATCAGATTTATTCAGAAGTCCAGCGATGTTTTGGTGCAGAATAGTCATATGTTTATAATAGAAAAAACTGATCACTCGTTGTTTTAATATTTTCCTGCTCATTTGGAATCTTAGTAGTACTAGTTGAGGCAGAGTTGTCATGAGTCTCGATCTTTGTGATTGGCAAAATTTCTTGAGAACCGAATAATTTGTAGTCAAACCTTATCCTGGACATAATCTGGTCAAATATGTTTCTCCATCCGTATTTATTTATTTTCCCAGTATTGTAGGAAAACATTTCATGCGATAGGGTAGCATTGCTATCGAAAAAATATGCGTATTCGTTGTTTTTTATGTCTGACAAGAGGAGGTTATTGAAAAGCTCCACTTTATAATTATGTATTAATGCACCTTTTACGTAGATCGGGGTGCAGATAACAATATTGGTGTGGATTATATTTTTTAACGAGCAGTTTAGGTTGTGAAGTATATTTGCAAAGTCACCATTTTGCAGATCTTTTTCACCAATGAAGATCAGGCAGTAGTCATTCATTGAGAAGTCTTTTAATTTGTATTGAATGGTCCTTAAGAAATCTGTTGAGGTGACGTTGTGTACTAAATAATTACAATACTCAAACTGCTTAGAGAATACTTCTTCGATTAAGGGCAGAGTCCCCCTTGTGCAATTGCTGCTGATAACAGAAAGTCTATTTTTATGTCTCACGCCTGCAACATTTTTGCAAGCAAAATTACTCACTTGTGCCGCAGTTTCACAGTTTTGCGGTTTCACAGTTTCATACGAATTAATACTCTGTGTCAGTAATGCAACCTCCTGTTCTGCGATCTGTAATTTCTTTTGAATTCTTAATATTTCCTGTTCCAGGCGAAGTACGTAGTCACTAGTCTCAACTTTCAGTGAGCTTGACGATGGAGAGGGCGGGATAGAACTCAAGTTGTGTTGCTGTGACAGGGCTTGCTTCTTTTTCTTTGTAATTGGACCCGGATTTCGAACAATGGAAGAAGATTGGCACAGGGATTTTAAGGTGTTGATTTCTGTGGATAATTTGCTTATATGTTTATGTAGATCGGTGTTTTCTAACAATACATTTTCTAATTCATTTTCCGTACTTTCCAGTTTGAGTGTGAGTTGAGCGATTGTCTCTTTCATCTCTGAGGTAGTTATTAAGTCGTTTGCAGTTCTGTCAACACTCCTTGATAACCTATTGGGAGTTATATATGAGTCATCAGATGTTTCGCAGTCAGTAAGTATGTGGGAGTCAGATAACATTGTGTTATTATGCTGTATTTTTGATAATTGTTTGCTTTTTCCGTAAGGTAATGCCGGATGAATAGTCGGATTTAGCAAATTTTTTGTTTCTAATACACAACTTACATCTCCATTTTTGTTTTGCTTCTGTGTCCTTGAGTCGATATGTGTGTTCTGGGTATCCATCGCAGTTAAGCTCGTATCTGTTATCACAGGCTGAGCACAATGCTGTACTTTTAATGTCTACCTTCTTTTTACATTTATGACATATTACTAGCGGTGTTATTTTACGGCCGCTGCTGCCGTTGCTTGATGTACTGATTGGTGACATTGGGTAATGTTCCAGAGAAGTTTTTGTAAATTACAAATATGAATTTTTGATATTCCCTAAAAGTGTGAATTGTGACTGAGGTTTGAACTTGCGACCACTTGATCGACACAAGTTCTATAGGCAAAAGTAGAACGTCTCCACCACTAAGCCAACTGCGTAATTACTACTGATATCGAATTTTTGGACTAGTTGCGGCAGATTAAATTTCTTTGCCGAAGCACGGTTAAGGTTCAAAATCGCTTTTTTTTTTGTCAATATTACGACGGTTGAAGTTCAAATACGAATGAATCACTTTTCCACTTTGACTTTGTTGTTACTGTTTGTATTGCACTTATTATAATAATCGGGGTCACATAATGTTTTATAGGTTGAGAATTCGTTGCTTATTCCTGGTTGTCACTTGTTATTGATTTTTGTTACTTATGATTGTTTTTGGGATGGATTATGATATTATATTGTTTTGGACCTAAACTTCACAGTTTGTGTATAAAACTCGTTGAAAACATTAACACTAAGTTATTGGTTCACGTTTTATCGGTACACTTCTTTTTATACACTTCTATTCACTAATTGTATTTTTACAACTTATTTTAAAACGGAGCATTTATTTTAACGTTAGGCTAGAAACGTTCCGTTTTTCAACGACCGTTTTTCCGTTCTTCACGTGACCTTATTTTTTGGCCAAAGAATCAGCGTCGCCATACAACGTGGCAATGCTTCCAGCCTTTTCCTCCAAATTTTGGAGGACGTGCTCACGTAAGGAGGATGAGAGGCACGCGGAGTTGACAGGCCTTTCTTCTAGCGAGAATAACCGGCAGTCAGAGTGCCGTCGGGCAGGAGAGGGCGAGGTCATGCAATTAGAGGAGCGTCAGCTCTTTCGACGTCGCACGAGTATCTAGGGCGCTTTTTCAAGCGCCCTGACACGCCGGTACCCAGCGGAGAAAGTGACTCGGGGAACAAGCAAGCGGAGGGCGCTTCCTTACAATACTCCACCTCTCTAGCAAGCACAAAGGAGGAGATCAACTCCGCTAGGAGAGAGGAGAGACTGGCAGTGGCTCTAGACGAGGTGGCTGAAATGACCAGTCAGGCCAGAGAGCGGCGGTCTTTTCGCTTGACCGCTGCCGAGGATCTGTCAGCGGCGGCTCTAAACCGCTAAATAATGGACAGCGTGAACGTGGACGTAGCTGCAACTACCCCGTTTTTGAACATGCTGGCAGTATCAAGTATCTTGGTATTTGCATAGACCAACACCAGGCATGGGGAAAGCATATCCAATCGGTTACTTCGCGCGTAAGGAAGCTTTTGTACATATTTAAAAGACTTCATTCTATAGCTGACAAAGATACTTTCAAGATGACTGACCTGGCTTTATATCAGTCTATGCTTGGTTACTGCATAATATCTTGGGGTTTCGCTGGTAAAAGTTATCTAATTACTGCTGAACGTGCACAAAGAGCTATCCTTAAGGTCTCTCTTAAATTAGGAATCAGATACCCCACTGATATGCTATATCGACAAACGAGAGTGCTTACGGTGCGCCAGCTATGCATTATATCAGTGCTTCTTAAATTTCATAAAACAGTAGCTTCCACAGAGGTAGCGCACGTAGAAAACCTAAGTGGAACAGAGTTTTCTGTAGACTTTTCGGCAATAAGATTTTATCTCGATTTGGACCATACATTTATGAAGAAGTTAATAAAAAGCTTAAAATCTTCCCCTTGACAAAGTTTGGGTGTAAAAAACAGGTTCGGGATTGATTGCTTGGGCTTGATTATGCTAAAACGGAAAAACTGTTATCATAAAGTATACATCAAAGTAAAGTAAAGTACACATCATCACATACACACTCACACTCATCACATAGAGTTTAGCCAACGAAAGCTGACCACGAATTATTTTCAAAAGTTTTAGTATGGCAATATTTTAGGACTGTCAACATAGTCAGTTTCCAATTTGGATAATTTTGATATTTCGTAAACAAAATAAACGAATTTTATGGAGTGAAAATACAAGTCCCAACACTGAGAAGCCTGCACAATGAGCTGAAGGAAACAATTGATAAAAATGAACGGGCTTTACTTACAGAAAAATATGATATTGCGGCACGGAGATATATTCTTGAGGACAATAAATCAGAAGAGGCTAGAAGGTAAGCAGATTAGTATTTACCTTGATGAGACATATTTACATCAGAACTATAAAGTTAAGAAATCGTGGCAAGGACCTTCAACAAGTGGTGTCACTACTAATATATCGTCAGGAAAAAGACATATTATTGTGCATGCAGGATCGGAGGAAGGGTTTGTGCCAGGTGCATTATTTGTATTCAGCACAAAATCCAAATCAGCTGACTACCATGATGATGTGAATGCTACCAACTTTATGAAATGGTTTGAGGAAATGTTGATACTAAATCTCACTAAACTTAGTGTACTTGTGATGGACAGTGCAAGTTACCATGTAAAACAAGTGTGGCGGCATATCTACATCGCCACAATGGAACGCGTCACACTGACGTCACGAAAAATCCTGGAACGCGCAAACAAACCCCCTATTATGTCTGATTCTAAAGCTAATCTCCGAATATGGCTTCAAGAGAACTCAAATTCAAATTAATTTATTTGCTAGAATGTAGGTACAAATCAAGAACTTAAGACTATCGTGGCCCAATTACATTCTACCATTACATATGGTGTGCAAATGTGTCATATTAACATTTAATTCATTAAATAATAGTTCTATTTAAATGATCAAGTTTAAAGAACATACATTGATTAAAGAAAAAAAAAGATAGAATAATATTAAAATGTCAAATTACGAATATAATGCAAAGTCCAAACTCAATATAATGTCACGCTCAATTAATCTTAAACATTGAATTAATTATTATGAAGTGTGTAAATAAATCAATATTTTTTATATTGACCTACTGCACGATATCAAATAAATTCGTTTAAATCATAAAAACAATTTTCCCTTAACCACTGTGTCAACTTTTTTTTGAACATAGTCAAAGTCTTTGAAGGCGTCTAGTAATCTATTATACACCTTTATAGCCGTTATATAAGAGTTCCTTTTGTACAATCCGAGCCTACATTGTGGTACGCAGAGCATATCTTTATGCTTATTTTTATTCCTAGGAGCTACATTTCTTTTAATTAAATCTTTATACTTCTTGAAATATTCCGGATTAATATTCATTTTGAAGAATATCATACCAAAGCTGAATTATTGTGTTTGGTGAATGATAATAAACCTGCAGTTGTTTACGAAGCAGAAGTACTTCTAAAAAAACACAGTCATACCCACAATCACGAAATTTTGTTGCTGCCACCGTATCATTGCGACCTCAATGCAATTGAGCTTGTATGGAGTCAGGCGAAGAGAAAAGTAGCAAGCAAAAATATAGGAATACCAGGGTCTGAAATGCAAAATTTAATAAAAGAATGTTTTCTATCCATAACTGCTGATGACTGGAAGAAGTACACTGATCATGCATGTACTAAATATTGAACATCAGTGCAAATTAAGGGACCGTATCGTTGAAAACGAACTTGAACGATTCATAATACATGGACCCTTTTCAGGAAGAACATCGTAAGCGACAATTTGCCCTTTTTACAGGAAAGGGTTTTTTCTTTCCTAATTAACAATGTTTCTCATTTACGATGATAATTTCTCGCAACAATAAAGTCGTATAAATTTAAAACAATATTTAAGAGTAATCGCGACAAGATGTAAAACTGTCTAAATAAGAGGTTACGAAGAAAAAATAGTTTTGTGATTTTTGGCGCTTACGATGTTTTTCCTGAAAAGGCTCGACATGTTGGGGACAGTAGCAGTACAGCGAAGAAAGAAATGAAGCTGATTCAATATTTATAATCTATACTAATAATATAAAGAGGAAGAGTTTGTTTGTTTGTTTGGTTGGTTGAACGCGCTAATCTCAGGAACTACTGGTTCGAATTGAAAAATTCTTTTAGGGTTGGATAGCTCATTTATCGAGGAAAGCTATAGGCTATATAACATCACGCTAGGACCAATAAGAGCGGAGCATCAATGAAAAATGTTGCAAAAACGGGGAAAATTTATTCCTTTTGCGAGCTTCCGTTGCGTGCGCTGCGTAAACGGTTAAAGTTACGCAAAAATCATGTATGACGGTATTGTTCCTTTTAAAAATTTCTAAAAAAAGTTTGCAATAGCATATGTCTATCTTTTATGGTTGGCTCACTATAACATTTTTAATGGTAATCAAATTTGTTATAAAACAATGCTAACATATGCAAACTTGCGGAGGTGTTTTCATAAACATGGTATTAATCCTTATCCAAATAAATAGTTTCATAATCAAGGTTGATTAAGTACATGTAAATTCCTTTTCAAATTATTCGAATCGGCCCTTTCGTTTAGAAATTACGACGGGTATAAAAGTAAGAAAAATGTGCTTAGTCTATTAGTTACCGACACATTTTATTTTTCATCGACTGTTTGAACGCGCTAATCTCTGCCACTACCAGTCGGATTTAAAAAAATATTTTTGCATTTTATTGCTGAATTTCTCGAGGAAGGCTATAGGGTATTGAACATTACGCTAGGATCTTTAAAAGCTGAGCAAAAAGAAAAAAGTAAGAACGAGCGCTAAGCGAACACGAAGTAACAGCGCGGGCAGGCGATGCGATGCGACGGGGTGGGACAGGGGAACAAGAAATTGCACGCGGACGAAGTCGCGGGCGGAAGCTAGTATATTATAAATGTAATTATAATATAAATGTAGAGTTTTTGGAATCCGATTTCGACTATGACTCATAACCCATATGTTTTGTTTTGATTTTATTGTGCCATCCTCATCACATCAGTGGTCTCTATTCCATTACATAAATGTATAGTAATAACTTTTTGTTTAATTCAACCTTTTCTGTATAAGGCTGTGCCAGGAATGTTGAGCTGTGAACTTCAATGTGCAGAAGTTAAAAAGTGCCAAGCTAGTTTCTTTCGTTTAGAGCTTAACTTTGATACTGATAATGATCATCCTCACGGCGAAATATTGTAACGCTAACTTGCTTATCCACCATTGCGCGAATACATAATGGTGGTTTAACAGTTCCAAGTAAATATCGAGGGTAATAAGGTTATTATGGTCTAAGTATATAAATATGAAATACAGATCTAAATATCGCATAATATGTTTTTTTTTATTAGAGATAGGTTTGCTCTTGACTCTAGTCTAGGTCAGAGATGACAGAGACAAAGTCGACGATGGAGCGAACTTACCCAGAAGAAGCCTGTTCACTCTCACTTTGAAGAGATCGGGGTTGTATACGTTCGGAAACACAGACGCAGGCAGAGAGTTCCACTCCTTTGCTGTGCGCATCACAAAAGACATTTGGAAACGCTTAGTGCGAATTGGTAGAATAGCAACTAGGTAGGGATGGTAACCTGCAGTGCGTCTAGATGTCCGATGATAGAAGAGGGCAGGCGAAATGAGGTCGTGGAGTTCTCGACACACTCACCGAAGTACAATCTGTAGAAGACCGACAAGCAGGCAACCTTGCGGCGACGAGCCAAGCTGTGAAGCTTGGCATCCACCAGTCTTACGTCGCCAATGAGCCTCTTAGCTCCGCGTTCCACTGAATCAAGCGCGGCAAGTTGGTATTTAGCTGAGCCATCCCAAAGGTGACTGCAATACTCCATGCAGGATCGGACTTGCGCTTTGTAGAGAGTTAAAAGCTGTCCAGGCGTAAAGTATCGCTTCACCCTATTTAGGATGCCCAGTTTCTTGGCCGCAGTTTGGGCTTTGTACTCGATGGTGGCTCCGAAGTTGAGACATGATGTCAACTCCATGCCTAGGAGCTCGAGCTGATCAGTTACAGGAACAGATGTACCCCGAAAAGTAAGAGTTTGATCGAAACGACTGCTTTTAGCGGTAAAAAGACACATCTGTGTTTTGGTGGCGTTAAAAGAGACCAAATTATCATCACCCCACTGGGAGACAAGGCTTAAGGTCAAATCTGTCCGCTCTAACATGGCCTCTCTTAAGGAACGAATTTCGGCCCCACTGGTTTTTGCGCTGGACAAGTATCTCTCTGAAACTGTACTGTCATCTGCGTACTCAACAATAATATGTCTTGAGTTATAAATAGTATCAACTCCGTTCAAGCAGTCTATAGCTAGGGTTGACAACTCTTAATTTTTAAAAATCCCCGCCTTTTTTCTTGGACAGCTTTCGTTGGTCAGACTCTAGTACATACTTACATTCATCACATACACCCATACATTTGGTTACCTTTTAGTCCTAAGTTTAACTAAGTATACTGAAACAATTCATTATTATCTGTTGAAAGAGACTGGATCCTGCGACACAAGGTATCCTAGTGCGGGATCCACTGTCATACCTAAATATTGTAACCTTTGCTGTTTATGAATCAATAAACTTATTATTTTATATTATTATTTTTGACGTCTTTGACACACTCACACACACACACGTCACACGTCTTTGACGTTTTTGACGTCTTTGTCGTCTTTGGGACCCTGGAGTCCCGGACCTTTGGAAGGCGTACAAGGGGCCGAATCCAACTCGCAGAGGCCCGTTAGACGCTTTCAATGGAAATGAGGTACCAACCGACGATTATCTCTGTACGCACTATGCAAGTACACCCGAGGACCACCCCCGGTTGGTGTAGGACTATTGCAGGATATGGAAACAAAAATAATTATTGGGCTATGGGTTTGGGTGGCTAAAGTGGACTGGTTATCTAAAACTATGGAAGGACTATGGCCCCTGCCTGACCAATGTTTTATAAATACAATACACGGATAAAATGGCAGGGGGTGACTTGCACACTCAATAATGGGCCCCCGGAAACGGTCACTAGCACATAGTGTCGTAGCGACAAGGGGGCAACATGTCCTGAGGTACTTATAGAGGCATGAGGAACAGGGAGTAAAGTTCACTCATCCTCTATGAAAAGGGAGGATCCTCCGACCAGACGGGTATTGTGTCTGGTGGGCCACTGCCCGACGATTGATGTCGGGATGTTGTATATATGCTAGTCGCGCGGTAAACTTTGATTGCGCGATGCAGGATTTTGCGTGACGTCAGTGTGACGCGTTCCATTGTGGCGATGTAGATATGTCGCCACATACTTAAGAGGAGTGGAGGTCTTCCACGGCTATCAGAACAATCCTGTAAGTACGGTCAAGACCCCTATCAGCATCTTACTGGAATACTTCCTTCCTCCGAGCACGTTTGCTCTTGTGAATCTCTACTCAAGCTGGCTAATAAAGGCAAGAATGAGGTGGGAGGTCAGTTCCTCGTCAGTGTTCACTCCAGGCGGCCAATAAAGGCAAGCTAGAGATGAGGAACAAGACTTCTCCCGGGAGATAGGGTACGAGGGGTCGCTACTGCCCAACATCTTGCCACATGCTGCGCTGCGGGCTTCTACATCTCTCTTGGTCTGGCTCCTCACCCTAGAACCGTTCCGGCAAAGTAAACTCTAGAGTTCGAAGCGCGCAAGCCCCACCACGACGTCAACGTGAAGATACGGCGATTAAAATTTTTTTTTTTATGTCTTTGACATTTCTCGGGACCCTGGGGTCCCGGACCTTTGGAAGGCGTACGAGGGGCCGAAACCAACTCGCAGAGGACCGTCAGACGCTTTCAAATGAAATGAGGCACCAACCGACGATTATCCCTGTACGCACTGTGCACTGTGTGTGGGTTGTCCTTGGGTGCACCCAAGGACAACCCCCGGTTGGTGTAGGACTATTGCAGGATATGGAATCAAAAATAATTATTGGGCTATGGGTTTGGGTGGCTAAAGTGGACTTGTTATCTAAAACTATGGAAGGACTATGGCCCCTGCCTGACCAATGTTTTATAAATACGAGTACAATACATGGATAAAATGGCAGGGGGCGAAGATACTTGATTTTTTATCTTTCTCAGCTTTCACGAGATTCTCGTCATCAGGAACAGCGATATCAACAATGACTGCACGGTGCTCTCGTCGATCTATCACCACAATATCAGGCTTATTGGTTATAATAGTCCAGCCAGTGATGATAGATCGATCTCAGTGCAATGTGGCATGACCATTCTCGAGAACTGGGTCGGGCACATACGTGTAGTATGGTACTTCGGACTCCACAAGGTTGTACTGCAAGGCAAGTTGCTGGTGGATATTCCTAGCCACTAAATTGTGTCTGTGCAAGTACATGCCGTTAGCAAGACAAGAACAACTGGAAAAAATATGTCGGATTGATTCACCGATTCACCCGACAAATGTCAAACGTACCGTCCTTGACAATATATTTCCGGTAATTATTCATCATGATAACTTCATCCATAATCGCACAGACAAAACCTTCGGTGTCCCCGAAGAGGTTGCCAAAACGCAGCCAGTATACAGACGCCAAAAAGTCTACATCAGGCCCGGAAAAAGCGTCCGTGAAGCTCTTAACCTTGCCATACTTCCTTACGAACTTTAACTATCAAGTACTGCAGGTTTCCGCCAGTTCTCTTTCGCCAAGGAGAGTGGGATAAGGCTCTTGTCCACCGCGACCACATCGCATCCCCACGTCGGCTTCTGGGAAATATTCCCTGGGACTGCATATCTCGCGGTTGTGGAGAGTCTTAGCGCTTAAAAAGCCTCGACCTCCACACTTTCGCGGGATATACAGTCTCATCACCAATGACCGTGGGTGATGCATTCGATATGTCAGCAGCGTACGGACCCCCCTATCCAGGGCGTCGAATTCGGTCTGAGTACATCTGAGTATGCCAAAAGAGTACATCAAAACCGGCATGACCCAACCGTAGAAGGCACGCACCTTGTTTCCGCTTAATAGAAGACTATTAAATACTTGTTCAGGCGGCCAAAGAAGCGCTCCTTCAATGATTGCTTCATGTCAGTAACATTGATGCCCATTGATTTAGTTGAGGAGAGGGATCTAAAGTGTGTGGAATCCGAGAGTTGGGTACCCACGGATTCCATAATCTCACTTTGCTTTACATGCATGTCTGCACATTTTTCCACACCACATTCCATCCTGATGGCGCTACTGAAGGTTTCTGTTATCTTCAGTAGCTCCATCAGTTGCGAATTGTTGGTAACAAAGAGTTTTAGGTCATCCATGTAGAGGAGATGAGATATAACCTGACCACCTAAGCTCAGCCGATAGCCTAGACCTGAATCCTCCAGCAGTGTGCTTAGGGGATTCAAGGCTAAGGAGAACCAAAGCGGATTCAAACTATCGCCCTGAAATATGCCTCGCTCGATCCTTATCATCTCACCATTCCTCTGGATATTTCGACATCCTGGATAGCGAAGGACCATCCTCTATTGCCCCATACACGAAATCAGGAAGGTGCGCAGAGTTGCATCTACTTTATACAACTCTAGCACCCTCATGAGCCATGTATGTGGCACCGAGTCATAGGCCTTCTTATAATCTATCCAACATGTCGACAGATCCTTTCGGGAACGACGAACTTGTTGGCTAACGGCCATATCAATGAGGTGTAGCTCCTTAGTACCGCGGGACCCATTCCTACATCCATTCTGAGAGGCAGACATGATGAAGTTTGTGTCTATATGTTTGTTAATTTTAGCTCTCCAAATTGATGTAAGAACTTTATAGACCGTCGGTAAACACGTGACCAGCCTATAATTTTTGGGTTCCGCGGTGCTTTATGGAGCAGGTGGGTAATTCCTGTTGTCAGGAACTGGGGTAGCGAACCAGACTCCAAAGCAGCCTGGTACTGAGCTGCCAAGCGAGCGTGCGATCTTGAAAACCATTTGATTCAAAAGTTGTGCAGCCCGTCCGGCCCTGGATATTTCCAGTTAGGTGACGAACGGACTGCACGAGCTATATCTTGGGGGCAGATAGTAATAGCCTCCATTTCTGGTATTGGACCAGATACTACGCCAGAAAGAGCACATGGCATCATCATCCGGCTGGCGCGTGTCAGTCACACTTTGGTCCGGTCGCTCCCAAGTCCTATAAACCCACCTTTCATCGCTCTGGAAGGTGCGATTCTGACTGTATCGCTCTACTCGCCTCTTATACCTACGAATATGGTTAGCCCATGGTCCCACTTTCTGCTTCAGGAAGTCGATGCGCTCTGTGACACGGGACATATAGTCCTAAGGGCTGATATCGGTCCCCGAGAACGCCCGCCTCACAAAGCACATCACTCTAGGGTGAGTATTGCCCTCCCTGAAGCAGATTAGTTTGCTGATGAGCGATCTGGCCCCACCAATACGGCGTCCAATGCTGCACTGCCAAGCTGCGTGGCTGCGGCTGCGGCTGCGGCTGCGGCTGAAGCGGCTGGTTTCGGTTTTGTAGCTCTAAAGTCATTATCAAATTTGACGTGAGCTACACGACATGCCGCTACAGCCGCGCAGTACAGAATTGAATGAGTATCAGTGAGGTCTTCGCAATCATCAAAATAGTTTGACAATAGCGAATCCAAAACCGCCATCAGCGCCATATTTTTGTTATGCATGGGCAAACGAGGTAAGCGTAGTCTAGGTTCGGGCGACATAAACCGATATTCTCGAATCGCACCCTCCAAAGCACTCCTCAATTGCTCAATGCACTGAGTACTTACGTTTGTAGCCCTGGCATCACTTCCCTCGTCAGCTTGACTTGTGTTGCACTGTAGTACAATAACAGTCTGCGACGGGTGGGCGATGACATGGCTACTCCGTCTTTCACTTCGCAGACGATCAAGTACAGTGTCATCCAACATAATTATGATTACGCTGGATGACCCGCACCTGGTCCGATAGTCGTTGTACCGAAACGTTGACAGCTGGCTCAACCACCTGAAAAAGAGAGAGCATCCGAACACGGTACGGAGCGGTGGACCGATGCAGCGAGAGGTCGAGCATCGTCGGTCACAGCTCCACGAGGTCCTGGTGACGGAATGGCGGGACAGGCTTCTGCGCCCTACCGCCGGCTTCGCTACCGTCGAGGCGATCCGACCAGTGCTCGGCAAATAGCTCGGGAGGAGGCACGGCTCCCCGTCATTTCAGGCGATGCAGGTGCTCTCGGGGCATGGCTGCTTCGAGAAGTACCTGTGTCGCATAAACAGGGAGCTGGATGCTCGGTGCCATCACTGCGTCTGGAGGACACGGCGCGGCATACACTGCCAGAGTATGCAAGGGGCCGCGCCGTGCCCTCGAATCAGAGGTCGGAGCCGACCTGGCGCTGCCGGCTATCGCTCGTTCGATGGTCGGGAGCACCGAGTCGTGGGATGCTATGATCTCCTTCTGTGAAAAAGTAATTTCGCAGAAGGAGGCTGCGGAAAGGGAGAGGAAAATCGCAACCACTCTCCCGATTCGCAGCAGGCGGATTATGCGTCGGCGGAGGGCTGACAACGCCCTCTTCCAGCCCCCGTTAACAGGTCCGGAGGGACGGCGGACTCGGGGACGTCCACCGCCCCCCATGCAGTAGGACCCGAGGCGGTGGCGAGTAGTGTTCCACGTGCGCCCCTTTTGGACGTCGCAGGGATAGTCTTACACCTCACTCCCCCCGCGGGCCGGCACCAGCCGGGGTTCATGGAAGGCGCACAAGTTCCCATGATCATGTCCAAGTGTGGGAAGGGAACATCGGAGCGGGTTTTTTTTACTAAGAACCTGACAGACCCCTCCGCCTGCTCCAGGGCGGAGGACATTCATGAGGATTTTCCACCCCGAAACCAAAAAAAAAGGTTAGAAGCGAAAGGTGCCGCGGGAGCGGCCGGCGAGCATTACATCCGAGTTGGTCGCAATTACTTGGATATTTAGTATTTTTAGGATCCTAAAATAGGAATTTTTTGAGTCTCACAAAAAGAGGTGAGATTCAGAGGCATTCATTATATTAGAGTGTACAATTATATACTATTTTTTTAAGAAAGCAAATGGAATTACCTGAGGTTCGATTAAAAACATGCCATAAAAAAATTAAATCTTATCACCTTCATTTCCATATTCACAGCATCTTCCGGGGCCAGAACTATGAACGGCGTCGATTCTAAACTGGACGCTAAACCGAAGTAGGAGTATTTCTTTATTTCACTCATGAACACCTCCCACGAGTACACCTTGTCGGGGTCAGTGCCCAGAGCTCTGATCTGAGTGGACAGCACCTCATAGTAGTACTTCAACAGCTCTTCATAATGTTCCTCTCTTAAGTCCTGAGAGGTACACGCATATATCACAAACGACAAGTCAAGCACGGGCGAGGCACATCTACACAGTTGGAAGTCTATTATTTTCGCGTCAACTGGACGTCCTCCCACGTATTTGTAGAGAAAATTGTTCGTCCAAGAGTCTCCGTGTAAGATCACACCCCTATCCGTAGTCTTAGTAACGGCGGCGACCAAGTCCTGATACCTCTCGGGTACGGTGAACTTTTTGATCTTTTCCACGTATATAGAATCTGGATACTCTTTTTCTACCGCATCTATCGCTATTTCTGAGATTCTTTTCCAAAATCTTGAATACCAACTCCATAGCCGATCGTGATAGTACAGCTCTGTCACTTGCCTCCTTATCTCGTCGAACTCTTCGGGTTTCTGGTCTTTCATGGCGAAGGACAGAGCGTGGAACTGTGCCAACACTTTGAAAGTCAGCTTGCAGTGTTCAAAGTCGATGCCTTCCTGCCGCACGGTGCTTCCGAAATTTTCTAAGTTCGCGTCCTCCAGACATAGCACATCGTTGGTGCCGTCGGAGTATGTCAGAAACAGTTTTACATACTTATCAAAAGGGTCCTTCACATCTTTTGTAGACTGGAATGCCAGTAGAGCTGGTAGAACTTTCCCGTAGAAATTGATTTCGTTTTTAAAGAACTCGTGGCTTCTAAACGTCAGCCTTCGAGAAACGCTTTTGGGAATGTTCTTGAGTATAACTTGGATGTGACTGGAGACATTGTTTTGATTAACGCCGTAGATCCTGATGCGGATCACTTCGCTTAGATAGGAGTCACCTTTGCCTGTTTCGCTCACGTACTGAAACAAATAATTTGACATTTATTTAGCATTCAAACTACTAGTGGCGAAGCGTTTATACAACCCGATTCCTATCGGCTTCCCTTCGGAACAACCACTCTTCTTAGTGTCTACTATTACCAAATAATAATTAATGGTACACATGTGTGTGTAACTGTGTATCACATCACATTACAGATATTTTATACCAGTTTATATTATACATCATAAGACCAAAAACATTACAAAAATGCCTAAAGTTTCTGTCTAAACAAAGATTTCCGATAACATCAGCGTCAAAGTATGCCGTGTGTCAGAATGAGGTACTAAATTCGTAGGTACAAACACTCGTGATTTCGTGTCCCGCAGCACGATGTCGTAGGTAACTGGGGAAGCCGAATTACAGCTATTTATGACAGGGACATAAATAGAAAAGTATGTAGGTGAGAACGAGATAGAATGAATGAATGTTCTTTTTTGTGTTTGTGATTTTATTTGCTTCATATTTACCGCAAATAAATTTATTTTCTTTCTTTTCATTTTCTACTTTAATGTTCTTTGTTAAAATGTTGTTGTCTTGACACATAAATTCACGTGTATTTTGTTTTCACCTTTTCTTTTGCATTGTATTCGTACGATTTTCTTTGGATCATTCTCAGGGATTCTCAGGGAGGAAACGTATACAACTAAAAGAGTGATGAATATAAATGTTGATGAATAGTGGAAGAGGAAGGCCAAAGAAAATATGGATGCACTGTGTGAGAAATTATAATAAAGAGGAGGGAGTGAATGATAACGTGACGGTTGTCAGGGGAGAATGGAAAAAGAAAACGTGTTGCGCCGACCCCACGGAACATGGGAAAAGATATTTAATCAGTTCTATATTTAAAATACCTAACTGGTTGTTTGAATGTTGGTGAACACAGGCCTAACAGTGCTAACCTTCAGAACCCAGGTGGTGAGCACGAAGTAAATATACCAGTTTTACGTCGTGATGCTGACATTTGGGGCACCTACTACCTAGTGACTTCACTAGCGACACTCCATTTTGCGTAAAATGAGAGAGAGGTGGGGAAAGAGACATGCAGTGCCGACGACAAGTGCTGGAGGATGATGACTCATTTGTGTCCAGTATGTAAACAAGAGTACTTATTTGGTAGTGTACAACGAATTTGGTCGCTATGAGTGACACAACATGTCAAAAATTACGCGTCGTATTTCCTATAAACATTCAAATAGGACGTTATTGCTGAACTTCCGATCGAAGTTAAAGTTACATGCTCTGTGATCAAAGTATTTTGACGCTCAATAAATTTAAAAAGTATTGCAGACGTTAAGCCTGTTTCGGGAGGTACCAGTTCCGGATCAGGCGGGAGGAAACGCCCAGTTGTCACCATTGTGTGGATCGCCCGGAGGACACGGTGGAGCATACGGTGGAGGTCTGCCCGGTTTGGGCGGAGCACCGCCGTGTCCTCGCGGAAGCGATTGGCAGCGGCGATCGCTCGCGTCCGGTCCTGGTCCAGGCTATGGTATGGAGCGAGAGTACATGGGAAGCCATCACCTCCTTCTGCGAACCAGTAATGCTCGCGAAGGAGGAGGCGGATCGCGTGACAGAGAGGCAAGCTTTGCGCCCCCATGCCCCTAGTCGCCGCAGGAGACGCCATGGACGTCGGGAATCGATAACCGACTCCCGGCCACCGTAGGCGCGGGCTTGCGGACGGCGAGCAATGGGTAGCTCGCCGTCCGGTAAGGGCCAGGCCTGGGTCGACGGCACGTTGTGTTCCACGCGCGCCTCAAAGAGATGTCCGCACTATTGACGGGGTCCGCTAGGGCCGATGCCAGCTAGGGTTGCGAGATGTTCGAAAGAGTTATCGTGGCCCCGGCACAGGCAACTGAAGGAACACGGGTGGGCTTTAGTCAGTAAAAGTCTGACACGCCCTCCCGCTACGCCCAGATCGGGGAAGTCATTTGATGATTTCCCACCCAAAAAAAAAAAAAAGACGTTAAGCCTGTTAAGAGGGCTGTCACATTTTGTCACCTGTCTCGCTCACATGGGACCAAATTTTTAAGAATGTTAAATGACAATTGGCGAACTAATATATAATACATATTAATTTAATAGGTAATTATTAAAAACACATTTTTATTGTGGCATTTATTTAATTCTTCTCAAAAACAGATCATAATACTTATTGAGCTGAGTTTATTAGATAATACAATAGAAATGTGTTTTTTTTTATTAATGATTTATTAGTTCGCCAATTGATTACATTTTTCAAAAAAGCATCTTTTCATTTAACATTCTTAAAAATTTGGTCCCGTGTGAGCGAGAGAGGTGACAAAATGTGACAGCCCTCTTGATCTACAGTCGCATATTTACGCGGCGTTTTGTTATATGCGCGTTGTCTGCGCGTCGACGGCGACGCGACGCGCGACGGCGCATTTTGTGCCTTGAAAAAGCAGCGCTAGGTGGGTTTGAAGCGAGTAAACGCGCGTAGATTGCGAGAAAAAAACCGCCGTGTGAATATGCCCTAAGGCACAAGACTTACCTCCCAGTGTGTGAACGTGTACGTTTCTTTGAACCAGCGCGTGAGTGCCTCGCTCAGTTTGTCATTGGTCAGCGCGGGCGACACATGTGTCAATGTACTGAAATCGTCAGGCATGGTGCGTTAATTCTGAAAATTATAATATTCTCTGTGATTACATCCATTATATTCATATTACATAGAAAGAAAGATTTTTTTTTATTCTGCACTAATAGGATCCACATTATAAAATAAGAATAAAAAACAAGCTGCACACAATACTTCAATACAAGTTAATTTTAAAATGTTGCCTATGTGATGACTTTGTTGTTCTATCACCAACTTAGGTTTAACTGAAGAACATTGGTGACAGAATCAAGATTAAATTATAGAATGTTTTGGCTACAACTATACCATCAGTAAATTAAATAAAACTAATTTACCAAGTATATAATTTAAAATATTCATAGCCAGAGTAAATTAAGACACCGAGGTAATTTTGCATCATTTCGAATATTAAGTTATGGGAATCAGGCATTACTTCGCGGAAATCCATGACAGCTGTAGCGGCATATATATATAATTAATTAACATATCTATACACAATTATACATAGTAATTACATTATAACCCAGAATATACTATTTACACAAACACATTTTGTGCCGGAACTTCGACACAAAACTCAGTGACTTCAGTGGAAAAGTACCGTTCTATACAAAGTGGAACAGGACGATCGACATTCTTTTAAACCACATAAAGAGAGTCATGTTCTTAACCCGTAAACAAAAAATCAATCAAATCCAATGAATACTTTAACCACAGGAAATTATTTTTCATTTTCTTATTTTTCAACATGATGTAGATCTGAGTCCGTAATAATAGGTAAACATTGCAAGGTCAAGAACCTGTGCAAATGGAATAGAATACAATAATTATTTATTTGCATAGAAAGTAGGTACAAAAAATTCTGATGTTTTATAATGAGAGATTCTTATACATTCTACTTTAAATTAGGCAAACATTTAGTACAAATGCATAATACGTCAAAAGTCATAACACTGTCAATATGAAAATTCTTATAATATGGTTAATATATAAAAAGAATTAAAGATGTCAGGATTAATTAGGTAACTATAAAGTTGTCATTTAGAAACTCACAAATGGAGTAATAACATTTATCAATTAATAAGACTGACAGTTTCTTTTTAAACAGTGGCATGGACTCGTTTTTTTATTCCATCGGGTATTTTGTTAAAGATAAAAGTGCTGTTTGTTGTCCCTAATAAATAAAATAAAATAAAAAATTTAACACTTTTCCTTAATAATAGTGTTATGACCACTAACATGTAGCGTGTTTGTATATTGCCTTCTAACTGGGGCTGTTCTAGTCAAACCATTTATTAAAAAGCTGCATAATTGATTTTACAAAAACAACTATTTCGAAAATATAAAGTGATGGGAATGTTAGTAAAGGCCAATGCGTAAAATTGGTGCCTTTTATTTTTTTGGCGGCAGTCGATCGGATATGAAAAAAGTGATGCAGAATAATATAAAAAATGAAATATTGTATGGGGTCTTATATCATAAACTCAGTCCGAACTGAGTTATGGGTGTTTAAAGAAAAAATAATACAATTGTAAATAATTCAACATTTACCACTTGAAGTTTGTTTTATCGTTGTGCGTTTATAGCCAGATCATAATTCTGACTTCAAAATGATGCGCTGCTGTCCTTCCCGTGCGCTTTCACTGACGCCAACACCGGGCGGCACTGCCAATTGGCTAGAACGCTAGCCAATCACAGTCAAAGAATTTTTTACCTGCGCACGAGCCTGTTTAAGGTATTTTATATTTATTACACATTGGCAAACAAAGCACTCACTGTTCTACCTTCGTGGCTTACGTGTGTTTTTTTAGAGTTTCTCGTGGTGATTTTATAGACGACTTGGCTTAATAATCTGGAGTTGAAAAACGCTTCTTTAATTGGATAACCTGTGCTTGACATACTCGGACTGTGATTGTGTTTTACGTGTTGGATTTTGTTGTTGTGACAATATGGCTGACTTGGGACTTTGTTTGTTGTGCCAACGCACTTCAAATCGGAGTAATAATCGCCGGAGACCGTCAATGCCATTAACTGCTGAATTAATGCAAGCACATCCTTCCTTGATGCAGTATCTCATCAATATTAGAAATATAACAGAGGTAAGTTGTTTACGAGAATATAATTAATGCAATACGAAAAACTGTAAAAATGGTCTCCGTTCAACTTATTGTTTGTTGTTGTTCCTTTACGCCGCAACGGATCGATATATTTATACGGATATTTTAGGTAGTAGGAGAAGTAGAAAGTAAAATAGACTATACATCCCGGCAAAATAAAATATTATTCCCATTTGAAGTGTGATATATACTTCATGTAACTAACCTAAAGCCGCTGAAGCGCACATATTTATTATTTATTTTACACCTTAAGCGCACACGACTGATGAGTCACCGGCCGCGCGCATCGTGTGGCACGCAGGTGTTCCACAAAAACCCTATTTACGACTTTGTTTCTGGGTATTTTGCTTCCGGCTCATATTTTTTCTATTGTCAACGAACAGGGCTTTCAAAATGTGTTGGTGTCCTTTGAATGTATGATTGACTTCATTTATAAAATTGTTAAAAAATAAATAAAAATAGAAAATATTTTATGAAACAAAAATACAAGTGGTAACCTATATGTTTTTAGGTTTAAAATCCATGGAATGTTTATATTTAATGTAAAACGTGAATAAAATCACATTGCACAGTACAATTTACATTATATATTTACAAGTAATGAAGAACCAAAACAAAGAACCACAGACGGAAAAGAACTAATTTTTTTTTTCATTTTTGAAATGAGAGCTCGTAGGTTTGTCATAAATATATGTTGTTATTTAGTAAGAAATTACACGGTACTGTTACCATAAAGAAATACACACTAGTTAAGGCATAATATAACGTCAGTCCCGCTTTGGGGACTGCAGATCCCATGTGCACCTTGAGGCAAAAAACTTTTGGGTACTCTAGATACCATGTGTGCTTTAGCGGTGCCGCGGCGGGTGGAGCCCCGTGTGTTATAGGACTTGTACACAAAACTGCGAATCGGTGCGATGCGAATTCGTGCGACAAGGTGTCTCCCTTTCACGAATAGGGTGACGCAGGAATGCGCAATGCGAATCAATTTGCAAGTTCTTGCAATGCGTCGTGTGAGCTCGCAGATTTTTGCGGATGCGACGATGCAACGCAGTTTTGTGAACGAGATGAAAGAATATCTTAAATATTTAAGACTGTTTAGTCTTACCTCCCCCACCTTGCTTTTGCTATTTTTCTTTTATTTCTAGCATTGTTCAGACTTTATACTAACTGAATAAAAAACGGTTTCTTAGTCTTAATGACGATTTTCATTTCACTAACGGTAGTTCACTTTGTTTCTAGTTTGGTGTCGGGGACCGGATTTGCAGACCATGCTTACAACGCGCTGACCGTTACGTGTCAGACCAAGCGTATTGAAGCAACCAGCGGAGCAAAACGTTTTGCAACAACCAGCGGAACCAAATGTTCTGGAACATCCAGCGGATCCACACATCTTGGAACCCGCAGCGCAACCAAACGTTGTAGAACAGCCAGCTGGAGGTGTTCAAGGACAATGCCATTTTCATTTCCCCGGTTATCATCGAGCACCAG
The DNA here is from genome assembly GCA_947568875.1 of Fissipunctia ypsillon. NCBI lineage: Eukaryota > Metazoa > Arthropoda > Insecta > Lepidoptera > Noctuidae > Fissipunctia > Fissipunctia ypsillon. The sequence goes on along the minus strand of OX387665.1, from coordinate 1,641,109 downwards.
AGTTTGCATTTTTGCAATGTGTGAAAATCGACACTTACAACGGATTGACAGGTCTTTAAGAGCTATTATTCTTAAAGAGAAGAAATTCTTTATACCTTTTGGCTCTCGTGTATGTGAAGAACATAGAAATGATAGTGCTTGGCAAGACATCGGACGGACTACACGTCACGTGTACAATATGTTTTCTCCAAGACAATTAATGGACATGGTGAGACTATTGCAGTCGCATTGTTCACATTTAAACTTCGAACGGCTATCTTCAATCAGTGACAGTGTTTTCCACTATTATATTGGGTTTTCAAAGACTCAATTCCAAGAAATGCTGCAAAGCATACCTTCAATTGCTGAAAATAACACAAGAAGGCCAGCTACAGCCTTGGCAACGGTGCTGATGAAACTGCACACTGGTGATTCTAACCAAAGATTGTGCAGTATTTTAAGAATGTCCCGCTCTACATTTGAGAGGACGATGACGATTGTAAGAGAATGCTTGAAGCGAGATTTTATTCCAAGACATCTTGGATACGATCATATATCTCGCGATGAAATTATTTCAAGGTATTTGGCGATACCCAATGCTTTATTTGGAAACAATTATGAACGAGCTGTTACAATACATGATGCGACATACATGTACCTTCAAAGAAGTACCAATTATTATTTCCAGAGAAAGTCATATAGCCTGCATAAGTGGCGTAACGTTTACAAGCCATATTTAATAGTATGCCCTGATGGACACATAGTGGATGTATATGGGCCCTATGATGCAACGACGTCTGACTCAGTTATACTGAATAGAATATTAGAAAGCCGAGAAGATCCATTTCATTGGGTTTTTAGACCTAATGATGTTTTGATTTTGGATCGAGGGTTCAGAGATTCGATTGAACCGTTACAATCATATGGATAGTGTCCTAAAATGCCCATTACAAAAAGCAGTACTGACTCACAGCTAACGACCCGAGAAGCAAACAAATCCCGGAAAGTAACGATGTGTCGCTGAACTTAGTTACATTTTCGCTTTCTAGTGAAAATGTAACTAAGTTCAAAAATTATCTACAATGTCTTGCATTTGATTATTTCTTATAGCACTTTCGTCTATTGTACGATCTTTGTTTCCTTACAAATTGATAAGTGATAACCGTTAACTCAAACAAAAGTATTAAATGGGTTTCTCAGGGCATTCGAAAGTGCAGTAGAAAACAAAGGCACTGTGGAAATATAGGCGAGAACCTTCAAGCCTTAATAAAATTAACTTTAAACACTACTCGCATAGGCTTCGGAAAATCAATAAATTAACGTAAAAAGCGCAAAATAACTATTTTATTAACACGTCAAACAATAAATCAAAAGCATCTTGGCAAGTCATGAACAAAAATAAACCATTTACTGAACCTATTTCACAAATAATCTCCTCTTAGCTGCCACGGCTTACTTTAATTTTTGATTCGTTTTTGACTCTTATCTTTTTGTTGCGGAAGCTTTTAACGTGCACGTCTTTCTATATTGTTCTCACATACTTAATTTCAACATGAATGATATAACCAATATTTTGTAACAATATTTTGATTTAAAAGAGTGTCCTTGGAGTTTCTTGCCAGTTCTTCTCCATAGAGATCTACGCTTTGGAATGGGTAACTAGCTTCAACTTTCTGACTAACTAAATAACAATAAAACTGGTCTTAAGACCAGTTTTATTGTTTTTAACCAATACATAATAAATGTAAACATGTATTTGAAGATATGACTAGTAACTTAATAGTAAATGTCGCTTGGGAAGGACAAAAACATGCTTTGTAACAAGAATTATTCCATAATGTATGAAAATATTAGTAAGTCTTTAAACTGATATAACTCAGTCCAGACTGAGTTTTCGATATAAGATCACATACAATAATTCATTCATAATATTATTCTGCACCGTTTTTTTCATATTTGATCGACTGCCGCCAAAAAAACAAAACGCACCAGTCTTCATACTAATTTGGTCATTGTCTTTTAGGGACATGAATACAGGTACGCAGCTATCTGTTACTTTCCTGTTACACATTTCTTTCTACAATTTCCCCAAAATATTATCCCGAGTCTTAGAATTGACGCCATTAAACCACGTTAAGCAACTAATCTGGTGGGCATATTCACTTTCCTGGACGGATTAAAAAGCACATACGCTGCTGTACTTAATTTTTTGCATACTTCTTCTGCGTATGGCTTCCAAGTTAGTTGGTTATCTATCATTATACCTAAAAATTTTGCAACTTACACTTGGTCTATTTTTGGTCCATTGTAATTTAAATTAAAGGTTGCGGTGGTATCCGTTGATACAAATGCATAACATTAGTCTTAGGTATATTAATCTTTAAATTATTTTGATCAAGCCAGTGTACAATGTCCGTTAAAGTATTATTTTTGTCATGTTAATACGTTTTTAGGTCTGTACATTTAATGAAGGGAGTACTATCCTCAGCGAATAAGACCATAGGATGTTTTATGCGTCGTGGCCAGTCGTTAATATAAATTTAAAATAATAAAGGTTAAGGTGGGTTTATAATGCGTCTCTATAAATGCATAATTTAGTTAGTCAGAAAGTTGAAGCTAGTTACCCATTCCAAAGCGTAGATCTCTATGGAGAAGAACTGGCAAGAAACTCCAAGGACACTCTTTTAAATCAAAATATTGTTACAAAATATTGGTTATATCATTCATGTTGAAATTAAGTATGTGAGAACAATATAGAAAGACGTGCACGTTAAAAGCTTCCGCAACAAAAAGATAAGAGTCAAAAACGAATCAAAAATTAAAGTAAGCCGTGGCAGCTAAGAGGAGATTATTTGTGAAATAGGTTCAGTAAATGGTTTATTTTTGTTCGTGACTTGCCAAGATGCTTTTGATTTATTGTTTGACGTGTTAATAAAATAGTTATTTTGCGCTTTAACGTTAATTTATTGATTTTCCGAAGCCTTTGCGAGTAGTGTTTAAAGTTAATTTTATTAAGGCTTGAAGGTTCTCGCCTATATTTCCATAGTGCCTTTGTTTTCTACTGCACTTTCGAATGCCCTGAGAAACCCATTTAATACTTTTGTTTGAGTTAACGGTTATCACTTATCAATTTGTAAGGAAACAAAGATCGTACAATAGACGAAAGTGCTATAAGAAATAATAAAATGCAAGACATTGTAGATAATTTTTGAACTTAGTTACATTTTCACTAGAAAGATCACGCTTTTTGATTCGCCAATAATTTAGTCTACACGATTTCAGTACTTTAACTTGCAAAAACTGTGCTGTGTGGTCAGACAACGCTAAGTCTAAAACTTCTGATTTACAGTTTAGAACTGCGGGCAAAATTGTCTATACAAGAATTGCTACATAGCCTGATGGCAAAACACGTATGATTCTATTATCTGCGTCTCAATATGCTTGACAGACAGAGAAAGGTATCATACAATTCAACTCTGACGCGCCCCGCCCATTCCCACAAAAGCTTACAGTTAGGAAGAAAAAGAAATATTACTTAGGCAAATTATGCATTAGTGGTGCGTAGACAATTCCGAGTGTGTGTGTGTGAGCGGAAGTTTTTCGGCAAATAGTCTCGGACTCAATAATTAGGTCAGTCAGTGCACCGGCGCCCTTTGAGGAGAGCACGTGCTATTTTTTTAATCACGAGACGAGCCGCGCGCGCGTTGTCGTCATATTATGAAAAGTTTTAATTTGCTATTGAACTGACCACACTAGATTTCTTTTTGTTGGGGGCGTTAAAAAACCAGGTGTATGCCCCTGAAGTGAACACTGTGGACGATTTAAAAATTAAAATAATTAATGCCTTCGACACACTAAAAACAATGGCAGATATGGGTCTTGTTACGTTACGACAAGACCGTGAAAATTTAATAAGGCGATCTCGCTTGTGCATAATGAACAACGGACACTGAAAATTTTAAAATTTTACCCTATTGATGATGTAAATTCTGATTGTGATTTGATATTATATGAATAATCATTCAATCAGTGATCTTTTAATTAACAACGCGCAACTTTGAATTTGTGTTGTTCTCCGACTAAAGTATCTACCTGCGCCCTGCACGGCCGCCCCCGCGCCCCGCACCGCACCGTTGGTCAGTGACTTTTCTAGATAAAGCGTGTTTACTTTTATGCAATTGATTCTGCTACTTATTTGGTTTTAAAACTGCAATTTTCCATTAACTACTAATCTTAGTGTTTTAAAATGTTTCGAAGGACTAGTACTGTGCTCGTTATAATTTAATGTCGTACATCCAGAACCACGTTGTATAGCCCTATAGCTAGCTATACATACACTACCGTCCAAAAGCTTGGAAGCAGCAAGGTAAAATCAAATAAAACAAAAGTCATTTTAATTTCGATGTATTGATAAAAAATTAAAATATAAACAAAAACGAATTTAAGCAGAACAAAAATTTTACAAACAATATAAAATTAAATTAAATTTTAGCTTCATCAGTGTTCTCCTTTTTCCTTTATTAGCTTCTCGCATATTCTAGGCGTTCTATTAATTAATTTATTGAAATAATCTTCATCTAATTTGTTCGATTCACTCTCTAATAGCTTCCACAAATGTTCTGAGCTCGTAGAACGATTTTTCATCCTTCTGTCGAGTTCATCCCAAACAAGCTCAATGGGAGAAAGATCAGGTGATTGAGACCATTGCATGATGTTTAAGATTTTTTTCATCTTTTTTCTTGTTTAAAAAGGTGAAAAGAAAGAAAGGTGTAAAGAGGAGCTCGTGGCTAAGTAATAACAGCCGCATGGGTCGATCCATCAGGTTAAGCTACGCTTGCCGGGGTTGGTCCGTGGATGGGTGACCATCTTTACATACCGAGACTCCTCCGTGCCTCGGAAAGCACGTTAAGCCGTTGGTCCCGGCTGTCATTCGTGGATCTTTGACAGTCGTTACGGGTCGTCAGAAGCCCGAAAGTCTGACAACCAGTCTTACCAAGGGGTATCGTATTACCCAGTAACTGGGTTGTGGAGGTCAGATAGGCAGTCGCTCCATGTAAAATACTGGTATTCAGCTGCATCCGGTTAGACTGGAAGCCGACCCCAATATAGTTGGGAAAAGGCTAGGCAGATGATGATTTCTTGTTTAAAAAGGTCTGGCATAGTTTAGAAGAATGCTTAGGATTATTATCCTGTTGGAAAATGAATACAGGGCCAAATAGATGTAGTCCACTGGGTACGGCGGAATTTTGGAGAATTTTCAAGTAACCTTCCTTGTTTAGTTTTTCGGTTATCCTCACAAGATTTCCGGGTTTATTGTTGCCAAAACACCCCCGAACTATGACATTACTTCCACCATGTTTGATAGTAGGCACAGTACATGCCTCTGAAGCCCTCTCTTCTTTTGAGAGGCGTACAAACACACGTCTATTGGATCCAAAAATCTGAAACTTTGATTCGTCACTCCAAAGGACATTTTCCCATTGCCCTATTGTCTAGTTTTGGTGCGCTTTTGCCCATTATAGTCCATTTTTCTTATGTCGAATTGAAAACTGGACAATAGAGCAATGGGAAAATGTCCTTTGGAGTGACGAATCAGTTTCAGATTTTCGGATCATCGGGTTATTTTTTGTTCAAACCACCCAGGAATAGGAACCCCGCGAAGCGAGGCTCCGTCGACCACGCCTTACTTCGAGACATCTGTCATTGACCTTGAAGATGCTGTGGTGAAATTTTTCTGTCTTTTTTTCATAGTGCCCCGTTTCGTATCCACTGACCAGGTCAAGTGGCCTTGAAGTCAAAGGTCAAGTGACATCGAGGCCACGTGTCCTTGAGGTCAAGGTCAAGTGACCTTGAGGTCACGAGGCCTCAATGTCACTTGACCTTTGACCTCAAGGTCACTTTATCTTGACCTCGAGGTCACTTGGTTCTTGAGATGTCTTGTGGTATTCCCCACCCTACTACTCCCACATCCCACCGGGTCCCGAAGGCTTGATTAGGCGATGGTTTTTAGTGAAATTATTTTTTTTAATTATTTTTTTTTCTCGCTGCTTATGATTTTGTGCACTTTGATGTTTTCAAAAATACACTAAAAAGGGTCTAGTCTACCCAAAAAAAAATATCTACTACATAAAAGCGACGGGTGTTAATGTACAGTGATTCCTAGGATAGGTTCCTACGGGAACGCGTGTGAAACCGCGGGAAAAATATTAAAATAAAATGCGGAATACCAGTCTTAATCTTTTTATTTTTAAATATTAATATTAACATAACATAACATCACGCCTTGTTTCCCCGAAGGGGCAGAAGTGTACCTATTATAGTATATTAGTAATAATATTAATATACTATTATGTAGTAGTATATTAATAATAATATACCTAAAAACTTAAAAACAAATAATACTCTAAATTAAAATATACTCGGAATTTACAAAACTAAACTATACAATAGATTAAAAACAAATAGATTGTTTTTTACAAGCTTTTCTTTTTACTGATATTAAAATTTTAACAGTTTAATTATGCAGTTACATCTACCAATGGCTGCCTAGCAGAATTAAATGCTGACGCCAAACAAAAGTAAGCTTTTACCTTAGAGTATATGTAATTATATACTCTAAGGCTTTTACCTAGATTAGTATAATTTCACTGGGCTGTTTATGGCACAGCACGACAAAGGAATTTTGCGCCGCAGCTGATCGCCAGATGACGTAATGTCTCGGGCGCGCTAATGTGGGTATTCCCCGCAAGCTTGGGGCGCGTCACCGTTTAGAAGAAATGCATACAAGTTACAATTTACAACCCATCGGAAATATCTGCGGACCTCGCTCGAATGCGATTCCCCCCGCGCTGCCCTTCAGCTCACCCCATGTTCGTCTATGTACTACCGTTGTCAACGCAAAGCACGTGTATTATTTTTGTTCTCGAAGTTCATTTCCTTGTTATTTTAGTTTATTAAACGACTTCAAAAATTTATGGAGGTTATCAATTCGATATGTATCTAATATTTTTGGAACTGCAAGACATTGACATATGGTAATCTAATAGGGCTTCCAGTCAAATATACAAAATTTTATAGGTGTATGTATGTATGTATGTTTGTCTACGCATTGCTCCGAAACTAATAATCGCATTGTAACCATTCTTTTGAATTGCCTTACATTTATTTCTACTTAGGGACCAGTGCAAGTTTCATCAAAATCGGTTCAGTTGTTTTCCAGATATGGCCTAATATGTGTAAATGTGACAGCCGGGCTTATTGATACGAGCTACGGGTGTGGTGGCAAATGTGAAACCATCTCAAAACATTGTTCAAATTCTAGTGCAATATTTACAACAAAACTACTAACTATTTTTTAATATTATGATGAGTTGATGACACAACATCAACGAACGACATGTCTGGCGTCTTTCCCAAATCGAGCAATGAAAGAATAAGCGCTTGAGAAACAGAGGTTAGAAATACCTAAATACCTTGGGTCCTGCAAACGGGCGTGGCGTAACACGCGACGCGACACAAAGGCACCGCGTATCACACGACGAGCGGTGCTTAGGTGTCGCGCCTGTTTGCAGGAGCCTTTATTTTCGTAAATAAACTAATAACAATATTAAAATGCTACCTATGAATTGTAAAACTGCGCTACTATTTAATGTGAAAGTTTGTGAGAATGGATAGATATCTGATATTGTATGTACTTTTTACGCCTTAGGGAGGAAGCGCTAAGGTAGCCCGCGAAATTCAAATTTTGTACGATTTTTGCAATTTACAGCTCAGTGTCTGGGTGTATGTTGATTAAAAGTATGATTCGCGACCGTAATAAATATGTATTTACATAATTATAATCATTAGAATCAGTAATACAATTCCTTAAGTTAGTATAATCCTGAAATGTTAAGATTTCATGAAATAGTCATTCAGTACAATTACTTGGTCTTAGGAAGCTGTATTGATGACTTTGATAATTATAATATTTATAATTCTGTAAATAAATATTTGTTACGGTCTCTAATCATATTTTAATCAACATACAACCTAATACTGCAAATTCGCGGATTACCCTGGCGCTTTCGCCTCGTTAAGGCGGAACGGATTTTAGTGAAACTTTCATAAGTATCTGCTTGGCAGGGCGGCAGCATTTCTTCCCGGGGCGTCCTTTAGGTGCCTTCTGACAGTGTCCATTGAAATCTAAAACAAATTTTGTCAATTTCAATACTTACATAAGATTCTTTATTATGACAAATTTTACGGGCCAAGGTAATGAGTATGGGACGGTTAAAAATTATTCTTCAAAATATAAACATACACAAATAAACAATCCGTCGAATTGAGAACTTCCACCTTTGTTGAGGTAGGTGGTAAACGGTATTTATTTTCTGTGGTGGTAAAGAACTGAAGGTTTATCTAATAGTAATACACATAGTAAGAAAATTCACCGAGTCCAAAATGTCGAGCTGGCGCAGTTATTAGGTATCGCTAAAACCTCCAGGCCGCGCGGCGCTCGTAAAACTATGGCTATAAAAACCGGCCAAGAGCGTGTCGGACCACGCACAATGAAGGGTTCCGTAGTTGGGATGAATTTATCTCAAGAAGTTGAAAAACAGGTTCTCTCATGCATTCTAACTGCAAATGTAAGTTTGTCGATTATTCCTCGTAAACTTGTTAAGCCTACTTAGCTGTGATAGTTTTCCTATCAATTTCGTTGTATATACGAGGAGGGATCAAAAAGTAGTGAGAACGACATACTCCTTGGTAAGAAAAAAAATAAATACTGGCAGGCATAGCTCAGATACATATTTGTAATATTAATAAAGAAAAAAATCTTCGACTCTCTTTTGTTTTTTTCCGAATGTAGTCATTTGTTTGCTTCGTGTCGGAACGTGTTCTCTAAAATGGAGAAAAACGAAGTGCGAGCCGTTATTAAATACCTCTGTTTAAAAAAGTTAACGACGCAAGAGATTCATTGCGATTTGGAGGCAACATTAGGAGAGTCTGCTCCGCCGTATTCCACTGTCGCAAGGTGGGCTTCTCAATTTCGAGTAGGGAGAAAGAGCACGGAAGACGAACATGTTAGAAGATGTTAGAAGTAGTGAATGTCACGTAGCATTGAATAAGGAAATACTACAATTCGTCGAACAGACTGTTTTCCTGGGAATTACGCTGGACTCAAAGCTGCAGTGGAGTCCTCATTTAACATCACTAGCAGGGCGGCTAAGCTCGGCTGCTTACGCTGTTTGGAAAATCTGCCAATTAACAGACGTGGATACCGCGAGACTGGTCTATTTTAGTTACTTTCATAGCGTCATGTCTTACGGTATTTTGTTATAGGGACGAGCTGCAGATATTGATACTATCTTTCTTCTGCAAAAGAGGGCTGTCAGAGCCATCTACAACCTCCGTAGTCGCGAATCTCTAAGGGAACTGTTTAAAAAAATTAACATCATGACGGTACCTTGCCAATATATATATGAAAATATTATGTACCTATGTTAGAAAAAATCTACATCTTTTTAGTAAGATAAGTGATCGGCATAATTTTAACACTAGAAATAGGAACAAATCAACCACGTTTCAGATTATCTAAGGTACACACTTCTTTTATGGGGTACTGTGTAAAATGTTATAATAAAATACCTCTCGATATTCTTCAACTAAATGAGAAGCATTTTAACACATGCATATGTAGACAAGCATATTATAGGTTGAATGATTATAATTATCATAGATAAAAATGCTTGGCTAAATGCTGGTCCTGCTCCACAGCCACTTGGGCTTTGTTAAATTTTTTTTTGTTTGGAAGAAATGCGTCCCTTTTTTTTCTGACATTATGACCTTATTGTTTACTAATCTTTTAAATACAATCATTGCAAACTATAGTTTTGCATAAATTAGAAGCATTTTTTCAATTTTGTAAATGTGAGTACCATGGAGCGGTTTTATGATATGATGTAGGTATGTTGAAAGAGTATGGCAGTTGAGAGTATGTCATGCTCACTTAAATGTCTCGCTGATGGTGGCGCGTGTGTTGGATCATTCGGTTCCCTACAAAATGGTTGAGCTGGATGGTGCTGATCCACGCGTCATGTCCGTGAACGGGCGCCGTCAGTGGAGACTGGTCATCTCTTAACTGCCAGGGCTTATTTTTGATCTTATGTTTTTGGGTTGTTTTTAATGTATGTTTTTTACATTGTTCTCACATATAGAAGCAACAAGAACAATGTACCCAGGATTTTGTAATAATTTTGATTTAAAAGAGTGTCCATGGAGTTTCTTGCCCATTCTTCTCCATAGAGATCTACGTTTGGAATGGGTGACTAGCTTCAATTTTCTAACTGACTGACTCTTTAACAATTCAAAAGTGCCTGTAATTGGTTTAATTGAAATAAATGCTTTGAGTTTGAGTTGCGGCCGTCCATCGACGTCAATCACCCAAGAAAATGTTGCGAAAGTCGAGAAAATGGTATTGAGCGATCGAAGAGTTACCATCCGATACTTAATTCAAGAAACGGGCATTTCATATGGAAGTATTCAATCCGTATTGAAACAATCTTTGAATATGAGAAAAGTCTCCGCAAGATGGATGCCGTGAATGTTAACCGACATTCAGAAACAAAATCGACTTGACATTTCGAAGATATTGTTGGACAAGTTTCAAGAAGATTCTGAAAACTTTTTGTCTCGTTTCGTAACAATGGACGAAACATGGGTCCATCATTTTGATCCCGAGACAAAACAGCAATCTTCGCAATGGAAACGGCCATCATCACCGACCCCGAAGAAGTTTCGTGCCGTGGCATCGGCTGGCAAGGCCTCAATATTTTGGGACTCAGAAGGGATATTGTTGATTGATTACCTGGAGCGTGGAGCCACTATTACAGGCCAATATTATGCTGCTTTAATTCCCAAGTTGAGGAATGCCATCAAAGAGAAAAGGAGAGGGAAACTTCGAAGGGGCGTGCTGTTTCATCACGACAACGCACCCGCGCACAGGTCGGCAGTTGCGATGGCTGCCATTCAGCAAGCTGGCTTCGAATTGGTTGAACACCCCCCTTATTCACCAGATCTGGCGCCTAGCAATTTTTATCTGTTCCCCAAATTGAAAGAATACTTAAGGGGAAACAGGTACGAAGACGATAACGAGGTGATGGATGCCGTGGAGAGCTTTTTGCAGGACCAAGACAAAACTTTTTTTTGAAAGGGATTGAAGCCTTGGAAAAGCGCTGGACTCGGTGTGTAGAGAGACTCGGAGACTATGTAGAAAAATAAATTATTATGTTATTAATAGTCATTATATTCTATCTCATCTTACTACTTTTTGATCCCTCCTCGTACTACTTCCGTGAATGTTTTCACGTATCGAAAACAAACCGTTTAGCTGGCGGAGGGGGGGGACACTTGACTGTAACAAAAATTAGCGCTTTAAAGCTTAATATTTCAGAAACGGATCCCTTAGTCGAAAAATTGTTTTCATAAACCCGTAATATTTTTGAAACACCTATGGCTGAAAAACATGAAAATGGAAAATTGGAAAATACTAGCAGAAATTTGTTACCAGATTTACAAGACCATTTTAAAGAAACGTTACTGTCGGATAATTTTACAATTCATTTTAATATTCTTGAAAAACAAATTATAACTATATACATAGACTGTACGCTGCTACTAAAAATTACTCGCTATATATAACTGGTGATAAAATACGAAATTTTTTATCACGTCAAATTATTTGGGCTCGCCAATGATTCAAAATATATTGTGTTATTGTGCTTTTTCTCCTTCAGTATGTAGCTAGAGATATAGCTTACGAAGAATACTGAATACTACTGCCATTTGATTTAGGTTAGAGCCAAATTACAATATAATAGCGCATTAGTTCTTGGTTCATATTGCGAACTATTGAGACTCCAGCTCAGCTCGTACAACTAGTGTAGTTGAGCGAGGAGATACTTGCTCAACTAGTACCTATACTAGTTTTAAGGATAAGTTATTAGCCTATAGGTATTTGTAGCTCACTGAACTGAGAGTCACGCGCTATAACTGTACTAGCACGCTACCCGTTAGTTTATAGCTTGCATCTGACCGCGCTCTAATGAAAATATTTTTCAGTTAACCCTTACAGCATTTATTCAATTACTTACTTAAAAATGAAACAAAAATAACTGGGAGTAACTTTTTTTTTCTCTTACGTAATAAGTTACTCTCGCGATCGATAAAGTCCATAAAAGTATTTTGTTATCGAAGGCTGTGTCCCATCTCTTATATTAGTTCCATGGACGCTCACGTTGCTATCAGCGCCAAAATGGCGAAAATCAAATGTCTTCATTTCGACATCGATATTATGAAGTCCAGCGTACTTGTTTAAATTAGAGATCAGTAGCTTCGAAGGTTCCGCTTTCTTGCCACCGCCGAAGTCAGAAGTAAGTAAACAGTTTTTTTTCTGGAACGAAACAAATAGCTATAGTTTATTTGCACATTATTGCTCAATAGGCAAAGATTTAGGCAAGCTTATTATTATTAAATTATTTATTTACACATAAACATCACTGAAAAGGCCTTATCCCTGCAATGTTTCAACAGAAAAAAGAAAGTGCGTAATTGCTTAGGTGTTTACTTTATTTTAAAATCAAATCACGATCCAATTAAAAAAAAAAATGGCGCTTAGAATAGCCCTTACATTATAGGGAACTCATTATGAAAGAAAGAACACAAGGAAGATACCTACCTACCTAGCCGTTCTATTTATTCATTTAGAAAATTCTATAGAAAAACACCATCGACACGATTTTTCAATATTAGCCTTTGTTTATTTTAATTTCAAATTATAATTTAAAAAATATTACTCACCTTTATGCCCGTCTGCCGAAAAATATCTATCATTCAGCATCCACTCAATCGAAGCGCTATGATGCACTCACTCTCAATTTGCGTCAACTGAGGCGCGATAATAATATTAGGTAATAAATTTAAAAATATAGTCAACACACTACGACTCCACGAAGTTTTAATGACTGACGTAATGAATAAACAAACGAGATGACGAGTGACGTTCGTTTAATTTCGTTAAGGGTCGGGTAGCTCGGGAGCGGTGGCGGGCGCGTAGGGGCGCGGAGGTGTGGCCTATTCGGCTATTCCTAGTGAGACATGATTTTATTGGCTCCCAATTATTAGTATGTGCAACCATTGGACGATTTTGGAAACGTTGAAAACTCCACAAATCAAGCCAAGGAGCAGTTCAATAAAGTTACATGGTCAGATGAGTCACGATTTGAGCGATCTGGAATATTCAATATTCACAATTACCACACGTGGGTGATTGAAAATCCACACGAAGTGAGAGCTAACGTTTCAACATCATTTCAGCTTTAACTTGTGGTCTGGTATCCTCAATGGCGAAAATTGGTCCGTGTTTGAACTGCCGTCCAGAATAAATGAAGAAACCTACAGAAACTTCTTGGAAAATGAACTTTCATTATTGCTAAGAGATGTGAGTCTGGAACTTAGACAAACCATGGTGTTACAAAATGACGGCGCCCCGAGTCACTACGCAACGCAAGTCTGAAATTACTTAAATGAAACATATCCAACAGATGGATCGGACGCAGCGAACTAATTAGGTGGCCTCCACGCTCACCTGACCTCAACCCCATCGATTTCTTCATTTGGGGCTATTACGAGGAAATAGCATACGCCCGAAGATTGCAGAAGTCAATAATGTTGTGAGAGAGAACAGAGAAGCTTTTAGACAATTGACAGACAATTTCATAAGTAGGTGTAGAATATGTATTGCTGCTGGAGGTGGCCACTTTGAAAACCTTTTGTAAATGTCAAAAAAAAAATTCACATTATCATCTGTAATTTATTTAAAAAAACCACTATAGCACGGGTTTTACTATGGCTATGGTAGGTATGATGTTGTTGCTACGTAGTGCCATACCGCGCGCCCCCTCCTCCAGCGCCCGCGCACCTCGCTGCTAGCGCAGGCAAAGCGACACGGGCGACGACAGAGAGACCCCAATCCCCAACGGGACCAGTCGTGCAACAGTGATGCTCCGTGACTCTTAGTCGCGAAACCGTTTTACTATTGATAAATTCTGATTTTCTTTGTAAGTATTGCGTGTAAAGCCCAATAAATAATCATTTAAAGAAGTGAGTTTAAACCACTTCTTACTTAAAACTTTTCTTACCCAACCTCTGAAGCTGAGCTGTTGGTCAGTTTCAGTATTCTTACCATTAAGGAACGAGAAAACACCCAAACATTTCTTTTTTTAAATCAGTTAGATCAGTTTTCTAATTTTAAGAATTTCCCACCTCGCTGTCTTTGAAGGCCGATTTTAGCCAAAGTTGTCCGTTAAGTACCTACCAGTTTTTTTAATGATTATGAAAACTGAGAGTCTGGCGCATTTTTGAGGCTTACCTATGAACCATGAAATCACCTGTTTACAGTTTTAATTTAAATTTGAAAATTTATGTCATAAATCACCGAACGTATATTTTTCACTTTAGACTTACATTTTCATAACTTTTATCACAGTTACGAAGCTGATTATTTTATGCATAAACGTACTACTCATTAAGATTCAGTTGCAAAAAAGAAAATCTCGACAGTCTTCTACTTTAAAAAAAAAAATTAAGTTCGAAAATTCTCAAAAATTCAGAAAAAAATTCATAACTCGAAAACTATGAAAAGTCGCGGAACATATATGGGGGTGATTCGGATACCCCACGACACGAGGAACCTAAAATTTTTTTTTGGACGTCAATGTTCCGGCCACCCATACAGGGTGGATACTACGAGTACCATACAGGGATATTAATCAAATCAAATAATTATTTAATTCAAACAACAAGGTCCATATGGGGTAGTAAATAAGTACCTAAGAACTATGTTAGTGGTAACAAATTTGGTGGTTAAGTATCACTCATCTTCAATTATTAATTACATCGATATTAACTTGTTTTAGTCAGAACCCTAATATGATGCCTTAGAATAGGGCAGTCAAATGTGTCCGCAATAACCGCCAGAATGCCATTGCTGCTAGCACGAACTCTGCTTAATAAGGAGGTGACTTTTTGCGCAGAATAGCTCCGAATCCGTCCGTACGAGCCTCCATGAACATGGCAGATGCGCTGCAGAAACGTGGGAGCCACAATAGCATTCTGAAGGCATTTTTATATTGGACGCGCAAGGTGTTGAGGGTTTTCAGAGAATATGTTGTCCATAAGCTACTGCCATACAAGTTTTGACAATATGCCTTAAATAGTGTAACTTTGACTTGTTTTGAACAAGACGCAAATCTTCTGAACAACATATTAGCCCTGACCGTCAACGCCCTGCGCTCCCTATCGATATCTGCGTCATCCTTAAGGTCGGCACTCACCAAGTGACCCAAATATTTAAATTGACTAACCCTTCCAAGAGCAACACCATTCAACATCACGGGATGTTCGAAAGAGTTACCGTAGCCCCGGCACAGGCAACTGAAGAAACACGGGTGGGTTTTAGTCAGTAAAAGTCTGACACGCCCTCCCGCTCCGCCCGGAGCGGGAGAAGTCATTTGATGATTTCCCATCCATAAAAAAGGGGGTACAGAGTCGGGCCCAAGATTGCCTTTTGAAAACAACATAAATTCACTCTTGGTTACATTGTATAGTAAGCCATGGGTCAAGGCATAAGTTTCACACAACTGTAACAACTTCCTAAGTGCGTTGACAGATGGCGCCAACAGCACCATGTCGTCCGCATAACTCAAATTGTTGACAAAGACACCGTCAATGGAGCAGCCGACTTGCATGCTGGTGAGGCCACCTATCAACTCATCCATATACAAGTTGAAAAGTTTAGGAGAGGTTATTCCCCGCTGCCTCACTCCGCACCTCAAACCGTATGCATCCGATAACTCCCCTGTCCATTTGACATAGTTTATCTGATTGTCATAACAATACTCAAAAACAGAACACAGCTCTTTTGGTAAACTAGTATTCCTAAGCTTCTTCCATAGCACATCATAAG
The DNA here is from genome assembly GCA_947568875.1 of Fissipunctia ypsillon. NCBI lineage: Eukaryota > Metazoa > Arthropoda > Insecta > Lepidoptera > Noctuidae > Fissipunctia > Fissipunctia ypsillon. Next base: position 1,625,124 of record OX387665.1, on the reverse strand, counting down.
CTACCATGTCGAAAGCCCTCGAGATATCCAGGAGACACGCGTACACTGGAGTCTTTCTATCGACATAGTACCTTACAGTGTGCTTTAGAGTTAAAATGGCACTTTCTGTAGAAAGACCTTTTCGAAAACCAAATTGTCCGTCATGCAGATTTAGGTGCTTGCTTACGTGGTTGTCCATCAAACGGTCCAGAACCTTTGCAATAACTGTGGCTAGCGATATTGGTCTGTAATTGCCTTTATCCGAGATATCTCCCGTTCTGTTCTTAATTATTGGTAAGACAATAGTCTTCATCAGATCTAATGGCAGGTAAGAACGAGAAATACACAGAGAGAAAAACATGGCGAGAACTCGCGGTAGATGTGATCCTGCATACTGCAGGTGTTCAATGCTAAAACCATCATGGCCTGACGATTTACCTCTACTCATGTTCTTAATTGTGTTTCTCTCCTTTGCTACAAACCTAACATTACACGACATGCCAACCACCAACCTGCACCATCTCGGCACTGAACACCTGCGGTTTACATGTACTTAAAGGTGATTCAACTTGAAAGTTGTCTTTAAATAAGTTCGCAATGTGGTTCCGTCTGTCCTGCAATGTTCACCGGGAGACCAGGTTTCAAGTTAAGCTTATTTGTGCTTTTCCAGAACAGAGAAGTTTTTGGCAGATCTATAGCTAGCTATTGTATCCATTTTTATCTGATATTGTTTTTTCATACACCATTTTAATTTTGCCTTGAACTTTCTTCTACTTTCACACATGTCATCATAAAAACGTACAAACCTGTAACTTGCACCTGGCCTCCCTGTGAGCAGCACTTACATGTTTATTCCACCCTGTGATATTGCATGAATTGCGCCTAAGTCTACTCTTTTTACGTTCATAACTTATACTTGCAGATTCTTTCAAAATATTTATAATGTTAGGTACTATACATGTCATTAATGATATCTTAGTAAGTCCCGTCACAACAAAATTTATCAGCACACATACAAAAATCTAATGGAAAATTAATATCCTTAAGTTTTTTGTTACAAAATTCGTAATAGTCATCTACCTGAGATCTTGTCCGTTCACCACTTTACTATTTATAAAATTCTCAATGTCAGAAATAGATTTCAAGCGTACCAAGTTTAAATCACAAATTATTAACACAGGAAAATGGTCAGACCACACCACATCATTACATTACTTAATGTCTCTAGTGGTATCCCAGGCGGATTGCGTCACAACACAGTGATCCAACCAACGCCGAGAACTGTGCGCATCACTAATAAACGCGTACGTTCCCGAGTCTATACACAACTTTTCAACGTCAGCGCAACGCCATTGTTGATCCCCACAAAAATTCGTTATCAAATAACTCACCCGGGTGCGCATTATAGTCGAATTCCAATTCAATTCCATTCATCTTTATTGTGGATCATAGGAAAGTGTACATAATACAGCTGATGTTAATTTATTTTATTTTATTTTTATTTATTCATTTTATTTCAGACATAATTCCTGTCCATAATTAACACATACAATACATTCAAAATAAACACCAATAATAAAATTGAAATTAATTAAATTTAAATATTGAACAATTCACAATAAAAATAATAATAAAAATAAAAATTGTATTTAAAAAAAGTCCAATAATTATTAAAAATGTTAAAAAAAATAAATAAATTACAAAAATGTCAAAATAAACTAAGTAGGTATACAAAATTTCAAATAATTATAAAAATGTCTGTCGTATTATTGGAATTTTATTTTAATTTAATTTTACCTGCCCCAAGCCCGATATACTGACTGACTGTTAATGACTTCTGTGAACAGCTATGTCCTACCGTTAGGGCGTACAATAAAATACAATTGTATTGAGTTTACATGCATGTCGACAATAATATAACAATACATTACAAATTATTAGACCATCCAATATTTGCTGTAGTAACAAATTCTAATATTAATTTTGAAAAATACACAAACAGTTCTTAAATGAAAGGAGAGAGTTCATCATGTTTTTTCAGAGTTGTTCATTATGAGACGCATCATGTACCTATACAAAATGCATCATGAGTTCATGACCAAGGCAGATTGTATTCTAACACTGATTTGTCGGCAAAGAAGTCTTATATAGAGTAATAGTATTTGTTGACTAACAGTTCATGGAGTTTCTTTTTAAATTATTTTATTTCAGTAATTGCTCTTATAGGCCTTGCAATGTTATTGAATATACGCGGAGCCGAACAGAAAATACTTTTGTGCATAAAATGCGTCTTACTAGGAACTATGTCTAACTTGTCTTGATGCCGTATACGCGTTCGATATTTAAATAGGTCAATATTATTTTTAACAAAAACTGCGACCTCAAAAGTATATAGACACGGTAACGGTAATATGTCCATCTTTTAAAAAATGGTTCACAGGATTCAGTTTTTTGTAGGTTAAAAATTGCCCTGACACATCGTTTCTTTGCAATGAACGCGCGTTCCTTATCAACCCTATTGCCCCAAAATATCAGCAGGCCGTATCTAAGGTTACAGCTGACGTGTCCATGGTATGCCGTTATTAGCGTTGGTAGATTTGCAATTTTCCTTAGTCTGTAAGGGGCATATGAGAACTTGCTTAACTTTTTACATACATGGTCAACTTGTTTTTTTCCAATTTATTTTGTCATCAACGTGTAACCCTAGAAATGTTGTGGAGTCTGTTTCTTCGATGTCTTTATCTTGATACTTGATATTTAAAGAACCCGTCCGTCGAGTTCGTATTTTAAAATTCATCATTTTGGTCTTGTCAATATTAATTATTAATTTATTTAAATTAAGCCAGTTCTTAATTAATACTAAAGATTCGTTAATGTCAGATTCTAAATTAATTGTATTGTCATTAGTAAATAGTACAGTGCTATCGTCAGCAAATAATGTCAAGTCGTGATTTATTACCGAAGACATGTTGTTAATATAGCAAGGAAGAGAGGGGCGGATAAGATACCCCCTTGTGGAACGCCAAGTTTTACCGTTCTGGATTCAGAGTTCAGACGCATAAGTTTCTTCTGTTTTTGTTACTATGTTTATATTCCTTATCTCTGTAATATGTTGTTGTTGTTAGATATGATTTTATGAGACTGTACGCATTACCTCGCACACCGTATGCATGTAGTTTTCTTAGAAGAATATTATGGTCAACACAGTCAAAAGCCTTTGACATGTCCATATACTCGTATATTGCTACAGCCGGCAGTCCTTTGTCCAAGTTTGTCATTATTTTTCCTAAGAAATTATATAATGCTACATTAATCGATTTATTTTTCCTAAAACCATATTGACTTGGAGAAAAAATTTCATGGCTTTCAAAGAAGGTGTAGAGACATTTAAAAATGAACTTTTCTAAAATTTTGGCAAAGATAGGTAGCTAGATAGGTGCTATGGGCCTATAGTTGCTCATATAGGTTTTGTCACCTTTTTAAAAACTGGCTTAACAATTGCGATTTTTAATTTGTCCGGAAATATGCCTTCTTCTATACACAAATTTGCTATATAGCTTAGGGGCTTTGATATTATATCAGCAACATCTTTCACAATATTAGTCGTAATTCCATCATAACCGGTGCTGTTTTTATTTTTTAATGAAATTATTATTTTATATATGTATGTCTTCTGGAATTGTCGGCGTCAAGAAAATAAAATTAGAATTATCTGCCAATTTATTTAAAGAGTTATTAAGTGTATCGAATTGCTTATTATTATTTTTATTAATATCAAGAAAAAAATCATTAAACATTTTAGCGATGTATTTGGGATTGGTTCTTATTTCGTCGTTGGTTATTACTTGTTCTACGCTATCGAGCGGAAATTTATATTTGATCTGATTAATAACATTCCATGTTGCTTTGATTTTATTTGTGGCAGGCCTAATGTAGTAATCGTTTTGGGATTTTTTTGTCAGCCTGATTATTGTTTTGTATCTCTTTGCATATGTCTTAAATGCGTTTTTGTTTGATGCGCTTGGATTTTTCCTATGTAGCCACAGGAGGTGGCATTTACGTTTGCTACATATTTTTAGGCCGCGTGAGATCCATTTTAGTCTTGATTTGTTATGTTTTAATTTTAGTTACAGGGAAACAGATCGTAGAGCATAACAAAGTTTTCGTGAAATTGGTTGTATGCACTGTTTGCGTCTAATCGGCTATAAACATCGCTATTGGTTAATAGCAAGATATTTACATTTATTAATATCTATAATACATGATAACACTAATATATATATATTATGTACAAGTATACAATAAAAAAAATAAAAAGGGAGAAGAGCTCATTGGGCTTAGCGATGTCCCGAAATACTCGATGAGCACTCGGACCCCAAGGCCCAAGTGTTTCAACACCAAACGGCTCAAACATATAGCTCCCAATGAGGTTGTTATATTTGCGCCGTTTGAGGTTTTCTGCACCTGCAGCAGCCAATTGGTTAATTGTTTTAAATATTTAATAAATATTTCTCTGTTATTTTCAGAATAATTTCGTTTTAATGAATACCAATATTGTAAAGTGCAAATCTTTTTAACCGGAACTTTAATAATTTGTGCATTGTGATCTGATAGTGCTAACTCCTTGGTAGTGACATTGCATGGTTTTACGTTGTGGGCTATATTGTCTATACAGCTTTTACTAGCGAAATGCGTTATTTCCTTGACCTATAGTTTCAGGATATAACTAATTAATAGTTCTGTAAATTCGCTGGAGATCCTAGTTTGCTTTAGAATATTGATGTTGAAATCTCCGCATAGGATTAATTTCTTGCCATTTAAGCTTATGTTCTTTAAAATCTTATTTAACATTGAAAAAAAACTTGTTATGGAATTGGCAGCGGAATTTAGAGGCCTGTAGATACATATAATTATTATTTAATTTTCTACTAATTCGATGGCAGAGCATTCAATTGTATTACTAATCGATAATTTTGAAATGTTATTTAGAACCTTGACTTTGATGTTATTTTTTAATAATATACACGAACCTCCATGTCTGCTATCTCTCATATAATAAGACTCAAGCCTATAGTTTGAGATTGTAAGATAAGCTTCGTCACCTTCCGTCATGTTGTGTTCAATGATACACAGTACGTCTACAGATACATTTTGTGTGGCTAACTCATGGATACAAATAGATAGCATGTCAGATTTATTGAGTAATCCATTAATTTTTTTTTTTTTTTTTTGTAACAAAATTATAAGCGAAATAAATTATTTGAACTTGGGATTTTTTTTGGGCAGATTCGTAGTCTTCTGGCTTGTTCCTTAATTCGTTAATGCAGTCGGCATTTTCTCAATTATGATTACTTAGCACATTTTGATCAAAATCCAAACTAACTTGGACACATTTGTCTACAGACGACTTACTATTTTTATTTAGCAATATTTTCTTATATTGAGATACTTTAAAATTATAGTTTAAACATAGTATTTCTTTTAACAGTAATCTAGCAAGGTTTAACACATAATTTCGACAGCTCGGTAAAAAGATCTAGATCTAGAGAAGAAGATCTAGAGTAGCTCATGTCCATGTACAACACATTATTATATTTCTTACCGATAAACCGGAGAAGATGGTTAATTTTAGACTCTTTTAAAAACCTGTTCTTTGGTACTTCACTTATTATCATATTTGTATTAGCTGTTAGAGATAACCAACGATGTAAATTGATGTCTATATCAGATGGATTTTTGTCACAGCATCCGCCAAGTACAATAATGTAGTCGCTTTTAGTCAAGGTGTTGATATTCTTTTGTGGGTATCTCATGATTTCATTTAGTATAGCACCGGGTTTTATGTAGCAGCAGACAACGTGCTCTGACCCAAGTAGATTTTGTATGACATTGCGTAGGCCACGTGCTTGGCCACCGCCCAGAATAATTACCCTATGCCTGGCGACTTGTGCCTTTGTCTTAACTGTTGCGCTTACTGAAGATGGTCGTTTTGTTTCCTTATTAATTTTATGGTTATCTTTGTGGTGGGCGTATTTGATTGGACGATCGTATTGCTCTCGGAAACATTTTGCTGTGTAATTGGTTTACTGGGTGATACTAGAGTGTTTGTGCAAGCACTTCTGGCTAGATGTATTGGAGAGTGGCGAGACGTGCTTAATCTCATGTTTAGTAGTCTCTTCGAGACCGGTGATGATTGGTTTTTTTGTTGAGGGGTGGTACAGGTTATTTTCTCCAATAATTCTATTTGCATTTGTTGATCATAAATATTTTGTTTTAATTGAGAATTTTCGAAGCTAAGATTTTCAATTTCCAGATCTGCGCTTTTTAATTTTTCTTTAAACTCATTCACTTCTCGTTTTAGGTCTTCAACAAATGATTGGTCATTATTTTGTGTAGCGCTCTGTGTACTCAACATAGTAGAATCTAACATAATTGAGTTCAATATATCTTGACTAGTCGAATGCGATAACTTTACTTGACAGTCATATTTTCCATCTTAACTGTTTTTATTAAATAGAAAAACAAGATATTTTTACTAATAACAGCTTCAGTTACTTGTGTTTTAAGTAAGGAAATAATAGGACGAACAAAAAGTAAACCGTCGCGTAAGATTCGAACCTGCTGCTATGCGATCTTCAGTCGACTCAGTTTTCTATCCGCAGTGCGAGCACTTCAATGACCATTTGAACTTTTCGACTAGTAGTTTAAGATTTTTATTTTAAATTCAAGAAAGTCGTTAATGTGATTCATGCAGAAAATATTTTTGCTTCTTGTTCACATCAACACTCGCCACTTTTCTATGATTTTTGCACTTTTTATTGATTGATTCGATTGTTCACATCACTGGATCGCTTAATTTGGTTGAAATTAGCCGCTTGAGAGGTTGCCAAACTGTTTTACGTTTTTGAAGCAGGATGTTTGTATTATAAAAATGCTTGGCTAAATGCTGGTCCTGCTCCACACCCACTTGGGCTTTGTTAATTTTTTTTTTTTTTTTTTTTTGTTTGGAAGAAATGCGTCCCCTTTTTTTCTGACATTATGTTATTACTATAGACTTATTGACTATATATAGACTATAGATTTAGTGTTTACTAATCTTTTAATTACAATCATTGCAAACTATAGTTTTGTATAAATTAGAAGCATCTTTTCAATTTTGTAAATGTGAGTACCATGGAGCGGTTTTATGTTATGATGTAGGTATGTTGACTTGAAAAAGTATGGCAGTTGAGAGTATGTCATGCTCACTCAAATGTCTCGCTGATGGTGGCGCGTGTGTTGGATCATTCGGTTCCCTACAAAATGGTTGAGCTGGATGGTGCTGATCCACGCGTCATGTTCGTGAACGGGCGCCGTCAGTGGAGACTGGTCATCTCTTAGCTGCCAGGGCTTATTTTTAATCTTATATTTTAAATTGTTTTAGTTATCTATTTTTTACATTGTTCTCACATATAGAAGCAACAAGAACAATAACAATATACCTACCCAGGATTTTGTAACAATTTTGATTTAAAAGAGTGTCCATGGAGTTTCTTGCCCATTCTTCTCCATAGAGATCTACGTTTTGGAATGGGCGACTAGCTTCAATTTTCTGACTAACTGACCGACTCTTTGACAATTCAAAAGTGCCTGTAATTGGTTTAATTGAAATAAATGCTTTGAGTTTGAGTTTGAGTTTGAGTTTGAGAATTGTTAAAATTGTTTTTTTATTAGAGTAGCTGTTTTACAATATACTGAATAACATTATCACTGGATCTTTGGATGGTTCTTTACACATTTAGTTAAAATAGATACTTGTAATAACAGTTTTTATATTATTTATCAATAATTATTACGGACTCGATGTTATCGTGTTCGTAATCTACCCACTTTTTTTTCATCGATTTTAGTCACCGAGAATAAACACTGTTTTTACACCCGCATTATCAATAACAGTACTATTTTCACTCAGGCAATCCGAGAAATCTGGTAAATTGTCTGAGCACTGCGTAGGCATGTAAACACTAAAAACGACGAATGACTTTTTATCGAGTTCAAACTTAACAGCTGCCAAACGCACACTCACACACGCGAGTACTGTTACGCAACAAAAAAGGTTCTTCCGCCACAACAAGACACCGCCATATGGCCTTCCGCGAATCATTTGCTGTGACGTATCAACCGCTGACTTAACAACTAATGCTAACTTAATTAAGGACATGCCTAAAATTATTTAATTATATGTATACAATAATAGTAATGCTGACTTTTGCACCGCACCATAATTGTAACGGCAGCTCGATCATGGTGCTGACGGAAGTAACGGGTGCTTATAACACGGGAATCAATCTGCCTAAGCCTTTTCCCAACTATGTTGGGGTCGGCTTCCAGTCTAACCGGATGCAGCTGAATACCAGTATTTTACATGGAGCGACTGCCTATCTGACCTCCACAACCCAGTAACTGGGTAATACGATACCCCTTGGTAAGACTGGTTGTCAGACTTTCGGTCTTCTGACGACCCGTGACGACTGTCAAAGATCTACGAATGACAGCCGGGACCAACGGCTTAACGTGCTTTCCGAGGCACGGAGGAGTCTCGGTATGTAAAGATGGTCACCCATCCACGGACAACCCCGGCAAGCGTAGCTTAACCTGATGGATCGACCCGTGCGGCTGTTATTACTTAGCCACGAGCTCCTCCTTAGCCACGAGCTACTCCTAGTTTAAGAGAATACTCCTAGTTTAAGCCCAGTTGCACATGTCTTGTATCTTGCCACTAACAATTTAAGGTACAATATTTGTATGGTTTAACTCTTGAACAAATAAATATTGTTTATTTCTAATCAGATGATCTTATTTGCGGACGATAATACAATATTATGCAGAAGCAAAAATTATGAAACATTCGAAACTGACATAAATAATAACTTAAACGTGGCTTACCGAAAATAACCTAAAAATTAATCTAGAAAAAACAACCTTCATTTAATTTGAACAAAGAATTAATAATAAAATTCTTAGGATCGATACAAAGAAGAACTGGAAAATGCATTTTGAAAATGTATGCAATAAACTTAGCCAGTGTTCCTATGCCCTTTATAAGTTAAGGAAAATCTCAAATCGGTCAACATTATTAATGGCGTACCACGGATATAATTATGTCATCAACATTGCGATACGGACTTTTGTTTTGGGGGAACTCGACCGATAGAGAAGTGGCGTTCAAAGCACAGAAGAAATGCATAAGGGCAATATGTGGCATTCAAAGCACAGACAGTTGTAAGCCACATTCCCGAAAGCTTCAGCTACTTACACTTCCCTGTCTTTACTTATACGAAGTAGCAAGCTATGTTAAAACAAATATACACCTATGTAACCACCCAAAGAGTTTACGCCACAAAAATAAAATATGCACAACACCACATAAAAAAGCTATTTTCTATAAAAATCTTTTAGGTATGACACCCAAATTTTACAATAAACTACCTAAGCACATCATGATAGATAGATCATTTTTATTTGTTCAAACATGAGTATATACACGTGAAAATCAGCGCAAGTTGTTAAAAGTATTATAAACAGGTCGTCATGTTTGCCTTATGCAACGGCATACAAATATTTAGGTATAAGCTAATTTTTTTTAGATATTCAAATTATACAAGTTAATCAAATTATTTAAATATTAATATATATATAATCACAATTCAATTATCGAAATTAAAATATAACACAACATAGTTAACATAGAAAAATGTATTAAGTAAGTAGTCAAATTTTATATTTTTCTAAATAAGGCCTACAACTCTGAGTGGTTTCTAGTTTGAACATGGACCTAATACATTTGTTTTGTGTTTTGAATATATTGTCCATGGAAATTTAAGATCTATTTATAAACAAATTCCACGAATTTTTTGTTGCGTAATGTTATTACCATATTAATGATTATTTAAATGATGCTAAACCTGCTACATCCGATTTATTATATTAGGAAAAAATCATTGTTTTTTATTACTCTGAACTTAATTAATATTGATTATTCTGAATTTAATTGTTAGGTGTGTATTATTATTACTGATTATTGACCCTGGGCCTTTGGAAGGCGTACGAGGAGCCAAATCCAACTCGCAGAGACCCCTTAGACAATTTTAAATGATGAGGAGGCACCAACCGACGGTTATCCCTATATGCACTTTGCAAATGCACCCAAGGACAACCCCCGTATTGGTGCAGGGGGCCAACCACTACCTCTTAAAGCAGTATTATTTTAATGTTACTTCAGTGTGAGAAAGAGATGGAGACCTATACAGGACGTCTAGCTCCATCTTTTTCCCACACTGAAGTAACATTAAAATAATACTGCTTTAAGAGGTGGTAGTCTAGCACCAGGACTATTGTAGGACATGGAAACGAAACATATTGGACTATGGGTTTGGGTGGCTCTAGTGGATTGGTTACCAAAAACTGTGGAAAAACTATGTCCTTTGCCTGATCAATATTAAATGATAAATGATTTTATGCCTGTAAGTAGGTTTATACAAACACTTTTACACGTCAAACATTTTTTTTTAAACTAGATGAGGCTGGCGTTTCCTATCTGACTACTCTGAGAAGAAAGGCCGAAACAAACTCAGAGGTCACAGTCTCTTTATTTATAGGTAATATACGGATGATAAACTGGCAGGGGGTGACTTGCACACTCAATAATGGGCCCCCGGAAACGGTTGCTAGCACATAGTGTCGTAGTGACAAGGGGGCAGCATGTCCTGAGGTGTTTATGAGAAGTGGAGAGGTATTCCACGACTATCAGGACAATCTCACAGCCCGGAAGATGGTCAAGATCCCTACCAGCACTTACTGGAATACTTCCTTCCTCCGAGCACGTTTGCTCTTGCGAATCTCCACTCAAGCCAGCCAATAAAGGCAAGAACGAGGTGGGAACTTTGTTCCTCGTCAGTGTTCACTCCAGCCGGCCAATAAAGGCAAGCCAGAGGTGAGGAACATGACTTCTCTCAGGAGATAGGGTCCGTGGGGTCGCTACTACCCAGCAGCTCGCCACATGCTACCCTGCGAGTTTCTGTATCTCTCTTGGTCTGGCTCCTCATCCTAGACCTGTTCCGGCAAAGTAAACTGCTGGCGCAGACCTAGAGTTCGGAGCGCGCAAGCTCCACCATGACGTCAACGTAGAGATGCGGCGATGGGATTATTATTATTACTATTTTTTAATTTTTATTGTTTTTGAGTTATAATTGTTAGTGAATTTAGTTGACATAATTTATAGTGTTTGCATACCCATATGATGGTAAAATATGGAGAACTTTATTATAAGGAAAAATATTATATGCATCTTTTACCCATGATGGCAAATAAATAAATAAATGATGATGATGAAGAATGTCTTGTTGTATGTACTAATTAATTAGAAATTATAATTAGAATATTTGTGCGCCGTTGACGGCAAGACGTAGCGTTAAATTTTATTAATACTGACGTCTCTACTTTTTTGTTCTACGTTCTACAAATAAAATATTTGAATTTGAATAAAAATACCTAGACCCGCCCAGTTATCTTAATGTAGCAAAACTACTGCCACATATTATTCATGATTTAAAGAACCTATTTTGTTACATGCGAATTGCTAATAGCGGAGTGCGAGTTACCATTAAATAATTAAGTATACTATCCAGAGATATTACAAACTTAAGCAGGTAAAATTAAAATAATACTATAAAACACTTACCGATGGATTATGGATATTCTAAACGAAACACTGCACAAAGAATATACTACTCTGTGAAGAGAGACTGCACCTCACATGGCACGTGCACGCTCTTTTATAAAACGATGCCCCCCCCCCACCTTGCATTCCCTCCCCGACAACTCTGTCCGATGTATGGCACACGGAAGTACGTCACGTGTTTACTTGATACAAAACACTAAAATGTGCGAAGTCTAATACGACTTACATTATAATCTATATCTATACATCTATACAAATAAATAAATAAATAAAATTGAAGTGTCTGTTTGTAATGTCAAAATAACAACTTTTTACTAAATGCAAATGAAAGTGTAAACGGTTCTTATAACAAAACAGCAATTTTTAACATTTTTGTCTGCCTGTCTGTTTGTATGTCTGTGTGTTTGTTCCGGCTAATCTCCGAAACGGCTGGACCGATTTTGACGGGACTTTTACTGGCAGATAGCTGATGTTACGGCGGGTAACTTAGGCTACTTTAATTTTTTTTTAATAATTAGGGTTCCGCGCAAAAAAATTAAAACCCTTGAAATTATGAACAAAAAGTCGGATTTGAAAAATTATTTTTGCATTTGATAGCCCAATTCCCGAAGATAGTTACAGGTTCTTTAATATCACGCTACGACCCTTAGGAGCCGAGCAGAAAGAAAAAAGTCAGAAAGAAGCGAAAACGACGTAATAGCGCGGGCGGGTGATTCAACGCGACGACACAGATTACCAGATAAATCACTCCATAAAAAATGTTCAATACCTACTGCCATAATAGCCTACACCTTCGAGTCGCTAGTCGCTGCAAACGAAAATGTACCTAACCTTACAAGCGTAAAGTTAGTTTTGCTTTGTAGCTGCGCGCCGCCACATGGTTATTGTGAATTGCCAGGGCTGCCTTTTTCGATAAAGATGTCAGTAGGTATTTGTAGTACACTTTATGAAATAATATGAAATAAAATAAAATACTTTTTAATGTTTTAGCATGTTTAATTCTTATAATACTTATGAAAGACCGAGGAATATTTTTATGCTAGGTAACTATTTAGTATTCTGTGACCACACCCCGAAACTGCAATTGTAAGACAAGTAAGACACACCGTACGCAACGTGTAGTACCTAACTACTTAATAATAAATGACGTAACCACTCCGCACGGCCACGAATACGAATGAAATACGAAATGGAGGAAACTGAAAACATGATTAATTGATTTGTTCGTTCATTTACACAATAAGCGTAATAGGTAACTACTATGCTTCTACACTATGAACAAATCTGCGCTGGCGCCATATTGTGACGTCATGCACGCTTTTCTAACACTTGCACGCTTTTGAATAAACAATAATCATATGAACATAACATTAACAAGATAGTAACGATAATAACTATTATTGAAAATTAATTTGCACAAAGTAGATTTTTGATAAACGTAATTTTCAAATGACAGTAGACAAATGGAAGTCATTGCCCATTCTATTCTTATATCAGACGTATAGTAGAAGTAATTACGTACCTACCAATAAAATACAAAACACGAAACATGCAAGTTTAAGAAATTTACCTATTTAAAAAACGATATTAGAACTGTATCAGCAGGTAAACTGAAAAATTATAAGATTTTTATCTCTTCACTTGCTGGATTTACATCCATTAACTGCACATAATACACCAGAACCTGCTATATCATAAGAATTTGAAACTAAGTACGTCAGGTCGACCGTAATATCTATACAGTGTGAGTCTTTATAATGTGCACATATCGAAATGAGGGAATCTATGCTTAATTTTATCGACGGAAAAAATGTTAAAAAAAATCTAAATATTTATTTATATTTTTTATGGATTTTTAAAAAAAATTGTTTGCTTTTGTGACCCCAGTGTATACAAAACTGTGTAACTTTTAAACTAAACGATTTATCACGATGAAACAAACTCTATAATGTTTGGAAGTAATTAGGTGTCGTCATAAAATAAAAATTATGGAAAAAAAATAGCCACATTTAAAAATAAACATTTTTGTTTGGCAAAAATCTGATTTTTTTTCATTAATTTTTACAAAAATTGTAAAATTTCTCAATAACATGCCCCCATCACCTTCTTTTTTTATAACTTTAAGTTATTCTTCATTGTATTAGGAACCTAACGGTAAAAATTGCATGTTTTTAACTCAACCCCAACATTTTTTATCAACTGTCAAAGAAAGGCCCAACGCATAGCTATTGTTTAGCAGGTAGATAAACTTTCTTTTGAATGTGCGCAGGTCGGGGAGGTAGGGCCAGCCAAAGGAACTTGAATTATGACAGATGTCAGACTGGCAGTCGCTCCGAATTATTCGCCGCTGCTACATGTGTTTCGGTACTTTCGTTCGCTGGACTTTCATAACTTTCGTTCGCTGCTACATGATGCCGCGTTTAAGTGAATTTTCCCCGGCACACATCGCCGACATACATTTTTATTATGGAGTGGGACAAGGAAGTGCCAGAGCTGCGCGCGCGGCTTACATAGCTGCGTATCCTAACAGGCAACCAGTGCCATCTGCCCGAAACTTCCAGGAAGTTCACAGAAGGTTGTCGATCACTGGACTTGGATCAAGTAGAGATCGTCGCGAGCCACCTCAAGTAATTATTGATGCGGCTACTGAACAAGCAGTATTAAGTGATTTGTTTGCTGATCCATCCATAAGTACTAGACGACTGGCTCTTCGTCACGGAATATCCCAAAAATCAGTGTGGCGTATTTTAAAGAAAGAAGGATTGCATCCTTATCACTATCAAAGGGTGCAACATCTACATGAAGACGTAGACTGGCGTCCAAGGTGTGTGATGTCCACATGGATTCAAAGAAAAACCAGAGTAAACCCAAACTTTCCAAGAAAAATACTATGGATGGACGAAGCGACATTCACTAGAGACGGTATTACTAACTGTCGAAATTTACACAGATGGTGCCGCGCAGGTGAAAACCCGAAACTGAAACGGTCATCTACTTTCCAAGTAAGATTTTCGATAAATGTTTGGGCTGGTCTTATCGATAACATGTTGATTGGACCAGTCATATTGCCGAGAACGTTGACTGGTGAAAGATTTTTAAGTCTATTGAGAGATGATATGCCTCAGTTATTGGAAGATGTCCCACTGGCTGTGCGTCAAAGGATGTTTCTTCAGATGGACGGATGTCCTGCCCATTACGCTACAAATGTAAGAAGATTTTTAAACGAAAATTATCATGACAAATGGATCGGCCGGCAAGGACCTGTAGGGTGGCCTGCGCGTTCACCCGATTTGACGCCCCTTGATTATTTCCTATGGGGGACCATGAAGCAACGCGTCTACAGTACCCCCATCAACAGTGAGGCCGATTTGCGTGACCGCATAATAAACTGTGCGAATGATATTCGCAATGATCCCGAAATGATAAGGAGAGCGACACACCAAATTCTAATTCGCGCGGCTTTGTGTTTACAACAACGAGGTGGACATTTTGAGAACCTGATGCATTAAATTTTGTATTTAATAATAAATGGGTTTCAATTGAACTCTTTTGCATTAATTATCATCCCAAACAAACCACCCTTATGAGAACAATACGATTCCGCGTTCGGAGTGCCATCTTTGAAACGACCCGCGCGCATTCACAACAAAGATAACAAAAAAAAGTTTATCTACCTGCTAAACAATGTGCGTAGCTATGCGTTGGGCCTTTCTTTGACATTTGATAAAAAATGTTGGGGTTGAGTTAAAAACATGCAATTTTTACCGTTAGGTTCCTAATACAATGAAGAATAACTTAAAGTTATAAAAAAAGAAGGTGATGGGGGCATGTTATTGAGAAATTTTACAATTTTTGTAAAAATTAATGAAAAAAAATCAGATTTTTGCCAAAAAAAAATGTTTATATTTGATTATGGCTATTTTTTTTCCATAATTTTTATTTTATGACGACACCTAATTACTTCCAAACATTATGGAGTTTGTTTCATCGTGATAAATCGTTTAGTTTAAAAGTTACACAGTTTTGTATACACTGGGGTCACAAAAGCAAACAATTTTTTTTAAAAATCCATAAAAAATATTAATAAATATTTAGATTTTTTTTAACATTTTTTCCGTCGATAAAATTAAGCATAGATTCCCTCATTTCGATATGTGCAGATTATAAAGACTCACACTGTATGTATGCTTATGTACGCGCCTCGCGACTGCCGGCAATCCGCTGAGAAATGGGCTCCGAGCGGCCCGGCGGCCTGTAGGTAGTTAGCGCGCGTAACTACGTGGAGTGATTTATCTGGTAATCTGTGGCGACGGGTCGGGGGAAGAGGGAGTTTTATTAAAATTTGGCTGTTATTTTATTATATTGTGTATCTTACGACATCCACGCGAACGAAGTCAAGGGGCAGAGCTGTCTATACAAATAAATAAAATTGAAGTGTCTGTTTGTAATGTCAAAATAACAACTTTTACTAAATGCCTAAGTAAGTACAAACTGTACTTATAACAAAAAAGCAATTTTTAACATTTATATCTGTCTGTCTGTTTGTTCCGGCTAATCTCCGAAACAGCTCGACCGAATTAACTGGCAGATTACTGATGTTACGGCGGGTAACTTAGGCTACTTTTATTTTAGAAAAAAAATAGGGTCCCGTGCAAAAAAAAAATAAAACCAATGAAATTATGAACTAAGTCGGATTTGAAAAATTCTTTTTGCATTTTATAGCCCAATCCTTGAGGAAGGCTATAGGTTGGGTATGTAAGATCACGCTACGACCCTTAGGAGCCGAGCAAAAAAAAAAAAGCCAGAAAGAACACTAAGCGAAAGCGAAGTAAGCGGGCGATT
This sequence comes from Fissipunctia ypsillon, assembly GCA_947568875.1. Lineage (NCBI taxonomy): Eukaryota > Metazoa > Arthropoda > Insecta > Lepidoptera > Noctuidae > Fissipunctia > Fissipunctia ypsillon. The sequence goes on along the minus strand of OX387665.1, from coordinate 1,608,584 downwards.
CAACGCGACGGTTGGGGACGGGTCGGGGGAAGAGGCAGTTTTATTAAAATGTGGCTGTTATTTTAGTATATTGTGTATCTTACGACATCCACGCGAACGAAGTCGCGGGGCACAGCTAGTCAAATAATATAAGAATAGTTGTCGTAAATAAACAATGGTGATTTCACAAAGTAAATCATTTTAAAATCAAAATAACATGTGACAACTTCCCGTGACACAAGGGCCGGCTTTTACCTTGGCCAGGCTAAGCATTGCCATACAACGTGGCAATGCCGCCAGTCTCTTGGGTACATTACCAGTCGACAGCGATGCGGAGGAATTTTTCGACGCCATATTTTAGTTTGTGAATAGTTTTAGTTAAGTTAGGCTATCATTATGTTATTTTATTAATTAATTAGGTATAAGTTGTTATGTAAAATATTGATGAAATCAAATAACATGTCATCAATTGTTTTAAACAAAACCATCGGTTACAATATTATCGAAATAAGTTGCCAAAATTAATTAGTGTGTACACCGAGTACTCAATAAATTATGTTCCGATTTATTAGACAATAATTGTTAGTAGGGCAGCATGTGGCGAGCTGTTGGGCAGTAGCGACCCCACGGCCTCAATCTCCCGGGAGAAGTCATGTTCCTCATCTCTGGCTTGCCTTTATTGGTCGGCTGGTGTGAACACTGACGAGAACTGACCTCCCACCACATTCTTGCCTTTATTGGCTGGCTTGAGTAGAGATTCGCAAGAGCAAACGTGCTCGGAGGAAGAAAGTAGTCCAGTAAGAGGCTGGTCGGGATCTTTACCGTACTTCCGGGATTGTCCTGATAGCCGTAGAATACCTCTCCACTCCTCTTAAGCACCTCAAGACATGTTGCCCCCTTGTCGCTACGACACTTTGTGCTAGCGACCGTTTCCGGGGGCCCATTGTTGAGTGTGCAAGTCACCCCCTGCCATTTTATCCGTATATTGTATTTATCAAACATTGTTCCGGCAGGGGCCATAGTCCTTCCATAGTTTTAGATAACCAGTCCACTTTAGCCATCCAAACCCATAGCCCAATAATTTTTTTTGTCTCCATATCCTGCAATAGTCCTACACCAACCGCGGGTTGTCCTTGGGTGCACTTGCATAGTACGCACAGGGATAATCGTCGGTTGGTGCCTCGTTTCCATTGAAAGCGTCTAACGGGCCTCTGCGAGTTGGCTTCGGCCCCTCATATGCCTTCCAAAGGTCCGGGACCCTAGGGTCCCGAAAAATATCAAAAAAAAAAGTAAAAATAATGTAAATTTGTAATAAAAAAACAAATCATAACAAATTCTGTTGACTTCCCACAATATTGTAATTGACAACCAACTCCGAAATCTTATATCTATAATATCTATACTGATATTATAAAGAGGAAGAGTTTGTTTGTTTGGTTGAACGCGCTAATCTCAGGAACTACTGGCTCGAATTGAAAAATTCTTTTAGTGTTGGATAGTCCATTTATCGAAGAAGGCTATGGGCTATATAACATCACGCTGCGATCAATAGGAGCGGAGTATCCATGAAAAATGTTGCAAAAACGGGGAAAATTTATTCCTTTTGCGAGCTTCCGTTGCGTGCGCTGCGTAAACGGTTGCGCTAAGATAGCCCGCGAAATTCAAATTATCTTACATTTTTTGCTATTTACAGCTGTGTCTGGTTGTATGTTGATTAAAGTAGGAATTGTGACCGTTACAAATATGTATTTACAGAATTTTAATCATTAGAATCAGTTGTACAATTCCTTAAGTTAGTATAATCCTGAAATGTTAAGATTTCATGAAATAGTCATTCAATAGAATTACTTGGTCTTAGAGAATTGTATTGATGACTTTAATGATTATAATTCTGTAAATACATATTTGTTATGGTCGCGAATTATATTTTAATCAACATACAACCTAATACCTACTGACCTGCAAATCGCAAAAAACTTAAGAAAATGTGAATTTCGCGGGCTACCTGGCGCTTTCACCTTAAAGTTACGCAACAATCATGTATTGCTGCTCTTAAAAAGTTCTAAAAAAAAGTCCGGGATCGCATATGTCTATCTTTTAAGGTTGGCTCACTATACATTTTTTAATGATACTCAAATCCTTATCCAAATAAATACGCTCGTATATAAATACGCATTAAATCGCTATTCATCACAAATATTTTATTTTGAACAAAATTCCCCTTATATCATTTCGTTACAATGAATGAATCTTAGGATATAACTGTTTACCTCCGGAGCAAAACAATGATCAAGTATCATGCGCGCATTGTGGGGGGGGGCCGGGCGCGGTAGCCTGTAGGTAGCTCTGCGAGGTAGCATGCCGCGCGGCTCAGACGCGTGGTTAGCTCCCTACGGAACGGATGTATTTAGTTATTCAGCGAACTGTTTTTTTTAATGTTTTTTCGATAGCTCATCGTATAATAAATTACCTAGGTACATAGTTTCATTTTGTAGTAATTTTCTATTGGGTTTTATTTTGTCACTTAGGTATTATCTAAGTAATATGTATAAATTGTGATTGTGATTGTTTTGTGTAATTGTGTGTGTATATTGTGTTGCTAATTCTTTTAACGTTTGATTTTTTTTTCTTATTTAAGTAGGTATAATATTATTATCACCTACATAATTGTTCACTTCTAAGTTTGATAAATATTCTTTTTTCTTAACTATATGGTTAGTTTACAATAATACTTGATTACCAACGTTCAACTATCCAAATAATTAAGTTTCTTTTACCTGTTTCACCATTTTTTTAAGTACCTAATATTTCATTTTATTGGGAATCAAGCGCTGAACGTTCTCAACGTTTGGCCTCACAGAATTCTCCAACTTTGGCGAACCGACAACCGACACCGGCAATCAAGCGCTGAACGTTCTCAGCGTTTGGCCTCACAAAATTCCCGAACTTTGGCGAACCGATAACGGGAATCAAGCGCTGAACGTTCCCACCGATTAGTTCAACAAAATGCACGATCAACAATGAATAGAACTCGCAGGCAATATAAAGTATTGAATTCTGCCTTTGCTTATGACTGTAACTTTGACTATTCTGTGGTAAATGATGCTGATATTGGTAGAATGGATAAAATATGCAACAAATGCCAAGCTCAGAAATGGAAGGCTGAAGCTCCTGGGCTATGTTGTAGTGATGGCAAAGTAGATATACCTAAAATTCCCGAACCAACATTAGTTTTAAAAGAACTGATATCAGGCTCACATCCATCCTCATCACATTTCTTGAATCATTCAAGACAATATAACACACTTTTTCAGATGACTTCATTTGGTGCCACGGAAATTCGAGAGGGGAACTTCATGCCCACTTTTAAAGTGCAGGGGCAAATTTATCATCTGATCGGTAATTTACTTCCGGCTCAAGATGCACAACCAGAGTTTTTGCAAATATATTTTGTTTCTCATGCAGATCAGGTATCCTTGCGCTCAGATTTAAATCCGACCTTGCAAATCGATCTTATCGACACTACAAAAATATCTTCACGGTCATAATACGTATATTCAAAGTTTCAAACACAATCTTGAAAATAGACCATTGAGGGATTTAAACTTATTATCCATGCTGATGTAAAATCTCTCAACGATCACCGAGGTCGGTATAATGTGTCAACAGTAAATGAAGTAGCAGTCCTTTTGATAGACGAGGATAAAGGTCCACGAGATATTGTGTTGAATGCTTGAGATGGTCAACTTCAACGAGTTTCTGAGCTTCACAGATCTTATGACCCACTTCAATATCCTTTACTGTTTCCGTATGGCAATGACAGGTACTGCATAAACATTCTACAACAGAATGGTGCAGCTCGATCTAAAACTGTATCATGTATGCAGTTTTATGCCTCATGGTGAGAATAAATGACTTTAACAGCTTACATTATTTTAAAGGATTATTCAACCAATATTGTGTTGATATGTCGGCAAAATTTATATCAGTGGTGCTATTCTGTAAAGATCCCACCGTGAAAATTTAGGTGAAGTGAGCGTGATGTGAACTGTCATCCCACCTTACTCTACTAGGAATTGAGCTCACTTCAAACTCACTTCACCTAAGTGCTCACGGTGTGATGTTTACAGAATAGATCGGCTGAGAGGCTTGATTTCATCAAAAGAAATTTAAAAAATTGAGGACAGAAGATTACATTCATATATGAGATGCCGTGACAAATGATGGCAATATAGACGCTTCTAATATTGGCCAGCATGTTATATTGCTATCGTCGTTTACAGGATCTCCAAGATACATTAACGAAAAAAGTCAAGATGCCATGACATACGTCAGAAAGTTTGGAAGACCAGATCTCTTTATTACATTCACATGTAACCCCGAATGGCCAGAAATAAAAATTTAGTTTTTTCCCGATCAAAAATCTTACGATAGACATGATTTGGTGTCCAGAGTGTTTCAATTAGAACTAAAGAAAATGATAGACCTATTGACGAAGAAACATATCTTTGGACCAACTCAAGCTTTTGTTTACAGCGTAGAATGGCAAAAAAGGGGTTTACCTCACGCCCACATTTTATGAACAAAGCAAACAAAGTGCAACCGGATTCTATAGATGAAATAATATCGGCTGAAATACCTGACAAACAACAAGATCCCACACTTCATAATATGGTCTTAAAAAACATGAACATGGTCCTTGCGGATTTAGTAATCCTGGGTCACCATGTATGAAAGAAAATATTCAAAAAAATACCCTAGGTCTTTCATTTCTAAAACACAAATCGGTGGTGACGGTTATCCAACCTACAGGCGCAGATCTCCAGATAATGGTGGAAGCACAGGAATTGTTCGTGTCAAAGGAACTGAAATGAGCGTGGATGTGGTGGGTTGTTCCTTATAATCCAGTCTTTTCACGAAGTTTCAATGCGCATATAAACATAGAATTTTGTCACTCGGTCAAAGCTACAAAATATATATATAAATATATTCATAAAGATTCTGATCAAGCCACATTTTCTTTGCAAAATATTGACGATGAAGTAGAAAAATATCTAAATGGTCGCTATATTAGTTCATCAGAAGCTGTTTGGAGAATTTTCGAATTTCCTATTCATGAACGTTTCCCAGCTGTAGTTCATTTGGAAAACGGACAAAGAATTTATTTTAATAGTGAAAATTTTCAGGATCGGGTCAACAATCCTTCATCGACAACGCTTACAGCGTTTTTCGATCTGTGCAAAAGAGATCAATTTGCTAAAACTCCTTTATATCGAGAAGTGCCTCAATATTACACATGGGAAAGAAATACATTTTCTAGAAGGAAGCATGGGCAAAAAGTTGATGGATTCCCAGGTGTAAAAAAAGATACAGCTTTAGGCCGTGTGTACAATATCCATCCGACACAAACTGAATGCTATTATTGGAGAATTTTACTGCAACATATTTGCGGTCCAACGTCATTTGAAGATCTTAGGACCGTTAATGGTATTATTTTGCAGACGTATCAAGGCGCCTGCAAGAGATTAGGTTTACTGGAAGGAGACTAACATTGGGAAAACACTGTCAGATGCTGTTATATCAGAGCCAGCCACAAGATTAAGGGAATTATTTACCATCATCCTCATATTTTGTCAGCCACCTGACCCCTTTGAGCTATGGAGTAAATTTCGTAATGATTTGTGTGAAGATATATTAAACAAAATTCGTTATGACAGTCAGGATTATCATTAGAATTCGCACGTAGTGTTGTCGTACATCAAAATGACCGAAATTTAAGAATGAACGAAACGAAACGCGTGGACTTAGAAAGTACTACGTATTACTATTGCAATATCGACTAAATTGGAAGCACTATATGTATGATGAAATATAGTGCATCAGATACACCGGCTGTTTATATGGTTTATGATGATATATACAATGAAGGACTTTCAATGATTGAAGATAAGATTCATGAGATGTGTGATAAATCTTTAACTGATTTTGGACTTCCAGCAGCGAATAGAAATAATTCAAATAATAATATGGATCCGTTGGAAGAAGCTTTGCGGAAACCGTGTGATTTAAATAAATTAAGTGAATATACTTAGTCTGGCCATAAATACTGTTACCTACAATTAAAAATAAACAAAATACTACATTTGAATTTGGAATCTGTCATTTTTATATGATTGTTCATTGAATTTTCTAATTTTGGCGCCAATACATTGTACAATATTTTGCGATATTAAAATGGAGTGGGGTGATAAAGAGAACCGAATCGCTGTGATTGCATTACACAAAGTAGGTACTTATGGAATCAAATGCAATTTTTAAAACTCTTCATACGCTTGATATTAGTAAAATGTTTGTGTACCGGGCTATTAATAGGTACAATGAGACCTCCTCTATTTGTGACAGAAAAAGATCTGGCCGTCCACGTAGTGTTTGTACGAAAAAGGTGGTCAAAGCAGTAAGGGAAAGAATTCGAAGAAATCCTGTCCGAAAGCATAAGATTTTATCTCGGGAGATGAAGATAGCACCTAGAACCATGTCGCGTAGGTATTTTAAAAGATGACTTAGGACTTGCAGCCTATAAGAGACGTACTGGTCATTTCTTAACTGATAATTTAAAAAAGAATAGGGTGGTAGGTAAAATCGAAACAACTACTGAAGCGGTACGCAAAGGGAGGTTCCCGGAAAGTTTTGTTTACGGATGAGAAAATTTTTACAATTGAGCAACATTTTAACAAACAAAATGACCGTATTTATGCTCAAAGCTCTAAGGCAGCTTCCCAATTAGTCGACAGAGTGCAACGTGGGCACTATCCGCCTTCAGTGATGGTTTGGTGGGGTATTAGCTATGAAGGAGTGACTGAGCCATACTTTTGTGAAAAAGGTATCAAAACATCGGCACAAGTGTATCAAGATACCATTCTTGAGAAGATCAATAACCAAGAATGGTCCTTCCAGCAAGACTCGGCGCCGGGTCATAAAGCTCGGTCTACGCAGTCTTGGTTGGAAACGAACGTTTCGGACTTCATCAGAGCTGAAGACTGGCCGTCGTCTAGTCCCGATCTTAATCGGCTGGATTATGATTTATGGTCAGTTTTAGAGAGTACGGCTTGCTCTAAACGCCATGATAATTTGGAGTCCTTAAAACAATCCGTACGATTGGCAGTGAAGAATTTTCCCATGGAAAGAGTGCGTGCTTCTATTGATAACTGGCCTCAACGTTTAAAGGACTGTATTGCAGCCAATGGAGACCACTTCGAATAAGCTTTTTATATTTTAAATTGTTTTATATTTATGTATTAAATTAACACACTGTAAAAGTAATAAATGTTATTTGCAATAGAAATTTTTGTGTTTTGAACAGTGTTAGTTTTAACGAAGGGAAGATATTTTTTTTGGATGCCCCAGGTGGAACCGGCAAGACCTTCGTTACTAATTTGATATTAGCAAAATTTAGGTCTCAGGGAAAACTAGCTTTAGCCGTTGCGTCGTCGGGTATCGCTGCAACTCTATTAGCAGGTGGACGCACCGCTCATTCGACGTTTAAATTGCCTCTTACTGTTTCTTTGCAGAAAGATAGCGTGTGCTCTATCCGTAAAAATGATCTTTTGGGAAAAGTTTTGCAAGATGTCAGTTTAATAACATGGGATGAGTACACCATGATTCATAGAGCTCATGTAGAGGCTTTAGATATGACTCTTAGAGATATTAGAAACTCTAACAAGGTCATGGGTGGAATCACTGTCATGTTTGCTGGTGATTTTCGACAAACGTTACCGGTGATAGTTAGGGGAACTAGAGCTGACATTGTGAAGTCATTCACTCATCATTGTCAAGTCATTCGAATTTGGTCGGGTAGCCAGCCGTTTTTGACATATTTTGTTTTTTGTTTAAGTCTACTTAATGCGAAACATTCCAAGCTGAATATTTTCACTATATATTTTTGAACACGCACAAATTTTTGGTTTACACCTACACATCTTGGGTTGAGCCGGTTTCTTGTATTTTGCCGTCAAAGTTAGGAGACCGTCGTTTTGACTTTTACCAATATTATTCGATAACGCATGCATGTACACTTCTGAAACTTTTTATGGTTATTATAAGCGTTAAGAAGGACCAAATACAGTTTTCAGCGAGCTTACACGTCTTCTCATTTAGCCGCTGCGGATGTTTTCGGGTTTTTAAAAAAGTGCGATTACTTAAAAATTATAAATATTTTCTTAAATCTAATTCTGTCACAAATACGCACAAATTAAGGGCTACTCGTTTATGTTTATTCTACAGGCGCACATACAATGGTTTTAGAGATACACGATTCTGCAAAACGTTACTCCAGCAGGAATTGCAATAAATCGAAAACCTGAAGACGCACAAATTATATTTTCGGTGCACAATTTTGCACAAATATAAGCTCTCTGCCCATGCACGATATGTCTCTCTCCGATCATTCGTTTAGAATTTTCCTGCTGGAGCAACGTTACTCCAGCAGGAATCGTTTTTTCCGTTTTTTTCCAAAACGACAAAGCGCACAATTTTTTTATTTGGCGCACATTTACAGCAGAACACGCACTAATTATACGTTCCATTCAAATCACTCTAAGAGCTACTTTCCCGCTGGAGTAACGCACACCAAAATGCTTGATGATAGGGCTATTTTCTGCCGTCTGGCCCCGAACAGACCGTACAACAGATTTTATAGGACAGGTTCAACAGGTCAAAGAGCTTTTAATAACTGACAGCTGTCACACTTTGGACTAAACTAAAAGAAATAAGTACCCAATTTGATAAGAATACATTATTTTAATTTATTTTATTTTAAATTGTATAGGTATGTGATTACATTAAACTTAAATACTTATGTATAAAATAACACTGGAATGATAATAATATATTTTCTAATACAAAATTGTCATTTTGATAAAATATTTTTACTACTTATTATTAATGATTGTCATATCTTTGAAAAGGAACTCATTGTTAAACATTTAATTATTCAGCCCCACTTGTTCCCACTGCTGGACCCAGGTCTCCTCCGTGAGAGTAAGCCATAATTCACTACGCGGACCACTGCGGGTTGGTGGACCTTGCATGTCTTCGAATTGTTTGTTCCAGGATATTTATGGTAGTTTCCTCACGATGTTTTCTTCACCACCTACCAGTAGTATTCTGCAGTTTAAGTACTAAATAGTGGTATATAATAATACAAGAGTAAAACTAAATCTAAGTCTGAGACAGAGGTTATAATCATGAATTTGGCGCCAATTTGATTCAATACTTTGACCAGATGGTGTATAAAATAAAACGTGTGATGCGAAGATTCGAAGATTCTTTTATCTAAAGCATTACCTATATGATTATTTAGATAACACGTACATATATGTGAAGTTTGACAGGTAAACAACACCAGCGACGAAGTGACATCTAGCGGGATAAACTGGTAGTGTCTCACCCCATTTTATTCCTCAGCTATAAAGCCTACCAGCTAGGGTTGCGGGATGTTCGAAGGAGTTACCGTGGCCCCGGCACAGGCAACTGAAGGAACACGGGTGGGTTTTAGTCAGTAAAAGTCTGACACGCCCTCGCGCTCTACCCAGAGCGGGAGAAGTCATTTGATCATTTCCCATCCAAAAAAAAAAAAGCTATAAAGCCTAAAGTGACGTTTTAATAATACAACCTAAATAATTAATACTTATTCATACTTTATGCGTTAGCGTACAGGCAAGATTGTCATAGGAAAGTGAAATGCTATTATCACTATTTTAATACTGTCATTTTTTTGGTGGCTAATCTATACTAATATAATAAAACGGTAAAATTTGTTTGTTTGTATGTAGGGGGTAATCTCCGGAACTAATCATTCAATTCTGAAATATTTTCACTGGTAGATAGCTACGTTATTCCTGAGTGCTTTATACAACATGAGCTAGCAGATCATACAACTCAATGTGTTAGTGTTGATGATCTTGATTTATTCACCACCAGTGTCACTAAACTGACAAAAACACTATGTAACCGCTTCTTCGAAGATCATTGACACTTCTCATGTTCTATTATTATTCGCTCCGAGTTCTTTTACTTCTTACTTTCTCTTTCCCGTTTACTGTCTCTTGTTCTATCCTAATTTTGTCAGTGAAAGCTTGTAATTGGCCTTCTTCCATTAATGTTAACCTATCTGTAACCTAGCTGTAAGTTTTCCTAAGATAATAAAATAAATAAATATATATAAAACCCTGAAATCGCGAAATGAAAATCAGCTGATCCCTACATTTTGTCATTTTGTATACGAACATAAATGTATGGAGTAGCTGATAATTTTTTTCCTGACTACAGGGTTGGTCTCGTAGTAATAGTTCTTCATACTGATGAGTACAGTGACCCCTTAAGAGGTTTGCAGTTATTCCAATTACACCTTGTATACCAGTTTTATCGCGCGGTGTAACTTTGAAGTCAAATCAAAATGGCGATGGGTGTCTATGCCAGCTTCAGAAAACTGTTCGAGTTAACGCGTCCTACAAACCGCATAGTACGCGTTAACGCGTCTTACAAACCACATAGTACGCGTTAACGCGTCCTACAAACCACATAGTACGCGTTAACGCGTCCTACAAACCACATAGTACGCGTTAACGCGTCCTACAAACCGCATAGTACGCGTTAACGCGTCCTACAAACCACATAGTACGCGTTAACGCGTCCTACAAACCACATAGTACGCGTTAACGCGTCCTACAAACCACATAGTACGCGTTAACGCGTCCTACAAAGCAGGACCCTACTTGCGTAACACACTTTCAATCACAATCCGACGGTTTAGACGGAAATTCCTAATTCATTGCTTCATGGGTTTGAAAACTTCGTCTGCTCAGCAACGTAAATAACGCAATGAACGTGGCTGAACTGTCAAAACGAAGCAAATTGCGATCAATTGTCATTTTATATCTGTTACGCTAGTACCCCGCAATTTTGAACAATAAATGTTATATGTATCCCATGTCGACACTATGTTTCACATTGTTCGCTTCCCTTAGTCTCCCGTCCTTAGTTTTAAAAGGCCCCATCTGCCACACGTCATCAATGTTCATCTCTTGGTCGCTCTGTAACAAAATATAAAAGCATTTTTAAGAAACATGCATCTTATTTTGTGGTAATAAGGTTCCTATTCCATTGTTCTACATCAGGGATTTCTAAGCAGGCCATACTTTTTTCATATGGTGATTCGATGGCTTGAATGTCATGGACGTATTTGAAATTTCTAGTATAATGTAATTTGATCATCATCGTCATCATCATTATCATCATCGTCACACAGCGCAGCACTTCGCTGGTGCGGCGAGTGCGGGGGGGGGGGGGGGAGCGGCCACAGCATGCTGGCCGCGCTCGCGGAAAGGCTTGACTGTTCCGTCGTGACTCACTGCGGTAAGCGACATGTAGCCCGCTTGGAATGACAAAATAATGTCATTTTTATGCGAGATGTAATAATAATGTTATTTTTTTGCGCGAGCCGAATTGGTCGCAATAACTAAACTAGGGCACCCCAAGCAAATGGGTTAGATTAGGTTAGAACTGTGACCAACCAAGCGCGAGCCGAATTGGTCGCAATAACTAAACTAGGGCACCCCAAGCAAATGGGTTAGGTTAGGTTAGAACTGTGACCAACCAAGCGCGAGCCGAATTGGTCGCAATAACTAATCTAGGGCACCCCAAGCAAATGGGTTAGGTTAGGTTAGAACTGTGACCAACCAAGCGCGAGCCGAATTGGTCGCAATAACTAAACTAGGGCACCCCAAGCAAATGGGTTAGATTAGGTTAGAACTGTGACCAACCAAGCGCGAGCCGAATTGGTCGCAATAACTAAACTAGGGCACCCCAAGCAAATGGGTTAGGTTAGGTTAGAACTGTGACCAACCAAGCGCGAGCCGAATTGGTCGCAATAACTAATCTAGGGCACCCCAAGCAAATGGGTTAGGTTAGGTTAGAACTGTGACCAACCAAGCGCGAGCCGAATTGGTCGCAATAACTAATCTAGGGCACCCCAAGCAAATGGGTTAGATTAGGTTAGAACTGTGACCAACCAAGCGCGAGCCGAATTGGTCGCAATAACTAAACTAGGGCACCCCAAGCAAATGGGTTAGATTAGGTTAGAACTGTGACCAACCAAGCGCGAGCCGAATTGGTCGCAATAACTAAACTAGGGCACCCCAAGCAAATGGGTTAGGTTAGGTTAGAACTGTGACCAACCAAGCGCGAGCCGAATTGGTCGCAATAACTAATCTAGGGCACCCCAAGCAAATGGGTTAGGTTAGGTTAGAACTGTGACCAACCAAGCGCGAGCCGAATTGGTCGCAATAACTAATCTAGGGCACCCCAAGCAAATGGGTTAGGTTAGGTTAGAACTGTGACCAACCAAGCGCGAGCCGAATTGGTCGCAATAACAAAACTAGGGCACCCCAAGCAAATGGGTTAGATTAGGTTAGAACTGTGACCAACCAAGCGCGAGCCGAATTGGTCGCAATAACTAAACTAGGGCACCCCAAGCAAATGGGTTAGGTTAGGTTAGAACTGTGACCAACCAAGCGCGAGCCGAATTGGTCGCAATAACTAATCTAGGGCACCCCAAGCAAATGGGTTAGGTTAGGTTAGAACTGTGACCAACCAAGCGCGAGCCGAATTGGTCGCAATAACTAAACTAGGGCACCCCAAGCAAATGGGTTAGGTTAGGTTAGAACTGTGACCAACCAAGCGCGAGCCGAATTGGTCGCAATAACTAATCTAGGGCACCCCAAGCAAATGGGTTAGGTTAGGTTAGAACTGTGACCAACCAAGCGCGAGCCGAATTGGTCGCAATAACTAATCTAGGGCACCCCAAGCAAATGGGTTAGGTTAGGTTAGAACTGTGACCAACCAAGCGCGAGCCGAATTGGTCGCAATAACTAATCTAGGGCACCCCAAGCAAATGGGTTAGGTTAGGTTAGAACTGTGACCAACCAAGCGCGAGCCGAATTGGTCGCAATAACTAATCTAGGGCACCCCAAGCAAATGGGTTAGGTTAGGTTAGAACTGTGACCAACCAAGCGCGAGCCGAATTGGTCGCAATAACTAATCTAGGGCACCCCAAGCAAATGGGTTAGGTTAGGTTAGAACTGTGACCAACCAAGCGCGAGCCGAATTGGTCGCAATAACTAAACTAGGGCACCCCAAGCAAATGGGTTAGATTAGGTTAGAACTGTGACCAACCAAGCGCGAGCCGAATTGGTCGCAATAACTAAACTAGGGCACCCCAAGCAAATGGGTTAGGTTAGGTTAGAACTGTGACCAACCAAGCGCGAGCCGAATTGGTCGCAATAACTAATCTAGGGCACCCCAAGCAAATGGGTTAGGTTAGGTTAGAACTGTGACCAACCAAGCGCGAGCCGAATTGGTCGCAATAACTAAACTAGGGCATCCGAAGCAAATGGGTTAGATTAGGTTAGAACTGTGACCAACCAAGCGCCAGCCGAATTGGTCGCAATAACTAAACTAGGGCATCCGAAGCAAATGGGTTAGATTAGGTTAGAACTGTGACCAACCAAGCGCGAGCCGAATTGGTCGCAATAACTAAACTAGGGCATCCGAAGCAAATGGGTTAGATTAGGTTAGAACTGTGACCAACCAAGCGCGAGCCGAATTGGTCGCAATAACTAATCTAGGGCATCCGAAGCAAATGGGTTAGATTAGGTTAGAACTGTGACCAACCAAGCGCGAGCCGAATTGGTCGCAATAACTAATCTAGGGCATCCGAAGCAAATGGGTTAGATTAGGTTAGAACTGTGACCAACCACGTGCGAGCCGAATTGGTCGCAGTAACTAAACTAGGGCACCCCAAGCAAATGGGTTAGATTAGGTTAGAACTGTGACCAACCAAGCGCGAGCCGAATTGGTCGCAATAACTAATCTAGGGCATCCGAAGCAAATGGGTTAGATTAGGTTAGAACTGTGACCAACCACGTGCGAGCCGAATTGGTCGCAGTAACTAAACTAGGGCACCCCAAGCAAATGGGTTAGATTAGGTTAGAACTGTGACCAACCAAGCGCGAGCCGAATTGGTCGCAATAACTAATCTAGGGCATCCGAAGCAAATGGGTTAGATTAGGTTAGAACTGTGACCAACCAAGCGCGAGCCGAATTGGTCGCAATAACTAAACTAGGGCACCCCGACCAAATAGGTTAGATTAGGTTAGAACTGTGACCAACCAAGCGCGAGCCGAATTGGTCGCAGTAACTAAACTAGGGCACCCAAAGCAAATGGGTTAGATTAGGTTAGAACTGTGACCAACCAAGCGCGAGCCGAATTGGTCGCAATAACTAATCTAGGGCATCCGAAGCAAATGGGTTAGATTAGGTTAGAACTGTGACCAACCAAGCGCGAGCCGAATTGGTCGCAGTAACTAAACTAGGGCACCCCAAGCAAATGGGTTAGATTAGGTTAGAACTGTGACCAACCAAGCGCGAGCCGAATTGGTCGCAATAACTAATCTAGGGCATCCGAAGCAAATGGGTTAGATTAGGTTAGAACTGTGACCAACCACGTGCGAGCCGAATTGGTCGCAGTAACTAAACTAGGGCACCCCAAGCAAATGGGTTAGATTAGGTTAGAACTGTGACCAACCAAGCGCGAGCCGAATTGGTCGCAATAACTAATCTAGGGCATCCGAAGCAAATGGGTTAGATTAGGATAGAACTGTGACCAACCAAGCGCGAGCCGAATTGGTCGCAATAACTAATCTAGGGCATCCGAAGCAAATGGGTTAGATTAGGTTAGAACTGTGACCAACCAAGCGCGAGCCGAATTGGTCGCAATAACTAATCTAGGGCACCCCAAGCAAATGGGTTAGATTAGGTTAGAACTGTGACCAACCAAGCGCGAGCCGAATTGGTCGCAATAACTAATCTAGGGCATCCGGAGCAAATGGGTTAGATTAGGTTAGAACTGTGACCAACCACGTGCGAGCCGAATTGGTCGCAGTAACTAAACTAGGGCACCCCAAGCAAATGGGTTAGATTAGGTTAGAACTGTGACCAACCAAGCGCGAGCCGAATTGGTCGCAATAACTAAACTAGGGCACCCCAAGCAAATGGGTTAGATTAGGTTAGAACTGTGACCAACCAAGCGCGAGCCGAATTGGTCGCAATAACTAATCTAGGGCATCCGAAGCAAATGGGTTAGATTAGGTTAGAACTGTGACCAACCAAGCGCGAGCCGAATTGGTCGCAGTAACTAAACTAGGGCACCCCAAGCAAATGGGTTAGATTAGGTTAGAACTGTGACCAACCAAGCGCGAGCCGAATTGGTCGCAATAACTAATCTAGGGCATCCGAAGCAAATGGGTTAGATTAGGTTAGAACTGTGACCAACCAAGCGCGAGCCGAATTGGTCGCAATAACTAATCTAGGGCATCCGAAGCAAATGGGTTAGATTAGGTTAGAACTGTGACCAACCAAGCGCGAGCCGAATTGGTCGCAATAACTAATCTAGGGCATCCGAAGCAAATGGGTTAGATTAGGTTAGAACTGTGACCAACCACGTGCGAGCCGAATTGGTCGCAGTAACTAAACTAGGGCACCCCAAGCAAATGGGTTAGATTAGGTTAGAACTGTGACCAACCAAGCGCGAGCCGAATTGGTCGCAATAACTAATCTAGGGCATCCGAAGCAAATGGGTTAGATTAGGTTAGAACTGTGACCAACCAAGCGCGAGCCGAATTGGTCGCAGTAACTAAACTAGGGCACCCCAAGCAAATGGGTTAGATTAGGTTAGAACTGTGACCAACCAAGCGCGAGCCGAATTGGTCGCAATAACTAATCTAGGGCATCCGAAGCAAATGGGTTAGATTAGGTTAGAACTGTGACCAACCACGTGCGAGCCGAATTGGTCGCAGTAACTAAACTAGGGCACCCCAAGCAAATGGGTTAGATTAGGTTAGAACTGTGACCAACCACGTGCGAGCCGAATTGGTCGCAGTAACTAAACTAGGGCATCCGAAGCAAATGGGTTAGATTAGGTTAGAACTGTGACCAACCAAGCGCGAGCCGAATTGGTCGCAATAACTAATCTAGGGCACCCCAAGCAAATGGGTTAGATTAGGTTAGAACTGTGACCAACCAAGCGCGAGCCGAATTGGTCGCAATAACTAATCTAGGGCATCCGAAGCAAATGGGTTAGATTAGGTTAGAACTGTGACCAACCACGTGCGAGCCGAATTGGTCGCAGTAACTAAACTAGGGCACCCCAAGCAAATGGGTTAGATTAGGTTAGAACTGTGACCAACCAAGCGCGAGCCGAATTGGTCGCAATAACTAAACTAGGGCACCCCAAGCAAATGGGTTAGGTTAGGTTAGAACTGTGACCAACCAAGCGCGAGCCGAATTGGTCGCAATAACTAATCTAGGGCACCCCAAGCAAATGGGTTAGGTTAGGTTAGAACTGTGACCAACCAAGCGCGAGCCGAATTGGTCGCAATAACTAATCTAGGGCACCCCAAGCAAATGGGTTAGGTTAGGTTAGAACTGTGACCAACCAAGCGCGAGCCGAATTGGTCGCAATAACTAATCTAGGGCACCCCAAGCAAATGGGTTAGGTTAGGTTAGAACTGTGACCAACCAAGCGCGAGCCGAATTGGTCGCAATAACTAATCTAGGGCACCCCAAGCAAATGGGTTAGGTTAGGTTAGAACTGTGACCAACCAAGCGCGAGCCGAATTGGTCGCAATAACTAATCTAGGGCACCCCAAGCAAATGGGTTAGGTTAGGTTAGAACTGTGACCAACCAAGCGCGAGCCGAATTGGTCGCAATAACTAAACTAGGGCACCCCAAGCAAATGGGTTAGATTAGGTTAGAACTGTGACCAACCAAGCGCGAGCCGAATTGGTCGCAATAACTAAACTAGGGCATCCGAAGCAAATGGGTTAGATTAGGTTAGAACTGTGACCAACCAAGCGCCAGCCGAATTGGTCGCAATAACTAAACTAGGGCATCCGAAGCAAATGGGTTAGATTAGGTTAGAACTGTGACCAACCAAGCGCGAGCCGAATTGGTCGCAATAACTAAACTAGGGCATCCGAAGCAAATGGGTTAGATTAGGTTAGAACTGTGACCAACCAAGCGCGAGCCGAATTGGTCGCAATAACTAATCTAGGGCATCCGAAGCAAATGGGTTAGATTAGGTTAGAACTGTGACCAACCAAGCGCGAGCCGAATTGGTCGCAATAACTAATCTAGGGCATCCGAAGCAAATGGGTTAGATTAGGTTAGAACTGTGACCAACCACGTGCGAGCCGAATTGGTCGCAGTAACTAAAATAGGGCACCCCAAGCAAATGGGTTAGATTAGGTTAGAACTGTGACCAACCAAGCGCGAGCCGAATTGGTCGCAATAACTAATCTAGGGCATCCGAAGCAAATGGGTTAGATTAGGTTAGAACTGTGACCAACCAAGCGCGAGCCGAATTGGTCGCAATAACTAATCTAGGGCATCCGAAGCAAATGGGTTAGATTAGGTTAGAACTGTGACCAACCAAGCGCGAGCCGAATTGGTCGCAGTAACTAAACTAGGGCACCCCAAGCAAATGGGTTAGATTAGGTTAGAACTGTGACCAACCAAGCGCGAGCCGAATTGGTCGCAATAACTAATCTAGGGCATCCGAAGCAAATGGGTTAGATTAGGTTAGAACTGTGACCAACCACGTGCGAGCCGAATTGGTCGCAGTAACTAAACTAGGGCACCCCAAGCAAATGGGTTAGATTAGGTTAGAACTGTGACCAACCAAGCGCGAGCCGAATTGGTCGCAATAACTAATCTAGGGCATCCGAAGCAAATGGGTTAGATTAGGATAGAACTGTGACCAACCAAGCGCGAGCCGAATTGGTCGCAATAACTAATCTAGGGCATCCGAAGCAAATGGGTTAGATTAGGTTAGAACTGTGACCAACCAAGCGCGAGCCGAATTGGTCGCAATAACTAATCTAGGGCACCCCAAGCAAATGGGTTAGATTAGGTTAGAACTGTGACCAACCAAGCGCGAGCCGAATTGGTCGCAATAACTAATCTAGGGCATCCGAAGCAAATGGGTTAGATTAGGTTAGAACTGTGACCAACCACGTGCGAGCCGAATTGGTCGCAGTAACTAAACTAGGGCACCCCAAGCAAATGGGTTAGATTAGGTTAGAACTGTGACCAACCAAGCGCGAGCCGAATTGGTCGCAATAACTAAACTAGGGCACCCCAAGCAAATGGGTTAGATTAGGTTAGAACTGTGACCAACCAAGCGCGAGCCGAATTGGTCGCAATAACTAATCTAGGGCATCCGAAGCAAATGGGTTAGATTAGGTTAGAACTGTGACCAACCAAGCGCGAGCCGAATTGGTCGCAGTAACTAAACTAGGGCACCCCAAGCAAATGGGTTAGATTAGGTTAGAACTGTGACCAACCAAGCGCGAGCCGAATTGGTCGCAATAACTAATCTAGGGCATCCGAAGCAAATGGGTTAGATTAGGTTAGAACTGTGACCAACCAAGCGCGAGCCGAATTGGTCGCAATAACTAATCTAGGGCATCCGAAGCAAATGGGTTAGATTAGGTTAGAACTGTGACCAACCAAGCGCGAGCCGAATTGGTCGCAATAACTAATCTAGGGCATCCGAAGCAAATGGGTTAGATTAGGTTAGAACTGTGACCAACCACGTGCGAGCCGAATTGGTCGCAGTAACTAAACTAGGGCACCCCAAGCAAATGGGTTAGATTAGGTTAGAACTGTGACCAACCAAGCGCGAGCCGAATTGGTCGCAATAACTAATCTAGGGCATCCGAAGCAAATGGGTTAGATTAGGTTAGAACTGTGACCAACCAAGCGCGAGCCGAATTGGTCGCAGTAACTAAACTAGGGCACCCCAAGCAAATGGGTTAGATTAGGTTAGAACTGTGACCAACCAAGCGCGAGCCGAATTGGTCGCAATAACTAATCTAGGGCATCCGAAGCAAATGGGTTAGATTAGGTTAGAACTGTGACCAACCACGTGCGAGCCGAATTGGTCGCAGTAACTAAACTAGGGCACCCCAAGCAAATGGGTTAGATTAGGTTAGAACTGTGACCAACCACGTGCGAGCCGAATTGGTCGCAGTAACTAAACTAGGGCATCCGAAGCAAATGGGTTAGATTAGGTTAGAACTGTGACCAACCAAGCGCGAGCCGAATTGGTCGCAATAACTAATCTAGGGCACCCCAAGCAAATGGGTTAGATTAGGTTAGAACTGTGACCAACCAAGCGCGAGCCGAATTGGTCGCAATAACTAATCTAGGGCATCCGAAGCAAATGGGTTAGATTAGGTTAGAACTGTGACCAACCACGTGCGAGCCGAATTGGTCGCAGTAACTAAACTAGGGCACCCCAAGCAAATGGGTTAGATTAGGTTAGAACTGTGACCAACCAAGCGCGAGCCGAATTGGTCGCAGTAACTAAACTAGGGCACCCCAAGCAAATGGGTTAGATTAGGTTAGAACTGTGACCAACCAAGCGCGAGCCGAATTGGTCGCAATAACTAATCTAGGGCATCCGAAGCAAATGGGTTAGATTAGGTTAGAACTGTGACCAACCAAGCGCGAGCCGAATTGGTCGCAGTAACTAAACTAGGGCACCCCAAGCAAATGGGTTAGATTAGGTTAGAACTGTGACCAACCAAGCGCGAGCCGAATTGGTCGCAATAACTAATCTAGGGCATCCGAAGCAAATGGGTTAGATTAGGTTAGAACTGTGACCAACCAAGCGCGAGCCGAATTGGTCGCAATAACTAATCTAGGGCATCCGAAGCAAATGGGTTAGATTAGGTTAGAACTGTGACCAACCAAGCGCGAGCCGAATTGGTCGCAATAACTAAACTAGGGCATCCGAAGCAAATGGGTTAGATTAGGTTAGAACTGTGACCAACCAAGCGCCAGCCGAATTGGTCGCAATAACTAAACTAGGGCACCCCAAGCAAATGGGTTAGATTAGGTTAGAACTGTGACCAACCAAGCGCGAGCCGAATTGGTCGCAATAACTAAACTAGGGCATCCGAAGCAAATGGGTTAGATTAGGTTAGAACTGTGACCAACCAAGCGCGAGCCGAATTGGTCGCAATAACTAATCTAGGGCATCCGAAGCAAATGGGTTAGATTAGGTTAGAACTGTGACCAACCACGTGCGAGCCGAATTGGTCGCAATAACTAATCTAGGGCATCCGAAGCAAATGGGTTAGATTAGGATAGAACTGTGACCAACCAAGCGCGAGCCGAATTGGTCGCAATAACTAATCTAGGGCATCCGAAGCAAATGGGTTAGATTAGGTTAGAACTGTGACCAACCAAGCGCGAGCCGAATTGGTCGCAATAACTAATCTAGGGCACCCCAAGCAAATGGGTTAGATTAGGTTAGAACTGTGACCAACCAAGCGCCAGCCGAATTGGTCGCAATAACTAAACTAGGGCACCCCAAGCAAATGGGTTAGATTAGGTTAGAACTGTGACCAACCAAGCGCGAGCCGAATTGGTCGCAATAACTAAACTAGGGCATCCGAAGCAAATGGGTTAGATTAGGTTAGAACTGTGACCAACCAAGCGCGAGCCGAATTGGTCGCAATAACTAATCTAGGGCATCCGAAGCAAATGGGTTAGATTAGGTTAGAACTGTGACCAACCACGTGCGAGCCGAATTGGTCGCAATAACTAATCTAGGGCATCCGAAGCAAATGGGTTAGATTAGGTTAGAACTGTGACCAACCAAGCGCGAGCCGAATTGGTCGCAGTAACTAAACTAGGGCATCCGAAGCAAATGGGTTAGATTAGGTTAGAACTGTGACCAACCACGTGCGAGCCGAATTGGTCGCAGTAACTAAACTAGGGCACCCCAAGCAAATGGGTTAGATTAGGTTAGAACTGTGACCAACCACGTGCGAGCCGAATTGGTCGCAGTAACTAAACTAGGGCATCCGAAGCAAATGGGTTAGATTAGGTTAGAACTGTGACCAACCAAGCGCGAGCCGAATTGGTCGCAATAACTAATCTAGGGCACCCCAAGCAAATGGGTTAGATTAGGTTAGAACTGTGACCAACCAAGCGCGAGCCGAATTGGTCGCAATAACTAATCTAGGGCATCCGAAGCAAATGGGTTAGATTAGGTTAGAACTGTGACCAACCACGTGCGAGCCGAATTGGTCGCAGTAACTAAACTAGGGCACCCCAAGCAAATGGGTTAGATTAGGTTAGAACTGTGACCAACCAAGCGCGAGCCGAATTGGTCGCAGTAACTAAACTAGGGCACCCCAAGCAAATGGGTTAGATTAGGTTAGAACTGTGACCAACCAAGCGCGAGCCGAATTGGTCGCAATAACTAATCTAGGGCATCCGAAGCAAATGGGTTAGATTAGGTTAGAACTGTGACCAACCAAGCGCGAGCCGAATTGGTCGCAGTAACTAAACTAGGGCACCCCAAGCAAATGGGTTAGATTAGGTTAGAACTGTGACCAACCAAGCGCGAGCCGAATTGGTCGCAATAACTAATCTAGGGCATCCGAAGCAAATGGGTTAGATTAGGTTAGAACTGTGACCAACCAAGCGCGAGCCGAATTGGTCGCAGTAACTAAACTAGGGCACCCCAAGCAAATGGGTTAGATTAGGTTAGAACTGTGACCAACCAAGCGCGAGCCGAATTGGTCGCAATAACTAATCTAGGGCATCCGAAGCAAATGGGTTAGATTAGGTTAGAACTGTGACCAACCAAGCGCGAGCCGAATTGGTCGCAATAACTAATCTAGGGCATCCGAAGCAAATGGGTTAGATTAGGTTAGAACTGTGACCAACCACGTGCGAGCCGAATTGGTCGCAGTAACTAAACTAGGGCACCCCAAGCAAATGGGTTAGATTAGGTTAGAACTGTGACCAACCAAGCGCGAGCCGAATTGGTCGCAATAACTAATCTAGGGCATCCGAAGCAAATGGGTTAGATTAGGTTAGAACTGTGACCAACCACGTGCGAGCCGAATTGGTCGCAGTAACTAAACTAGGGCACCCCAAGCAAATGGGTTAGATTAGGTTAGAACTGTGACCAACCACGTGCGAACCGAATTGGTCGCAGTAACTAAACTAGGGCATCCGAAGCAAATGGGTTAGATTAGGTTAGAACTGTGACCAACCAAGCGCGAGCCGAATTGGTCGCAATAACTAATCTAGGGCACCCCAAGCAAATGGGTTAGATTAGGTTAGAACTGTGACCAACCAAGCGCGAGCCGAATTGGTCGCAATAACTAATCTAGGGCATCCGAAGCAAATGGGTTAGATTAGGTTAGAACTGTGACCAACCAAGCGCGAGCCGAATTGGTCGCAATAACTAATCTAGGGCACCCCAAGCAAATGGGTTAGATTAGGTTAGAACTGTGACCAACCAAGCGCGAGCCGAATTGGTCGCAATAACTAATCTAGGGCACCCCAAGCAAATGGGTTAGGTTAGGTTAGAACTGTGACCAACCACGTGCGAGCCGAATTGGTCGCAGTAACTAAACTAGGGCACCCCAAGCAAATGGGTTAGATTAGGTTAGAACTGTGACCAACCAAGCGCGAGCCGAATTGGTCGCAATAACTAAACTAGGGCACCCCAAGCAAATGGGTTAGATTAGGTTAGAACTGTGACCAACCAAGCGCGAGCCGAATTGGTCGCAATAACTAATCTAGGGCATCCGAAGCAAATGGGTTAGATTAGGTTAGAACTGTGACCAACCAAGCGCGAGCCGAATTGGTCGCAATAACTAATCTAGGGCATCCGAAGCAAATGGGTTAGATTAGGTTAGAACTGTGACCAACCAAGCGCGAGCCGAATTGGTCGCAATAACTAATCTAGGGCATCCGAAGCAAATGGGTTAGATTAGGTTAGAACTGTGACCAACCACGTGCGAGCCGAATTGGTCGCAGTAACTAAACTAGGGCACCCCAAGCAAATGGGTTAGATTAGGTTAGAACTGTGACCAACCAAGCGCGAGCCGAATTGGTCGCAATAACTAATCTAGGGCATCCGAAGCAAATGGGTTAGATTAGGTTAGAACTGTGACCAACCAAGCGCGAGCCGAATTGGTCGCAGTAACTAAACTAGGGCACCCCAAGCAAATGGGTTAGATTAGGTTAGAACTGTGACCAACCAAGCGCGAGCCGAATTGGTCGCAATAACTAATCTAGGGCATCCGAAGCAAATGGGTTAGATTAGGTTAGAACTGTGACCAACCACGTGCGAGCCGAATTGGTCGCAGTAACTAAACTAGGGCACCCCAAGCAAATGGGTTAGATTAGGTTAGAACTGTGACCAACCAAGCGCGAGCCGAATTGGTCGCAATAACTAATCTAGGGCATCCGAAGCAAATGGGTTAGATTAGGTTAGAACTGTGACCAACCAAGCGCGAGCCGAATTGGTCGCAGTAACTAAACTAGGGCACCCCAAGCAAATGGGTTAGATTAGGTTAGAACTGTGACCAACCAAGCGCGAGCCGAATTGGTCGCAATAACTAATCTAGGGCATCCGAAGCAAATGGGTTAGATTAGGTTAGAACTGTGACCAACCACGTGCGAGCCGAATTGGTCGCAGTAACTAAACTAGGGCACCCCAAGCAAATGGGTTAGATTAGGTCAGAACTGTGACCAACCAAGCGCGAGCCGAATTGGTCGCAATAACTAATCTAGGGCATCCGAAGCAAATGGGTTAGATTAGGTTAGAACTGTGACCAACCAAGCGCGAGCCGAATTGGTCGCAGTAACTAAACTAGGGCACCCCAAGCAAATGGGTTAGATTAGGTTAGAACTGTGACCAACCAAGCGCGAGCCGAATTGGTCGCAATAACTAATCTAGGGCATCCGAAGCAAATGGGTTAGATTAGGTTAGAACTGTGACCAACCAAGCGCGAGCCGAATTGGTCGCAATAACTAATCTAGGGCATCCGAAGCAAATGGGTTAGATTAGGTTAGAACTGTGACCAACCACGTGCGAGCCGAATTGGTCGCAGTAACTAAACTAGGGCACCCCAAGCAAATGGGTTAGATTAGGTTAGAACTGTGACCAACCACGTGCGAGCCGAATTGGTCGCAGTAACTAAACTAGGGCACCCCAAGCAAATGGGTTAGATTAGGTTAGAACTGTGACCAACCAAGCGCGAGCCGAATTGGTCGCAATAACTAATCTAGGGCATCCGAAGCAAATGGGTTAGATTAGGTTAGAACTGTGACCAACCAAGCGCGAGCCGAATTGGTCGCAATAACTAATCTAGGGCATCCGAAGCAAATGGGTTAGATTAGGTTAGAACTGTGACCAACCAAGCGCGAGCCGAATTGGTCGCAATAACTAATCTAGGGCATCCGAAGCAAATGGGTTAGATTAGGTTAGAACTGTGACCAACCACGTGCGAGCCGAATTGGTCGCAGTAACTAAACTAGGGCACCCCAAGCAAATGGGTTAGATTAGGTTAGAACTGTGACCAACCAAGCGCGAGCCGAATTGGTCGCAATAACTAATCTAGGGCATCCGAAGCAAATGGGTTAGATTAGGTTAGAACTGTGACCAACCAAGCGCGAGCCGAATTGGTCGCAGTAACTAAACTAGGGCACCCCAAGCAAATGGGTTAGATTAGGTTAGAACTGTGACCAACCAAGCGCGAGCCGAATTGGTCGCAATAACTAATCTAGGGCATCCGAAGCAAATGGGTTAGATTAGGTTAGAACTGTGACCAACCACGTGCGAGCCGAATTGGTCGCAGTAACTAAACTAGGGCACCCCAAGCAAATGGGTTAGATTAGGTTAGAACTGTGACCAACCACGTGCGAGCCGAATTGGTCGCAGTAACTAAACTAGGGCATCCGAAGCAAATGGGTTAGATTAGGTTAGAACTGTGACCAACCAAGCGCGAGCCGAATTGGTCGCAATAACTAATCTAGGGCACCCCAAGCAAATGGGTTAGATTAGGTTAGAACTGTGACCAACCAAGCGCGAGCCGAATTGGTCGCAATAACTAATCTAGGGCATCCGAAGCAAATGGGTTAGATTAGGTTAGAACTGTGACCAACCACGTGCGAGCCGAATTGGTCGCAGTAACTAAACTAGGGCACCCCAAGCAAATGGGTTAGATTAGGTTAGAACTGTGACCAACCAAGCGCGAGCCGAATTGGTCGCAGTAACTAAACTAGGGCACCCCAAGCAAATGGGTTAGATTAGGTTAGAACTGTGACCAACCAAGCGCGAGCCGAATTGGTCGCAATAACTAATCTAGGGCATCCGAAGCAAATGGGTTAGATTAGGTTAGAACTGTGACCAACCAAGCGCGAGCCGAATTGGTCGCAGTAACTAAACTAGGGCACCCCAAGCAAATGGGTTAGATTAGGTTAGAACTGTGACCAACCAAGCGCGAGCCGAATTGGTCGCAATAACTAATCTAGGGCATCCGAAGCAAATGGGTTAGATTAGGTTAGAACTGTGACCAACCAAGCGCGAGCCGAATTGGTCGCAATAACTAATCTAGGGCATCCGAAGCAAATGGGTTAGATTAGGTTAGAACTGTGACCAACCAAGCGCGAGCCGAATTGGTCGCAATAACTAAACTAGGGCATCCGAAGCAAATGGGTTAGATTAGGTTAGAACTGTGACCAACCAAGCGCCAGCCGAATTGGTCGCAATAACTAAACTAGGGCACCCCAAGCAAATGGGTTAGATTAGGTTAGAACTGTGACCAACCAAGCGCGAGCCGAATTGGTCGCAATAACTAAACTAGGGCATCCGAAGCAAATGGGTTAGATTAGGTTAGAACTGTGACCAACCAAGCGCGAGCCGAATTGGTCGCAATAACTAATCTAGGGCATCCGAAGCAAATGGGTTAGATTAGGTTAGAACTGTGACCAACCACGTGCGAGCCGAATTGGTCGCAATAACTAATCTAGGGCATCCGAAGCAAATGGGTTAGATTAGGTTAGAACTGTGACCAACCAAGCGCGAGCCGAATTGGTCGCAGTAACTAAACTAGGGCACCCCAAGCAAATGGGTTAGATTAGGTTAGAACTGTGACCAACCAAGCGCGAGCCGAATTGGTCGCAATAACTAATCTAGGGCATCCGAAGCAAATGGGTTAGATTAGGTTAGAACTGTGACCAACCAAGCGCGAGCCGAATTGGTCGCAATAACTAATCTAGGGCATCCGAAGCAAATGGGTTAGATTAGGTTAGAACTGTGACCAACCACGTGCGAGCCGAATTGGTCGCAGTAACTAAACTAGGGCACCCCAAGCAAATGGGTTAGATTAGGTTAGAACTGTGACCAACCAAGCGCGAGCCGAATTGGTCGCAATAACTAATCTAGGGCATCCGAAGCAAATGGGTTAGATTAGGTTAGAACTGTGACCAACCACGTGCGAGCCGAATTGGTCGCAGTAACTAAACTAGGGCACCCCAAGCAAATGGGTTAGATTAGGTTAGAACTGTGACCAACCACGTGCGAACCGAATTGGTCGCAGTAACTAAACTAGGGCATCCGAAGCAAATGGGTTAGATTAGGTTAGAACTGTGACCAACCAAGCGCGAGCCGAATTGGTCGCAATAACTAATCTAGGGCACCCCAAGCAAATGGGTTAGATTAGGTTAGAACTGTGACCAACCAAGCGCGAGCCGAATTGGTCGCAATAACTAATCTAGGGCACCCCAAGCAAATGGGTTAGATTAGGTTAGAACTGTGACCAACCAAGCGCGAGCCGAATTGGTCGCAATAACTAATCTAGGGCATCCGAAGCAAATGGGTTAGATTAGGTTAGAACTGTGACCAACCAAGCGCGAGCCGAATTGGTCGCAATAACTAATCTAGGGCACCCCAAGCAAATGGGTTAGATTAGGTTAGAACTGTGACCAACCAAGCGCGAGCCGAATTGGTCGCAATAACTAATCTAGGGCATCCGAAGCAAATGGGTTAGATTAGGTTAGAACTGTGACCAACCAAGCGCGAGCCGAATTGGTCGCAATAACTAATCTAGGGCACCCCAAGCAAATGGGTTAGATTAGGTTAGAACTGTGACCAACCAAGCGCGAGCCGAATTGGTCGCAGTAACTAAACTAGGGCACCCCAAGCAAATGGGTTAGATTAGGTTAGAACTGTGACCAACCAAGCGCGAGCCGAATTGGTCGCAATAACTAATCTAGGGCATCCGAAGCAAATGGGTTAGATTAGGTTAGAACTGTGACCAACCAAGCGCGAGCCGAATTGGTCGCAGTAACTAAACTAGGGCACCCCAAGCAAATGGGTTAGATTAGGTTAGAACTGTGACCAACCAAGCGCGAGCCGAATTGGTCGCAGTAACTAAACTAGGGCACCCCAAGCAAATGGGTTAGATTAGGTTAGAACTGTGACCAACCAAGCGCGAGCCGAATTGGTCGCAATAACTAATCTAGGGCACCCCAAGCAAATGGGTTAGATTAGGTTAGAACTGTGACCAACCAAGCGCGAGCCGAATTGGTCGCAATAACTAATCTAGGGCATCCGAAGCAAATGGGTTAGATTAGGTTAGAACTGTGACCAACCAAGCGCGAGCCGAATTGGTCGCAATAACTAATCTAGGGCACCCCAAGCAAATGGGTTAGATTAGGTTAGAACTGTGACCAACCAAGCGCGAGCCGAATTGGTCGCAGTAACTAAACTAGGGCACCCCAAGCAAATGGGTTAGATTAGGTTAGAACTGTGACCAACCAAGCGCGAGCCGAATTGGTCGCAATAACTAATCTAGGGCATCCGAAGCAAATGGGTTAGATTAGGTTAGAACTGTGACCAACCAAGCGCGAGCCGAATTGGTCGCAGTAACTAAACTAGGGCACCCCAAGCAAATGGGTTAGATTAGGTTAGAACTGTGACCAACCAAGCGCGAGCCGAATTGGTCGCAGTAACTAAACTAGGGCACCCCAAGCAAATGGGTTAGATTAGGTTAGAACTGTGACCAACCAAGCGCGAGCCGAATTGGTCGCAATAACTAATCTAGGGCACCCCAAGCAAATGGGTTAGATTAGGTTAGAACTGTGACCAACCAAGCGCGAGCCGAATTGGTCGCAATAACTAATCTAGGGCATCCGAAGCAAATGGGTTAGATTAGGTTAGAACTGTGACCAACCAAGCGCGAGCCGAATTGGTCGCAATAACTAATCTAGGGCACCCCAAGCAAATGGGTTAGATTAGGTTAGAACTGTGACCAACCAAGCGCGAGCCGAATTGGTCGCAGTAACTAAACTAGGGCACCCCAAGCAAATGGGTTAGATTAGGTTAGAACTGTGACCAACCAAGCGCGAGCCGAATTGGTCGCAATAACTAATCTAGGGCATCCGAAGCAAATGGGTTAGATTAGGTTAGAACTGTGACCAACCAAGCGCGAGCCGAATTGGTCGCAGTAACTAAACTAGGGCACCCCAAGCAAATGGGTTAGATTAGGTTAGAACTGTGACCAACCAAGCGCGAGCCGAATTGGTCGCAGTAACTAAACTAGGGCACCCCAAGCAAATGGGTTAGATTAGGTTAGAACTGTGACCAACCAAGCGCGAGCCGAATTGGTCGCAATAACTAATCTAGGGCACCCCAAGCAAATGGGTTAGATTAGGTTAGAACTGTGACCAACCAAGCGCGAGCCGAATTGGTCGCAATAACTAATCTAGGGCATCCGAAGCAAATGGGTTAGATTAGGTTAGAACTGTGACCAACCAAGCGCGAGCCGAATTGGTCGCAATAACTAATCTAGGGCACCCCAAGCAAATGGGTTAGATTAGGTTAGAACTGTGACCAACCAAGCGCGAGCCGAATTGGTCGCAATAACTAATCTAGGGCACCCCAAGCAAATGGGTTAGGTTAGGTTAGAACTGTGACCAACCACGTGCGAGCCGAATTGGTCGCAGTAACTAAACTAGGGCACCCCAAGCAAATGGGTTAGATTAGGTTAGAACTGTGACCAACCAAGCGCGAGCCGAATTGGTCGCAATAACTAAACTAGGGCACCCCAAGCAAATGGGTTAGATTAGGTTAGAACTGTGACCAACCAAGCGCGAGCCGAATTGGTCGCAATAACTAATCTAGGGCATCCGAAGCAAATGGGTTAGATTAGGTTAGAACTGTGACCAACCAAGCGCGAGCCGAATTGGTCGCAATAACTAATCTAGGGCATCCGAAGCAAATGGGTTAGATTAGGTTAGAACTGTGACCAACCAAGCGCGAGCCGAATTGGTCGCAATAACTAATCTAGGGCATCCGAAGCAAATGGGTTAGATTAGGTTAGAACTGTGACCAACCACGTGCGAGCCGAATTGGTCGCAGTAACTAAACTAGGGCACCCCAAGCAAATGGGTTAGATTAGGTTAGAACTGTGACCAACCAAGCGCGAGCCGAATTGGTCGCAATAACTAATCTAGGGCATCCGAAGCAAATGGGTTAGATTAGGTTAGAACTGTGACCAACCAAGCGCGAGCCGAATTGGTCGCAGTAACTAAACTAGGGCACCCCAAGCAAATGGGTTAGATTAGGTTAGAACTGTGACCAACCAAGCGCGAGCCGAATTGGTCGCAATAACTAATCTAGGGCATCCGAAGCAAATGGGTTAGATTAGGTTAGAACTGTGACCAACCACGTGCGAGCCGAATTGGTCGCAGTAACTAAACTAGGGCACCCCAAGCAAATGGGTTAGATTAGGTTAGAACTGTGACCAACCAAGCGCGAGCCGAATTGGTCGCAATAACTAATCTAGGGCATCCGAAGCAAATGGGTTAGATTAGGTTAGAACTGTGACCAACCAAGCGCGAGCCGAATTGGTCGCAATAACTAATCTAGGGCATCCGAAGCAAATGGGTTAGATTAGGTTAGAACTGTGACCAACCAAGCGCGAGCCGAATTGGTCGCAATAACTAAACTAGGGCACCCCAAGCAAATGGGTTAGATTAGGTTAGAACTGTGACCAACCAAGCGCGAGCCGAATTGGTCGCAATAACTAAACTAGGGCATCCGAAGCAAATGGGTTAGATTAGGTTAGAACTGTGACCAACCAAGCGCGAGCCGAATTGGTCGCAATAACTAATCTAGGGCATCCGAAGCAAATGGGTTAGATTAGGTTAGAACAGTGACCAACCAAGCGCGAGCCGAATTGGTCGCAGTAACTAAACTAGGGCACCCCAAGCAAATGGGTTAGATTAGGTTAGAACTGTGACCAGCCAAGCGCGAGCCGAATTGGTCGCAATAACTAATCTAGGGCATCCGAAGCAAATGGGTTAGATTAGGTTAGAACTGTGACCAACCAAGCGCGAGCCGAATTGGTCGCAATAACTAATCTAGGGCATCCGAAGCAAATGGGTTAGATTAGGTTAGAACTGTGACCAACCACGTGCGAGCCGAATTGGTCGCAGTAACTAAACTAGGGCACCCCAAGCAAATGGGTTAGATTAGGTTAGAACTGTGACCAACCAAGCGCGAGCCGAATTGGTCGCAATAACTAATCTAGGGCATCCGAAGCAAATGGGTTAGATTAGGTTAGAACTGTGACCAACCAAGCGCGAGCCGAATTGGTCGCAGTAACTAAACTAGGGCACCCCAAGCAAATGGGTTAGATTAGGTTAGAACTGTGACCAACCAAGCGCGAGCCGAATTGGTCGCAATAACTAATCTAGGGCATCCGAAGCAAATGGGTTAGATTAGGTTAGAACTGTGACCAACCACGTGCGAGCCGAATTGGTCGCAGTAACTAAACTAGGGCACCCCAAGCAAATGGGTTAGATTAGGTCAGAACTGTGACCAACCAAGCGCGAGCCGAATTGGTCGCAATAACTAATCTAGGGCATCCGAAGCAAATGGGTTAGATTAGGTTAGAACTGTGACCAACCAAGCGCGAGCCGAATTGGTCGCAATAACTAATCTAGGGCACCCCAAGCAAATGGGTTAGATTAGGTTAGAACTGTGACCAACCAAGCGCGAGCCGAATTGGTCGCAATAACTAATCTAGGGCACCCCAAGCAAATGGGTTAGGTTAGGTTAGAACTGTGACCAACCACGTGCGAGCCGAATTGGTCGCAGTAACTAAACTAGGGCACCCCAAGCAAATGGGTTAGATTAGGTTAGAACTGTGACCAACCAAGCGCGAGCCGAATTGGTCGCAATAACTAAACTAGGGCACCCCAAGCAAATGGGTTAGATTAGGTTAGAACTGTGACCAACCAAGCGCGAGCCGAATTGGTCGCAATAACTAATCTAGGGCATCCGAAGCAAATGGGTTAGATTAGGTTAGAACTGTGACCAACCAAGCGCGAGCCGAATTGGTCGCAGTAACTAAACTAGGGCACCCCAAGCAAATGGGTTAGATTAGGTTAGAACTGTGACCAACCAAGCGCGAGCCGAATTGGTCGCAATAACTAATCTAGGGCATCCGAAGCAAATGGGTTAGATTAGGTTAGAACTGTGACCAACCAAGCGCGAGCCGAATTGGTCGCAATAACTAATCTAGGGCATCCGAAGCAAATGGGTTAGATTAGGTTAGAACTGTGACCAACCAAGCGCGAGCCGAATTGGTCGCAATAACTAATCTAGGGCATCCGAAGCAAATGGGTTAGATTAGGTTAGAACTGTGACCAACCACGTGCGAGCCGAATTGGTCGCAGTAACTAAACTAGGGCACCCCAAGCAAATGGGTTAGATTAGGTTAGAACTGTGACCAACCAAGCGCGAGCCGAATTGGTCGCAATAACTAATCTAGGGCATCCGAAGCAAATGGGTTAGATTAGGTTAGAACTGTGACCAACCAAGCGCGAGCCGAATTGGTCGCAGTAACTAAACTAGGGCACCCCAAGCAAATGGGTTAGATTAGGTTAGAACTGTGACCAACCAAGCGCGAGCCGAATTGGTCGCAATAACTAATCTAGGGCATCCGAAGCAAATGGGTTAGATTAGGTTAGAACTGTGACCAACCACGTGCGAGCCGAATTGGTCGCAGTAACTAAACTAGGGCACCCCAAGCAAATGGGTTAGATTAGGTTAGAACTGTGACCAACCAAGCGCGAGCCGAATTGGTCGCAATAACTAATCTAGGGCATCCGAAGCAAATGGGTTAGATTAGGTTAGAACTGTGACCAACCAAGCGCGAGCCGAATTGGTCGCAGTAACTAAACTAGGGCACCCCAAGCAAATGGGTTAGATTAGGTTAGAACTGTGACCAACCAAGCGCGAGCCGAATTGGTCGCAATAACTAATCTAGGGCATCCGAAGCAAATGGGTTAGATTAGGTTAGAACTGTGACCAACCACGTGCGAGCCGAATTGGTCGCAGTAACTAAACTAGGGCACCCCAAGCAAATGGGTTAGATTAGGTTAGAACTGTGACCAACCAAGCGCGAGCCGAATTGGTCGCAATAACTAATCTAGGGCATCCGAAGCAAATGGGTTAGATTAGGTTAGAACTGTGACCAACCACGTGCGAGCCGAATTGGTCGCAGTAACTAAACTAGGGCACCCCAAGCAAATGGGTTAGATTAGGTCAGAACTGTGACCAACCAAGCGCGAGCCGAATTGGTCGCAATAACTAATCTAGGGCATCCGAAGCAAATGGGTTAGATTAGGTTAGAACTGTGACCAACCAAGCGCGAGCCGAATTGGTCGCAATAACTAATCTAGGGCACCCCAAGCAAATGGGTTAGATTAGGTTAGAACTGTGACCAACCAAGCGCGAGCCGAATTGGTCGCAATAACTAATCTAGGGCACCCCAAGCAAATGGGTTAGGTTAGGTTAGAACTGTGACCAACCACGTGCGAGCCGAATTGGTCGCAGTAACTAAACTAGGGCACCCCAAGCAAATGGGTTAGATTAGGTTAGAACTGTGACCAACCAAGCGCGAGCCGAATTGGTCGCAATAACTAAACTAGGGCACCCCAAGCAAATGGGTTAGATTAGGTTAGAACTGTGACCAACCAAGCGCGAGCCGAATTGGTCGCAATAACTAATCTAGGGCATCCGAAGCAAATGGGTTAGATTAGGTTAGAACTGTGACCAACCAAGCGCGAGCCGAATTGGTCGCAATAACTAAACTAGGGCACCCCGACCAAATAGGTTAGATTAGGTTAGAACTGTGACCAACCAAGCGCGAGCCGAATTGGTCGCAGTAACTAAACTAGGGCACCCCAAGCAAATGGGTTAGATTAGGTTAGAACTGTGACCAACCAAGCGCGAGCCGAATTGGTCGCAATAACTAATCTAGGGCATCCGAAGCAAATGGGTTAGATTAGGTTAGAACTGTGACCAACCAAGCGCGAGCCGAATTGGTCGCAATAACTAAACTAGGGCATCCGAAGCAAATGGGTTAGATTAGGTTAGAACTGTGACCAACCAAGCGCGAGCCGAATTGGTCGCAATAACTAATCTAGGGCATCCGAAGCAAATGGGTTAGATTAGGTTAGAACTGTGACCAACCAAGCGCGAGCCGAATTGGTCGCAGTAACTAAACTAGGGCACCCCAAGCAAATGGGTTAGATTAGGTTAGAACTGTGACCAACCAAGCGCGAGCCGAATTGGTCGCAATAACTAATCTAGGGCACCCCAAGCAAATGGGTTAGATTAGGTTAGAACTGTGACCAACCACGTGCGAGCCGAATTGGTCGCAGTAACTAAACTAGGGCACCCCAAGCAAATGGGTTAGATTAGGTTAGAACTGTGACCAACCAAGCGCGAGCCGAATTGGTCGCAATAACTAATCTAGGGCATCCGAAGCAAATGGGTTAGATTAGGTTAGAACTGTGACCAACCAAGCGCGAGCCGAATTGGTCGCAATAACTAATCTAGGGCATCCGAAGCAAATGGGTTAGATTAGGTTAGAACTGTGACCAACCAAGCGCGAGCCGAATTGGTCGCAATAACTAAACTAGGGCACCCCGACCAAATAGGTTAGATTAGGTTAGAACTGTGACCAACCAAGCGCGAGCCGAATTGGTCGCAGTAACTAAACTAGGGCACCCCAAGCAAATGGGTTAGATTAGGTTAGAACTGTGACCAACCAAGCGCGAGCCGAATTGGTCGCAATAACTAATCTAGGGCATCCGAAGCAAATGGGTTAGATTAGGTTAGAACTGTGACCAACCAAGCGCGAGCCGAATTGGTCGCAATAACTAAACTAGGGCATCCGAAGCAAATGGGTTAGATTAGGTTAGAACTGTGACCAACCAAGCGCGAGCCGAATTGGTCGCAATAACTAATCTAGGGCATCCGAAGCAAATGGGTTAGATTAGGTTAGAACTGTGACCAACCACGTGCGAGCCGAATTGGTCGCAGTAACTAAACTAGGGCACCCCAAGCAAATGGGTTAGATTAGGTTAGAACTGTGACCAACCAAGCGCGAGCCGAATTGGTCGCAGTAACTAAACTAGGGCACCCCAAGCAAATGGGTTAGATTAGGTTAGAACTGTGACCAACCAAGCGCGAGCCGAATTGGTCGCAATAACTAATCTAGGGCATCCGAAGCAAATGGGTTAGATTAGGTTAGAACTGTGACCAACCACGTGCGAGCCGAATTGGTCGCAGTAACTAAACTAGGGCACCCCAAGCAAATGGGTTAGATTAGGTTAGAACTGTGACCAACCAAGCGCGAGCCGAATTGGTCGCAATAACTAATCTAGGGCATCCGAAGCAAATGGGTTAGATTAGGTTAGAACTGTGACCAACCACGTGCGAGCCGAATTGGTCGCAGTAACTAAACTAGGGCACCCCAAGCAAATGGGTTAGATTAGGTTAGAACTGTGACCAACCAAGCGCGAGCCGAATTGGTCGCAATAACTAATCTAGGGCATCCGAAGCAAATGGGTTAGATTAGGTAAGAACTGTGACCAACCAAGCGCGAGCCGAATTGGTCGCAGTAACTAAACTAGGGCACCCCAAGCAAATGGGTTAGATTAGGTTAGAACTGTGACCAACCAAGCGCGAGCCGAATTGGTCGCAATAACTAATCTAGGGCATCCGAAGCAAATGGGTTAGATTAGGTTAGAACTGTGACCAACCACGTGCGAGCCGAATTGGTCGCAGTAACTAAACTAGGGCACCCCAAGCAAATGGGTTAGATTAGGTTAGAACTGTGACCAACCAAGCGCGAGCCGAATTGGTCGCAATAACTAATCTAGGGCATCCGAAGCAAATGGGTTAGATTAGGTTAGAACTGTGACCAACCAAGCGCGAGCCGAATTGGTCGCAATAACTAATCTAGGGCATCCGAAGCAAATGGGTTAGATTAGGTTAGAACTGTGACCAACCAAGCGCGAGCCGAATTGGTCGCAATAACTAATCTAGGGCATCCGAAGCAAATAGGTTAGATTAGGTTAGAACTGTGACCAACCACGTGCGAGCCGAATTGGTCGCAGTAACTAAACTAGGGCACCCCAAGCAAATGGGTTAGATTAGGTTAGAACTGTGACCAACCAAGCGCGAGCCGAATTGGTCGCAATAACTAATCTAGGGCATCCGAAGCAAATGGGTTAGATTAGGTTAGAACTGTGACCAACCAAGCGCGAGCCGAATTGGTCGCAATAACTAATCTAGGGCATCCGAAGCAAATGGGTTAGATTAGGTTAGAACTGTGACCAACCACGTGCGAGCCGAATTGGTCGCAGTAACTAAACTAGGGCACCCCAAGCAAATGGGTTAGATTAGGTTAGAACTGTGACCAACCAAGCGCGAGCCGAATTGGTCGCAATAACTAATCTAGGGCATCCGAAGCAAATGGGTTAGATTAGGTTAGAACTGTGACCAACCACGTGCGAGCCGAATTGGTCGCAGTAACTAAACTAGGGCACCCCAAGCAAATGGGTTAGATTAGGTCAGAACTGTGACCAACCAAGCGCGAGCCGAATTGGTCGCAATAACTAATCTAGGGCATCCGAAGCAAATGGGTTAGATTAGGTTAGAACTGTGACCAACCAAGCGCGAGCCGAATTGGTCGCAATAACTAATCTAGGGCACCCCAAGCAAATGGGTTAGATTAGGTTAGAACTGTGACCAACCAAGCGCGAGCCGAATTGGTCGCAATAACTAATCTAGGGCACCCCAAGCAAATGGGTTAGGTTAGGTTAGAACTGTGACCAACCACGTGCGAGCCGAATTGGTCGCAGTAACTAAACTAGGGCACCCCAAGCAAATGGGTTAGATTAGGTTAGAACTGTGACCAACCAAGCGCGAGCCGAATTGGTCGCAATAACTAAACTAGGGCACCCCAAGCAAATGGGTTAGATTAGGTTAGAACTGTGACCAACCAAGCGCGAGCCGAATTGGTCGCAATAACTAATCTAGGGCATCCGAAGCAAATGGGTTAGATTAGGTTAGAACTGTGACCAACCAAGCGCGAGCCGAATTGGTCGCAATAACTAAACTAGGGCACCCCGACCAAATAGGTTAGATTAGGTTAGAACTGTGACCAACCAAGCGCGAGCCGAATTGGTCGCAGTAACTAAACTAGGGCACCCCAAGCAAATGGGTTAGATTAGGTTAGAACTGTGACCAACCAAGCGCGAGCCGAATTGGTCGCAATAACTAATCTAGGGCATCCGAAGCAAATGGGTTAGATTAGGTTAGAACTGTGACCAACCAAGCGCGAGCCGAATTGGTCGCAATAACTAAACTAGGGCATCCGAAGCAAATGGGTTAGATTAGGTTAGAACTGTGACCAACCAAGCGCGAGCCGAATTGGTCGCAATAACTAATCTAGGGCATCCGAAGCAAATGGGTTAGATTAGGTTAGAACTGTGACCAACCAAGCGCGAGCCGAATTGGTCGCAGTAACTAAACTAGGGCACCCCAAGCAAATGGGTTAGATTAGGTTAGAACTGTGACCAACCAAGCGCGAGCCGAATTGGTCGCAATAACTAATCTAGGGCACCCCAAGCAAATGGGTTAGATTAGGTTAGAACTGTGACCAACCACGTGCGAGCCGAATTGGTCGCAGTAACTAAACTAGGGCACCCCAAGCAAATGGGTTAGATTAGGTTAGAACTGTGACCAACCAAGCGCGAGCCGAATTGG
Source organism: Fissipunctia ypsillon (assembly GCA_947568875.1). Lineage (NCBI taxonomy): Eukaryota > Metazoa > Arthropoda > Insecta > Lepidoptera > Noctuidae > Fissipunctia > Fissipunctia ypsillon. The sequence continues at coordinate 1,571,535 of OX387665.1, read as the reverse complement.
TCGCAATAACTAATCTAGGGCATCCGAAGCAAATGGGTTAGATTAGGTTAGAACTGTGACCAACCAAGCGCGAGCCGAATTGGTCGCAATAACTAATCTAGGGCATCCGAAGCAAATGGGTTAGATTAGGTTAGAACTGTGACCAACCAAGCGCGAGCCGAATTGGTCGCAATAACTAAACTAGGGCACCCCGACCAAATAGGTTAGATTAGGTTAGAACTGTGACCAACCAAGCGCGAGCCGAATTGGTCGCAGTAACTAAACTAGGGCACCCCAAGCAAATGGGTTAGATTAGGTTAGAACTGTGACCAACCAAGCGCGAGCCGAATTGGTCGCAATAACTAATCTAGGGCATCCGAAGCAAATGGGTTAGATTAGGTTAGAACTGTGACCAACCAAGCGCGAGCCGAATTGGTCGCAATAACTAAACTAGGGCATCCGAAGCAAATGGGTTAGATTAGGTTAGAACTGTGACCAACCAAGCGCGAGCCGAATTGGTCGCAATAACTAATCTAGGGCATCCGAAGCAAATGGGTTAGATTAGGTTAGAACTGTGACCAACCACGTGCGAGCCGAATTGGTCGCAGTAACTAAACTAGGGCACCCCAAGCAAATGGGTTAGATTAGGTTAGAACTGTGACCAACCAAGCGCGAGCCGAATTGGTCGCAGTAACTAAACTAGGGCACCCCAAGCAAATGGGTTAGATTAGGTTAGAACTGTGACCAACCAAGCGCGAGCCGAATTGGTCGCAATAACTAATCTAGGGCATCCGAAGCAAATGGGTTAGATTAGGTTAGAACTGTGACCAACCACGTGCGAGCCGAATTGGTCGCAGTAACTAAACTAGGGCACCCCAAGCAAATGGGTTAGATTAGGTTAGAACTGTGACCAACCAAGCGCGAGCCGAATTGGTCGCAATAACTAATCTAGGGCATCCGAAGCAAATGGGTTAGATTAGGTTAGAACTGTGACCAACCACGTGCGAGCCGAATTGGTCGCAGTAACTAAACTAGGGCACCCCAAGCAAATGGGTTAGATTAGGTTAGAACTGTGACCAACCAAGCGCGAGCCGAATTGGTCGCAATAACTAATCTAGGGCATCCGAAGCAAATGGGTTAGATTAGGTAAGAACTGTGACCAACCAAGCGCGAGCCGAATTGGTCGCAGTAACTAAACTAGGGCACCCCAAGCAAATGGGTTAGATTAGGTTAGAACTGTGACCAACCAAGCGCGAGCCGAATTGGTCGCAATAACTAATCTAGGGCATCCGAAGCAAATGGGTTAGATTAGGTTAGAACTGTGACCAACCACGTGCGAGCCGAATTGGTCGCAGTAACTAAACTAGGGCACCCCAAGCAAATGGGTTAGATTAGGTTAGAACTGTGACCAACCAAGCGCGAGCCGAATTGGTCGCAATAACTAATCTAGGGCATCCGAAGCAAATGGGTTAGATTAGGTTAGAACTGTGACCAACCAAGCGCGAGCCGAATTGGTCGCAATAACTAATCTAGGGCATCCGAAGCAAATGGGTTAGATTAGGTTAGAACTGTGACCAACCAAGCGCGAGCCGAATTGGTCGCAATAACTAATCTAGGGCATCCGAAGCAAATAGGTTAGATTAGGTTAGAACTGTGACCAACCACGTGCGAGCCGAATTGGTCGCAGTAACTAAACTAGGGCACCCCAAGCAAATGGGTTAGATTAGGTTAGAACTGTGACCAACCAAGCGCGAGCCGAATTGGTCGCAATAACTAATCTAGGGCATCCGAAGCAAATGGGTTAGATTAGGTTAGAACTGTGACCAACCAAGCGCGAGCCGAATTGGTCGCAGTAACTAAACTAGGGCATCCGAAGCAAATGGGTTAGATTAGGTTAGAACTGTGACCAACCAAGCGCGAGCCGAATTGGTCGCAATAACTAATCTAGGGCATCCGAAGCAAATGGGTTAGATTAGGTTAGAACTGTGACCAACCAAGCGCGAGCCGAATTGGTCGCAGTAACTAAACTAGGGCACCCCAAGCAAATGGGTTAGATTAGGTTAGAACTGTGACCAACCAAGCGCGAGCCGAATTGGTCGCAATAACTAATCTAGGGCATCCGAAGCAAATAGGTTAGATTAGGTTAGAACTGTGACCAACCAAGCGCGAGCCGAATTGGTCGCAATAACTAATCTAGGGCATCCGAAGCAAATAGGTTAGATTAGGTTAGAACTGTGACCAACCAAGCGCGAGCCGAATTGGTCGCAGTAACTAAACTAGGGCACCCCAAGCAAATGGGTTAGATTAGGTTAGAACTGTGACCAACCAAGCGCGAGCCGAATTGGTCGCAATAAATAATCTAGGGCATCCGAAGCAAATGGGTTAGATTAGGTTAGAACTGTGACTAGGGCTTCCATTACGTAATTACGAACCCATTTTAAAGGATTTTCAAATCCGTAACTGATGATGTCAATTCCGTACTTACGTAATTGTTGGTATCATAAATCAATAAAAATAGTACAGCATATTATAATTATAATGTGGCAACACTATACGATATAAGTACATCGAAACATACAAACGGGGGATTCCTCGCAGTTTATTTTATCGTTTATCAAATCTTGCAAAAAATAGTTCTGAGACGTACAGAATAGAGTTCAAATTTATCAACTTGGCGAGTCGGTGGGGCCGGGGAGTCCTTGGCGAAAAGTCCCTACGACCACGGGGAACTACTATGCTTTCTTAACTAAAATGAAAGTGTAGTTTCATTTCTCAATTGTCGGTTGTTCAGTTCGCATCGCTAGACTCTGGATACAGTTGACACTTGATCAGATTACTTAATTGAAAGTTGGTGGTAAATGTGCGCAAATATTAACAATTTGTAGCAGTTGTATCTTTTTCGTGGGTGACTTTGTATGTGTGGAATCTCTTGAAAGGTGTAAGTACTTAAACCAAAGCCTTAATCAAACTTTAAGTATTAAAAGGGAATTAAAAACCCCTTGGAGCATGCATAATTCATACAAAATAATTTGTAAATCAAGCATTTTCTTAAAGTGTATTTATTCCGATTAGATTATAGAATATCTAGGTTTCCAACATTGAGGTTTAAGTCTGGAAGACGACATAATTGCTTTCACAACAGATGGAGCAAGTGTAATGGTCAAAATGGGTAGACATTTTGACGGCCACCACCAGTTGTGTTTGGCTCATGGGATACAACTAGCAGTCCTTGAAGTTTTATATAAAACACAAAAATCTCCAGAACCTGAAGTGCAGGAGGATGTCTCAAATACCGGCGCTGAAGAAGCAGAGGAAATTGAAGAAAATGAGGATGCGTTTATTGTAGAATCGACCAGAGTACCAGAATCGGAATTTTTATACAAAGGTACTATAAAAAAATTAAGAGATCTAATAAAATCTTTTAAAACTCCTCTTTGAAAAACGACTTGTTGCAAAAGTACATTTTAGAAGAACATGGTAAAAATATTGACCTAATACTAGACTGTAAAACGCGATGGAACCGCTTGAAAGATATGGTAAGCCGATTTCTCAAATTAAAATCATGCGTTTTTAAGGCGTTATTAGATTTGAAATCGAATGTAAAATTTACAGACGAAGAGATCCAAGACCTTCACGACATTCATTACAGCTTGGATATAATAAAAACTACAGTTTTTTCATTATGTCGCCGGGATTCAAACTTATTGACGGCCGACGCTGCGCTTCGATTTATGCTGGAGAAACTTGATCTTCAGTCAAAGCATCTCAGTGGAAAACTAGCCACATCTCCTAAAAAGAGAATAAAGGAAAGGCGAACAAATGTATTCGGTGTTTTGCAATATTTGCATAACAATGAGGAATTTTTCAAAACTGCTGCCACTCAATATTTCACGAAACCATCATCGGATGATATACGAATGTATATAGTCGAACTGTTGGAACGGTTGAAATATACACAAAAATGTACAAATTCACAACCACAACCGAGTACATCCGACGCAATTGCCACCAATGACGATGATGACGAGCAGTTGACTATCGCACAACAGTTGGACAAAGAAATAAACAAAGTGACTGTAAATAAACCAATTTCAACAGTAAACACAAATCTCCATTCCATTATTAGGGTAGAAATGTGCATTTACGACAGCGCTGGCGGCGGTCGCGAAGTGTTTTTGACTACAGCGTATAATTATTTGCTTTCGATAACGCCTACAAGTGTTGAAGCCGAGCGAGCCTTTTCATCAGCCGGATATTTTTGTAATAAACTTAGAAGTTCCCTGAGTGACAAAACTTTAAATGCTTTGTCATTTATGAGATCATATTTTCAAGAAGAAAAATTATATTCGGGACGAAAGAATATGGTTTGACTTTCACTTAACTGAAGTGATGTATCTACAATGATAAGTTCCTGAATAAATATTTTTTTGTTTAAATATTGTGTTCATTTTGATAATTCCTTGAATTTAAGATAGTAAATGATAATTGTAAAAATTGTAGATACTTTATCTACAATATTTACCAAAACCATAGTCGATTAAAAAAAAAAGTAGGAAAAAATTACGTAATTACGGAATTGGAGAAAAAAGTTGTGTAATTAGTTACGTAATTGCCATTTTCGTAATTTTGGAAGCCCTAATCCGAGGTGGTCGCAGTTACTTGGCTATTTAGTATTTTTAGGACCCAAAAATTTTTTTTTCTCTGTTTACCTCTGCGATCAGTCCCAGGACTATGAGCAGATTTGTTGTTGGAATTGTTTGTGCAGAGTGGTTTCTCCAGCGAGATTTCCCTTTTTATATTTTATGGTAGCATGTCCTAGTTGGCATTGCCAAGGTCCACTACCGCTAACCTTTTTAGCCGCCTTTTATGGTCCGGCTTTGTAAGCGCTTTCTCCAAAGGATTTGGGTGGTTCTGTAGGCGTGCTCTGTAGCGTTCTGCCCAGTTTTTCGCTTCCTGGTGCACTCCGCGCGATCTACAAAATGGGTCCTCGTGTGTCCTTTAGAAACAAATTCAAAGAAATTGATATACTAACTCTGCCTTCTCTTTATATCTTAGAAAGTATTTTGTATGTTCGCAAAAACTTAGGACTTTTCAAAATAAGAAGCGATTTCCATAATACAGTGTGAGTCTTTATAATCTGCACATATCGAAATGAGGGAATCTATGCTTAATTTTATCGACGGAAAAAATGTTAAAAAAAATCTAAATATTTATTAATATTTTTTAAGGATTTTTAAAAAAAATTGTTTGCTTTTGTGACCCCAGTGTATACAAAACTGTGTAACTTTTAAACTAAACGATTTATCACGATGAAACAAACTCCATAATGTTTGGAAGTAATTAGGTGTCGTCATAAAATAAAAAATATGGAAAAAAAATAGCCATAATCAAATATAAACATTTTTTTTTGGCAAAAATCTGATTTTTTTTCATTAATTTTTACAAAAATTGTAAAATTTCTCAATAACATGCCCCCATCACCTTCTTTTTTTATAACTTTAAGTTATTCTTCATTGTATTAGGAACCTAACGGTAAAAATTGCATGTTTTTAACTCAACCCCAACATTTTTTATCAAATGTCAAAGAAAGGCCCAACGCATAGCTACGCACATTGTTTAGCAGGTAGATAAACTTTTTTTTGTTAACTTTGTTGTGAATGCGCGCGGGTCGTTTCAAAGATGGCACTCCGAACGCGGAATCGTATTGTTCTCATAAGGGTGGTTTGTTTGGGATGATAATTAATGCAAAAGAGTTCAATTGAAACCCATTTATTATTAAATACAAAATTTAATGCATCAGGTTCTCAAAATGTCCACCTCGTTGTTGTAAACACAAAGCCGCGCGAATTAGAATTTGGTGTGTCGCTCTCCTTATCATTTCGGGATCATTGCGAATATCATTCGCACAGTTTATTATGCGGTCACGCAAATCGGCCTCACTGTTGATGGGGGTACTGTAGACGCGTTGCTTCATGGTCCCCCATAGGAAATAATCAAGGGGCGTCAAATCGGGTGAACGCGCAGGCCACCCTACAGGTCCTTGCCGGCCGATCCATTTGTCATGATAATTTTCGTTTAAAAATCTTCTTACATTTGTAGCGTAATGGGCAGGACATCCGTCCATCTGAAGAAACATCCTTTGACGCACAGCCAGTGGGACATCTTCCAATAACTGAGGCATATCATCTCTCAATAGACTTAAAAATCTTTCACCAGTCAACGTTCTCGGCAATATGACTGGTCCAATCAACATGTTATCGATAAGACCAGCCCAAACATTTATCGAAAATCTTACTTGGAAAGTAGATGACCGTTTCAGTTTCGGGTTTTCACCTGCGCGGCACCATCTGTGTAAATTTCGACAGTTAGTAATACCGTCTCTAGTGAATGTCGCTTCGTCCATCCATAGTATTTTTCTTGGAAAGTTTGGGTTTGCTCTGGTTTTTCTTTGAATCCATGTGGACATCACACACCTTGGACGCCAGTCTACGTCTTCATGTAGATGTTGCACCCTTTGATAGTGATAAGGATGCAATCCTTCTTTCTTTAAAATACGCCACACTGATTTTTGGGATATTCCGTGACGAAGAGCCAGTCGTCTAGTACTTATGGATGGATCAGCAAACAAATCACTTAATACTGCTTGTTCAGTAGCCGCATCAATAATTACTTGAGGTGGCTCGCGACGATCTCTACTTGATCCAAGTCCAGTGATCGACAACCTTCTGTGAACTTCCTGGAAATTTCGGGCAGATGGCACTGGTTGCCTGTTAGGATACGCAGCTATGTAAGCCGCGCGCGCAGCTCTGGCACTTCCTTGTCCCACTCCATAATAAAAATGTATGTCGGCGATGTGTGCCGGGGAAAATTCACTTAAACGCGGCATCATGTAGCAGCGAACGAAAGTTATGAAAGTCCAGCGAACGAAAGTACCGAAACACATGTAGCAGCGGCGAATAATTCGGAGCGACTGCCAGTCTGACATCTGTCATAATTCAAGTTCCTTTGGCTGGCCCTACCTCCCCGACCTGCGCACATTCAAAAGAAAGTTTATCTACCTGCTAAACAATAGCTATGCGTTGGGCCTTTCTTTGACAGTTGATAAAAAATGTTGGGGTTGAGTTAAAAACATGCAATTTTTACCGTTAGGTTCCTAATACAATGAAGAATAACTTAAAGTTATAAAAAAAGAAGGTGATGGGGGCATGTTATTGAGAAATTTTACAATTTTTGTAAAAATTAATGAAAAAAAATCAGATTTTTGCCAAACAAAAATGTTTATTTTTAAATGTGGCTATTTTTTTTCCATAATTTTTATTTTATGACGACACCTAATTACTTCCAAACATTATAGAGTTTGTTTCATCGTGATAAATCGTTTAGTTTAAAAGTTACACAGTTTTGTATACACTGGGGTCACAAAAGCAAACAATTTTTTTTAAAAATCCATAAAAAATATAAATAAATATTTAGATTTTTTTTAACATTTTTTCCGTCGATAAAATTAAGCATAGATTCCCTCATTTCGATATGTGCACATTATAAAGACTCACACTGTATAAATACACGTAGTAAACATGAAATTGTGATACCCAAATTTAGATTAACTAAAACAAACAATTCATTTCTTATAAACAGCATCCACTTTTATAACAAGTTGCCAAATTCGGTTACAGAACTTAGCGATGGAAAGTTCAAATCCCACATCTAACGTGTCCTTATTAAAAAAGCATATTATAAGATTAAAGACTACGTTGAAGACAGGGAAGTTTGGCGCTAATTCCTTCTGCACTTGAGGCTTCCCTAGTACCTCATTAACAGCATAACTATTTATGTAAATGTCTATTAACTGCTCCCAAATTACTTTAATTTAATTTATTTTATTGCGTTTATACATGCTTCCATGATATAATCTTTTCATTATTTTACATTATATAGTCTTGTCTTTTAAATAGATTCATTTATATTTTGTGAATGTGAGAACGCTGTAGGAATAGTAGACTGTAGATTTGTAGACCATTTTCTATTTTGTTAAGTACCTGGTACTTGTTGGCAGGCCTACACTGTCCTCACATACTTAAAAATACTGTAATTTCAAAACATTGTAAAAGCTAATTATTTTTAAAAGAGTAACCGTGGAGTTTCTTGCCGGTTCTTCTCCATAGGAAACGACCAATTGGAACCGTGCACCTAGCTTCTGACGTTTCATAAGTGCCCATGTAGGCTTATGTGAAATAAAATATTTTGAATTTGAGTTGTGTTTTGATTAAGGTATTCATGAACCTCACAGTTTCTTGTAAACCATGGTGCATTTGTGATGTTTTTAAGTATAACATTTTGAAATCTTTGGAGCATGTTGATGTTAGAGAGACTAGCAGTACCCCATAGTTGAATGCCATATGACCAAATTGGCTTCAAGATAGTGTTGTACACCAACAGTTTATTGTCTATCGACAGGACAGAATTTCTTCCAAAAAGCCAGTATTCCTGTACTTAATATTGAGCTGATTTCTTTTGGCTTGGATATGTGTCCGCCATGTAAGCCTGCGGTCAAGGTGCATGCCCAAGTACTCCACAGAGTCATTATGTGGAAGTTCGTGATCGCCTAGTATCACAGGCGGACATATACCCTATCACAGACTGAATGTAACCTGGGCTGACTCAGATGCACTTGCTTTTATTCGCCACCTATTTAGCCATTTGAGTACTACTGTTTTGTGTGTGACTACTCTGAAGTATTTTAGAAGCAATATCAGGGTCTTTATGGCTGGCCAAAACTGCTGTATCATCTGCATAAGTTGATGACGATCCGGAGTATGTGGCAGATCTACTGTATATATGGTGTACAACATCGGTCCCAGTACAAAGCCCTGAGGTACTCCTGCAGTTATTTTGTAGAGAGGAGGTAACATCTCTTTCCTTAACTTCGAAAGTTCTGTCGGAAAGGTAAGATACAAGCAGTTCGTAGTACCTACGTGCGAGATAGGGATGTTTTGATCTTACAGAGTAATCCGCGGTGCCATACCCTATCGAAGGCTTGTTGTATATCTAGAAATGCAGCCGAGCAATATTTCTTTTTTTCCAAAGACTGTTATTTTGTCATAGATCCTGTGGACTTGTTCTGTCGCAGCGTGTTTCTGCCGAAACCCAAATTGATGATCAGGTATGATAGACCGATGGAGTAATTGTGGTATCATTCTGTTCAGCAATAGTTTTTCAAATAGTTTAGATGTTACAGGCAATAAGCTGATGGGTCTATATGAGGTTACCTCATGCTCTGGTTTGCCTTCTCTATGGATCATTACTATTTGGGAGACTTTCCATAATAATAATAATCATTTATTTCGAGCAACAAGACTCATAGTGTTAGTAACAATATACTTACAAACTACGTTAGTCACTTACAAATAGACAAAACAAAAACAGAAATAAATTGTGACATCACTGCTGCAAGGTGACAGGCCCAGCCGAAACCTTGCAGCAGTGGTTCACAAACGCACAATCAAGCCTGCTTGCTATCATAGACAGGATGCTGTAGGCGCTACCCCGCACCCCACGCACCAAGGATGCGCACCGCTTCCGCATCATCTTTTTTTTTAATTTTTTTTTTTTTATTTGAGATAGGTTTGCTCTTGACTCTAGTCTAGGTAAGAGAATCATCGTGTTCGTGTAGAAACAGCCCACGTGAGCTTCAGCGAATATCCCTGACGCCCTGCAGTATCGGGGCAACCCCATCAGCATCCTGAATGCTTTATTGTATTGGACGCGAAGGGCGTTACATGATTTTTGAGTATAATGAACGCACAGACTACAAATATAAAAACGACGTGCAATAGACGTGCGTGACTAAATATAATGCGCTTGACCTCATAATAATGCTGGAAAGGGTTTGTTCTTAGTATACCATTATAGAGTGCAGTTAGGAATACAATACCCTTCTTTGGTAGTTATTTTAGGACTTCCTTGGTGATAAGATCGAAATCTGCCACTTTTTTACTGTCTAACTTTATTATTAGAGTCTGCAGTGCTGGGGAGATTCGTCCAGCTTCATGTGACGAGATGACATTATGATATTATTGACATTGTTGACATGAATGATTTTATTAATTGTAATTTTGAATTATGTTATTTTTATGAATGTTTGAAATACTAACATAGATTTAAGACCATGTAACTAATAATTATGGACAAATTAATTTAGTCTGAAATCAAAAGAATTTAATTTAATTTAATTATCTGCCGAAATCTTCCTTGGGAGATCGAATGGGTAGGTCAAGTTGGTATGGCTGATTTAATATGGCTTCAATATCAGAGTCGTCGGAACCAGGCTCTGCCTCCTTTGGTATGAACACTTTCTCTAAGTGCGTTGCAAATGCATCTGCTTTCTGCTCGCTAGTTCTCGCCCATCGTCCATCATTCAATTTAATTGGTGGTTTTACACGTTGTAGCCGATTTATGCCACTATTAGCCTTCCACATGGAATAGTTTGTGGCTTTTGTGGCTGTCAGGGACTCTAATTGTGCATTTAAAGTTGCATTTTCAGCTTGGACAATTGCGTTTTTAAGGTCTACAATTGCTTTGTTCTGAGCAGTCTTGTCTTCTCTGGCCCTAGACGTATGCCAGACTCGTCGCAATCGTCACTTTTCCTTGATTTTAATTCTAATTTGCCCGGGGATAGTAGGGTGAGAACGCGAGTTCAAGATGTCTGGAGCTGATTGCCAGCACGCAATCTGTATTGTGTTTGTCAGGCATTTAGCTGCAGATTCAATATCATCTTTTGTTTTTAAACTTATTTTCAGGTCTAATTTGTCTTCTATTAATTCTCTAAATGTCTCCCAGTCAGTTAACTATTGTACAATTTCGGGTTGGTTTCATAATGTAGGATAGTGGTACTAATAGTTAGTGGAACCGGAACATAGGACCCTAAAATAGGAGTTTTTGAGGCTCACAAAAAGAGGCACCATTTGTTATATTAGAGAGTACAATAATTCCCATTAATAATTGCCATTTTGCTTTCCTATAAATATTTTTAGGAAAGCAAAATGGGAATCACCCAAGGTTCGATTAAATACATGCCATAAAAAAATCTAAATATTACCTTCATTTCCATATTCACTGCATCTTCCGGGGCCAGAACTATGAACGGCGTCGATTCGAAACTGAACGCTAAACCGAAGTAGGAGTATTTCTTTATTTCACTCATGAACACCTCCCACGAGTACACCTTGTCGGGGTCAGTGCCCAGAGCTCTGATCTGAGTGGACAGCACCTCATAGTAGTACTTCAACAACTCGTCATAATGTTCCTCTCTCAAGTCCTGAGAGGTACACGCATATATCACGAACGACAAGTCGAGCACGAGCGAGGCACATCTACACAGTTGAAAATCTATTATTTTTGCGTCAACTGGACGTCCTCCCGCGTATTTGTAGAGGAAATTGTTCGTCCAAGAGTCTCCGTGTGAGATCACACCCCCATCCGTAGTCTTAGTAGCGGCGGCGACCATGTCCAGATACCTCTCGGGGACGGCAAACTTTTTAATCTTTTCCACGTATATAGAATCTGGATACTCTTTTTCTACCGCATCTATCGCTATTCCTGAGATTCTTTTCCAAAATCTTGAATACCAACTCCATAGCCGATCGTGATAGTACAGCTCTGTCACTTGCCTCCTTATCTCATCGAACTCTTCGGGTTTCTGGTCTTTCATGGCGAAGGACAGAGCGTGGAACTGTGCCAGCACTTTGAAAGTCAGCTTGCAGTGTTCAAAGTCGATGCCTTCCTGCCGCACGGCGCTTCCGAAATTTTCTACGTTCGCGTCCTCCAGACATAGCACATCGTTGGTCCCGTCGGAGTACGTCAGAAACAGCTTCGCATACTTATCAAAAGGGTCCTTCACATCTTTCGTAGACTGGAATGCCAGTAGAGCTGGTAGAACTTTCTCGTAGAAATTGATTTCGTTTTTAAAGAACTCGTGGCTTCTAAACGTCAGCCTTCGAGAAACGCTTTTGGGAATGTTCTTGAGTATAACTTGGATGTGACTGGGGACATTGTTTTGATTAACGCCATGAATCCTGATGCGGATCAGTTCGCTTAGGTAGGAGTCACCTTTGCCTGTTTCGCTCACGTACTGAAACAAATAATTTGACATTTATTTAGCATGCAAAATACAATACCACATTAACGATTACGTTTCATAAAAACAAAACATCATTAACAAAGTTTGAATGTCACAGGAAGTTCGGCTTTATGTTCGGGAAGCAGAGTCTCCAAAAGCTCCCGAATATAAAGGCAAAAACTATTGTAGCAGTATCGTAGTCATGTCCTCAAGTTAAAGGGGAAATCTACAAGTCCGCGATAAGGCCTCTCGTACTGTCTGGATCGGAATGCTTCGCCGTGAAGAAGACAGAAGAAAAAAGATTGTGAATGTTGAGATGGATGTTTTGGAGTGACGAGAATAGATAAAGTAAGAAATGAGTATATAAGCGGAAGTTTGAAAGTGGCGCCAGTGACAGAAAAGTTGAAATGGAATCGTTTGGTGTGGTCCGTACCAAACCAAACGATTTCCTTTGGATCATTCTCAGGGATTCTCAGGGAGGAAACGTATGTGACTAAAAGAGTGATGAATATAAACGTTGATGAATAGGAGGAAGGCCAAAGAAAAGATGGATGCATTGTGTGAGGAATTATAATAAAGAGGAGGGAGTGAATGATAGCGTGACGGTTGTCAGGGAGAATGGAAAAAGAAAACGTGTTGCGCCGACTCCACGTCACATGGGACAAGGGCAGGAAGATGACGATGATCGTAGTCATGACGCTAACTGGAGTCATTGCGCACCGCTAAGCCTTGTGTTCACCAAAGTTTAAATCAACTGTTTAGATATTTAATCAGTTCTATATTTAAAATACCTAACTGGTTGTTTGAATGTTGGTGAACACAGGCCTAACAGTGCTAACCTTCAGAACCCAAGTGGTGAGCACGAAGAGAATATACCAGTTTTACGTCGTGTTGCTGACATTTGGGGTACCTACTACCTAGTGACTTCACTAGCGACACTCCATTTTGCGTAAAATGAGAGAGAGGTGGGGAAGGAGACATGCAGTGCCGACGACAAGTGCTGGAGGATGATGACTCATTTGTGTCCAGTATGTAAACAAGAGTACTTATTTGGTAGTGCCAGTAGCATACCGAAAGTTTGCCGCTTGTCACAGCCAGTCGAATTACGTACAGCGGATTTGGTAACTATGAGTGACACAACATGTCAAAAATTACGCGTCGTATTTCCTATAAACATACAAATAGGACGTTGTTGCTGAACTTCCGATCGAAGTTAAAGTTACATGCTCTGTGATCGAAGTATTTTGACGCTCAATTTAAAATGTATTGCAGACGTTAAGCCTGTTAAGAGGCCTGTCACATTTTGACACCTCTCACTCACACGGGACCAAATTCTTAAAAATGTTAAATAAAAAGAGCTTTTTTGAAAACTGTAATCAATTGGCAAAAAAATAAAGAATATTAATTTAATAGGTAATTTAAAAACACATTTTTAAAAGAATAACAAATAGATACAACAATACCAACAACAACAAACAATACAACAATTAAAAAAACAAACAACAACAACAAAACGACAACAACAATACAACAACAACAATAACAATAGATTATAATAAGATATGAGATGAGTTTATTAGATAACACATGTGTTTTTAATAATTATCTATTAAATTAATATGATTTATAAGTTCGCCAACTGATTACATTTTTCAAAAAAGCATCTTTTCATTTAACATTCTTAAAAATTTGGTCCCGTGTGTGAGCGAGAGAGGTGACAAAATGTGACAGCCCTCTTAATCTTCAGTCGCATATTTGGACGTAGTTATGCTATAACGTTCCAATCCACACGCAGGTCGAACTGAGTAAATCGCGTTTTTGTAATTTTGTGGTACGCTTTTTTTTGGTAGCGAGTACAACTAAGTAGTATGTACCACTTCAACTAAATAAATAAACATTATTTTATTATATACTTGTCATTAAAATTTATTAATATTTATCATACAAATTATGAAAAAAATGCACTTGGAACGTTTTTGAAAAAAGGCTTTTTGTATGGAAGTAGGTTTTAACTTAATTTGCAAAAACGTCCCAATATCTGAAAATTGCTATATTTTGGTAGTTAATGTATATTTTTTCTAAAACATAAGTATAACAATGAAACAACATTATTAAAAAAATATTTATTAAGAAATAGTTGTATCAAAGCATGGAAAATCATCACAATTTATTCATCATCCAGATCGAAATCCAGCTCCTTACCAAATCCATCGACATCGTCAATGGCGTCATTAGACGCTTTCAATGTTTTATAGAAACTAAGGCAATCTGCTGGAATAAACTTGAAAACAGATCGTAAATCAGCCAATTTAACTGGAGCAATGGGTTTCCCGTTAGGCCATAACTGTTTCAGATCAGATCTATGTATAGTCGAAATCTCTCCCTTTGTCGTTTTTTTAATGTTAAGTTCGTTATAATCCTCATCAAGGGACGTTTTCATAAAAATAGGAGGGAGGGAAATAGGATGTCACTTTTTAAGATTTAAAATTAGTTATTTTTAAAACGTTCCAAGTTGAATGGATCATTATTTTTATTTTATTCAGTCCAAAACGAATTAAAACAGTACGATCCAAATGTAATGTCACTTTATAAGATTATAATTAGATCTTTTGGTTCGTTTTATCATTTAGACCGCTTAATTATTTCAATAGTTATTGTTGTAAGAGAGTCAGTGTCTTCAGCACTAGATAGGACGATCCAAAATACCTAGCTTGGGCTCAAAAACTCAATTTTGACCACCTTGTGGATTGGAACGTTATAGCATAACTACGTCCATTTACGCGGCGTTTTGTTACATGCGCGTTGTCTGCGTGTCGACGGCCACGCGACGGCGCATTTTCTGTCTTGAAAAAGCAGCGCTAGGTGGGTTTGAAGCGCGTAAACGGGCGTAGACGGCGGGAAAATAAACCGCCGTGTGCATAAGTGCCCTAAGGCACACGACTTACCTCCCAGTGTGTGAACGTGTGCGTTTCTTTGAACCAGTGCGTGAGTGCCTCGCTCAGTTTCTCATTGGTCAGCGCGGGCGACACATGTGTCAATGTACTGAAATCGTCTGGCATGGTGCGTTAATTCTGAAAATCATAATATTCTCTGTGATTACCAGTGATAGGAATAGGTAGTGCTAATTTGCCTAAACTTCGAGGAAGGAAGTAACATGGAGTAGATAATACCTCCTCTAAAATCCCGGAATAATTTTAATGACGTTTAAATCCTGGGATTTAAAAACCACGAATTATTTATTGGACTTTATTTATAGATAGATAGAATAGTCTTTACTATGTACACCATAAAAATTACATATACAGGGTGTTTGGTAGAACGTTGAACATACGAAAATGGTAGTTAGTTGGGGTCATCTGCTACCCACTTGGCCCAAATTATTTGACCTTGGCCCCACTGTTTTTTTTTATACTTTTTCTTAATTTTACAGAAAATTACCAGTTTTTTAACTTTAAATTCGAATATCTTTTTTGCGATGGGTAAAACAGGCAGGATGTTGTTTTGTATTAATGTCTAATAATAGCAGACTCTCATAAAATTATTGTTTGGTACAGATGTTAGTAGGAAAAAAAGTTTAGAGTCTTTAAATGTGCAAAAAGATGTAAAAAAATACTTAGAGCATAACTTTGACTTGCATTAAAAAAAAACTATAAGCGATCGAGAACTTAGGATTACATCAAAATATCTCTGCTGTATGAGCTTTCTAACGGTATGTAATTTACATTTATTAAAACAAAAATTCAGGACTTATTTGACAATTTTATCAAGTAGGAGGTTTTTGACGAAACAGAAAATTAAAATGTTTTGCGAAATTTAAAACTGTAAAGTTGTCAAAAAATGTAGCAATCAATTTAAATGAGGGGATTACTTAAATTACCCATTCAAAGGGCTTTTTTCTGTTACCTAAATGTCAGTGGGTAATAAAACAATTAAATTACATTTAAATGAATTTATTCAATTAAGTAATTGCTCAAATTGACGCCCTCCATTTTCAATGCACGCGCGACATCTGCGTTTTATTTCAACGGTTGTCGTCCGCAGCAGCATCTCTCCCCTCATCACTTGGAATGCAGCATTAATTCTGTTGATTAATTCTTCACGCGTTTCTACTTCCGTGAAGTAGACAAGTTCTTTGGCTCTTCCCCACACGTAAAAGTCGAGCGGAGTGAGGTCGGGTGAACGCGGAGGCCATGGGGTTGGTCCGCCTCTGCCAATCCACGGATTGGGGAAACAATTGTTTAGTAGCTCGCGTACGCTCAGACTCCAGTGAGCTGGGCAGCCATCATGCTGGAACACGATAGGCCTGTCTTCATCAAATGCTTCTTGTAGCAATGGTGGTAGATCGTTGATCAAAAAGTCTAAATAATTGCTCCCATTAAGATGTTCGGGCAAAAACTGGGGCCCTATGAGTCTATTTCCAATCACTCCGGCCCAGACATTGACTGAAAATCTTCTTTGGAACCCTCTTCGTCTCTTCGTATGGGGGTTTTGATCTTTAGGGGCCCAATGATGCAAATTATGCAAGTTGGTAATCCCTTCTCTATCGAACTTAGATTCGTCCATCCACAGTATGCTCGCAAAAAGTTGACATCTTCTACATCAGTATGCAATTAGTGTTGGCGCGTCCATACGCTAACAACATGTCAGCGTATTCTTCACTGGTAAAGGTAGCCATTTTTCACCAAGAAAAACGTAATAGCGCACAGGAACAAGAAACTTAACAGTACAGTAACAAGAAACTTAACAGACAGATAACACAACAAGTAATTAACAAAACGACTCGGAACGAAAACAGAAGTGACGGGCACAAACGATCGCAGAGGCAGTTAAGTTTCGACTGATTCAAATTATTCAAAATCATCGTTTTGGCCTCTTCAGCGGGCCCAGCCGGGAGTGAAAGAGAAAAAAACATGCCTTATGACTGCGCACGAGTGAGACAAAATGTTTACCTGCTTAGTAACAAAATGTAAGTGGTTTAGTTTTCCTAGAAATTTCGCAACAAAGGAGTCTGTGCAGTGACTGGTAACAGAAAAGTCCCTTTGAATGGGTAATTTAAGTACTCCTCTCATTTAAATTGATTGCTACATTTTTTGACAACTTTACAGTTTTAAATTTCGCAAAACATTTTAATTTTCTGTTTCGTCAAAAACCTCCTACTTGATAAAATTGTCAAATAAGTCCTGACTTTTTGTTTTAGTAAATGTAAATTACATACCGTTAGAAAGCTCATACAGCAGAGATGTTTTGATGTAATCCTAAGTTCTCGATCGCTTTTAGTTTTTTTTTTAATGCAAGTCAAAGTTATGCTCTAAGTATTTTTTTACATCTTTTTGCACCTTTAAAGACTCTAAACTTTTTTTCCTACTAACATCTGTACCAAACAAATATTTAATGAGAGTCTGCTATTATTAGACATTAATACAAAACAACATCCTGCCTGTTTTACCCATCGTAAGTAAAGATATTTGAATTTAAAGTTAAAAAACTGGTAATTTTCTGTAAACTTAACCTCTCGAATGTCTTATGTTACACAGTGCGACATAAGAAAAAATGCTCCAAGTGTCTTAAGTCGGACAGTTACACTTAAGGGCTTGGTCAGGATTGGTCGCTAATTTATACTTTGTTTTTATCTATTTAACGGTATAATCTTCGTTTTTCTGAAGGCCTACCTAACGTAATGTCATAATCGTAAAAGCGTTGACATTGACGTCTTGTGTGTGTACGGAGGTCGACATCCGAAAGGACCAATGTTAAAGATGAGGATGGCTAGATACTTAAATAAATGGAAACACATTCACTTTTTCACTTGTATTTTCTGAGACGCTTTTTCACAGTGACGTTAGTAAAAAAGAAAAGAATAAATATCAAAAAGAAACATAAATATGAATATAAAAAGGTTGGTTGCTGGTCGTCAACATGGCCCCCGACGGTGTGAAGCACCAATTTACTGGCCGGCGAGCAGCAACACCACCTTGCGAGTGGGTCGACGCAGCACGCCCCCCTTCGTTGCGACATCTACTACTCTCACTATCCCGTCCCTCCCCGGGTGCACTGTCGTGACTCGCCCTCGAGGCCATTGGTTCCGAAAAAGTAAAAAAAAAAACGGTGGGGCCAAGGTCAAATAATTTGGGCCAAGTGGGTAGCAGATGACCCCAACTAACCACCATTTTCGTATGTTCAACGTTCTACCAAACACCCTGTATAAATGTGTGTGTGTAACCCTAAAAATGTTATGATTTTTCAAATCAATAATTTGTAACTACAAATAAAGTCCGATAAAAAATTCGTGGTTTTTTAATCCCGGGATTTAAACGTCATTAAAATTATTCCGGGATTTTAGAGGGGGTATTATCCACTCTATGTTACTACCTTCTTCGAAGTTTAGGTAAATTAGCACTACCTATTCCTATCACTGGTGATTAGATCCATTATACATATTTATATTACCTAAAAAGAAAGAAAGAAAGATTTTTTTCTTTGATTCTGCACTAATAGGATCCACATTATAAAATAAGAATAAAAAACAAGCTGCACACAATACTTCAATACAAGTTAATTTTAAAATGTTGCCTATGTGATGACTTTGTTGTTCTATCACCAACTTAGGTTTAACTGAAGAACATTGGTGACAGAATCAAGATTAAATTATAGAATGTTTTGGCTACAGCTATATAAATTAAATAAAAGTAATTTACTAAGCATATAATATATAATATTCATAGCCCGAGTCATCACATGAGTAAATTAAGACACCAAGGTACTCTTTCATCATTTCGAATATTGAGTTATGGAATCGGGCATTACTTTGTGGAAATCCATGACAGTGAAATGTTATTTAAAAAACATTTTTACATAACATTTTAATTTGGAATATTCTCATTTCTGTTACAAAACTTTTTTGCTTTTGTGATATAGTTCTGGTTTTAGAGAAGGACTTAGTGGCCTAAAATACAAGATCCGGCTTGGTTTATTTGTGAATTTCTGATAAATAAAATATTTTTACCTATGATGTAATAAATATAAAGGATATTAAACATCTCAGTGGATCAGAGTTTAATATTTCATTTGTAAGAGAAAATACATTTTGTTAAATTTTAGTTGTTACAAACAAGTTACAAGGCTATTTGACAATGTGAAAAAAAAAATACAATTGATGTATCATCTGTTTTTATAGCAATTTTATTGTAAATAGCACTACACCTTGGAGTAACCCTATAATTATTATAATATTGTCTGGCCCTGTTATCCACATCAACACTTTCGGCAATAACATTGTATCAAACCATGTTACTACTTACTTGATGTACATTAGAGGATACATGTTATAAAGGAATTAAAGGTCAAGAGTAGGCCCATTAACTACATAAATAAAATATCTAACAAAAGGGACATGGTTGACTAGTTTTTAAACCTATATTTCGATCATAATAATATTTATTGAACATAATCAAGTTTAAAATAATTAACTAACGGGTAAATATTAGATCCTTATTCTAAATCACTGAATGAAAGTGATGGCTTCTTTTTAATTGTTCAATGAAGCATCTTTTTAAACTAGAGGCAATATAATACTCGCTTTCTGAGAAATATTGTGAAAGTAAGAAATTATACATTCTTAAAATACCTAGACCCACCCAGTATTATGTAGCAAAACTACTGGCAGATATAATACTGCCACGTATTATTCATGATTTTTAGAACCTATTTTGTTACATGCGAATTGCTAATAGCGGAGTGCGAGTTTCCATTAAATAATTAAGTACTTACTATCCAGGGATATTACAAACTTAAATAGGTAAAATTAAAATAATACTATAAAACACTTACCGATGGATCGTGGATAAATTATCTACTTTATATAGTGTATTATCTATGATATTATCTATGAAAAACTGCACACAATTCTGTTTTTTCTCTAGCTGCTCTAGTTTGAAAGTTCAAAAATTCGACAAAAGCGCGCGTATTAATCAATCTTTTTAATTTGATAATGTGAAGACTGAGATAAAAAAGCGCTCCTAATAAGCTACGCGCGATCTATCGTGCGGGTGCATAAAGATAACAGCAAGGCGAAATACGACTGTTTATACATACAAAATAAAAATAACATATTGCATTAAATTTGACGTCTACGTGTTTTGTTGTGACATTTGATTTTGACAATGACAGCGGCATGACAAACAAGAAACAGTGCTACCAAGTTCTAAAAAGGTTTGCCGTAGTGTTGCCGTAGCCACAAACCATACACGGACACACTAAACAATAATATTGCTCAAAAAGAGTCTGTACGAGTCATGTATCGTACTTACATGGCACGCACGCATTGCATAAATCAGTACTTTTCCGTCGCCTTACACAAATTATAGTGTAAAGCGACAGTACACAATCAGCGTTCAGTCGGGACATTTACACAACGTTCTTATAGCATTATTTTAGTTACGTGGTAGCTAAAACTATTCATTAAACCATCGTCTTTGGCTATTCGTGACTTTTAATTTCAAGATAATATCCAAGGTGTTTGCGACCCATTTAGCAGCGCATACAGAGACCATGATCTTTCATCTGGTGCGCCACACCAAATGAGTTGCAATAAAATATTTGCGCACGAGATGAGTGATGGACAGAACCTCCAGCTAAAGTCCACTAAACGAATAACAGCGAATAGCTCTATTATTATTAGATTATTTTGTAACATGAACATCATATAATTTTAGGTGGTTTGTAATAGCCACGTAACGTATGTACTACGTAAACTGTCAAACGATCTTTAACAATGTTGTTTTTATTGAAGCACTAAGTTATGTAATGAAATACGTAATACACTTCTGGACACATCTATTGGCCCACCTTAGAGTTTAGGTTTCGATGGCCCCTACCGAAATATGATTGCTAGATTGAACAAAAACTGTTGATGCAGTTTTAAACCTGATACATTTTACCATCTTTTTCGATCGTATTGTTTTAAATTTGAATTCAGAATACCATACGACATGGAGCTACGCCTAACAAGTCGGATATGCGCCTTGTTAAAGGCAATTGATTTTTGAATGAAAAACATGTTTTATCAAATAAAGGTTTAATTTAATAACGCGTGTTGCCTCCATGGGCATCTACCACAGCTCTCATACGATTAGGCATAGAGTTTATCAACCGCTCTATGAAATTTTGAGGGATCATCTCCCATTCCTCTTCTATGGCAGTTTTCAACTCCTGCATCGTCTGGGCAACTGGCTGACGAGCACGTCACGTCTTTTTAGCTCGTCCCACATGTGCTCAATGGGGTTCATGTCTGGGCTTCTGGCTGGCCAGTCCATAACTGTGATGTTCACATCCCGAAGATATTCCCTGACGATGCCGGCCGCATGGGCTCTTGCATTATCATGCATAAAAAGGAAATTTGGGCCCACATAGTCCGCGTATGGTATCACGTGAGGTTCTAAGCACTCACGAATGTACCTTTCAGCATTTAATGTTGGCAGCCGTGGTCCTGTAACAACCTCAAGTTGAGTTTTGCCGCTCGCGGATATACCGCCCCAGACAGTCCATGAGCCACCGCCATAAGCAACCCTCTCTTCAAAGCAGCATTGTGCGAAACGCTCTCCCTTACGCCGGTAGACCTTCTTCCTTCCATCATTGCCATGTAACACAATTTTAGACTCATCAGAAAAGAGTACACGGCTCCAATCTTGCTGTGTCCAATTTAAATGACTGCGTGCGAAATGAAGGCGCGCTGTTCGGTGGGCTCGCGTTAGTTTGGGCCCATTAGCTGGCTTGTGTGGTACCATATCGCGTTCTTTTAACCTTCTCCGAACAGTTCGAGCGCTCACAGATACTCCGTGGAAGTCGCAAAGTTGGTTTTGTATCTCAATGGAGGTAAGGTGACGATTTCTCAAGCTGGTCGTCACGATGAATCGATCCTGCCTTTCAGTTGTGACCCGAGATCGTGGCCTTCCTTGGCGACGAACAAAGCCGCCAGTCTCTAGGTACCTCCGATAAACATTTCGGACCGCAGATCGACTTAAATTAAGTTGAGCACTCACGTTTCTTTGGCTGTGTCCGGCCTGAATAAGTGCCACAGCTTGGGCGGCGACTTCAGGTGAAGTATCCATAGATTATTGATAGAACCTCACCTTAATGTTAAGAATAAGTAAAGTTTGTTGCAAAACCAAAGATATCAATCACTTTTTCAAGAATTAAATCCAAGTAAACCAATAAAACCAAGTTTTCTTAGTATTCGATTGTTTGATATCAACAAACAGGCTCCAAATTGTCTTTTGTTTCTTTAATGTGTCTTTAATAAAATGTAATTCTGTGTTCGAAATTCAAAAAAAGACTATTGAATGAAATTGTGAATGTGCCAGGTTCAAAACTGCATAAAAACTTTTTGCTCGACCTAATATAAAATTTTAGCTAGGACCAAACGAAACTGAAAATACAAGGTGGGCCAATAAATGTGTCCAGAAGTGTAATAACATTTATTTACCTCTTAAATATTCACTACACCATAAATGAAGAGTCTTAGCGCTTAAAAAGCCTCGACCTCCACACTTTCGCGGGATATACAGTCTCATCACCGATGACCGTGGGCGATGCATTCGATATGCAGTCAGCAGCGTACGGACCCCCCTATCCAGGGCGTCGAGTTCGGTCTGAGTCGATTTGAGTATGCCGAAAGAGTACATCAAAACCGGCATGATCCAACCGTTGAAGGCACGCACCTTGTTTCCGCTTGATAGAAAACTATTAAATGCTTTGTTCAGGCGGCCAAAAAAGCGCTTCTTCAACGATTGCTTCGTGTCAGTAATATTGACGCCCAACGCTTCCGACATACCCAAATGCTAGTAGGTTTCGGTTGAGGAGAGGGATCTAAGGTGTGTGGAATCCGAGAGTTGGGTATCCTCGGATTCCATAATCTCCCCTCGCTGTACATGCATGACTGCACATTTGTCCACACCAAATTCCATCTTGATGGCGCTGCTGAAGGTTTCTGTTATCTTCAGTAGCTCCATCAGTCGCAAATTGTTGGGGGCAAAGAGTTTCAAGTCATCCATATAGAGGAGGTGAGATATCACTTGACCACCTCTTCTCAACCTATAGCCTACACCTTAATCCTCCAGATGTGTGCTTAGAGGATTCAAGGCTAAGTAAAAACAAATGCAAAAATTCTTTTTGCATTTGGAAGCCCAATTTTCGATGATAGTTATAGGCTATTTAAGATCACGCTAAAGAAAAAAGTCAGAAAGAACACTATGCGAAAACTACATAACAGCGCGGGAGGGCGATTCAACGCGACGGCACAGATTACCAGATAAATCACTCCATACAAAATTTTCAATACCTACTGCTATAACCCTACGGCTACCCTGTCGCGCTAGCGCGAACTACACTTCGCGCGCTCTCACTCGCACACCGGTCGACGTCTCGCTGTACAACAGACTGCGCGAAGTTCGCGATATCACGACAGTGTAGCCGTAGCCTACACCTTCAAGCCGCTAGACGCTGCGAACGAAAATGTACCTAACCTTACAAGCGTAAAGTGAGTTTTGCTTTATAGCTGTGCGCCGCCACGTGGTTATTATGAATTGCCAGGGCTGCCTTTTTCGATAAAGATGTCAGTAGGTATTTGTAGTAGGCCTACCTACACTTTATGAAATAAAATAAAAAGCTTTTTAATGTTTTAGCAAGTTTAATTGTTAAAAATACTTATGAAAGACCGAGGAATATTTTTATGCTAGGTAACTATTTAGTATTCTGTGACCACATCCCGAAACGTAAGCTACACATCGTACGCAACGTGTAGTACCTAACTATTTAATAATCAGTGACGTTACCACCCCGCATGGTCACGAATACGAATGAAATACGAAATGGAGGAAACTGAAAACATAATTAATTGATTTGTTCCTTCATTTACACAATTAGCGTAATAGGTACCTAACTACTATGCTTCTACACTATGAACAAACCTACGCTGCCTGGCGCCATATTGCGACGTCATGCACGCTTTTCTGACACTTGCACGCTTTTAAATAAACAATAATCGTATGAACATTAATAAGATAATAACAATAATAAATATTATTGAAAATGAATTTGCACAAACTAGATCTTTGCTAAACGTAATTTTCTAATGACAGTTGGCAAAATGAGGTCACTGACCTTTCTATTCTTATCTCAGACGCATAGTAATTACCTACCTACCAATAAAACACGAAACATGCAAGTTTAAACAATTTACGTAATTAAAAAACGATAGTAAAACTGTATCAGCAGGTAAACTGAAAAAAAGATAAGTTTTTATCTCTTCTCTTGTCATAGGAAGGTGAAATGCTATTATCACTATTTTAATACTTACATATTTTTTTGGTGGCTAATCTATACTAGTAATAAAAAACGGTAAAAGTTTGTTTGTAAGTTTGTATGTAGAGGGTAATCTCCGGAACTAATGATTAAATTCTGAAATTTTTTTCATTGGTAGAAAGCTACATTATTCCCGAGTGCTTTAGGCTATAAATTATATTTTATACCATGCATATTATCCGTGCTATCACAATTTATAAAACGACACGTTGTGCACAATTTCTAAGCAGTAATCTAACAAAAACTACTAGGCTTGCATGCATTCAAGATAGTATTTCAATCATTAGTATTATTATCCCAATATTAGGATTTGGATTATATTTGGCACACAGATAGTTTATGACCTGGATTTAACACCTAGGATACTTTATATCCCGGTAGTACGTTGCTTGCATACAAGTCGGTATTCTGTTCACGACACGATATATTGTGCACAAATTCTGAGCAGTAAACCTAACAAAAACCACTAGGCTTGCATAAATTCACGATAGTAGTTACATTTCCTGTAAATATTACGCGCGCACGAAGTCGCGGCCAAAAGCTAGTAAGATTATAAATGGGTACTGAATTAAACAGTAAATGGGGACATTCCCAACCAGAGAGGAGCTTGTGGATAAATAATAACAGCCGCAGTGTCCGTGGATGGGTGACCATCCATTACAAATAGCGACCCCTCAGTGCCTCGGAAAGCATGTTCAACCATCGGTGCCGACTGTCATTTGTAGATCTTTGTCGGTAGTTACGGGTAGCCAGAAGTCCGAAAGACTGGCAAGCAGTTTTACTAAGGGGTATCGTATACCCAGTAACTGGGTTGTGGAGGTCAGATAGGTAATTGTATTGACTTTTAAAATCTATCTACTTTAGCGTTATCAGATCGGACTGAAGTGGTTGGGAATGTCCCCATCATCATCGACCTAGCCTTTTCTCAACTATGTCAGGGTCGGCTTCCAGTCTAACCGGATGCAGCTGAATACCAGTATTTTACATAAAGCGACTGCCTATCTGACCTCCACAACCCAGTTACTGGGTAATACGATACCCCTTGGTAAGACTTGTGGCGGCATTGCCACAATGGAACGCGTCACACTGACGTCACGCAAAATCCTGCATCGCGCAAACAGAGTTTACCGCGCGACTAGCATATATACAACATCCCGACATCAACCGTCGGGCAGTAGCCCACCAGACACAACACCCGTCTGGTCGGAGGATCCTCCCTTTTCTATGGAGGATGAGTGAACTTTACACCCTGTTCCTCATGCCTCTATACTGGTGACCCCGAACATGAACGTCAGCACAGCCTTCGTGCAACTACTACAGCGTGACGTCATCAGCATCACTTCCTCGAGCTTTCGAGCAGCGAGTCACACAGCCAGCCAGCACCCACGGCTACAACGGGTATCCTGACCACCAGCATGCAGCGACCGCGCATACCTGGTCATCACCCTCAGCCTCATCAGCAACCTTGGCACAGCACACTGCACTCTCGGCCGGTCAACAAGCAGAGCCCTTCAAACCTCTCCTGGTCGACGCCAGCAGTCAGCCTCAACCCGGCGCTGTACCACATCCAACGCACTGGAGCATAACGCAGCGCCACCCCGACTCACTGGGGGCATCTCCGCAGACAGTTCCGACTCACCGCGAACTATGCGGCACCCGGTTCCGACTCATTGGAACCTCAACTGGCCCTGGCAAGCATCGCAAGATACACGACTCAGCCCACTATCGACCTCCGGTCTCCGGAGGGGAGTGATGTGGCGGCATCGCCACAATGGAACGCGTCACACTGACGTCACGCAAAATCCTGCATCGCGCAAACAGAGTTTACCGCGCGACTAGCATATATACAACATCCCGACATCAACCGTCGGGCAGTAGCCCACCAGACACAACACCCGTCTGGTCGGAGGATCCTCCCTTTTCTATGGAGGATGAGTGAACTTTACACCCTGTTCCTCATGCCTCTATAGACTGGTTGTCAGACTTTCGGGTTTCTGATGACCCTTAACGACTGTCAAAGATCGGATCGGAGAATAACAGCCAGGACCAACGGCTCAACGTGCTTATCGAGGCACGGAGGAGTCTCGGTATGTACAGATGGTCACCCATCCACGGACCAACCGCGGCAAGCGTAGCTTAACCTGATAGATCGACCCGTGCGGCTGTTATTACTTAGCCACGAGCCTCACTCAGTTTGCATAGTAACTATACTTGAATATTCAATCATAGATAATTTACATGTATTAACAATCAATATTATCTACTTTAGCGTTATGTAGTCTAAGTTGATTATTGATTGACGGTTTATAATAAAGAGGTCCTAACAAAATTTGGTTGCAATGGAATTTGAACTTTGTCATGTAGGATATTGAGTTTGTGTTCCCAAAACTTGGTGATTATATGAGATTCCGAATTCAAATATGATATAAGTACAGTACCTACTTTCACAGTTATTTTATTTCTGATTTTGCATCACTGTCAAAATCAGATTGATCTTTGTTCTCGTTAAAATAAGGTTATTGTTGGTTTGCTGCTGTCAGAGGTAAAAGAACTATGAAAAAACTAGTGTACCTATTAGTTAACCAGAGAAAGCTGTCAATGTCATAATAACGTAATAGGGCGTTTTACGCGCGTAACTTACTCGCTTGTGGACGGAATGATTTATGTTCTGGTATATCGCTACGCGCGTAAAACGCCGTATCTGGGCAAGATCGCCCCGATGAGTCACGGCAAGACTCTCTGTATACATATTGAAAAAACTGTTTAGAATAAAGTTCAAGCTGTATTGTTAACCATAGAAAACCCTGATATCGCGAAATAAAAATCAGCTGATCCCTACATTTTGTCATTTTGTATACGAACATAAATGTATGGAGTAGCTGATAATTTTTTCCCGACTTCAGAGTTGGTCTCGTAGTAATAGTTCTTCATACTGATGAGTACAGTGACCCCTTAAGAGGTTTGCAGTTATTCCAATTACACCTCGTATATCAGTTTTATCGCGCGGTGTAACTTTGAAGTCAAATCAAAATGGCGATGGGTGTCTATGCCAGCTTCAGAAAACTGTTCGAGTCCCTATCTTCTGTCTGTTCGCCATAGTACGCGTTAACGCGTCTTACAAACCGCATAGTACGCGTTAACGCGTCTTACAAACCGCATAGTACGCGTTAACGCGTCTTACAAACCGCATAGTACGCGTTAACGCGTCTTACAAACCCCATAGTACGCGTTAACGCGTCTTACAAACAGCATAGTACGCGTTAACGCGTCCTACAAACCGCATAGTACGCGTTAACGCGTCCTACAAACCACTTAGTACGCGTTAACGCGTCCTACAAGCCGCATAGTACGCGTTAACGCGTCCTACGAGCCGCATAGTACGCGTTAACGCGTCCTACAAACCACATAGTACGCGTTAACGCGTCCTACAAACCACATAGTACGCGTTAACGCGTCCTACAAACCACATAGTACGCGTTAACGCGTCCTACAAACCACATAGTACGCGTTAACGCGTCCTACAAACCACATAGTACGCGTTAACGCGTCCTACAAACCACATAGTACGCGTTAACGCGTCCTACAAACCACATAGTACGCGTTAACGCGTCCTACAAAGCAGGACCCTACTTGCGTAACACACTTTCAATCACAATCCGACGGTTTGGAAGGAAATTCCTAATTCATTGCTTCATGGGTTTGAAAACTTAGTCTGCTCAGCAACGTAAATAACGCAATGAACGTGGCTGAACTGTCAAAACGAAGCAAATTGCAATCAATTGTCATTTTATGTCTGTTACGCAAGTACCCCGCAATTTTGAACAATAAATGTTATATGTATCCCATGTCGACGCAATGTTTCACATTGTTCGCTTCCCTTAGTCTCCCGTCCTTAGTTTTAAAAAGCCCCAACTGCCACACGTCATCAATGTTCATCTCTTGGTCGCCCTGTAACAAAATATAGAAGCATTTTTAAGAAACATGCATCTTATTTTGTGGTAATTAGGTTCCTATTCCATTGTTCTACATCAGAGATTTCTAAATAGGCCATACTTTTATCATATGGTAAGATTCGATGGCTTGGATGTCATGGGTGTATTGGAAATTTCTAGTATAATGTATGTTGATCATCATCATCATCGTCACACAGCGCAGCACTTCGCTGGTGCGGCGAGTGCGGGGGGGGGGGGGGGGAGCGGCCACAGCATGCTGGCCGCGCTCGCGGAAAGGCTTGACTGTTCCGTCGTGACTCACTGCAGTAAGCGACATGTAGCGCGCTTGGAATGACAAAATAATGTCATTTTTATGCGTGATGCACAATTAATTTATTCTAATTTTATTATTATTTTATTTTTAAAAGTAATTAATTGTATGTAATTTAAATTAGTGTGACTGTGTGTTCTATTATAAGTCTATGTTATTCAAATGACTTGATTTTGATTTGATCATCATTCAGCCGAACGACGTTCACAGCTGGACCTTCCCAAGCATCACCACATCGGTCATCGGACCGATGACATGGTCAACGTAATATACCTACCTCGTTGATAGATAAAAAGAGAAATATTTAACTGATTCTTTAAAAACTTATTGAATGATGTAAGCTTTTTTAAAATAATGAAACTCTAACAACTTTTTGCTCATCTAATAATAAGCACTTTTGTAAATGAATGAGCCTCTTTTTTACTTTCTGGCCTTTTCTCACCGTTTGTCGCAGTAACTATGCTATGGCACCCCGGCCAAATGGGTTAGGTTAGGTTAGAACTGTGACCAACCACGCGAGAGCCGAATTGGTCGCAATAACTAAACTAGGGCACCCGAAGCAAATGGGTTAGATTAGGTTAGAACTGTGACCAACCAAGCGCGAGCCGAATTGGTCGCAGTAACTAAACTAGGGCATCCGAAGCAAATGGGTTAGATTAGGTTAGAACTGTGACCAACCAAGCGCGAGCCGAATTGGTCGCAGTAACTAAACTAGGGCACCCCAAGCAAATGGGTTAGATTAGGTTAGAACTGTGACAAACCAAGCGCGAGCCGAATTGGTCGCAATAACTAAACTAGGGCACCCCAAGCAAATGGGTTAGGTTAGCAGAAAGGTGTGTCACCTACAGGGGACGCGACGGCAGAGGCCAGTGCGAGATGTCGTGCGGTGTTCCACAGGGTTCGGTTCTAGGACCACTTCTGTGGGACATCTGGTACGACTGGGTTCTGAGGGGCGAGCTCCAGCCGGGGGTGAACCTGACGTGTTACGCTGACGACACGCTGGTCACAGCTCGGGGGAGCTCACACAGGGAGGCAGCGTTGCTGGCTACGGCTGCGGTCTCGCAGGTGGTGAACCGCATCCGGCGCCTGGGCCTGGAGGTGGCCCTCAACAAGTCGGAGGCTATCATGTTCCATGGCCCCCGACGTGCGCCGCCGCCGGGATCACATGTCGTGGTCGGGGGGACCCGGATTGCTGTCGAGTCAAACATGAAGTACCTGGGATTGGTGCTCGACAGCCGTTGGGACTTCGGCCCCCACTTTCGGCGGCTGGCGTACAAGTTGATGGGCGCGGCGGGCGCACTGTCAACGCTGCTTCCCGATTTGGGGGGTCCGAGTACCGCCTGTAGGCGGTTGTACGTGGGGATCGTGCGATCCATGGCCCTGTATGGGGCCCCGGTGTGGGCGGCTGACCTGACGGCCCGCAGTATCGCAGTGTTGCGAGTACCGCAGAGGACGATGGCCGTCAGAGTCATCAGAGGGTATCGCACGATCTCCTACGAGGCGGCTTGCGCACTGGCCGGGACCCCGCCGTGGGACCTGGAAGCGAGAGCCCTCGCGTCACTGCATCGGTGGCGTGTGGAGGCGCGGACGCGGGGCGTAGTACTAGTGCAGCGGCAGATCACGCTGCTGCGGTCCGAACTCCGCCAAGTCTTGGTGGCGGAATGGCGGGACAGGCTTTTGCGCCCTACCGCCGGCCTCGTCACCATCGAGGCGGTCCGGCAAGTGCTTGACGACTGGCTCGGGAGGAGGCACGGCTCTCTGTCATTTAGGGCGACGCAGGTGCTATCGGGGCACAGCTGCTTCGGGAGGTACCTATGTCGCATAGGCAGGGAGCCGGACGCTCGGTGTCATCACTGCGTCTATTGTCTGGAGGACACGGCGTGGCATACGCTTGCAGTGTGCAGCTTGGGAGGAGCCTCGCCGTGCCCTTGTTTCGGAAGTGGGAAGCGGCCTGTCGCTGCCGGCTGTGATTCGTTCTATGGTCGGTGGCGCAGCGTCGTGGGACGCGGTGATCTCCTTCTGCGAAAATGTCATATCGCAGAAGGAGGCAGCGGAAATGGAGAGGGAGATTTCAAGTGCTCTCCCAGCCCGCAGCAGGCGGACCGGGCGTCGGCAGAAGGCAGGTAATGCCCTCTCCCGGCCCCCCTAAATGGGTCCAGCGGCGGCGGACTCGGGGACGTCCGCCGCCCCCCACTCCACAGGACCCAAGGTGGTGACGCGTAGTGTTCCACGCGCGCCCCTCTTCGACGTCGCGTGGGGAGTCAAACACCTCAATCCCCTCGCTCGACAAGACGGAGCCCACAGACGCGGGCTGGCACCAGTCGGGGGCTGCGTTGAAGAGTGCTTATTTATTTATTTATTATTTATTTAATACTTCATGCACAGAAAAGTACAGAGGCGGACTTAATGCCATAGGCATTTTCTACCAGTCAACCTTTGGGTGATGCAGAGACAAACAGTGGTAGGTGCAATTATGAGAAATTTTGGAATACATATTTATTTAAATATAAAGATACACATATACCTATTACAAACTATAAATATAATAATATATACCTAATTATATATAAATAAGCGCAAATAAATATATACATAAATACACGAATATACTAAAACAAATAAGACAAACAATGGGAAAACGTTAACGTTGTGATGATACTGCCAGCTTCTTTCGGGGGCTTAATTGCCCCCGTAGCCCTCGGTGCAAGTGGGCGAGGGAACACAGGGGTGGTTTTAGTCAGTAGGTAAGAGTCTGACAGACCCCTCTGCCCACCCCAGGGCAGAGGACATCCATGAGGATTTCCACCCCGTCACAAAAAAAAAAAAAGGTTAGAACTGTGACCAACCACGCGCGAGCCGAATTGCTCGCAATAACTAAACTAGGGCACCCCAATCAAATGGGTTAGGTTAGAACTGTGACCAACCAAGCGCGAGCCGAATTGGTCGCCATAACTAAACTAGGGCACCCCGACCAAATGGGTTGGGTTAGGTTAGAAGCAAATGCGGAGCGGAATGGTGGAACAGGCTCTCACGCCCTACCTACGCCTCGGTACCATCGAGGCGGAGGCACCGCTCCCTGTCGTTTCGGGTGACGCAGGTGCTCTCGGGGCATGGTCGCTTCGGGAAGTACCTGTGTCGCATAATCAGGGAGCTGGATGCCCGGTGTCACCACTGCGTCGACTGTCGGGAGGACACGGCGCGGCATACGCTGGCAGAGTGTGCCGCTTGGGAGGAGCCGCGCAGTGCCCTTATCTCTGGAGTAGGCAGTGACCTGTCGTTGCCGGCTGTCGTAAATTCGATGGTCGGTAGCGAGGAGTCCTGGGACGCGGTGGTTTCCTTTTGCGTGACAGTCATCTTGCAGAAGGAGGCTGCGGAAAGGGAGAGAGAGATCACATCCTCTCACCCAGCCCGCAGCAGGCGCACCGGGCGTCTGCGTTGGGCAGACAACGCCCTCCTCCAGCCCCCCTAAATAGGTCCAGGAGCGACGGACTCGGGGACGTCCGTCGCCCCCCATACATCGCCCCCGAGCTGGCGGCGCGTAGTGTTCCACGCGCGCCCCTCTTAGACGTCGCGCGGGGAGTCAAACACCTCACTCCCCCCCTCGACACGAGGAGAGGTCCGCCGTGGCGGGCCGGCATGGCACCAGCTGGGGGTTGCGGAAGGATCCTAAGTTCCCGCGACCCTCGGCGTAGGTGTGAGTTGGAACACCGGGGTGGTTTTTAGTCAGTGAGAGTCTGACAGACCCCTCTGCCCGCCCCAGGGCGGAGGACATTTATGAGGATTTTCCACCTTGAAACAAAAAAAACAAAAAAAAGGTTAGAAGCGACAGGTGCCGCGGCAGTGGTCGGCGAGCGCTGCATCCGAGTTGGTCGCAGTAACTTGGGCTATTTAGTATTTTTAGGACCCTAAAATAGGAATTATTTGAGGCTCACAATAAGAGGCGCCATTCGTTATATTAGATTGTACAATAATTCCCATTTTGCTTTCCTGAAAATATTTTTAGGAAAGCAAAATGGGAATTACCTGAGGTTCGATTAAATACATGTCATAAAAAATTAAATCATATTATTACCTCCATTTCCATATTCACAGCATCTTCCGGGGCCAGAACAATGAACGGCGTCGATTCGAAACTGAACGCTAAACCGAAGTAGGAGTATTTCTTTATTTCACTCATGAACACCTCCCACGAGTACACCTTGTCGGGGTCAGTGCCCAGAGCTCTGATCTGAGTGGACAGCACCTCATAGTAGTACTTCAACAACTCGTCATAATGTTCCTCTCTCAAGTCCTGAGAGGTACACGCATATATCATGTACGTCAAGTCGAGCACGGGCGAGGCACATCTACACAGTTGAAAATCTATTATTTTTGCGTCAACTGGACGTCCTCCCATGTATTTGTAGAGGAAATTGTTCGTCCAAGAGTCTCCGTGTGAGATCACACCCCCATCCGTAGTCTTAGTAGCGGCGGCGACCAAGTCCTGATACCTCTCGGGGACGGCGAACTTTTTAATCTTTTCCACGTATATAGAATCTGGATACTCTTTTTCTACCGCATCTATCGCTATTCCTGAGATTCTTTTCCAAAATCTTGAATACCAACTCCATAGCCGATCGTGAAAATGAAGCTCTGTCACTTGCTTCCTTATCTCGTCGAACTCTTCGGGTTTCTGGTCTTTCATAGCGAAGGACAGAGCGTGGAACTGTGCCAGCACTTTGAAAGTCAGCTTGCAGTGTTCAAAGTCGATGCATTCCTGCCGTACGGCGGTTTCGAAATTTTCTACGTTCGCGTCCTCCAGACATAGCACATCGTTGGTCCCGTCGGAGTACGTCAGAAACAGCTTCGCATACTTATCAAAAGGGTCCTTCACATCTTTCGTAGACTGGAATGCCAGTAGAGCTGGTAGAACTTTCTCGTAGAAATTGATTTCGTTTTCAAAGAACTCGTGGCTTTTAAACGTCAGCCTTCGAGAAACGCTTTTGGGAATGTTCTTGAGTACAACTTGGATGTGACTGGCGATATTGTTTTGATTAACGCCGTGGATCTTGATGCAGATCAGTTCGCTTAGGTAGGAGTCACCTTTGCCTGTTTCGCTCACGTACTGAGACAAATAATTTGACATTTATTTAGCATGCAAACTACAATACCACATTAACGATTACGTTTCATAAAAACAAAACATCATCAACAAAGTTTTTAATTTCACAGGAAGTTCGGCTTTATGTTCGGGAAACAAAGAGTCTCCAAAAGCTCATGAATATAAAGGCAAAAACTATTGTAGCAGTATCGTAGTCATGTCCTCGGGTTAAAGGGGAAATCTACAAGTCCGCGATAAGGCCTCTCGTACTGTATGGATCGGAATGCTCAGCCGTGAAGAAGACGGAATAAAAAAGATTGCATGCAGCGGAGATGAGAATGTTGAGATCGATGGTTGAATGACGAGAATAGATAAAGTAAGAAATGAGCATACAAAGGGAAGTTTGCAAGTGGCGCCAGTGACAGAAAAGTTGAAATGAAATGGTTTGGTTTGATCCGTACCAAACCATACGATTTCCTTTGGATCATTCTTTAGGGATTCTCATGGAGGAAACGCATGTGACCAAAAGAGTGATGAATATACATGTTGATGGATGGTGGAAGAGGAAGGCCAAAGAAAAGATGGATGGATTGTGTGAGGAATTATATGAAAGAAAAGGGAGTGAATGATAGCGTGAGGGTTGACAGGCGAGAATGGAAGAAGAAAACGTGTTGCGGCGACCCCACGTCATATGAGACAAGAGCAGGAAGATGACGAGGATCGTAGTCATGACGCTAACTGAAGTCATTGCGCACCGCTAAGCCTTGTGTTCACCAAAGTTTAAATCAACTGTTTAGATATTTAATCAGTTCTATATTTAAAATACCTAACTGGTTGTTTGAATGTTGGTGAACACAGGCCTAACAGTGCTAACCTTCAGAACCCAGGTGGTGAGCATGAAGTAAATATACCAGTTTTACGTCGTGTTGCTGACATTTGGGGTACCTACTACCTAGTGACTTCACTAGCGACACTCCATTTTGCGTAAAATGAGAGAGAGGTGGGGAAGGAGACATGCAGTGCCGACGACAAGTGCTGGAGGATGATGACTCATTTGTGTCCAGTATGTAAACAAGGCCTGTCACATTTTGTCACCTCTCTCGCTCACATGGGACCAAATTCTTAAGAATGTTAAATGAAAAGATGCTTTTTGAAAAATGTAATCAATTGGCAAACTAATAAATAATATTAATTTAAGGGGGAAGCGCTAAGATAGCCCGCGAAATTCAAATTTTCTTACGTTTTTTGCAATTTGCTGGTCAGTGTTAAGTTGTACGTTGATGAAAGTATGATTCGCGGTCGTAACAAATATGTATTTACAGAATTAGAATCATTACAATCAGTAATAAAACTTGTTAAGTTAGTATAAACCCCAAATGTCAAGATTTCATGAAATAGTAATTCTTGGGGTTTACTTGGTCTTTGAAAGTTGTGTTGATGACTTTAATGATTATAATTCTGTAAATACATATTTGTTACGGCCGCGAATCATATTTTAATCAACCTATAACTTAATACTGACCAGCAAATTGCAAAAATCGTAAGAAAATTTGAATTTCGCGGGCTACCTTGGCGCTTCCCCCTTAATAGGTAATTTAAAAACACATTTTTATTGTGGCACTAGCTTTTGCCCGCGGCTTCGCCACTGCTTATATAGTATCCGAGGAGAGGCGCGCGGATATATGATTGCTGAACGATAAAAAACGTGTGCGGTCGGGGGACGCCAGGAACGAAGTTGCTTCTCACATAAGATTTAAAACAGAAATAAAATTTTAACTGCCGCCATCTTGGATTTACATTTTGACCTCACTATCGACTTTAGCACCCTCGAAAACTATGAAAACGACACGACATGACGAAAAATTTGAAAATATTCGCAGCCGCCATCATCATCCACCATACAAGTTTGAACGCTTTTTCGTTTGTGACCATTTCTGCCAGTTTAACGAACTTCGTCCAAAAAATCCTAAAACCTAACAATAGTAACGCAATACATAACGGAACGGAAAATTACCTAGTTGCATGCCAAATTTGAAGGCAACTTTAAAGCGAAAATATAAATCCTTCTTAATCCCTATCCCGTTGGAATTTCGAAAAAGACAGGTACCTAAATAATTACAGGTACGGAACATAATAAAGATATTTTTCTCTGAAATATCTACTAAAATGTCTTTGGGGATGGCGAAAGTTGGGCTGACCGATGATGAGTTAGTAAGGATTTTAACCCCCTAGAGGATGATTTTCCAAAAATGCCAAAACACGTCATTTGTAAAAAAAAAAAATGTGTTTATTATCATAAATCTTTACAATTAAGTTGCCGGGGCTTCCCAGAAAGTAATCCTAAGATACTTGTGTTGTAATTTCTAAACAAAAAGCTTATACCAATTTCTTCCTTACAAAGATTCATCCCCTATTTCCCCCCTTAGGGAATGATTTTCCAAAAAAGCTGAAACACTTGTTTTTAATTTTTAACCAGAATGTTAAATACCAATTTTCATGGTGTTAACTACAAAAATGACGATTTTCCATACAAAACTTCATCCCCTATTTTACTCCCATAGGGGTTGAATTTCAAAAAATCCTTCCTTATTCCTTGTCTACATTATAAAGAGAACCTCTGTGCAAAATTTCAGCTTTCTAGGTCTAACGGTTTGGGCTGGGTTGGCGTTGATAAGTCAGTCAGTCAGGATTATTTATTTATACAAGATGTAGGTAACATAAATAACGCACAACCTCTTAAAGGATCACTGTACTCATAATTATGAACAACTTTTACTATGGGACCAAACCTGCAATCGCGAAAAACTGTTCCCTACATTTTGACGAGTTATGCGAACATAAATGTAGGGACCAGCTGATTTTTTTTTCACGATTTCAGGTTTGGTCCCATAACAAAAGTTGTTCATAATGGTAAGTACTATGACCCCTTAAGAGGTTGTGCGTTATTTAAGTTACACCTTGTATAGATTTATTTAACTCATCTCAAAAACAGATCATAATAGGTACTTATTGAGCTGAGTTTATTAGACAACATAATAGAAATGTGTTTTTAATAATTATCTATTAATTAATATGATTTAAATAGTTCGCCAATTGATTACATTTTTCAAAAAAGCATCTATTCATTTTTGGTCCCGTGTGAGCGAGAGAGGTGACAACATGTGACAGCCCTCTTAATCTACAGTCGCATATTTACGCGGCGTTTTGTTGTATGCGCGTTGTCTGCGCGTCGACGGCGACGCGACGGCGCATTTTCTGTCTTGAAAAAGCAGCGCTAGGTGGGTTTGAAGCGCGTAAACGCGCGTAGATGGCGGAAAAAAAACCGCCGTGTGCATAAGTGCCCTAAGGCACACGACTTACCTCCCAGTGTGTGAACGTGTGCGTTTCTTTGAACCAGCGCGTGAGTGCCTCGCTCAGTTTGTTATTGGTCAGCGCGGGCGACACATGTGTCAATGTACTGAAATCGTCCTGCATGGTGCGTTAATTCTGAAAATTATAATATTCTCTGTGATTACATCCAATATACATATTCATATTACATAGAAAGAAAGATTTTTTTTTATTCTGCACAAATAGGATCCACATTATAAAATAAGAATAAAAAACAAGCTGCACACAATACTTCAATACAAGTTAATTTTAAAATGTTGCCTATGTGATGACTTTGTTGTTCTATTACCAACTTAGGTTTAACTGAAGAACATTGGTGACAGAATCAAGATTAAATTATAGAATGTTTTGGCTACAGCTATATAAATTAAATAAAAGTAATTTACTAAGCATATAATATATAATATTCATAGCCCGAGTCATCACATGAGTAAATTAAGACACCAAGGTACTCTTTCATCATTTTGAATATTGAGTTATGGAATCGGGCATTACTTTGTGGAAATCCATGACAGTGAAATGTTATTTAAAAAACATTTTTACATAACATTTTAATTTGGAATATTCTCATTTCTGTTACAAAACTTTTTTTGCTTTTGTGATATTATTATGGTTTTAGAGAAGGACTTAGTGGCCTAAAATACAGGATCCGACTTGGTTTATTTGTCAATTTCTGATAAATAAAATATTTTTACGTATGATGTAATAAATATAAAGGATATTTAACATCTCAGTGGATCAGAGTTTAATATTTCATTTGTAAGAGAGAAAATGCATTTTGTTAAATTTTAGTTGTTACAAACAAGTTACAAGGCTATTAGATAATGTGAAAAAAAAATACAATTTATGTATTAGGTCCGTATTTTCATATGAAATTAGCGTTTTGTCGTACTGACCACTTTGATCTGAAATATCTCCTCTTTGGTTAAGAATTCCAAATTCAAATGTATAAATTCATTTAGCTGGTACATTTGAGTTTTGAAAACATCATTATTGAGTCATTCATTTGTTTTTTCCTCATTATTTTTTTCTTTGGCGTCGCTTATTACCGCACAATAGAAAACATGAATTATCGGTATATTTACGAGTACGAGTTCTACCGTGGCACCAGTGCTGCAGAAACAGCTCGAAGGATTAATGATGTGTACGGCGCTGGTGTCGCATAAGAAAGCACGGTACGTTTTTGGTTTCAACGTTTTCGT
Organism: Fissipunctia ypsillon; assembly: GCA_947568875.1. NCBI lineage: Eukaryota > Metazoa > Arthropoda > Insecta > Lepidoptera > Noctuidae > Fissipunctia > Fissipunctia ypsillon. The sequence goes on along the minus strand of OX387665.1, from coordinate 1,533,146 downwards.
TCTGGAAATTTCGACCTTCAGAACCAGCCCCGTGGACGGCCGGAGACCAAAGTGGAAAATGAAGAATTAAAGGCTATTGTTGAAGCGGATCCATCACAAAGCACTTCAGAGATAGCTGCAGGCTTCGGGGTAAGTGATAAAACTGTATTAATCCACTTGAAGCAAATCGGGAAAGTAAAAAACCTTGAACGATGGGTACCTCATGAATTGAGTGAGTCGAACTTGCAAACACGCGTCGACTGCTGTGTTACTTTGCTCAACCGACACAATAATGAAGGGATTTTAAATCGAATCATTACTTGTGATGAAAAGTGGATACTGTACGATAATCGGAAGCGCTCGTCGCAATGGCTGAACCCTGGAGACCCAGCCAAATGCTGCCCTAAACGAAAATTGACTCAGAAAAAGTTACTTGTGAGTGTTTAGTGGACTAGCGCAGGTGTCATTCACTACAGCTTTCTAAAAACTGGCCAAACGATTACGGCAGATATCTATTGTCAGCAACTGCAAACCATGAAGGAAGAACTAGCTGCTAAACAAACAGATTGGTCAATCGCTCTAGGCCACTGCTGCTTCACGACAACGCAAGACCACACACTGCACAACAAACAACCACTAAGTTAGATGAGCTACAATTGGAATGTCTGCGACATCCACCGTACTCCCTGGACCTTGCTCCAACAGATTACCATTTTTTTCGGAATTTGGACAACTTCTTACAAGGAAAAAAATTCTACTCCGATGCGGCAGTCCAAACCGCCTTCAAAGAGTTTATTGATTCTCGCCCCCATGCTTTTTTTAAGTAAAGGGATCAATGAACTACCTATGAGGTGGCAAAAGTGCATAGATAACAACGGTGCATACTTTGATTAATTAAATATATTTTACAAAAAAAAAAATTGACTAGGTATATTCCTCCGAACAAAACGCCAATTTCATATGTAAGGACCTAATATTATCTGCTTTTATAGCAATTTTATTGTAAATAGCACTGCACCTTGGAGTAACCCTATAATTATTATAATAATGTCTGGCCCTGTTATCCACATCAGCACTTTCGGCAATAACATTATATCAAACCATGTTACTACTTACTTGATGTACATTAGAGGATACATATTATAAAGGAATTTGAGGTCAAGAGTAGGCCCATTAACTAGATAAATAAAATATCTAAGAAAAGGGACATGGTTGACTAGTTTTTAAACCTACATATGGAACATAATAATATGTATTGAACATATCAATATATCTTAAATAATTTACTAACTGGTAAACATTAGAACCATATTCTAAATCACTGAACGAAAGTGACGGCTTCTTTTGAAATGTTCAATGAAGCATCTTTCTAGAATAAAGGCAATGTAATGCTCGCTTTCTGAGAAATAGGTAGGACTTTACTTTACCAGTCATCGATTTAAGGGGTGGGAAGGGGGTAGGGGAGGAGGGAAGGGGTGTAGAACCCCCCTATGAAGGAAAAGTTGCGAGCCCCCACTTTTTGAAATATGATTTTTTTAATATTCTAACCTAACTTTCAAATTTTCTGCACTATAACTAAAAAACAACCACACAGCGGGTCTAAATTCGTTTTCAAAACAATAATAAGATGAATGACATTTTCAAGGTCAAGGTCAACACCCCAAAAGTCAAAGTTAAACCAAAATATAGTCAAATCTTGGAATATTACCTTTTGACAAGCTCTGAGGTCAAGGGTATCAAGGTCAATATCATACGTCACAAAGTAAGGCATGGTCGACGGAGCCCCGCTTTGCGGGGCTCCTACTTCTGAGTAGTTAAAAAGAATAAAAACACGAGGGAGCTTCTAACCTAACGTTTCCGACTCGGGGTGCCCCAAGTCCCAAACTCGCTTCACTCGCTCGTGCATCCTAAGTTCTCATTTTATATGTAAACTCTCTCAACTGCTAGGGACACACATTGACTGCCAGGACGACGACGACCATGTGAAGTGACAGTGACAACACAAATAGTTTTACGTTTGGTTTAAATACTGGCAATAATCGGTAAATTATTATAAGCGTTAATTTAATAGCACTAATTTAAATCAGCGAAATATAAGTTTTACAATGAAATATGCATAAAAAGTATCTAAATCACTAAAATGCGTATTTATTTCATCTTTAATAACGCCTGTATTATTGGCTTGTGTTGGGAACTAGCTACGACAGTGCCATTTTGACAGTTGCCTTCCCAATTGCGAAAGTGAGATGATATGTATGTCAAAATGTATATGTGTGAACAGGACATAGCATAATTTCTCTATCTCTATTTGCGTATCGGTTTTTTGTTGTTTGCCATCACTAGTCATTGGTGGCAGACAAGTTGTGGTGCCAAAAGATTTTCGTTGATAAAAACTATGAAACGCTTATTTCGTGTAATTTGTGACTTTATTGATATTCCAAAAGGTAATATTTATTGTGTAAGTGATGGTGAATTGCTGTATATATGGCTGTAAAAGTAGTAGTGAACGAAATCAACCAAACATAACCATTCACCGGTAAGTAGCATTTTGTATCTATTACTGCAAGTAAATCAAAGAATTATTGTACTCAAGACTATTTTCTGTCCATAATAAGCAAAATTTATTGATAATTTTATCAAAACAGATGATACAATCCTAACTTGTTTTTGTAATAACCAGAGATCGGAATAGGTAGTGCTGTTTTATGTACTTGCCATAGGTTAGAATAATATGGATACTCCCCGAGTCCCGGGATTTGGTTTTTAAGTAGTAAAATCATAAAAAAAACTATTCTCGCCTTCGGGACTAATGAAAGATTACACTTCCTTTCTGACGGGTAAATATAAGGACGGGATTAAGGATAGTATTAGAAATAGATAAACTTGATTCATTTAACCACATAATTTTTTTACGTAACAATTTCTTATTCAAGAATCAACAATCATTTAAACATTTTTATTCTGAAGTTGTAGAAAAACATATTACCATACAAATTATTTGTTCCTCAGAAAATCAAAACATTATCTAATAGAACAATTTGTATTTAAAATAAAATCTTAATTAAAATAATCAATACGCTTCAACAATAATTCACTTATTTAAACAAAAAATGTCATTGGTCTGGTTCGTCTTCAGCTTCACTAGAAGACTGAGTACGACCAGAGTTAAAATAAATCACCATTATTTTTTCTAAATTATCTAATTTTAATCTATTTCTTTTTATATCTAACACCCATTATATGTGGAAAACGAGCCTTCGACATCTATTGATGTTAGTGAAGCGAATTTATGAAGACATTATTTTTTATTTGCGACCAGGGGATGTTACAAAGAATTAAAAACTGAATAAGGTCAAAATAAAATTCTTCTTGAGGCTGTTTGTATGTTCCTCGATGTTGAGCACCTTCAATATGTCGATTAAGATTAGATTTTTTTACTAATAAATGGCTTTCACACTTGGTGCAGTAAATAGTACAGCTGGCAGCGCCAAAAATCAGCTCAGGATAGTCACGAATCCACTTCTAAACTGTTTCAGGCTTGACAGAACTTGACGCCATGTTGAAGTACTTCACCTGAATCAAAATGTGGTAAAATTAGAAATGCTGAGTAGAGTCACATCGACACTTAGTGTTCGAAAAACAAAACTAGTAAAATATATATATTCCCAATGCAAGTTTGAAAATGCAAAGCCAATCAAAAGTTTTTAATGCACGCTAAGAGTGGGTACCGTTAATCGCACATAAGTAGTACACTCAGTACAGTTCAATGATAGTTCATATGTGTACGAACTGCAAACATGTTAGTCTGTGACTCCTGCACTTTACCGTATAGCTAATTAATACATTCTGTTAATAAGTTTCCAAGTTAGGTAACAAGAAAAGGTTTTGCGTTTTGTGCGAATAACACTGTACTTTGTTTTTTGTCTTTAAAATGTTTTTTATTGGTTCGACTTAGGACAAGCTTTTCGCTAAGCCCAAACAATTAATTTTTCTAATATGTCAAGGTAGAATAAGATTAATACATTAGTTTTATTCAATATTTTACTTAAAAAATAGAACTTACCAAATCAGTATCCAATAAAATAACTCCAAACGTCCCATCCAATAAGGTCAAATCAGAGTCCGTAAATGCTAGCCAAAGTTGTAGTAGCAAGAAGGTTCCAGAACCCAGTAAATAAGCCAGGGTCAGAAGATATTCACCACACAACAAAACACAACAGGAAGCAAACAAGCGCACTCTAAGAACCGAAGTAATCGAATGAGACAACAAGTTACTGTTGGTAAAGAATTGAATTCTAGTGGCGCAGAAAGAGACAAAAACAGGTGCATCACTCTAGCGACAGAAACACCCCGTTATTGTTTTCTTTTGTTTCTATAATGCGGCGACATTACGCGTCTCAACAAAGCGGCAACGTCGCGCGCTTGGCAAAAAGTTTTATAGCGTGCTGTTGACGTAAAATTTACAACGTCGCTCATGCGCTTATTGGCTTACATAAACCATTTTTATACATATTGACAAAAATAATGAAATTCAATAAAATCCCGTAGTATCAGTCGGAATCCACGGAATATCCATATTAAAATCAATGTTTGCGGTCAATGAACCTAAATAGCTCTACCTATTCCGATCACTGGTAATAACCGACTTATGTGTGAGGCATATTAAGCTAGGTTGTTATTTATGTTGCTTCTTGTCATTTTGTCAATAGTTGGATAATAACTTGACAGGGATACCAGTACTTGATTATTTTTACCCCTAAACGTATTTAATTTTTTTCTTTTATTTTAGTTTTCCGATTGAACCATTTTAAAGAAATATGTGGACTGGTATGGGCCGAGTTTATCTAACTATACTATTTACATCTTGAGGTGAAAATAAATTTATATTTTAGTTTAAATTGTAATAAAATAATAATTACAATTCATTTGTTTTCGCGCTTCACCTTCACCCCGGAAGCATTTAGTTTGCGCGCGTCCTGTTTTTATTTGGTACACTACTGTTATGTAAAGCACTCTTGATTATAAAGTTTTACTATGAGATTAACCCAGAAATATCAAAATAAATGTCTGCTGTTTTATACAAAAACGCATAAAACTGATGTTTTAGTTTGCTATTTCAAAAAAAGTTAAAAAAAAAGACAAAAAAGAAAAGTAAAGTTATAAATACGTCACCCCCTGAAAGGTGACAATGAATTGAATGACTCTTTGTAGACGTAATACAATCAAAAGACTCGATTAGTACCAGATTACCCACACGATAGGGGTAAAGTTTAAGTATGGCAATATTAATTGCACTTCGAACTATCGATATCTCATACTGCATACGCTGAGGACTTGTCTACGGTACGACTTTACTTTACCAGCCATCGATTTAAGGGGTGCGAAGGGGTGGGGAAGGGGGAGGGGGGATGTAGAACCCCCCCTATGAAGGAAAAATTGCGAAACCCCGCCCCTTTTTAAGATATGATTTTTTTAATATTCTAACCTATCTTTCAAATTTTCTGCACTATAACTAAAAAAAAACCACGTAACGGGTCTAAATTCGTTTCGAAACAATAATAAGATCAATGACCCTTTCAAGGTCAAGGTCAACACCCCAAAAGTCAAAGTTAAACCAAAATATAGTCAAATCTTGGAATATTACCTTTTGACAAGCTCTGAGGTCAAGGGCATCAGGGTTAATAACATATTTCTCGAAGTAAGGCGTGGTCGACGGAGCCCCGCTTCGCGGGGCTCCTACTTCTGAGTGGTTTATAAAAAAAATAACCACGAAGGAGATGGCAGGGTCTTTCAGACCTCGCCATCCCCTTCTAACCTAACCTGTCCGAATCGGGGTGCCCCATTTCCCCAAACTCGCTTCACTCGCTCTTGCATCCTAAGTTCTCATTTTATACGTAAACGCTCTCAACTGCTAGGGTTCGTTGACTGTCAGGACGACGACCATGTACAGGAGTATTAGTGTTCTGTGACCATGTGAAGTGACACTTGACAGTGACAACACAAAATGGCGTTGTTTTAAGTTTGGTTTCACATACCGGCAATAATCGGTAAATTATTTATAAGTGTTAATTTAATAGCACTAACTTAAATCAGCGAAATATATGTTTTATAATGAAATATGCGTAAAATGTATCTAAATCACTACAATGCGTGTTTATTTCATCATTAACCTTTTAACCGCCCGACTTCATATCAGTTGTCGTGCCCCCAGCGCCGGGCAACTTGAATCATTACGATATTTGGTCGTAAATATACGACCCTGGCGAAATGGACACGAAAATATTTGTCGGATTAATCCGTCGTAGGCGGTTAAAGGGTTAATAAGAAGTAAAACATTTTAGTACGTTGACCTTACTTAAAACGAAACGTTTAACGGCGAGACAAAAATGTCAAAGTGACAAGATATTGCAAAATTTTTACGATTTTGATTATTTTTTTCTCGTAAACCATTTATCTGCGCAACTTAAAACTTTACGAGGGCTTCTATTAATATGATCTTTCTGTAAAAAAATATATGGACTCCCAACTCGATGGCTGGTAAAGTAAAACTTAGCCATGCTTTTTATTCAACTGCACTCACTTAACGTAACATGATTTGTGTTCTTGAATAAACAGACCATACTATAAAATCTAAACAATTCTCGTATTACGAGAGATGTATTTATAAACAAAATATGATGACAACAGTGTATGGTCGAAAGTGTCGTTTGTTTACGTAACATTATTTGCTCAAACAAAATGGTATCTATGATGTTATTTCGTGCAAATATTATCTAAAACAATGTAATAACTACATACAAATGAATATTCATCCACTTACCGTTGATTAGACACGAAAACACTTTATTTTCAATAATAAAACACACGGAGATATCAGTCGCGTCAAATGTCATTGTCAAAACGTCATTTTGAACCTTTATTTTTTTTAATTTTCCAAACGTAATTTTACGTTTAGAATCTTTTAGTTGACGAGAATATCTACCGGACCACAGACAAATTGCCTGCCATTGCCTGCACAGGATATTAGCCTTGAATTAAAAGTAAAAATGGAGATGATATAAAATAAAAATGGAGATGCGCGTGGATCGAGTGGCACACCGGTGTGCCAGTGTGTCTATAACCATATAATTATAGCAGTCTATATAAAAAAAAACCAACAACGTTGGCCAGACAATAGGTTTAGTTCCGAAAAATATCGAGAGGTGTTTCTATGTTAAATTATACGTATATTTTTCTATAGCCACACTAAGATATAGTTTTGACGTATCTGACTGTACATTTCTTTCTAGGCATAATTTTACGTTAAACTGGTTTTCTTAAAAAGCGATAACGTAACGCAAACAGTAAAAACGCAAAGGTCAATAAAATAATCTATTTTTTTATATTGTCCTTACAAAGTTTTTATTTTAGTAGGAAACGACTTTAAAAATAATTTGATTTTCAAGTTCCGTTTTCTAAACATCTTTTTAGAATGAAATTCGATTGTCATGGGGTCCGGCTGGCATCCGGCAGTATTACTTTATATTTTAGATAGTGTATAGTATGCATAGATAATTAGATAATACACTATGAAACTTACATTGACCTAGTTTGAAAACAAAAACCCATGCACACACTGACCACATCTGTTTTACGCCCCTTTTTGTGTCGACCAATAAAACAAAAATACATTCCCTTAGGCTTCTGTTACAATGATCACAGATGTCTGACGTCCTTTTTTCGACCAATAGGAATAAAACAAAAAAAAACCAAGGAAGAGAAAGTTTTTTTATGTTTTTATACTTTACATTTTGTTTTAACCAATTTCTCGGATTCAGTCAGTCAGTGGTCACGAACCTACCGATTTTTCGGTATTTCTACCGATATGGGCTCTCGTTATAAATTAGTCTGTAAGTTTTTTTTTCAATAAATACACGAATTTGATTGAATATTGTATTTTTTTTGTCAAATACCGATTTTGGGTACAGATCGTAGACAGACAAGATTCCCGCACGGAGCAAATATTTGTATGATCTACAAGTAGTTGTTTCGGGTCTGGGCGTTTGTGTTTGTGAGTTTTTATGTTTGTAAATGCACCCACGACACAGGAGAAATTCCTAGTGTGGGGCAACGTTTTTAAAAAATGAATAAAAAAATAAATAAAAGAGAAACTAACAAGTATACCGATTTTAGTTGGCAACTCTACCGATCTCGCTCTATGACGTTCGAGACCACAGACTACTGCAGTCAGTTGTAAAGGTAAACTAGTGTTCTGTGCTGTGGTTGCAAAGTAGAGCTTTCGGTAACAACTAACGTATTTAATTTACGTAACATTTTTGTTAACCATGTTCTCGTACCGTATGAGGCATGAAATCCTGTTTCTGCGGGCTGCCGAGGAGCTGCATAGGACAGTAAGTATTTTCTTTTGTTATATTTATGTTAATAGGTTTAGTGCTTATCCAAAGTGACTTTTCAATTTAAACATAATACAATATTTTATTGAATTAATTCAGATAATAAACATACAAAATAGCAACATTAACAATAATAATTGTTTACCTCCAGTTCCGCACACAATCTTTAAATATGTCGGAAGGATATGATAAAACATAGATAAGATAGGGATTTGGCCAAATTCCTAAGGGGTTTGATCAAATCACGGAGGATATTAAAATAACAACACGATTTTATCAATTCCCTAAGCAAATCTGGTGATTTGAACAAATCACTAAATTGATTCAGTGAAATGATAATAAAACATACGTCGCTCTCGCCGAATAAATGTGCCTGTAAGAAAAATAATGTTCTGTGTAATTCACGTTGCCACAAATCTGCTACGTGTTTTAATAAATGAATATTACAAATAGGCATATCATACGTTACGTTTTTCTATTTTTTAATAAATTTTTGTTTCTCTTTTTTCAAATAATTATGTTCTAGTGGTGATTTTTGAGATCAATATTGCATTGTACTACACCTGATTATTATAATTATGTCGGTAATCTTGCAAAATAAACCTTTAAAATACCACAGAAAAGTTATTTTTGTCATTTCACTGAACCAATTTTGGGATTTGTTCAAATCACTAGATTTCTTTAGTGGGATTTGTCAAATCACCAGATTTGCTTAGAGAAATGATAAAATCGTGTTGTTATTTTAACATCCTCCGTGATTTGATCAAATCCCTGTTTTTATCATATCCCTGCAACATATATAAGCTTATTGTGTCTACTGTCTGGCATTGTGGCAGTTACCATGTTACGGTCATAAGTAGAAATTATTTCAACTATTTGTGCAAAAATCGAAAGACTTATTTTGTGTCCATTTTATATAAAGTAATAGGTGTAAACAAGTTTTTGTTAAATGCTAAGTAAATTTACTTTCTACAGGGAAATACTGTCTGTCGATGGATCCGCCGGTACAACAACGAAGGACATGTGCGAAGCCAGCCGTCACCTAATACTACTTAGTCTGTGCGTCACCTGTTACTCTACCTATTATTAACCCCCAGCGTGTGGAAAGACTAATTCAGCAGTTTGAAGAACAACCGTTTACACCCACCAGACTGTTTGCAGAAGAATTTGACTGCACTCTGAGAACAGTCCGGAATGCACTACATCGGGCGAAGTTCACATACAGTGATTACGCGCTGATATCCTAATAAACCAGTTATCTTGGCCCTGACCAGAGGTGCATTATATTTTATTAGAGTCATGCTTTTTGTGTGATGGTGAAATTCCGGAGGCTGGCCGTCCATACCATTTGATATTAGATATGAACTTCCAGCTTAATTTGGTGGACTTTTTAGACAATAATAACTATTGGTGTGAAGTGTGTTACGCATGTGTGTATATACACTACCCGGCTGACGAGTGCCACGTCTGTGCCGAAAATTAAAGGTAATAATTTTTTTCTACACTGTCCCACTGCTGTGCAAAGGCCTCCCCCAAATCGTTCAATATTAACCTAAAATTTTTAGTCTTTTAGTAAATTCCTTAATGTGTGTTTTTGTTTAGGACTTGCAAGTTCATCTTTACTTTGAAGTTCCTGCTTTGCACTTAAAAGGTATTTAAAGCATTTATTTGCTTTTATTCTTTGGAGAATGGTTATTCATAATGTGGGCCATTAGTGTTAGTTGGCTTATAGTCTTCTCTCCTCTTCACTTACTTAGTCACTTACTTAAAACACTGACCAAAATAGTAAATGATAATGACAACATAATGATAGTTATTTCTATAAAATATATTTATTTATTTTACAGGCATACCTTGTAAAAGACCATTGTCATATGTTACCGATGTGACCAATTATAATCCAACATTTGCCAAACCGTCCACTTCTACAGGTAAGTCATAATTTTATCTACTAGGTAATCTTAAAGTACCTATAATGTTACTATGGTACGAATTTAAAGGCATGAGTTTATGTATGTATGTATGTTACTATATCATTTGCATAAGTATTTTGGTTGTTCATTATTTCTATAAAGGAGATGTTTCAAAATGGGCCCAGAATATGTACAATACCTCGAAAAATCGAGAAAAATCCGTGGAATTCGGGAAAAATAATGATAAATTGCATAAATGCATATTTCTCTTGTAATAATTTGATATTTATCAATTATTTTATCGACTTTCAATATGGCGTCTCGCTAATTTAGGTACTCTGTGGTTAAAAACCAATGACAGTGTGGCGGCATATCTACATCGCCACAATGGAACGCGTCACACTGACGTCACGCAAAAACCAGCATCGCGCAATCAAAGTTTACCACGCGACGAGCATATATACAACATCCCGACATCAACCGTCTGGGCAGTAGCCCACCAGACACAACACCCGTCTGGTCGGAGGATCCTCCCTTTTCTATGGAGGATGAGTGAACTTTACACCCTGTTCCTCATGCCACTATACTGGTGACCCCGAACATGAACGTCAGCGCAGCCTTCGTGCAACTACTACAGCGTGGCGTCATCAGCATCACTTCCTCGAGCTTTCGAGCAGCGAGTCACACAGCCAGCCAGCACCCACGGCTTCAACGGGTATCCTGACCACCAGCATGCAGCGACCGCGCATACCTGGTCATCACCCTCAGCCTCATCAGCAACCTTGGCACAGCACACTGCTCTCTCGGCCGGTCAACAAGCAGAGCCCTTCAAACCTCTCCTGGTCGACGCCAGCAGTCAGCCTCAACCCGGCGCTGTACCACATCCGATGCACTGGAACATAACGCAGCGCCACTCCGACTCACTGGAACCTCAACTGGCCCTGGCAAGCATCGCAAGATACACGACTCTGCCCACTATCGACCTCTGGTCTCCGGAGGGGAGTGATGTGGCGGCATATCTACATCGCCACAATGGAACGCGTCACACTGACGTCACGCAAAAACCAGCATCGCGCAATCAAAGTTTACCACGCGACGAGCATATATACAACATCCCGACATCAACCGTCGGGCAGTAGCCCACCAGACACAACACCCGTCTGGTCGGAGGATCCTCCCTTTTCTATGGAGGATGAGTGAACTTTACACCCTGTTCCTCATGCCTCTATAACAGTAAACCATAGATCGACCATTGATCATAGATCGTGAACTGTCTACTGTCACTTCAGTCGCTTTCGTTGTCGATCGTGTTCTGATGTTCTGTTCTCTCGAGTTATTTTTAACAACCTGGCTTTCGTTTTTTGGATTTTGTGATTTTGTTTTAGATAGTTGAATCAAAAGATCGCTACATTGTTTTTGTCTGAGTTAATATTTCGACTATTGAATGTTTGTATTCTGTACGTTTATGCTATAAGTAAAGATCTTGGCATATCGCAGGTCAACCTATTTATTTATTTATTTAACAGTTTATGTACACACATATAAACAAACAAGAAGAAAGGAACAGAAAAATACGTACAAAGGTGATGCTTATTTCTAAAGAAATCTCTTCCAGCATACCTGCGATAGGAAAGTAGATAAAGAGATGTGTAAGAGTAAAAGAGAAAACAAAATACATAAAATCACAAACGATACACTAATATGAATATAAACAAATATATATATAAACATAAAATATGAGTACATACAAATACATACATTATACTACCAAAATAAATATCACAAAAAAAAAAAAATATACGATAATAATGAAACATAACATAATAAATACTAATAGCTATGACGAAGTGGAGAGATAGTGTTCTTTCACTCTTCTTTTAAACACTGCAACAGTTTGGCAGTCCCTAATATCAGGCGGAAGTGAATTCCATAACCGAACCGCATGCACAGTGAAGGAGTAGGAGTAGAAGTCGGTTGAGTGGGGAGGGGATTTAAGGAGATTTCTAAGATGTGACCTGCAAGGAGCATCAGAAGGACGAGCGTAGGAAAAGCGTTCCCGCAGGTAGGATGGCATTTTAGGATTGTGAAGGACGTTAAATAGCAGACACAATATCCGAGAGTTCCTGCGAAGTCGAATAGGGAGGTTGTCGTCTGCTTAATTGGACTATACTTTATGTACAGACGCCAGTACATCAAGCTACTACAATCTGTCAGATTTCTTTAATAGATTTTCGACTTTACAATTAGAATTAGATCTAAAATAATATTGCAAAAGACTAAAAGTACGACAATGTTATGATTCTCTTTGACAATGTAATATGACAGAAGTAAACATGTCAAACGTCAATAATCAATCAACATGACAACTTACCGCCATGATGAGTTTTTGTTGTGTGTTGCAATTTCAATTGTACATTCTTGTACTTTACTACCAAACAAAGCCAATTAAAAGAAATTGGATGATTGGAAACTGTTTTAATTGAGTTTCCCCATTTTTTAGTAGGGTGTACCAATACGTGGCCGGGGCTCCATACATTTTGAAACATCTCCTTTATTTAAGGGGGAAGCGCCAAGGTAGCCCGCGAAATTCAAATTTTCATACGATTTTTACAATTTGCAGCTCAAGTGTCTGGGTGTATGTTGATCAAAGTATGATTCGCGACCGTAACAAATATGTATTTACATAATTATAATCATTAGAATCAGTAATACAATTCCTTAAGTTAGTATAATCTTGAAATGTTAAGATTTCATGAAATAGTTATTGAATAGAATTACCTAGTCTTAGAGAGTTGTATTGATGACTTTACATGCATAAACTCACGCCTTCTTCCCATGGGGGTAGGCAGGAACTACAGAACGCCACCTGCTACGATCCTTACATACTCCTTTTGCCTCATTTACATTCATACATCTGGTCATAGACGCACGCCGGTTGCGAGTACTACGCACCTAACCTTTCTGAAGAACATCACCAATAAGATCACTATATGTCCTCCTAGGGCGTCCCCTCCCGGCGTTTCCACTCACATCTGCCGTGTAAATACCTTTTGTTAGTCGACTTTCATTCATCCTCTCAACATGACCAAACCATCTAAGCATACTCTTTTCAATTTTTGTCACTACATCTTTTAAACCGCACCGTTGCCTTATCACATCATTCCTCAGCCTATCATTTATAGTCACACCACACATGCTTCGCAAGGAACGCATTTCTACAGCATTTATTCTACTTTCATGCTTCTTTTGCCACACCCAACATTCACTTCCATACATAAGCGTAGGCACCAGCACACCATTGTGAACGGCCAATCGGGCCTTTTTGAACATTAACTGGTTGGTCACAACCGCATGTATAGCAGCATTCACTTTATTTCCCGCATTAACTCTCCTTTCCACATCTTTATCAATCTTTCCATCCCTTGTAAACAGACTCCCCAAATATACAAACTCACTTACTTGCTCCACACTTTTATCATTTATTTTCACATCACACATCGATACGTCCTTTTCTCTTTCAAACACCATGACCTTCGTCTTATTCACATTTATATTCATCCCTTTCATCTTATATGCTTCATCCATGACAGTCACCATGTCTTGCAACTGTTCTGCTGACAATGCAAGTAGAACTTGATCATCTGCGTAGAGAAGGCATTTGACAAGCAAATCATTCATCCTCAATCCGCACTCACCCTCTTTCAAGTCAGACAACTATCCATGTACAAGTTGAACAGCCATGGTGCTGCTACGCAACCCTGTCTAACACCCCTCGAGATGCAGAACCAGTCCGTATATGCCCCATTTATCCTAACACAAGCACTGGAATCCTTGTATAAAGATTTCAGTGCCCGTACCAAGCGCCAGTCCACACCGTACACCGACAGTGTCGACCACAGTTCCTCCCTCCACACACTGTCATAGGCCTTCTCCAAGTCAACGAAAGCACAGTAGACTTTCTTGTGCTTTGCCAGATGTTTTTCGGCTATGCACCTTAGGGTGAAGATCTGATCCATACAGCCCATTCCCTCTCTAAATCCTGCCTGCACATCCCATATTTTTTCCTTTGTCACTCTTATCACTCTATTTATTAAAACCTTTGCATACAGTTTGCCAATAACACTCAAAATACTAATGCCGCGGTAGTTTTTACACTCCTGCTGAGAGCCTTTTCCCTTATATAGTGGTACGATTACAGCCTTGCACCAATCATCCGGCACACGGCCATATCTCCAACACATATATGAAAGATCCGGTACAATAGACTTGCTACTACCCCGTCACCGCCCGCCGCATTTCAGCAGACACTCAGTCGTACCCCGCAGCCCGCAGCTTTCCCAACTTTCATCCCTTTCAGCGCTCTTGCAATCTCATCTATTTCTATTTCATTCTCTTCGTCTACATCTGAGCTTGGGTCTTCAAAACTGGTTTCTGCCCAATTACCCATTCCTTGCACACTATCCTGACAGCTAAATAAACTTTCAAAGTATCCCTTCCATCGTTCCAAGACCTTACATTCTTCGCTTAGTAACCATCCATCTTCTGCTCTTATAACATTCATACTCGATGTTCTTGTCACTCCGCGAGCTAATCTTACCTGTTTCCAGAACAGCTTAACATTGGCCCTGAAGTTTTCAGAGAACTTCCTGTTATACTTTACTTCCTGTTCATCCTTCTTCATTTTTACCATCTCTTTCACTTTCGTTTTCATTTCGGAGTATTTTTTCTTCACTCTTTCTAAGTCATCTGTCACATTCGTTGCCTGATTCATCCTATTTTGGGCCTTATAGGCTAATAAATTAAGCCAAGCCTCTTTCTTCTTCCTCACAACCTCTTTTACTTCACCATCTACCCAAGAATCATTCGTGCTACTACCACATTTCCTCTGCGCCAGACCACATACTTTTGTGGCCACTTGCATCATACTATTTCTCGCTTTATCCCATACTTCTTCTAGACTGTGATCATTCGCATCATCAAATATTTTATCCGTCTTCACTTTTACTTCCCTCTTATATTCCTCTTTTACTTTCAAATCTTGCAGTCTTTCTACTTTTTTTTCTCTCTAGAGCAGTCACAGGAACTCGAACTCGGTGACGTCAATGTCTGAACAAACCATCCACCCGACACATAACCAGATAATGATCAGTCCCTTCATTAACACCCCGATATGCTCTAGTATCTGTCACTTTACTCTTTAATCTTTCTTCCACAATCACAAAGTCGATCATACTTTTACTGTTTTGCCTTTCCCACGTATACCTGTGTGAACCTTCCTATGATAAAACATAGTGTTCATAATAGACAAATTCTTCTCTACACATATCTCTAGTAAGTTCATCCCATTCTCATTCACTTTATCATCCCCAAATGCACCTAAAACTTTTTCGTAGCCTTTTCTCTTCACACCAACCCAACCATTAAAGTCTCCAATCATAACAATCTTCTCGTTTGACCTACATCCATTTAATAAATCCCTTATAATGTCCCAAAATTCGTCCTTCTCCGAAGGCGAGCTTCCCATATCGGGTGCATACACGCATAAAATAGAGTTCAGGCCCACCTTAGATCTTATCCATAGAATCCTGGGACTCACACAAACTTAATCTTTCACACATTTCATCATCCGCTCGGAGAGGACAACCCCCACTCCCTGACAGGCCCTATGTGTCTCTTGAACACCGGACCAAATAGCGGTCAGAGAACCGTGTTTGGATATGTCCACTCCCTTTCTTTTCGTCTCATTCACACATAACACATCTATCCTTTTATCCTTCACCATCTCACACACCTCATCCATCTTATCTTTTATACCTCCCTGCACATTCAGCGTAGCTAAGCGACATTCCGCAGCTCGCTTTTCGCCCCGTGGAAACAACTGACGTGGTATGTGGCGAGCATCACCGCCGCCTCTGAGTTGATTATAATTTGAAAAAGTCATTTAGTTCCCACGAAAAGCAGAGGAAAAAATCTGTCAACACTCTACAGAGCTCCGCATGTAGAGGTAAGGCTTATTAGTGGCTGAGGGCGCCTGATCCCAGACAACAGGCACGCTCGCGACTAGGCTCCCCCCTAGCCATGCAGCTCTCGGCACGGCAACCTTAGCTTGCGTGTGTGCTGTTCATACCTGTAAAATAATCCCCCAGCTGTTCCCTTCGTCGCCTTTTACGACGCCCACAGGATGAAATGGGTTGGTTTTATTCTACTACCCGGCAACCACACGGGGGACTTTGACTTTATAGAGGCATGAGGAACAGGGTGTAAAGTTCACTCATCCTCCATAGAAAAGGGAGGATCCCCCGACCAGACGGGTGTTGTGTCTGGTGGGCTACTGCCCGACGGTTGATGTCGGGATGTTGTATATATGCTAGTCGCGCGGTAAACTCTGTTTGCGCGATGCAGGATTTTGCGTGACGTCAGTGTGACGCGTTCCATTGTGGCGATGCCGCCACAACTTTATTGATTATAATTCTGTAAATACATATTTGTTACGGTAGCGAATCGTATTTTAATCAACATACAACATAATAATGACCTGCAAATTGCAAAAAATGTATGAAAATTTTACCTTGGCGCTTTCGCCTTAATAACTGGTTAACTTATTTTAACAGGTCCACCTCATTTTAGTGAACCAATATCCACGATGACCAATGAACCAATATCCACCAAGACCTGTGAACCAATATCCACCAAGACCTGTGAACCTCAAAAACTTGCAGAAACAGGTAAATTTTTATTACTTTTAATTATTGTTATTGTTTATTATTTAGAATCTGTATGTGGCCGCATATCTACATCGCCACAAATGGAACGCGTCACACTGACGGCACCCAAAATCCTGCATCGCGCAATCAGAATTTACCGCGCGACTAGCATGTATACAACGTCCCGACATCAACCGTCGGGTTAATCCGATCCAGCATGTCCCATTGCTGTCCTCTCCCAGCGACGGCCTAAACCGAGGTCCGTACCCCACAGGAGGTGCCCTTAGCGAGTAGTCGCTTAGTTTTAGTTTTATGCCTGGCTGGAGGCCTTAATTTATTGAGGCATCCACAGGAAAGCCCGATTAAGCAGTCGACAACCTCCGATAGGTTGAACTGCGAGATGCCATTCCCCAAAAACAAAAAAAAAACTCAACCGTCGGGCAGTAGCTCAGCAGACACAACACCCATCTGGTCGGAGGATCCTCTCTTTTCATAGAGGATGGGCGAACTTTACACCCTGTTCCTCATGCCTCTATACTGGTGACCCCGACGTGATTTGAACACGCAACCTTCTGATACATCTATAAGTAAATTAACAGTAAATAGATCTGCCCCGTTAGATTCTAGTTTATTTGCATTAATGAAGCACACACAAAATAAAAACCTGCCAGGTTCTCATCGTACTTGCGCACCGAGGGTTCCGTGCCAAGAACCCTGAACACACTTGGCTGGTTATTAATATTTGTTGTTGAACTATAGGGTTTGCACTATAATAACACCAAGTTTAGCATTTATATCTATTACAGTAAAACAAAAAAACGGTGAAAAAAAACGCGTTTTTGGAGGCCCCTTAATTTTTCATTACTTATTTTAATTATTTGTTAGGATGTGAGTCATGATAACACATGTTATTATTTTTTGCAAAACCGCCTACCTACTGGTGGATGCCAAGCTTTACAGCTTGGCTCATCGCCGCAAGGTTGCCTGCTTGTCGGTCTTCTACAGATTATACTTCGGTGAACCCTGATCTCTTCAAAGTGAGAGTGAACAGCTTCTTCTGGGTAAGCTCGCTCCATCGTCGACTTTGTCTGTCATCTCTGACTTAGACTAGAGTCAAGAGCAAACCTATCTCAAATAAAAAATTATAAAAATAGTCCATAATTTCTTTTGTTAATAGTAGAAGATTAGCTATTAAATGGGCAGATATTCCAAGTCCATCCCACTCAAAGAAATAGTTTATTGACACTTAGAAAGTAAGCTAACTACAACAAGCTTTCTTTCTAAGTTACGTTATAGCACTGATTATCTGATCAATAGTATTAATTAATTGTTATTTGCTGCTTCAAAGTGTATCAAGTCATATTTCTACAGTGAATTTTATTTCAAATTTTTCAGAGTGCAAAGATACCGCCGACGTCTTGCTGCTTTTCGACGAACTCTTCGATTCGATGAATGGCAGTCATGACAACTCGAAAAAAAGGAGCGGAAAATTACTTTTAAGTGCAGTCGCACCAAATTCTGAGCACAGTAAAGTATGGGCAAGAGCGAAAAAAGTATTAAAATCAATTAAATTCGTCACTAACAAAGGAAGGGAAGGTAGTGTACCATCGGTAACTAACTGGGTACGCTGGAAGGCATTGAAGTTTTGAAAGATAAATTATTCAAAGAGCATAAAATTAAATCATTCTGGATATGGGACACTTGAACCAAGATCCATTAGATAATTTTTTGGATCTATATGTTCTCATGGTTACAGAAATATATCTCCAACACTATCAGGCTTTGAATCGGCATTTGCAAGTTTATTAATAAATAATTTATCAAGTAATCATTCTGTAGGGTCAAACTGCGAAGAAGACAACTGTAATTTTTTTCAGTCTATGGATGGTTTACTCAAAAAAGAAGATTTCAATATAATAACCGAAATCGATTATGTAGATATCAATGACTTTATAGATTTTAATGACAAAAAGAGGAATCCAAGAATTATTAGCCAACTTAGCTACATAACCGGTTATGTATTAAAAAAGGCAAAACAGAAAGTATTTAAAAATTGTAAGAAATGTAAAGAAATTTTATTTAATAATGATGAAACAGAGCTTTTATTTCGAGCATTCCGTGTCGGTCCCGGAGAAAGAAATAGACCACCCCATCTCATCCCGTGGGTGTCGTAGGAGGCGACTAAGGGAGCTCAAGACCCAGTGCATACCATAAAGCACTTTGGGTCACCCGCGCGATGGCGGGTAAACCATCAACAATCGCATTCCCAAGGAGGGTTGGTGTCAGGCTGGCGGCCGACTGTAAAACTGTGCCAAAACCCTAAGCAACATGAGTGGAAATGATATGATGCGCGATAGGACTAGGGCGTACCCCACAGGCGACGCGCAGGGGCAGCACCCGGCTCCTGCGGGAAGTGGACAAGGGTTGTTGCACCACCTCGAGCGGGGGCAACGTAAGAAGCGAGCCCGGGAAGTGAGACTGAGGTATGCAAGTTGGAATGTTGGGACGATGACTGGAAGAGCCAGAGAATTATCGGATGTATTAAAAAGAAGACGAATAAATGTGGCGTGTCTGCAAGAAACAAAATGGAAAGGACCGAAAGCGAGGGAAATTGGTGAAGGATACAAGTTTTTCTACTGTGGAAGTGATGGGAAAAGAAATGGCGTGGGAATAGTATTAGATAGTAATTTGAAAGGAGGCGTGATGGAGGTAAAAAGAATTAATGATAGATTGATAGTTGTAAAAGTGATGTTAGAAAATGTAGTACTAAATGTAATTAGCGTATATGCACCGCAGGTAGGATGTGATGAAAGCGTGAAAGAGAAGTTTTGGGAGGACTTTGACACAGTTTTGATGAACATCCCGGTGCATGAGGAATTGATAGTTGGAGGTGATTTTAATGGACATGTGGGAAGAATGAAAGGGATTTATGGAAGAGTGCATGGAGGGTGGGGATTTGGTAACCTAAATAATGAGGGATCAATTATTAATAAATCATGTTTTTATAGTAATAATAAATATTATTTTATTCATATTTTTTATTATTTCATATTTATTGACTTATTTACTTCGTGTTTATATTACAAAACCTCGTGTGTTATCTGTGGTCTTACTTATATTTGACACTTCTTTCTTTTGTGACGTGTCGGGTCGTTTGTCCAAGGGGATGGCGAAGTAGACCGAGACGTAGCGCACCGGATCAACTCAGGATGGATGAAATGGCGACAGGTCACAGGAACAACTTGCGACCCACGGATGCCCCTCAAATTAAAGGGAAAAATTTATAAGTCCGTGATAAGGCCTGTCGTACTGTATGGATCGGAATGCTGGGCCGTGAAGAAGACGGATGAAAAAAGATTGCATGCAGCGGAGATGAGAATGTTGAGATGGATGTGTGGAGTGACGAAAATGGATAAAGTAAAAAATGAGTAAGGGGAAGTTTGAAAGTGGCGCCAGTGACAGAAAAGTTGAAAGGAAATCGTTTGGCTTGGTATGGACATAGTAAAAAGAGAGGAAGTACGTTATCTTCATACAAACGCACCGCGCGCGGCTTGTATGTGTGCGCCAAAGTATCTATGCGTCGCCGCACGCACACTTAAACAAATCTCGGCCCGTTTCGCAGCGCGCCAGTCGGGGCTAACATCGCACGAGGTTCGCGCGTCACGGCTTTTCGGCACTGCTAAATGAATAATAATGAATAATCTGTGGCCCGACTGTCAAGGTGACGGTCAAAAAACATTTTTCTCCGTAAAATTTTTTTGATTTTTAATTTTATTATATCACAATATCATCCACAATGTTATATTCTGTACCCATACACCACCCCTTGAAACCCAAGATTGAAATAAAAAACAAAAATTAGCCAGGATGCAAGAAGGAAATACGGAGAAAAAAATAGTACAATGTTGACGAGAAGTCGGGCACGATTGGCAGCAATCACACACCCAACATCTTCGGGTTCGTCGCTCAGCTCCGCCTCGCAGTTGCCAGAACCTGCTCCAACCGTGAGTCCAGTGATATCGGCCGCTGCAGTTGCGTCGAGCTCGAGCGACGAATACATCCCCGCGCTATTACTCCGTTTTCGCTTAGCGTTCGTTTTGGCTTTTTTCTTTTTGCTCGGCTCCTAAGGGTCCTGGCGTGATGTTAAATAGCCTATAGCCTTCCTCAAGAATTAGGCTATCAATGCAATGTCAAAGGCAGTCAATGTGTGTCTGTTTTTTTTATTGTGTGATTATTATTTTTTCGTGTGCGTTTGTAGCAATAGGAAGCACGTAGCTATGCGTGATTGGCAAATTTTCGTAGTGTGCTGTATGTGTTTTCCTTGCCTCCCGCATAAAGTGGCAGAAAAATTTGTTCGGTGATTCACTGCTTGCCATCTCCACAGGTTAAATGCTCTTAGATCCTGGTCCGCCCTTGGCTACCATGTAGAGGTTTGATGCCGGTGGCAACCTCATGTGTGACAGGCCGTTAAGTATTTGCCTATGGGCACGTTCGAACACCAGCAAGTGTCGAACATATTTGAATTTGTTAGGAGAAGCCAATTGTTTTGAATAGAGTCACTTAGAAATATAGCCGTGTCTTGTAAATGTGTTTTCTATTAAAGTATAAAGTATTTCTGAAAAGTGTTTCGGTGTATTATTTATACACACAAATCCCTTTAGGTAACGGTTCGTCCAAAGCACCGGGCGAATCGTTATAGTACACACTACACACGCCGGCGACACTGGCGATTAAAGATCATACGACCACAGACACACAGATTTTGACAGTTGTCACTAGTGATGTCAAAATCTGCTAAAAACCATTTTCATCAAACAAGACTTAAGCATTTTTGATAGTTCAATAAATAAAGATTGAGTGGACGCAAAAGATTTTTATTAATAAAATTTAAATTAGCTTAAAACTACAACAGTTTTGCGTTAGGGGGCTTAGGGGTAATGATTTGTGCATGCGCACTCTTACCCAGCTCGAATCGTACGAGTCCTAGTCTTTCGCTTCGGTGTCCTTTTCGTTCTTTTCGTAGACGCAGTCGGTCTGCTTGGCCGCGGTCTAGACACTAAAACAAAGTAGACATGTTAAACAGAACAGGATAGGCTTAATGTAACATCTTGCATGCTTTATGCGTGAATACACATGTTTTGGACAAATAAATGATAACAAAATCACTGTGAACTTCACCTACATATATACAGGGCGATCCATAAATTACATGCATTTATTTTTGACATTTTTTTTTATAATTGCCCCACCATATAGTACACTATATGGTGGCTAACATCTTGGTTAAATATGACAACCATTTGACTTTAGTCAAAAAAATATTTTTCAGTGTTTGTTAAAGTCGGAGCGTTTATGTGAACTAGCCACAAACTTTGGCGGCCCTCAAAGAAGACATCCGTCTAGAAGTGGAGAAGCTATCGTCTGAAGCTCTGAAAAAAAACCATAGAAAGTGATAAAGAGCCCAAATGGTATCATCAATAAGGGCGGCTGCTTAGGGCGGATTGTATACCAATTAAATCAATATCCCACAACAATGATGACACTGACAGCTCTTGAACGCACTTTAAATGTGCTGATCGCGTTCAGTTTCATTGCTGAAATTGGCACTGAAACGTTAACATTTACAAAACATGTTGGAAAAAAATCTTAATATCCAAGTAAATATAAGGTCAAATTAAATTAGGAATTGTTTTATCATGTTTAGATCATGTCTGCGGAGTTTCGCTCACAAAAAGAATCATTTTATTTATTCCAAATTCCAAACATACAGCCTAGGAAAATAAAGGCGCCTTGACACTTTTAACAGGTGGCCGGATCTGACGTCTCCGTGCTGCCACCTAGTGAACGTTGTTTCAGAAAACCCTCATTACACAAACGGTTCCCAACAGCGCCCCCAATTTTTTTTTGGGTGGGTAATCATCAAATGACCTCTCCCGCTCTGGATGGAGCCGGAGGGCGTGTCAGACTTTTACTGACTAAAACCCACCCGTGTTCCTTCAGTTGCCTGTGCCGGGGCCACGGTAACTCTTTCGAACATCCCGCGACTCTAGCTGGAACAGCGCCCGCCTGTCAACATCATTGGACCCCCAAAAGATACTTGTACGAGTAGCAGTTTCATAATAAGTTTAAAAATATTTTTACCGTTAATGGGGATCGGCGTGGTTGACGTAATGTTAACTGGTTCTGTGGTCGTCCAAACGTCATACTCCGGCACCCAGGTCGCAATATCGAGTGGCTCGAACCCAAAGTCCGTCATATAGGTCTGGCCTCTATATTCTACTCTTGTCATAGAGAAGTCTTCGTAGTATGTTCCTTCTTCCCACTTCCACTCCTGGATGTCTAGGAGAGTCATGTTCTTCTTGAATCCCCACGCGAACATCTCGAAGAGGCATTTGTCGGAGAACATGATGAAAACGGCAATGTCGAACACTGAACCTGTATCAGAAAGTTATAAAGTAAGATAGAGACTCATTCCGGCTCTCGGTACTTTTTATTTAAGATATCATTCGGTTTAATTATTTTAATTTAGAGCACAAAAAGTAAGTAGATCGATAATACGAAAAAAAAATGTTACAAAAATCTAAAGTAGTAGCTACATTCCTCACAGGTTCGGGGAATGAACCCCAAAGGAGTCTTTTCATTCTTGTATGGGACTGCGGTCATAAAAATTAAAAGACCCCTTTATGGGTTATGAGTACTTGTGGTCCGATATATGACCTATTCTTTTACCGTGCTCCAAGGATCTTTTGGCATTTGAATATCATCGACAGGGGGACGTTGTCTCTACAAACAAATAAAATTGAAGTGTCTGTTTGTAATGTCAAAATAACAGGTTTTTACGAAATGCTTATGAAAGTAACATAACATAACATCACGCCTTGTTTCCCCGAAGGGTTGGGCAGAGGTGTACTTAAAGTACACCCGAAAGTGAAGTATGAAAGTAGGTATATACGAAACGGCTGGATCGATGTTGATGGGACTTCCACTGGTAGACAGCTGATGTTATAAGGAGTAACGTTGGCTACTATTATTTTAGTAAAATAATTTGGGTTCCGCACAAAAAATATGAAAACCCATAAAATTTAAGCTATTTTGCGTTAATCTCTGGAAGTACTAGTATTCGGATTTGAAAAAATCTTTTTGCATTTGATAGCACAATGCTCGAGGATGTGTATAGGCTATTTAACATCACGCTACGACCCTTAGGAGCTGAGACAAAAAAGAAAACGAAGTAATAGCGCGGGCGGGCGATGCAACGCGGCGGGTCGGGGGACGAGTGAGTTTTATTAAAATGTGGCTGTTATTTTACTATATTGTATATCTTACGACTTCCACGCGAACGAAGTCGCGGGGCACAACTAGTTGGTAATAACTTGTGAAATTGTTAAAGAAAAGAAAGGAAATAAAGAAAGAATTACAAAAATTGTATTGACAAAACAAGATGGTAAGTACTGATTTTGGCCGCGCGCTCTGTCAACGTCATTCGATCATCGAAAGATGTGTGTAGCACTTTACAAGAAAACAGAGACATACCTTTGTAGAAATAACACGCTGGTCCGAAATTAATCCTAGGACAGTAATGCTTGACCCTCATCTCCGACACCGCCGACGCGTTTTGGAGCTCCAGAGTCAAACAAGTGTACTCCACTATTTCTACTATTGTCAACTGGTAACAAAATATATCAAGTATAATAAGTATTTTAGAGCAGGTTCATAACGACATCAATAGAATCTTTAACATACAATACGGCTGATGAATCATGACCGGTCTGAACATAGGCACTACAAACTTTCGCGCATGTTCTCTCGCTCACACTCGCCTCATGTCACCATTTGGCTCTTCAAAAATGTTGTTGCGCCGCCTTCTGCGCAAAGTTCAGACCGGCCATGATTCGTCGGTCCGTACTGTACCATTTCTTTTGCTTTTTCGAAAATCCATACTAATAATTACTTATTAAAAATGCGAAAGTAACCTGTTGTCACCTTTGTGTACGACCCCAAAAAAATGACTATAGATACTAACATTGTAGTTCAGGAACTGATACTGATTGTTGTCGGTTCGTAATACAATCGTTTCTCTGTACACCAAGTTGATTTTTTCTTCAGGATCGCACGCGCCGAATTTCTGGTATGCCATGCTAGCTGAAATATACATTTAACACTTTTGAGGAGGATATTCAAATAGCCGCCACGAAAATGGCCGAAGCTGACAGGTAGGGAAACGGTTTGTTTAGCAAATTGACTATCAACTTAGATTAGCTGTATATCCAAATCACAACAGTCTTTCTTGATCAATCGTATGAAATGGAAAGTAAAGCGCATGCCTGACCGGGCTCGACTCACAACTTGCAAGCCGGGCCCGTGACCTGAGCCACTACTGCTGTCGCGAAAACGACAAGCCACTCCAGTGGATCGGGACAGTTTAGAGTTTTCGCGAAAGGTCATTCTAGTGTCGCAGTCATGTGAGCGGTTAAAGCATGCCACGAGCCACCGCGATGCGACTTGCGGAGCGACGGACGGAAATAGGTAACGTGCGCGCGTGTCGCTTGACGCCAGTCGTGTCGCAAGTTGCATCGCTCGAGGCTGCCAACGGGGCCTAAGAATATTCAGTCCATGAATCTCGCTCAAACTTTTGGTCAATACTCACAGCGCAGTACGTATTTCTGTTTGGAGATCTTGGAGATGGTGATCCTGTTGAACCGGGCCAGGCTCTGCTCCACCCAGGGGTAGTAGCTCATCATGTCCAGGAACCGGGAGGGCGCGCCGCAGCCGGGGCCGCGCACGCCCAAGCCCAGCTGCAGGAGAGACAAGGTCACAGCTCTCGTTACGGAATATGTTTCTTTTTTACCCTTCTTTGTTACGTGTATAAGTCGCGGATGGATAGCGCCACACTACAGCGAACAGCGCCATCCATCCAGATTAATGTGGCTCAAGTGGCTTCCCATACGTCTTCACCGGAATTCTCATATCTTATTTCAGCTCTACAGTATTCTATTCAATTTTACAACCCCCGCTTATCTTAAAGAACGTTTCAAGTTCCTTCATGATACACATAATAGATATTTGAAGTCATCGGAAAACTTGAGACTGGAGATGCCGATGCATTCCACCAGCTTTTATGACAAGTCTTTGTCAAGCAGTGCGGTTATGGAATGCCTTGCCCGTGTCGATAAGGCGTGCTCAATCTTTGTCCACTTTTAAAATTCTGGTAAAAAAACACTTCCTCTCTCCTTAAACATCATCATTACATAAAGTTCCTTACTATTTTCCATGTTTGTTTATTATATGTATGTATGTATTTATGGTATATGTAACTGGTACACCACTGACCTATAGTATTGTCTCTCCTTCTCCCTTTAATCCATCCAAAGGTTGTCTGTAAAAGATCGCTTTTAGCGATAAAACCGCCCATTGCGTCGACCTTTGTAAAATTTCTACGTTTATATCTGTAAATTTTATGGTGACCGTTGATTGTACATAATAAAGACCATTCTATCTAACTATCATCTATTTGTAGTTACTTATTCCTTTTGCCTTTTAGAGAGTTTAGATTCCAAATTGAAGTCTAAGCAATTTAACAGCGCATTCAGACATGGAGGTGTCATTATTCCGAAACGTAATTTAGGTGTAACGAGATTTTTTCCTTGCTTAGTTGCCCACACGCCATACGATTTCACCGACACCCGTGACGTCACTAGACGTCGGCTACGTCACACGTACCAGTTGCCAGCGTCCCCACACGTCGCGCGACACGAGCGCGGAGCCCGCGCCCCACACACACACGCCGGCCGACTTCACCGACACCCGTGACGTCACTAGACGTCGGCTACGTCACACGTACCAGTTGCCAGCGTCCCCACACGTCGCGCGACACGAGCGCGGAGCCCGCGCCCCACACACACACGCCGGCCGACTGCGCCGCGACAGCGCACGCTACGTACGGCGGACGCATCTTACGGCTGTATAGCTGGAAAACAACACGACATTGATTTGTAGTATGCAGACAGACACAAACTTATTTTTAACTAGCTGTGCTCCGCGACATCGTTCGCGTGGAAGTCGTAAGATACACAATATACTAAAATAACAGCCACATTTTAATAAAACTTCCTCGTCCCCCGACCCGCCACGTTGCACCGCCCGCCCGCTGACAAAAATTTAAAAAAAAAAGTGTTTTTGTTAGTACCGTATATACTTTCATATGCATTTAGTAAAAAGCTGTTATTTTGACATTAGAAACAGACATTTCAATTTTACCTATTTATTTCTATAACTCGTCAAAATGTAGGGAACAGTTGATTTTTAGGGTTCCGTAGTCAACAAGGAACCCTTATAGTTTCACCATGTCCGTCCATCCGCAGCTTAGCTCAGAGACTCTTAGTACTATAAAGCTATAATTTGGCATGGATATACAAAATATTAATCACGCCGACAAAGTGGTAAAATAAAATCAGGCAAAAAATTTTTTTAGGGTAGTTACCTCCTGTACCTACACGTAAAGTGGCGATGTTTTTTTTTTCTCGTCTACCTCATGGTTTGGGGTGTTGTTGGATAGGTCTTTCAAAAATATTGCGGGATTGTAAAAACTATTTTTCGATTATGGGATCCGTTTCTGAAATATTAAGCTTTAAAATGCTAATTTTTGTTAGAGTCAAGTGTCCCCGCCCCCTGCCCTGCCAGCTAAACGGTTAGTTTTGGATATGTGAAAAAATTCACGGTAATAGAACAACGAAGTGATACAGCGAAGTTAAAAGGAAAACTATCGCAGCTTTACAAGTTAAGAGCGTTGTCACATTTTGCACCTCTCTCGCTCACACAAAACCAAATTTTTAAGAATGTTAAATGAAAAAATGCTTTTATGAAAAATGTAATCAATGGGCGGTCTACAAAATAATATTAATTTAATAGGTAGTTATCAAAAACACATTTCTATTGTGTTATCTAATAAACATATGTAATCAAGTATTATGATCTGTTTTTGAGATGATGTAAATAAATGCCGCAATAAAAATGTGTTTTTAATAATTACCTATTAAATTAATATTATTTTGTAGACCGCCCATTGAATACATTTTTCAAAAATGCATCTTTTCATTTAACATTATTAAAAAATTGGTCCCGTGTGAGCGAGAGCGGTGCAAAATGTGACAACCCTCTTAACGAGTAATAGTCGACCAACTTACATTTGCACTTGGAATGTATGAGAGAACATGATTTTCAACTACAATGCTAAGTTTGTACTTAGGATAAACTCATCCCAACTACGAAACCATTTACTGTGAGTAGTCCGACACGCACTTTTCTTTTTTCTCGATCTACGAGGATTCTATGTACTAAGACCGATCAGTACCCAAGAAAAATTGGAGTGTAAAAGACATCGACGCACAACGGTTACCATGAATTCAGCAAATGATTCTAGACCCACCAGCGTCCACATTTTTCGATGGTTATTGATACATGATTAATGATATTATTTCTGTAAGTAGGTTTGTACAAACACTTTCACACGTCAAAAATAAATTGTTTTAAAACTAGATGAGTTAGGTCTTTCCTACCCTTTTTTTTTTGTGGATGGGAAACCATCAAATGACTTCTCCCGCTCTGGGCGGAGCGGGAGGGCGTGTCAGACTTTTACTGACTAAAACCCACCCGTGTTCCTTCTGTTGCCTGTGCCGGGGCCACGGTAACTCTTTCGAACATCCCGCAACCCTAGCTGGCATCGGCCCTAGCGGACCCCGTCAATAGTGCTGACATCTCTTTGAGGCGCGCGTGGAACACGACGCGCTGTCGACTCGGGCTTGGTCCTTACCGGACTGCGAGCTACCCATTGCTCGCCGTCCGCAAGCCCGCGCCTACGGTGGCCGGGAATCGGCTGCCAATTCCCGACGCCCAGGGCGTCTCCTGCGGCGACTAGGGGCGTGAGGGCGCAAAGCTTGCCTCTCCCTCACGCGTCCCGCCTCCTCCTTCACGAGTATTACTGCTTCGCAGAAGGAGGTAATGGCTTCCCATGTACTCTCGCTCCGTACCATGGCCTGGACCAGGGCCGGACGCGAGAGATCGCCGCCGCCGATCGCTTCCGCGAGGACACGGCGGTGCTCCGCCCAAGCCGGGCAGACCTCCACCATATGCTCCACCGTGTCCTCCGGGCGATCCACACAGTGGTGACACCCGGGCGTTTCCTCCCGCCTTATCTGGAACAGGTACCTCCCGAAGCACCCGTGTCCGGTGAGGACCTGCGTCAGGCGGAAGGTGAGGACGCCGTGGCGCCTCTCCAGCCACTCCTCAAAGAGGGGACTTATCGCCGCAATTGTGGTGTGCCCAGCGCTGGGTTGCGAC
The DNA here is from genome assembly GCA_947568875.1 of Fissipunctia ypsillon. Classification (NCBI taxonomy): domain Eukaryota; kingdom Metazoa; phylum Arthropoda; class Insecta; order Lepidoptera; family Noctuidae; genus Fissipunctia; species Fissipunctia ypsillon. Next base: position 1,503,821 of record OX387665.1, on the reverse strand, counting down.
AATCGCACTCTCCATGCCGCCATGAGATCCTGCCGGAGCTCTGTCCGCCGTGCCGCGATTTCTCGCGGCAACGGAGTTACGCCCCGGCGTCCTGCCTCCTCGCGCCACTCCCACATGTGCGCGAGGACTTTTGCCTCCAGATTCCATGGCGGTAATCCGGCAAGGAGGTTAGGTCTTTCCTACCCTGAGAACTACTCTGAGAAGACATACCGAAACAAACTCAGAGGTCACAGACTCTTTTAAAGTCCAGACATAATCTTGGTCAGATCATGTGAGAACCATATAGATTAGTGTCTAAAATGGTCTTTTGAGGAAAGAATCACACAGGTTTGAGCAGACCCGTCCAGTCAGTACAAGCATGTGATTTGCATTTGACCTCAGAAGATAAGGAGCTCAACTACTCCTTAAAAGAACTGTTGACCCCTCCCTCCCCCTTAACATGTGACGTAATTTATGGATGGCCCCTAAGCACCATACTCCACGATATGAGTTTTCGTATAACAGCGCTGGCACGAGCAAGAACAAGTGAACTCACATTGGCGGCCATGTAGAAGTCCCTGCACATTTTTCCAGGGATATGCATCACATTGATCACTTCTTTTTCCAAGACATCCACATCTGAAAGTATTTTATTTATTTATTTTCCTCTTAAAACTATCTTTAAGTAACTTCATAATCAGCCTATAATGGGACTGGGCTGTAATCCACCACGCAGGCCCAGTGCGGGTTGGAGACCTAGGTAATTGATAGTATGGCTATCAAATATTATTTATATTAGAGGACTTCGTCCGCGTGAATTTCGTACTTTTGTACCCGATTTTCAAAAAACCCTGAACACGTCATTCTTTATTTTCGGTCTTAAGTATAAATACTGAGTTTCGAGTTAATCGGACCGCGCTTTAAAATTCTTCCATACAAAGTTTGACACGGCAACAACTGCCTAAACAAGTTTGTAGCCCCAGCGGCTTAGGCTCTGCGTTGATGAATCAGTCGGGACAAGTAATTATATGTACAGGTATCAAATATTTAAAACGTAATTATGTTCATTATGAAATTATCAACTACTTTTTAGGGTTCCGTACCCAACGGGTGCCAACGGAACTCTATTACACAGGCTTAGCTGTTCGTCTGTCCGTCTGTCACAGGGCTGTATCTTTTGAATCGTAATAGGTAGACACTTAAAATGTTTACAGAGGGTGTACTACTTTGGCCGCTATAACAACAATAAAATAAAATAAAGTAAAAAATTCAAGAATAAATGTAGTGTTAAATATTGTACGGTGGTACTGAACCCTTCGTGTGTAAGCCCGACTCGCCCTTAGCCGCTTTTTTTAAATTAAATAATTATTTAACTAAGAACGCCAGCCATTGCTGGCATTCTGTGAGGACTAAGTAAGAAACCAAATATAAATTGTTTACCTTCTTTCATTTTGATGACATAGAACACTGGATTTCTTAACACATTCGGAGGCGGACATACAGGCTTGATGTTTACTGTGAATTGTGACAAAAGCATTCTTAGTACAAATAATTAAAACAAAAAAAAAAAAATTTAAATGCTGGGGATCAATATTATGGTGGTTGCCTCTTAAGCAGATAATATTTAATTTATTTATTTACTAGCTGTTGTCCGAGGCTTCGCTCGCATGGATGTCAATACTTCCCTATTTGAATCGGATTTTGTTAACAATCTCATGGGTTATTTTTTTTGCGCGGATCAATAATTATTTTTATAAAATAAAAGTAGCTTTAGTTACTCCTTATAACAGTAGAATAAAGTATGCAAGTAATCATGGTTGCAGCATCAAGCCATCTCTGCCAAATAAATGTATTGTCATCAGAACAAAGTTTCACCTGGATAAACCAAGGAAGCTAATTTTGCATGTTGTGTGTTCCCAAACTAGCTAGCTTACTACAAATAAAGGTAACAGTTACATCGCATGACTTGGCTTTATGTCTAACTAGCTTTAGATAAAAAGTATCCTATGTCTCAGTCCAGCTATCTGTGTACAAACTAGACTAGAGCTAAGAGCAAACCTATCTCAAAAAAAAATTAAAAAACTTTCATCCAAATCCGTTCAGCCATTTTTGCGTGATTGAGTAACAAACATCCCAACATCTTCACGAACTCCCACATTTATAATATTAGTAGGATAACACAAAATAACATAACATCACGCCTATAATCCCCGAAGGGTTAGGCAGAGGTGTACCTATAGTACGCCCACATTTGGCGAGTTATGTTTAAGCCCCATGTAATAAGGGACGAGCCTATTGCCATAAATCGGACACAAATCTAGAGTCAGGGGTGCCACTGAGGAATTATTTACGGAAATACCTAATAACAGTGCCCGATCTGGGAATCGAATCCAGGATTTCATGCTCAGCAGTAGCGCTTGCGACCACTTATCACGTCTAAGAAGTTTCGCCATATAATTTTAATTGACTCTAGCCTTTTTCAAACTACGTTATGTTGGGGTCGGCTTATTTGACCCTGAATAAAAAGTGTAGCCCGCGAAGTTCAAATTTTCTTACAATTTTTGCAATTTGCAGCTCAGTGTCTGGGTATATGTTAATTAAAGTATGATTCGCGACCGTAACAAATATGTATTTACATAATTATAATAATTAGAATCAGTAATACAACTCCTTTTGTTCGTATAATCCTCAAATGTTAAGATTTCATGAAATAGTCATTCAATAGGATTACTTGGTCTTAGAGAGTTGTATTGATGACTTTAATGAGTATAATTATATAAATACATATTTGTTACGGTCACGAATCATATTTTAATCAACATACAACCTAATACTGACCTGCAAATTGCAAAAAATGTAAGAAAATTTAAATTTCGCGGGCTACCCTGGCGCTTTCGCCTTATAGAACAGGTATGCGCTTCGGTGCTGGTTCGCGTTTCCGAATGAGCACGAACGTCGCGCCACAAAGTAACCCCCCATAGAGGCAAAGCTTCTAACTTTTATCCTGCCACGTTTTTTAGTAGTGCACTTATCATTGGTCGTTTGTATGAAGTTTTCTCTCTGTCGGGTCACCTAGAGTCTGTTCGGAAAGACAGCCGTCGTGGCCAAAGTGTGAACTAACGTTGCGTTGTGTTGTTCGCTAAACAAACACGTAAAATATCAAGTCCGTAGGATAAAAGGAAGCAATTCAGCGCAAGATTTGATAGTGAGTTTTGTTTGTTTGTTACGCTTTCGTGCTAAAACGGCTGAACGGATTTGAATAAAATTTGGCACATGGGTAGACCATGCCCTGCGTTAGGACATAGGATACTTTTTATCCCGATATTCCCACGGGATCGAGACTTATGCGGGTGAAACCGCACGGCGTAGCTAGTTCCGTATAAAATCTAGCAAGGCGTGACGTCATACCACATTTTAACTCAATGTATCGCCGTAATCTTTTAATTACGTAAAAAAAAATGTGTCTAATATGTATTTTTTAATAAACTACCTGCCGGACAAAAAATTGTCATCATCCCTATTGTATTAAAAAAACAAGATGGCGTCAGTTCCGATTGCAGCAACGCGCAAAAAGATTCTTGTACCGTTGTACTTCCTACTTGTATGGTTGTAACAGCTCTTTATTTCCTTTCTTTTCTTTATACTAGATCTCATCATCGCGTGTTCGTATTTCGGAAGGTAGACGATGATTTCCGAAGCCTATACTTTTCCTTGGACATCTGTACTAGAGTCGTCGACGGGATGAAGAAGCAGCTACTCACTATCCCTGATAGGGGAGCTGAGCTGCACCAACGCGACCGTGTTGTACGTCTCGCCGTACTCCGGATGTATCACATAGTTGCGCACGCGGCGCCCCGGACGGTCCCACCCCTCGCCGAGTAGAATGCGAGAGTTCTTTCTACAAATAAAGAAAAAAAGAAAAGTATTTACCAACCTATTTGGGACTCCCACAGGACGAACAACAAAAAGGAAAAATAAAAAAAAGCCGAGTGCGATTCGGACTCGCGCGAGAAGAGTTCCGTTTCGTGCTTGAAATTTTCGGTTGAAGCTTTAGTGGTACGGAACCCTAGGGGTTAGTTTCCACCAAACGGAAAAACCCTCGCGGATGCTCGAGCACTTTAAATTTCACTGAATAAGTTACTGTATCAGTTTTGACTTTAAGTATAAAATTCGACACAGACATCGCGCTTGAAAGTGACCGAGCATGCGCGAGGATTTTTCCGTTCAGTGGAAACTGACCCTTAGGCTCCGTTCACAACCTCGAGCGATGCAACTTGCGACGCGACTGGCGTCAGGCGACACGCGCGCTTCGCCTGTTTCCGTCTATGTCTCCGTAAACAGCGTCGCGGTGACTCGTGGGCGTGGCATGCTCTAAGCAACTTCTTTCATTTGTTTTCTCTGCAGTCGCTGACGCTAGACGCGTGTCGCTTGAGCTTGTAGCTCTGGCCACGGGTTTAGTGCACGAACCTGAGTCGCACTTTGGCGGTTTTTAATTTTAGTTAGCAACGTTGCACAGATAGTTACCGGAAGTTATTCTTAGGCATGGGTCCGATGTCTGCTGCGGCGGCGATAACAAACTCCTTCTGTATCAAAACTACCGTCGTTACAGAGCGGCTGTCTCCTTCCACACCGTCTAAGAAAATACAACATTTGACGTCACATAAAAAACGTTTTTTTTTTATTTAGCCCCGAAACGGAACTTAGGTACCTACGTTGCAGATCTTATCTTGCGTCTGAAAGTGGCACCGGTGAGTGAAAAGTTGTGTGGAAATCGGTTGTCATGGTGTGGGCATGTGATGTCGTCAGGAAAGTTTTGAGTATGAATGAGGATGGCTATACGAGTACTTAGGGGAAGACCAGAGAAATGATGAATGGACTGTGTAAAAGATGGTATGGCTAGAAAGACGACGACGACTGATAGAGAAGAATGGAAGAAAAAGACATATTGCGCCGACCCCAGATAAATTGGGATAAGGGATTGGGGTAAGGAGAGTGATGACTTGATGACGTAGCATTTCTTACTTCGCATTTCGCCAGTTATGTTTTGTGTGCCATATTAACCGACGGGTTGGTACCTACCTACTGTATATAGTGTCAAATCAAATTAGATAGCAAAACTCCGCAGACGTGATGGGTATAAAAAAAAATATTTGGTCCACCAACACTTGTAGTGAGCTTACTTGAAATATGAGTTGAGAAAATCTGTTTTTTAGGGTTCCATACTTCAAAAGGAAAAAACGGAAACCTTATAAATAGTATCCTCGTGTGTCTGTCTGTCCGTCTGTCACAGCCAATTTGCTCCGAATCTAATGCACCGATTAAGTTGAAATTTGGTACACATATCAATTTCTGTGACTTAAACACGGACGTGTTACGTAAACAAATGAATTTTGAATATGGGGGTCACTTTTGGGGGGAAAGTAAGAAAATAAAATAAAAAATTTGGAAACTATACCGTGTGACATATCAAATGAAAAGGACTTACTGTGAGGGTCTCGAATAGATTTTTTAAAGTTATTTATTAAAATAGACGAAAATTGACCATCATCCCCCCCCCCCCCTTTATCTCCAAAACTACTGAGCCAAAAAATAAAATTTGAAGAAAATACAGAAAATAGTCCTATAGACTACAGGAAAACCTATAAGAAGTCTATGGTCTTAAAACTACATGGTAAATCTCTTAATATTGTGCGTAGATACTAACTTACATTTGCAGTTGGAATGTATGGGAGAACATGATTTTCAACATTCATTCATTTTGTTAAGTTTGTTCTTGGGATAATTCTGTCTCTTCTTTCTTCATCCCAAATACGGTACCCTTCATCATGCGTGGTCCGACACGCACTTGGCCGGTATTTTTTTTTTTGTTTATCGTGGTTAGATATCGATACCCATCACGTCTGCGGAGTTTCGCTAGCTAATTAAATTTGAACCTGTAGTAATGAAGCCATGTGGGGTGAATAGTACCACTCCTTTTTCCTAATAGGCAGTTTTGAAGGCAAGGAGTAGATTACTGGAACTCACAGTAAGTGTAGAAGAGAATGCCGACCCAGGGATACTGCGATATGTCCACGTCTCCCTCGGCCACGTCTAATGCGTGGTCTATCCCGCAATCGACGACGTCCATTTCTACTGATAATGTTTTGCATGCTGGAACAAAGCAAAGTGAGCGAAAGGTTAGGCTGCTCGCAGGAGACAACCGAATCTACAGTCTATTTAAACGAATATCAACTTTATACCCTTGTGATTAAGTTGATTTCAGAATGACTACTACTATTAAAAAATTTATAAAAATGTTTGAAGTTATAGTGCAAACTGAACTTTATGAGTGGGTATTAAATGTCCTTTTTTAATTCTTTTTTTTACATGCTATGAAACTAAATTGCAAATGCAGTATATTTTTAATTGGCTATGACTGCGAACGGCTTTGAGTTGGTTGGTATAAGCCCTCGTACCAACGGGTGATTTTTTTTCGCGCACTTGTTTTTTGAACGCACTGCTTAGCGCCGAGAGTTGAAAATCCAGGTGATTTTTGAAGCGCTGGGACGCACTCTGTTGGATACTCAATGCTCGGCTCAATACTGAGAGTTGAAAATCCATTGCGCCATAAAAAATCGTCGCGTTAATAAATCGCCCGTGCCTACGGGCTAACAGCGTTGACTTTGAACGCAACGCGCATGTGTACTTTTTCATGCTTTAAATTTGATCGTCCTGCGCTGATAATGTAGCCTAATATTAGGTATATTATTCATTCAGACTTTTTAAATAATTCAAACTTGGTTTCAATATACATACAGTCTGATTTTTAATTTGCTAGACCAAAATGATAGCTGCAATCGACCTTTTTTGTCATTTTGACAGTTTAGTCATGATGTTATGTAATTTTAGTCTAGCAAATTAAATATCAGAGCCTAGTTAAAAGGCACATCAATTTTCTAAGTGACAGTAGAGTAGGTAGGTACCTAATGAAAATCACACGACTTCCACAAAGATGAACTATACCATCGCCCCTGTATTCCCCGAAGGGTTAGTCAGAGCTGATCTGTACCTATAGTACACCACCAGTTATGTTTAAGTCCCATGTGAAAGGGGGCGAGTCTACTGCCATCCACCAGGCTCAAATCCAGACTCCGGGCTGCTACTGAGAAATTCAATCAATGGAAAAACTCAATAACACTGCCGGACCCGGGAATCGAACCCAGAACCTCATGCTCAGCAGTAGCGCTTGCGACCACTAGACCAGCGAGGCAGTTAAAGTTAAAAGCTATTTCATAAAATAACATACCTTGCAGCAAAATAATGAAGGTTACCAACATTTTCATCCAACTGCTTCACTGTTGGCACTCACAGTCCTCACTCACTATAAACGAATGATCACTGTATGATCACGGCATCACCTTTTATAGTGCTGTATGTTGTTGTTATTAGCAACGAAACCCGCTATTTGTTTATTATTTTAACTGCTCCAACGGACGCAATAACCATGACATCCTAGACTAGTTTTAAGGCATTTCAGTGTCTGCCCAATGTTGAAGTCACAGCAATAAATAATCCGCGGTAAATAGTAAACATAGACGAAACGTTCGTTAACTTCAAGTTAGACACACGCGGCCCGGCTGACAGGTAGGTTAATAGCAATTGCCATGAAAACCAATTCTTCATCAGCCTTATAAGTCTACTGCATAGGCCTCTCCAAAGAACATGCCACGGACCGCCGCCATTAAAAAACCGACAGTTTCCGTACCTACGTAATTTGACAAACTTGGTTTGTATAAAAAATGTTCACAATGCCGTCACTTTGGCATCTTCACACACGTCTGTCTACTCTCTCTGTGCGCCTCTCAAATCACGAGATTTTACTCTATTCTTGGCTTCTCTCATCCAGCTGCTACCAGCCACCCCGAAGATCGTCGCTCCACCTAGCCTAAAGGCGTTCTACTACGTCTGCCTCCACAGAGCACGGAGACGCCTCGGCACCGGCAGCCGCAGCTAAAGGCGGCATTATGAATACTTTGTATACTTACAAAGCAAGCATGCCACCGTTTACTCGCACCACGACACAAATGACGTATGAAAACTAACGGCCATGAAGGCTGTCCGTGACAGCAGTTGTGCGCTCAACACACTATCGGCGCCACGAATCTTATTAGTAGGTAGCTACAGACGCCAGCAAGTCAAGCTACCCGAAACTGTCAAATTTTCCCAATCAACCTTGAACCTAATGCTTTACCGATAAAGTTGAAAATCTATTAAAGAAATTTGACAGATTGTAGTAGCTTGATGTGCTGCTGTCCATACAATACGGCCAACGTATCTTCAAAATGGTCGAGCTTGATGGTGCTGATCCACGCGTCATGTTCGTGAACGGGCGCCGTCAGTAGACTGGTCACCTCTTAACTGCCAGAGCTTATTTTTAATCTTATATTTTGATTTGTTTTTCTTTTTTTTTTACATTGTTCTCACATATAGAAGCAACAAGAACAATGTACCTAGGATTTTGTAATAACTTGATTTAAAAGAGTGTCCTTGGAGTTTCTTGCCCGTTCTTCTCCATAGAGGTCTACGTTTTGGAATGGGTAACTAGCAGAGGCGAAGCGCGGTAACAACTCCATTCCTACCGGCTTCCCTTTGGAGGATCGAAAGAGTAACTTCACCTACCACCATAGAAAAATAGCACATTCAGTAATGTCTACTATTGCCAACTAATATATATTCCAACAACAACACAAATTGTTCTAAATAAGCCGGCGCCACAACGTGATAATCATATTTGTATGACTATTTATAACTGAACAATTTGTTCTTCGGCTTCCCTCCTACGAAATATCAAGCCTCGCCACTGGTAACTAGCATCAACTTTCTGACTAACTGACCGACTCTTTGACGATTCAAAAGTGCCTGTAATTGTTTTAATTGAAATAAATGCTTTGAGTTTGAGTTTGAGCTTGACGAGTCCGAATTTCGTACAGAAGGCTGCGCAGTAACATGTTTTAGGAACCAAATGGTGACATGAGGCGAGTGTGAGTGAGAGAACATGCGCGAAAGTTCGTAGTGCCTATGTTCAGACTCGCCAAGATACGTCGGCCGTATTGTACTGCCGTTTCTAGACGCCGCCGGCGCGGTTCCGTGCTCCGTGCAAAAAACCGATGAAAAATGTAATTTTTCGTCGGTTTTTTTACGTTGTGGCGTCTAGAATCATGACCCAATGGTAAAAGTTTGTGTCACGAATATCATGATGTCCTGTCCACCGTGTAGCTTCACCTACCACATTCACAACTAAGGTCAATCCTGTTAATTTAACCGCTCCCGAGCTAGTTGTCCTTGCTTCAGTCGATCTGAGCTCACTTTGTCAAAGGAGTTCCTCGATAGTTCTAATAGGAAAAAACTTTAAAAAGTTTATTTTTCACTTTATAGTTGTTGTTCCCCACACAAATTCATGTACCACTACTTATTATGTGAAGATAACATCATCAACATAAAATTACTTGATTAAAAACCTATTAAAAGCTGCTCAAGCGAAGCTAAAAAAATTGATATGGGACCACGCGGGCGTCTCCTGGCAAATGAAAAAAGAATCTCTTAAATTGGCCCAGTAATCGCCGATTGATTGGTGTACATAAACGAAAAAAAAAAAACTCTTTGAATGCATAACCTCCTCCTTTTTTAAAGTATGTTACAAACCATTAAAAAAACTATTTTATTAGAAAATATTTATTAAAATATAACTTACAACTAATTCACTTCCACAAACATACACCTTTCTTGATATTTCTGTAAGCTACGTACTTCTCATGCCTGTTACCTTTCTGTACGCACTGAAGTGTTCTAGGTACTGGTAGATAGTATCTATCGGCGTGTAGATCTCGTTCATCCTGCTGTGGAGATGCTGCGTGGGATGCACAGGCACCGAGGGTCCCAGCAAACCTTGTATGAACTCCCGTAGTAGACCCCACACCGCGCTTGGCGTTACACATGGACGATATTCCACCTTAAAATGGTAAAAATTAGATTTTGAAACTAAATGAAATCAAAATGTATTAAGACGAAGACAATCGAGAAAATAAGTTGTACAATACTATTGTCTCCTATAAGTGAAAGAGTATAGTTATGTTGCCAAATTATTTATACCATGTATCATATTTTTGTTGGAGGTCCTAAATTCATCAGCACTTTTTGAACATCAAAATTACATAAGACAGTCCCCCGGCACGCCCGCCCTTCACCACATCCTAGTGCTTTAGCTGGGGAGAAGAAGTGGCGCAACAAACTCCCCAGCAGCACAGCTGACTGTGATCTTTTACTTTATAAAAATCTTAAATTCACTGACAGACAACGCACGTCCTAAGCCACTGGGTCTAGAAGCATGAAATTTTGGAGTTCCTTTTATAACGAAGGTAAGCACCAAGGAAGGATTTTTGAAAATTCTTCCTCTAAAGGGGTTAAATAGCGAGCGTACGAAAGTTCGTATTGAAGTTATTCATTTTTGCCGATAGGAAATCCTATCGGGCAAACGACACTAAATAATATAATTATGAATAAAAACACTAACCTCCACTAGTATTCCTTTGAAACTCTGATTCATCGTTACGGAACCAAGCTTCACGCAAAAGTCGCCGAGCTCAAACCTCGGTCCCTTACTCTCGATCTTGGTCTGTTTCTTAGATGTGTAGTGCTGGGACAGCTTCATCATCAGCAAGTCAAACAGACCGTCCGCTATAACGTGGATGTTTTTGGCACCGGTATCCAGGATGGAGAACACAGATGCGGGCTGCTCAGAGTTATGGAAAATGTGGACTGTTTTCGTTGTGCCTGGAATTTAATTGTACATGTTTATGACTTTACCGGCCTTATTACAAAACAAGATTTATCTTTAGGACCAGGGGGCCAACCACTACCAGTATTATTTTAATGTTACTTCAGTGTGAGAAAGAGATGGAGCTATACAGAACGTCTAGTTCCATCTCTTTCCCAGTGGTCTAGCTCCTGGTTTAGGCACGTGTCCCACAGCCGGCGATTAACGAGAAGCGAGTAGAGCTAGCAACTTAAACAAATTGGCGAGCAACGAGCAGCGAGTCTGCAACGGCGACAAGCGATTGCTCGCTAGTATGCAAAGTCAAGCGTGAGTCTCTCAGAGAGTGTTCTGCCCGCCAAGCGACTCTTTGATACCTTTTATCGCTGCGACAAACGTCGTGTCATTACAAAACGAATTCTAATTATGAGTTTATTCAAATCAAAGCTTATGACAGTTCTTAAAAACATTTGAAAGTCTAGGTAAAAATATTGGATATCAAACTATGTAACAATGTACAGGCTGTTTTGTTTTAAAATCAGTGACAGTGGATTCTGAACTATTTTAGATCCTAGAGGAAAACGCTTCATAAACCACGGGAAAAAAAAATTAAAGTGAAATTAAAATTTAAAAAAAAATCCTTTTTGGGTTCCATACTTCAAAATTTACATTTGCGGTTGGTGAATTGACTGCTACGTAAATCGAAGTATGGGAAAACATTATTTCAAGTACAAAGTTTGTTCTTGGGATAAATTCAACCCAACTACAGAACCCTTCATTGAGCAGGGTCCGACACGCACTTGGATGGGGTTTTTTTTTGTACAGGATGACAGCCAGTGGGTGGTAGAGCACTTAATTTGTGAAGTAATCACTTGTTTCATATTGTGCATGAGAAGAAATTTATTATTTTTTATAGTACTGCAGGCTAGCATTATGTACATAAGGTCTATTCAAATAACAGTTTTTCTTTCCACTTACTTAAACAACTATCAACTTTTTAGTAGTTTGAATTAACTTGATTTTAGAATGACTATTGAAAAAGTCATGAAAAATGGTAGAGCAAACTAAACTTTATTTGTAGGTATTAAAGTTGATTTGGATATCTACTAAATTGCGAACGCAGTTTAGCTGAATCGGGATATTTCCGTTTGAGACTTCCACAACAATTCTGCCCTCATAATAAACCCACAGTAAGTTTATTTATGGTTTGAATTGAAGTTAATTCAATAGGTTAGGTAGGTAATACGGGCTGGTGTCAACAACTCCAAAACAAAGTGCAGATTTTGCGTAATTACTTAATTGAATTTTATTTTTAAAATGAGTGCAGAACTGTTACACCAAGATACAGTATAGGCAAGTTATTCTACCCTAATTTTTTACCGTTTTTTATTTAAAAAATTAGGTAGGTTACATTTGGTTTAACAGTTGTCAGGCATGGCATCTCGGTGCCACAACAAAATTATTTATTTACATTAAAAATATTGAGCACCTACATACTGACCCATCTGTGGATGTGACAAGTAGCTCTCACAGTCGACCAAGAACTGCCCCTGCTGTGATGCTCCTAGTGCAAGTATTCGTTTAGTCAGCAACTCTATCACATACGTCCCTGTTTTGTTGTCAGGAACTGGATATTGCTGCAATCTGAAAATATATGCAAAATATTTTGAGATGAAGTTAAACTGCTTATTTTATTTGCTGATATATACAGACAAGCAATATATAGTTATATTGCTATTTGTTTAAGCAAACTCAAAACATTTATTTTAATTAAACCGTTTACAGGCACTTATGAATTTTCAAAGGAGTCGGTCGTTCAGAAAGATGAAAATAGTTGGCCATAATGTTCATTCATATTTGTATTTCCTATAACTTGCTTGCAATAAAAGTTTTTTATTGTATTATTTATAAGATATGTTTGCCAGCTGCATAAGGTAGCATAAACTAAAGTCAATTTGTATTATAATTAATTACATACATAGCTAAGGGTAACATTTCCTAGAGAAGCACCAAGCGCATTTCAGATAAAAATTATTAAGTATTGCGTTTTCTATTAGTAATTCCTCTGTAGCAGCCTGGAGTATGGATGTATTTCCGGTTGATGGCAATAGGCTTGCCCGCTAATACATGGGACTTGAAAATAACTGGCAAAATGAGCATATTATATTATGTTTTTATAATTGGCCATTTTTCTCAACTCAGGCAGCTAGAGCCATGCAATCTGTCAGGCAACCAGCTAATGCCTGTGCCTCGTGTGTGTATAAATTAATCTACCATACTATCTAAGGAGATGCAACAGTAACATACTCTCCACTCTGCTCTTTTTTGCAACTGATGCTAAGCCGTGAAAAATTAAAATTTTAATAATATATTTCTCGCTTGTTGTACGAGACTCAACGGGAATGTCATCGTTTTATGATTCATGATAAATAATTTTTAAAACGCAACTTACATAGTAACTCCCATGATAGCAGATTTGTTTGTAATCAAACTTGGTAAAGGTAGAGGTTAAAAAAGTTTCATTTTGTGTATATAAACACTTTTAATCGCAAAGAATACAAGTTTGGCTTAGTGGGATTTCCAATAAAGGGTTTATTTCGTTTTCTATGAATTGAAACTATTTTTTATTAATGTTTTCTAAGATACCTAATACGAACTTGATTCGAATCCGTATTTTTAATTTTTCGACTGACAGTTTGACATTGACATAGTTTGACATTGACAATAGACAGATTTTGGCTGGATGGCTGGGTTACCAGATTATCCTTTTATATTTTAGCAGCAGGTTGGTCAAAGTTGGCCAAAACTTTATTTTTAAAAAAAGTAGCTCAACAACATACTTCTCGCCCAATCTATATTACTATACTCTATGCTCTCGACTCTCTAGGGAGAGAAAATAAAAAAAAGAATATTCTAATTCGTAGCAGGTGGCGTTCTGCCTACCCCCATGGGAAGAAGGCGCGACTGTATGTTTTATGTAATACTAGCTTTAGCCCGCGGCTTCGCCCGCGTGGATGTCGGAAAATATCCCACAGGAACGTATTACCGGGATTTAAAGTACCCTGTGTGTTAATCCAGGTAAACAATGTTTTCTCGCACTGCTTATATAGTATCCGAGGTGCGGCCGCGCAGACTGATAATGATTGCTGGAGGACAAAAAACGTGTGCGATCGGGGGACCCCAGTCAGGAACGAAGTTTCTTCTCACATAATGTTTTAGGTAAAACAAAAACAAAATTTTCGCTGCCACCATTTTGGATTTACATTTTGACCTCACTATCGGCTTTAGCACCCTTGAAAACTATGATAACGATACCCATGACGAAAAATTTGTAAATATTCGCAGCCGCCATCTTGGATTTTCATTTTGACCTCACTATCGGCTTTAGCACCCTCGAAAACTATGATAACAACACCCATAATGAATAATTTTTAAATATTCGTAGCCGCCATCTTAGATTTTTATTTTGACAGAAATTCGAAAAAAAATATCGAAGTATTCGAAAAATCGATTCAATTGAAGAATTCGAAAGAATAATGTCACATGGAGGGGGTATACAAGTATGAACGCTATTTGATTTGTGACAATTTCTGCCAGTTTACTCCTACCGCAAGCCGCGAAAAAGAACTTCATTCCAAAAATCCGAAAACCTAACAAAAGTAACGGAATATATGTATAACGGAAGGAAAAATTCCCTACTTGCATGCCAAATTTGACTTTAATCCCTATCCCGTGGGAATTACGAAATAAATAGTAACCTAAATAATTGCAAGTACGGAACTTAGTAAAGTTAAGTAAGTTGTTCTCTGAATTACTAGTATCTTTGGCGACGGCGAAAGTCGGGCTGACCGATGATGAGTCAGTAAGGATTTTTAACCCCTAGGGGATGATTTTCCAAAAACGCCAAAACATGTCATTCGTAATTTCTAAACAAAAAGCTTAATACCAATTTCTTCCTTACAAACTTTCATCCCCTATTTTCCCCTCTTAGGGGATAATTTTCCAAAAACGCTGAAACACGTGGTTTTTAATTTTTAACCAGAATGCTAAATACCAGTTTTCATAGTTTAAACTACAAAAATGACGATTTTCCATACAAACTTTCATGCCCTATTTTACTCCCTTAGGGGTTGAATTTCAAAAAATCCTTCCTTATTCCTTGTCTACATAATAACGGGAACCTTCGTGCAAAATTTCTACTTTCTAGGTCCAAGGGTTTGGGCTATATAGGCGTTGATGAGTCAGTTAGACAGTCAGTCAGTCAGTCAGGACTTTTCTTTTTATTTATATAGATTCTAATTCTATTAAATAGAGTTCCGTTAGCGGAACACGGAACTAAGCAGTGGTAGGTTGTATTCAGCGTATATTATTTGGCAAAAATAAATATACTTTTGGTAGTATGTAACTCTTGGTGGGGAATCCGACTCGCAATTAGTCAATTTTTTTTTTTATTAATAATCTCATCTGCCTAGCCTTTTCCCAACTATATTGGGGTCGGCTTCCAGTCTAACCGGATGCAGCTGAATACCAGTATTTTACATGGAGCGACTGCCTATCTTACCTCCACAACCCAGTTACTGGGTAATACGATACCCCTTGGTAAGACTGGTTGTCAGACTTTCGGGCTTCTGACGACCCGTAACGACTGTCAAAGATCCACGAATGACAGCCGGGACCAACGGCTTAACGTGCTTTCCGAGGCACGGAGGAGTCTCGGTATGTAAAGATGGTCACCCATCCACGGACCAACCCCGGCAAGCTTAGCTTAACCTGATGGATCGACCCATGCGGCTGTTATTACTTAGCCACGAGCTCCTCTCCTTTTTTTATTAATAATCAGTTTAGTTTATTTCAGTTGATTAAAATAATATTTACATAATTTAAAAACTAATAGTCTTAAAATAATAATAATCTGTACAAGTATATAAAAAAGGAGGGGAAATAATCAGAGGGCATCAAAAAATTCGTCCGCATCGCTGTCAACAGGAAAAGTGCCCAAAAGGCTAGCAGCATTGCCACGTTGTATGGCAATGTCGATTCTTTGGCCAAAAAATAGGCCAGCCCTCTGGTCACGTGTAGTCGACCAACCACCTGGCGATGTCTCGAAAAACTAAGTGGGCACTCGGACCCCATGGCCCTAGTGTTTCAACCCCAAACAGCTTGAATATATATATATATAGTCCCAATAAGATTGAAGTATTTGCGCCGTTTGAGGTTTTCCGCACCCGCAGCAGCCGCCCCAGCACAGCCCGCCGTGCTAGGAAGATGGGATGTCGACACACGTTGCATCCGACACCAAAGGCCTACCTACCTTCCAAGGCATTATAGTCATTCCGTCTAGTCTCTTCCCATCGTCGCGTGCCAAGCCATTGTGTTCTAAAACAGCTGGCACCCCGGCGGTGACAAGAGCACGACGGATGATGTCATTGATGCTGGCGTGCCGTGCTATCCGGCCTGCGCTTTTACTGTAGGATAGGCCATGGTGTCCGAGGCAGTCGACACCGTCACCGCATTGGTAGCGATGCGAAGCCACGCATGGAGCGCCCAGTGGTGTCACCCAGCATAGTGCCTATGTTGGGTGACGGTAGCACCTGAAGCTAGAGGCCCGACTCCCACTCACCCAATCCAGCAGACGGGCACGCTCAGCAGTATTGGTGGTCGTATTAATAAGATTATTCCGTACCAGCCTGCAGAGCGGTTCATCCCACTGCCTCTGGGAAGATGAGCTCGCACATCTAGTAGCCTACCTCCTAATATATCCGATGATGAAAGCGACGAAGAAATCATGCAACTTAAAAATGAACTACAAAAAGTTAATTTACAACTAAGTGCAGCTCACGATGAAATCAATAACTTGTCATTAGAAAACCTGAAGCTAAAAGATGAAATAAAAAATTTTGATGTAAAGCACAAGATAATGAAACAAGTTACAAGTAAATTATCATCTGAGATAACCGTTACCCCAAAGAAAAAGGCAAAAACCATACTGGCAAAATCAAGTGCAAATGCTCTTACTACTCCTCGAAAGATTGACACACCTTCACAATCACCAGCAATCAAGGAAAAGCTCTCTGTACAAAATAGACACACTAAGACACTTCGATCCCAAGAACCTGAACTGCCTATCAAGCCTAAAAACACCAAACATAGGCTATGTATTGTGAGTACAAATAAAAATAACAAGATTTTGTCTATAGCCGAGAATACATTCCAAAACTATGAATTTTGTCATTATGTTTCTCCGAACTGTGGCACGGAGCAGCTTACCAACAACTTGGAGAAGAAATTAATAGAATATACAATGGATGACTTCTGCATTATTTCAATTGGAGAAAAAGACTTCCATAAAACTGAAAACTATGTGGATATTATTGTAAAACTGAGAGAAAATTTGCAGAAAATACAGCACACGAATATTATAATATGTGCTCCTACTTTCAAATTATATGACCATTCGACATTATTTAACTGGCGCATAGAGACCTTTAATAATCTACTTCATTTAGACTTGCAGACATTCAACTATGTAACGGCGTTTGACTCTAATTTAAACTTGAGTTACGATTTTACAATGTTTTCTAAGTTCAGTAGGAAAATAAACGATCGTGGTATGCGAAATGTGTTACATAATCTGTCGGTAACTATTGCTGATTATAATTCATTTTCTTAACAAGAAAATATAGTTGACTACCAAACAAGCATATCGTCTCCACGATGCGATATTTTTCTTTAATCATATAAATATAATGCATCAAAATATAGCCGGTCTTTTAAGCAAATCCGACTTACTGGTTATTTACATACAGGAACTGATAAGTAAACAAATTAATTTAGACATAATATGTATAACCGAACATTTCATAATGTCTGGCCAGGAGAAACTTTTACATATACCAAATTATAAGCTAGCGGCATGTTATGCTAGACAAAACATTAAGCGCGGTGGAGCCTGCATCTTGGTTAAAAAAGGCATTGAATATAAAGACCTACCTGACATTATGAGCCATTCGGTAAGGGGAATTATAGAATGTTGCGCACACCTTCACAAAAACTTACAATCATATGTGTGTATAGACCACCAAAAATCACGAATCTACACCAATTCTATGAAAACCTAGATATTATACTTAAAAAGATTTCCAAACCAAACAAAAAAATAATTATGTGCGGAGATTTTAATATAGATATTTTGAAAAAGAACAGAATTAGCATGGATTTTGAATATTTTCTGATGAATTATGATTTAAAGTTAGAAATAAATAAACCGACCAGACCTCATAGTAAAACTTGCTTAGATAATTTTGCGCACAATTCGAAACAAAGTTGCCAAAGCGAAATAATAGACTTTGGATTATCCGACCATACGGCTCAAATATTTAAAATGAAAGTTAATAAGTTTAGTCAAATTAAAACATGGAAAATATCAAGACGAGACATATCTGATGAAAATTTAATTATCTTCAAAAATCATCTCCAAAACTTATCGTTTTCAGATATATATAGCACAGAGGATCCAAATGAAGCCTATGATAACTTTTTAGATATATTTCAACTCCTGTATGATCTATGTTTCCCATTCAAAACGTTAATATTAAGATCTGAAAAAAATATCAAATGGGTATCTAGAGGTATTAGAATCTGCAGCAAAAAACAACGCCAATTACTCTGGAAACAAAGACTTAATCCTACTAGTGAAAATAAAACGACATTTAAACTGTACTCAAAAAAAATTTAAAAAATTATTAAACTGACCCAGAAAGCGTAGAACAACTTTCTAATTAAAAATTCCAAAAACAAATCTAAGACATCATGGCAAATAATAAATAGAACAAAATTTATAAGTGAACCTATAACAAAAATAAAAAATAAAGATAAAAAAATACCAATCTGTGCCATTTTTACCGACATGACCAAAGCTTTTGACTACATGAACCATCAAACGCTTTTGGTCAAACTTGAAGCTTACGGTATACGAGGGGATGCTCTGCGTCTAGTAAAATCGTACCTAAGTGGTCGTCTCCAATATACAGAAATCTCTAAAATATGCGTCAAATCAAAACGTGAGGTTAAATATTTATCTAGTCCTAGGAAAATTAAATATGGTGTTCCGCAGGGGAGCATTCTAGGGCCATTACTATTCCTGCTGTATATAAATGATCTGCCCCAACACATCCCACACCCTTGTGTGTTATTTGCCGATGACAGTACGATCCTAATAGACTGCCTCAACAAAGAGCTCTATGAAAAGGAAATAAATAATTCTCTAAAATTAATAATAAACTGGCTCCACGAAAATAATCTTATCATTAACCTCAACAAAACAAACATAATGCATTTCTATCAAAAAATTCTTCCTTTAAACCTAAAAATTAACTATAAAGGACAAACTATTGATAGAGTTAACGTGGCTAAATTCCTGGGTATATTGATAGACAGTCAATTAACTTGGAAACCGCAGGCTGAAGAAGTTTGTAAAAGATTAAGCACGTCCGCATATGCTCTCTTCAATCTGTCCAAGAAAGTCAACGTTGATACTTTAATGGTTGCGTATCATGGTTTGGTGGCCTCTATTCTAAGGTTTGGTGTAGTGTTCTGGGGTAATTGTTCTGAAAGGGAGTCTATATTTAAAGCCCAAAAGCGGTGCATAAGATCCATTTTTAATCTCAAGGTTACAGATAGTTGCATTCCTTTTTTCAAGAAACACAAAATACTAACTTTTCCTTGTATATACATTCTCGAAGTAGCTAAATTCGTTAAAACTAACAAGCATCTATTTCCTGCATTAAATGATACGAGAATGCGAACCACTGCCATGAGATCCAAATATCAGAATCTATTGTGTACTGGCAGATATAACACTGCTTTGCTTAAAAAAAACATTATTGGTATGGCACCTGTTATATTTAATAAATTGCCAAATTGTATTAAGGATAAACCCTTAATAACATTCAAGAAACTCCTGTCGTCGCTACTGACAGAGAAATGTTATTACTCTGTAACTGATTTTTTAAATGATATTTTGTAATAATATTTGTTTCACTTATCTCATATAATTATTATGTAAATAATTTTAGACTTAGTTTTATCCATAATCTCATTTTGAATTTAAGTACATAGTTTCTATCTGTAAGTCAACCACTGTATTTTTGTATGCCAACAGGCAGAATGTACTGGGAATATACCTGAATGTAACACCATTATTGTAATACCTGCATTCTATACAAATAAAGAAATTATTATTATTATTTCCTTTATTAAACTAAATACATATAAATTATATTTTTAAATATTAGAATATAAAGATTATAAAAAAACATTTAAAAATATAAAAAAATAGTAGCTCACCGGTATCGGGAACAGGGTCCAAGCTACCGGCGGTCAGGGCTCCAAAGAGAGGAACCTCCTAACAATGCGAGCCGTGTCCAGAAGTACCGCTCTCTGAATCAAGCCCTTAATCCAGCTGCCCAACGAGAGCCTCCTTAGGTGTTGGTCGAGGCTCTTGGCAATTAAGCCATTGGCTGATACAACTATCGGCACAATGATCGCTGAGTCCACATCCCACATGTCGACAACCTCGCGGGCCAAGTCAAGATACTTGATTTGTTTATCTTTCTCGGCTTTCACGAGGTTCCCGTCATGCGGGACAGTTACGTCAATAATCATTGCGCGCCGCTCTTTTCGATCCACCACCACTATATCAGGCTTATTGGCAACAATAGTCCTGTCAGTGATGATGGATCGATCCCAGTACAATGTGATATGTCCATTTTCGAGAACTGGGTCGGGCACATACCTGCAGTACGGCACTTCCGATTCCACGAGACTGTATTTCAGAGCAAGTTGCTGATGGATAATCCTGGCTACAAGGTTGTGTCTATGCAAGTACTCTTCGTTAGCTAGACGAGAACACCCGGAGATGATGTGTCGGATTGATTCTCCCGGACGGTGGCATGCCCGACAGATGTCAACCGTGCCGTCCTTCACAATAAATCTCCGGTAATTGTTCGTCATGATAACTTCGTCCATAATTGCACAGACAAAACCTTCGGTTTCCCCAAAGAGGTCACCAAAACGCAGCCAGGCTACGGACGCTGGGAAATCTACATCGGGTTCATGTAGTGCCCGGAGAAAGCGTCCGTGAAGCTCCTTACTCTGCCATACCTCCAGGCGATCGTTAGTGTCAAGCACTACAGGCTTGCGCCAGTTCTCTTTAGCCAAGGAGAGCGGGGTGAGGCCCTTGTCCACTGCGACCACATCTCGATGCATCCCCACGTCGGCTTCAAGGAAATATTCCCTGAGACTGCATATCTCGCGATTGTGGAGGGTCTTGACATTTAAAAAGCCTCGACCTCCACACTTTCGCGGGATATACAGTCTCATTACCGATGATCGCGGGTGATGCATTCGATATGCAGTCAGCAGCGTACGGACCCTCCTATCCAGGGCGTCTAGTTCGGTCTGAGTCCATTTTAGTATGCCGAAAGAGTACATCAAAACCGGCATGACCCAACCGTTGAAGGCGCGCACCTTGTTTCCGCCTGATAGAAGACTATTAAATACTTTCTTCAGGCGGCCAAAGAAGCGCTCCTTCAACGATTGCTTCATGTCAGCAGCATTAATGCCCAACGCTTTCGACATACCCAAATACTTATAGGTTTCGGTTGCGGAGAGGGCTCTAAGGTTTATGGAATCCGAGAGTTGGGTTCCCTCGGATTCCACAATCTCCCCTCGCTTTACATGCATGACCGCACATTTGTCCACACCAAATTCCATCCTGATGGCGCTACTGAAAGTTTCAGTTACTTTCAGTAGCTCCATCAGTTGCAAATTGTTGGGGGCAAAGAGTTTTAGGTCATCCATGTAGAGGAGGTGAGATATAACCTGACCACCTCTCCTCAGCCGATAGCCTAGACCTGAATCCTCCAGCAGTGTGCTTAGGGGATTCAAGGCTAAGCAGAACCAAAGCGGACTCAAACTATCACCCTGAAATATGCCTCGCTCGATCCTTATCGGCTCGCTATTCCTCTGGATATTTCGACATCCTGGATAGCGAAGGACCGTCCTCCATTGCCCCATACATGATATCAGGAAGGTGCGCAGAGTTGCATCTACTTTATACAACTCTAGCACCCTCATGAGCCATGTATGTGGCACCGAGTCATAGGCCTTCTTATAATCTATCCAACATGTCGACAGATCCTTTCGGGAACGACGAACCTGTTGGCTAATGGCCATATCAATGAGGAGTAGCTCCTTAGTACCGCGGGACCCATTCCTACATCCATTTTGAGAGGCAGACATGATGAAGTTGGTGTCTATATGTTTGTTGATTTTAGCTCTCAAAATGGATTTAAGAACTTTATAGACCGTCGGTAAACACGTGATCGGCCTATAATTTTTGGGTTCAGCGGTGCTACCAGATTTATAGAGCAGGTGGGTAATTCCTGTTATTAAGAACTGGGGTAGCGAACCAGACTCCAAAGCAGCCTGGTACTGAGCTGCCAAGCGAGCGTGCGATCTTGCAAACCATTTGATCCAGAAGTTATGCAGCCCGTCCGGCCCTGGAGACTTCCAGTTAGGTAACGGACGGACTGCACAAGCTACATCTTGGGGGCAGATGGTAATAGCCCCCATTTCTGGTATTGGATCACAGGCCCGCTCGACTTCCCGAGCCCAGTCACCTTCGGTGTGGCTGACAGGCACCGACCAGATACTGCGCCAGAAAGAGCACATGGTATCATCATCCGGCAGGCGCGTGTCAGTCACACCTTGGTCCGGTCGCTCCCAAGTCCTATAAACCCACCTTTCATCGCTCTGAAAGGTGCGATTCTGAGTGTATCGCTCTACTCGCCTCTTATACCTACGAATACGGTTCGCCCATGCATACACTTTCTGCTTCAGGAAGTCGATGCGCTCTGTGACACGCGATATATAGTCCTGAGGGCTAATATCGGTCCCTGAGAACGCCCGCCTCACAAAGCGCATCACTCTAGGGCGAGTATTGCCCTCCCTGAAGCAGATTAGTTTGCCGATGAGCGATCTGGCCTCACCAATACGGC
The DNA here is from genome assembly GCA_947568875.1 of Fissipunctia ypsillon. NCBI lineage: Eukaryota > Metazoa > Arthropoda > Insecta > Lepidoptera > Noctuidae > Fissipunctia > Fissipunctia ypsillon. The sequence continues at coordinate 1,480,994 of OX387665.1, read as the reverse complement.
GCTCAATTCTGCACTGCCAAGCTGGTACGGCTGGTTTTGGTCGTGTAGCTCTAGAGTCATTAGCAAATTTGACGTGAGCTACACGACATGCCGCTACAGCCGCACAGTACAAAATCGAATGAGTATCGGTGAGGTCTTCGCAGTCATCAAAATAGTTTGACAACTGCGAATCCAGGACGGCCACCAGCGCCCTATTTTTGTTATGCATGGGCAAACGAGGTAAGCGTGGTCTAAGTTCGGGCGATATGAACCGATATTCTCGAATCGCACCCTCCAAAGCACTCCTCAATTGCTCATTGCACTGGGTACTTACATTTGTAGCCCTGTCGTCACTTCCCTCGTCAGCTTGACTTGTGTTGCACTGTGGTGCAATAACAGTCTGTGACGGGTGGGCGACGACATGGCTACTCTGTATTTCACGTCGCAGGCGATCAAGTACAGTGTCATCTAACATATGATTACGCTGGATGACCCGCACCTGATCCGACAGTCGTTGCGCCGTCACGTTGACAGCTGGCTCAAGCACCTGAAACAGAGAGAGCATCCGACCACGGTACGCAGTCAAGTTAGTTCCCCCCTCTGTAGCCCCAAAGTATAAGCGCATGACGTTTTCATTGATGGATCGTGTCCATCGCATGCGCTGCACACTTCCGCCGGGAGCTGGGACCCTTTCAGAGGCCGGTGGGCCTCGGAGTCCTAAGCTGGCCGGTGGTCGGCGTCCTCCCCGTCGACGAGCAGGTGGCGGCGTTGTAGGCGGAGAGAAATACTCGTCGCTCGAGCTCGACGCAACTGCCGCGGCCGGTGTCGTCACAGCGCTCACAGTGGGGCTGGGTACCGGTGGCGGCGAGGCGGAGCTGAGCGAAGAGTCCGGAGGTGGTGGGCGTGCTCTTCGTGCGGCTGATCTTGTCAACATTTTTTGTTAATTTACAATTTTGTCTGGGTCATTGTTGTTTTATCGGAGGTGACATCTGTCATGTCAGATGTCACCTCCTGTCACCTCCGATTCGGCAGTTTTTGATTATATTCTACATTTTCGTGTAGTTTGGCCTGTTTTTTTTTTGGTTCACAATGGTTTTCCGGTTTCAGATTTATTTAAAATTCAAAAGCTGTTGTAAAAATGCGTCAAAATTAATATCACTGTTAAAAATCAAGTTAAAATTAGAAAACAACGTTCTGTTGACACGGTGTTGCCGTTTGGCCTTATTATTATTCCCTTTATTAAAATAAATACATATAAATTATATTTTTAAATATTAGAATATAAAGATTATAAAAAAACATTTAAAAATATAAAAAATAGTAGCCCACCGGTATCGGGAACAGGGTCCAAGCTACCGGCGGTCAGGGCTCTAGAGAGAGGAACCTCCTAACAATGCGAGCCGTGTCCAGAAGTACCGCTTTCTGAATCAAGCCCTTAATCCAGCTGCCCAACGAGAGCCTCCTTAGGTGTTGGTCGAGGCTCTTGGCAATTAAGCCATTGGCTGTAACGACTATCGGCACAATGATCGCTGAGTCCACATCCCACATGTCGACAACCTCGCGGGCCAAGTCAAGATACTATTATTATAATTTTTTTTTTTTTTTTTTTTGATATTTCTCGGGACCCCAGGGTTCCGGACCTTTAGAAGGCATATGAGGGGCCGAAGCCAACTCGCAGAGGCCCGTTAGACGCTTTCAATGGAAATGAGGCACTAACCGACGATTATCCCTGTGCGTACTATGCAAGTGCACCCAAGGACAACCCCCGGATGGTGTAGGACTATTGCAGAATATGGAGACAAAAAAATTGGGCTATGGGTTTGGATGGCTAAAGTGGACTGGTTATCTAAAACTATGGAAGGACTATGGCCCCTGCCTGACCAATGTTTGATAAATACAATACACGGATAAAATGGCAGGGGGTGACTTGCACACTCAACAATGGGCCCCCGGAAACGGTCGCTAGCACATAGTGTCGTAGCGACAAGGGGGCAACATGTCTTGAGGTGCTTAAGAGGAGTGGAGAGGTATTCCACGGCTATCAGGACAATCCCGGAAGTACGGTCAAGATCCCTACCAGCATCTTACTGGACTACTTCCTATTATTATTATTATTATTTTTATTTTTATATATCTCTCGGGACCCTGGGGTCCCGGACTTTTGGAAGGCGTACGAGGGGCCGAAGCCAACTCGCAGAGGCCCCTTAGACAATTTTAAACGATGAGGAGGCACCAACCGACGATTATCCCTGTATGCATTATGCAAATGCACCCAAGGACAACCCCCGGTTGGTGCAGGACTATTGTAGGACATGGAAACGAAACATATTGGGCTATGGGTTTGGGTGGTTATAGTGGATTGGTTACCAAGAACTATGGAAAAACTATGTCCCCTGCCTGATCAATGTTAGGTAATACACGGATAAAATGGCAGGGGGTGACTTGCACACTCAATAATGGGCCCCCGGAAACGGTCGCTAGCACATAGTGTCGTAGTGACAAGAGGGCAACATGTCCTGAGGTGCTTATGAGGAGTGGAGAGGTATTCCACGACTATCAGGACAATCCCAGAGCCCGGAAGATGGTCAAGATCCCTACCAGCACTTACTGGATTACTTCCTTCCTCCGAGCACGTTTGCTCTAGCGAATCTCCACTCAAGCCGGCCAATAAAGGCAAGAATGAGGTGGGAACTCTGTTCCTCGTCAGTGTTCACTCCAGACGGCCAATAAAGGCAAGCCAGAGGTGAGGAACAAGACTTCTCCCGGGAGATAGGGTCCGTGGGGTCGCTACTGCCCAACAGCTCGCCACATGCTGCCCTGCGGGTTCATGTATCTCTCTTGGTCTGGCTCCTCACCCTAGATTCGTTTCGGCAAAGTAAACTCTATCGGCACAGATCTAGAGTTCAGGAGCGCGCAAGCCCCACCACGGCGTCAACGTAGAGATACGGCGGTGGGGTTATTATTATTATTTCCTTTATTATTAACCAAAGAGGGGGCTAAAATTTTCTCGGTCAACTTTTCCGTGCTGTGGACAGAGGACAGGAACGCCGGTTTTTTTAATATTTTCTATACAAGTTTATTTTTTTTTATGCAATGCATCACAAAAACTGTGCAATGCATGGTCCGTATTTTTTTATGCTTTTTGATCCGTACCGCAGACGACCGTAGAATTAATAACATCAATAAATTGGTCTAAAGCAAACTCGTAAAGAAACGTTTTCAAAATCTGATCTACTGAACCTTGGTTGATTAATTTTAATTGGTTGTAATTTGTTGAAATAGGTAGACGGCCAATAATAATACGTCCAGTGACATTTCATTTAGCGACTTAGCTAGTCAAACACTAAATAGTAATTGAAAACAAAATTTTGACGTCACAATCGAACGCTGGACCAATGGAGTAACGACAGATAATTTCATGGGCAAATTGACAAGTGCCGAGCCCCATTTAGCTAAGTATTTATTTACATCAGAACCGTTTTTATTTGGTCATTACGTATTCGGAAGACAGACTTGATAAATAAAAGAACTTTGGTGGTTTTATTACGTCAGTGTAAAATTCTTGTGTTTTTATCTGTAGTGCTTTGAAAAGTAATTTCCTGAATTTTGGCTGCGGATTTTAAAGTGTTATCTAATAGTAGAGTGCAATTGGATGATTGAAGATGATACCGAATAACGTGACTTTGATTGTAAAGGCGCCGAATCAACAGATTGAGGATCAAAATATCGAATGTGAATCGTCATGGACGGTTCGGCAGTTAAAGGGACACCTATCCGAAGTTTACCCTAGTAAACCTGTGAGTATTGTGATGACAATGTTATGTTTCGAATCTTACATAGTCACTTAAATAATTGAGCTTAAAAATACAGCTACAGTTGAATTACCAATGCCCAGTTTCTGGGTCCTCCAAACTCTATTTATGTATATGTGAAGTTTTTACGAACAAAAATAACATGTCTAAATAGATAATGAACCTATACATTGAATATGCACAGTGTAAGCGACGTCGACGCGCAACATATTACCATGAATTCACCACATGATTCTAGACACCAGTACTTAATGTTTTTCATTGGTTAAAAAAAAAATCTGCTGTTCCATACATTTTGATGATGTAGATATTGCACTTTCACATGTAAACCAGGCATTCACTGTTAATTTGAGAGTTCAATAATGTTATTTTAGGCAGGTCATCATCACAACATAGATCTATAGAAAAACAAAATATAAAATCGAATATCATCAAATCGAATTATCAAATATTATTATTATTATCGAATATATAAATGATAAATCCCTAAAACTCATGTAAAATACACAATGTTTTTTTTCAATAAGTTAGATTATAAGATAAACAATAAGTCCTCATCTCTTCTTAATATCTTTCTTTTGCTGTGCCCGCAGGGTCATGATTGTTCTTTAGCTAACGTTTACCACCTAAGCATATACCTACATTGTGGAATGCAATAAAGTATTGAGTGTAGACTTTAATGACCAAATGAAAAACAGGCAGAAGAGCATAGAAATGATTGCTTACTTATTTCTTTATTTTAATCTTGTATTGTCCCACTGCAGGGCAAAAGCCTTCCTCTCTGTTCTCCACACAATTCTTTCTTTTGCTAGTGCCGGCCAGTCCTTTCGGTAGGAGTCGAGCTTGTCCCGCTATCTTAATCCTTTATTCAAATTTAAAAAATATTCAAGTCTAATTGAAAAGGAAAGCCTAAAAAGTTAAATAAATTAAGCTCTTTACTACACAGACTGGTAATACTATAATCCAATTGTAATGCATTTATACCTAATATTAATACTGATTTTCATTGTTAGTACCTAGGCTTAAAACTAATAGCATTCCTGATTTCCCATCCACAAAAGTAGAATAACTTAATAACTTTCAATATAACATCAGACTATTGTTTGTAGATTTGTATCAATATATAATTTAGGGCTGATTTTTCTATCGTTAGATAACTTTTATCTGAGGAATAAATATGGCGGTTTGACATATTTTCTATACAAATGCTGTCAAAACGTCAAACATATTCCCCAGATAAAAGTTATCTGACGATTGAAAAATCAGCCCTTAAAAGAGTGTCTGTGGAGTTTTTCTCCATAGGAACCTACTATGCTTTGGAATGGGCAACTAGCTTCATGATACTGACTGACCCCTTGGCAATTCAAGTGCCTGTAATTGGTTTAACTGAAATAAATGGGTTGAGTTTGACTTAATTTTACAAAGTAGGTAGGTACTTAGTTGAAAACAACTTTTTTTTGTACTTATCAAAGTTAACTTTAGTAGTAATGACAGTTGATAAGCCATTAGAACATTCTAGCCATGTTTTTAGCAAAGTATCCTTGTTTGTTACTATCTTTCACTATAAAGCAAATGGTAATTTTCTTTATGAAGATTACTCAAAGATAAAAATGTTTATTATTAGTGAGTGTATCATTATTATGTAATTTGATGTATGGATTTACAATCATAAATATTGATTGTTATTCAAGTCATGGAACAAGACCAGTGCTATAACAATTCCAAACAAATTTGGGAAGGCCTACGTCGAGCACCCTTACGTTTTGTATTTCCCTATTATAATTATTCAATAAAAATACAAATACATGTGCTGCTGGAGCTAGCCCCAACATAGTTGGGCAAAGGCTGGGCAGATTCGAGCTTGTTCAATGCAATTATATCGCGCGATAGTATTAATTGCACACACAATCAGAATGTGTACGTAACTAAGTAATAAATGATTTTATGGCAAAAATTAATGGCAAGTGTAGTGTTACACCACACACCTTAGTATTATAGAAAAGTTCCGTAGACTGCCTTGTTGTTCTAGTGGTTGCAAGCGAAACTGCTGAGCATGCAGTCCTGGGTTTGATTCCCAGGTCAGAAAAGGTTTTTCCATCTGGAATTTCTCAGTAGCAGCCCGGAGTCTAGATTTGTACCCAGTTGATGGTGATTGGCTTGCCCCCTATTACATGGGACTTAAACATAACTCGCGAAATGTAGGTGTACTATAGGTGCACCTCTGCGTAAACCTTCGGGGAATACAGGCGTGATGTTTTGTTATGTTCCATAGTTATCACAACACAATAAAACTTTTAAGGCACATTTGTTTTTTTTCCTTATGCAATTCTCCTATTGATATTCAGCATCTTTTGTTTTGTTTAGTCATTCTTGGTAAAGATAAAGAAAAATATTATTTGTTCAAACATGTGTAGCATGCTACATGAATATGCACATATAGATGTGTAAGGTCCGGAAGTAGTAGGCACCTTACACTTGTACGATGAGTTATAGTTCGCTCACTTGAAGTAGTTAAAGTCAGTTTAGGTGAGTTGACGGAAACCACGGATTTAGTAACACTCGAAAGTGTATTAAGTAGCCCAATTTACAAGTAAAGATTGGATGCTAATCTGCAGTGCTCGCGCTAGTAGTAATTTGTCAACTAACTTAAAAATATGTTTAACGCTATTATAAGTGAAGAAAGTAAGTAGGTCGCTGCGTATGCAGTTTGACACATTGTACGTGAACCGTACAAGATGGAAACATAATTTTACTGGGCCAACACGTTTTGCCTCACTTGGCGTACAAAATGATTATATGTTATTAATTAAATTGGAAATTATAAATTATTTAACATTGTCAGTTTCATATTATATAAAATTAGAGTCAGTGCAAAATTATAATAATTATATTAATTATTATAATCACCCCATCGCCGTATCTCTACGCCCCATCGCCGTATCTCTACGCCCCATCGCCGTATCTCTACGTTGACGTCGTGGTGGGGCTTGCCCGCTCCGAACTCTAGGTCTGTGCCGGTAGAGTTTACTTTGCCGGAACAGGTCTAGGGTGAGGAGCCAGACCAAGAGAGATACAGAAACCCGCAGGGCAGCATGTGGCGAGCTGCTGGGCTGTAGCGACCCCACGTACCCTATCTCCCGGGAGAAGTCGTGTTCCTCATCTCTGGCTTGCCTTTATTGGCCGGCTGGAGTGAACACTGACGAGAACTGACCTCCCACCTCATTCTTGCCTTTATTGGCTGGCTTGAGTAGAGATTCGCAAGAGCAAACGTGCTCGGAGGAAGGAAGTATTCCAGTAAGATGCTGGTAGGGATCTTGACCGTACTTCCGGGATTGTCCTGATAGCCATGGAATACGTCTCCACTCCTCTTAAGCACCAGGACATGTTGCCCCCTTGTCGCTACGACACTATGTGCTAGCGACCGTTTCCGGGGGCCCATTGTTGAGTGTGCAAGTCACCCCCTGCCATTTTATCCGTGTATTGTATTTATCAAACATTGGTCAGGCAGGGGCCATAGTCCTTCCATAGTTTTAGATAACCAGTCCACTTTAGCCATCCAAACCCATAGCCCAATATTTTTTTTTGTCTCTATATCCTGCAATAGTCCTACACCAACCGTGGGTTGTCCTTGGGTGCACTTGCATAGTGCATACAGGGATAATCGTCGGTTGGTGCCTCATTTCCATTGAAAGCGTCTAACGGGCCTCTGCGAGTTGGCTTCGGCCCCTCATATGCCTTCCAAAGGTCCGGGAAACTAGGGTCCCGAGAAATATCAAATAATATTAATTATTTATATGTATTATACACAACTGGTCACATTTTCATGAACAGCTCGCCTGTATTTAATTAATTCACCATAATTATTATTCTGCGCCGCCGATGCCGGCCCAGAAAGAAGTGGTGACCGAGACTATCTAGACGCGTACCGTAAGGGCTGGACCGAGGTGGCTCTAGAAAAGGATGCCTGGAAGGATTTGGGGAGTCCTTTGCTCAGCAGTGGGACAGTGTACTGGGTAGGTTAACTAAAAAAAACATTAATTTGCATATATTTAGATCCATGAGGCGTAAAATTTCAACATCCCAAGTAATCACAAATTTATTATTTTTTACTGTGGCATAGGTGCTACATTTGTCCTACAACCAGGTCGACGGCATTAGGTTCCAATTAGAACCTATATGATAAAGAAAATAGTTAAAAGATACATTAAAAAACAGGTGCAGTAGGTAATTTTTTTTATGTTATGTTATTTGTGAAGAACGCTAATGCTACGTATGCAAAGAAAAATACGTGAAATTACGGCGCTTTTCCGTCATCCCATCATCCGGGTAATTATTATCGATTCACGTGGTTGTCCGAGGTAATATGAAGGTTAAAGAGTTGTATTGATGATTCTAATCATAATAATTGTGTAAATACATATTTGTTACGGTCGTGAATCATATTTTGATCAAAATACAACCTGACACTGATTTGCAAATTCCTATTTTAGCAAATTCCCCTTAAAGCCGGGTACGATTAGAATAACAAGCAAACATTTAGCTTGGTGAAGCAACACAGCGAAATTCCGTCGAAAACTAACTCGTGCCTACGTGCATTGTTATAGCATATTCTAAACACCGTTCTTTCACTTCCCGCGGCTGTTTAAAATTGACGGTCTTGTATCATCAATTTACCCGCGGCTTCGCCCGCATGGGGGTCGGAAATTATCCCACGGGAACATACTACCGGGAAAAAGTATCCTTTATGTCTCTCCTAGCCAAAGTCATGGTCTAGCTGTGTGCCAGTTTCATCGAAATCCGTTCTGCCTTTTGGTGCTGTAACACACATCCGCCGCGAAACCGCATGATCGCGGCGGAGATGTGCTAAGGCCCTATAAGGCAGAAATTGAACTACTGCGGTTTCGCTGCTATGGTTTTGCGGCAGAGGTGTGCTAACGACCTTGAGGCGTGAAAAAGTTTCGCGTTTATAATATTACGAGTAGGTACCATGGATCCATCAAAAATATTGTTTGTTAGGTTGATCAATGATTTAAGATATTTTAAGTTTCTAAATTGACGCTCGAAGTGAAATTAAGAAAACCTCTGTTCAGTAATCTTGTTAGAATTCACAAATCCTCTATTAAACTAAAAATTTTCCTTACTAACTATTTAGACAACAACATTTCCTAAAATTATTAGTACTTATTTAATACGTTTTCAAAATAATGTTTGAGGGATATTAACTGGTTCGAAAAGTACAGTTTTTGAGCCAAACAGCGCACGGACGGCGTAAACACTCTTAAGGCATTCCAAAACGTAAGCTGAGCCAAGTAGCCAGTAATCAAACCATCCTTACTGGACATAGGCCCCTTTGGCCTATGTGCAAGTGTTTCTGTGACAAATAAACCTATTTTTCCTCTTTCTTTACTGAAGTTCTCGTGGTCCCTCCATAAAAGCGAATGAGGGCACACGCAACACTGTTTTTGACGAGTTGTGGCTCCGCGTAATCACCTCGTTCCAAGGTCCAAACGATGTGTAACGTGAATAGCCGTTTCTGTCTTTCGGATCCAGTCTAACCCAATAAACTTCTTCTACCTTCTTTGGTGCATGAGGCCGTCTCAACTAAGACGCTGCGTTTCCAAGCTGTGGTTTCTGTTTCTGCTAAAAACCTCTTTACTCCTGCAGACTTATTTAATGAATTCAAGCGATATACTCTGAGCAGTTAGCCCTGCCCTGTCACGGTATCAGCTATGCGCTTAAATAATTCGTGCTGATACGTAACAAAAGGACTGAAATACCTCATCGTCATCATTCTCTTGCTCTTATCCCAATTTATTTGGTGTCGGTGTCGTCTTCTTTCATGCTTCTCTATTAGTCGTCATCTCAGTGGTCACTCACTTTCTAGCCATATCATCTTTCACACAGTCCATCCATCGTTTCATTGGTCTTCCCCTACTCGTATAGCCATCCAAATTCATACTCAAAACTTCCTCCACGACATTTCTTCATACCTCAAAAAATACTGTTTGGTAAATCCCAATTTCCCGCGAGAGAAATTCTAGATTTATTTGAAAAATTGTTGATAATATTCAAAAGACGTCATCAGCTGTAGATTAGACTGATTAACAATAACCTTGGACATGGCATTAGGAAACCCACGAAACGAAACGTTGCTACACTGACGACAAAGATATAATTTATCATTTTGTTGACTTCAATTATTTTTACCCCTACGGAAACAGAGGGGAGTTATAAGTTTAACGTATGTATGTGTGTGTCTGTGTATCTGTCTGTGGCATGGTAGCTCCCAAACGGCTGAACCAATTTAGATTATTTTTTTTGTTTTGTTTGAAAGGTGACTTGATCGAGTGTTCTTAGCTCTGATTCAAGAAAATTTGTTCAGCCGTTTGAAGATTATCAACTCTTTTCTAGTTGATGAAGGGATGTGAGCATCTTCCACAGGTCTGACCGAGTCGAAATTTGGTATTCTATTACTTCAATCAATTTAGAAGAACATAGTAACCTTGAACCGATGCTGCAGTATCACCTGGAATTTGCAGGATACCCAACTCCCTCACCAACATACGACAGAAGTATCGTGTTTGGGCTCATTGTAATGGTCGCAATAAATAGGTTAGATGGATGGTGATCAGGGTCTGATGATGGAGTAGCGAAGAGAAATGAGGGTAAATTAGAAACTAACTAACCTGTGGGAAACATACGTACAGCTGCGCAGATTTAAGCGAGCACGTGTCGATCGTAGCGTGTCTACTATTAATATGTCAAAAAGCAGGCAGTAAAAGTTAAATTGAAAATTAAAAAACCTCCGACATAAATACCTAAAAAGTAAAAAATAATATGTACTGGCCCTTTAAGTTTAATATAAGTTGCCGTCCCCCGACGCGACGACGACGCTTTGATCAAAATATTACCTACAACTTATATTAAACTTAAAGGGCCTGAGGTGTAGTAGTACTACCTATAGTATAAGGTCTATGACCCTATCCATATGAATGTATCTTCTATTAATATATTAACACATTTATACTCTTGGAGTCAGTAATTAAAGGTAATCGCTTGAGAACAGTTGTTTCAATAACACTACATCCCCACATGGCGACCCTTGCCATTTTTGGGGCGCGTGACGCGACTTCTATCTCGGCGTAGTGTTACGGCTCCAAAGCAAAGTAAATAAATTAAACTCTTTGTAATAAATTGGCGTGAAAATATTTGTGGATAATGGAACTTTCGTAATTAAAATGAATCAAGTACATTTAAAAAGTTAATTTAACGTCCGGAAATCAGTGAGAATGTGTCGTTCCAACGTAGAAAAGGAGACGGTCTTCGTGAACCAGAATTCTGCTGGTTCCAATAATGCACACGTTGAAGAATTGAAGGCACATATTTCGACGATCGGTATTATCCTCATAGTAATTTGCGTTTTACTGGGTCTTGGCATTATATATTTTGCGTGGAAGCAGTACAGGAATTGTCACCATTCCTGGATCAGGGACCAGATTTTGCAGAACAGCCTGCGACGATCGTTCAACCGTTCCAGAGCAATTCGCGGAGAAGAGCAAGCAAATCTTCCAATGACGTAGAAGTCGGAGTATTCATCATACTCATCTGGCAGCTGTGCGGTATCATTTATTTAGTGAAGTGCATACTAAGTGCGTCTCAAGTGCGTTGTGCGTATTATAGTGCGTAAGATGAATTCGCGAATCATCATATAAATAAAGAGACAATAAAATGATAATAGACATTAAGAATTAAAATAATGAACTCTAAGATAAATTAGCAGTTTAAGTTTGTTTTGAGTGATCGTATATCATCATGTATCATCTTACACGCTGTGTCCCCTACTACAGTAATTCACTGTGAGAATCGGGTATGTATTAAATGGTTTAATTAATATATATTACTTTTGCATGAGGGAATGGAAGATGAATTGTTACTTTGTTTAAATGATCTTATATCAATAAGGAAATATTTAATTAAAAAGGGAAAAACACGATTTAAGGGTAATATTGTTAAGAATAAATTATGTGAGGTTGAAACAATTTATGAGAAAAGTAAAGGATTAATAAAGCTATTATCTACAAAACCAGGAGTAAAATCAGAATTGTTAAAATCATTATCAGTTACGAAAAGCGAAATAGAATCGTGTTATTCGCAAATTAATGTTTTGTGCGCTGTAATTAAATCAGACTGTGATAGTGACAGTGATATTTCTGAAGCAAGTCCAAATTCAGAATCAATCATGGAGTTCGATTTAAAAACGGCATGTAGTTTGATTCCTGTAATGACCAATAACGAAAATAATATCAGAAGTATCATTGACTCTATAGAAATGTACGCAGACATGTTGTCGGAAACGGGGAAAAAGTTACTAATGACATTCGTTTTGAAAAGTAGATTATCAGAAAATGCAAAATTACGTATAACCAATAATTACACATCTGTGAACGATTTTGTCAGAGATTTACGTGTTGCACTTTTACCAAAAAAATCGTTTACTGCAATACAATCACGATTACAAAACGCAACGCAAGGCTGGCGTACAATTGATCAGTTTGGAACAGAATTAGAAAAGTTATTTACTAATCTGACCATATCGCAAGCAAATGGTAATTCTGATAGTTATTCCGTACTCAAGCCCATAAACGAAAAATTGGCAATTAAGCGATTCGCAGATGGATTGAAGGATTCGAGACTAAGTACGATTATTGCTGCACGTAATTATGACAGTTTAAAGGACGCGATCCAGGCAGCGAAAGATGAAGAGTTGACATCGGCATCGACTTCGACCAACGAAAATGTCATGCAGTTTTCACACCGCGGAAGAGGTAAGTTTCATAACAATAACAACAACTTTAGGAATGGCCGTGGTTCTCATAGTCAGCAGTTAAACCAACGCAGTCGAGGACATCATTATCAGCATAATTCAAATAATTTGAGAGGTAATTTTAGCCATAATTCAAATAACTTCGGCAGACGTGATTTCAATAACTCACGTGGGCGATCATCCCATAACTATCGTGGTAACGGACGTGGACGAGATTATCAAACTTCGAACGAGAATCGATCGAGTAATGAAACTCGTAGTAAAGGTCGTACCAATAGAATATTTTATTCCAGCAATGAACAAGATAAGAACGATAGTATGCCTACAACAAACGAAATGCAGTTTTTTCGATCTTAAACATAACATTTTAGCTTTGCAAGGTAAGGCAAAAATTTTAGCATTATACATAGGTAATAGGAAATATTATTGGTTAATAGATACCGGAGCATCTTTGTCCGTAATTAAAAAAGATGCGTTACCATACGATAGTGCAGTAATTAGAGATGAAACCATCATAAATGGTATTGGAGGTAAAATTAGTTCATCAGGGTTTGTTCAACTTAGCTTGACTCATCGTGATGACCAACACTTTGTTGACTTTAATATCAAGCTTCATGTTTTTGATAACATACCATTAAAGGCAGATGGAATATTAGGTTTAGATTTTCTTTGTCAGTACGCTTCAAATATAAACTTAGAAACTAATGTCATTAACCTATCTAATTATGGAAAGTATTATTCATTAGAACTAAGTGATGTCATAGATTACTCAGCTGAGGTGTTACATATCCCAGCACGAAGTGAGTCGATACATTATTTGCTATTAAATATTGAGAATATGAATGACTGTATTATCCATAGCGAACAGTTAGCGGAAAATGTTTTTCTAGCGGGATGTATTGGACGAATAAAAAATAATAGATTACCGGTTAAAATTCTGAACACTAACGAGCATGATATTTACCTACCAACTTTTCAACCACAGATATATTCAATTGAAGAGTTTCACTTATGCAATTTTAAATCAAACGCTAACAGTTTAGAACGAGCAAAGAACTTATTAAACATTTTAAATTTAAATCATTTAAAAATGGACGAACGGAAATCAATTGAAGAATTATGTTCTAAATATTCGGATGTTTTCTTTTTACCAGGTGATAAGTTAACGACTACAAGTGTTTATGAACAATCCATAACTATAAAACCAAATACAAGTCCGGTTTATACGAAGCAGTACCGATTGCCGCATTCTTTGAAAAATGAAGTAAATAGGCAAATTCAAAAAATGATTGACAATGACATTATAGAAGAGGCGAAGAGTGAATGGTCGAGTCCTGTTTTACTGGTACCAAAAAAAAGTAGCAACGATAAAAAATGGCGACTAGTGGTCGATTATCGGAAGCTTAATGACCGTATTGTAGACGATAAATTTCCTTTGCCAAGTATTACGGAAATTTTGGATTCGCTCTCTGGCTCAGTCTATTTTTCGCATTTAGATCTTAATCAAGGATATTACCAAGTAGCTTTAGACAAAAACAGTAGAGAGTATACAGCGTTTACAACTAGTACTGGGCAATACCAGATGAAGAGGCTACCTATGGGATTAAAAACAAGTCCGAGTGCTTTTAGTAGAGTAATGTCAGTTGCTATGTCTGGGTTAACATACGATAAATGTTTTATATATTTAGACGATTTAGTAGTCTTTGGGAGAAATTTAGATATCCATAATAAAAACTTAACAGACGTCTTGGAAAGACTTAGGAAAATTAATTTAAAATTAAATCCAGAAAAATGTAATTTTTTAAAGAAAGAAATTCTTTATTTAGGGCATTTAGTATCAGAAAATGGAGTCTTACCCGACCCAATTAAAGTAGAAGTATTGCAAAATTACCCTGTACCAAGTAATACCGATGAAGTAAAAAGATTTGTAGCATTTTGTAACTAATAAAGGAAATTCATTAAAAACTTTGCAAGAATAACTTGTCCATTAAATAAATTAACTAGAAAACATGTACCATTTGTTTGGACTGAAGAGTGTCAAAGTGCGTTTGAAGCAATGAAACATGCTTTAAGTACACCACCAGTATTAGATTTTCCAGATTTTTCAGAAAATAATGAGTTTGTCATTCAAACAGATGCGTCAGGGACGGCTATTGGAGCAGTCTTGTGCAATCAAAATATGAAACCTGTAGCTTATGCTAGCAGACCTCTGAATAAAGCTGAACTCAATTATCCAACCATTCAGAAAGAGTTAGTTGCAATTGTTTGGGCTGTAAAGTATTTTAGACCCTATGTATACGGTAAATCATTTACAATTATGACAGACCATAAGCCTTTAATATATTTATTTTCAATGAAGGACCCATCTAGCAGACTACTTAAATTTAGACTAGCACTAGAAGAATACGATTTTAAAATTTTATATTTAAAAGGAAAAGATAATAGCATAGCAGATGCATTATCTAGAATTAATATAACATCGGATACTTTAAAACAGATGAATAATGAAATTTCTTTAGTTATGACTAGAGCTCAGAAAAAACGTTTAGATGTAGGAAAACAATTGAATACACCTAGTTTTAGTAAACGAGACGAAACGTGGCCTGATCAACCACGAGTAGTTGAGGTACTAAAAATTCCGAATAATTCTGTAGAAATGAGTTTTATAGGAAGTGAGGAATTAAATAAATTAAAAAGACAAAATAATATAGATGAAGAAAAGGAATGTTTTATTTATAACAATCGAAAGAAGATGTTGTATATTAATCTTAACTTTAGAGCACAACTTACGCGAGCCGAATTTGTGACTAAGTTAGGTCATTTTTGTAAACGAATAGGTATAAATGAGCTATGCATAGTAAAAAATAAGGAATATGAGAGTTTTATTAAAGATGTATTAAAAGAAATAAAAGACAATAAGGATTGGACCGGTCCACGTATTTATGTATTGAGAGGAGTTAGGAGAATTTATAATGAAGAAGAAAGAAAGTATATTTTACATGACTTTCACCTACTACCTACCGCAGGACATGCAGGAGTACGTAGGATGACCAATAATATTAAGAGACATTTTTACTGGCCAGGCTTAGACAACGATATTAGACAATTTGTGAGTAAATGCATTAAATGTCAGAAAATGAAGCATTGTAGGTATATCAAGGCGCCCATGGAGATAACTACAACGGCTTCACATGCTTTTGAAAAAATTTATCTGGACGTCGTAGGTCCATTAGAAAAAGACATTGAAGGAAATTGTTATATTTTGACACTGCAGTGCGAGCTTACTAAGTTCGTAGAGGCCTATCCTTTGAAAACAAAGGAAACCGTAAGTATTGCTAAAGCATTAGTTAATAATTTTATTTTAAGATTTGGAATACCTAATACCATCGCAACTGATCGTGGAACAGAATTTGTATCGTCAGTAATGGAACAGGTATGTAAACTTTTATGTATAAATAAATTAATGTCTACAGCGTATCACCATCAATCCATCGGTGCGCTCGAAAATTCACATAAAAATTTAGGATCGTTTTTACGAATACAGTGTAATGGTCAAAAAGACACATGGAGTCACTGGCTACCATTTTGGTGTTACAGTTTCAACAATACAGTTCATACAGAGACAAAGTACACACCATTCGAACTGGTATTTGGTAGAGCTAGTATAGTACCATCTAGAGTTAGTCAGTACATAGAACCATTGTATAATCCAGAAAGTTATCCTTTAGATCTTAAGTATAGGTTACAAGTAGCACATCAAGATGCTCGTAATAATCTACTTATAAGTAAACAAAACCGTAAGAGTTGTTATGATAAGTCTTTAAATAATGTGACATACAGTAAAGGACAACAAATTTTAATTAGAAATGAAATAGCTAATAAGTTAGATCCTCAATGGGAGGGACCATTTGTTGTTTTAAATGATTTAGGTGTTAATGTAGAAATATTAAAATTTAATAAACCCTATTTAATCCATAAAAATAGAACCAAACCTTTGGTAACATAAGAAATGATATTAAGTTATATTTACGTAAAAAAAAAAAAAAAAAAAAAAAAAAAAAAATTGTAAACTATATATTTTTTTTTTTCTATCACCCCTGAGGTGAGGTGTAGTAGTACTACCTATAGTATAAGGTCTATGACCCTATCCATATGAATGTATCTTCTATTAATATATTAACACATTTCGACGCCCCCAAGGAATAAACCTGTATTATACTATTACTGACTTTTTACTGTTATACCATTTACGCAATCTATGGGTCGGGATACACTTATGCAATTTTTTTGAAATTTTTTCTGCGGTAATTTCCAACGGTTTTCTTTATAACACTTTTGTTCTTTGGAAATTTTCCATTTTTTATTTACTAGAAAAATAACGAAATGCATTATTACAAATTAAATTCTGTGGCTACATTACGGTACAGTAATATTACTGTAAAATATTTTAACAAAATTTCTGGTTAACGCGATTACAGGTTTATTATCGTAAATTTTGTGGTAGACATTTTCGGTAATGCACTGTTACAGTTATCATCTGGGAAATAAATGTATACTTACTATACGTAATGGCGGTAACTTGCTCGCGCTCGGCGACTCAAGAACGCGTTTCTACATGTAACGCACATTATGCACACTAATACTGATGCTGATTTTTCTCCAGATTGTTCAGAATATGTTCCAAGTCCAGAAATGATTGCAGTCAATAGCCCATCAAGTACGTTTTCGGGTCATAGCGGAGATTCCCAATGTATAGATAGAATTTTGAACACCTTAAAAGTAATTGATAGTCCCTCTAATATTTCTAATTTATCGCTACTTTTAACAAACAGTGATTTCATCGCTTCTTCTACCACCATTTATAAAATAAATAATGAACATAGTTCTACAATTGATGCTGTCCAGTACAATAAAGAAAAGCAATTTGCAAATTTAAGTTTAGTACCTAGTTATCCTTTTTTTTTTTTTTTTTTTTTTTTTTTTATACGAAACTTTTATTTATCCTTAGTTAGTTTAGTTCCTTTAGTTATCCTTTAGCCGATAATCTGTTAAGTGTAGAATTCGAGGAAACATTGCAACCTGAAAGCTCCCCCGAAGTTAATAAAACTGACGTCAACATGTCTGTTGATATTACACTAACCGACAGTTCTCCAAATGAACATCCCAATTTTAGAACTGAATTAACACGACATTCATAAGAATTTGAGCCAAGTAATTCGGACGAACCTTCCACTTAACAAAATGAAAAAAAAAAACAGAAAACGTGCAATTAATGAAGACCAGTGGTCTAGCAAAAAAAAAAAATACTTAAAAATGCTGGTCAGGATTACGAAGGTTGTCATAATAAGAATAAGTATCCACAAAAGGTCATGGGTCCTGTGTGTTCATGTAAAATGAACGGTGGCAGCAAATTTACCTCTTCAGAGAGGCAAGACTTATTTGATAAATTTTATAAACTTTCTGATCGAGAACGCCAATGGATGTATATTATTAAACATACTAAAACCGAAAATATCAAACGAATGACTCTAGAACGGAAAAATAATCGCACACAGACTATAAAATAATTTTTGTCTTTAAATAATGTAGATATTCTTGTTTGTAAGAAATTTTTCCTAAACACTTTAAAAATGAACAACAAACAAAAAAGAACAAATGGTAAGCTCATCAATAGACCTCGAAAAATGAGCTCCAGCACAGAATCGAGTATTGATAAGCATATTTCATTATTTCCTAGAGTCTCATTATACAAGAAAAAGCTCAACTCGACAATATTTGTCACAAGACCTCAACATATCAAAAATGTATCGTTTGTACACTGAGTGGTTTCCACAGCAAAATTATGTTGAAGTTACGATGGCGACAAAACGTCAATATGAGACCATTTTTAACACAAAATTTAACTACTCATTTTTTAAGCCTAAAAAAGATCAATGTTCTACGTGTTTTGTATATGAACAAGCCAGTCCATCAGAGAAAGAGTCTTTAGAAGAAAGCTAAGACGTCATTTAAATAGAAAAGAGAGAATTCGGCAAATTAAACATGAAGAAAAAATGAAAATTGACAAAAACGATAGCACGATTGCTATCTTCGACCTGCAAAAAGTGTTAAGTATTCCACAATCTGCTGTAGGCATTTTCCATTATAAACGCAAGTACCCTGTGTACAATTTTACTATTTTTGACGCTCTACGTAAAAAAGGGTATTGCTACGTGTGGCATTACCAAATCGTAAAACGAGGCTGCATAGAAATTGGGAGTTCTTTGTTGCAATTCTTGAAGAGTGAACAGGAGCGAGGTGTTAACAAGATATATTTTTATTCGGATGGTTGTTATGGCCAAAATAAGAACAGGTATATTTTTGCCTTATATGCGTATGCAACAAAATCTTTAAATTTATCTATAACGCACAGATTTTTCGAGACTGGACATAGCCAGAACGAGGGAGACTCGATGCATGCCTGTATTGAAAGTAACATGAGAAATAAGTCTATTTTCACACCTGATCAAATATATAATTCTAAACTCCAAAGTCTCGGGAGAAAAATATACTATGAAAGAATTGGAGCAAACAGATATTTTAGACATAAAAAATTGGTAAATCCTTTGAATTGGCGTCGCGATATAGATGGGAATACGATACGCTGGTCTGATGTAATGGAAATTCATGTATCATCATCCCAACAGGACAAGGTTTTCTTTAAATATGATTTTGATGAGGCATGTTCTGAATTAAATATTTCAAATTAATTTCAAACCAAACGACGTGGGTGAAAACCTAAGACAGATGCTTTGATAGAAGATACTGTATTGGCACGTGCTTATCATCAACCTCTTCCTATAAGCAAGGCGTTGCATACAGATTTACTGTCTTTGTGCAATAGTGGAGCGATTCCACGGTATTACCACGCATTTTATGAATCCTTAATTTCTGTGAAAATAGTGATGATCGTGGTGATATTGATGATGCCACAGATAATACCGATTAGTTATTAATGTTTTTACTTGGCTATTTTTTTATACTTTTACTGATTGCAATTTGTGATCTCTATGAGAACTTTGTTCCCATTAAACGTTATAATTTTAATCAATTTTGTGAGATTTCTTTAATTATTCCCTCGAAGATACCGACGACAAATTTATTTTACATAATCGGTTTTCAATGATTACGATAATATGACTACCAAAAAATTTCTATAAAATACGGGTTACACTACTTTACCCTTTTATGGTTATTTAAAATTTTACCATAATAAGTCGGTAACTGTACATTACAATCTCTCTCTGTAATGAAAAAATACGTTTAATAATCCAGTAAAGCAATATTATGCCTATGATTTTTAAGAAATTTACAAGAATAATTCGGTAAGTAAACATTACTGGAATAATATTGATAAGTCAGGATTGTAAGATATCAATACCCTAAAAATTGTATAAAACTATTTTCGGTAATATGTATTTTGGTGAATAACTAATTCTGTGTATATTTAATAGTTACACTTAATACTATAAACTTTTCGGGTAAAAATTAGCTTTTTCGTTATATAACAATGTTGACATAATTACCTTTTGTTGAAGAGATATACCCCAAAAACACTAAATCATTTTTCCTGTAAAATTTGATTTTTGCGATTACCGGTTTATTCCCCGGGGACGTCGATTTATACTCTTGGAGTCAGTAATTAAAGGTAATCGCTTGAGAACAGTTGTTTCAATAACACTACATCCCCACAGGCCAGTACATACTTACTTTTTTTTTGCTTTTTAGAGGTATTTGTTTGTGTCGTGGGTTTTTTAAATTTAACTTTAATTTTGAAGTGAAAACTTCTTTAGGTGCGTTGAGCGATTCTTGGTAAAGGAAAATATTATGGGTTCGCGTCACCGACATGCGATATTAACATTATAATATTTATAGCTATGAGCACAGTATGATTGAGTTTAGTTGAGTTTTTAAATCCCCTTTAAAAGTTTTACCTCCATACCTACTACTAATACTTCAAGAATTTAGTATTTATTTATGCATTAAATGAAGCATGTATTGAACGGTATTTTTGTTGATAAGAATAAAAGATAACATAGTGTAGAGGTCTTATCATGTGCACGTGTTTATCCAAGACTATTTTATTAGGTTAATACAGCATTTTTACACTGATGTTTTCCACGCGGTTTCACTTGGCTACCGTGCCAGCATTGAATTTGTGAAGGTTCGAAATCTTGGCTGTAAAACTTCATCGTTTCGGGGAATAAAACAGCTAATCAGATTAAATCTGTCATTTTAATCTAATCATCATCCTTATACCTACCTACCATTTTCTTTTCGGTTACCCTCGTCTCGGTAGATATGTCCTTTAATCATAAATCTATATCCACAATAATTTATTTTACAGGGCACAGACGAACAGAAAATAATTTACTCGGGCCAGCTTCTAGACGACAACACAATATTAAAAGACGTTCTCCGGACATATGAGAGTCAGATAGCACACACCATGCACCTCGTGTGCACGCCAACCCGGAGAATAGAGACGCAGCCCGCTCCTGACCCGAACACCGACGGACTTCGCCGAAGGGTCGTCACCGAGCCCACGCCCCAAACCGAAAGAGTCACGGAACCTCCCAGACCAGAGACAAGGCAGAACGATCAGAACCACAACGTAGAAATGCAGAATTATCTGACCTCCTTCGTGAATAACTATGGGAGGGTCCCCCCATATCCTAATTATAATTTTGGGGAGGGATACTTGCCGGTCCCGAATGATCCTGCGCAGTTGGCCAATCATATGATGATGATGCAGCAAGCTTATCTGCAGTATATGCAGCAGTATGCTAACATGTAAGTATTTTTCCGCCTTTTTCAGATGGAAAACGCATTGGATTTGGGTATCATGTTTAATGCGAAGGCGCTTCTGTTTACTTTCAGCATGATAGCGTAGCCTAGTTAATTAATACTTATCTTCTATATAAATGAAAAGGAAATGCTGTTCGTTGTTAAGCGCATCACTTGAGAACGGCGGGACCGATTTGACTATTTTTTGTTTTAAATTGTTCGTAATAGTCCGAAATAGGTTTTTAGTGAAAGAAAAATTTGAAAAGTTTCCGGAATTTTTCAAGTTCTAGAAAATCTGAAGGTCCTTCTTTATATGGGATTCTTATATGAACTCAAAGACCATAGCTCACGATCAAGGACAGGACAACGTCTGTCGGGTTAGCTTGTAATACTATAAAGAAAGAAATAATAAAGTTATTGAGTACACGAGTATCAATCAATACACGAGTAAAAGTATTATTTCTGCAAAACAATATTGTTTCAGCCAGTTCTAAAACTCGCAATTAATAACATCCATTCTTTCGTTAACAGTTGGATAAACACACGTTATATTCTAGACTAATGGGTTTTGAACGAATGTTAAATTATAAACATGATGTCATTTTGCGACTGACCGTCACCAAAAATATGAGTTCAGAAGTTCATTATCAAGACTAATATAATGCGTTATTACGAAGAGTGGTGGCGGTGGTAGAAGGACAAGTGACCTTATTGGTGATGTTCTTCAGAAAGGTCAGCTGCGTGCGACTCGCAACCGGCGTGTGTGCATGACCAGCGGGGCAATTGCGTAACTCACTTACAGTAGGAATCGGTATTATTTTGACAGTTCAACAACATTCATTGCGTTATTTACGTTGTTGAGCAGATAAACTTTTCGAACATATGAAGCAATGGATTAGCAATATGTTTTAAAATCATTCAGATTGTGATTGATAGACTGACTAGATACTCGCAGAAAAGATCTTCCTACTTTTCTGCAGGCAAAGCTTAACGTTGTCAAACACTCGTCACGCGTGCAATCTGTCAATCTGTTTAACAAATTACCAGCAGAATTAAAGAATATTCAGAATGTGAACATGTTTAAAAATAAACTCAGGGCTTTGTTAATCAAGAAAGCCTTGATGAATTTTGTAATGACAAAAATCTTAAACATAATACTTAAATATCTGTATCCATTCTTCTTTGACTTGTTATAATTTTGGTTTTTTATTTTTATTTTTATATTCTTACTCAAAATGTCGACATTAAATGTATTTTGTATCATTTTGCTAGGGACTATAATCTGTTTCAATATGACTATTAATGTTTGTAAGTTTAATTGGTTTTAATTTGGATAGACGTTCTAACTTCGAATGGGTGAGGAACGAGTTTACC
Organism: Fissipunctia ypsillon; assembly: GCA_947568875.1. Classification (NCBI taxonomy): domain Eukaryota; kingdom Metazoa; phylum Arthropoda; class Insecta; order Lepidoptera; family Noctuidae; genus Fissipunctia; species Fissipunctia ypsillon. Next base: position 1,458,179 of record OX387665.1, on the reverse strand, counting down.
TATTAATTGTTTTTGTTTATGTTGCTTTTTTGTTTACCTACTGTGCAAATATTTCGACACAAATGTATTTTTGTTATGAAATAAATAAATAACCAAATAAATAAATAACCAAAATAAGATAGTGTGTTACGCAATTAAGGTGCTGATGTATTAACGTAAACAAGGCAAAAGGAGTATGTAAAAAAAATATTTAACTTCAATTGTAAAAGAAACATTTACCTAAAGCAAGGGGTTAAGGATCGTAGCAGGTGGCGTTCTGTAGTTGCTACCTACTACCATGGGAAGAAGGCGTGAGTTTAAGTATGTAGTGGTCAAATCTCACAATAATGCCTGAATAGATCCTGGGTTCGATCCCCAAGTCAAGCTAGGTTTTGGAGAGGCGCCACGGTGTCCTCACCTTCCGCCTGACGCAGGTCCTCACCGGACACGGGTGCTTCGGGAGGTACCTATTCCGGATAAGGCGGGAGGAAACGCCCGGGTGTCACCACTGTGTGGATCGCCCGGAGGACACGGTGGAGCATACGGTGGAGGTCTGCCCGGCTTGGGCGGAGCACCGCCGTGTCCTCGCGGAAGCGATCAGCGGCGGCGATCTCTCGCGTCCGGCCCTGGTCCAGGCCATGGTACGGAGCGAGAGTACATGGGAAGCCATTACCTCCTGCGGAGCAGTAATGCTCGCGAAGGAGGAGGCGGGACGCGTAAGGGAGAGGCAAGCTTTGCGCCCTCACGCCCCTAGTCGCCGCAGGAGACGCCCTGGGCGTCGGGAATTGGCAGCCGATTCCCGGCCACCGTAGGCGCGGGCTTGCGGACGGCGAGCAATGGGTAGCTCGCCGTCCGGTAAGGATCAAGCCTGAGTCGACGGCGCGTTGTGTTCCACGCGCGCCTCAAAGAGATGTCAGCACTATTGACGGGGTCCGCTAGGGCCGATGCCAGCTAGGGTTGCGGGATGTTCGAAAGAGTTACCGTGGCCCCGGCACAGGCAACAGAAGGAACACGGGTGGGTTTTAGTCAGTAAAAGTCTGATACCGCTCCGCCCAGAGCGGAAGAAGTCATTTGATGATTTCCCATCACAAAAAAAAAGCTAGGTATGTGTTGTTATTGAGTCTTCCCAAGTCTTCAGCAGAAGCCCCGAGTCCAGATTAATGTGCGGTTAATGGCATTAGTGATGACGATCGCCTTATTACAGTGGACTTAAACATAAGTGGCGAAAAGTGAATGTTCTACAGCTCTGCCTATCTTTCCGAGGAATACAGGCGTGATGTTATGTGCAGGCACTATGACTAAACCATTAGCTGCTATGTAGATTACAAAAAACCGGCCAAGTGCGAGTCGGACTCGCACACGAAGGGTTCCGTGCCACCGCACAATATTTAAAACACTACATATTTAAAAAAAATACTTCAGTTCAAAAAAAAAAACACGTTTCTTGTATGGTACCCCCCCCCCCCCCGTTTAATTTTTAACGTTATTTTGTTTTTATTATTTGTTGTTATAGCGGCGATAGAAATACAGAATCTGTGAAAATTTCAACTGTCTACCTATTACGGTTCTTGAGATACAGCCCGCTGACAGACAGTCGGACGGACGGACTGCGGAGGCTTAGTAACAGGGTTTCGTTTGGCACCTTTCGGGCACGGAAGCCTAATAAAAACTAACGGCTTGTTAAAAGTGCAAAATAAATACTAATGGAATAACAGCCGCACGGGTTGATCTTCAAGGTCAAGCAACGCTTGTCAAGGTCAGTCTGTGCATGGGGGACCATCCATTACATACCGAAACCCCTCCGTGCCTCGGAAAGCATGTTAAGCAGTTGGTCCCGACTGTCATTTGCAGATCTTTGATGGTCGTTACGGGAAATCAGAAGCCCGAAAGTGACGTCTGGTCTTGCCAAGGGGCATCGTAATACCTAACTATGGGTTGTGGAGGTCAGGTAGGCAGTCGCTCCATGTAAAATACTGGTATTCAGCTACATCCGTTTAGACTGGACGCCGATCCCAACATAGTTGGGAAAAGGCTAGGCAGGTTATGATTTGTTAGGAGTTAACTTTCTGCGAGCATTTCTTGTGGACTTGTGGTGACCATGGAACCTTGACATCTTTGAATTTAGTCGCCAAGCCATTAATGTTACTTCCTGCGGCCGTATTATGAAGTATTAATGCCATCATGATTCCAGTCCGAAAAAGGGATGGTGTTATCTATCATGTATAGCTAGGTTTCTCTCGCACAGTGGAATCTTGATGGCATTAGAAGGTCATAATAAGGTACCTGTTTACTTCTTTTAGACGATGTTGTAAATCGTATTAGTTTTGTCATCTCACTAAAATTATTTCGGTCGTTACGTAAAAGATATGACCAAGACTTTCATCTTCATTATTTAACAAAAATAATTGTAGTTTTTAACATAACATCACGCCTACTCCGTTCGCCGTACTCCCTGAAGGCTTAGGCAGAGATATACCTATAATACACCCACATTTCGCCAGTTATGACTTAACATGACTGGCGAAATGTGGGTGGCCTGTGTGTGGTGGCATGGGACTTAGTCCCATGTAACAGGGGGTAGCCTATGGCCATCAACCGGGCACAAATCCAGACTCCGGAGTGCTATTTATCTCGAAAAAATACGTTTAAGTCAGAAAATCCCCGACTTCCCGCTGCTATTGAGAATGTCCCCCAATAATACTGCCTGACCCGGAGATCGAAGCCAAGACGCTCGGCGGACGCGCTATTGACCACTAGACCAACGAGACAGTCTCACTACAATTTGATTCAAACATGTCAGCCCGAAATAGAAAACAAATGCTAATAACATTTGGCATGATGCCTACTATGCGTATTTTTGAACTGATGTCACAAATTGCGATTACGAAATGCGTGGGATGATTAGTAGGTACTTCCGCCACCACGACTTAGGTGTAATCTGCGTTCGCAGTTTAGTGTCCAAACATGCGCACAAATATAAGTTTTTTAGGAAAATAACTTTAATACCGACACATAAAGTTCAATTTGCGCTATAACATCAAAAAAATTTACTGCTTTTTCAACAGTCTTACTAGTCTTAGTTGTCATTCTAAAATCAACTTAATTTACAGTGGCATAAAGTTTATTTGTTTACGTGGAAACAAGGATTTGAACAGACCTTAGACAGGATTTTGTTCAGGGTGCGGTAAAATCACTTGGTAAGATAGTAAGATCGTGGAACACGCTGATTCCTGCACAATTGCCCACTGGGCAACAGAAAAGGACACTTCAAAAATCTTAAATGCCATAAAATAAAAGCAAAAATTCCTATGGAAAAGACAAGAACACTATGGTTATTCTTTAGAGCGGTCACACACGGCGACTTTTTGCAGCGATATAAACGAGCGGCTCTTGAATCAACGGGGATACTCAAAGGACATGACAAAAATCTTAAGCGCCATGACACAATCGTTTAGCTTGTCGTCAGAAAGTAGAATAGAATATTCATTTATTTGCTCAGAATGTAGGTATTTACAATAAGGTGGTTACAATAATATTAAAGAATCCTTCTAATACCATTTTGGCAGTTTGAAGTTAGTTGCTTTTGCCAAACCGAGGATCCCAATGGAAAAGAATAGAAACACTATGGTTATTCTTTGTAGCGGTTACACACAGTGACTTTTTGCAGCGATATAAACGCGCGGCTGCATCGCTCGACTAGCGGCAAGTTAATAAAAGACGATTAGCGTCTGTATCGCTACCGCGTTGCGACAGATACGCTGCATAAACTCGGCGAGTGATATCGCTCTTGCCCTGTGGAAAAAACATTGGTTACAAAAAAATATATGTATTTTTTTTTTAATTATGGAATTGCTACTGCAACTGGAATTTCTAAAGAAGCACACATGTGTAAGTGGCAGTTATTTTAGTTCAATCTCAGATTGGATGCCACCAACTGCAGATTGCTTGAAAAGTGACAAAATCCACCGAAATTGTAGAACATAATATTCAGTTTTGGGTCTGCTGATTTTCAAGCCAACCTTCTCCATCTTCTGATGCCATTTCTCCAATATGCTCTTAATACATACATACGCGTGAAAAACGTAACCCTATCTTTGCTGTCGCACAGTCAGGTAAAAAGACAAGCATGCTATCATTAATAAGTCCTATCTCCCAACAATTGAAGGTGGCAAGCAGCTGGCGCGACGCCTGCGGCCCCGGCGCCTGCCGAAGCGCCCGCGCCCGCCGCAGAAGCCCCCGCGCCCGTAGAAGAGCCCGATGAAGCCCTAGCCGCCCGAGACTGGCTCGACCATCTGTACGCAGCCTCCAGACTTGCCATACTGTTCTCGCTGGTCTATTTGTATGGAAGCCCGGCAAGACTGTTGCTGGTCCTGCTGCTGGCTGCTGCTGGGTACCTGTAAGTATTCTTTTGTTTTGGAGTTGTATTATGATCTTCCTACCTTAAAAATATCTAAAGAGGATAATAAAGGTTTTCCAAACTAGTAATACTTCAAGTTCTACACTACCAGTGGCTGTTGACACCGTTATAAGCATGTCACTATGATTTCCAAAAAACTAGATTTGTATATTAACGGGACATTATGTTATTAACCGTACGACATTCCAATTTTTATTTTATTCAATTCCAGCCACCAGATCGGTTTCTTCCGCGACCTCCACGTCAACGTAGCTGACAACCAGCAACCGAACGGGCCCAACCAAGCGAACCAACCTAATCAGGCCAACCAACCCAACCAACCTAATCAGGCCAACCAACCCAACCAGGTTAACCAGCCAGCCGACCAACCGGCCCAACCTGCGACCAACAACTCCCAACAGTCGCTACTAGCCGTCACTTGGATGATCTTCACTTCTTTCTTCGCCTCCCTCATCCCGGATACGAATTAATATAAAATTTTAGGTTTAGACGGCGTTACTCAGTCTTGAAGACGTAAAAATAATTTGTATAGAAACGCTGAAAGCTAAAAATAGAGCGGTTACGGTTAACGGATTAGGGGCTTTGGGGTATTTTGGAATAGGGCAGAGTTTTGTGTGGTAAGTTGATAAATCATGCCTCTTACGCAGTTATGCCTTTCGATACGTTTCTTAGGTACGAGTTTGAAGAATTTTGGTACTTGTGCGTTGGTTGAAAGTTTTCTAAATTAACAAATCCGGTTATGGCATAGCAAGTATGAAGTGAGCAGAGAGAATTAACGTCTGCGATTGAACGATTGCTGGCATTGCGTCATAAGGCTGGCTCCTGATTGGCGGATACCATAAGTTCGGTCGCCGCGTGTTGCCTTTTATTATTTCGTGACAATACGTGAATCCTAGAAAAAGTTGTTTTTTTGGTTCATCAAATTCAAAAACAATGTTAAATGATTTATATCTGTAAGTAGGTTTGTACAAACACTTTAAAGCGTGCTTTGCGTCAAGCGAAAATGTCTCCTCTTCATTTTTAAATAGATAGAGCACTTTAAAAATAAATTGTTTATTAAATTCAAAGTGTATACTAAATGCCAAAACTTGCGGCAATTGTGGTCATAAAACGTGTGAGTAGGACGGTGAAATTGAGTACTTGATACTTCTTAAAACTCTATACTGAGTGTCGTGTCTTCTCGCTCTCACGTATTGTGACCACGACTGCCACGCACTGTGGCGTATATTGCGTGCTTATTTGTTTTTAATACGAATAAAATACAAATGGGGCTTTCACTATGGCTTAGTTTAGTAAAACAAACATGAAGGATTAAATTCAATAAAAAATAAATGTTAAAATCGTCAGGATGTTAATATACGAACCGTAATTTAGGGTAGTTTTAAAAATAAAATTGAAACCAGTGTAATATAACTTAATACATTTTTCTTTACTTGTCTTGTAAACAGATATGGCAATTGACATTTGTATATAGAGAAAATGAAACTAAATTAATCATTTAGATTAATTTGAAGCAGTTTTTAATTAAACAAGATGTAACATAAATAACGCACAACCTCTTAAGGGGTCATTGTACTTATAATTATGAACAACTTTTACTATGGGATCAAACCTGAAATCGCGAAAAAAGACATATTTTCCCTATATTTATGTTTCCATAACTTGTCAAAATGTAGAGAACAGCAGATTATCGCGATTTCAGGTTTGGTCCCTTAGTAAAAGTTGTTCATAATGATGAGTACAATGTTGTGCGTTATTTAAGTTACACCTTGTATAATTAATACCGTGTGTATTTCACTGAGGGCTGATTTTTTAATCGTCAGATAAATTTTATCTGAGGAATAAATATGGCGGTTTGACACATTTTCTATACAAAAGCTGTCAAAACGTCAATCTTACTCCCCAGATAAAAGTTATCTGACGATTGAAAAATCAGCCCTAAATAGATATTTATGCGAAAACTCGTGATTTGTACCGTGTTTGTTTACCAAACATATAATGTAGGCAATATACAGCCAGGAAAATTACGTGATTTGAATATACGAACGATTAAGTTCAATTTGTCTACCAATTAATTTCCCTGACTTTACATTGTACACTTTATTAGTTTTTAACTTGCCACGGCTAGATGCAGCCTCAAACATTGTCAACCTTAGTTAGTCGTGGAATTACTAAAAGCTTTTGAAACAAATGGTATGCGATGCGCTCACCTGGCGAAACGACAAAAACAAACAACATCGCGCCTGTATTCCCCGAAAGATTAGGCAGAGGTGTACTAAATGTGTGACTGAAGTCCCATGTATTAGGGGGCGAGCCTATTGCCATCAACCGGGCATAAATCCAGGCGAAACGACAAAATCACCAAAAATGATGACCACTAAATCCTACCAAAATAAAAGTATTAGTAAATCCACCACTGAGTAAACCGCAAATACCAGCAAAGAACGATCACTTTTGTAAATAATAGTGTTTTAATGCGTCATTTACACGGGGAGAGTTTCTCGCCTCCGAATAGACGACTATCGAAGGGAGATGAAGTTGACTCCAGTAAATAGTACGTACGGTCAACTACAATTGAACTAATAAAATCACCCTTATTACAATAAAATAAGGCGCTGTCCATGTCAAACTGTTACCATAAACTTGTGGTTGACGATACTATACAATAAAAGTGACAGTGACAGTGTATCTAAACAAAAAAGTGAATTTCGAGTTGTCATATCACAGTTCGATAAAATCGCCTGTTGTATATGAAATAATATAAGTTTTTAGAAAAATAATTTTAACTATCACACATAAAGTTCAGTTTGCGGTACAACTTCAATCTTTTTTACGACTTTCAATAGTACTAGACATTCTAAAATCAACTTAATTTCCACCAGTACAAAGTTGATATTTGTTTAAGTGGAAATAACATCACTTGGAATCAATTTGTATATGGAATAGAGTTCTAGCTAGAGAGTCGAGACACTTTCCTCTGTAAATGATGAAGTAAATCGTAACCGTATTTATTTTAATTATTATTAGTGAGTGAGATATTTAAATTTTATTTTCTAGCGTGTTTGGTGTAACGATTGTCATGAATTACTGTACACATTTTACGTGAAACCCGAATACGCAAACGGCTAATGCAACTCAATTTTAAGTCGTTAATGCCCGTTTTCACTAACATTAGGGTAAATGATAGCACGCTGTTAGATTTTCAACCCTGGACTCGGAGCCGAAAGTTGAAAATCGTATGCTATCTCTGTTTCTGTTAATACATATTGAAATTTAATTTTAAACAACATACTATGCTGTACGGAAATATTTCAGCGCGTCTTATCTTAAATTTAAGGGGCAGTTGAATGTTCTAAATTCAAATCTGCAGAATGTGGGAGCGAGACCACGCATTATGAACGAGACAGTTTAAATAGTACGATAGAATGCCAGGGAGCAAAATTTGGCATGGCATAGTTCACTTTGCCGACCTAGTGCTAAAATGCACGCGAATCAAATACACTGCATTATGAACCTAATAGCGGTGCATTAAGAGCCATTTTAGGAGCAAGTGTGCTAAAACTATTATTTGGAATGAGAAAAAAATCAGTCTACTCATTTCTACTGTACGTGAAAAGGGCTCAACACTGCCATAGGTACTAAAAATAGAACAAACAATCGTCTCTTGAAGAGAAAAGATTAGCTGCCAAGATTTATAACCATCAACATCTTGTTTGTAAAGAATATAAATAATTTGTGGCATTTATTTTCATCTGTGGTGTCGACACGAGTAAAGGCTCCTGCAAGCAGGTGCGACACGCGGTGCCTCTGTGTTGCGTCGCGTGTCTCGTCTGTTTGCAGGAGCCTTTATACGACAAAAACACATGTCGAGGTTGGAAGACTGCAGACATAACATCACGCCTGTATTTCCCGAAGGATTAAGCAGTGGTGTAGATACCTAGTGTCTACTACACCTACATTTCGCCTGTTATGCTTAAGTCCAATGTAAAAGGGAGCGGGAGGGGGTGTGGGAGGGGTAGGTTAGTTTGTCAGAAAGGTTGATTCGACACCAAAATCGAACGTACGCAAGTGTGTATTAAACCTGTATAATTTAATCTGATGGATACACAATTGAACCGATAAATATCCTAAACTAGATGATTCGAATTTTCTGCGTAGCTTTTAAAATTTTTCTTTCCATAAAAACCTTATTCGGATGTTTACAAGCATTTCTTTACAAATAATACCCAAATCTGTCCAGCCGCTCTCAAAGTGATGCGCTTACCAACGAACAGCATTTCATTTTTACCCGACTACGGCAAAGCCAAAGGTTATGATTTTAACGGGCTATGTATGTATGTTCATCTGTTCACTCATAACTCCTAAACTACTCGTCGTATTTTATCAAACGAGGTATCGTTGGCAGCGTCATGTTGTTCCGCAGGTATATGACATCACAAAATCCAAGACGGCGGCTTATAACGGATGTAGTGTTACCGAAAAAAAAAAGGTCTTAAGGAGTACTTTCTGAAAATATATTGTTTATATATATATATTACATAAGCCCCAAAATTTACTGTTGAATTTTCCCAAACCAAAGAAGTGGGTGGAGAAGTGTACTCGTACCTTCAATGATCCGAAACCCCAAAATAATTTTAATAAAAATGAAAGTTAAAAACTAAAACCCAACTACGACAAAAACACCAACTAAAAAGGTATAAACAAGACATTGCACAGAAATTAAAAATCCGGAGTCACAAGTTATCTGTTAGGGGTTCGCCTTAATTACATGACGTGTGACTCCGGATTTCTAATTTGTGTGTAATGTCTTGTTTATGCCTTTTTAGTTAGTGTTTTTGTCATAGTTGGGTTTTAGTTTTTAACTTTCATTTTTATTATTACAGGAGATAATTATGTTTCCTTGTAAAAAAATGTGTACAGTAATTCCAAGCAATAGAATGTAGTTTTAAAATAAAATTCGGTGTACTGATGTGAAACCAAATATTATTTTGTATATACTCTTGGTAATTTTAGTGAATCAAAACATAGATTTAATATTCATATTAAATAGTAACAAGTTTACGCTTTTTAGCGAAGACCACAACAAAGGCGCTAATCGCATCTCCAGTTAATTTTTTTAAATCGATACTTCAACAAATTGTAAATCTGGAGTAGCAATTACTAAAATTAAATAAACTTTGCAATTGTATTAAAAATGTACAAAATCGTCATTTTTGTGACAGATCACAGCCCCCGAAGAAGATGTGCTATCATGTAATGAATGACGCCATAACGGGAACTGTATTGATTTAAGCTGTGTATGAAATTATTCGAAGGGAAAAAGTTTATCCGTAACTCAGTTAAGCTTCGGTTTCCTAGAAGTGCGGTGGTCGTCATGAACATGACATTTTCACCAGTATTTGACATTAAGGTGTAAAAAAAACGCTCTGTATTTGGACAGCCGATAGTGTGTGACCATTCAACGCTTTCTTAGCGCATGTTATTGTAACCATAAATTTCTCTCTATGAGACGAAGATTATTTCTCTGTTCTATGGCATAACAAAAGCCAATCAAGTTACTTGAAATGAGATTTTACAATAACAGTTTTTTTAGAAACCGGGGGTTTAAAATATCAGAAAAGTCCTTGGGGCTATGGCTTGTCACAATATTGACATTTAAAAAGAAATGTTTTCTTATTTAAACCATGTAAATTGATTCCGAAAATAACTACTAAGTTTTAAACATACCATTCTGTAGATATATTAGAAAATATTATATTCTGTAACATGAACTCATATTTTAAGTTTTTTGGAAAGTTAAGAAAAAATATTGTTTTGGATAGATTGACCATCAAATTTTTATTTAAAGTGAAATTAAATAATCACTACAACTCCGGTTATTCGATAGTATCGATAAAATTATTTTAAATATCGATATAATTGTATTAGAGTATGAACGTTGAGCAATTTGTGCATCTCTTAGGGACTGGGGTGGGGATGAGCCTCACGATACAGATGAAGTCGGTTAAAAATAAGTTGGTCGTTTCGAATCTAAAGCTTTGTGATTTACCTGCATTTCATTATTATTCTGTTTAGCGAATCATCATGTATCATTAGTTTAGCTATAGGAAAGGACGACGTGTGCATTCATTAGGTATAAAGTTTGTAAGAATTTTATTATATTCTGCAGAGTACATTTCAATAGAACTTTTCGTCAAAATATCAAAATTAACGTCTGATTGTTGAAAAATTCTATTCAAATCTGCTATTTATATGAATTATGTTAATATTTGGTTATCTTTCTGCTTTGTTATATACCATGAGTATGTATTTACATTTGCAATATCACTTACTCCGTTTTTCCATTGTGCAAGACGCGTGCTTGCATGCGAGACAAGTAAGGGCTATGCAAGTCATACTTGCATGTTAGCAAATTTTAAAATATGTGGCTTTCAATGAAATGTCTCACACTTATAACATCGGGAATGTTTTATAGTCAAGGAGTAGACTAACGCCCGTATTACAGAACCTCACTCAAGACTCGAGCATTACTTAAAACTAGTTTCGACCAATCAAAAGGCTTTAATCGAGTTTTAAGTAATGCTCGAGTTTCGAGTGAGTTTCTGAAATACGGGCCTAAGAATAGGTTTCGACATTGACATGAATCGGGTTAACTATTCGTTTCGTTTCAATGTATTATAATCGCGTGAATTTCAATACAATGTAGACGGTTCATTTTGAAGCTTATATCTGTGATTTTAAAATAAATAATTGTACTAAATCTTGGAGTTTTACATTATATTCCAAACCTTTTCTAAATATTATTTTTAGAACTAAATCCAACTTTCTGTATATATTTTAAATCATTTAACTATTGTAATTTTCAATGATCATTGAAATATTATACTGTGCAACCCCCTTATTTTATAGAACCATGAAGATGCTAAAGAAATTATTTGTCTGAATACAAAAGTAATAATTATTTCCATTCTGGAATAACCACTTAGGCCAGCTTGCACGAATCACTCTGCTTTTAACGCTACACATATTTCATAGAAATTGTTCTACTAGAGTCGCATACGTATGTCCCTGTCATCTTCAAACTATTGAGAGAAACAGAGCCATGTTTTAAACACGTTTAGCATTAAATGAAGCTTTATTTAACTTTTTCACCAATATTTATTTGTTATTTACTTCCGATAGATTCCAAAAGAACAGCCTCAAAAAAACAACATTGTATTCAAATAAATACCAGCTATATTAACAAAAATCATGATTTAATTAGAAATCGTCACTGAAATCCACATCCATGATATCTTCAATCACTTTTTCCAAATTATCAACGTCTTTCGAGTTAGAATCTTTTGTGCCATCTTGATTTTCTCCTATATTATCTGGTTCAGTATTTTCATTTTGAATGGAATCATTATACGTTGGTGATTTGCTTATGTTTTCAATACTGTTATTGTCATTAAATACTACCTCAGGTGTGAGTGCTCTATTACTAGTATTTAGATCAACTGTTGAAGTATTATCATTTTCTTTTGTAACTTCAGTAGCATTACTTATACTAGTTCCTTTGACAATGTCTGTAATAACGGGATTATTTATTTCAATAATACCATCAATTACTTTATCTGCAATTTCAGTAGCACCCTGATTACTCTCATCATCTATTTCAATAACGCCATCCACCACATTATTTGTTTCGATTATTTTACCAGTCTGATCATCAATCTCAATAATTTCAACAGCTTCAGCTGTATCTTCAATTACTCTTACATTGCTACCAATATCCTTATCAGCATAATCTATTATCTCAACAACATCTTGATTAACTTCTTGAGCATTATTTTTATCAACATTTTCCTCCATTTCTATATCATGATGATTCTCTGCAGTCTCTAACACAACTTTATCATTACTTTCTTCTGTATTTTTTGTACCATTATGAATATCAACACTCACAGACTGGTTAACTGTAGTAACATTACATTCATCATCTGAGCTATCTATTACATACGATTTATGTTGTTTCTTAGCTGTGAAATTCGTTTCTACCTCTTCATCAACTTCTACTATAACACTATCTTGTTTACCACTGGTGTCCATAGAGTTTTGTTTGAGTCTTGCTAGGCGTCTCTCTTCGGCTAGTTTCCTGTTTCTGATCATTCTTTCCTTTTGATCGTCACTGATGGATGGAGAGGAAGTTGCTTTCGGCATTGTAAATGGTGATCTGGAAATAGATAAATGAAGGATGTGGGTAAGTGGTAAATTAAATTAATAAGTCTAATACTAAACATGTTCTTCAATAACTGGAAAGGATATTGCTTCTGATTGAATATATCTCCTAAAAAGAAAGAAGAAGAAACGGTATGGTACAGTCAACCGTCCATCAGTGATAAATAATACTTGCAATACGAAAATCGCCTTTACTGCTACAACATAAAGGCGCTGGCAATGTCAAATTGTTACCGCTGATGTGCGGTTGACGGTACCGTAGGTAGTGATGGTAGTCTATTTGTTACTAATGATAATCACGCAGTACAAAAAATACAGTATGAAATACCTAATACCGAGTCATCGCCACCTACTGAAAATAGCGTCCATTTCAAATACATTACTTGAGTGATAGCAGCGATGCTAATTATAATAATGTATCTTCCAAAAAAAAAAAAAACAACAAAAAATTTAACCAACGAAAATAAAAAACATCATTTTAGTCTAAGCTCCAAAAGTAATTTTGAGGCGGCGCCATATGCCAACTTCCTGCTTCTTTTTCGTCGATTAATAAATACAGCAAGAAAAATAATTGGTAGATCTTTGCCCCATGCTACCCACCTATCTTTTTTCGGAGTACCCATGACTTTCTTCATAGAACCAGGTGCTGGTGTAGCCCTGGCCAGGTCAATCTGCTGCTGCAGCAGCTTGTCAAACTCATCCTGCTCCTGAGGCTGAGTTTCTTCATCGCTGGAGTCTTTCTGGACAACCGTCTCATCTGATATGAACTGGTCTGTGCGGATTTTTTGGAGATGCACCTGAAATGGTTAAATAGAGCATCTTTATATAAATATTATAAAACAAAATCGCTATTTGTGACTGTGTGTGGACTGTGGGTTCCGTTAGTTCTCCTAAACTACGAAATGGATTTTGATCCGGTTTTCACCATTACCTAGAGATTTAATATTTATTATTTATCTATACAAATAAATAAAATTGAAGTGTCTGTTTGTAATGTCAATACAACAACTTTTTACTAAATGCATAATAAAGTTTATATGGTACCTATCTACTTATAACTAAAAAGCAATTTTTAAAATTTTTATCTGTCTATCTGTCTGTTTGTTCCGGCTAATCTCCGAAACGGCTGGACCGATTTTGACCAGACTTTCACTGGCTGATGATAGCTGATGTTACGGGGAGTAACTTAGGCTACTTTTATTTAAGAAAAATAATTAGGGTTCGCAAATAAATTAGAACCCGTGAAATTGTGAACAAAAAGTAGGATTGGAAAAATTCTTTTTGCATTTGGTAGCCCAATTCTCGAGAATAGTTATAGGCTATTTAACATCACGCTACGACCCTCAGGAGCCGAGCAACAAGTAAAAGAAAGAAAACGAAGTAGGTAATATAATATAATAATAATCTTTATTTACATAAAACAGATTGTAGTACATGTAACAATTTTCTCAAAGTGGGTAGTATTTAATCTCTGGCAATCAAGTGGGTGACGTGCTGCTCTCCTTGCTAGGCTACAAAATAGCCTGTATTAAGGAGTAGCAGTGCCAATCCCCTCTAATTATATTACTACAATTTTATTTTGTTTTTACACATTAAATTTTTTTAAACATTAATACAGGTATTAGTGCGCTAGCGCATTTGTGTGAGAGCTTGTGCGTGTGAGGATGCGTGTGTGAAGTGTGCGTGTGTGCAGTGTGTACTTAAGTGTATGGATCTGAGTGTGTGTGTGTGTGTGTGTGTGTAGGTGAGTGAACATGAGCGTGCGGCTGTGTAAGCGTGCGTTAAGTAAGGGGATTAGATTAGTGCGGGTCTATGTTTTGGATGAGTGGTACAATATACAAACTTATCATAAATTAATTAAATTAAATATTTTTGTTTCGTCGTAGGTTTTATCTTGAAGGAATGCCCGGACAGACTTTTTACAATTTTGATAAGACAATTTATATATTTGACAATAATAAGAGGTAATAGCACAGGCGGGCGATGCAACGCGGCGGGTCGGGGGACGAGAGTTTTATTCGAATGTGGCTGTTATTTTAGTATATTGTGTATTTTGCGACTCCCACGCGAACGAAGTTGCGGGGCACAGCTAGTACTTAAATAAAGCACAGAAATCTTGATGTTTCGACATATGGAAAGTACCCGTGCGAAGCGGTGGTGGGTCGCTAGTTAATTACATGTATAACTAGCTGTGCCCCGCGACTTCGTTCGCGTGGAAGTCGTAAGATACACAATATACTAAAATAACATCAAACTCCCTCGTCCCCCGGGCCGCCGGGTTCATCGCCCGCCCGCGCTATTAGTTCACAATTTCATGGGTTTTAATTTTTTTTGCGCAGAACACTAATTATTTATTTGAAATAAAAGTAGCCTAAGTGACTCCTTATGACATCATGTATCTGCCAGTGAAAGTCCCGTCAAAATCGGGCCAGCCGTTTCGGAAATTAGGCGGAACAAACAGACAGACAAAAACTTCAAAGATTATTTTTTTTTGTTAGTAAAAAGCTGTTATTTTGACATTACAAACAGACACTTCAATTTTATTTATTTGTATAGATGTTTATATGAATAAGTTAAACTTACCATGACAGGTCTCTTCTTGCCAAGACTCTCAATCTTCTTCAGACAGTCCTCAAACTGGAACTTGGGGTACAGCCTGTATGCCCAATGTTCTAGCTTCTTTAGGACCATGTCTAAATCATCCTTCTCATGCCCTTTGCCTGGAACAATCAATTATGAAAATATAAATATGCATCTTAAGACCTAAGTATTTGAAATCAATCAATCATTTATTTTGTAAAACATAGGTATGGTTACAGATAGTATATTGTCTAAAATATGTGCACTATAATTTTCTAACATTTGGCGTACAAAATCAACATAAACAAGCAATGACAATTAAGGTGGCATGACAATAGATTACATTACTTTCAAAATATGTCAGTTAGGTAAACTGGTCATTACAATTTTAGATAAATAAACATATTCATACTTAATCAATAAATATGGTACACATTATGGTAAAGCAATAAAGATATTGAGTATTGAGTATTGAGTAAATAAAATCATCGTCATACCTCTGTTTATCAGTAGTAAACTCAGTGATGAAGTAGTAACATTATCTAAAAGGGATTTAAACAAAGATCTCTTAAAGAATCCCAGACACTCTTTATTTCTAATAGCTGTTGGTATACTATTATATATTTTTGAGGCAATACCTAGCACACTTTTCCCGAAAAATGCGGTTTTATGAGAGGTAACATGAATGGTATTCGGATAACAACGAGAGCGCAGTTTTTCAAATAAAGGCAGGTTACAGTGAACAAACACTCCCATTTCATACAGTAGAGTGAGCAAACTAAGAACTTTGGAGAAGACTTTAGCGATGAAGGGCTTAAAGACATGTTTGAAAAGTCTGGCGGCATTACCAGCCATAATGTAATGTATAAAGATGACGGATCCTCAAGAGGCTTCGGATTTGTTGCATTTGAAGACCCAGATGCAGCAGAGAGCTTGCATGGAATTAAATGGAAAAGAACTTGTTGAAAGAAAGCCTCTTTATGTAGGACGGGCTCAAAAGATAGCTGAACGTCAAAAGGAGTTGAGGTGCAAATTCGAGCAGTTAAAATCTGAGCGTCTGACATGTTATCAAGGTTTGTTAATTTGTATGCAAGGACATACAATGGTTTACAACTACCAATCGATTGTAGGTAATTTGGTAAACGATCGCAAGCATTTCTTCTGAGCTTTAAAAGCAATGACTGTTAGTGGAGCTGACCCAGAAAACGATTCCGTAAGTAATTCTAGAAGCCACATAAAGTACTTGCAATTTGCAAACCTATACAGGAAGTTGCTAGCAGTTTCAATCTATACTAATATAATAAAGCTGAACAGTTTGTTTATTTTTTTGTTTAAACACGTTAATCTCTAAAACTATAATTTATAATTTTACAAATTACCAGAAAAAATAAAAAATATATATATACATATATTATTATTTTGTAATTTGAAAAAATATTTTTGCATTGGATAGCCTAATTCTGGAGGAAGGTTATAGGCTTTTAAACATCACGCTACGACCCTTAGAAGCTGAGCAAAAATAAAAAAGTCAGTAAGAACGCTAAGCCACAATGAAGTAATAGCGCGGGCGAGCGATGCGATGTGACGCGGTGGGTCGGGGGCCGAGAGAATTTTATAAAAAATATTGCTGTTATTTTAGTATATAGTCGCTATACACAGAAGCTAGTATTAAATAAAGTAGTTTTACAATAACTTTCCCATTGGAACATTTGCTGACCATTATAGGTCCAGTTTGAAAACAGAACGAGTGAGACTTAATAGGCTTCTTCTGGGTAAGCTCGCTCCATCGTCGACTTTGTCTCTGTCATCTCTGACCTAGACTAGAGTCAAGAGCAAACCTATCTCAAATAAAATAAAAAAAAAGAACTGCAGATAGTACAGTGGCATGGCATTGGACAGAAAAAAAAGCAAAGGTGAATGAATGGTGCACATTGGTGCATTGTAGTTGTCAATTCATATTGATGAATTGACAACTACAATAGTTTTAAGATAAAGATAAAGATATATTTATTGCATAACTGTGTACATTAAGTTCTTAAACATTACATTTCTTGTTTCAACAGTCTACCCAAGTCGGATATGCAATAGTATTTTAACAAATTAGGTAGGTACTTACAAAAATGATTTTTTATCAAAAACTCATGCAGATTATAAAATACATTATCAATTAACATTTTTTTCAATTTATTTTTAAACATATTTCCATTTAATTCCTTAATTGCTGGCGGTAACTGATTGTACACACGAATAGCAGTAACATAGGTACTTTTATAATACATCATATTGTTAATAACAGGTAAATTAATGTCATATTTATATTGTTTCCGAATGTTTCTTTTAGATTGAGATTTGAAATTGAAATATTGCATATTGTTTTTAACAAATACACATAATTCGAGTATATAAATACCAGTCAGTGTTAGGAAACCCTCCGTTCTGAAGACATCTCTTAATGATTCGGTACTATACATGTTATATATTGTCCTAAGACATCTCTTCTGGAGAATGAATGTAGATTGTACATTTGTCGAGTTCCCCCAATATATGACACCATAAGTTAACAGTGGGTACACATTTCCAAAATAAGCATTTCTAGTAACACTTGGATTTGTAGTTTCTGCCAGAACTGACAATGCGTAGCAAGCACTTGATATTTTTTTATTAATCTTTTCAATATGTGCCTTCCAGTTTAAATGTTGATCTATAGTAACTCCTAAGAAATTTGTGTCTTTTACTTCTTCAATCGCTGCATCAGACATGGTTATATTTAATTTATTAGGTTTACTTTTATAATTGCTAAATTGAATCAATTTGGTTTTTGAGACATTGACTTTTAAATTTATTGACTGCAACCAATTAGTAACAGTTATTAATGTGCTATTTATTTCACTTTCGTAAATAATATTATTGGAATATTCATTTGAAATAAATATAGTTGCGTCATCAGCATACATTACGCAAAGATGGCTAATTATATTTGGAAGCTCGTTTATATACAATAAGAACAAGGGGGGTCCTAGTATACTGCCTTGCGGTACGCCTAGAATTACGGATTCGAATTTAGATTTCACTACCTCCACCATTTTTGTACGTTCATTATATACCTCAATAACAGTGCCCTGCATTCTATTATTTAAATAATTCTCAATTAATTTAAGTGATATACCTCTTATTCCTATACGTTCTAATTTATCAAGCAAGATGTCATACTTTACACAGTCAAATGCTTTTGACATATCAATGAAAAGAGCAGTACATTGTTTCTTATTATTTATTTTATCCCAAATGGTATTGAATAATTTATATATTGCCAATGATGTAGTTTTATTTTTTTGAAATCCAAATTGGTTAACATTTAAAATATTATTTACATTTAAAAACTTTGTGATTCTAGCATAGATAACCTTTTCAAATATCTTCGAGAAACTTGGCAACAGTGCAATTGGTCTATAGTTATTAATGTCGTACCGTGATCCTTTCTTATATAATGGCTTTATGAGAGCTATCTTTAGGGTATCGGGAAATTTGCCCGTTTCCAACATAAGATTTATAATATGTACCAGTGGATCAACAATAAATGGGATGCTTTCTTTAATAACTCTAATGGGTATATTATCGTGTCCGCAACTAGTTTTATTTTTTAATTTAAGAACTATATTTATTATTTCGCTTCATCTACTGGGTAGAAGAAAATACTGCTTGAGTTAGAAGTTGATTGTGATTTGTAGTTGTTATTGTCCGCTGTCGTAGTGTTGAGATTTTGGTTAATGTAGAAATTGTTAAAAATACTAGCTAATTTTACAGGAGATTTTATTACGTTGTTATTGTGCAGGATGTAGTCTATTGTGGGTTGAAGAACATTTGTAGTTTGGGTTTGTCGTTTTATTAATGCCCACGTGGCCTTAGTTTTATTCGTACTGCATGAGATGAATTTCGCATTAGAATGTTTTCTTGATTGTTTTATCACACGCTTTAAGATTTTACAACAGCGAACATATTTTATTTTATCTTCTTGAGACGTACTACTTTTTGTTTATAAGTGTATAATATATTTGTTTGTAAGTGCAATGAGATAATAAAAGGGTTCTATAAAAGATTCATGAAACATTGCTCTTGAAACTTGAGCATTACGGACTGGGTAAACTTGCACTTAGCTTAGTAAAATCATATTTGAATAATAAACTGCAGCAAGTTCAAATAACCGGTGTGAATTCATTGGGTTTAAAAGTCTAAATGGGTGTACCGCAGGGCTCTATATTAGGTCCGTTCCTCTTTTTAGTATATATGTTACGGCTAAAACCCGAAGTGCGGCTACAACTAGTTTTAGCCGGCTACAACTAGGTGTGTTGTGTAGTCACAGTACTAACCTAACCTAACCTACCTTTCAGCCCACACCTAGTTGTAGCCGGCTAAAACTAGTTGTAGCCGCACTTCGGGTTTTAGTCGTAACATATATAAATGATTTACCTCATTTACTGAAAATCCAACCACCACGAATGGTGTTATTGGCTGATGACACGTCACTAATTTTTAAAGTTAACAGACATGCACAAGAGCTTGACGACATAAATAATGCTATGCTTAAGGTCCATAATTGGTTCACTGTAAATAATTTAGTATTAAATGAGAAGAAAACTAAATGCATAAGATTCACGTTACTAAATGTTAGAAGTAGTGAATGTCACATAGTATTGAATAAGGAAATACTACAATTCGTCGAACAGACTGTTTTCCTGGGAATTACGCTGGACTCAAAGCTGCAGTGGAGTCCTCATTTAATATCACTAGCAGGGCGGCTAAGCTCGGCTGCTTACGCTGTTTGGAAAATCCGCCAATTAACAGACGTGGATACCGCGAGACTGGTCTATTTTAGTTACTTTCATAGCGTCATGTCTTACGGTTTTTGTTATGGGGACGGGCTGCAGATATTGATTCTATCTTTATTCTGCAAAAGAGGGCTGTCAGAGCCATCTACAACCTCCGCAGTCGCGAATCTCTAAGGGAACTGTTTAAAAAAATTAACATCATGACGGTACCTTGCCAATATATATATGAAAATATTATGTATGTTAGAAAAAATCTACATCTTTTTAGTAAGATAAGTGATCGGCATAATTTTAACACTAGAAATAGGAACAAATTAGATCAACAACATTTCAGATTTCTAAGGTACACACTTCTTTTATAGGGTACTGTGTAAAATGTTATAATAAAATACCTCTTGATATTCTTCAACTAAATGAGAAACAATTTAAAACATGCATTAAACGCACACTATGTAGACAAGCATATTATAGGTTGAATGATTATATCATAGATAATAATGCTTGGCTAAATGCTGGTCCTGCTCCACAGCCACTTGGGCTTTGTTAAAATTTAATTTTTTTTGGAAGAAATGCATCCCTTTTTTTCTGACATTATGACCTTATTGTTTACTGAATTTTAATTTCATCAAGTTTTAGATGTTGAATAAGTAATTCAATTGATAGGATTTCTTTCCTTTTGGTAGTAAGATTTTAAATACTTTTAAATACAATCATTGCAAACTATAGTTTTAGAAGCATTTTTTCAATTTTGTAAATGTGAGTACCATGGAGCCAGTGGCGTGCACAGAGATTTTAGACAGGGTATGCACAAGAAAAAAAAACTTACCAGATTCAAACTGTTGTACCTACCCTAAGTGGGTTCCCAAATTCCCATCATATTTAGCCAACAAATCTACAAGTTCCAGAAAATTGCCTTTATTAAACGACAAGCTGGATTCGTCATGACCACGGAATGCTAATTCTTGTTTACCTAGAAAACAAACTACATCAATCAACCGTTTGAAAATGTTTCTATTTCTTTCAACTTTCGCGTCGTGCCTTTCAATATCTAACTTTAACTGGCTATTCAAACTAGTCTCTATTCTTCCTTTACGGAACTTAAAGCAGGATTCTAGATATTTTTCAGAAGAATCATGCTTAGCAGCCGCTTTGTGAAAATTATTTAAATCTGAGTACCCGCTATAGGTCCAAACATTCTTTTTATCTTGATTAGTAAACAAAATGCAAGGGAAACAATACAATGTGTTTGTGTGTACACAACCAGTTAGCCAGTAATAGTTATCATAAAACTTTTTATGAAAATAACGACGAAAACGCGGCGGATTTTAACTTATGTATACACACTTCGCCAGCACAGGTCTCACAGGTATAATTTTCCATATTTTACAATAAACTTGCTAAATAATTACTCGATAGTCAATCACTTGCGCCAAGAAAAACAATATGGCGAAAAAACTTTGCAATTTATTACATTACGAACTAATACGAAAGAATGAATTAGGTAGTCGGTCATTTGGTCAATCCGACTAAAAAAAGTCGACCCTCTGCAATGAACAATTAAGCGGTGCTTTTACCGCTTCTCAATTTGGACGGGTTGCAATGTAAGCTATGCTTCTAAAACTCCAACACGCGCACACATTTTCACGCACACAGTCACACTTTTGCTGTGTACTACACGAGATGCGTTGTATGAAGAATAAGCAAGGCGTAGTAATGCTTTTGCTCACGGGAGCGCTGACTGCGCGGTGCGCGCGGCGGTGGATGTTCGCCGCTCCAACGAGTTAGTTCCAAAAAAAGTAATAGATGGCGCGTAAGCTAAATTACCGTGATTTTTTTGAATTATAGTTATTTATCATTTAGAGGGGCATGTATGTGTAGGACTACAGGGTATGCAGAGCTTATTTGCATGTATGGAGTGCACGCCACTGCATGGAGCAGTTTTATTTTATGATGTAGGTATGTTGACTTGAAAAAGTATGGCAGTTGAGATCATGTCATGCTCACTTAAATGTCTCGCTGATGGTGGCGCGTGTGTTGGATTATCGGTTCCCTACAAAATGGTTGAGCTGGATGGTGCTGATCCACGCGTCATGTTCGTGAACGGGCGCCGTCAGTGGAGACTGGTCATCTCTTAACTGCCAGAGCTTATTTTTAATCTTATATTTTGAATTGTTTTTAATTATTTATTTTTTACATTGTTCTGACATATAGAAGCAACAAGAACAATGTACCCAGGATTTTGTAACAATTTTGATTTAAAAGAGTGTCCATGGAGTTTCTTGCCCATTCTTCTCCATAGAGATTACGTTTTGGAATGGGCGACTAGCTTCAATTTTCTGACTAACTGACTGACTCTTTAACAATTCAAAAGTGCCTGTAATTGGTTTAATTGAAATAAATGCTTTGAGTTTGAGTTTAACCTTATTGTTTAAATTAAACCTGTTTACCAGGAGTAAAGGTTCCCCGAAACAATCAATTGCAATCAACTGAAATTGTAGTAATATTGTCAATTGCAATCAATTGAAATTGTAGTAATATTGTCAATCGCTTCAATTGCATTTGGTAGAGAATGTGCATCAATGTGTATCAATCACATACTGACAGTGGCAATTGATGGTTTCGGCAACCCTTATGGATTATGTCAATATTTACTCATAAATAGGGTTTAATAGTAGGGGAAGACCGAAGAAACGATGAATGGACTGCGTGAAAGATGAAATGGCTAGAAAGGGAGTGACTATCGAGATGAAGACTAAGAGAGAAGTATGGAAGAAAAAGACATGTTACACTGACTCCAAATAAATTGGGATAAGTAATGGTCCACTGAAAGGCCAACTATGACTTACCCATCTAACCTGCTTTAAAACAGTGCCTTAATATGGTAACCAGGTTTCAATGATCTATGAAATATTTTACGACCCTAACTTACCCTTAAATTTAAAATCCTTGAAGTGATCTGGTAAGATTTGTATGCCTCTTGGGCCTGTGAGACGAGCCGGGTTCAATATAAACCGTGGATTCTTCGTGACCCTCTTAGTTTTGGTGGATGATGGGTCCACCCGTCTCTTGTCTTCTTCTGTAAAAAAAAAACATTGAAATTGATCATTTTCTCAAACACATCACCAAAACATATATGGAATGGAATTGGATTTTCTTATGTTAAGTTTGTGGTAATTAAATAATGTGAATAAAAATATCTACGAACCAAGCATCCATTGATGTAGCTATACAATAGAGTAAGAAGATCCTTTTTCTCAAATGAAAATAGATCACTTGGTTGACCAAACTGTTTTACTAGTCATGTCAAAGTATACCTTATAGATTAGGGTCTGTCCTAGACCTTGCACGTTTGGTAGGTTGTGTGTGTAGCAACTGTACTACAGCTTATTACTCTACTAATTATGTCTGCTTTCCTTTTTGTTATGGAGCCGGCAAAATAATAAAGTATCAAAGAGGTTAGGACAGACAAACGTTATTTTATAGTAGATTTATGTGGTGTATTTCACATAAATCACAGAAAATTATGTATTATGTACCTGCTTCATCATCTTTAGGTTCATTTCCGTCACTGTTGTCGGGAGACCCGGATCGAGAACGAGGTCTTTCGTCAAACTCATCACCTTCAATCACTCTCTCCAACTCCTGCGCTTCGTCCGCCTCATTTTGTAAAAATATGTCTTCGAGAAGAGACATTTATTTGTATGAATTTATCAGCAAGAACACAAAAACCAATCAAACAAACAACATTTTGTGTAAAATCACTTTGACAGTGTGATGTGACGTAAAATATAACTTTAGCGGGAAATGTTTTGTTATTCTTTTGGTTTCGTTCGAAATCATTGGCAAAATTACGGCGTTGTTCGAAGCTTTTAATGTTTTTTGTTTTATAAATAAGCAGATCATGTCTTTTAAAATAAGCCTTTCGAATTAAACAGATTGTTCCGCACAAATGTATGATGAACTGTTTAAAATTTTGATTTATTACTAAAAATAACAGAAATCTATAATTTTTGAACGAAAAATTTTACCTGTGGAACGCCCTAAAATAATGCGGCCTTCCGTTTGTCGATTGCGTACGGTAAATTAAATTTTTACGGTAAACTAAATAAATTCTCTTTCTCAATATTATTTGAAAAATTGTTTGGCATTTTGTGTATGATAGCTGTACCATTGCAGCCATTGTGATGATGTTAATAAAAATCTCAATATCATCATTTATTCGTTTTCTAATCGCGAGGGAACTTATGGTATATTACGCTGTATAATTATGTAGATACATCTACATGCAGTGTAGCACTCATACAATAATACATAAGTTTACTCAAACCATTTAGGAAACACAAAAATATGACTTAATAGTCGATTTATTTGACATACTATGAGAAAACTTTGTTTGATACTGTTTGTGCTAGATACTACTGTACTAGTGCTACTAGTGGTGAAACTTGGCAAAAAAAAATTGTTGCAGCTTTGCGCACTACTGATTTTTAGCACGTTTACCATAGGATTGCGGTTCATGAGAAAGTACCATTAGATAATACCGAATAAACAGCTGGGTATGATATCAATAACTTGTACCTTTATTAGTAACCGAGATTTGTAATGTAATGTAATAATGTTTGTTAATTGGTCACTACTGTTGTTTTCATACGTTACTAATTTCTGTTCTGTATTCTTTTTTACCTTTAATAGCCAGTCCGCAGCACAGCGCACATGTATTTGAGCAGACTTTAATCAACGAACATGAAACTTGATTATTTGACGTCCACACTTTTTACTTGTGCAAGCTTTGGTGTGCGCATGTGGATCAAAGATCATACCCTAACGTCCTTGCATACCCCACTTTAGCTGATGTACACATTACCGGTTTTTGTTTCTTACATTGTTTTAAAATGTGCAAAATATAAATAAAAATATTTTATTTGAAACCAATTAAACAATATTTGGCCCATTAGAAGTAGCTGTACCGTATAAAAATAATTGTGGCATTAAAACTGGCCATTGTTTAAACGTTTCCGAAATTTTACATCCATCTATGTCCCATCCCTCGAAAGTCACGTGACCAGCTTGCGTTTGAGCGCACTAACAGGTATGGAAATTAGTAAATTTTATTAGAAATTTAGTTATATTTTGGATAATATCGTAGAAATAAGGTAAATATTAACGTTGCGCTAAAATTGAGTGATCATGTGCGTGCAAACGAGGTGTTATATTGTGCTGTGCACGGTTATTTCGTCAACAAAGACTGTCATTTTGATACCAAGAAAGGTGCTTCAAGAATGGCGTCCCCCACATGTGCCGCTGGCCTATTGAGTTTCGTCTTGGCGGTGCTTGAATCTGATGACGTGAGCTGTTGAAATGGCGTGAAAAACCAACTGCCTCAGGTTTCCGTCGATGTTCCGGTAGAATTATGTCGAAAATTTCGTAGTTCGTTCGGTGCCCTTGCGCTGCTACTCTCAATGATTCATTGTTCCGATTTTTGCGAAAAATTACTTAAAAATTCGCCACAAATCATTGTTTTAGACATCATGGAAGCTAAATTGTTTGTTTCAATTGTTATTTACGTGTGTTTTGTACGGTAAATTAGTGAATTTTCCGCGATCCGCCCATTTGTTTTGTTTACCATTTTACCGCTTACACGACAGCCGGGGTTTGCTAACTTTCTTATATCTTTGATAGCATTGTTTTCTTTGTAGGTGTTTAGTGTAATGAATTCGATGAGTTGTTATGTATCAAGTCGTTATCGTGTCGTGATCAGTGATGCCGGTAGTTTGATTTCTCACACCTACCTACTCTATTAACGAAACGGCCGGTTACTACCATGTTTGTTGGGGAATCCGGTCGCTAAAAATTGCGTTTATCATAATATACCTAAATTACATAGTTGGTATTAGGCAATCATGCAAAATATTGAATGAGTTCACCTATATTTTATGTGATCAATTCAAGTTCAATGATTTCCTTTATTTTACATTGAACAATGTTATGGTCATATCATTTACCTGTTAATTATAAAAGCTTCATGCAATCTCTATAGCATATTTTGTTTGTCTCATCTTTCCAAATTTTCATTACAGTCAAGTTCATTGACCCCCAAATGTTTCGTAAAAAGCAAGAAGTTCTTGCTAAATGTCTTGTCTGTGACTTGTAATATTTATGAATATGCTTTCATACATAATTTATTAACATTTCATGCTAGTTAAGCTTATGATTTTTCTTCAGAAATTAAAAATTAACCTCCTACCTACTATTTTAGCTCTTAAATGAAACTTTACAGTGTTTTTCATAAATTCAACCTCATATTATTATAATGATCAATTTCTTGCCTTTTATGGCCTTAACTGTTAATAAATAAACATATTATCCAGTGTTCTTTAAGTTCGACATCTCCATGGAGGAATTCATATTGTGCAAGTAATGCCATACATTACAGACTGCATTGCTCTTGACCTAGCTATTCAGTCAATTGAAAGTGAATTGACTGAAGAAATAACTGTCAAAATGGAACACTTGTGTAAACAAACATAATTATTACTCATTATTATTGTGTCATTTATTAGTATAGTTTCCATTAGGTATACTTTCCACTGCTAGCCTAAAACTAATCCCAGTATACCACATGTTTAAAAAAATAACACAAACATATCTTGTTTACATTCATTGAAGGTTCCATAGACAAATAGTGCAACATTTCCTGAACAATACCTCTTTGGCTAAATTGGCTAACAGCAATGTATGCTAGACATTACATTGATTCTGCATCGGCCTGCATCGCTGCTCGAATTATGTTCATCAATCTATTACTAACCACTTTGTGTGACGTCTTGTCTGTTAACTCGAGTGTGTTGGGTGACCAGTATGAATTACTGCGAGGCAGTTGGTCAAAGTCTATTTGCTGGAGGCAGTTAATTGAATTATTTGGTGTCAGATGGCAGATGTTCTTTACAGGATGCTGGTGGTCTTTACTATCTTGTTGCACCACAATTATTGTCTTACCATTATCACAATTTATTTGGGGTCAGCACTTCATGTCTTGCCCCATACTTCTCTATAAGTTGTCATCTTGGTAGTCACTTTCTAGCCTTATCATCTTACACACAGTCCATCCATTGTTTCCTTGGTCTTCCCCTACACATATAGACATCCACATTCATACTTGGAACTTTTCTCACAACATTTTGCTCATTCCTCAGTTTGGAAATGATTGAAGATTTATTTTCCATCAGCTGGATTTCTAAGGCAGAGGTTTTTTTCTAGTTTTCCTCAATCAACTCGGCCTATTACACCTGTCCTCTGCCTTCCACAAGCAGCCTTTCTCACCCACCTTTTTATGGTTGTTATTCCATTTAACTGGGGTCCGTCTAGCCTGGGTTGTCTTGTTGTCCTATTAGCAGTTAGCTGAAGGTAGGGTTGCCAGGTCGTCTAACCTAATAGCCGGACAGACCAGCCAGTTTGGCCGGACATTTGGGTAAAAAAGCCGGACACCCTAAATTATTAAGGATTTTGTGTCGTAGTAATAACTCGACAAAATTGTTTTTACGTAAAACTAGGATTTTTTATCATTTACCATAAAACTTCTTAAATTCTAATGAAATAAAATAAAATGTAATAACGTATCAGTCTTTATTACTACTAATCATTCATTAATATTATTATTACCCAAGAAAAAACAAAAATAAAATTAAGAAAACAAAACAAAACTTCTTCGCTAATGAATAAAAAACGTTCATCTGGCCATTTCATTTAATTTTTCGATCATTCGGTAGGCGAGTGACAGATGCCGAATACTGAAATCCAATATTTGATTGATTCACTAATGAATACATTTTTAACTTTTCATTTATTTTGTGTTCAGACATTTCACTCAAGTGAAAGATGCCGAATGAAAAAAAACCGGCCAAGTGCGTGTCAGAAGAACAATGAAAGGTTTCATTGTTGGCATAAATTTATCCCAAGAACAAACTTAACATTGTTGTTGAAAAACATGTTCTCTCATACATTCCAACTGCAATGTAAGTTGGCCGACTATTACTCGTGAACTTGTAAAGCCTACTTAGTTGTGATAGCTTTTCTTTTAACTTCGTTGTATATACTACTACCGTGAATTTTTTCACATATACAAAACTAACCGTTTAGCTGGCGTGGGGGGACACTTGACTCTAACAAAAATTTGCACTTTAAAGCTTAATATTTTAGAAACGGATCCCTTAATCGAAAAATTGTTTTCCCCAACCTGCAATATTTTTGAAATATTTATCCAACAACACCCCACACCATGGGGTAGACGAGATAAAAAAGCTAGGAAGCTAACTTAACAAAAGCCGGACAGGCCGGACACTGTTTAATTTGGCCGGACACACAATCAAAAAGCCTACCTATGTCCGGCTTTAGCCGGACGCCTGGCAACCCTAGCTGAAGGGTATGATGCCTTCACATGGATAGATTTCTCATTCATCTATCGTTTATTATTCTTATTTATATTTGTTTTCACAATTCTTTCCAAGCATACTCTTGTTTTCAACCTATTTTACACTATCTAACTGTTTTGGCCTTTTCCTCCAACTGCGCGACAGCAACGAAATAGACACCAATCATGACATTTTATATGTGCCAGATGATAGTTTATGAGGACCATAAATCTACTTGTACAATACAGTAACTGACACCTTTTTCCCACGAGGATAAGCAGAAACTACGAAACACCCAACATGCTATGGTTACGACTCTTCATATTCCTTTTGCTTTCTCCACAATCATACGTCATCAGTGCGCCTGTCGCGAGTACTACTTATTCTTTGAAAACCTACTATGCTCCTTGCAATTCACGAGCTCGCGTGATGTAACCCTTATGTCATTACCGTAAGGTATAAATTGGAATGATTGACAGGCATTTGTGAAATGCAACATCTACTATCAGCTAGTAATCTAAGTACTAAAGTTATGAAAACCTTTATGAGTTTGTTGCTATGAAGCCACAAATAATAACAATTGAACAGTTATTCAAGCATCATTTATAGAAGATACACATTGGCACTACTTCAAATTAATTAACAAATTATTTGCCAAACTTGGCAACAAACCCTTATCTGCTTCCTTCTTTGATATAAGTTTCGACATTTAATACATTTTATTAGTTTTTATCCCTGAATCATTAATAAGTAGCCTAGAGGTTTATTACTTAGTATCATCATTGTCCTGTCCCCATCTGAATTTATTTGGGGTAGATGCAGCATCTTTTTATTGATACATCTCTATCAGCCATCATCTCGTGTTCTACTTGTTTATTGCTCCTTATCACCATTGCCTCGTTTGTCTAGTGGTCGCAAGCGCTACTGCTGAGGTCTTGGGTTCGATTCACGGGTCGGGCAAAGTGTTATTGGGTTTTACCATCTGGAATTTCTCAGTCCGGAGTCTGGATTTGTGCCTGGTTGATAGCAATAGACTCATCCCCTATTATATGGGACTCATCCCCTATTATATGGGACGTAAACATAACTGGCGAAATGTGGGTGTACTATAGGTGCACCTCTGCCTAACCCTTCGGGAAAACAAGGCGTGATGTTATATTATCAGCATAATTATCATCCTCTTGGACATATTCTTTGGTGAGTACTCTATGAAAGCCAATTACATTAATTGAATCTATAGCATAAGGACAGATTGTTCCCCCTACAATAAGAGAAGAAAATATTGAATCAACAGTGTGCTAATTTAATTTCTCTTATCAAAGATAACAATTTGTAAACATAATGCTGGTCATAAGTACTTGTGCTTTCTCGAGAATACACAGATTGACAGCCTGACCCTTTGCAGTTCAATACACTTATATAATAACATTACGCCTGGAATCCCCGAAGGGTTAGGCAGAAGTGTACCTATAGTACGCCCACATTTCGCGAGTTATGTTTAAGCCCCATGTAATAAGGGACGAGCCTATTGCCATCAACCTGGCACAAATCTAGACTCCAGGTTGCGACTGAAAAATTCCTGATGGAAAAACCCAATAACACTGCCTGAATCTGGGAATCGAACCAAGACATCATGCTCACATAACATAACATAACATCACACCTTGTTTCCCCGAAGGGTTAGGCAGAGGTGTACTTGCAGTACACCCACATTTCGCCAGTTATGTGTATGTTTGTGTCGTGTTGTTGTTTGTGTTAGTTGTGTTTTGTTGTGTTGTGTGTGTGAGTTGTCCTCATGCTCATTACTTATAAATTATTGTTATCATGCATCTTATATTAAATGATAAATGATTTTATTTCTGTAAGTAGGTTTGTACAAGTAAACACTTTTGTCAATCATATTTTGAAAACTAGATGAGGTCGGCGTTTCTTATCCGACTACTCTGAAAGGCCGAAAAAACTCATTGTTGATGCAAACAATATGCTATGGCTCTCATCGTAAGGCCATTTAAAATATTGTTTGTATCATGGTAAAAACTATAGAGCGCCCACCTGCTACGATCCTTACATGCTTCTGTTGTTTCGTTTACGTTCATACATCAAGGCCATACACGCACGCCGGTTGCGAGTACTACGCGCCTGACCTCTGAAGAACATCACCATCACCAATAAGGTCACTTGTATCCTTCTAGGGAGTCCCCTCCCGGCGTTTCCACTCACATCTGCTATGTAAATACCTATTGTAAGTCGCCTTTCACTCATCCTCTCAACCTCTCAACATGAGCAAACCATCTTAACATTTCAAGCAAGCAAGCAGTTGTAAAAAGGCCTTGACGTCTCGAGTTCTTTCTCGAACACTGTTTTTCGAAAATTTTATGTTCTCACCCAATTTCACTTCAAAGTTTTATTTGAGGTAACGTGCCCTGTAATTAAATAACAAAACACTCATGTTCCAAACCATAAAGATTTAAAACCATCTTTTCTACCCCAGAATCAAATTATGACGAAATTCATATAATTCCCACAATAATCCACCAGCTGCCTTCGTTCCAATGAACGAACCCAGAACCTGCGCTACACACTCATTACTTTGACACTAATAACAGGTTATCAACCAAGCAGTGTTTATTGACATTATAGGCTGAACGACTTTGTGCCTTGTGCATGTTTTCATAGATAGAAATTATGAAGTTGTCGATAATGAAGAGGTTAGGAGAATGCGGTTTTACTGTGAGTCATAGAGTTGTATGTTACGTGGTTTTACCTTGGCGTGTCTTGGTCATGGTTAGAGTCTTGTACTCTTGAGTATGGGGGAATCTGTTATCGTATTAAGATGTTGTCATGATTTAACGAGCTGCAGTTCGTTTATTAATAGCTTCTGCTCGCGACTTCGTTCGCGTGGAAGTCGTAAAATACACAATATACTTAAAAAAACGCCACATTTTTATAGAACTCCCTCGGCCACACACCGCATCACAACACATCGCCCGCCCGCGCTATTACTTCGTTTTTTCTTCACTTAGCGTTCGAATTAAATAATTTATTTACTAAGTAAAGCACCTGTCTGGGTTGGAACCTACGACCTACAAGGCGAACTCGTAAGTCGCGGCCGTTACCACTGGGCCATCACTGCTCAACATTAACTTTATTGATTTGTCAAAATCTAAGTGGGGAGGTTCAAGTGGGTACTTGAATCGAATGTCAATAGATTTTTTTCTCGTCAAGCAAGAGCTATTCTCGTATAGTCCGTGCTGAGACGAGACCACAACAGAGCCATCAGTTTTGATGTAGGTACATACTATCGGTCTATGGACGTGGAAAGCTCACCATCTTTTCACTTGGTCTCTTGGTCTATTTTTAGCAACATTTGTAAAACAAAAAAGCGTGAAGGCCCAGTGGTTAAGGCCTCGCCTCTTATGCACGAGGTTGTGAGTTCAAATCCGGGCAAGTGACTACCGTGACTTTTTGAATTTGTATGTAGGTGCTTTCTAAGTTTATCTTGGACATAACTAACATCGGTGCAGGAAAGCATTGTGAGGAAACCTGGACTTATAATTAACTAGCTTCTGCCCGCGACTTCTTCCGCGTTAAATTTCTTGTCCCTCCGAACCACCCCGTCACATCGTATCGCCCGTCCGCACTGTTACTTCGTTTTCGCTTAGCGTTCTTCTGATTTTTTTCATTTTGCTCGGCTCTTAAGGGTTATAGCGTGATGTTAAATAGCCTATACCCAAAAAAAAAGAAAAGGCTATCAAATTCAGAAAGAATTTTTCAAATCTGACTGGTAGTTCCAGAGATTACCCCTTACATATAAATTTACAAACAAATTTTACCTCTTTATAATATTAAGTACCTATAGATAACATCACGTGTGCATTCCCCGAAGGGATAGGCAGAGGTATATACTACCTATAGTACACCCACATTTCGCCAGCTATGTTTAAGTCCCATGTAATAGGGAAGTCTGAAATCCCCAACCCGTCTTTAGCAAGCGTGGTAATCAATGCTCGTGCCTTCTCTGTATGAGAAGAGGCTTTTGCCCGGCAGTAGGAAGTTATAAGATGATACTATTATTATTATAAAACACGTGATTCACTTTGTTGTTAGTTTGACAAGGTAAAACATCACATCATCATATTCCTGCCCTTGTCCCATGTTACGAGGGGTCGGCGCAACACATTTTCTTCTTCCATTCTCCCCTGTCAACAACCGTCACGCTATCATTCACTCCCTTGTTTTTTGTATCATTCCTCACTCAATCCATCCATCATTTATTTATCCTTCCTCTCCCTTTTCCTCTCCATCCATCAACATTTATATTCATCACTGTTTTAGTCACATGCGTTTCCTCCCTCCTCATCACATGCTCATACCAAGCCAAACGATTTCCTTTCAACTTTTCTGCCACTTTCGCCACTTTCAAACGTTGTAAAACATCACAATGCATCGATAAGGTCACTTGTATATTCTATCTCAATTTGCATAGTATGTAAACTGTACGTATCTTGATTCCACGCTAGACAGTCATCTCTGTCTAGTGTACAATATTTTTGCGACGCGTAACCTATGTTTCACGCGGTTACGATTGATCTTTACCATTTAGCCAACGTTCGCACTGACGTAAAAATATCGCGGCGGGATTTTATCGCGCACTGGATTTTTTACTCTCGGTGTTGAGCCGAGCATTGAGAACCCAACAGTGCATTCCAGCGCGTCGAAAAAACACACTGTTGGATTTTCAACTCTCAGCGCTAAGCAGAGCGTTGAAAATCCACTGCGCGAAAAAAACCCGCCGTGATATTTTTACGTCCGTGTGAACATAGGTTCTCTCTGCTACTTACGATTTTATTTGTTTTCATACTTTTTGGTCTTACCATGTGGTTTTCTGGATCAGAATAGATAGACTACCCTTCACCTTATAACCAAGATAGCACTGAGGACTGGTCTACCTTGCAAATTCGAACGGTCAATGTTTTTTAAAGGAAAATCAACTGTCCGAATTCGACAATTCATATTTCAGACACAAAAAAGGTGTGTGCGACCACACGATAGAAGTGAAAAATTACTACTGGAGCCAAGTATACGCGATTCAGCGTCACCGACCGACTGGAGCCGAGTAAACCCGATTCAGCGTCACCGACCCGAGCGTGACGGTTCAGTTTCGTTCACTGTTTAGAAAGAGCGCAAAGTGCGCCTATAGAAAAAAATGTCATAGCTAGGCCGCGTTCACACCAAACATATAGTGTAGTCAGCCGCTGACTGTGAGCGTTAAATTGAAAACGTATGAAAAAACAAAGGACAGTCACTGACTGGTAGTGACTGACGATGTTCTTTCATACTTTTGAACTTGACGCTCAGTCAGCTGCACCCTAATTGCGTAACACATTATCAATCGGAATCTGAATCATTTTGAAGCAAATTGCTAATCCATTGCTTCATAAGCTCGAAAAATTTGCCTGCTCAACACATAAATAACGCAATGAATGTTGTTGAACTGTCAAAATGAAACCGATTCTTATTGATAATGTGTTACGCAATTGCCCCGCAGGTCATATGTTTGGTGTGACGAACGAGACCTTAGGAGTGCCGATATGAATAGGAAGAATACTCTTCACTTCTAGAACTTTGCAGTCATCAGAATCTTGTAATGCAGTCTCTAAATAGCCCATCTGCTGGACATAGGCCTCTCCAAAGTAGCCCTTAACACTTGGGCTCACTTACAGCTCCATCAAGTCTAACTTCAGGCAACATTCTTCAGATCATCAGTCGAATCTACATCCCGAAAAAGGTTCTGTTTACTCTCTCATGCTTGTCTCTTCAGCTGTCGTAAAGGAGACTTGGTTAACGCATAGATCGTTATTTCGTAAATCAGTGAAAAAAACTGGTTCGATAATAATTACGTAGGTTGTTAGGAAAATAAATACTGTCTAAATATATGCCAGTAATAAGGTTCCGAAGGAAAGAAAGAAAGAAAAATATTTTATTTGGGACACGAAGGCTTGCTGATGTCCTTGAGATATTTTTAGTTAGCTTTTGATCTCGTTTCTACTGTACCATGATTTTCCATGGTCCATAAATTTTAATTAGGAGCAGTAAGGATTCTGGGCGGGTAGCGTTTATTTGGTTGGTTGGGTGTAGATAGATAGATAGAATATTCTTTATTGTACACCATAAAAATTACAGATATAAATGTAGAAATTTTACACATAGGGTGACACAATGGGCGGACTTATCGCTAAAAGCCATCTTTTACAGACAACCTTTGGATGCTTTTTGTTTGTTGTAGTTACGGTTTGAGACATTTATTTTCTCAAAAGATTACATGAATCACTTACAGAGAAAATACATTATTAAAGTAAATAACCGATTAGCGTTGTTAGTAGGGTAGATGTTAACTAACGGTTCTATGCTATTTACAAAGAATCATAGAATCCTTATAGGGCTCCCTCAAGAGTATTGCATAACCAATGAGCATAAGATTTATTCTTAATTTTCCTCATTTCGACGACGTAACTGGAGAGATTTGGTCGTTATCGCAGTGTTTATTCGAAAGAAAATTTATATTATAATATCATATTTTTTACGATTGTTTTTGTCTGACTCAGATTGTTTTTTATGTGTTCTGAAAGCTGTGGAATTGTGTCATTCATTTCTAGTGTTGTTTTTTTTAAGGAAGGGCTTGCGGCTACGTAATAACCGCCGACTCGTTCGATCAGGTTTATCTACGCTTGCCGCGGTTGGTCCGTGGATGGGTGACTATCTTTACATACCAAGACCACTCCGTGACTAGGAAAGCAAGTTAATGCTCAGCTGGACACTATTAAATTTAATTGTTGATTTTATTTTATTTGCGTATAAACCGAAGTTAAAGTACACCGAAATTACTCTATTTAATTATTATGCATTCCTGTTGACGAAATAATCGATAGCACTCGTACATTTATTTATTTATTAAAACTTTATGCACAAGTAAAAAGTATACCGTATAAAGGCGGACTTAATGCCTGAGGCATTTTCTACCAGTCAACCTTATTTATCTTCTGTTTTCGTTTTCGCCTTGCTTAGATTGTCTTGCTCCTAAGCAGTTACCTATTAATTTTCTTGCAATGCTTGTGAATACTAAACGCAACTAAACATGGCAACCAAATGCTAGTTTTGCTTAAATTAGTCCGCGAAGTCATCGGATTATGGCAAAATATAGGCTCAAGACCCATTCTTCTTCTTTACGTGTCGATTTGGACATCTCAATAGCTTCTGGATGGACAGGAAAACCCCAATAAAAACTGGACATCCTTTCTAAAATAATCCTTAGACCTGACCCTTACCGTTTATGTGTCTTTACTAATCTCATATTTATTTTGTTCCAGCTGCTTGTATATAGAGGCTGTAAATATAACGTATATAGTTTAAAGATGAGTTTGGGTGCGCGCGCCACCAAAGGTGGTGCGAAGGGAGGCGCCAAGGACGGCAAGCATGCACAGGACACCCGGAAGACCACAGACAAAACCCAGAGTAAGGAGAAGGTTAAACCACAGGTGAGCAACTTTGCTTTGCAAGTGCGTTGTCTATTAACGTCCATCCTTTACGAATAGGCAGATTACAGGCACATATACATTCCAGTGACACAACATTTCTGCGGTGTCACTGCGATACATCTGGGGGTCTACTCCCAGGTATAGGCCGAACGTTCGGGCGTTTTCTACTACACTTTTTTTTATTTCGTTCGATCCGTTCGGATCTGACTAAACGTCAAAATGACGTTCGTTGAACAAACGTCAAAAAAATGAAGTTCGGTTGGACCCGAACCGACCGAATGAAGTGTACCTAATAGAAGACTTCCAAACATTCGGCCGTTACTTCGGATTTACGCTTCGGAGTAGGCCCCCTGGGTGCAATAACGATGCAGTCAAAAAGCATAAACAAAGCAAAATTCCTAAAGAATTTACTTATTATGAACGCATTGATATCGCGAACAGATAATTTATAATCATAGATTGACAATAACACCGGCCGACCTTCACGCGTGACCTCCGACGTGTCATTGACATTGTTCGGGTGACGCGCCGAATTTTACGATGGAGCTCCGCGTGGCTCTTTCTAACGAAGTTAGGTACTAGCGAATTTGAGAAAAAAATAATGTGGAGAAAGGAGAGGTCTTGTCAATGATTGGCACAAAAAATACCTACATAATAAATAGGTATTATTACATGGTTTATAATTTTTTTGTAAATAAAAGATAGCTAGGTACACCCATTTTTCAAAGCTTTATACGTATTTGTGATTGGGTTATGTTGATTAACCAATTAGAACAGCTTACATGGGATTTGATAGTAGGTTCATTCTGAAACCGGCAAGCTGGCAAGCTGCCAGTACTCAGGACAGGACAGTTTAGAAGGCTTTACTTGACTTAAAATACAAAATAAGTTGTACCTTCTTGAAATGAAATGAAATTGTTTATTCTGTCATCGTGATCACACGTTGTATTAAAAAAAAAAAAAAAAAAAAAAACTACATGGAGTCGACATTTCCTATCTGATAATCTGACTACGAAGAAATGGCGAAACAAACTCGGGGGTCAGAGTCTCTTAAAGTCCAGACATAATCTTGTCAAATCATATGAGGACTATGGAACCGTGTCTGAAATGGACTTTTGAGGACAGAACCACACTTTGAGTGGACCTGTCCAGGCAGTGCAAGCATTTGTTAGTAATCGTGTAGCTCAACTCAGGACTTAAAGAGCTCAACGACGTATTCATAGGTCTTGTTTGTATAAAACTACTTACTCTTGACACTGTCTATTTAATAAAAATGCTAAATTCACAGGCAGACAACGCACAGCTTAAACTGCTGGGTCTAGAAGCATGAAATTCTATTTTCCTTATATGTATAACGAAGGTGCGCACTAACGAAGGGTACTTCATCCCCTAAAAGGGTCAAATTAGGGTTGAAAGTTTGTATGGAAGTTCGTCATCTTTGCCAATGGGAAACCCCGTCCGGCACACGGCTCTTTTGTGTAGTAATTAATCGCTTTCATTTGAAAGCTTATTCATAAGTTCATAACGATCCGAATTATTTCATGAAAATGACCACACAAAAAAAGTATTGAGTTTATTTATTTTCTCTCAACAATAGAAAGTTTGGTGTTTCATTCACTAAAATAATCACTTTTCTTTATAACATGGAGTAAGAAAGAAATAAATAAATTAAGGAAAACGTCACAATCCAACAGAACAATATTCTTGCTGTTTCTTATGTTATTATGATTTCTATAAATTGCTTGGGTATTATTTGATTTGCGAAATAAAGAGAACATGATACTGTTTGCTACCGAGCAGACCGGTGCCGGTAAAATAAGGGTGCGGCTAGGGCTGTCAAACAGGCAATTGCTGAAACCGAAGAAAAAAATTAAACAAGATACTGAAAACGAAAGCTCTGGAGAAAAAAAAGTATTCATTCAGTGTTGGATTATGATGAAAATAACGAAATCCTATCATAGAACGCCAAAAACACAAAACTTAACCATAAAATCACTTTAGAACTCATTTTCACAGTATTGCAAATCGTGGGTGCATTGCAGATGGAGACAAATAATTACATTCACACAACATATTATCCCCGGAGGGTTACAGAGCTGTACACCCACATTTCCACATTTACGCTATTTCAATTTCTACAATGTGTGTGGCAACCCTAGTTAGGGGGAAGTGCGTGGGTGAGCACGTGTATTGCAGCTTATTGATATAACTACGTTGTTCTAACTTTTAATAATGGAGATTAGTAGTGTAATTTACATAGTATCTACTATGTAAGTTACTAATAAACACTGCACTACCAATCTTCAAGTTAAACGTTTAATATACTTATAAAGTTTAACGTTTTTGCAGTAAATCTTGGCAGTGTGGTTAATATTGCTAATTAACCTCACTGCCAAGATTCAGGCAGGAGTCTTAGGAGTAGCTACACCTAGTATTCCATTTCCTACTGGTTGGTGATTAGTTGGTTGTCAAACTCAAACTCTATGGCCTATACACACAGGAATTTGGTTCTGGAGACTAGGGGTGGCTTAGGATACGTTTCCACTGTGTCAATTCCTGCACATCGTTCCGCTCCGCTCGTCTCCGCTTCACTGGAAACGCATCGTTTATTGCTTGTAAGTGCTCATATACACGAGCGGTAGGTTGTCGATGGCAGACGCCGACGCGTCTACAGCTGCAGTTGGACGCGTCTACGGCTGCTGCCGACCAATGTCGACGGCTGCAGTTCCTCTGCCGTTGGCAACGTGCCGCTCGTGTACAAGATGTAACATAAATAACGCATAACCTCTTAAGGGGTCATTGTACTCATCACTATGAACAACTTTTACTGTGGGACCAAACGTGAAATCGTGAAAAAAATATCAGATGTTCCCTACATTTTGGCGAGTCATGCGAACATAAATGTACGGAACAGCAGATTTTTTTTCGCGATTTCAGATTTGGTCTCATAGTAAAAGTTGTTCATAATGATGAGTACAATGACCCCTTAAGAGCGTTGTTTATGTTACAGCTTGTATATGAGCATTAAAGCAAGCTTTTCAATATTAAGATCTTGCATATAACTGTTCTATTATCTGATTGTAATATGTAATGTGACCTGTATGTTTGTCGACAGGCTACTACAGAACAGCTTCGGATGGCACACATGATCGATCGTAAAAGCGAAGACGCGTCTGACGTTCGAAGAATGGTGAGTTTATCATACTAATTAAATATTTAAAATATTGTGTTGTTTTGTATTAGCTTCTGCCCGCGATTTCCGTCTGCGGCGAACTCAACTATACTATAAAACATATTCTACGACACTCGGCAATAGTGTAGCTTTCTATCAGTTAAAGAATTTTGGTAATCGGATAAGTACTTCCAGAACAGAACAGATAAAATCTGTTCTGTGACTTCCAGAGATTACCTGTTTCAAATGATAAACTATCAATTTTACCGCTTATTATTTGTCAAGATGTAACCAGCGTGACACATTCTGTTGGTCTCTGCGATACAGCCTCGAGCTTAGTGCCTTACCACTGAAACTTCTCATGTATTGTTCTTTTCAATAAATAAACTATAACTAAACGAAATAAATACCACAATTAGCAGTAGATTGAGAATGAAGATTTTGCGAATGGGACAATATTTTAGGCACAATATCTCTTGTAACCGCAAACTAAAATCGCTTTGTATGGAAACGGAAGTTGTTAAGATAAAACCAAGCTTTGCAATAGGTTGAAAATTACGACGGAAGTTGGCTTGTGTTACGATAACATGAAGAATCATTTAGTTAAGAATAATCAGGATGTATTAGGCTAATGAAAGGCATACCATGTACCCTTGGCATTTTGACAACCCTGACGAAAATAAATATTCGCTTTAAGGAATAATTATGACATGAATCATAAATAGCATTAATACAATACAAATAACCCCTTTTCCGAGGATTAAAATAGTACATTTTGTCACAAAAGTCTATTTTTTATCCTGTTTCTAAAACTTAGTTCTAAATGTTACAAAAATATCCTGTTTTAACGAAATTTATCCGTCACGTTGCAAGAGTTGCTTCACAGGTACCTTGTTGTCATCTGTCAGGCAGGAACACGTCAAAATTTTCCGTTTTTTCAATTTTAATGTATTTACATTCATTGAGTTTAAAAACATGGCAAAGAATGTGCGCAATGTGGATGGTTATGGAACTATGGAGAAGCGTCTTGACGCTGCCGCTGTGTGAACATGCGTGATCCGTCGCCGCCCGTTCGATGTCCACCGCGCACAGGATGGATGGAAAGCAGCACATGAAGTATTTTTGCTCCGTTGGTGTAATTGCTGTAGGGCGTTCCAGTGGAGGATAAATAAATAATAGGTAGTACTCGGGTGCATCTTACGTCATCTTATAAAAGTCCTATTCATACTTAAAAATAAACTTGAAACATAAAGGAGTATTGCGTATTACTTCTTAGAAACGGCGCAAAAGCAAGCCTTTACAAGAGAAGTTTTCAAACAAATCGCGCAACAAAATTTAGATTTACGTTTTTAGGTTTTCCTGTACAATATACTGGAAATAGCGCGTTCTTGGAATAAGGATAAGGCGGGTGCAGTTATGATGTGCTGATCGCGTTCAGTTTCATTGAAATTGGCACTTCTACGTCACCGTACACACAATAGTGTCTTCTAACATAGCAAGATACCATACCGTTACAAAAAGATTTCAAAAAAGTAAATCATGATTATAATCAGTACTCCATACAAGAATATAGTAGTTTCACACACAATTATAGATTAGACTTGCGTTTTCCAAGTGCCGCGGCGTGGGAAAGTGTATGTAACGGCGTCGTCAGTTGTCGACAGTTAACTGTTCGTAGGTAGAAGTAGTGCGGGTTGCGACAGTGCAGTGATTTCATTATGTCGAGTTATCCGAGTCCTTGATTGGCATTTTGATATATTGAAAACTAGCTGATCGGACAGACGGTGTTTTTGTTCCAATAATTCTCAGAAACACCCCATAGAACAAAATACTTTCTGCTTTTCCCGAATTTGAAAACTTTCCGGGAAACTTATTCAATTTTTCTTTGTATAAAAACCTAATCCGGAGTATTCCATTCTCAAGTGATGCGCTTACCAACGAACAGCATTTCATTTTTATTTATATTAGATGCATACCGATGGATTTTGTGTCACCTGTAGGTAGGTAAATGTTTCGGAGTAGAAACTTGAGCACGGAATAGCATCGTTGCACATTTTTTTATTACTTCTTTAGGTTAATCTATATGGATGCTTAACAGCCAAAAAGGGATAAGCGACATTTTTTGCGAAATTGATTTATACAGTGTGTCTGTATGTACCTCACTCTTCATTTTCGCCACACCATGTACCATGGGGGAAACGAATATCTATAAACCGTAAGAACTTTTCTTGCTTGCAGCGCTCGGCCGCTTTAGTAACGCTTGATAACAGATGTTGTAATTGTGTGCATACAATTTGGTTTTCAAATTGGTCAGATGTAAGTTTCCCCGATAGTACATACACATTGTATGTACCGATGCCTAACAGCCAAAAAGCCGATTCTAACCATATACATATGTATACTAGCGGACCCGGCAGACGTTACCCTGCCCGAACAGCACCACCTACCGGGTCCAATTGTGTTTTCAAACCATCCAGGAGTCCATTGAAATATACACACAAAATATCATCCAAATCGGTCCAGCCGTTTAGGAGTTAGTTAATTATATAATATACAGGGTGACTTTGAAAACATGCGACAAAATTTAAGGGGGTGTTCTACCCATCAATATGAACAACTTTTACTATGGGACCAACTTAGAATTCGCAAAAAAGAATTCGACCTTTTTAAACAAAATAGTCCAATCGGGTATGTACTTTTATACGAGAAGGTCGAATTTTTTTTGCGAATTCCAAGTTGGTCCCATAGTAAAAGTTGTTCATATTGATGGGTAGAACACCCCCTTAAATTTTGTCGCATGTTTTTAAAGTCAGCCTGTATATTAAGTCGATTTCGCAAAAAATGTCGCTTTTCCCTTTTTGGCTGTTAGCATCGTTATTAAAAGTAAGAAACTACTTATTTCTATTTGTAAGTTGCAACAAGATCCAAAAATAACAATGGAACCAACCAAGATTAAAAATTACAAACAGGAAAATAATTTAGTAAGTACATATGCAATAAGTATGCAAAAAAAGGAATACACAAATAAATGCATATGCAATTTTCATTAGTATAAATAAAAACACACAACGTCAACCAGCAGTAATTTCTATTTCCTTATCATCCTATCAGATTATAATCTTACCCATTGAGAAGTCACGTTGTGTGAGGTAACAGTCACCGGCAAATTACAAGTAGTCGCGTGTATTGCCCACTTCCGGCGCACTCGGAAACTAAGAAATACAATGTACTAGTGCTAGGATGTGGGGTACAATGTTGTTAGTAAGTAGGTTAACGAAATGTGGTATATCATCATCTGCCTTACCGTTTCCCAACTATGTATACAACTAATACAACATGTCCCGGAATTAACGCACAACCTCTTGGTGGGGTCATTGTACTCATCGTTATGAATAACTTTTACTGTGGGACCAAACCTTAAATCACGAAAAAAAATCAGTTGTTCCCTAGCCCTACATTTATGTTCGCATAACTCGTTAAAATGTGGGGAACAGCAGATTTTTTTTCGCGATTTCTGGTTTGGTCCCATAATAAAAGTTGTTCATAATGATGAATACAATAACACCTTAAGAGGTTGTGCGTTAATTCCGGGACATGTTGTGTATAATCTGTTACAAAAGTGTATGATGAAAATGTAAACAAATGAATCAGAAAATGTACCTGTGGGTGTCAACTCGTAGTGCCACTTACAAATAGAGTGCTTTGATTTGATAACTTGAATACTTAAACTTGAAATTCTAATTTTAAATCACCTTAAATAAGTTTAAGTTTAATAAGTTTCATTGAACAATTGAGGTTAATTTTATAACCTAAATTGTCGTCGATGATTTTTGAATCGCAAATTAATAATGTTATTCAACCAATAATTGTTGGAAAAAGTGATTAGATATAAAGTTGAAACCTTCTAAATACAGATGAATGTGTTACTTACTAATTCACTTCAGTTAGTGATTGCGTAATAGTTTTATCCTGAACAGGATTAGTTTACACTTTCATCAGATACTTTTGAATCGGACCATAGTGTACTTCACTAACTGTTCTAATTGGTGGACACCATCATTTCATCATTCCCAACTATATTGGGGTCGGCTCCCAGTCAAACCAGATGCAGCTGATTACCGTATTTTACATGGAGCGAGACTGGCTCTCTGACCTCCACAACCCTTTTACTGGGTAATACGATACCCCCTTCTCCTCGGACGTCGGGCCTCTTGACAGATGGACCTTGCGTGTTGACAGTTGTTATTATCCAAAGGTGTAACGCCGACGTTTCGTGTCATTAAATCTTATTATCCAATGGTGTTACGGCGACGCTTGAGAGGGACTGGTTGTTCGACTTTCGGACTTCTTACGACCCGTAACGACTGTCAAAGATCCACGAATGACAGCCGGGACCAACGGCTTAACGTGCTTTCCGAGGCATGGAGGGGTCTCGGGTATGTAAAAATGGTCACCCATCCACGGACCAACCGCGGCATGCGTAGCTTTACCCGATCGATCGACCCGTACGGC
The DNA here is from genome assembly GCA_947568875.1 of Fissipunctia ypsillon. Lineage (NCBI taxonomy): Eukaryota > Metazoa > Arthropoda > Insecta > Lepidoptera > Noctuidae > Fissipunctia > Fissipunctia ypsillon. The sequence continues at coordinate 1,414,530 of OX387665.1, read as the reverse complement.
TGTTATTACTTAGCTACAAGCCCCTCTGGTTGACACCGTCATATAATAACAATTAATTGTTTGTGTCAGGTGCAAGAACTGATGGAGATGACGTGCCGCACCGAGGAGGAGGTGTGCTCGGCGCTGCACGACTCTGACAATGACATGGTCGCCGCCTGCAACCTGCTGCTCGAGGAGAGCCAGCGGATACAGGTACACAACTATACTGTAATATTCTGTACAAATCTTTCACCTTGTGTTTTTTATGTTTTGGGTATATGTGGTCCCAGAACTGTTCCCTCAAGAACCCTTGTAGCAAATTACTCTCAATAGAATCTTATATTTGGGGATGTATCTATAGATAACACTATTTTCTACTCATAATTAAAATAATTAATGTGTAAAACAGTGCTAAACTCATGTCAAATATAGTTGTTAAACTCTAATAAACCTAAATAACTCTAAATATATTGTTTAACTCGTACTTAATATTTATTTTTGTTATGCATATCTCTCTTGCACGGTATCTCTGTAAAAGCTAATTCTAGCCGCGGAAGGGGTCTGGTGACCTGTAACACAGGATTTTCCCAAGAACCTATATCAGGCACCAGTCTAAGGTGGAATACAGCTGAGGTATCTTTTGTACACATTAACTTTATGTCAGCTTTGTGGAGAGAGAATAAGTGATAAATAAATTAAAAAATAAATAAAAATAGTCTTCAAGATCTAAATGTATCTGTAAGTAGCTATCAAATGCGTTTACATACACCCACCTTGGTGTAACCGCATCTCAAGCATGTATTCTATGCTCGTGAAGGAGGAGGCGGGACGCGTGAGGGAGAGGCAAGCTTTGCACCCTCACGCCCCTAGTCGCCGCAGGAGACGCCCTGGGCGTCGGGAATTGGCAGCTGATTCCCGGCCACCGTAGGCGCGGGCTTGCGGACGGCAAGCAATGGGTAGCTCGCCGTCCGGTAAGGACCAAGCCCGAGTCGACGGCGCGTCGTGTTCCACGCGTGCCTCAAAGAGATGTCAGCACTATTGACGGGGTCCGCTAGGGCCGATGCCAGCTAGGGTTGCGGGATGTTCGAAAGAGTTACCGTGGCCCCGGCACAGGCAACAGAAGGAACACGGGTGGGTTTTAGTCAGTAAAAGTCTGACACGCCCTCCCGTTCCGCCCAGAGCGGGAGAAGTCATTTGATGATTTCCCATCCACAAAAAAAAAAAAAAAAAAGCATGTATTCTACATGTTATGACAACCATTTTCGTTTATTGCTTAAGTACACCTAAAACAAGTCGTAAAAGCTAGTTGTTTACAAAACTTGTCAAAAATGTGAACAAAATAATTACAATACATGTCTGAAACAACGGTCAATACATTTGTATGATACATTCTTTATACACAACATGTTTTTGGCAAGTGTTATAAAAGACGCAGTACAAATTATTTCAGGTGCTTTTGATGGTATTTTACACATCAATATGAATAGTTCTCATACCAAACCTATCTAAATACTATATAAATTAAGGGGAGACCTATGTTTATAACATTTACTTTTTTGAGTGATATCTATTTAATGTTATTTCTATTTGGTGGTATAGTGGGCTATGATGGTATTTATTTTCAAATATTAGTTTCTATTTGCACATTCAATTTAATGGTATTGCTTTTTTTCCAGGGCGAGTGGCGAACCAGCGAGAAAAAGAAAAAGAAGCCACCAGCCCCCGCCGGCAATGGCGAGCTGGACCCGCCACGCGACCCGCGCAGTCGCTCCGGACCCAGACCACGTGCGTATACAATATCATACTGCTTATGTTTTAAGCTGTTAGCGAAAAAGAAACGAAACTAGTAAGTTTAAAAAAAAAAACCAAACGCGACTGCAAGTAAATTGTTCTAAACAAGATCAATTTTCAAGCAGTTTGATGCAGTTGGTGGCATTTATTTTAGTTCAATCTCAGATATGATTTTTCAAAGCATCGGCACGACCTACACGAGTCGATAGACACTTCATTTATTAAAATCCATCCAGCCATTAAGATGCTTCGAGGGTATAAAGAATCCCACATACAAAGATACGCGTGAAAAACAACCCTGTCTTTGCTATCGCGCAGTCGGGTGAAAAGAATTCATCGAATTTGGTCTTCGAACATTGCTTGAACAACCAATTTGATTTGTCTATTCAACAAAATGTATTCAATGTGTGTCCATTTACTCACATTTACTTAAATTTCTAGAGTTTTGAGTCGTCTCCCATTCTGCATTCTTAATACTGAGAATGAAAAGCTCTTATTTCAAAACCTTATTCTAAAGTTCCATACATAATAAAGTTTAAAACACTTTGACCGCTTAGATATTATAGACTCCACAATGGATGTTGGTGTGGTTTTCTGCATCAGCAAAATAAATATTCCGGTAGGTTCATATTTAACTTAGTTATAGCACATAACTCTCAATGTCGCAAAATCAACCATTGCAAAGCACGAGCGAGTCGTTACTTTGTAATAAGCCTATCACTTTGATGTTTATAATATTTACTACAACTAATTCGTGTGTGTTTCCAGGTCGCGGGTCTGGTGAGAGGGGCGACCGCGGCGAGCGCGGAGAGCGCGGGGAGCGGGGCGAGCGCGGTGAGGGAGGCTGGCGGGGCCGCGGCTCCACGCGGGGCCGCGGCGGGGCCCGGGGGGCCCGCGGGGCTGGCTCGCGCCGCCCGCGTCCCGACCGGGACCTGTCCGCCACCTGCTGGACTGACCATCCGCAGCCTGCCAGTATGTAACACCCTGCTACTGCCTAAACTCTGTTCCAAAACTATCTGATCAAAATATAAACCAACCACTAGGGAATCACTCAGTAAAGGGAATTAAGTAGTAACACATTCATCTGTATTTAGAAAATTTCAACATACAACTGCTGGGGAGTTTGTTGCGGCACTTCTTCTTCCCAGCTAAAGCACTAGGAAGTGGTGAAGGGCGGGCGTTTTGGATCTTATGTAATTTAGACGTTCGAATAGTGCTGATTCTCAGCCTAGTTTGAATAAATTACTTGATTTTAATATCCCACCGGTTTTTCTATAATTTATTGTTTGAATGAAATGATTAAATTGTAATTGAAAAATCATTGACAAAAATTGAATTTATAAAATTAACCTCAATTATTAAATAATAAACATCTTTCATATTAATATTGCGGGTTTAAGTATTCAAATAATCAACTCAATGCTCTTAATCTGTAAGCAGCACTACAAGTTGACACCCATAGGTACGTTTTTTGATCCATTAGTTTACATTTTCATCACATTCTTTTGGAACAGACTATAAGTGTGCCGTTTAACTCAAACTTCACTGGCAGTTTCAGTGCCGGCGCTGTTTTCACCTGAGAAGTGAATGATAATTACGTTTTAGCATTCTAATAGCGGTCATTGCCCTTTGCCTAATATCTCTTCGCAGGAACCCCAACAATTAACTGTACTAACTATCAATACTAAGGCATAGGTTATTTTGAAACCATTAAAATACATAAAAACAAAAAAAAAATAAGTAAAAACAAAATCTAAATAGATGGGCCGACAATGGGTTTTTTGCCAATCAGCCGACTAGCTATCGTGACTAATTGGATGTTAGGAATTGATTGATTGAGATTGAATTATTGTTTGTACCCTGGGAATGTCATTAGTTACACTGGGAAGAACATCACTAATAAGCTGTGATAAACAGTTCTTGTTAATTCCTTACATTATTTTGTATGTATTGCGCAGGCGGCAGTAACATCGTCGACACATTCCCCACAACAGAAGACTGGGACAACGAGGAGTGGTCCGGATCTCTATCAGACACGAAGGTGAATATAACATAACAATACAATTGACAACACTGACATACAACACTGAGCAATACTACATAACAATACTCAGCATGAGGTCCTTGAGGTCCTGGGTTTGATGCCCGGGTCGGGCAAAGTATTATTGGGTTTTTCCATCTGGAATTTCTCAGTAGCAGCCCGGAGTCTGGATTTGTGCCTGGTGGATGTCAATAGGCTCACCCCCTATTATATGAGACTTAACCCTTCGGGGAATACAGGCGTGATGTTATGTTACATTGTAATAACATAAACAATGGTGCAGATTCTCTTGTACACGGAACTAAACTATCACTAAAATTCCTTACTTTTGGCTATGAGAATCTTACAAGCTATTCTGCAAAAAAATATCACTAAATTTAAAAATAATTTTGACACAACTAAATCGAATTTGACAATCGCGACTCCACGTGGTAAGTACTTTTTTGCCCTACCTCGTCGCAGGGAGCGGCCTCAACGTGTTTTGGAATTTTTCACTTTTTGTATGGAAAATATGAAAAATTATTACCTACGTGTTTAGTTTTAGGGGTTTATGGGGGGCTTTATAAAGGGGGTCGAAATTTTCATTATTTTTGCAATAGGACACTCCGTTTTCGAGATATAAACAAAAGAAAAAAAAAAAGATACAGTACTGTTTTTGCACCTGAAGTCGAGGTGTTGGTGTGAATTTTAGTTCATGCCAACTAATTTTATTCCACACCTTTTTAAAAGCGATTAAAAATAGTCTGATTCTAAATTTTAGGTGAAAAACGTCAAATTCAGAAAAGCAAAATTATCATTTTCACTAAACTAATTACTCGGTGCTATTTTTGTGCTGTCAAACTAAAATATAGTTAAGTTGTGTCACTTTAGTCAATTTCAGAATGGGAAATCGTCGTTTGATAGGAATAAACTAAATTTTGGTGATTTTTAGTCTAGTTTAGACGCAATTGTGACAAGAGAATCTGCACCAATGCCTCATCTGTGAACTAAGCTTTGGCAAACTACTTTCAGATAGAAGTAGCTTACCAACAGATGGACATGCATAAAAGAGTGTCCATGGAATTTCGTGTCTGTTCTTCTCCATAGGAACCTACTATGCTTCGGGAGGGGCAATTAGCTTCATCTTTCTGACTGACGGACTCCTTTGACAATTCAAAAGTGTCTGTAAATGGTTTAATTGAAGCAAATGCTTTAAGTTTGCATTTGTCCTGGTAGATATTCAAATACATGTTTCTGAGCACAGAATCAGAATTTATTTAAACTATAGAATGTAGTAAGTATGATGTTAACAATTTTATAAATACTGTACGTTTTTGTATATTGTATCACAATACAGGGTGGCGGCAGGGTCATCGACGCGAATCCGGTTATCTTGGTACATGATTCTCGACCGCCCTGCGTTGAAATTTTTCGTCGGTAATTAAAAAAAAAATTGCTGTTTCCTATAAAAGTGCAATACCTACGTGGTCAAAATGTATGGAACAGCAAATTTTTTTTTCCGACGAAAAATTTCAACGCTGGGGGTCCAGATTCATGTACTGAATCCATGGTAACCGGATTCGCGTCGATGTTCCTGCCACTTTGTATATGGTCTACAAATATTATTTAAATGTCATTCCTAACTAAGTACAATCAATTTTTAGATTCTATTTTAATTTAAGCAACAACAATAAGCACATTATAAAGGGCAATTCCTGCAACGGTTACTATGCGCACTGCCGCGACATCTTTAACTATATTACTGCGTTGTTGACTTGCGCTAAATCAGCGATACTTTTTTTCTTCTTGTCTAAATGGACAACTTAATTTGAGCACCACACACTATGCAGCGACACACACTAAATCACACTAAGATATACTTTCATCACACACTCGATACTGTGACAAAGCTTTAAAAATATAGCATTGGACATACGAGAGACAATTTGGCAGAGACCTAAGTCCAGCATGTGCAGTTGTCATACGGTTTAAAATAAATGCTTTATAAAACTGCCAAGTGATCCCAATATTAATAATGATCCTTGTACAAGTTACAGTATCTTGGGTTAGCCCTACTGTATGTACTACCCTTCGCTATAGTGTATAGTGTACGTAAGCTAGTCGTGCTGGTTCAGTGTTGTCACATAATTATAAAGGTTGATGTGTTGCAGGTGTTCACTCCGAGCGCCAGCGCGCAGGCGCCGGCCGACGGCGACGCGCCGCAGAACTCTGCTGTGAGTACACATCACGCACTATTTTAAAAGAAAGAAAATTGCGGTTATCTTGCCTGTATTTTCCCAGGTAAAACCAAGTAAATTGTGTTAAAAACGTTGCATTGCAAAAATCATAACAGAACATGGTCAAAATCGTTTATAACGACTTCGAAGGGACCGTCGGATTACGGTTGTTATAGCCGATAGTCGTTATAACCAAAAACTATGTTAAGTAAACAGAAATGCTGGGATCTTAAAGTTGCAAAAAATGTCTTGCGATGATGCTGAAAAGTAGCAACATTTTTTCTTCATTTGAATAAAACCATAGTAAATAGTCAAGTATACGTTATTTACTATTTGTTTATGGAATCTTTGATAATATTTATGTATAAGCACTTGAGTGAGTTGCCTGAGATCCAGGTTTATTCCTTGTACAGGTAGGATCCAATTATTAGATACCTTTAGTTTAATGCTTTATTGTAAATATTTATGTAAGTAAATCAATTATTTCAATAAAAAAATTTATTTCAATAAACAATGCATGGTTTATAAGCAAGACAAGAAAAACATGCTGAATTTTAAACAATTTTCACAATAATACGACTCATGTTGTAGAATATTGTGCTAATTCGTTTGTTTTTCTGTCATGCCTCAGAATACGGAAGCCAAAGTAAGTATAGCGCACAAAGTTTACTCCCAGTTCCTAACAACCTGACCGATTCTCTGGTCAGTAACATCTTATTTTAGCTATGTTAAATTTTAACAGTCAATAAAATTACTTGACAAGACATTTAACAATAGATTCGACAGATTTGCTTTCAAAGTCAGGATCCCAGTATCATAAGCTATGCGTATATTTATTTTTAGGGTGTGTTTCCACTGAAGCGGAGATGAGTGGAGCTGAGCGGAGACTTGTACGAATCGACCAATCACAACTGTTGAAATCCTCATCGCGTCTCTGGTTTCGTCTGTGATTGGACGATTCCTGCACGTCTCAGTGGAAACGCACCCTTATACAAAACAAGCCGTGTGTGTGCCCAGGATTGTATGGGATTTCCCATCGGCAAAATGTCAAAATTTATTATTATTTATTTATTTATTAAAAATCTCTAACAATAACATACATAAAGTCTGCCAAACCGCATAACAGTTTGTCGGCAGTTGCTCTCGTCTAGCAATAGATTACAAATTTTGGAAATTACTGTGCTAAAACTTAATTGTGCTGTTTCATCCCCCTCTTAACCTTTTAGGGGGTGAATTGGCTAAAATCTTTCCTTAGTGCTCACTTTCGTTACAAAAGGAACTTTTTTGCAACATTTCATTATTCCAGACCCAGCTGTTTAGGCTGGGTGTAGTCTGTCAGTGAATTAATTTATGATTGAAGGTACAAAATGTGTAGCAGGCGTATTTTTACGCTGGGATACGGCCCGATTTTTCCCGCCTAGTGAACTCTTAGCTTTAGAACTTAGTTTACCAATGCAAGCAATTTTAACCCTTTTTCTATGAAAACGTAACTATGTTTATATGTGTTGTGACAGGATTGGGACGGCGCGGACGCAAACGGTCCGCTGGAGGCGCACATCCCCACGTACACGTACCACAACTCCGCGCACATACCCGCGCACCCGCACCACCCGCTCAGGGATGTGAGTAGCACCTCTATTGCCCATTCACACAGGTTCGACAATATTCGACTAGCGAAGCAAATATACCTTCTTCAGGCCTAAGTCATTCAAATATAAAAATGACTGCCTCGATGGTCTAGTGGACGCAAGCACTACTGCTGAGCATGAGGTCCTGGGTTTGATACTCAGCACGGACTAAGTGATATTGGGTTTTTCTATCTGGAATTTCTCAGTAGCAGCCCGGACTCTGGATTTGTGCCCGGTTGATGGCAATAAGCTCACCCCCTATTTGTTATTACATGGGACTTAACAACTTCCCTGTCCCATACAACGCATTTTTCACAGTTTTTTTCTTCTGATGAGTTATATATAACATTCTTATATACCATAAAATATAATTTTCATAATTACATGTAGATTTATCCTATTTTGGTTATTTTATGACTCATATGTGACTCATGGACGTAGGGCGAAAACTTCTCTCGTGAGTCATATATGACTCATTGGACAGGGAAGTTGTTAAATATAACTGGCGAAATGTGGGTGTACTGTAGGTACACCTCTGCCCAACCCTTCGCGGAAACGAGGCGTGATGTTATGTTATTATGTTATATAAAAATAATACCAGTCTATTATTGACCCACAGCAGGGCAATAACGTCTTCTCAATACAGAGAAGGCATGAGCATTGATCATTACTCTTGCTCAAGGCGGATTGGCGATTAACTATAGTCTGCCTATACCTTCGGAAGAATAATGTTTATGTTATTAACTATAGGTCCAGGTCTCCTTACAATGGTTTTCCTTCACCAATGTCAGTTATGTTCAAGATAAGCTCTGAAAACATATATAAATTAAAAATCACATGGGTACTTTTCCGGATTTGAACCCAGAACCTCGTACATGAGAGGCGAGGCCTTAACCACTGGGTCATAACGACCTTATCCATATTATTACTTTTATATTACGGTCCAAGTACGCCCAACTCCAGATGTTCGAAAGAGTTACCGTGGCCCCGTCACAGGCAACTGAAGGAACACGGGTGGGTTTTAGTCAGTAAAAGTCTGACACGCCCTCCCGCTTCGCCCAGAGCGGCAGAAGACATTTAATGATTTCCCACCCAAAAAAAAAAAAAAAATATTAGCGCAGCGCGCGAGCACGGCCATGACAAAACTGATGTCGAATTTATCTCGTTTCTCTGCTTAAATGTGACACTTCTTACTTACACACTCCTCCCCCTCCCCCTCCCCTTCCCTCCCCCTCTCTTCCCTTCTTCTTTTCTTCTTACTTCTTGTTCACTTATTTCTTATTCGTTCTTCTTGTTCACTTATTTCTTATTCGTTCTTCTTGTTATTCTCATATTTCGCTCGTTTGTCTTACGCCACGGACACGAAACCAGCGGTGGCCGAGCGAGCCCATGGCGACGTACACAATTGTTCCACCGCCACTGCCTCGCTCGGGCCACCGCTCTACGGCGCTGGTTTCGTGCCCGCGGCCTTATATGTTTCACACTAGAAAATTTTACCCATTTATGAATCATCAATCATCATTTATCTCTATAAAAGCTGAACTTTTTAAAAAAAATGTGGGTGTTCTGTAGGTCCACCTCTGCTTAACCTTTTGGGGAATACAGGCGTGATGTTATGTTATGTGTTTATTGACATCCGTGTATTGTATTTTGTCTATGACATATTGTTTGTATAATGTGTATACTTATCCTTATGTATTTTTTCACAGCAAATAAGCTCGGGCAGTCGGCAGTCGCCGGTCTCGGCAGCCGAGCCTCCGCCTGCTGCGGACACCTACCACCACCAGGTGCACCACCAGGTACACACACACTGTCCTAGCTCAGTGCAGGCGTCACACAGTGGCAGTGCGTGCACAGCCCGCGGAGTCGTGTGTGCCGCTAGCACGTGGGACCGTCGCCTTCTCTTTGAATGTCGTTGAGTAAAATCGAGGAATAATTAGACAAATATAAACAACTAAATACAAGGTTAATGTATTTTTGGAGCGAGCTTGAAAATCTACGCAGAATCATAAAACAAACCATTTCTAAAGCTGCCACTACACTTTGCGTATTTGTCCAAATATTAGTGTTGAGTAATACAAAATATACTCTTTACATTGAAATAAAGTTAATTTTTTAATAACGAAATAACGCGAATATTTGTGAAAAATACGCCAAGTGTAGTATAGGGCCAGCATTAAACTTGAAAGAACCAAAAAAAAAGTTATCATCAAAATTAATTGAACTGGGCTGGCGAACCTTAATACAAGGTTACCTTGTAACCTAGCTAGGACGTCAGATTCAATTCTGTTATTTGTTACTAATTACGATTTTATCCGAACATTGTTAAACTATATTTATTATGTAACAGACTGTACCACGCTTTTGAAATAAATAAATAAAAAAAAAATAATACAGAAATTAAAAACGTGTTGTTATTTCCAGCCAATGGGTATGTCGGGTAGTCTGACGGCGGCGCAGTCGCAGTACCTGTCGCAACTCACGCAGCAGTCGCAGAGGCACGATAACAGTGAGTATTCACGATAAATCTAAACATCTTATAAATTAAAGTCGCTTTTCGTGTCTGTCTGTGTGACCGCGTTGTTCTTCTAAACTACACAACGGATTTTGATTGCGGTTTTTACTTTTATTCAGAGAATTTTATTCCATGTTTATGTGTATACTACACTAATATTTAACTTACATACAGAGTGGCCGGGACATTGACGCGCAAACTGTAACCATGAATTCAGCACATGACTCTAGAGCAGGGGTTCCCAAACTTATTTTGTCTACTGCTCACTTTGAGAATAAATTATTTTTTAGCGCCCAATTTTTTCACCTACTTAAAACCACTACCTAGATAAAATTACAAATCGCCCCCTAAGCCTCTACACAACGCCCCCATTTTTTTCTGGGTCTCTTACTGCACCCCCACAGCCTGCAGCGCCCACAAGGGGGCGTTATCGCCCACTTTGGGAAAGGCTGCTCTAGACCCCTAGCATAGGAAAGGACATTGCTCTGCGCCCACACATTGTTCGCCCTGGAACCAAGAGCATAGGAAAATTATGTGTTGTATGGTCTATCATTAGTAAATTCCTATATGATGTTATTTTTAAAGCGGACTAGCTGCAGAATAAATAATATTTCAAAAAAGTATCAGATTTTGAGGTTATAATATTGCTATCTATTAAAGAATATTCCTGACGAACGGATATCACTAAAATAATATATCAGTAGATTGTAAATATACCGGATTTCTCATTAACAGTCATCTAACCATAGATAATTTTTTTATACCCGTAGATGAAATAGGAGGCATAAACATGAAGTTTGTTTTTCTGTTTACGTTATTTATTTAATTATTTATTCCCCTAACTATCATTACAGCCGATCTATTCTGTAAACATCACACCGTGAACACATAAGAAGTGAGTTTGAAGTGAGCTGTCAATCCTTAGTAGAGTAAGGTGGGTTGACAGTTCACATCTCGCTCACTTCACCTAAATTTTCACGGTGGGATCTTTACAGAATAGCACCACAGGTTGCATTACCCAATACGAAAGTACGGTCTCATAAAATTAAATTATTATTAAATTATTTACAACTAGCTGTGTCCCGCGACTTCGTTCGCGTGGATGTCGTAAGATACACAGTATACTAAAATAACAGCCACATTTTAATAAAACTCCCTCGTCCCCCGACCCGCCGCCAACCGTCGCGTTGAATTGCCCGCCCGCTCTATTACTTCGTTTTCGCTTAGTGTTCTTTTTGACTTTTTCTTTCTGTTCGGCTCCTAAGGGTTATAGCGTGATGTTAAATAGCCTACAACTGTCTTCGATGATTGGGCTATCAAATGCAAAAAGAATTTTTCAAATCCCACTTTTTGTTAAAAATTTAATGAGTTTTAGTTTGTTTGCCTAACCCTAATTATTTTTCTAAAATATAAGTAGCCTAAGTTACCCGCCGTTACATCAGCTATCTGCCAGTGAAAATCCCGTCAAAATCGGTCCAGCGGTTTCGGAGATTAGCCGGAACAAACAGACAGACAGATAGACAGACAAAAAATTTAAAAATTGCTGTTTTGTTATAAGAACCGTTTATACTTTCCTATGCATTTAGTAAAAAGTTGTTATTTTGACATTACAAACAGACACTTCAATTTTGTTTATTTGTGTAGATGTATATATTTAAAATTATTAAGAACTTTAACCTTTTTGTTAGCTAGTCTTACCACAGACGGACGCCATGTTGTTCTGTGTAGCAAGCGTTGCTGGTGCGCCCTCCAGCGGGATAAATTGTTAGTAAGGTTCCCTATTGACAGAGTGAGAGACTGACAAGTGACAAATGATCATTTAGTGACGTCTCAAAAATAGGGGTGCCAAAACGATACGTTGAAAAACGATATTTCCTAAGATTTACTATGGCCATACGTTACAAACAGTATTACATCAACTTATGTCATACGATAATATTAATACCATTACAAATATGACAAAGTCCTACTTATAATAACACCATACTTCTCTACTTCCTATTTACTATATATTTAAAATAGAGTGTGGCCTCATTCATTACGTATAGTAGGTTTTTAAATTATATTTTTATTGAATAAAAATAATGGAATGGTGATTGAATGTTGTTATTGTATCTAGCTTCTATTTGCACTATAATCGAAATAAATTAAAATAAAAACATATGCAACAGTTCAGAAAACATCCAAAACATCGATTGCAGTCGATTGGCCATCCCTAATCTTCTTCGACACGACATGACGTTTGGCGAAGATGGCGACGATTAAGGATATTAGTCGCGTAAAATACAATACTTTTTAATGTTCATTTCGGCATGCAGCTAGTCCGTGCTATAAAAGTATTTGCAACAAATTCAATAAAATAGACAATTAATTATCGTGTATGTCCGATGCTTTTATTGCACAGGGCGATTCTTGACATTGTCCTTTTTGTCGGCTATTAAAAAAAAAATTGCTGTCCCATACATTTTAACCGTGTGAGTATTGCACTTTTCTATGAAACAGCTGATTTTTCTTTTAAATAACTGACAAAAATTTTAACGTAAGGTTCCGAATCATGTACTGAATCGATGGTAACAGGTTGCGCGTCGATGTCCCTGCCCCCCTGTATAGTGAAGAAATCTCTATAAATGTTTTGTTAAGATTGAACTAGTCGCGGGCTCGAACTCACTGGTGGGCATGGCCAAAAAGCACGCTGTCTCACCTGATATCATGTCCGACAGAGATAGTATCAGTGATGAGCAGTTAGACGCTAGTCTACACGCACAACGTCTAGTTCGCACGCACACAAACACCGATCCGTCAAAAACGAGCGCAAAAAAATATAATGTAAAGTCCTTGTCCTTTGGAAAATCGAGTTTTATAAAAAAAAGTTTACTGAATTCTTCGATAATTGCGCTTTGTCGGTGCCGACTTTGTTTTTATTTTTACTTTCATTATTTATTTACGTCCAGAGTTGCGTTAAAATTAACAAGAAAAACGTATCTTTGTTGGCTCATACCTTTTTAATTGCTGTTTATTTTACTGTTCTGTTTCTGCACAGCCAAATTAATAATGAGACAAAACATGTTTAACTTTGGATGTACAATGTCAAACAGTGAAACACTCCCGAAATTTGTATGGAAACAATATCGACTAGTGCAACCTTAAGTAGTAAAACCGTGCGAAGCAGGGGTGGGTCGCTAGTTTATATTATAAGACTACTAACAGCTCAGAAAATCATCGTCATTCATTAGCCTACCTGGAAGTCCACTGCTAGATAGACATAGAGGTCGCATTCTAACTCGATTTTTAATTAGGCCTGCTTGCACCAGTCATGACTAAGTTCGTTTAGCGCTAAACATATTTAAAATATCTTCAAAAGATTAACAGAAAGTGAAAGATGTTTTAAATTCGTTTAGCACTAAACGTGTTTAGTGATTTGTGAGCAAACGGGCTTAACTCATCAAATTTTGTTGATAAATATAATATTTAGTTCATATTTGATACCTATTAATTACCCTAAGATCATCGGTCCACCTAAGTTGAGGGCTTTCTACTAAAACAAACATGATTAACACCGCTTATACATATAATAAACATCTGCAAAATCATAGAATGTGCCGTCGCGTTGCCAGTCGAAAAACAAACATACAATGCAATATAATTTAAATAGTGTATATTTTATTTACCTGTGGCTTCTCTAAATTAGGGTAGGTTGCATATTTGTGATTGTTAACGTTGTGGGTCATGTTTTCAGGCGTGTATACGTCAAACTACGGCGTTTACAGCTCGTCAGACATCACGAGTCAGAGGAAACCGCAGCGGGCACGAGTGCCGCCGCCTTCTAAGGTCAGTTCGTCGTCATGTGCCTAGCCTTGTGGTCCGCTTCCAGTCTAGCCCGATCAGTCAGTTATAAAATAAAATACCTAAGGTTTTAAGTCCGCCTTTGTACTTTTTTTGAATGTGAAAAGTTTAAATAAAAACAAAATGAAGTCTTTACTCTACCATAAATTATGAGTACATCAAAAGTTACATTTAGAAATACAATAATTCAAACATACTAAAACTTTTCATGAAATTCAATTAAACATAATATAACATCACGCCTTGTTTCCCCGAAGGGTTAGGCAGAGGTGTACTTCAAGTACACCCACATTTCGCCAGTTATGTTTAAGTCCCACGTAACACGCGGTGAGCCTATTGCCATCAACCGGGCACAAATGCTGGCTGCTTCTAATAATTCAATTAAATAAATTTAAAATAATAATCAGGATCAGTCAGTTACTACATTTATATTGACCTAAAGTTATATGAATAGAAAGATTATGTGGTAAAGAATTGACTCGCTACGTACGTCAACCAGCGGGCATTAGACGTATGGTGCGGCGTGGTGCTGACGTACCGTAAGGCTGCGTTTACATATGCGCGATGTTTTTCGGCGCGAAAGCGCGCACGCTTCGCTTACGAGACGCTTCCTCCTCAGAAACTTTGGAATTTAATAGTTAGTCCCTTGTCTTAACGTACATTTTTTATCGATATAAAGTACGCGCGCACGCTCAGCGCCCGAATACCTATTGCGTAGTACACGCGTCGTAATCGCGCAGCGACCGCGCCGCACCGCGCCGCCGCCGCCTCCACGCCCTTCGCTTCCTCGTTAGATGCGCGCAGTTTTTGCAAAGGATTTTTGGTGGTCACCCGATAGAGCGGACTCTGAGCGGACACAACACGTGCGCGATGCGTGCTCTTATCAAAGACTGCCCGAACCCGAGCAGCACACGTTGAAATCGTGTCATATGAACGCGCTCTAATAGCAGAGGTTTCTTTCCTTATGCACATTTGACAATTTTTGTGAATGTTATTAACACCTGTTTTTCCCGAAGGGACGAACCCACATTTTACCAGTTTTGTTTAAGTCCCACGTAACACGCGGTGAGCCTATTGCCATCAACCGGGCACAAATACAGGCTGCTTCTAAGATAGCTGATTCAGTAAAGTCAGAATCGAAATGTTATTACAGTTATGCCCATCGTAGACTAACGACGTAGACAATCGACGTAGGCGACACACGACGAAGTTCTGACTTAGGTCAGAGCTTCACTAACAAACTGTTAAACTAAATCAATCATAAATATCAAATACAATGTGACAGCATTTAAGCAGCCGCTTAAATTTGGTACAGCTCATTTTTATGGCTGTGTCCTAGAAAAATGGTTATTATAGATGGTTTATACAATACTTTTTTACTCACTAGCTTCTGCCCGCGACTTCGTCCGCGAAGTCAACTATACTATAAAACACATCCTACGGCACTCGGCAATAGTTTAGCTTTCTATCAGTTAAAGAATTTTTTAAATCGGAGGAGTAGAGTCGGAGATTACCTCCTACATCCAAACATACAAACTACCTCTTTATAATATTAGTGTAGACATCCTCTATAGCTAACTCTCTGCTCTATAGATTCCGTCGTCAGCGGTGGAGATGCCGGGCGGCGCGGAGGGCGCGGCCATGTTCCTGGACGTGCAATTCGGAGCCTTGGAGCCCGACGCGCTCCGGGACAACAGCACGCCCAAGCCGGTATGTCTAACAGTATTGTAGCAATGAATTTAACCTCTCTGCTCGACAGGATTTTGACAAGTGACACACCAGTTGACTCGACGGGGTGTTGCGAATTACGACATGGAATTCAGGAATTTATATGAACTTTCAGCATTCGAATTTATTAAGAAAAATATGTTACCGCGCCTATTTTATACAATACGTTTGTGGCAAATATCTTTAATTATATGTTGAGGTCGGTCAACCGCGTCAGTCTACTGCGAAAGTTATATAAAATAGGTACACCTACCCAAAAAGTAGGCAACTTAAATTCGCTGAGAATATGTACATACACAACCTACTCTCTTGCTGAAAATATGCAAAACGATAAAATAAAGATATTATCATTCTCTCTGCATTCTTATTTTTACCATTTTTCATAAAAACTACATGAAAAATACGATCAAATCTTGATAAAAGTTACAGAAAATTGTGTTGCGACGTGACATTTCTTAGTGCTGACCGTCTACCCAATTTTCTTAATTTCGATTCAAAAGTTGCATTCAGCATAATCGATACTCGCTATAAAATCGAGCTTGAAAAATGTAGTAAAAACTGAATAAAAACTCTTTGGTATATTTTCCATGATTATTTTATTTTGGATATTAATAAGTACATGCACGTAGAGTGTGAATAGGGATGTAACTTTTTAGGGTTCCGTACGTGCGAATGAAAAACGGAACCCGTATAGGATCACTCGTGTCGTATGTCTGTCTGTCACAGCCAATTTGCTTTGAATCTACTGAACCGGTTAAGTTGAAATTTGGCACACATATGAATTTCTGTAACCCAAACACGGACGTGTAACGTAAATGACTGAATTTTGAATATGGGGTTACTTTTGGGGGGCAAATCAGAAAATTAAAAAAAGTTTTACAAACTGCAAACTGTACCGTGTGAAATATCAAATGAAAGGGCTTGTTGGGAGGGTCTCAAATATTTTTTATAATTCAAAAAAATATTTTTACCCCCCCCCCCTCCCTTTATCACCAAAACCACTGAGACCTAAATTGACGACGCTGGAACCAGAGTGATCTAGGGCACAATAGTATGTTTCTGAGAAAAGGAAGGAAATGCGTTACGCGTTATTATTTGAAATCTATGAGCTTTTTATTATTATTTTTTAGTTATATGTACTTCATGTAAGTTTTAAATAATAAAATAACAATTTTTATCTGTATGAGTTATTTATTAAAACTAACATTCTTAGTTTTACAAAAAAAAAAATCACTTAGATCACTATGGCAGTTCACAAATTTAAAAAAATGTGATAATAGTGTAAGTTTTCACTTTGATATGTTAAGAAAAAATCACATTAATCATCACCAAATACAGCAGGCAAAAAATTATCATCTTGTGCTTCCTGATTGCCGCCTCTTCTAGGCACATGTGGTAGGGTCAAGTAAAACTGATGATGGATAGGAGGTACAAATTTTAGAGCTTTTCTTATATCTTGCATTTTTTGATACGATATTAGTCTAGTTTCAGGGGCTTTTTCTGGTATATAATTCTTTAGGTTACAAAAGAAAGTTTCAGAATCTATATCATTTGGTTTCAAATCAACCGTTTCATATGTTTCCGTGTAGTCATCATTGTAGCTAAGTATACTTGAACCTTTACAAAACTTTATCTTCCGCATGTTAGAAATTTTTGCGCCTTCTCTTAATAAACTAAATCTAGAAACTTATTTGCCATATCTCGCACAGTAAAAGGTTTTTGTTTTCTGCAGTCTCGGACGAGCTTCATCCAATCTTCTGGTGTATAGATATCAGTCTTCTTTTTTAGTTCTCGACTTATAAAAGAGAAGTCAGTGTCGTTAGGCAGGTAAGTATGGCCACTGACGAGATAATGCATGGTGATCGTTTCTAGATATGGCGATTTATTAACCAGAAACATCATAAAGTGTAAAACATTCCAGTTTCGGTTTTGACCGGAGCAACAGTCGCTAAAAAAACACAATGATTTGACAGTGTCCGGCATGGAATCTTCTAGAAAGTAGTGAAGTGACGACATAATTTCTTGCGAGCCTCTGACCCCACAATGTTCTGGCCACATATTCATGAGAACTTTTTCTCCTTCCTTAGTATAAGCATGAATACCAAAGTTCAGCATTTGCAGTTGTCTTAAATAATAGACCTCACCAGTATTTAAATAAGGAAGAGGTAGAGTTCGTTCCAGATCAAAAGTAGCTACTAATAACGATTCATCAGTTTTGACTTTACCTTTACAGTCGTTTACTATGTTTCTTACTTCGCCTGCAAGTTTAATATGCTGATCTTTTTGTGCCCTTTTAGCTAGGCATGTTTCTATATCTTCATCCGCCTTTATTGATATCTCGAGCATATCACAGGTTTTACAAGTATCTGCCTTAGGGATATAGAAGTGTAAATTAAAGTTGTTAAATGATTTATGTATACGCAAATAATTTATATTTCTTTATTGCATTTAGATCAGTTTGGATCTCCATAAAAGCCAGCAACTTGCGACCACAGTGATCTAAGTGCGCCTCATTACTTAGATCAGTCTGGCATGTCTCCATTTTGCAAATCTCACCGATTCTATAGTGAGATGTTGTGATTTCTCAAGGAAAATAATACTGGGAAGCACTTAGATCAGTATGGCCTGAAAGAATTATGATTTTTCCATGCAATTGTGTAAAAAAACCATTTTTGCCAAAAATGTCACTTAGATCACTCTGGTTCTAGCATCGTCAATTATGAAAAAAAAAATACAGTAAATACTTCTTTTATTATGGATTCCACCAAAACTTATAAGAAGTCTGGTCGTTCTCTGAACAATATAGTGCGTAAAAACTTACATTTGCAGTTGGAATGTATGGGACAATATGTTTTTCATCTACAATGTTTTATGTATGATCTTGGGATATGGGTACAATATATTATTTATTTATTCATCGTACGGATCCCGGCGGCGGCTATTCTAAATAATAATAATATTGTAAATCAATTCTTATAATCATCAGTTTCATGCCGATTGTAAACTATATTAAAATCCATTAAAAAAAATACGGAATCCTTAATTTCGTCTTGTTCGTCTGTCCGTGCATCTGGATGTCAAACAGCCATTTTACTTGGTGACTATTAACACTATATCGAAGAAAATTTGGAGGACGGTGTATTCTTTGCACTGCTAAACAATGGTTTAATGAAATTATAATTAACATAATTAGGGGTGGCATTCCCTATACATGTAACCGAGGGATGAAAATAAAATCTGTGCACTTAAGCGTGTGGGAGAGATATTTTTGGATCTCATAATTCAAATGATAAAGATGTTTCTAAGTGACTTTGCTTTTTAAGTCAATAATTTTTGAGATATGGGATATTTTCGGGTACAACCGCAAAATTAACTTTGCTTTTCATGGTTTTTTTCGAGAATTACTATGAAATACAGACTTATTTTTGCAATCGATAAAATTAATGTTGTGCTATGTGCATGCGTAAATATTCAACCCAACTACGGAACCCTTCACTGTGCGTGGCCTGTCATAAACTTGCCAGATTTTTAAATTTCGTTGGAAAACTACCACAAAAATAAACTATTTCTATTACCACTCAAGTAAACATACAAACAAAAACTACCAAGCTCATACAACTAACAAAAAATATTGACATGTAAAAGGATTTGCGGAATACCCAATTTATAGAATTAATTTATCATCATTCCCAAACAAAATTTTACTAAGCCTACCTAATAAATGCGTACCTACTGGGCATTCTGTAGCAAACTAGCAGAAAGTATCAAACATAAAATCCACAATAAATAACTGTCCAATATGTTAAAATAATTTTGAATAGCGAGCGCGTTCCGTCATTAAATTAAAAAATAGAAACAATTCGGCGCGAAATTTAATAACTGAAGTATGGTATCTACGGTCATAGGTCCTGCCTGTTGACTCGATTTGAACTATAGATAATGTCCGAAATACTATTAAAATTACATTAGAAAAGTATAAATCATTATGTTAAACAATGCTTATTTTATTTAATGCTTAGAACAATTTTATTTCAATTTCTAAGTATCGATTTCTGTCATTCGTCATATCATTTTCTCGAGTCGATAGAAAATTAAAAAAAAAAATCGTTTGGCATTGGTCCCGCTAGAGGTGCCCCCGCCCCCACCAGTTTTGGCATTCAATGCTATTCGCTCTATCACTGAGTCTTGCACAGGAGATTGGAATACTACGTACCAACCACATGTCGCTTTCGCATATCATTACAACAAAAAAACATTAATGGTCGGCGATTTTGAACACAAATTGAGTAGTGGTAATTAATATTACGTGTTATTGAACTTGTGTTTGTTTATTACGTTAAGATCTGGGCATTTTCTTGTTGTTTATAATATTTTTAATAATATTTGTCACGTTATAAATCGTCTGTTTGTGATATTTGTGAAAAGTAAAAATGTAAACATACACGATTGGCGCGAAACCTCTACTTTGGATATAAAAAAACTTCATTACCACTACTTATTTAACTTGAACAATGGATGAATTCGTCAAATAATTAAATGATGTTATTATTCACTGCCCCTGTGGTGGAGTTTGGATGTTCGAAATCCCCAATTATTATGTTTTTTAGCCTCGACCACCACTGTCATCAAAATGGCTATTATCGCATTTACAGACTTGGATTTTATAAAGGTAAATAAATTAATAAACTTCGCGCTAAATATGAAAGATGTAATGGCGTAGAGTTTTTTATCCAACTCTCTGAATTAACGCATATTCATAAGATTTGATGAGTAACATAATAAATATTTTCATAATCAGTGTATGGCGATATTCTGGGGTGCAATGGGATACATTCACTAGCCGACGGAGGTTCGTGTGTTCGGGTCCAATTGGGGGGGCTACATTCACTAGCCGACGGAGGTTCGTGTGTTCGGGTCCAATTGGGGGGGCTTCCGAACTATACGGTTAAAAACAATATTACGCACAAGATCTCAAAGGAACTATAATATAGGAAGGAAGGATAATAAGAGAAGATTTGTAGTGCCAACTTGTAATAATTATTATGGTCAAAGGTGTAGACATTTTTTAGTCCCAACTATTTTAATTTTAAGAGCGTTGTCACATTTTGCACCTCTCTCGCTCACACAAAACCTAATTTTTAAGAATGTTAAATGAAAAAATGCTTTTTTGAAAAATGTAATCAATGGGCGGTCTACAAAATAATATTAATTTAATAGGTAGTTATTCAAAAACACATTTCTATTGTGTTATCTAATAAACTTATGTAATTAAGTGTTATGATCTGTTTTTGAGATGATGTAAATAAATGCCACAATAAAAATGTGTTTTTAATAATTACCTATTAAACTAATATTATTTTGTAGACCGCCCATTGATTACATTTTTCAAAAATGCATCTTTTCATTTAACGTTATTAAAAATTTGGTCCCGTGTGAGCGAGAGAGGTGCAAAATGTGACAACCCTCTTAATAACCTTTCAGTCGATATAAACAGTTCGGTTTAAAGAATTTATTCTCATAAGAACAATACATAGGTTCACTTACAATGAGATACAAAGTAATTGTTTATATCTAAATAAATACATTTTGCCTTCGATGCATGTTGTATCATTAAAATAAAACACATATGTACCTACCTCTTTAATATATAGAGAATATTAAAAAAAAAACTTGTAACTCACGGAACGACTTTCACCCGCGCCATTAGTATATCTGTTTTTAAAATTTAAGGCTTGCAAGAATAGTTTTAACCTATAGGTGAAAATATGTCATTATAAAAAATATGTTAATATGTATGTACCAAAACAAAAAACACTACTAAGTCAAAAATAACTTGAATTTCGGAAGTTGGTGTCTTGGGATCAGTATTTTAGTTTAAAATGAATTAAATGTTTTTATATGTTTACACCAAGGCAATTATTGCAAAGCGATTAATGCATGCAAGTTTTGCCTCGTCTAACCACAAAGTTGCACGTCCTTGTATAATTTGATTCAAGAATTGCCTTAAATATTCTTTGATTAACACAACCTCACCCACCGCATTCATGTTTAAATGATAGAAAATTTGCATGCAAGAATTGATTACGATTGTATGTGCTGTTTACACCTATACCTGTTTTGAACGGCAACTTGCACATATTGTGTAACAATATTGTACGTGCTGTTTAGACGGTGCCAGTCAATTGTTGCTTCAATGTTATGATATGCCACAGGCAATAAACTTGCACTGCTTAAGGCAATTTTTCACTTTGAAGTATTTTGGAAGATCTTCTCTTGACAACAAAACATGAACACAAATGTTCAAAACTTTACAACAGCCGGACCGCCCTACATGCACAGATGATGTTCGAACCATACTAACGTAGGTCATCTGTTTCTACAGCAGCAGCCCCCCGCGCCGGTGCTGGAGCCCGCGCCGGTGCCGGCTGCGCCGCTGGAGCCCGTCGTGGACACGCCCGTCACCACGCAGGCCTATCCCACCGCCAACAGTATGGTACGTACCACGGCACTGTAGCTGTAATTACACGACTGCCCCAAAAAAGGAGTGTAATGTTTTCAGAGTCTCAAACTCAAACTCAAAGCATTTATTTCAATTAAACCAATTACAGGCACTTTTGAATTGTCAAAGAGTCGGTCAGTTAGTCAGAAAATTGAAGCTAGTCGCCCATTCCAAAACGTAGATCTCTATGGAGAAGAATGGACAAGAAACTCCATGGACACTCTTTTAAATCAAAATTGTTACAAAATCCTGGGTAGGTACATTGTTCTTGTTGCTTCTATATGTGAGAACAATGTAAAAAATAGATAACTAAAACAATTTAAAATATAAGATTAAAAATAAGCCCTGGCAGCTAAGAGATGACCAGTCTCCACTGACGGCGCCCGTTCACGAACATGACGCGTGCGTGGATCAGCACCATCCAGCTCAACCATTTTGTAGGGAACCGAATGATCCAACACACGCGCCACCATCAGCGAGACATTTAAGTGAGCATGACATACTCTCAACTGCCATACTTTTTCAAGTCAACATACCTACATCATAACATAAAACCGCTCCATGGTACTCACATTTACAAAATTGAAAAGATGCTTCTAACTTATACAAAACTATAGTTTGCA
This sequence comes from Fissipunctia ypsillon, assembly GCA_947568875.1. Lineage (NCBI taxonomy): Eukaryota > Metazoa > Arthropoda > Insecta > Lepidoptera > Noctuidae > Fissipunctia > Fissipunctia ypsillon. Next base: position 1,391,667 of record OX387665.1, on the reverse strand, counting down.
ATGATTGTAATTAAAAGATTAGTAAACACTAAATCTATAGTCTATATAGTCAATAAGTCATAGTAATAACATAATGTCAGAAAAAAAGGGGACGCATTTCTTCCAAACAAAAAAAAAAAAATTAACAAAGCCCAAGTGGCTGTGGAGCAGGACCAGCATTTAGCCAAGCATTTTTATCTACGATATAATCATTCAACCTATAATATGCTTGTCTACATAGTGTGCGTTTAATGCATGTTTTAAATTGCTTCTCATTTAGTTGAAGAATATCGAGAGGCAATTTATTACATTTTACACAGTACCCCATAAAAGAAGTGTGTACCTTAGATAATCTGAAACGTGGTTGATCTAATTTGTTCCTATTTCTAGTGTTAAAATTATGCCGATCTCTTATCTTACTAAAAAGATGTAGTTTTTTTCTAACATACATAATATTTTCATATATATATATTGACAAGGTACCGTCATGATGTTAATTTTTTTAAACAGTTCCCTTAGAGATTCGCGACTGCGGAGGTTATAGATGGCTCTGACAGCCCTCTTTTGCAGAATAAAGATAGAATCAATATCTGCAGCCCGTCCCCATAACAAAATACCGTAAGACATGACGCTATGAAAGTAACTAAAATAGACCAGTCTCGCGGTATCGACGTCTGTTAATTGGCGGATTTTCCAAACAGCGTAAGCAGCCGAGCTTAGCCGCCCTGCTAGTGATGTTAAATGAGGACTCCACTGCAGCTTTGAGTCCAGCGTAATTCCCAGGAAAACAGTCTGTTCGACGAATTGTAGCATTTCCTTATTCAATACTACGTGACATTCACTACTTCTAACATTTGGTAACGTGAATCTTATGCATTTAGTTTTCTTCTCATTTAATACTAAATTCTATTTATTATATTCTAAATTGAGTTCATGTATGTATGTATGCGAGTTTCTTTATTCCACCATGACTTTTTAACGTCTGGGGTATCGTTAGAATGCTCACATCTTCCCGAGTGACACTGGCTATATTTTTTTTTAAAGAAAATTTCAATATGGCAGCAGTATGGGGCTCCATTTTTAAATGTGAAAAAATATTTTTTCTTCAATTATTACAATATGGGTATCAAATTGAAGGCTTTGATGAGCACATTACAAGACAAAAAAAAAACTTGTCACTAAAATGTATGCAATAAAAAAAAAAGAAACACGACTGCCCTGCCATAAATCGAGGTCCCCCGACTGCAACAACAATTTTATTTATTTGTTTACTTTTTAGTTCGTTTTTTGGCAGGGCAGTCCTGTTTTTAAAATTTTAAAATTTATCATTTTTTACCCTTTTTTTCCACGCTGTCTGTGCCCTTATGCCCATTTGCACTAACTAGAGGGGACACCTAAATGTATGCCGAAATAAAAGTTAGTTTGGTAGAACTTTCGGTGCTTTTTCGTGCGTTGCCAGCTCCTTTTCGTCGAAGAAATACCGTATCTAGTTCTAATGCAGTAAAAAGTTATAAAACAATTTTAATTTGAAAGAGGTTCTAATCTGATAAGAGTAAGGGGGTAATACTATAAATATGTACTATTTATAGTATTATCCCCTTTCTAATAAACGTTGTATAGCGTCTGTATAGTTACACAACACTTTGTCTTCTTCTTTCGAAAGTCAACTTACTGACGACTGAAAGAGAGAAATCGGTGTGTAACTATTCACCTGATATAATACGTTTATTAGTAAGGAGGTCCTCCTCCTGTTACCTATATTGTGGTTGTCATAAACATAGTATATTATAATGTAAAACAGTGTGTAGGTAAAACAGCATAATAAAGTGATTATTACTTTGTTCTCCAGCTTAGTGAAAGCTTATCAGTAGTGGAGCCGACGCCAGCGCAGAGTGTGCCAGCTCCCAGCACAGAACCCATCGTCACAAACACAACCTGTGAGTATACTACACTTTATTTATGTTTATAAAAATTACATCGTAGGAAGTTATCATGAGGTTAAGTATCGGCAAATCAATACTTTCAATTAATTTATTTAGAGAAAAGCGATGGAAGAAGAACTAGCGTTGTTTAAAGTTAAGTAATAGTACAGGTGGTGGCGTTAGTTTGAACAAGTCATCATAACAAAAATAGTTAATTAGCGTGTAGGGTATTGTTGGATCCCATAATTAAAAAGATTATGACGTTTTTAAGTGACTGAGATATTTTCGGTTATAACCATAGAAATAACTTTGTTGTTCATAGTTTTTCGAAAAATACTTTGAAATACAAACTTATTTTTGCAGTCGCACTTTGACGTTTTTTTGTTTTATCGTGTTTAGTTATAGACGGTCATCACGTTTGAGGAGTTTCGCTAGCTAATTTAATTTGACCCTGTTTTGATGTACAGTTCCCCCCACAGCGTCGCTGGACGCGCAGCTATCGGCGAGCATGAAGCAGTTGGCCGTGTCGGCGGCCGATAGCGCCGCCGCGCCCGCCGCGCCCGCGCCGCACGCCGCACCGCCGCACGCCGCGCCTCAGCATCGCCCCAAGGTACACCACATACACACTGAAAACATTCCTTACGCACTTATCTTACCTCTCCAAACTCAAACACAAAACATTAATTTCAAGGAAACCAATTACAAGCACTTTTAAATTGTCAAAGAGTTGGTCATTGAGAAAGATGAAGTTAGTTGCCCATTCCAAAGGGTACTAAGTACTACCTATGGAGAAGAACAGGAAGGAAACTCTATGGATAATCTTTTAAATTATATTGTTATAAAATATTAGTTACATCATTGACCCCCTCTGCTAAAAGCCAATTGCAGAGAAAATGAGAACACACAAAAAAAATATTGAGTCTTGTGTCGACATCGATCATTCGTCATGTGTCGAGATTGGTCATTCGAAATCTCGCACAGGCAATCAGAAAAGATCTTATTTTCGAAATGTGATTATATTACGTAGACATAACGATTATGTAAAATCTCTAGTGTAATTATACACTGCACAAAATAAGTCGCCGAAATTCGGTTTTTGTTAGGTAGCCGGTAGGTATCGGTTTTCGGTTTCGTAATAATATACATAACTAGCAGTTTCTGCCCATGACTTCGCGTGTTTTAACATAAAACAGCAAATAGCATTCGACAATTAAATAGCGTAGCTTTCTATGAGTGAAATCATTTTTGTGATCGAATCAGTATTTCTAGACCTTTTACAAACATATAGACAATCAACTTTACCATTTTATAATATTAGTTCAGATGTAAGACAGTGTACAAATACATAAACAGATTATCAAACACTTCTGCGGCAAAATGCCACAATAATAAATACTTATCTTGCTATGTTCCAGACTGTCGGCCAACAGAACGTATACGCGCACCACGCGGTGTCGCATCACCCGCCCGTGTACGGAGCTAACGTGTATGCGCCACAGGTACGTTCACCAATAATCTATACATATTATAAATTTAAGTCGTCTTTCTTGTCTGTCTGTGTGACTGCGTTGTTGTTCTAAACTACGCAACGCATTTTGAACACATAAACATCACGTCTTGTTTCCCCAGGTTTGGGCAGAGGTGTACTATTAGTACACCCATACTTCGCCAGTTATGTTCCCCATGTTACATCCCATGAAATGGGGGGCGAGCCTATTTCCATCAATCGGGCACAAATCCAGACTCCGGGCTGACACTGAGAAATTCCAGATAGGAAAACCCAATAACGCTTTGCCCGACGTGGGAATCGAACCCGAGACCTCTAGCTCAGCAGTAGCGCTTGCGACCACTAAACCAACTAGGCAGTCAATTAAAATATCCTATCCTTCTAAACTATATTCGGCTGGGTCATTGCAGTGAACATTTATTGATTGATTTTTAAAGGTCGTTGTTAACATAATGGTAAACACAAGTTAACTAAAGGATGTTATTATAAATGTAAACTAGCATAATCTGAACAATGTTAAATAGGCTACACCACCTCTTCTATCTAATCTCAATCATACAACATGTACGATTGTTACATTGTTTTGTTATGTAGGGTTAGCAGACCCACATTTTTAAATTAAAGTTACCCAGGCCGGAGCTTTTATTATAATTTTGTGATTTTAAGTGAAGATTTATGTAATGAATGATTGTGTTGCAGGTGAACTCAACGAACGCGTCGCTAACAGGCGCGTCGGCGATGGCGGCGACGGCGTATCCCTCGAGCGTCACGCTCACGCAGTACCAGCCCATGATCAACTCCTACCAGGTACGTCACACTCGCTTTATATTATGTACTACCACTTCCCTTTGCCATCGTTCACGTCGATGTTTGTGATAAAAACGCTTTGCAACACATAAAGTCACCTGCAAACAGCAGGCGAAACGGGACTGCGGCTGTGCAGTGTGCATGCAACTTTACGGGCCTTTCCCAACGCATTATATGAGAAGTTCAATATCCATGTTCGCAGTCCAAACAAAATACTCTAATACTATAATCGCGACGTGTACATGCCGTCCCTGCTTATGAGACTGTGCTGTCTCATAACAACAATGTACAACGCACGTGTCGACGACTAAGACCGGTACCTACATGACGAGACAACACGCCGAGGCCCCCCGATTATGTTACACCAGGAGTTTCTAACGATACTTAGGCACGACACGCACTTGACTTCTTTCAGCGGAGAGGATACCCTTGCTATCGTTTACGTGGATATTTGTGATAAAAACGCTTTGACAAAAAAAGAAGCGGAGTTATGATTTCCTTCAATTATTTACTAACGTATGTTCCTTTGCAGACATCGTCGTCGGCGGGTCCGTACGGCGGCAGTGCTCTATACACGGCGGCACCCTACACGGCCTACCAGCCCTCCGCGCAGACCAAGCAGCAGCAGCCCAAGGACACGCAGCAACAGGTACTCGCTAACACGACAAAGCTGGAAAGAACAGTGGTCATTTTGGACTAGGAAAAACAGAATTTGTTACCGAGATGAGACTATTATCAAAATTATCTACATTTTGAGTTTAATTTTTAATCATTGGATATCATTCACTTATTTTTAAAGCAGATTTTTTGCTTAACTGAATGCAGAATAATAGGCATATCTTAATTCTAAACGAATTCATAATTTTTACGTTCTTTTCACGTTTGCGAGTATCAATAACAACCCCATGCAACTACCGTCACTTGCAGCAATTCTCATCAAAACACGATCAAATTATTTTGGTCTAGTTATGTTATACCGAAATCGAGTATATTTTTAAGACACCTAATTTTGTTACCATCAAATTGATGTAATTATAATCAGCTGTCAACGTTTATTTCAGCAGTACGACAATTCGGTGGCGTCCAGCAATAGTTTAACGAGCACCACGAGCCAGACGCAGACCTCCACACCCAAAGTAGCCACCACCACAGGTATGCGCGACACGCCACAGTCTACACTACTCTCTACTTACCTCGGGGCCTTCTGGGTGAGAGGCATCTGTAGGCAGGTTTAAACATATGCCCCCTTAATTTTATACAACGTGTATCTGGATGTACGACATCAAATGAAAACGAGCACAGTACTAATCCATCGAAACATTTGGAAACACGAAGATTAGTAGTTAATGGAAAAATTTAAAAATTGCAGTTTTCAATCAAAATAAATAGCAGAATCAACTGCATAAAAAGTAAACACGCTTTATCTACGAAAAGTCATTGACCAACGGTGCGATGCGGGGTGCGGGGCGCGGTGGCGGCAATGTTTACCTATTATTACGGACTCAGATCTACATCATGCTGAAAAATAAGAAAATAAAAAATAATTTCCTGTGACTAAATTCATTGGATTTGATTGATTTTTTGTATACGGGTAAAGAACATGATTCTCTTTACGTGGCCTGGTTTAAAGGAATGTCAATCGTCCTGTTCCACCTTGTATACATTGATTAAAGTTAAGTAATGATTCGAAAGCGCCAGAGTAGCCCGAAATCAAATTGTCTGTCAACGTTTTTTGCAATTTGTACTTGCGAAATATTGTTGTGTAGATTTAATGACACTAAACATTTGTCTCGATTTGGGCTAAAGTTATGCCCTAGAGTCAAAGTAACCTGCCATGACGGTAATTATTTTTTTATAAAACTAAGTAAAATTCGAACTTGAGTAAACAGTTGCGAACGAAGGCGGAGAGCATTTCGCGCGTTTTTTATTTTTTCCACAATTTTTTTTTTTTTGTCTTGCGCGCGGTTTTCTTTATCAAACAGCCTGTTACTTGTTCATACAATGTTCGTCACTGATCTTTTTGGTGATTCGAACTTTTACTAACAATATCCACATTCCAAATTCAAATTACTTTTGGTCCCTAGGGATTAAAGAGCTATTTTAGTCCCTGTTTACGAAGAATAAACTAGCTCTTTTTGAATAGATTTGATAAAAATATATATTTAAGTATTAGAAAATCGAACTGCTTATTACCTCGCAGATGGTGTGAAAAGTAGAGAATTCTTCTGAGGGATAAAGGTGTCTTCGTCTTGGGCGAGCTTGAATCTCACTGCTCTCAGGTTTCTGTCTTAACTCCCTCGCCTCGCTCAGGCTCGTAACTCTGTACTCCCTCTTTGCGCTCGGAGGCACTAGCGGACTAAAGGCCTATTCGCACTGGTTAGTCAGTTTGGACCAGTATCGCTACCGAGCGCGACAGCGATATCGCTTATATCTGATTAGACCTTAAGGGCAGGGGCAGTGCGCCCCGGGCCCCTAGTCCTGGGGCCTCGAAATCTTGAAAAGCACTTTTTAGTGAAATCCCAAACGAAGCAATTTGGAGTTGGAGCTCCCATTCGTACGCAAAATATAGATGTAGGGTGCAAAAATTTTCGAACTCTTCGCTGTTGCTTTCTCTTATTCCTCGAACTTGTTTGCGTAAATAAGTCAACAAAGTAACTCCTATTCCTGTGTGAATGGTCAAAATAAAACCTAACCTAAATGCACGAGGCGGGCCGTGAGACGCTTACATTTGCAAGCTATCTTCGCTCGCTGTTGTCAACATTCTCAAACTTTCTACATATGTTGACAAAGTATGTCCTCTTTCTGTATGAACAGTCAAAAAATTCTAACCTACACAAGGCGGTGATTCGAGCTCGCTTCGCTCGTCCCTGCACCCTATCTACACGAGTCGACAAAGTAACTCAAATTTTACTGCATAAGTCGCAACTCCTATTTTCGTAAGAATGTTTAAAAGAAACCTAACTGAGAATTCCGAGTCAGGTTGCAAAATCTTTTGAGCTCTTCTCGCTTACTCTTACGTCCTAAATTAGTGAATAGCATGCAAATGCGCCTCCCTGAAGAAAATAATCTTGCGGGGTAGGAGACCCATGATATAGGAACAGTACAATTACTCACATTATACTTGTTTTTTTTTTTTAAATGATTCATTTTTGGAATAATGTTACTAGAACTGTTAGTACCTACATAAACTGAGAAGACCGGGGCCTCGTTTTGCCGTCCCGGGCCCCCGACAGGCTTAGACCGCCACTGCTCGAGAGGCCTAGAATCCTTCGAAACGCTCGGGATTCAAAATAGCGCCCGTGACATAAGACACTGCTTTATTCCCCTTAGTGAATAATCTAGTATTAGCTACGACCCCGTCTCGTAGTATATACGAGTGACGGATAATAACGTAGGTGCTGGCTTGCCCGCAGTAGTAGCGGGGCACAACTCGGGCTACGCGGGCGGCGCACTGTACGGCGCGGGCGCCACGCCGGCCTACGCGCCCTACGATGAGCAGCTCATGCGCTCCACGCTGCCGCACCACATGGTGAGTACCACGCCCACACGTTCACTGTCAGACATGTAAACATTAGCATCATTTAGCCGAAACACGTCCACTGCTGGACCCCGGGAGGATTATGACCACCAGTGGACGTATTTTTTATTTTTTTTTTTATTTGAGATAGGTTTGCTCTTGACTCTAGTCTAGGTCAGAGATGACAGAGACAAAGTCGACGATGGAGCGAGCTTACCCAGAAGAAGCCTGTCCACTCTCACTTTGAAGAGATCGGGGTTGTATGCATTCGGAAACACAGACGCAGGCAGAGAGTTCCACTCCTTTGCTGTGCGCATCACAAAAGACATTTGGAAACGCTTAGTGCGAATTGGTGGAATAGGAACTAGGTAAGGATGATAACCTGCAGTGTGTCTAGATGTCCGCTGATAGAAGGGGGCAGGCGGAATGAGGTCGTGGAGTTCTTGAGCACACCCCCCGAAGTATAATCTGTAGAAGACCGTCAAGCAGGCAACCTTGCGGCGATGAAACAAGCTGTGAAGCTTGGCATCCACCAGTCTTACGTCGTCGCCATGAACCTCTTAGCTCTCCGTTCCACCGAGTCAAGCGCGGCAAGTTGGTATTTGGCCGAGCCATCCCAAAGGTGGCTGCAATACTCCATGCAGGATCGGACTTGCGCTTTGTAGAGAATTAAAAGCTGTCCAGGCGTAAAGTATCGCTTCACCCTATTCAGGATGCCCAGCTTCTTGGCCGCAGTTTGGGCTTTGTACTCGATGGTGGCACCGAAGTTGAGACATGATGTCAACTCCATGCCTAGGAGCTCGAGCCGATCGGTTACAGGAACAGATGTACCCCGAAAAGTAGGAGTTTGATCGAAACGACTCCTTTTAGCGGTAAAAAGACACGCCTGTGTTTTGGTGGCGTTTAAAAGATACCAGATTATCATCACCCTACTGGGAGACAAGGCTTAAGGTCAAATCTATCCGCTCTACCATGGCCTGTCTCAAGGAACGAACTTCGGCCCCACTGGTATTTGCGCTGGACAAGTATCTCTCTGAAACTGTACTGTCATCTGCGTACCCAACAATACCAGACTGAAGTAGGTCATTGATGTGTAGCAGGAAAAGTGTTTCGACTCGCTGTGGCGTTGCAAGGGGTTGCATCGTCACAGCGACCGGTCCTGTGCTTGCCGCATCTAGCGGATCCTCTCGACCTTTTTTACCAAAAGGCCAATTCTCGTACTTAAAAACGTTCAAATTCAATTCGGTCTCATAGCAGCGACAATCAATGTCAATTTTTTTTTACTGTAGGTAAATTAAAGTTTCTTTTTTGACATATTGAGATGGATTATTATGCGAACGTTCTTAAAAATATGGGAATTGCCCCTCTGATTTTCTCTTACGCTAATTAATGGAATCATTTAAATAGCTACAATCCATGAATTTATCTTTTGTTTTCACTGTATGTTCTAACAACGGGTGTTATGTGTTTGCAGGGCGGTTACTACGAGGTGGGCTACGGCGGCCGGGACGCGACATTCGGTCTTAGCGCAGGAGAGAGGTTCGGCAGAACCGACGCCGCCTCGCCGCAACAGGTAATCTACTGCTTGTCATTTATGTTATACAGAAAGCTCCTCCAGTCTCACTACTGACTATGACAAAGCCTGACAAAAATCATCATGTGTACAAGTGAGATCAAGTGGTCTCAAAAATTACCCTTTATAGAAGTCGGATTGGGCTCAATAAATTTTTGAGCCCAATCTGACTGTAAGGTGTTAAGTTTTAGAGATAGTCACTAAAACTCTCTCTATGAGTCTGAAAGATTACTATGTTATTAAGATAGTTATCAAATATCTTTTCAAGTGAAAAACGTGACATGTGAGGAGAGAGATTTCATAACACAGATAAGCATAGTTTATAATATAGTTGTAAAGATGAACATGTGTAAGTATTAACTGTGCTCCCCTTAGGTCCCTGCGGCGGCGCTGCCTCCCGGCTACGCGTACTTCGCGTACCAGCCGCCACCCACCACCTACCAGTACGGAGTCTACCCCACCGTGAGTACTCGAGCCAAGTGCTATAGCACTATACTTAACTACAGTACAGCTTTCCAAAGAAATCATCGTCTATCTTCGGAAATACGAACGCGCGATGATGAGATCTAATATAAAGCTGTTACAATCATGGACATGCTTGCCTATTTTGTATTACCATGAAACTTTGAGTGGCAAATGACAATCTGAGACCGGAGTAGGTAATCCGACAGAGAGAAAACTTCAAAGAAACGGGCAAAGATAAGTGCACTACTACAAAGCATGGAACTACAAAACATAAGCATACCTCTAGCAGGCTAGCAGGCCGTAGGACCCGGTAGCGCACAGTCGGCTACACATGCAGCGCACCGTCGGAGAAGCGTGCAATGTGTACGTGTGTGTGGTACCCCTAAGTTGATTACATATACTCGGAATTTTAATTCGATTCCAGATTTGACAATTTCAGTGTTGCAACGTTATGACAAGTACTAAATAGTGGCGTTGCGAGATTATTCGATATGGAAATGGAATATTTCCAGATCGATTCTTCTCGTTTATAATTTTATTCTCGTAAACTAAGTATATTAGGAAATTAAATATTTCTGAACCGATAATTTAGTTTTGACGATTAATTAACGATCTGAGACTTTTCTTTTATAATTGTGTGTGAAATAAATAAAAAAATGTGATCATGAAGGAACATGACAAATAAAACAGATAGATGTATTATGGTAATAATTTATTTTATAAATTGTCGCCGTCATCGCTATCGCTATCGCTGTCACTTTTTTGTAACATTTATTATAAATGTGTCTGTGATATTATCAATTAACATATCTAGCCTACTCATTTTTTCCTCTTCTTTGACAACATGGGATACGCATTTAGACCATTCGGTAGCCGTAATTTTTTGAATGCCTTCCTGAAATAAATTTCTCACGTCTGTCAATTTGAAGGTTTTATTATTTTGAGCTACATGCCCCTTTACCTGCGCCCATATCAATTCGATAGGGTTTAGCTCGCAATGGTAAGGGGGCAGTCTTAAAACCGTGATCCCATGTTGTGCTGCCATTTCGTCTACAGCGTACTTATTAAAAGTCTCGTTATGTGGAATCAGTTCTAAAAGCGTAGCTTTAACCATATCTGGTTCGTAATGAATATTTTTATTTAAAAGCCAATCTTGAATGGCAACTTTTTTCCAGCTCATTTTTGGTGCCGTTTCCAATTTTCGGGAGTGGTAAGGTGCATTATCCATCACCACAATTGAGTTTGGTCTTAATTTTGGTAAGACTCCAGCGAACCACTCCTCAAAACAAACTGCATTCATCTCATCATGGTAATCTTCACAATTTTTCTTTGCTTCAAAAATCATGAGCCCCTCTTCCAGGAAGCCTTCTTCACTACCTATATGGCTAATTATGAGACGTTTGCCTTTTCCAGATGGATTTTTTAATCCAGTGGTCAGTCCCTCCAAAAACGCTTGTCGAGATGATGTGACTTTCTTGTCCACCCAAGTTTTTTTAACAGTATGACCTTAAAATAAATATAGTACATGAACATTCAATATTACTATTAAATTTAATGTAAAATGTATATAAATTCATTTTGTGTATAAATGTTAGCCTACCTGCGTTAACCCAAGTTTCATCTTGATAATATATATGTCTCCCTTCTCGTCGAAACTGACATATAGATCGCAAGTAACGCTGGCGCCATGTTATTATATCATTTCGATCAATAAGTGTGCTCTTGCGTGACCGTGCAACAAATTTAAAATTAAGATGCTTCAAAATTTTTCTGAGGGTGTCTTTGGAAATCTTGGGCAGTTCTGAATCATCGTTCATCACTTGTAAAATCTAAAATAGTAAATTTTATAATAGCTTGGAATCATTACTTATATATAAAAGATGTAGGTATAAAATAATACTGTCTGACTGATTGACTAACCTTTGCAATGGTTGGAGGTTCATTTCGGTAAAAGAACTGATGAATAATTCTTCGTATTGCAGAGAATGTAAATTCATCAATTTTATCTTTGAAACTTCGCTTTAGTCCAGTTTTTTAGGAGGAGTTGGCGGCGCACCTTTATTTACTTCCTTCAAAACGTTACAAACAGAGCGTGATGTTATTCCCAATATGTCAGCAACTTTGCTCATACATTCATTTTCTTCCACAACTTCAAAGGCCTCCAATTGCGCAGAAATTTCATTTTTCACGTATTTGTAGGCGTTGCGGATCATTACTTTTTCAGTAACAGTGAAAGCTTTTCGTGGACGTTTTTTTCTTGGGGACAAGAAAACATCCACGTCTTTTTGTGATGTACTTGGCTGAGGATCCATTTTGATGAAAAACCAAAACAAATAGATTCACTCAAAGTTCACAAAAAACTATAAACGTAACAACAAACACAACGTAACAACACTTTAACAAAAACCCAACAAAATAACAAAATATCGATTCGCAATGAAATAAGATATTCGTGCAGTCAGACTGGAAGAATGAAGCCGAATGACACGATAAAAAAATGGCGATAGCTGCACGAGCGCGCACGGGTTGCCAATACTGAAAACTATCTAGGCTCTTTTATTATAAGTTTTGTTTTTAATATAAAAACAAAAATATTAACTTTTTATAAAATAGAGCAGCGATTACTAATTAATAAATAATTATTATGAATAATTATGTATTTATTTAAATAAAAATCAATAATTTAGTCTTTAATTGGCACACTGATGGCACACACACTGATTGTTTATCGATTTTTGTGTTCATCACTACACTATTATATGTGGTATCATTATTTCACAAAATGACAGTAGCTAATGTCAAATCTGGAATCGAATTAAAATTCCGAGTATAGATACGACAGTGACAATCTCTTTCTACATCTTGTTGTGACATGTTTATCCCCAGGAGTTCTTAAACCAGCATGTAATTATTACCTTAATGATGAACCATCAGTATGGTTGAAAGAGGGCCACATATAAAGCATTTAAAGCCCGATTTACACGATGCAAGATTCTAGTCTGTGGCATACAATAAAATTGAAGCAACAAATGACTTCGTCTTCGTCTACTATCGCAAAAACACCGTCTAAACACTGTTTAGACAGTGCAACTTTTATAGTTGTTTCAACTTATGACATGCCACAGCTTGAACAGTTCGCGAGCTCAAAGCGGCCTTACCGCCTGGCCCAGTACAACATACGAGCACCGAATCGAATAAATAGTAGCAGTTTTATGCTCCTCTAGATTTTTTTTTTGTTCAGTAATGAAGCAATTAATTGTAATATTCTTTTACCTATTATTATAGTATGGCGGCGGCTCAAATGTGGGCGGTGTTGGAGGAGTGGGTGGAGTCGGAGGAGTGGGTGGTGTGTCAGGGCAAGGCAAGGTGTCCACATACACACAGCAGCAGCCCTACGACGCGCAGGACTCATACAAACCCGGTCAGTACTACTCGTAACGCTATAAAGAAGAAAGAAAGAAATATGTTTTGTTGTCACAGAAACAAGCGCATATAAAAAACCTCTGCCTACCTCTTTTGTAAAGATCTGACCTGGAAAACAGGTGAAGTCAGCTATCATTCCGCCAGCACGCGTAGCATGACCACCATAGAAACGGGTTTTGTCAACAGAAGAATAGACAACATGACACAGCGCCATGCTTAGGGTGCTTATAAAGAAACGGGTTTCCGGTACAGGCGAGCTTGTGCGGGTCGGTACCGATAGGTGCAGACTCGGTCCAGGTAGTCGGTACCGACAAGTTTAAACCTGTTTCTTTATTTATAAGTGAGCGCATAAGATAACTTGGGAATATTATACCTGCACCGATCGGTACTGACCCGCATAGACTAGCCTGTACTGGAAACCTGTTTCTTTATGTAAGCACCCTTAGACGTTAGAAATCTTTCTACAATCTGTCATTTTGTCTATTCTGCTGTCGACAAAACCCGTTCCTATGGTCATCATGCTACGCATGCTGATGCTAGGGATTGACACAATTGATAGCTTGCTTCACCTAAGTGCCAATTTTACAGAATTAGATAAGCATTTATTTGCACAAAAATAGACCGGCTGTATTCAAGGCAGAGGTGTATAGTGCACCAACATTTCACCAGTTATGTTTAAGTCTCATTAGCTGGTGAGATTAGCAGCCATTCACGCGGTGCTGTACTGTACTATTATGATAGTAAAATGTTGGAGTCACACGTCAGTATCCCATTGTTCGGGGTCATAAATTACGTCCACGTTAAGAGGCGGGACACTATGGATGGCTCATGTTTCATAACAAATGCTATATAAAAATGAAGTGCGAACCCAGCATTATATAATAAAATACCGAACAGTTCAACGCCTTGTGAACGTAAGCTTATCGGGCACACATCGAGACCCCAGACTGTTGCTAAGGAAGTGCAGATGTGAAGACTTGTGTTTTGTAGAAATTTATGTTTTACTATTTTATTTTGTGGGCGTCATGTCGACGCTAATAAATGTATTTTCTTTTTTCTATGCTTTTTTGAATTCCTAATGGAAAAACCCAAGAACCTTTTGCCTGAGCTGGGGATCGAACCCAGGACCCTGTACTTAGCAGTCGTGCAAACAATCAAATCTAGGGGGCTAGCCAATCGGATATTTCTAAAGGTCGGGTCAGACCAAACGAGAAAATGCACATTCTATCCAACTCTACCAAATTCTTTTTGTGTAAAAACAGGTACAGAGTATTCTTTCGTTGGTGTACCCTCACTAACGTGTCAAGAATATCAAGAAAAGAATGCTCTTGCTCTTATTCTGGTACTATGTTCGTTTGGTCTCAACTCCTCACTGCCATTCAACGTCGCAATGCTGCCAGCCTTTTGGGTACTTTTCCTACTGATAGCGATGCGGGCGAATTTTTTGATGCCCTATGAGCTCTTCCCCCTTTTTTCATACATGTAGGTACATTATTATTTCTATTACTTTAAGATTTATATTTGTATAGTTATTAGAAATTAAAAATTTCCTACGTGTTTTGCAATCTACAGGTCCGTGTCAGGTTGTATGTTGATAAAAATATGATTCGCGACTGTAACAAATATGTATGTATTTAGATAATTATAATCATCAGATTCATCAATACAACTCTATAAGTTATTGACCTCAAGCATCATGCTTTCATGAAATTCTCATTCAATAGGATATTTTGAACTTACAGAGTTGGATTGATGATTATATTTCTGTCAATACATAATTGTTACGGTCGCAAATCATATTTTGATCAACATAAAAACTGATACTGCCCTGCAAATAGCAAAAAAAATGTAAGAAAATTTGAATTTCGCGCTACCCTGGGGCTTTCGCCTTAATGAGTTGAAGCAATAAATCATGGTATGTCATGTAGGTGGACCGTACACGGGTAACGCGAGCAAGTCGGGCGGAGCCGCCACGGCAGATCTCACTAACGCGATGTACGCCAAAACGCACGTCGCTCTCAACAAGGTTAATGTGAGTATACTCAAACAATACTATACATACTGTACTCATGTAAACGTGGCGGACGCGAGCGACGGTCATTAATTATAGAGCTACATGTCCAAACTATAGTCTGTTCCAAAAGTATCCGATGAAAGTGTCGACAAACAAACCCTGTTTAGGTTAAATTCTTACATGATCACTAACTGAAGGGAATTAGTAACACATTCATCTTTATTTAGAAGGTTTTAACTTTATATCTCATCATTTTTTCCAGTAAAAATTGTGGGAATATTTATAAAATTAAACGCAAAGATAATATTGCATTAAATTAGCCTCGATTGTCAAATGAAAAACATCTTTATGGTGATTTAAAATTAGAATTTCGGATTTAAGCATTACAATAATCAAACCAAAGTGCTCAAGTTGGAAGTGACCCTACAAATTGGTATCCACAGGGACGTTGTATGATCCATATGTTTACATTTGCATCAGATAATGTTGGAACAGACCATATATGAGACACGGGCGTTGCGTTGCGTTGCGTCGTCGCACCGCTATGATTTCGAGCACAGAGTAAATCTTACTTCGTGATTTCGACGCACTGATTGTAACACTTGCAATGCGATGTTGCAACCCAACGCCAATGGCTGCGGCAGTCAGCAGCCAGCAGCCTACTGTGCTCAGTGCCGTACCTTCGAAACCGTCCGTCCGTTACTGACTTGATAGACGAAAGAATTTGGAAACTTGCGAAGATTTTTGAAACTTGACTGTACGTAAACGGTCGCGCCCGTGACTTGTACAGTTAGCTACAAATGTGGTGTACCACTCGTAAGATTGAACTTTGTATGCACGTCATTTAACCAGTCTTTTTTTCTTTGCTTTCTTGATGATGTATTTTGTATCGACTACATTGTTTGTGTTTTTAAGTTTAAATTTACATGACGGCAAGACAAACATACGGACTACAAAGCGGTATTTTCACTTGATAGGAGAAAAGTTGTCAAAACTGGTAGACCACTTTTATGGCCGCCGCCCGTATGTGAACCTGCATGTAAAAACATAAAACTTACTGTGTATGTAAAACTTCATGGGTGCTCTAAACTTGGTATCGAGAAATAGGTTCACGCAGGGATATCGGCCTATACAGGTACACGCAGGCCAACGATACGAGATAAATACATTTGCAACTTATCCAAATATCTTTCTGTTCAGAGCGGTCATGAAGTTTTGCGTAGATATCGTGTGGTGCGACGAGATGCGTACAATGTCTTTGTAGGTTGTCGTCTGAATAAAAAATACATATTTTATCTATTTTTGGGTTGTAGTTGGAATTTTTGACCAAGTGCAATGTTTTTCCTTTATCCGATTAGAAGAAGCATGATGTTTGGCTCGGTGACAGGGTGTAGCTTTGTATGTGTGTGAGAGTGTAGCTAAGCTAGTCGGCTGTCGCAGAGTTACGAGAAGGCGTCGTTCCACACTCCTCTGTCTGTACATGTGTGTGTGAGAGTGTAGCTAAGCTAGTCGGCTGTCGCAGAGTTACGAGAAGGCGTCGTTCCACACTCCTCTGTCTGTACATGTGTGTGTGAGAGTGTAGCTAAGCTAGTCGGCTGTCGCAGAGTTACGAGAAGGCGTCGTTCCACACTCCTCTGTCTGTACATGTGTGTGTGAGAGTGTAGCTAAGCTAGTCGGTTGTCGCAGAGTTACGAGAAGGCGTCGTTCCACACTCCTCTGTCTGTACATGTGTGTGTGAGAGTGTAGCTAAGCTAGTCGGCTGTCGCAGAGTTACGAGAAGGCGTCGTTCCACACTCCTCTGTCTGTACATGTGTGTGTGAGAGTGTAGCTAAGCTAGTCGGCTGTCGCAGAGTTACGAGAAGGCGTCGTTCCACACTCCTCTGTCTGTACATGTGTGTGTGAGAGTGTAGCTAAGCTAGTCGGTTGTCGCAGAGTTACGAGAAGGCGTCGTTCCACACTCCTCTGTCTGTACATGTGTGTGTGAGAGTGTAGCTAAGCTAGTCGGCTGTCGCAGAGTTACGAGAAGGCGTCGTTCCACACTCCTCTGTCTGTACATGTGTGTGTGAGAGTGTAGCTAAGCTAGTCGGCTGTCGCAGAGTTACGAGAAGGCGTCGTTCCACACTCCTCTGTCTGTACAGGTGTGTGTGAGAGTGTAGCTAAGCTAGTCGGTTGTCGCAGAGTTACGAGAAGGCGTCGTTCCACACTCCTCTGTCTGTACATGTGTGTGTGAGAGTGTAGCTAAGCTAGTCGGCTGTCGCAGAGTTACGAGAAGGCGTCGTTCCACACTCCTCTGTCTGTACATGTGAGTGTGAGAGTGTAGCTAAGCTAGTCGGCTGTCGCAGAGTTACGAGAAGGCGTCGTTCCACACTCCTCTGTCTGTACATGTGTGTGTGAGAGTGTAGCTAAGCTAGTCGGCTGTCGCAGAGTTACGAGAAGGCGTCGTTCCACACTCCTCTGTCTGTACATGTGTGTGTGAGAGTGTAGCTAAGCTAGTCGGTTGTCGCAGAGTTATGAGAAGGCGTCGTTCCACACTCCTCTGTCTGTACATGTGTGTGTGAGAGTGTAGCTAAGCTAGTCGGCTGTCGCAGAGTTACGAGAAGGCGTCGTTCCACACTCCTCTGTCTGTACATGTGTGTGTGAGAGTGTAGCTAAGCTAGTCGGCTGTCGCAGAGTTACGAGAAGGCGTCGTTCCACACTCCTCTGTCTGTACAAGTGTGTGTGAGAGTGTAGCTAAGCTAGTCGGCTGTCGCAGAGTTACGAGAAGGCGTCGTTCCACACTCCTCTGTCTGTACATGTGTGTGTGAGAGTGTAGCTAAGCTAGTCGGTTGTCGCAGAGTTACGAGAAGGCGTCGTTCCACACTCCTCTGTCTGTACATGTGTGTGTGAGAGTGTAGCTAAGCTAGTCGGCTGTCGCAGAGTTACGAGAAGGCGTCGTTCCACACTCCTCTGTCTGTACATGTGTGTGTGAGAGTGTAGCTAAGCTAGTCGGTTGTCGCAGAGTTACGAGAAGGCGTCGTTCCACACTCCTCTGTCTGTACAAGTGTGTGTGAGAGTGTAGCTAAGCTAGTCGGCTGTCGCAGAGTTACGAGAAGGCGTCGTTCCACACTCCTCTGTCTGTACATGTGTGTGTGAGAGTGTAGCTAAGCTAGTCGGCTGTCGCAGAGTTATGAGAAGGCGTCGTTCCACACTCCTCTGTCTGTACATGTGTGTGTGAGAGTGTAGCTAAGCTAGTCGGCTGTCGCAGAGTTACGAGAAGGCGTCGTTCCACACTCCTCTGTCTGTACATGTGTGTGTGAGAGTGTAGCTAAGCTAGTCGGTTGTCGCAGAGTTACGAGAAGGCGTCGTTCCACACTCCTCTGTCTGTACATGTGAGTGTGAGAGTGTAGCTAAGCTAGTCGGTTGTCGCAGAGTTACGAGAAGGCGTCGTTCCACACTCCTCTGTCTGTACATGTGAGTGTGAGAGTGTAGCTAAGCTAGTCGGTTGTCGCAGAGTTACGAGAAGGCGTCGTTCCACAGCGGCACGCCCCCTCCGTTCGGCGGTGCGTCGCACCTGTACATCCCCGCGCCGCCGCACCACCACCCGCACCACCACGCGCCTCAGCAGCATCAGGTAACTACCAACACACACGCACACACACACGCACGCACACACACACACACACACACCCTACATACACTACACACCCACAAACCGTTACCAACACACATGAACACCACGCGCGTAGTCGCTCGGGTGTCTATCTTCCTTAATCGTTGTACAACATACAAAAACATCCCAAAAAATACAAAAAAATAAGCTTTTATTTACAATATTCAAGAATTATTTGATAGAAACTCCTGATAGAAATCATAGATAATAGAAGTTATCGAAACATGCATAGATTGCGTTGCGAATTCCACCACACGAATGTAGCATGATCGACACGAGAGTTATATAGAATCATGCATCTTTGAGCATATAGTCTGAAGGCAGAGGAATCAATCATTTTGTCCTTTTAGATAGATATGGGCTATTATAAAATGAATGGTATTTTTGCGTAATAAGAGTTTTCAAAATTTGGGGATAAAAAGTGTGTTGAATGTTCCGCACTGTATTCAAAATTTTGTATTTCTTTATAGACAAAACATCGTTTCGTCTTTTACGTAAAGAAATGACTCGTGTAATGAGATGACCGAGGTGCCTGATCCCAAAGCATGTTTGTCATTCAAAATGGCGGCTTTATACATTTTATGTCAGTCGATTGTCGCGACAGTACAGTACAAAGCTTGCATTCGTCTCCCGCCTATATGCTCCAAGACTGTTTCACTATAAATGAGTTCTGGGACAGCTGATATTTAGCTTTCTTTGTTGTCTGTCTGTATGCTTGTCTTGCCAGTCGATTTTTAAACCGAAGTTGTATTTTGAAGTGTGAAAACTATCGTTGTTTCTTTGCGGAAAAGAGAGATGACACCATTAGAATTGTATAGCTCCGTCTTTCTCCAGCACTGAAAGATGATGGCTCTGACACGTCATAATATTGCTACAATTAGAATTTTTGCAGAAATGAATTTCAAACCAGTGTTGGACTCTATGGTATGTCACAAAAGTATCCGATGAAATTGTAAACAAACCCTGTTCATGTCAAACTCTTACGTAATCACTCGCTAAAGGGAATTGGTAACGGATTCATATGTATTTTGAAGGTTACAACTTTTTTTATTTCACTAACATTATTAAATTGTAATTGAAAAATCATCGACGAAAGTTGAGGTTTTAAAATCAACGACAATTGTCAAATGAAAAACATCATTGAGGTGATTTAAAATTAGAATTTTGGGTTTAAGTATAATTTGTCATCCGCAGGTATGTTTTCTGATCCGTTTGTTCACATTTTCATTAGATACTTTGGGACAGACTATAGTGAAAACAAATTTATAGCCTTTGAACAGTTTAGAATCATCCCAGAACGCATTGTGAAACAGAACAAGATATTTTTGTTTATGCATGCAATACATTCAGTTGATTACGTTTTTATTATATTTCTTAGAGTTTGCTTTCGTTTGTAGATGGATGTACGGGTGAACAGTAGTCATAATAGGCGGGTAAGTTAATATATACATACATATTTATTAACTCACTATATTATATGTATTCTATGCACCTATTACTGTGTTAACCTTTTCGATGTGACGTGTTATTTACTTTTATATTTAAACACTGTTTTTTTCCAAAAAAAAAACAACCGACCTCCAAAAATACACTACAAACTGAAAAATAACTTTAATTTCGGAAGTCGGTGTCTTTGGATCTGTATTTTAGGTTTTTGCCACCGACTTCCGAAATTGAAGTTATTTTTCACTTTGTAGTTTTTTTTTTTTTTGTAAATTTTATTTTTTTATTTTTCACTTTTTAGTGGGTCGGTTTTTAATTTATCTAAGTTGTAACTTATACTTGTCATTAGGCTATTGTAATAGCCTAATGACAACTGCTCATGACCTTTTACAGAACATTGCTTTTCCCGATGCAGGGACATTAATTGTTAAGGAGTTCTCCTGGTACTTCACCATCAGCTCCACTTCACCAAATGGTGCTTTCCGAGGGCAAATGCACAAGTTACTATAAAATATACCCAAAGCGCTATAGGTGTGCCTATAATATTTGCAGAGTTCCCTCGATTTCTCCAGGATCCCATCATCAGATCCTAACCTGATGACTATGGGGCCACCTGGAGAGTATACCCTTTCAAACAAAAAATAATTATTCAAATCGGTCCAGCCGTCTTCGAGTAATCGGGGAACACACTTAAAAAAAGAAAGATTCCGACGAACTGAGTGAGAACCTCCTTCTTTTTCGAAGTCGGTTAAAAATAATTTATACCTGTTTTTCCTAACGGAGACGAAGATAACAACCACGTCGGATGTGGCGTATCTCAACTACCCGGGTTACTCTCTTGAACACAAGTTTAAGAAGCAAGCTGGGGTCTGTGTGTACGTCCGCGATGACATTTGTTGTCGTCGTCTCCGTTGCTTTGAGAAATCGGGTTTTTCTGCCTTATGGCTACTTGTGGACACTGGCGTGGAGAAATCTCTCTACATCGGCGTCTACCGATCGCACAGCGGTGACCAGGAGACAACAGCGCTCTTTAATTTCCTCGTGGAGTCGACTGACGTAGCCCAGCAGCGGTACCCAACAGCGAAGCTCATCTTTCTGGAGGACTTCAACGCCCATCATAAAGAGTGGTTGTTCCCGTACCAGAAAACTGACCATGCCGGGTTAGAGGCGCGCAAGTTTGCTTTAACGCTAGATCTGACCCAGATGGTGAATGTGGCAACGCGGGTGCCGGATGTTGACGACCATACACCCAATTGCTTGGACCTTCTGCTGGCATCTGATCCGGACAGTCACTCAGTATCGGTTTCAGCCCCGCTGGGAACGTCTGACCACTGTCCGGTGAAATCCATATCGACCTGCTCTCCTCCAGATGATAGTCCTAGAAGCACGAGGCGAGTATGGCGATACAAGTCGGCAGACTGGAATGAGATGCGGCACTTTTTTGCGTCTTATCCTTGGCGGCAAGTGTGCTTCTCCTCGCGTGACCCCTCGTGCTGTGCTGAAGTGGTTGCGGACGTGATTCGGCAGGGGATGGAGTATTTTATTCCATTCTCCGACATCCCGCTCGGTCATAAATTTCAGCCTTGGTATAATGCAAAATGCGCTCACGCTGAGGCCCGGAAAGAGTCTGCTTACCAAGCCTGGGTCAAGGCCCGCGACCGCAAAGTTAGAGCGCGTAGGGTTCGCGCGAGGAAGAGAGCTTTTGATTCTGCCGCCAAGTTCTGCAAGCGGGTTTTACATGGCACGTTTTGCCCATGTCGGACGTATTGGGGCCAAGCTGGCTTCGCACCCTCCGGGTAGTAAACAGTTATGGTCTCTGTCTAAAGCGGCTGAAGCGAATTTCTGTCGACCCACTTTACCTCCAATGATGAAACCTGATGGGTCGCTGGCTCACTCTGCAGGTGAGAAAGCAAATCTATTTGCATCTCTCTTTGCAAGCAACTCACGTCTGGACGCTACACCGCTTGCTGAGTAGACCAGCGCGCTGGTCTACTCAGCAAGCTTCCTGCTTATGGCATCTCAGCTGATTTTTGTAGCTGGATATCAGACTTCCTTAGTGGACGGTCGATCAGAGTAGTCGTTGACGGCTGCTCTTCCGACCTTATGGCTATTGATGCCGGAGGTCCTCAGGGGTCTGTTCTCTCTGCAACTCTTTTCCTGCTGCACATCAATGACCTACTACTTCAACCTGGTATTGTTGGGTACGCAGATGACAGTACAGTTTCAGAGAGATACTTGTCCAGCGCAAAAACCAGTGGGGCCGAAGTTCGTTCCTTAAGAGAGGCCATGGTAGAGCGGACAGATTTGACCTTAAGTCTTGTCTCCCAGTGGGGTGATGATAGTCTGGTCTCTTTTAACGCCACCAAAACACAGGCGTGTCTTTTTACCGCTAAAAGGAGTCGTTTCGATCAAACTCCTACTTTTCGGGGTACATCTGTTCCTGTAACTGATCGGCTCGAGCTCCTAGGCATGGAGTTGACATCATGTCTCAACTTAGGAGAAAGCCCAAACTGCGGCTAAGAAACTGGGCATGCTAAATAGGGTGAAGCGATACTTTACGCCTGGACAGCTTTTAACTCTCTACAAAGCGCAAGTCCGATCCTGCATGGAGTATTGCAGCCACCTTTGGGATGGCTCAGCTAAATACCAACTTGCCGCGCTTGATTCGGTGGAACGCAGAGCTAAGAGGCTCATTGGCGACGTAAGCCTGGTGGATGCCAAGCTTCACAGCTTGGCTCATCGCCGCAAGGTTGCCTGCTTGTCGGTTTTCTACAGATTGTGCTCGAGAACTCCACGACCTCATTCCGCCTGCCCCCTTCTACCATCGGACATCTAGACGCACTGCAGGTTACCATCCCTACCTAGTTGCTATTCCACCAATTCGCACTAAGCGTTTCCAAATGTCTTTTGTGATGCGCACAGCAAAGGAGTGGAACTCTCTGCCTGCGTCTGTGTTTCCGAATGCATACAACCCCGATCTCTTCAAAGTGAGAGTGGACAGGCTTCTTCTGGGTAAGCTCGCTCCATCGTCGACTTTGTCTCTGTCATCTCTGACCTAGACTAGAGTCAAGAGCAAACCTATCTCAAATAAAAAAAAAATAGCCAGAGTGCATCTCATGACAATTCTAATAAGCACAAACACGGCTAGGATACATTGTTTTATTACGGAGTTCCGGTGCCTACCTTCCGCCTTCATCATGAGATCAGTTCGATGGTACCATTTTCATCAGCACTATTTATTTAAATTGGCTTCGTCATTGTCGCTTAACTATTTTAATCGAGATATCGCCACCCGTGAAATACTTATCATTGAGGAGTTCCTGTGGCCATCTGTGGTCTTCTCCATCAGTTCCACTTCACCAAATGATACTTTCTGAATGCAAATGCTTGACTTGTTGTTGAAAATATCAAAATCACTATGTGTTTGCCTTTAATATTTGAGGAGTTCCCTCAATTCCTCATGGATCCTGTCATCAGAATTGGACTTTGATCAAAATGGATCCAATCTGGAAGTATGTCCTTTCAAATAAAAATTAAAAAATTTCCAAATCGGTTTATAAATGACGCGACTACTGAGGTAACAAACATTAAAAAAAAAACATACAACCGAATTGCTAACCTCCTACATGAATGTTATTGCGTAAGAAACGAAATTGTTTTGAGTTAATTATTGTTATTTTTAGCAACCTATACTGTCTCACACAGTATAGTTTGACACATTGGTTGGTATGACACATTGGTTGGTATGACACATTGGTTGGTATGACACATTGGTTGGTATGACACATTGGTTGGTATGACACATTGGTTGGTATGACACATTGGTTGGTATGACACATTGGTTGGTATGACACATTGGTTGGTATGACACATTGGTTGGTATGACACATTGGCCAGAAAAAGCAACACAACGAGATTCGTTGTTTTGTTTTTCCTGGCCAATGTGTCATAAACAATTTCCAAGTCGTCATTCTAGCTTCTACCTTCTCCTATTAACATAACTTCACATCTGTAGTCCCCGAAGGGTTAGGCAGAGATGCACCCACATTTCGCCAGTTATGTTTTAGTCTCACTCCAGTTAGTCTTGTTTCATCCTAACTATTACATTACTGCCGTGTATGAAGAAATGTGGGAGCGTTCTATTAATATTTGTTTTGTCATATAAAACAACGGACCATATCTATACTATAAAGCTGAAGAGTTTGTCTGTTTGTTTGGTTGAACGCGCTAATCTCAGGAACTACTGGTTCGAATTGAAAAATTCTTTTAGTGTTGGGTAGCCCATTTATCGAGGAAGGCTATTAAAGGCTATATAACATTACGCTATGATTAATAGGAACGGAGCAGCAATGAAAAATGTTGCAAAAACGGGGATAAATGTATTCCTTTTGAGAGCTTCCGTTGCGTGCGCTGTGTAAACGGTTAAAGTTACGCAAAAATCATGTAGGACGGGATTGTTCCTCTTAAAATGTTCTAAAAAAAAGTCCGCGATAGCATGTCTATCTTTTAAGGTTGGCTCCCTATAACATTTTTAATGGTAATCAAATTTGTTATAAAATAATGCATTACTTGCGAAGGTTTTTTCATAAACGTGGTATTTCCTTATCCAAATAAATAGTTTCATAATCAAGGTTGATTAAGTACATATAAATTCCTTTTTGAATTATCCGAATCGGACCTTTCGTCTAAAATGACGACGGGTATAAAAACAGGGTGTGTAACATTACGCTAGAACCCTTGGAAGCTCGCAAAAGGAATAAATTTTACCCGTTTTTGCAACATTTTTCATTGATGCTCCGCTCCTGTTGGTCGTAGCGTAATGTTATACAGCCTATAGCCTTCCTCGCTAAATGAGCTATCCAACACTAAAAAAAATTCAATTCGAACCAGCAGTTCCTGAGATTAGCGCGTTCAACCAAACAAACAAACCCTTCAGCTTAATAATATTAGTATAGATTGACTGTTTGAACGCGCTAATCTCTAGTCACTACCAGTCGGATTTGAAAAATTATTTTTGCATTATAAAGCCCAATTTTTGAGGAAGGCTATAGGGTATGTAGCATTACGCTAGGACCCTTAGAAGCCGAGAACAAAAAAAAGAAGAACGAGCGCTAAGCGAAAACGAAGTAACAGCGCGGGCAGGCGATGCGATGCGACGGGTTGGGTCCGGGGGAACAAGAAATTTCACGCGGATGAAGTCGCGGGCGGAACCCATTGTTTATAAAATTGACACACTGCGTCCATTTGCCGTGTTACATCTAGAAATTTCATACAACTGTCAAAGAATGACACTTGTAATTTTGAACACACGGTCAAAATAAGTTGGTAGTAAATTTGATCTATACAAATAAATAAAATTGTGTCTGTTTGTAATGTCAAAATAACAACTTTTTACTAAATGCATAAAAATTTTTACTAAATGTATATATGGTACTGTAATGATCTGCCGGGGTAGCAGCAGACCGAGGAGATCACTACGTGTTATGTAGTGTAAGATATGTACAACTAGGATAAATTAGGCACCGGAACACTATGATATTATTTTATTGGCTTATTACAATCTGTCGTCAATGTTTTAACGTAATACTAGCACTGACTATATACAAAACCATTTTCAAACTATTCTATTTAAATGAAACCAGTGTTTGTCTTATCAGCCAGTCAAATAATTCGCGAAGGTTTCATGCTGAAGGCAGGCCCGATTAAAGCCTCTACAGTAGTTATAACAAAGACGCAATTTTTAATTTTTTTTTTGTCTATCTGTTTGTTCCGGCTAATCTCCGAAACGGCTGGACTGATTTTGACGGGACTTTCACAGGCAGATGTTACGGCGGCTACCTTAGGCTACTTTTATTTTAGAAAAATAATTAGGGTTCCGTGCGAAAAAATTAAAACCCATAAAATTATGAACACAAAGTCGGATTTGAAAAATTCATTTTTTTGCCCAATTCTCGAGGACGCACAGTATTTTATTTTATCTCAAAATGACCACCTCTCTGATTATTAGTGAATCAGATAGAGCTTTTTATTCTAATTGCGAGAGTAAAACTCCCACGAATCCATCTTAACTAGTTTAGGAGATATCCGGGGGTAAAACTTTTTACCCATATTTTGAAAAAATAATTAAAAAAATTATTTCATCTAAACTTTTACAGTTGCTTTATTTTTTTAGCTACATTTTAAAAGGTCTTGTTTTCATCTATTTTACGAGTCCTTTATGGCTGCTCTAGACCTCATAGGAACCGAGAAATCAGCGATTTTGTGATTTTCGTTTTTATTTTTTTTGCCCATGTTCCTCAGTATTAGAATCTGCAATTTACTTTAAAAAAGAGGTAATAAGGTAGACTACCAACACAAAAAAAAACAACAATTAATTCCGTGGAATCTCGGAAATACAAAAATTTACCCGAACTTACCCGAACCCGGGGTAATTACCCGCAAATTTTTTTAAGACGTATTTTTTATATTTTTTACTTTATAAATATAGTAGAATTCTTTTGGCTTGTGTTTTGAAAATAATTGTGCTTAAACATCATCTGCGTTAAATAAACTATCTTCGTTGTAAAGAAGTGTTGTAAACTCATTTTCTTCACTCTCGGTACATGCAGTTTCTTCTTCGACATCACTGTTATCTTCATTTAAACATTCAGAACTGTCCGGTTGTAACATTTCTATAACAGCTTCTGGCAGTGGCATTCTCCTTCGGTTACTTAGGCGTTGTTTTAGCCGTATCGCTGATATGACAGGGTCGGATGACTCAAGCGCCCTGTGGAATAAGTCCATCATAGTATGAACCCTAGAATCTTTCCGGCTGTGATGTTCCCTATCCTGACGCCAAAATTTATTCCTCGACTCTCCAGCCTGTTCAGAGAGTAGTCCTATGGGTAGCGCTGAATTCTCTATAATTTTTTCTCCGTGAATTAAGATTTTATGTATAGTAGTAGTCATAGGGTGCCAGTTGTATTTCTCTACATACTTATAAGCCACATTTTTACAAAATGTACCGAATTTTTTTGCGTCTATTGGTAATCCCGAATTGATGGCTATTAAAATTACATTTAGGTCATCGTCGAGCCATTTTTCAATGTCAAGTATATTAGCAGACGTTTGGCGGCTTTGTTCACTTTTGAATACTCGCCGAGCCGTATTGCCGTCATTTGAGGTGCCTGAATTAGGTTTAACAACGTCTACCAATAGACTCATACTTTCCTTAATTTGGTTTTGGATTTCTTTTTTTCTTTCTGCAGTAATTTGTCCCAGATCAGAATTTTTCTTTACTCGCCACTGTCTGACTCTTGGGTCATTTTTATATCCCAAGTGCAGCAAGAATTCCAGGCATCTTATATACGCATGTAAAGGACTCATGCCGTTTTTCAGTGCCGCTTCCTCTGTAATTGATATTGAAAAAGCAAGGTCTAGGTTATTGAAATTCGTGGAGGTCAGTTTGCAAATAGCACATCTTAATTGGGAAGACGTGTTGTTTATTATATTAAAAACTTTTCCATCAATTAAGCTCAGCGTTAAATTACAGTTTATGAAGACAATAAATCCTTTTGATGTAAGTGTTGTAATAGGAGTCAAAAGCCTTATTTGTTCCTCTATATATTCTTTGTCAGACAGTATTCTTTCTTGCGTCTCTTTTCTATATTGGATGTGAAGAGGCCTACAAGAACGAAATGACTGTGGGGCTGGATTTAACCATATTAAACTGTTTTTGCCTCCGCATTCTTGAATTTTCAATGGTACCAAAGTTGTAGCAATTATTGACTTTTCGTCAAAATCGGGGTCACCAGAATGTTCTCTAAATTCCTGTCTGTATACAGATTATCAGTACAGATTATTAGTACTTCCATCAAATCCCCAAGAAACATAAAAAGTACAAGCCAATTGGCTGATATTCTCTTTTTCCATGTAATGATTTACAGATTCATCATTTAAATCTAAGATACGCTGGAGTGTGTGGGCCAGTAAACCCTGCAGGGTAACAGAAGCTTCGATTTCTGAAACAGATATTTCTTCTGAAGGGTAGCATGATTGTCTGGCTTACGCTACTTGATGATAAGGTGGATATAGATTAAATCCTCTTTTCTTGGAGTCTTGCTGTAAAAATTTATAAGTTTCGACGCTTAATCTTCTGTCAATCATTATTCCAAGAGTTTCTTCTGGAGTATAAGGATGAGTTTCTTGATTTATCATAGTTAGTATTTTAGTTGGTTTGTCCGGAGTTTCAATACACTTATTAATAATTATCTCCAAATCACGTGCACTTTTTTTACTTAATTTTTCGTCTCCAACAGTAATTGTAGTAAACGTTTTTGTCAATTTTTCAGGTGGTTCATCTTCCAGTTTCGCTTTAAGTCTTTTTATGGCTCTTTGTTTTTGACGTGGATTAAGTTCCTCGAATCTTTTTTTGCTGCTATCTTCTGTATAGGGACTGAGAGTAGTAGTAAATGATGTATCTACATGTTGTTCCTCAAGGTCATTAGCACTCACTGTAGGTGTTATATGCTGTTCTTCCTCAATATGCAACGCACTCTGCGTAAAATTTTGAGGAAAAACATCAACACGTGAGCGAACTAAGTCTTGAGGAATATCATCTATAAATGATTTGTTCAACCAGTCTTTGTTCTTTTTCACGAAATGGGAATAGTTGCTTTTACAAGTCTTGAATTTTTTTTCTGCTTTACAAATAAATAATCCTATAGCCATAGCAAATTTTTCCTCTTGAGCATTGGAAAGCGGAGAATTCAAATGTTTTGCAAGAGTTAATGACATCAAACATACCCTCTCGGGTTTACTTAGATCCGTTGGCCTACCCAATCGTCCATTTATTTTTTTACTCTCTTCAATAAAAATATTAAAAGCCTGTAATCTGGTTAATGGAGGATCTGGGTCTCGGTGTACTCCTCGTGTATTTGCGGTCTCTTCCGGAGCATGTGAAGGACCGGCTACGGCGCAATCCGTAGCTTCACTTGCCACTCGCCGACCAACATGAGGGTTGGCGCCCTCATGCCCTCCTAGCATTAAGTCATCCGATCGGAGCTCGGAGTGACATCCCTCAGCACGGTGGGTCAAGCCGTGCTGAGGCAAAGTGGCACTATGAGTCTTTGACGGCTCCATAGTGCCTCACCCCCGTGTCCTCCAGAGTAATATGTATATACGGGGTTTCAGCGATTGCCTTTCGAGGGTGGACTCCTTCCCGCACCATATTACCTATCACTGGACCAAATTAGTTAGTTAACTAACTAAAAACACAAATAAAGGCAGTTCTCGTAAATGTAACCTATGTTAACCTATCAAGTACCGTAATTAGAGACACAATAGAAAGACAATAGCAAGCGGTAACCGGTTACCGCTCGGGATTTAATGAATTAATTTTAAAAAATTGCGGGTAATTACCCCGGGTTCGGGTAAGTTCGGGTAAATTTTAGTATTTCCGAGATTCCACGGAATTAATTGTTGTTTTTTTTTGTGTTGGTAGTCTACCTTATTACCTCTTTTTTAAAGTAAATTGCAGATTCTAATACTGAGGAACATGGGCAAAAAAAAATAAAAACGAAAATCACAAAATTGCTGATTTCTCGGTTCCTACGAGGTCTAGAGCAGCCATAAAGGACTCGTAAAATAGATAAAAACAAGACCTTTTAAAATGTAGCTAAAAAAATAAAGCAACTGTAAAAGTTTAGATGAAATAATTTTTTTAATATTTTTTTAATTATTTTTTCAAAATATGGGTAAAATGTTTTACCCCCGGATATCTCCTAAACTAGTTAAGATGGATTCGTGGGAGTTTTACTCTTGCAATTAGAATAAAAAGCTCTATCTGATTCACTAATAATCAGGGAGGTGGTCATTTTGAGATAAAATAAAATACTGTGGGACGGTTAGAGGCTATTTAACATCACGCTACGAGCCTTCGGAGCTGAGCAAAAAGAAAAAAGTCAGAAAGAACACTAAGCGAAAACGAAGTAATAGCACGAGCGGGCGATTCAACGCGACGGGTCGGGGGATGAGGGAGTTTTATTAAAATGTGGCCGTTATTATAGCATATTTTGAATCTTACGACATCCACGCGAACGAAGTCGCGGGGCACAGCTAGTCTATTATAAAAATGAAATATTGTTCGTTAGTAAGCACATCACTTGAGAACTGCTGGACCGATTTGGCTAGTTTTAGGGTTCCGTACGTCCGAATGAAAAACAAAACGGATCTCTTATAGGATCACTCGTGTGTCTGTCTGTCCGTCTGTTACAGCTAATTTGCTCTTCGGTCGGAGATTCCTCTAATAGACTGATTAAGTTGAAATTTGGTATACATATAAATTTCTGTGACCTCAACACGGAAGTGTAACATAAATAAATGAATTTTGAAAAGGGGGGTCACTTGAGGGACAAATTAGAAAAAAAAAAAAAGTTGTGCAAATTATACCGTGTGACTTATCAAATGAAAGGGCGCTTCTTATTATGAGGGTCCCAAATATATTTTTTTAATAATTTTAAAACTAATAGTTTTAAAGTTATTTAGGAATCTCCGAAACTACTGATCCTAAAATTTAAAAAAAATATAGAAAATTGTTTTAAAAGTACTTATAGATTACAACAAATCCTATAAGAAGTCGGTATTATAATAACATGGTAAAACTCAATATTGTGCGTAGAAACTTACATTTGCAGTTTGAATGTGTGGGAACATGTTTTTCAACTACAATGTTAAGTTTGTTCTTGAGATAAATTCATTCCAACTACGTAACACTTCATTGTGCGTGGTCCGACACGCACTTGGCCGGTTTTTTGTTTTTAAAATGTTAGTAAGTCCGAATTAAGTATTGATGAAAAGGAAATTTTTAAAAGTTTCCCGGAAAATGTTCAAATTCTAAACGAATTGAACGTTTTTGCATGGGATTTTGTTGAAATTTGGAGAAGGCAACGTCTGTCGGGTCAGCTAATACAACAAAAAAGACAACTTTAAAAAAAAAATATAATCCATTTCATTTTGGCAACAATAATTAATGTCATTGAAAAAGTTAACTTGTATGTATTATATATCGCTGTATAATATATTTATATTATCTTATAAGTTTTAAACTATTTACTTACTACCCGCCTTACACATATTATTGCATGTATGTTCGCTTATATATTTGTCAATAATTTATTTACTGTGTAGCTTTAGATACATATTTATTTTGATTATGCTATATGTTTATAACGCAATCAATCTCTCAACGTTTTTCCATGCCATATTTCAACAGCAACTGATACCTAACTCTTTAATTATACATCTTGACATATTGAAATGGTCTCATGCGAAAAAAATATATTTTACTGAGTTCTGTTGTGGTGTGCGCCAAATGTTCAAGATTGACTGCTCCAAGCTAGCGTTATGCCATCCTATACATTGAACCCCTTACGTATAAACCGCAGAGTAAACTTATGCCACACAAACCTCGAAAAGTGTATGGTTACTCCGCGTTTATTAATAAGGGAATAAATAAATAAGTTCCAAGTAGATCTTCGAGCGTTTCAAATAATCTGCAAACAGCTGGATAATTTCTCAATATAAATTGAGAGTATCGAATAGCGAAGCGTAATTTCGTCTTCATTAAACATGTCAGGATGGCCGAGCGGTCTAAGGCGCTGCGTTCAGGTCGCAGTCCACTTCTGTGGGCGTGGGTTCGAATCCCACTTCTGACAAAATCTTTTTGTGCTTTTAAATATAATATTTTAAATTGTTTTCTTTTTTTTTGTATATTACCACAAATTTATATTATACGGAAACTATATAATTAATTAAATCTTAAATATTCATTGCTAAAATTTAATTTACTTACATTTTATTGTTGCTTCAGATAAGTAAATATTTGAGGTGGTGGTTAAATATATCCCCAATATTATGTAAATTTATTTATTATCAATTAAAAAAAAGTCATAACTAAATGACCAGAACTAAAAAAAACAACAACATATTGATATTGCTGTTGACATCTGGCAATCCCATAACCGTTCTGTATTATCTATGATGACGTCATTAACGTGTACTTACCTTATCTCAGGAGAGTGGAGCGGGTGGCGGTCGGGCGTCATCCAGCAAGCCGGCAGCGAGCAAGCCTAGTTACTCGCAGTCCTATTGGGCACCTAACTAGCCGATAAACTGGTAAGCATGGTACTTCTAATGGGAGCTAGTCCACTGTTAGACCTATACGTGAGGGATGAGGCAAGTACAGTCATGGAATGAACAGGTTAAGCCATTTTCAAATAATAGTACCCGGCCGTAAAATGTCACATCTACTTTTAGGAAAAGTTTGACTTTATAATGTGAAACCTGCTTATACTACTCGCGAAGTTGATCGAAGTTAAGCGAACTCGAGTGTAGAATGGCATTTCGGTTCGCTTCGCGCAATCTCGGCTCGCCTAGGGCGACTTCCGAATGTTGTCGGTTTTAGCGCTCGAGTCAAAGGACTCGAAGCGTCCTATAGTTATAACACGAAGCGTCTCACTACACTACTCTGCTCACTTCATTTGGCGTCGAGACGCGAAATACGCACGTAGTCATAGTACGCCAGAGTGCACATTGCAATGGCATTAACACCATTAGGAAAAAACTAAAATTTTATCAGTAAATTACCCTAGACTGATAAAATTATCGTTTTCGTCTAAGTTAATACTAGTGTTTAGGTCGCTTTCCCCCTAAGGGGAAATAATCTCAGAAGAATCTACCGATTAATTCGAAAGTTTTCACTCTGTATTATAGCTCTCATTCTAATTCTCTCGAATGTTCCGGGCGTACTAACAATTGTTTTGTATGCTTGCAGGCATGGCCGTTGTCGGTGTGCGGGGATGTCGTCAGTTGCGTGCGACGCGCGCACATCCACTCAGTTGTATTCGTAACCTGTGCCCTCTGATGTACCTAGCTCAAGAACACGCGACACAAACCGCATTATTATATAAATTCATAGTGTAAAGGCATCGCCGCCGTCACCACCCCCCCCCCCCTTTTTTTTTCAATTTTTTTGAACAATATGTCGTAGCTGAATGATGCAATATAATTATGTATTTTATTTGTTTACAAGCGTCGTGACGACGTCGATGCGAGCCTCATCTCATTCGTTAAGTCCGCTATCATAGGTTTCAATTGTTTAAAAAAAATTACCTCTAGTGCTATGTATAAAGTATGTATATGGTATGTAAGTATTTGGTGCGCTATGCGTGCCGAATTTTTTTATTTAGTTGACATACTTTTTGTAATTAACACTTATTATTAAAAATGATTAAAGAGATGTCATAGGACGATAATCGTAATTGTAACGAGTATAATAGTCGAGCTCTTTTATATGTGGAAGAATGCAGTTGTGATGATCTCGCGGGCATTTGAAAGTATGACGGATTACACATATTGGAACTTGATTGCAGACTTTTATTTAATTTAACCACGTCTTTACTACGGAAAAGCTTATGTTCTAAACGAGTTTCATAAATCTTTGATACGAATGAGTACCGAACATTCCCAACTAAACACTTTTTTGTAGTAAAACAGTACCCTCCTTACTAATAAACGTATTATATCAGGTGAATAGTTACACACCGATTTCGCTCTTTCAGTCGTCAGTAATTTGACTTTCGAAAGAAGACAAAGCGTTGTGTAAGTATACAGACGCTAGACAACGTTCATTAGTAAGGAGGTTAGTCTACAGTAATACTCGCTCGCCGATTGTTTCGGTAATTTGAATAGCATGGGGGTAAAACTGTTTTAATTTTGTATGATATTAGTATTTAAAGTCTAACAACATCCTGTAATGTAAATCTAGGAACATAATAAAATCTTGCAAAATTTTTATTGAAGAAACTCTTTAAATCCTAATTTTCCAATCCTTGCTTTTGATGGTCCTGTCTAGTGATCCAGCTGAATAAGTTTATAACAGACAGGAAAACTATTATCTGTTCTGTTCATAATCTAGGATAATTGACAAACCATCGCCAACTTACGCAACTATGTACTTTAGCTATATGTATTCTCAATTGATTTTTTGAGTGAACTTCTATATAAATAAAAATGAAATGCTGTTGTTGGTTAGCGCATCACTTCAGCAACGGCTGGACCGATTTGGCTATCGAAATAGGTTTTTTTAGAAAGGTTTCCCGGGGTTTATTCCCGGTCGTCCCCACTGGGCACGAGGGAAAAAAAGTTTCGTTCCTCCCCTGTGTGGTGACAATTGGAACTTTTTTTTTCACTCGTGCCCAGTGGAGACGACCGGGAATAAACTCTTTTTTCCACTCGTGCCCAGTGGGGACGACCGGGAATAAACCTTTCCCGGAAACTTTTTTATGGGGTTTTTGTATGAACTATTGAAATTCGTACAGGACATCGTCTGTCGGATCAGCTAGTTTGTAATAAAAAGTTCAATATATATTTTTTTTTTTTGTAGTTTTTGAACTTCCTAATTATCTCGGATTTTGAATTTATTCAAATAAAATCATCCATCTTCCCAATCCCAAGGCCTTAGTTGCCACTAGGGAATGCAATCTCGAGTCGAGATCGTGTGATTGACACTGGCTTGGCCACCATCAGGGATTTTAATTTTGACAACACAAATTTGTCGCCAAATATCAGAATTTGTCGGTCATTGGTTCAAAAGATACAAGGGTTTATAGGTGGCCGGTCTGGAGTCTCCCCAGCTTGGCCACATTTACATCTCAAAAACTAGGGCACCTAGCGAAGATCTGTTTTGTTCCCAATTTAATCGTTAATTAGTCGCAATGCGTCGCCAAGTCACAGATTTAATCGGGGTCCTAGTTTAGAAGATATAATGAGTTCAATTAGTAAGATATAGTCCAAGAGCTAGATCACGAAAATTTTCCAAGAAAAAATATTTCTAATAATGTGTAATATAACAACAAACAGATCTTCGCTAGGTGCCCTAGTTTTTGAGATACATATAAATGTGGCCAAGCTGGGGAGATGCTCTCCAGATCGGTCACCTATAAACCCTTATATCTTTTGAACCAGTGACCGACAGATTCTGATATTTAGCGACTGATTCCAACTAATTGGCGACAAAATATGGGAGAAAACAGATCTTCGCTAGATGCCCCAGTTTTTGAAATATAAATGTGGCCAAGCTGGGGAAACTTCAGATCGGCCACTTATAAACCCTTTTATCTTCTCAACCAGTGACCGACAAATTTCGACTAATTTTTTGTGTTATAAATATTAAAATCCCTGATGGTGGCCAAGCCAGTGTCAGTCACACGTCGAGATCGGCAACTCGGAGATCTTGTGTGATATGGTGTCTATATTGGTACTGGAGATCTCGCCCGGCGCGATCAGGCGAGATGAGAGATGGAGATTTCGCCTACTTTTTGAAATACTTGCGTTTAAAAAAAAATCTAGAAACTTAACGAAAACTACACCCATAAATCGTGTTATATTTTATATATAAAAAAAAAACTAGCGGATCTCGAAACAAAATATTCAAATATTATAATAATTATGCACATCTATTAATTAATTTTTTATTTTTATTTGAGACAAGTTTGCTCTTGATGACAGAGACAAAGTCGACGATGAAGCGAGCTTATCCAGAAGACGCCTGTTCACTCTCACTTTGAAGAGTTGGGTTTTATGCGTTCGTTATTAAAAATGGCAAAGGAAGTCCTATCAACAAACTGGAACACAGGAAAGTACTGACGCGGAATTTCAGCATAAATGTAACAAAAATACAAGTTGGGTTAAGTTATTTTATTGTTCTGTTTGCCCTAAGATATTATTATAACATACGCGATTGTTTCCAGGCACCGTCTCTCGAACGAAATGCAACGAGATTGTCTTCCCACGATATTGAATCTCGAAAATGGCTCGAGTTCGATAAAGATAAAATAAAACATGATCTGCCAAGACAAACATTTAATATAAGCAGTATACAGGAATGTAACATATAAACTAAGAGGCAAAATTGCCAAAATATTATGTTTCACTTAAAAAAAATCATAAGCTAGCTGTATTTAGACGGCACGCGCACTTGACTAGCTAAGAAAAGCTGATTAGTGCGTCACCAACTAGATAAGTTCATACAATTTATTCGCACTGTTTGTCAAAGTTTTACGTTTTAAATGCAATGTTAGAAATGAAAGATTGCACAGCACGTCCAGTCAACCACGGCTTTGTATTTAGTGTTTGTTAGTGCATAGAGGTGGTTGGCGCATCTAGGTGGTATTATTACAGGTTCTTGGCGGAATGTTCGTCCAGAATCCAGTAGAGGGCGCCACTGATGGGCTTCACGCGACGGGCTGGGACACTCTCGTCGTTATCTTTCAGGATACGCTGCAATTGTAAAAAATCACGTTTACTGTCTTGTTTATTTATTTATAACGGTTTACCAACAGCTTCTGTAAATAATAAATTATCTTAAGTACTTTAAGTATGTAACAATAGCCTCGGACAGTCGCCAACTAGGTTAACCATCATTCTCAGAAATATATGATTTCACATTAAAACTAGTGGTTCTAGAATAACGCGTTCGACATGGTAAGTAAAAGTGAATATTTACTCCAATATTTTGTCGAGTCTCATGTATTAGGAGTGAGCCTATTGACGTGGATCCATCCACCATTTTGCTTGGAGGAGGAAGCGAACTTTGGAGCTTAAGCCTCGAATACAGTAGGGGGACCAATGGAGCGACATGTTGCGGAACATGGCGCTCGACAACTACGTGGATATCGCGGAACATTTTGCAGGCTACACTAGTCAGTGTTTATAGAAATGTCACCCGAGGAGCTGGTGGCGATTAGTGCTGCGTATATATGTAGGTAATTATTTTAAAAAAGGAGGTGGTGGATGCGGAATTACTTACGAGAAAAAAGAATTAATATTTTAAGTAACTTAGTGAGAAATATGCGCGGCACTGACGCGCTACACGTGCGCTCGCTCTCGGAGCGGGAGCTAGCAACATGTTCACGTCACGTAAATGCGTCTCAAGATGTTGCGCGGCATGTTGCGGGACACCGGGTAACGTCGCAGCGTCACGTAATTTGAGCGTTGCGCGTCGTATTGGGGGACATTTTGATCCCCAGTGTATTCGCGGCTTTATACTCTGTAGTCGCGTTTGCGCACAAGTCCGAAAGTCTTAATATAAGGTAAGTCAAATGGTTGGCATTCGAAATATACGACCTGTTAGGCTAAAAAGTTATTATCATCATTCTCTTGATTTATTTGGGGTCGACGCAACTTTTCTTTTTCTTCCACACTTCTCTATTCGGCGTCATCTCGGTAGTCACCCGCTTTCTAGCCATATCATCTTACACACAGCCCATCCATCGTTTCTTTGGTCTTCCCCTACTTTTATAGCCCATCCACATTCATACTTGAAACATTTTCCTCATTCCTACGCATCACATGCCCACACCATGACAACTGATTTCCACGCAACTTTTCAATCACCGGTGCCACTTTCAGACTTCCTCTTATGTACTCATTTCTTATTCTATCCATTTGCACACCACACATCCATCTTAGCATTCTTATCTCAGCTGCATGCAATTGCCTCTCATTCATCCCTCTTGTGGCCCAACATTATAACATTAATAAGTTTAAAAGTATGAGAAATAATATAGCTATCACTTACTTGAATCATCTCAGCCTTGCTTGAACCACAGACAGCGAACATACAGTTCCTTGCTTTATTGATAACAGGGTATGTCAGTGTGATCCGCTCTGGTGGGAACTTGGGAGAGTCGGTGAGTGATGCCACGCTCAGAGTGGTCTCGTTCAGTAACGGATGCCCGGGGAACAGGGAGCATGTGTGACCGTCTGGGCCCATGCCCAAGAGAAGCAGGTCAAACACAAAGTCTTCAGTGCCGAATGCTTTGGTCAGCTGTTCTGTGTAGTCTTTTGCGGCTTCCGCGGCTATGGAGAGTATTGAAAGTCATTAGTAGGAGCCCTAAATAATCTTGCTTGTTGGGTTAGTTTGTTGCACCACTTCTTCCTAGCTACACTAGGAAGCGGTGAAGGGCGGGCGTTTTGGAGGACTGACTATTTCATGTTCAAAAAGTGCCAATTCTCAGCCTAATTTGAATAAATGATTTTTGATTTTAAATCCCCCTTGCCCCTTGCCAAACCACATGCATATTTACTCTGGAGAAAATACTGGATTTCACTTTACTCTGCATTTATTAATAAGGGTGGATAGAGTTTATTGTAGCAGTAGATTGAGTCAGAAACAAAAAATGTTATAGTTAGATAATATTTACCTATCAGCTTTCTACAGATAACGAGCGGCGCTCTACATGACGCTCTTTGAATGTTCAAAGTCAAAATATTATTATTATATCAATTTGTATTAACTGCTGAATGATTGAATATAATAACCTCATCACCACTCTAGCATAGTATAAAGAGAGGAAGTAGGCTATCTCCGACACAGTCTCAGGGTTGTCATTTTTAGTTAAATTTTAATTCAGTGCCAATAAATTGGCAAGGGTCGGGAAGTTGTATTTTTTACTTGTATTGTCTGGGTACCTAAACGATGATGAAACCTTTCACGATGAAAGAAAGAGCGACGGGCCAGCAGACGGGCGGCGCGGGGCGGTGATGAGCACGAGTAAACGGTAGGTGATTCGAACTTTGCTCTATTTATCTGATTCACAATTATTAGTCAATTACTTATATTTTAAGTACGATTTTATAACTGTAAGTAGGTACTTAGTTACTATACCTACAATAGGTACTGAGAAATCGGCATGACTAAACATAAACAAAGCAATAGTGGCAAATCAATTGACAGATCGAAAGTACCTAGTACATTCTAGTGGGAATGTAGGCCTACCTACTTCCTCTGTTTGATAGAAAACTAATACAACAAAAAAGTAAGTAGGTATCTCAGCATCAAGTAAAAATGATATGCTAGAAAAAGTGACTTCTTTCCTGTTCAATAGGTAATTTGAACAGAGACAATTCTGGAATCGATGAATTATTAAGACACCCAAACACAGCAATACGTTCTCCTGCGATTATCACACATTTTTCATTCATTTAGCGGTGCCGAAAAGCCGTGACGCGCGAACCTCGTGCGATGTTAGCCCCGACTGGCGCGCTGCGAAACGGGTCGAGATTTGTTTAAGTGTGCGTGCGGCGACGCATAGATACTTTGGCGCACACATACAAGCCGCGCGCGGTGCGTTTGTATGAAGATAACGTACTTCCTCTCTTTATACTATGACTCTAGTTACCCAATTACAAAGAGGTTTTTATTATTTATGGTAATAAGACTGGAGATAATTAATAAAAACATTTCAAAGGTATGGTATATCTTCATAGTGATAACATACCTGACACTCCCTGCTTGATCTTAATGAACTGTTTCTCTACGAGCTTGGTCTTTGTTATGAGTTCCCTCTTGTATGTGCCGAACGTTGAGTCCTCGCTGTTCTCAGGCACCACACGCTCGTCACAGAATGCCACCACCCATTTAGACCATTCTGTGTCAACTGTCTGCAGACTCTCGCAGAGGTTGTTCAACCAAGAACCTCCTGGAAACAAAAACATTTATTTCTAGTTTTATATAACTGATTTTGATAATTAATTAAGTATAAGAGTAGGGGAAGTCACCAAAGAAACGATGGATGGACTGTGTGAAAGATGATATGGCTAAAAAGGGGGGTGACTACAGAGATGATGACTAATAGAGAAGTATGGAAGAAAAAGACATGTTGCGCCAACCCCAAATAAATGGGGATAAGGAAAACCAGCTGTCTGTAACTGTGTGCAATAAAAACTGTTAGTAATTGTGTATCTGAATACTCACATTCGTGCTTGAACATTGATCTAGAATATAGGCCTTATTAACCAGTTGAATGCTGTAATTACAGAAACAAAAAGCCATTGTGTCTTGCATAGATCCACATTTCTGGCTGTCGAGGAGTTAATGAATGCAAAGGGGAAAGGTCATGTTGAAAAATTGTTGGCTACCTAGTCTTTGATCACAGAGCTTAGAAGGGCATAGTCTGGTTGGTTTGGCATTTTGTGACCTTTGGAAGCAAAGCTAGGTACACACAGTTAATACATTACATTGCTGACCCACAATCAAAAACTAGCCTGATATTGTGGGGGTGGTACATTCCTTTTAGGAAGCAGAACGGATGATTCATTATAGATATTGAGATAAAATTGTAATCTATCAGTGACACATAACCTACAAAAATGTGGTAGGTACCTATATTTAATATTTATGATTTATGACTAATAATACTTCTGCGGGTCTGCCAGTACTGCATGATGCTAACAGTCAAAAGTAATGAGTACGTCATGGTCGGCGCCGGTTGATTACATACAGAAACGCCCATGGATTGGCATGGATGAAATAAATAAGGTTTCTTTCATTGGAAAATTTCACCGAATAGTCAACACTATAAGTGACTGCCATTGCAGATCCAGAATCCAGATTCTGTAACAGCAGGAGGTAAATATACGGCCAGATCGTATATTTACCGCCTGGACGTCCGGTCTGTCTCTGGCCGGCTTTTAGTCGTCGAATTGGATGACATTATCACTTTTTTTTTCAATGTGCTTCTTACCTAAATCAAATAAGTTAAGACCGCCTCAAGACGACGCTCAGCCCGCTCTATACTGTAAATAAAATAACATGAAGATGACCTTCAAAAACTTACCCGAAAATCCAACGAAGAACTTTCCACGGTTCTCGATAGCATCATTCGCTATCTTCTCTATGTGTGAAGATAATTTAGTAATTAATTCTTCTTCCTTACACACTATTATTGAAGTCATTTTCAATTATTTGCTTTTTACAAGTTTCTAACAACTAGCCGCGAGGTTAGAATTTTTGAAATGTCATTCAGTCTACCAATTTTGTGAAGCTATAATTTGCCCTATGCTATATACACTTTAGTTTATGGTTATAAAGTTTCCATGACCACTATAACTTAGTATTTTGGAGTGGCGCTGATATCGCACGTAACTGTCATTTTCAGTACATTTCAATTTAGTTCTTAAATGTACCGTATGCCAAGATATCGTGGATGGTATGCATTATAGTCGATGAGGCGAAAGCGCCAGGGTAGCCCGCGAAATTCAAATTTTGTTACGTTTTTTGCAATTTGCAGGTCAGTATTAGGTTGTATATTCATTAAAGTATGATTCGCGACCGTAACAAATATGTATTTACAGAATTATAATCATTAAAGTCATCAATACAACTCTCTAAGACCAAATAATTCTATTGAATGACTATTTCATGAAATCTTAACATTTCAGGATTATACTAACTTAAGAAATTGTATTACTGATTCTAATATTATAATTCTGTAAATACATATACATTTGTTACGGTCACGTATCATACTTTAATCAACATGCACCTAGAAACTGAGCTGCAAATTATTGCAAAAATCGTAAGAAAATTTGAATTTCGCGGGCTACCTTAGCGCTTCCCCATAATCTATCTGCGTTCTAGATATGTACTCAGTGTTGCCAGCTTACTGCTTTCGGTACTAGATCCGGTGCATTTTCTCAGTGCAAATGCTAAATAGATTTTGGTGCCTAGCGCGCTAATGTATTTTCAATGCCTACTTAGAAAGAGTGTTCAGCCAAATTAACGTAGTAAGAGCGAAGCAACGAAATAGAATGAGCCTTCATGCACTTAATTCTTAATTGTATATTCGAACTAGCCTAAAAGCGACTAATAAAACTTGCTTCAGTCACGAAATTCCGAAGGAACACAATCATCAACACCAAGCCATAGTATAAAGAGAGGAAGTACGTTATCTTCATACAAACGCACCGCGCGCGGCTTGTATGTGTGCGCCAAAGTATCTATGCGTCGCCGCACGCACACTTAAACAAATCTCGGCCCGTTTCGCAGCGCGCCAGTCGGGGCTAACATCGTACGAAGTTCGCGCGTCACGGCTTTTCGGCACAGCTAAATGAATGAAAAATGTGTGATAATCGCAGGAGAACGTATTGCGGTGTATTTGGGTGTCTTAATAATTCATCGATTCCAGAATTGTCTGTTCAAATTACCTATTGAACAGGAAAGAAATCACTTTTTCTAGCATATCATTTTTACTTGATGATGAGATACCTACTTATTTTTTGTTGTATTAGTTTTCTATCAAACAGAGGAAGTAGGTAGGCCTACATTCCCACTAGAATGTACTAGGTACTTTTGATCTGTCAATTGATTTGCCGCTATTGCTTTGTTTATGTTTAGTCATGCCGATTTCTCAGTACCTATTGTAGGTATAGTAACTAAGTACCTACTTACAGTTATAAAATTGTACTTAAAATATAAGTAATTGACTAATTGTGAATCAGATAAATAGAGCAAAGTTCGAATCACCTACCGTTTACTCGTGCTCATCACCGCCCCGCGCCGCCCGTCTGCTGGCCCGTCGCTCTTTCTTTCATCGTGAAAGGTTTCATCATCGTTTAGGTACCCAGACAATACAAGTATATAAAATACAACTTCCCGACCCTTGCCAATTTATTGGCACTGAATTAAAATTTAACTAAAAGTGACAACCCTGAGACAGTAGGCAATTATATCGCGGATTGTGCCGGAGATAGCCTACTTCCTCTCTTTATACTACGACCAAGCCCATCCACTTCGCAATCTTCTGTAACATACAGACTGCTATGATGATTCCGACTCTGATTGTAATGAAGACTTTGACGTCATTTAATTATATTATTAGATTTCTAATTAGTTTTATGGTTTGATAAAAATTAGGTTTTGGTACATTTTTACACAAGCTGTTTTATTTTCAATGCTTTCCAAAGATTTAGTGCTTATTTTTAAAAATTAAATATAATCTAGTGCATTTTCTGGAAACCAACTGCTTTCCAGAAAATGCGCTATTATATTTTATATTAGCCTATTATATTTTAAGCGATGCAATAGATTTTACTGGTCCAAGAACTCGACTGCGATTACGTTCATAGATGTGCTTGTTGTTTTTAGGGTTTCGTACCACAAAATGAAAAATGGAACCCTTATAGGATCTCTTCGTTGTCCGTCTGTCAGTCTGTCAAGACCCTTTTACTCGGAACGCGTGGAGGTACCAAGTTGAAAATACCAAACACGTAGGTCTACGGTCCATTGGAGCACCGCCAACGCAATAACACAATACGGCCATTTATGCGACATATTTTGACACTCGCAAATATTGTAAATCACAACCTAAGTACTTCCCGTTGATCTAGATATTTTGATACTCGCAAATATTGTAAATCACAACCTAAGTACTTCCCGTTGATCTAGACTCATGAAATTTGACAAGAAGCAAGGTCTTACAGCACAAGTAAAAGAAAAAGTCAGAAAATCAATAATTTATAGTTTTATCATATAAAAAAAACTTTTTTTTGCGATTACAAACTTACATTTTGCAGTTGGAGAATTGACCGTGACGTATATCGATGTATGGGAGAACATGTTTTTTAACTACAATATTAAGTTTGTTTTTGGGATAAATCCATCCCAACTGCGGAACCCTTTATTACCGACCTTTAGGAAGTCGGTCGACAGGATTCGATAATAGTACTTTCCAGTGTTAATTGTGTAGTCTAGTGACGAGTAGCTGTACTATCTATACAACACTATAGATAGTGCAGCTATGATGGATATAAATGGCGGTGTTTTACCATCATGATAGTTTTCAAGTAATATTATTTACTACCTGTGCCCCACGACTTCGTTCGCGTGGAAGTCGTAATAAGATACATTGCCTATGGCATTAAGTCCGCCTCTGTACATTACTGTGCATGAAGTATTAAATAAATACACAATATAATAACAGCCATATTTTAATAACACTCCCTCGTCTCCCAACCCGCCGCGTTGTATCACCCACCCGCGCTATTACTTCGTTTTCGCTTAGCCTTTTTTTAAACTTTTTTTCGTTTTGCTCGGCTCCTAAGGGTCGTAGC
Organism: Fissipunctia ypsillon; assembly: GCA_947568875.1. NCBI lineage: Eukaryota > Metazoa > Arthropoda > Insecta > Lepidoptera > Noctuidae > Fissipunctia > Fissipunctia ypsillon. The sequence continues at coordinate 1,347,437 of OX387665.1, read as the reverse complement.
GTGATTTTAAATAAACTATAACCATCCTCGAGAATTGGGCTACTAAATGCAAAAAGAATTATTCAAATTCGACTGGTAGTTCTAGAGATTAGCGTTTTAATTTTTTGCGCGGAACCCTAATTCTTTTTCTAAAATAATAGTGGCCTTAGTTGCTCCCTGTAACATCAGCTATCTGCCAGTGAAAGTCCCGTCAAAATCGATCCAGCCGTTTCAGAGATTAGCCAGAACAAAGAGACAGACAAATAAAAATGTATTTTTTTTGTTATAAAAGTATATAATGTAGGTACAGTACTTCTTCTTAATTTTTATGCATATACGATGCATAAAAATTAAACCTTGTTATTTTGATATTAATAACAGACTCTTCAATTTGATTTATTTGTATAGATTTCGAGGCAGCGGTCTGTGGAGAGGCGGTTTCTATATTTTATGAGCTTTTAATAATGTTTAAATACTCTTATTTCATATTACATTCTTTACATACAAGGTCCTTCAACTTTATTCTTTACTTTTCAAAATAATGTGCTTAGCTACTATTTAAGTTCTTCTATTGCAAACAAGATGGCGCTGTAAGTCATTGAGTTTCTCGGTATAAAGTGAAAGTGAGACGAAACGCAATGAAAACGGGCACGGTGACCGCGACATACGGTTGTTGACCGTCAAAACGTGTCGGTGACGTAACCGGCATAATAGCGCTAAGGGCGGCCTCGTGCCTTCGCACAGGACTTGTTTTTCTTCGATTACAGGGCCACTTATTTTTGAATTTGTGATTTTTCGTTTTAACCACATACCTATTACAAGTTTGTTATCTTTGAAAGGGCAAATTAGAAGAATCTCATTATTATCAACATCCGCAATTAAGTAGGTACCTACGGTATCGAAAACGACAAGTATCTACGTCGAATCGCATTTTTAAAGAGATCTCAATAAGGAGGAGATAGGTGACGCAAATGCGGCCCGCGCCATCCTGCGTGCCGCGGGTACGCAACGCAGGTACCGTTGCGTCGCATGCGGGCCTAATGCATCTCGCGTGCGAGAGCAAATCCGTATGCCACTAAAAACGTTATTAATGTCCTTCTGGCCTTATGGCCCTTACCCTAATCCAGGTATTGCAATGTCATACCGTCTTGCAGTCTTCAAACAAGTGTATAAATGTCTAAGCTAGTCTGGCACTGGCAGTTATTGCTAATCAGTAAGTTCATGGATTGTGTTTTGTCTCAATATCTCGGTACCTCTGCAGAATCGTTGAGCTAAATGGTGCTGATCCATGAGTCATGTTCGTGAACGGGCGCCGTCAGTTCAGTTGGGACTGATCATCTCTTAGCTACCACGGCTTATTTTTCAATTATTTTATTTTTGAATTGTTTTCTTTTTGTTTCTGTTTGCTACTCTGGACGCTTTTAACGTGTACGTTTTTTTACATCGTTCTCACATTTAATAAAATTATAAATAAACCAATAAATAAAATTGAAGTGTCTGTGTGTAATGTCAAAATAACAACTTTTTACTAAATGCATAGGAAAGTATATACGGCACTTATAACAAAAAAGCAATTTTTGCCCGACTACGGCGAAGCCAAAAGGAAGGGTAATCATTTTGGCAGTCTATGTATGTGGGTGGGATGTGTGTGGGTGTACTATAGGTACACCTCTGCCTAATCCTTCGGGGAAACAAGGCGTGACGTTATGTTGTTATGTATGTATGTTTGTTCCACCGTAGCGCCTAAACTACTGAACCGATTTTAATGAATGAGGTGTCAATAGATTCATAATAATAACCCGGGTAAATGCTATATAAATTTTATATGACGGAATTTGAACCTAAGATTCTAACCTCGAAAAAATTAAACTGAGATAATCATCACGTGTTTGGTATCAAAAGAAAGGTCTTGGCGAGCACATTACTAATATGTGTATACAACGTGTTTCTGGATGTACGACATTAAATGAAAACGAGCACAGTACTAATGCATCGAAACATTTTAAAACACAAAGATTAGTAGTTAATGGAAAATTTTAAAATTGCAGTTTTCATACAAAATAAATAGCAGAATCAACTGCATAAAAAGTAAACACGCTTTATCTACGAAACGTCACTGACCAACGGTGCGGTGCGCGGCGCGGGGCGCGGCGGCGGCAATGTTTACCTATTATTACTGACTCAGATCTACATCATGTTGAAAAATAAGAAAATGAAAAATAATTTCCTGTGGCTAAAGTATTCATCGGATTTAATTGATTTTTTGTATACGGGTAAAGAATATGATTCTCTTGGCGTGGTTTAAAGGAATGTCAATCGTCCTGTTCCGCCTTGTATATCATATTGTATAACAACTTCGCTGCCAGCTCCGCAAATTAGCGGGGTGCGGGGTGAGCGCGGGGTGCCGGCCCCGCTAATATGCGGAGTAGCGCCGCTCGGTTTCTATGAATTAGTACGCGCCCGGCACTGCGCTTGGCAACACGTTTGTAGGCTGGCTCTGCGCTTGAATAATACAAAATACCGTTACAAGTTGCGGTTTTTTTAAATTAACTTTTATTTTCAAGTAATTAAGGTTCAAATATGGATGACGAAGCCGGGCCGTCCAGGCCAAAACGAAGCAAATTGCCACTAACTTATAACATTACGGACAGTGATATTGAAGATCAGCTCTTTGGAGATGATGGTAGTGATGATGAGTACCATTTTGAGGGCTTGGATGTCTCATCAGATGACGAAGAAGAAGCTGCTGACCGGCGGCATATTCAGCAAAATGCGGCTATGGATTTGGTACCGCTGTCGCAGCCTCCAAGCCCATCCGAAGAGTCGCAACCACCAGAAAGCACTGCAACATCTACAGTAGATTGGACCACAACATGTGAGTTGCAAAATATAGAATTCACTAAACAGAATGCGTTTTCCGGCAACCCTGGACAAACTCCAATAACATTTTTCAACTTCTTCTTCGAAGATGAATTTCTTGCTATGATTTGCGAAAAAACTAATGCTCAAGCTGCCAAGTTGTTAGGAAGTACTGTATTAGCAAATTCAAGAATAAATGCTTGGAAGGAGTTGAATATTCCTGAGCTGAGAATATTCTTGGGCTTATTATTCCACATGGGGTTCATTCAACTTCCCCGACTACAAGATTATTGGAAAACGAACCGATTATTTTCAATACCTATTTTTGGACAATATATGAGTAGAAACAGATATCTGCTTATAATGAGATGTCTCCACTTCAGCTCAGAGGCAGTGAATGACCCAGACCCATTGTACAAAATTCGCAGCGTCATTAATTATTTCAATCAAAAAATGGATAGCTGCTATTATCCTGCGAAAGAGTTGTCTTTGGACGAGAGTATGGTGCTATGGAGAGAGCGTCTTAAATTTAGACAGTACATCAAAAATAAAAGACATAAGTATGGAGTGAAACTGTACATGCTGACTGAACCTGATGGTCTCATTCTCAAATTTCGTGTTTATGTAGGGAGCCAAGACATTGAAGTGGCAGGAAAAGGGCACGCAGAAAAAGTTGTGATGCAATTGATGGAAAAGCATCTTCAGAACGGCCACTCATTATATATGGACAACTATTACAATAGCTTCCACTTGGCAAAGCGTCTTTTAGAAAATAGAACATACTGCACTGGAACCTTGCGAAAAGATTTGAAGGAAAATCCAAAGGAAGTGTACCAAAAAACACTGAAAAAAGGTGAAAATATATCACGTTTTCAAGAAAGTGTACACATCGGAAAGTGGAAAGACAAACGCCCAGTGATGTACATCACTACAGAATATGAAGACAGAAGGGTGCCAGTTGCCAATAAACGTGGCCAGATCAGTGAAAAGCCAGAAGCTATAGCAAAATACAATGAGTTTATGTCTGGAGTTGATAGACAAGACCAGTTGCTCGCATTTTATCCATGTGAAAGAAAAACACTTCGTTGGTATCTGAAGTTAGCGATCCATACCTTTCAACTTCTCTTTATAAACTCATACAAAATTTATAACAAATATTCTGGCAAACCGAAAATGACACTCTATGATTACCGTTTATCTGTGATAAATGAGCTGTTACCCGAAAACAATACTTCTGTGGTTGCTGGTTCAAGCAGAGCAAGAAATAGCAGAGAAGTGCTGCACAAAATCAGTAAAATTACTGAGAGAAATTCCAAAGGATTTCTTAAGCGTAAAATGTGCCGCATGTGCTCGAAAACACAAAAACGAAAAGACTCTATGTGGCATTGCGAAATGTGTAAAGACAAACCTGGTCTATGCTATGAATGTTTCGATGAATACCACTTGTCCATCTAAATTTAATTATGGTTATTTTATTTAGTTACCAAAGGAGGAGCTCGTGGCTAAGTAATAACAGCCGCACGGGTCGATCCATCAGGTTAAGCTACGCTTGCCGGGGTTGGTCCGTGGATGGGTGACCATCTTTACATACCGAGACTCCTCCGTGCCTCGGAAAGCACGTTAAGCCGTTGGTCCCGGCTGTCATTCGTGGATCTTTGACAGTCGTTACGGGTCGTCAGAAGCCCGAAAGTCTGACAACCAGTCTTACCAAGGGGTATCGTACTACCCAGTTACTGGGTTGTGGAGGTCAGATAGGCAGTCGCTCCATGTAAAATACTGGTATTCAGCTGCATCCGGTTAGACTGGAAGCCGACCCCAATATAGTTGGGAAAAGGCTAGGCAGATGATGATGATTTAGTTACCAAAGATTTGGTATTTGTAGTCATCAGTAGTCTGATTAGCTTGAGTTTTATTAGTAAAAATGTTTATTTAGACCGCGATGATACAGCGGGCTATTTGTGAGTTGATTTTACAAGTTCTAACAAAACATTATTTATAGAAGATTTTATTAATTAGGTATTTAGAAGTTTAATTTTTTTGTGTGTTGAGGAAGCTGATTATTTTAGGAGGTGTTTCTGTTAATTTTTACTTAGAATGCTGTAATTCAGCTATTTTTGTTGCAATCATATGTTACTTTGAGATTTATTTTTATTTTTTGTAAGACTATTCTGTGCAAGACTTTAGTAAATGTTACCAAAGGTATTATAATTAAGCAAACTATTATTATCTTGTGTTAAAATATCATAGATAATTTTAAATGTACCATAATACATAAAAGAAACTACTCCGCAAAATTGCGGACGTAGCACTGGGGTTGAAACTGTCAATCTGAGTGCCAGGTCCGCAAATTCGCGGATTTTTTTTATTTAGCTTTTTCTTACCATAAACTCCTAAAAATATTTAAATATTTCCAAAATAAAAATATTGAAACGTCCCACATGCATATTTTACAAAAAAAAAATACATTGGATTTTCTCATGACGTCCCTAAATTCCAGTTGGCAGCGAAGCTGTTAAGTCAAAATATAAAATTATGTTTAAAATGCGTAAACTTATATACTATCTATTTGGAGACCAGGCTGTTGTTCAAAAGGCATCTTTGAACCACATCACCTAACAAAGGGGAATCGTACCTCCCCGCTATGGTCTTCAGGATGGAGTTGGAGCTGTCCCGTACTCTGCAAAGCAAAGATATAGCAAAGATAATATAGCGGTATTATATTTATTATACAATAAATAAAAAGCATAATAAAGTATAACAAAATGCAGATGCAAGAAATTATTAGCACTTTGATTAATCCGTCGTTCGATAGATGGCGCTTATTGGTGCCACGGTCTATATCCTTTCTTATAAAGCAACGATGTATATAGATATTGCACGGCTCGTCTGTATGCCCGATCGGGAAACGGATAAGTATTAAATAAAAAAATAATTAAAAAAACTATAACCCGACTACGTAAAAAAAGGGGTCTAAAAAGGACGAAACAAGAAAATAATTCAAATAGAAATCCAGAAATGCATAGGTACAGAAATAGTCAAGGTAGAGCCGTGGTCGCGCTTACTGTATACTATACATACCATGTCTGTTTAATGCAGGTGTTCCTGGCACCCACATCATCATAGTAGGTATACGGTACGTGCGTGCGACCACGGCTCTCTCTACCTTGACCATTTTGTACCTATGCATTTCTAGATTTCTATTTGAATTGTTTTCTTGTTTCGTGCTTTTTAGACAATTTTTAGACCCCTTTTTTACGTAGTCGGGTTATAGTTTTTTTAACTTTTTTTTTTTTAATTGTTGTTGTTTATCTGTCTGTTTGTTCCGGCTAATCTCCGAAACGGCTGGACCGATATTGACGGAACTTTCACTGGCAGACAGCTGATGTTACAAGGAGTAACTTAAGGTACTTTTATTTAAAAACAATAATTAGGGATCCGCGCAAAAAAAGGAAAACCCGTGAAATTGTGAACAAACATTCGGATTTGAAAAATTATTTTTGCATTTGGTAGCTCAATTCTCGAGGATAGTTATAGGCTATTTAACATCACGCTACGACCCTTAGGAGCCGAGCAAAAAGAAACAAGTCAGAAAGAACACTAAGCGCAAACGAAGTAATAGCGCGGGAGGGCGAATCAACCCGGCGGGTCAGGGGACGAGGGAGTTTTATTAAAATGTGGCTGTTATTTTAGTATATTGTGTATCTTACGACTTCCACCCGAACGAAGTTGCGGGGCACTTATAAACTCAATAATATGCGACCGGCGATTTTTCTACACACATGTGTTAAGGCCTAAGTAGTTGCTACTGAAAAGGATTTACTTAATAATAATTGAAACAGTTTTTTTGTGTGAAAGATGATATGGCTAGAAAGGGGGTGACTACCGAGATGACGACTGATAGAGAAGTATGGAAGAAAAAATATGTTGCGCCGACCCCGAATAAATTGGGATAAGGACAGGAGAATGGAGGAATTGAAACACTTTTTAGAACAAGGTTTTTGTAATATAGTTGCTCTCCGAGGCACGGACTGCCAACTTCATAACTCCGGGAGGCTATTAAGAATTTCGTTATAGAAAGTTACAATGACGTATTTTAGCCTGACCCAGAATTTGAATCGGGACTCTCCAAGCACAGTAGACGCGCTTGCGACTACTAGACCATCGAGGCAGGAAAAATGAATGTAAAAATTTCCATGTGTGACTCATTAAACGCTTGCTATAAACTCATGTAATTAAGACCACCATAACATAACATCACGCCTTGTTTACCCGAAAGGTTAGGCAGAAGGTCACTTAAAGTACACACACATTTCGTCAGTTATGTTTAAGTCCCATGTAATAGGGGGCAAGCCTATCGCTATGAACCGGGCACAAATCCAGGCTCCGGGCTGCTACTGAGAAATTCCTGATGGAATAACCCAATAAAACTTTGCCCGACCTGGGAATCGGACTCAGGACCTCAAGTTCAGCGTAATTAAGATAATATTTGCTACAATATCTGGGCCTTAACTAATGAGTCAATGGTTCGCCTCTGCGCCGCCTCAAGCGCATGACCTCAGCCGTGTCAAGCTGTTCTCCTATAAACCTGGTACAGAACCATTACTTTAAGTTAATAATTAATTTTATAAAGCTGTACATTCCGTTTATTTTGTAGAGCTTCTTGCCGGTTCTTCTCCATAGGAGACGACCAATTTGAATCGTGCACCTAGCTTCTGACGTTTTATAAGTGCCCTTGTAAAATTAAAATATTTTGAATTTGAATTGGTTTCAAAATATATAAGGTGTAACTTAAATAACGCACAACCTCTTAAGGGGTCATTGTACTCATCATTATGAACAACTTTTATTACGGGACCAAATCTGAAATCGCGAAAAAAAAATCTGCTGTTCTCTACAGTTTGACGTTTTATGCGAACAAAATGTATGGAACAGCTGATTTTTTTGTCGCGATTTCAGGTTTGGTCCCGTAGTAAAAGTTGTTCATAACTATGAGTACAATGACCTCTTAAGAGGTTGTGCGTTATTTATGTTACATCTTGTATATTATGCCACTTCAGTAAAGTTTCAAGCTGAAGATGCGCCAGCCAAGCATGGTGTGTCCTGGTGGATCGCTTTACACAACACTGCCAGCTAATATTGTTAAGGATAAGTAGGTCCTCCATGTAATTTATATCTTAGCTATATCGACGACATATTCGGGAACTAAGCAGCCTTTTACCCGACTGCCCCAGAAGGAGGGTAATGTTTTTCGAGAGTAGGTGTACGTATGTCTTTTCTTTAGCACGCTCTATAGCTTAAACGGCTTGTTGGATTTTAATATATGAGGTGTCGTTAGATTCGTCTTAATTGTGAGAGTGACATAGCCTATTTAATATTTATATAATGCATCTGTAAATACAAAAAAAGGGAGGGGAAGTTTTTTTTTAAAATAAATTACAACAATATTTGTATCAAATAAAAGCTAGTAATGAGTCAATTCCAAATAGGTATACTTATATTAATAAAACTGAAAAGCTTGAAATAAAGCAAATTATTAAAAAAAAACCCGGCTGCAAAAACACATAACTGAAAAGAGAAAAACCAGCATTATAATCTATAGAATGTTGGTATCGCAGGTACAAACCAATAACCTCAAATATTCTGTAAGTTGTTTGTCCGCCGGCGACACCAACATTCTGTACTTAGATTATAATACTTGTTTTTCTTTTCGATCTCCAAAGGTTGTCTGTAAAAGATCGCTTTTAGCGATAAGACCGCCCATTGTGTCACCCTTTGTAACATTTCTACATTTATATCTTTAATTCGTATGGTGTACATAATAAAGAGTAATCTATTCTATTCTTAGTCGCATTTTAGCACATCCACGATAGAAGAAAGTCAAATATGAATCGCATATGTATGCGCACATGAAGACGTGTGACGTCCTCCAACCCGCACTGCGCCCGCGTGATGGCTAACGGCAGGCTCCCTCTCGCAGACCTCATAGATAAGAGTAACATCATGGAGTGACTAGTTTCTGCCTGCGACATTTTTTTTTTTTTACAAAAAACATCTTATTACACTCGGCTTCGGATCAGTAGTTCCGAAGATTACCAAATACAAACTCACAAATTTTACCTTTTTTTTGTGGATGGAATCATCAAATGACTTCTCCCGCTCTGGGCGGAGCGGGCGTGTCAGACTTTACTGACTAAAATCCACCCGTGTTCCTTCTGTTGCCTGTGCCGGGGCCACGGTAACTCTTTCGAACATCCCGCAACCCTGGCTGGACAAATTTTACCTTAATATATTATTATACTATAGAAGAAGTATAGGTTATGTTGTCTATGGATAGCAAGGATACTGAACAAGAAAAAAATGTTGGTAGGATCAAAAGGTCAGTTTTGACGGTATGTTGTGTACTCAGCTTTAAACACATATGTACAGGTTGCACTTGACACAGATAGCTTACACTTTCTGCACGATATTGATACATAATATATAATGTGTATGTGTAAATAACTCTAGTCCTTGCCCGCGGCTTCGACCTGGCCTTCAGGGATTTTAAGGTAACTTCAGATGTCAAACTGCTTTAAGGCCCGAGGGCTTAGCTCAAGACTTAACGTCTCGACTATATTCGCCGAGAGGTTAGGCAGATGTATCGTTCATCCACGTTTGTCAGTTATGTTGAAGTCTCATGTAATAAAGGGCGAGCCTATTGTCATTTATTTGCCGTTCAAGTTCAACCAACGAGCTACTACTGAGAAAGAACAATGCTCAAAAATGTATGGACACCATCCCCACCCTTGTAGCACTTTAAAACCTATGTTAAGCGAAGGGCCATAGTCATCTTATCATTTTATTGTATGACAGCGAAACAGAAATGTGCATCCGAAAACTGTTATATCGTCATGAAGAAACCGGAATCAGTCACAATAATAATTATGTTTCCGATCACGATGCTTTTCTTTTTTTAATTATTACTGTGGGATGGTTTTGTTCGGAGTTTTCAAACAATTCTTTGGAATTAAATGGTGACTCCCGCTCGGGAACAACTCACGGAGCAGAAAAAAGTTCAATGAAGAATTCTGCTGAATATTGGTTTTGTGAGGTAATTGACGTTTGTTTTAGGAGTTTTCAAATAAAATACCTTATTAATTACAAATAAAATCTTTATTCGGTGTTTTCAGTATCTATTACCATATTGTCCCAGGCACTGGCTGGCCCAACGAAATTCTCTAAACGCCTTCCAATCCCATAGTACCACACGATGCTGACGACATGCGCGCAGGCACCAACTGTCCTCATTCCCGTCAAACATGAGCAGTAATATGCCTGAATAGCGTTTATGCCCTGTGTGTTATTCAGTATTAAATACGTGTAATAGGTCGCATTTGACCTATGTCTTGATAAAATTCGACCCCTTAGAAGAGTTCAATCTTCCGTGTCTATACCGTATTGATTCATAATTGGGCTTGGAGTTGCACAAACCTCTATGTTATAGACGCCGCCACGTAAATGTTCGCTGACATAGGAAGCTGCCAGTTTTAGATGATATGTCCCCAAGCTAAACAAAATAATATCTTCGTTTGACAATTCAGGGAACGGCATATTTATGGACGCGTCAGTCAATGTCCTGAACGCAACCCGCTGCCTGTTAACATTTTCTGCAACAACGTAGTTGCCCAAGTCATTGTTGGTATGAAATCTGTGACTGATTCGTTCTACGAAGTCTGTGGCGTAGACACTATCATGAAAAGGCTCCCTGAAGGTGTTGAGAAGCGCTCCAGCAATCCGGAAGTCAGTGAAGAGGTGAGGAAGTGATTTATTGAATACGACGTTCCTGAACATTTTGAAGTCGCGTTTAAATCTCCCGTTTATCGCCTCAATGACCCAGCGGACAATTGTTATTAGACGCGATTTATTCGCTTGTTCATTCGTGAGCTGAGTTGCGCTTCTGTCTTTTGTAGGTAGCATGTGAGGCTCATAGCCACATTCTTCGATTGCAGGAATTGAGTCTCTGAAGCCTCTGTCTAATATAAAAGTATCATTCTCGTGGAGCAAGTAATGAATCGGAGAATATATGTTATTCATTATATCCTTCATAATCTGAGCGTCTGATGTCCAAGCAGAGTAGGGTCCTAGAATATCTATTATATACCCGTCTGGGCACACTAAAAGGAAAGGCTTCAATAAGTTTTTGAATTTGTGCAGGCTGTATGTTATTTTCTGGAACAGGAAATTCTTACTTTTCTGTATATAAATGTATGTTCCGTCGAATAATATGATGGCTTTTGAATCTCCATATAATGCTCTCGCAATAGACGTGCTGTGACTTAGTATTTCATCTCGGCCGATGTGGTCGTATCCTAGATGAAGTGCCACAAAGTCTCTCGTTAAGCACTCTCGGGCTGTATTCAGGTAACGTCCCACTGTTGTCCTGCTGACGTTTAAGTGGCATGCTATTCTGACATCTGGTTCAGCTGACCTTATTTTCATAAGATAGCATGCCAGCACAGTTTTTGGCTGTCTTGTGTGCTGATTTAAAGATGGTGTGTCATTTAAAACAATAGCAAACTGCTCGTGGGTTAGCCCTGTTCTAAAATATAGTTCTTCAGGAGAAATGTTGTCTATATTTTCAAAATCCAAGGCTTTTTTGTTATTATACGCATTTCTTAAGACGTCCATCATGTCTTTTAACTGGTCTGGTGAAAATGTCGTATCTGCAGAATCATATAATACGTTCCATTCATTTGTCCGCATATGATTTGTACAAACCCTTGCACTGGTAGGGACATATAAGCTGTGCTCGATCAGTGACTGTATTTTTAAGAATAATGGTATTCTATGCAGATCTTGATTTGCACATCCGTGAAACGCACAGTGACTAGACGTATTTGCTAACCTTTTGTAGGTTGGGACTGTAATTAACTGCTCGGCAACTGCTTGTTCATCGGCTTGCTCATCAGGTTGTTCCTCGTTTTGCCCACCTTCTTTTCTCATTTGGTGTCGATTTGCTGCCACCCAACAGCGGTAACACATGTACTGCAAGGCGTTATGGGCCGCCTGAAAGATAACATTATTACTGCAGTAAATAAAAAAATATATATCACAATAGCTTACTAATGAGAGCGCCCCACTCATATTTCTTAATATCGCTGTGATAGCTATCTATCATTTTTAATGGGCCAAGTGATAGCATTTAGAAATAAACTAAAATCGTCGTACACACTTAAGACATAAGTCATATTATTTAATACAAATACTGATTGATCAATGAAGCGAGTTACAATTCTATTTATTTCTTTAAAAATAGTTGTTTACTAACCTCTTGTACATTCATTCGCTCCAGTACGTACTCGGAGAATCCTGGATGGTTTTCCATGTATTCATGTGTTAGAATGCGTCGATTTCGATCTCGGAATACAGACCGTAAACACGTAACACATTGATGAATTCGTTGATGCCAAAACAATGAAATAAATCCAAACCACAGGCACACAAAATCCGTTATTAAGTCCGTAGTCGCTTAAACCAAACCAATTCAACTTAGTCCAACCGTTGGCACAAAATAAAATCCAGTAACAAGTCCAAAGTAGAAGGATAAAACTAACAATCAAAAGTGGGAGACAAATACGCGTACGCTCAAGGAAGTTCCGAAAGGTACTAAATAACAATTACAATAACCAATAAAACCAGCAGCGGCAGACAGGCAAGCGATAAGGGAACAAAGACATACTTCCCTTCTCCCCGCCCTTCCACCACCACACACTTAGAGCAGGTAGCTCTGCGTCGTGTGGCGCTGCGCGTGCGGCTCTTATTATAACCATTCTATACTGCTCACCACTGGCTTCTTTGGACTGTGAACGTGTTTTGAATTAAAAAACTTACCAAAATGTAATTATAATTGTAGTAGGTATGGTTACATCATGTCGAAAAAGTATAATAAACGGCAAATAATTGTTACAGATTCCGTTTTCTTCATGTCGATATAACTTTTTTCGGATGCACATTTCAGTTTCGCCGTCGTACAATAAAATGATAAGATGGTTATGGCCCTTCGATTAACATAGGTTTTAAAGTGCTACAAGGGTGGGGACGTTTTGAATATTGTTCTCTGATGGTAAATTCCAGCAATTATTTGCCTGACCTGGGGATCAAAAGCCAGGAGCTCAGGACCCCATGCCCCGCAATCCCATTTTGATAAAAATCCGACGTAATACAAAGTTGCAATTTGCAAAAAACTAAAGAATTTTACGGGTTACCTTGGCCGCATTATCCGCCTTGACTTAGCATAACAGTAGACACACATTTTCATCAGACTATATTAAATCTTCTTGAATCTTCGCCACCATATGTTTATCTCAGAGCACCTGTCCAAGGCTCCCCATTGGTCGAGACTTCGTGACAGTCTCCTCACGACTATGTCCGTTTCGGCTAAGTTCGACACATCGGCGCATCTGACCTTATCAGTTCCCTGTGAGGTCGACTTGTAAACGGATTAAGCTCTTTTTGGAGCAATTTGGAGTTGATTACTTTGAGAGGCATTAGTTACGCATAATACATACATTACTCACGTCTTCTTCCCATGGGGGTAGGCAGAAACTACAGAACGCCACCTGCTACGATCCTTACATACTTTTACGTTCATATACCAAAATTTTGTTTTAATTTGGTTCAAACTAGCTGCCAGTTCCCAAAGACCATGGCAAACCATTCGGCCCAAAGATATCCGTAAAAGGCTCTCGGACGTAAGTCTGCGACAGGGCGATACACCCAAGTGAAGTTGGACAGGAAGCGAAGCTAGATGATGGTGTAAGGTGTTGGCCGTAGCCAAGGACAGATCAAAAACACCAGAGACGTCCAAAAGCGCATGAGGCTGAGGATAGTCAAGGGAAACACCTGGACGAGAGACACACGGAACCGGGAAGTATAGCAAGAAGGAAGGGATCATGAGATTTAATACCTAATGTTGCCAATTATTTATGTGTCATGCCCATAGATAAGAAAGAAGTTAGAACTGTTTTTTAGATTTTCATGGTCATGCCTTGCGCAATCTCTTGTTGGTCCTACGCCTGATCTCTCTCCGGTCGTGACGGATTGCCGTCCCATCGGACTAAGAGAGTGAGAGACGAGAGTGCACCTGTGTCTGCGCACACACTTGTGCACTTTAATATCTCCCGCGCCGATGGCTATAGTCTCCGATGAGATGGCCCGCCATGGCCGAAATTCGGTCTGGAGGACTATTTTTCTATACCTCCTCCTCTATCCTAAATAAATAAATGATAGCCGGCGGTGCCAGCCTGCCATACGGTGGGCGCATGCGTGGCCCAGTTACGTAGAACTATACAATGCTGTTGTTAGTAAAGGGCTGCACACTGCACAGTATCTATACTATAACAGAGTAATTATTATCAAGTATTATCAACGTCCCTGAACAGGCCGTATCAGGGCGAATATTTAAAGCTCGGCCTATCTAGGTGGTCAGTAGCTACCGGCTCGCATGTCCATTTAATCGCAGATATCAATCTTCGCTGGTTATTTAGCAATATGTGTAGTGTACCGACTGCATATTAGTATGACAGTAGGAGCGGAAAAATCAGTCAGGTTGATTGACCCCTCGACCATGTGAGATTGAAAGCCAGAAAGGGAGAATTGAAAAAAAATATCGAAATCTATAAAGAGAAGAACATAATTATCTGCTGCTCCATACGTGTTCGACTAACTGCTGCCCGCGGCTGCCCGGTGGATCCTAATTATTTTTCGAAAATAAACGTAGCCTAAGTTGCTCCTTATATCATCAGCTATCTGCCAAGTTCTGAGTTGAGCTGTACGATTACTGACAGATGCGTGCACTGACTGGACAGGTCCACTCAATCTGTGTGGCTCTTTCCTCAAAAGACCATTTCAGACACCAATCTACATGGTATTCATATGATCTGACCAAGATTATGTCTGGACTTTAAAAGAGACTGACCTCTGAGTTGTTTTTTTTGTTATAAGTACCGTATATAATTTCATATGCATTTAGTAAAAAGCTGACTTTGACATTACAAACAGACTCAGTTTTATTTATTGGTAGGTAAGTATGTAAAGATATCTCGACAAAATGTAGGCAAGAGCTGGTTTTTTTTTTTCGCGATTTCAGGTTTCTCATAACAAAAAAAAAAAAAAGTTCTTCATAATTAACGATGAGTACAATGACCCCTTAAGATGTTTTCAGTTATTTCAATAGCACCTTGTTTATCCATGTAGTGACGTTTGAAAAATTAAGCTTGACAAATTGCATGGTTGGTTCACCAGGTGATTGGCTGTCCCCGCACTAGGAAATTTTGGTAGAAAGCCCTCCGTGGCCATAGAACGTATGATCCCAGATCGCCATCAAAAACCAAACGAACATGGCACACGCAACATTTCCCTGCTGTCGGTACGCCTAGCGCCTCACGAATGTGTGTCGATGTTTGGGCGCGGCGCGTTGCGTGCAGATCCGTGTGTACTGACCCTACCCTGGTACACGTGTCCGGACACTACTGCGTTGTAGCCCGTACTTGTGTGTGCGGTATGTTAGGCTCTACGCAGCAGGTCGAGAGGAAACAGTTAGGTACAGTATGCACTTTTGACCGACTTTCAAAATCGACGTTTTTAAAATAATATAAAATCTATATATATAAAAGGAGAAACTGACTGACTGACTGACTGACTGACTGACTGACATATCAACGCACAGCCGAAACTACTGGGACTAGGAACGTGAAATTTTACACACGGCTTCCTTTCATAACGTAGGGGAGCACTAAGAAGGGGTTTTTGGAAATTCGACCTTTAAGGGGGTGAAAAGAAGGGATTTCGTTTGTATGAAAAATCTTATTCCTTGAGTTAATAAACTTGAAAGTTGGCACGAATACTTATCTAAGTAAATTATGAACTTTTTAATTTTTTGTTTTTCTAAACTACCCCCAAGAGTAGGGTTGGGGGGTGTCAAAGTTTGTATGGAAGATTTTTAACGCGCAGTCCGATTAATTCGAAACTCAGTATTTATACTAAAAACCAAAAATAAAGAAAAACCTGTGTCAGGGTTTTTCGAAAATCTACCCCGGACGGGGTGAACAGGGGTAGTCAATTTTACAGGGGAGGATTTTACTGCGTGGCTTGATTAACCTGAAAATTGGTATAAACAATCTTTGAGTCAAGTTTTGGAAGTATCCTAAATTTTTTTTTAATTCCACCTCTGTGGGGGTGAAAAGAGGGGATACAGTTTATATGAAAAATCTTATTCATTTTGTTAATAAACTTGAAACTTGGCAGGAATATTTGCCTAAGTAAGCGATAAAGTTTCTCACTATTAGTTTTTCAAAAGTACCCCTCAAACGGGAGTTTAAGGGTGTTAAAGTTTGTATGGAAGAATTTTAACACGCAGTCCGATTAACTCGAAACTCAGTATTTATACTTAAGTTTAAAAATAAAGAATAACCTGTATCAAGGTTTTTCGAAAATCTAACCCAGACGGGGTGAAAAGGGGTTTTCAATTTTACAGGGGAAAATTTTACTGCGTAGCTTGATTAACTCGAAAATTGGTATGAGTAATCTTTGAGTCAAGTTTTGGAAATATCCTGAACGATTTTTTAAAATTCCACCCCTGTGGGGGTGAAAACCGGGGATATAGTTTAGATGAAAAATCTTATTCATTTGGTTAATAAACTTGAAACTTGGCACAAATATTTGCCTAAATAAGCAATAAAGTTTCTTACTATTGGTTTTTCAAAACTACCCCTGACGGGGTGAAAAGGGTTAATTAGATTTTTAAGAGAAAGATTTTACTGTGTGACTTGATTAACTCAAAAATTGGTATAAGAAATCTTTGATTTCAGTTATGGAAAATCCGAAACGATTTTTCGAAATTCCACCCCTGTGGGGGTGAAAAGCGGGGATATAGTTTAGACGAAAAATCTTATCCCTTTGGTTAATACACTTGAAACTTGGCAATATTTGCCTCAGGAAATAATAAAAATTGTCACTCTTAGTTTTTTAAAACAAGTAAGGGACATTAGGACCGTAAGAACAGTAACGAACAGTAAGGAAAAATTTTAACGCGCTGTCATATTAACTCGAAACTTGGTACCAATACTTTTTCGGAAGTCGGTGTCTTTGGATCTGTATTTTAGGTTTTTGCCACTGACTTCCGAAATTTGAGTAATTTTTCACTTTGTAGTGTTTGTTTTGGAAGTCGGTTGTTTTTATTTTTCACTTTTTAGTGGGTCTGTTTGTAATTTATCTGAGTTACAATAGCCTAATGGTAACTGCACATGACCATTTACAAAACATTGCTTTTCCCGATGCAGGGACGTTAATTGTTGAGGAGTTCTCTTGGTACTTCACCATCAGCTCCACTTCACCATATGCATTGTGACGAGCTTCTATTGCTTAGTAATAATGTTAAAATAATGGAATCGCAACCCGCGAAGTACTTATTATTGAGTTGTTCCAGTGGCCATCTTACCATCTGTGGTCTTCGTCATCAGTTCCACTTCACCAAATGTTGTTTTCCGAGAGCAAATGCACAAGTTACTATAAAAAATACCAAAATCGCTATAGCTGTGCCTATATTGAAGAGTTCCCTCAGGGTAGGTACTAATTTGATATATTCCGACATACACGCGGGCGAAGCCGCGGGCAAAAGCTAGTAAAATATATAATGAATATAAAATATGTAAAGATATATAGGGTGACTGGTAATTAGTGATCGATACTTTAACACGTGATTCTACTCATGATAACAAACAACTTTTACTATGGGACCAAACCTGAAATCGCGAAAAAAGAATAGGCAGTACAGTACATTTTGACCAGTTAGTAGGCGTACATAAATGTACTGAACAGCAGATTTTTTTTGCAATTTCAGGTTTGGTCCCATAATAATAGTTGTTTGCTATCATGAGTACAATCACGTGTTTAAGTATCGGTCACTAATTACCAGTCACCCTATATATTATAAAATTAGAATTAGGTGTTGGTAAGTTCCTTGTGGAACAATTTTTTACCTACTTTTTGCAATTGTGTTAAGTACCTGATACTTGTTGACAGGCCTACACTGTCCCCCCATACCTATTAACACTATAATTTGAAAAAACAATGTAAAAGCCGATTATTTTTAAACAAGTAACCGAGGAGTCACTTGCCGGCTCTTCTCCATAGGAAACGATCAATTGGAACCTTCTGACGTTTCGTAAGTGACCATGTAAATTAATAAAATATTTTGAATTTGAATTTTCCAGCAAATTCTTGGCAAAGTATGAATGCGGTTCTGTTTTCAGCCACGACTCTTCTAAATCCTCTTGTCATAGTTATAAACTATTATATTTTTTGCTAACACGAAGTAGGTAAATATGAATTTTGATTATCCAGTGGTTAATAAATGTAATATTAGATGTAAAGCCGACATCAACACGATTTTAAGTAGACACTACTTAATTTATTTATAGTTAACATAACAAACCTACGTTAGCATTATAGACATAATCATAGACCTTCCATAGCAACAGATATTACTATTACTATTACTATTACTATTACTATTACTATTACTATTACTATTACTATTACTATTACTATTACTATTACTATTACTATTACTATTACTATTACTATTACTATTACTATTACTATTACTATTACTATTACTATTACTATTACTATTACTATTACTATTACTATTACTATTACTATTACTATTACTATTACTATTACTATTACTATTACTATTACTATTACTATTACTATTACTATTACTATTACTATTACTATTACTATTACTATTACTATTACTATTACTATTACTATTACTATTACTATTACTATTACTATTACTATTACTATTACTATTACTATTACTATTACTATTACTATTACTATTACTATTACTATTACTATTACTATTACTATGGCAGATCTGATGGGTATTCGGTAACCGGCGCCATAGGTTCTCGTCCACCTTAGACGTGTCGACCAAGACACAAAGTTAAAATATCTCATGTGCTTGTAATATCACTGGGGAACACTGGGGTACACGGGGGGTACTCTGGGGCAATACTGGGGTACACTGGGGCACACTGGGGCACACTGGGGTACACTGGAGCACACTGGGGTACTCTGGGGCAATACTGGGGTACTTTGGGGCAATACTGGGGCACACTGGGGTACACTCAAAAAATATTTTTTATTAGAGATTCCGCGTAGTCTTTAAAACCAAAATACTAGTAAGTTGAAGCAGAAATATGCGTAATTCCGTGGATTAGCCCGTCACAACTCTTACTAAATTCTCCCGTCTGAGTGCTAGAGGATCAGATGCTGTTGCCTGTCCTCTTGGGTTCTTGACATAATCGTTCTTCTGCCCTTACATATATCAACACCTGGCATGGCATACTTCCAATAAATAATGGGGTTGTAAATAATTACGGGCATCCTTGTGAGATTTATAATCTGCCTAGCTTATTGCAACACAGGTTGACTTGTCGCTTTTCCTTCATAGAGTGTCGATAGCTATATAGAATCGATAGAGTGTCGATAGCTGTATAGAATCGGCCCAGAATCCAGCTTTGTTGCTTAACAGTGTCAATATTATTTCTCATTCTTTCATCATCATTCTCATTCTGCATAGCCTTTCCCAACTATGTTGGGGTCGGCTTCCAGTCTAACCGGCTGCAACTGAATACCAATAAACATGGAGCGAATGCCTATCCGACCTCCACAACCCAGTTACTGGGTAACACGATACAGGATTCCGCATTCTTCCAATCAGTTATTTATTTATTTTCATTGACATTGGAAAAGCTAGTCATCTCTGATAACCCTGGCAGTATTCCCGGTAATAAACCCATTAAGAAGGTCCGGATGTTTTCCTATTACAAGCAAGTATCTGGTCGAGTAGTGCAGGAGCCGTGACACGGTTGGCGAGGAGCCAGGGTGCGCCCTTTGTTTATCATCTCCTTGCTTATTATATAGGATAGGAGATAGTTATGAGCACATCTGCTTAGCGAATTAAATTATTTTGGAGTATAGTTCTTGCTTTTGACTTTGTGCGGTGATTTTGGTTTGTGGAGTTTTTATAATTTCGCAGAGTTTCAAATGTGTAAATATCCTAGTTAGCAGGTTCAAAGCCTGGCAAGAATCAAATTGATTTTTACAATTTGAAGTGTGGCTTCTTTTTAGGGTTCCGTACCTCAAAAGGAAAAAACGGAACCCTTATAGGATCACTCGTGTGTCTGTCTGTCTGTCTGTCACAGCCAATTTGCTCCAAATCTAATGGACCGATTAAGTTGAAATTTAGTACACATATGAAGTTCTGTGATGCAAATACAAACGTGTGACGTAAATAAATGAATTTTGAATAATAGGGGTCACTTTTGGGGGCAAATAAGAAAATAAAAGTTTGCAAACTATAGTGTGACATATCAAATGAAAGGGCTTACTGTAGGGGTCTCTAATATATTTTTTAATAATTTTAAAATAAATAGTTGTAAAGTTATTTAAGAAAATCGAAAATTTACCATACCATTACCTCTGAAACTACTGAGCCTATAATTTTGAATAAAAAAATGTTTTATACTTATAGATTGCAGGAAAACCTATAAGCCGTCTATGGTCTTAACATAACTCGGTAAATCTTTCAATATTGTGCGTAAAAACTTACATTTGCAGCAACTACAATGTTAAGTTCGTTGTTGGGATAAATCTTTCTCTTCTTTCTTCATCCCAACTACGGAGCCCTTCTTTTGTGCGTGGTCCGACGCGTACTTGGCCGGTTTCTTTTTATAACTTTGTCATCAGTGACTTTAGAAAAAAAATGATCGTTATCAAGAAAAAAAAAGTGAGGTAACAGGCAGTAATTAAGAATTGCCTATAAGTAGGTTGTGGACTATAATAACACTACTGTATTGAAAGACATGCATACCAGATGTTATATGAATACTTTTTAGTATATTAGTAAGATAAATACAATGAATGGATGAGTCGTACATTCACGGTCATCGAGTGAATGAATGTAGTTAGTATTAACGAAGGATGTCTGGTTTATTAATAAAAACATGTCATGTGAATGTATGTTCATTACGGTTCTAACATCTAAATTAAAACGCAGATATTATATTAATGGTTGACGTTGATTGACGTTGCTTACAAGAGTTGATTTGAATCTTTGGAGCCCTAGATAACTACTAACTAGATATTGATTTTAAAATCCTTAGTCCGTATTGTGCAGCGGGTAAAATAATTATATATTATTATATAGAGGAAGATGGGTATCCTTATCGGTAACTAGCATATGCTCGCGGCTTCGCCCCCGTGGAGCTCGGAAATTATCTCACGGGAACAAATTATCGGGATAAAAGTATCCTATGTGTTAATACAGGTCATGGTCTACCTATGTGCCAAATTTCATCCAAATCCGTCCAGCCGTTTTAGCGTTTAAGCATAACAAATAAACAAACAAACTCATTTTTCGCATTTTTAATATTAGTTATGATAGTAATTATACATTATCTATGGTGTCTGAAAAAGGTGTGGCCAAAATTAAGGATGTGGTACAGACCATCAAACTGAACAACTTTCTTCCGGGGATCAACTTCGTAATCGTGAAAAAAAATCAGTCGGCTCATACATTTGGTCGAGTAGGTATTGACGTTTTGTATGGGCCGACTGATTTTTTTTTTTATGAACGAAGTTGGTCCCCGGGAGAAAGTTGTTCAGTTTGATGGTCTGTACCACACCCTTAATTTTGGCCACACCTTTCTCAGACATCCTGTATAACCCTTGATCTTTACCAGAGCCGAAGAAATCTCACCTTCTTCTACTGTCACTCAATAATTTGCTCTAGCGGGAAGCATAATGCTAAACTGTTTCCTTCTTTTCATTTTCCACCGTGATGGCTAGACTCTTTAAGTGATGTGGTTCCACACAAGACGTAGTCCTCGTCATAGCTACGCATTATCATATAAGTGTGGCGTCGAGTGCCGACTGAGGACGACCGGTGTTCTCCGTAGCCTGTGGCTATCTCGTGCAGTTCCATGTATATGTCACAGGGGCATGAGGTTCTTTCCTTAGTAGATAAATATTTAGTGACATAGTTTGTCCTCTGTTCTGAAACCTTTGTCCTTTTCCAAGAATCAAGCTATGAGTTACCGCTGTGCCAAATTGTGCCAAATTGTATCAAATTGTGTACTGTAGTATGGCTAGCAAATCATTTGAGTGACATACTGTCCTATTTATAAGTACATACGGAAAGGATGCAGTTTCAATTATTTTATTTCATAAACTTATTCATAATGTACATTAAGTTGGAACATTATATAGTACATTGTTATTATTGCATGCAGAAGAAGTTAAATTATGATTTCTGGGTCTCGTTCTCGTCGCTTTTTTCCTTAACTGTCATCTCTACTTTCTAGTGTTTTCAAGCACAGCCGGGAAGAAGAAGCTCAAACTCAAAGCATTTTATTTTAATTAAACCATCCTCCAATGACAGGCACTTCTGAACTGCCAGCCAAAAATATGAAGCTAGTAGTTGCCCCAAGAGTATATACATATAATTGGTTGTATAGTTGCATTATATTGTAAGTACTGTTTATTTTATTTTATTTTGTTACTTATTTATTACCAATCATTAAACCTGACTTGATTTCCGTACGTCTTTTTCGGGTGACCACTGAAAATTAGCGCTGTGCTGTGGGTCGGTGGTCAGTGGAAGCCTTCTTGTCACAGTCACGACGAGCAGCTGCCGACTATTTCAGTTTTGTGCTCGTGAACCTATATCTATTTTGTTTTATTTTTCTGATTAATTATCTCGACTCGAGTTAATTATCTTTTTGTATGCACGTGTGTCTGTGATAAATTAACCTGTTTTTGTTTGCTTGTTGGTAGGTTCCTACGGAGAAGAACGGGCAAGAAACTCCACGGACACTCTTTTATCAAAATATTTTTAAGTTCCCAAAATCTTCTACCTTGCTTCCTAGTTTTTAAGCTGGAAAGAAGAGGCGGTGAAATAAACGTTCGTCTGAAGAATATTTTTAAACTCTTTCTCAATTTAAAAAAAAAAATGATCAGTAGGTAGGCTTTTCGTTACAATTCAGGCGAAACCAATCAATGAATCAAGATGTATTTGTACACGGCAGGTACAATTGCATCCATATACAGATAGACCGGAAACTCGCTCCACTGGACATGAGGAAGAGGTCAGGGTCGGCGGCCCTGCAGCGACCTACATCCCCTTAAGGTAAAGGACAGACTTTATAGCAATTTATTAGGAACTAGCTGTGCCCCGCGACTTCGTTCGCGCGGAAGTCGTAAGATACACAATATACGGAAATAACAGCCACATTTTAATAAAACTCCCTCGTCCCCCGACCCATCGCGTAGCATCGCCCGCCCGCGCTATTACTTCGTTTTCGCTTAGTGTTCTTCTGACTTTTTTCTTTTTGCTCGGCTCTTAAGAGTCGTAGCGTGATGTTAAATAGCCTATACATATTCTCGAGAATTGAGCTACCAAATGCAAAAAGAATTTCTCAAATCCGACTTTTGTTCACAATTTCATGGGTTTTAATTTTTTTGCGCGGAACTCTTATTGTTTTTCTAAAATAAAAGAAGCCTAAGTAACTCCCCGTAACATCAGCTATCTGCCAGTGAAAGTCCCGTCTAAATCGGTCTGGCCGTTTCGAAGATTAGCCGGAACAAACAGACAGACAGATGAAAATTTAAAAAATTCTTTTTTGTTTTAAGTACCGTGTATAATTTTTTACGCATTTAGTAAAAAGCTGTTATTTTGACATTACAAACAGACACTTCAATTTTATTTATTTGTATGTACGTATACATAAAGATTTATACTTTATTTTGTATACCTAGGATGTAAGAAATATTACAGTTATTAATAATATCGACTTGTCGAGTGATTTATTATTCTTGCGAATTGAATTTAGTTTCTAAGAGTTTAAACAGCTCACATCACATAGGTAAAGCAGTCAAATTAATTAAATAATAATTCTGATTACATGAGACATCTTTCATTAAATTGACGGACTTACTACCTGTAAACCTGTACCTGTTTAAATTGGGCGGATTCTGGTCACCAATATTTTGACGGTGTTGCTAGGGACTGGGAAGTATGCTGCGCCGCTTCTCACAAGCTTTAACACTAGAAAGTGTTGACGGGCAGGCGAATTAGGCAAATCAGCCTACAATTTAGGGATGATGAATACAATTTTTTTTGTCCCTCAATTAGATTATTAAAAAATATTGGACACGAATTTTTAAATTTTTTTACATGATCAAAAGATTACGGCAATACATTAAAAAAAAATAATAGTTCCAAATTTATTTATACAGGCACTAAATTAACTAACAAACTATTTAAAAAAAATATAATACCTAAACTAACCAAAACTAATTCCTCCGCATCGCTGTCGACTGGTAATGTACCCAAGAGACTGGCGGCATGGCCACGTTGTATGGCAATGCTTAGCCTCTGGCCAAGGTAAAAGCCAGCCCTTCCTTGGGTCACGGGAAGTGTCAACCAGCCGGTTGGAGATTTCGTTGAACAAAGCATGAGCACTCGGACCCCACGGCCCGAGGGTTTCAGCCCCAAACGGCTCGAAAATATATTTACCGGTAAGTTTATTCGGGAGGTTTTCTGCAGCCGAAGCAGCAGCACCAGCACAGCAAGCCGATACATTGAGTTCAAATGTGGCATGACGTCACGCCTAGCTAGATTTTATACTGAGTTGTGACGTAGTGAGCTCCCACTCCCCAACTTTAATGCGTTTTATCTAAGTAATTTTTTATTAATATGATAAAGCAAAAAATACGTGTCTAATATTTTTTATTATCTGACTGGTGGACTAAATAGTTTTTTTTTTACCCAGGCATCATCCCTGTTGCACTGCCGGGTCACATGCCTCGTATTACCGGGCGGGCCTAGCCTGCAGTTTGGTGGATGTCACATCACGTGTCTTGTCAAGTTTAGGACGTCGGCTACCCGGCGGTAGAATACTGTTTCTTGCTGCTGCTCGTGGTTGACAGACTTATAAAGTATCTCTACAAATACCTCTAGGGTGTACAAAATAGGAAAATAAATAAAAATTGTAACATGGATAGAGTAAACAGAAAACTAAACTGTGTACAAGAACTATTCTAAGCAATATAGAGAAGTATAGAGGGGCTCGTGGCTATGTAATAACAGCTGCACGGGTCGATCGATCAGGGTAAGCTACGCTTGCCAGGGTTGGTTTGTGGATGGGTGACCATCTGTATATACCAAGACCACTCCATGCCTCGAAAAGCATGTTAAGCCGTTGGGTCCAGCTGTCATTCGTGGATCTTTGACAGTCGTTACGGATCGGTCGTTTCGGAAGCCCGAAAGTCTGACAACTAGTCTTACCAAGGGGTACCGTAATACCCAGTAACTGGGTCGTGGAGGTCAGATATGCAGTCGCTTCATGTAAAATATTGGTACTCAGCTGCATCCGGCTAGACTGGAAGCCGACCCCAACATAGTTGGGAAAAAGCTAGGCAGATTATGACAGGGAAACATGGGAATACATATAGGATAGGAACAGGTACACGTAGATGTAGTAAATAAGAAAGTAGGTCTAGGGAGTCTATTCTAGGGAGTCTTCAAAATATTTCCTCAGGATGTTCTGCATCATCGTTTTAGTGCAGTGGTGATTTTAAAGTGTTTTAATTTTCAAAATAATCAGCCTATAATGTTCCCACTGCTGGGTCCCACGACACAGTCCTCCTTTCAATGTGAGGGAGTGGCTTTAATCCATCACGCGGGTCAGTGCGGATTGGTAGAAGTCACATGTCTTCGAATTTTTGGTTCTAGAACATTCCTCACGATGTTTTCCTTCACCGCTTTGAGAGCAGTAGTGATGAAATTATTTACACAGAGTAAAGTGCCTGTCGGGGTAATTTCCAACAGAAGTTTAAAATTCGCATTAGCTTAAGTATCTCGAATATTGTGTTATATATATTATTTTCCTGTTACGTAGGTACTGGTATGTCTACCTATGTCCCACATGTAGCTGGGTGAGGTGATATGAGCAGCGTGGGCTTGGCTGTTGCGCCACCTGGCGGTCACCTAGCATTTGTGTTGCAACGACTACGCGAGTATGTGTCGCCTGGAAGCATTCGCAGCTAGTGATGTGACCGAGTCTATCGATGTTCAATGTTAAATCATGTTTTTTGACAAAGAAAAGATAGGAAGGGGAAGTCCATTGAAGTTAGAATATTGTTTGTGGTAATTATTATCGCATCATGCATTTTATCGATTCTTAAAATATTTGGGTATTCTTTACCTATTCATACTGGTTGGTCTTTGGCCATCAATTAATTTCATCTCTCGTCTTACGTTTCGTTACCACCATGAAGAGAACTGTTTTAAAAAGCTCCGGCTACAGCTTAAGCGGTGTTGAAAAAGGTTCCCGGGGTATGTTCACAAATTAACGAAAAAAAGAAAATACTATTTAATTTACTAGCGGCAAACATGTCGCAAAGAAAGAACACAAACACAAAAAAAAAAACAAGGTGGGGGAAATTTTGCGTCACACACATCCACGCAAAACGGCCATCGCTCAACATACTGCTGCGACCCTGTGCGAGACAAAGCCCTAGCACTGGCTTGGCAACAGCAGGCGTTGACGTGATGACGTCAACCGGTGCAGCATGTAATGAGATAAAAATAACAAAACAAGAAAAAAAAATGCAATACTTAGTTCTAAATATTTATATAAATAAGTTCCTCTTCTGGACTTCTACCTCTAGTATCTCTGGCACTGATCGGCTGCTTCGCTGGTCTAGTGGTCGCAAGCGCTCCGCTGAGCATTAGGTTCGATTCCCAGGTCCGGTAAGGACCAGGCCCGGGTCGACGGTGCATTGTGTTCCACGCGCGAGGGCCGATGCCAGCTAGGGTTGCGGGATGTTCGAAAGAGTTACCGTGGCCCCGCCACAGGCAACAGAAGGAACACGGGTGGGTTTTAGTCCGTAAAAGTGTGACACGCCCTCCCGCTCTGCCCAGAGCGGGAGAAGTCATTTGATGATTTCCCATCCAAAAAAAAGGTCGGGCAAAGTGTTATTAGGTTTTTCCGTCAGGGGTTTCTCAGTAGCAGTCCGGAGTCTGGATTTGTACCCGGATGATGGCAATAGGCTTGCCCCCTATTACATGGGACTTAAACACAACAGGCGAAATTGTATGTAGGTGTACTATAGGCACCCCTCTGCCTAACCCTTCGGGGATTACAGGCGTGATGTTATGTTATGATCGACTGGTTTATGAAACTATCGATACGTAGGTAGTCACAACTCTATCGACTTGCTCATGCGCAGGGCGCGGTCGCTTGCCTTGTGCATATGTGCGAGTAACACGCTAGTACCGACAGTAACATAAATAACTCAATGATGTACCGTCAACAAATAATCATTGCTTAAACGTTTGGTTATATGTATACTCGACAAGCCGATGAGAATTCCGATCGTCAAGAATGATTTAATCTCTTTAGGGGATGAATTTTCAAAAATTCTTTCTTAGTACTCACTTTCGCTAAATAAGAAACTCTTGCGCAAAATTTCATGCTTCTAAACCCAGCGATTCAGTCTGTGCGTTGTCTGACAGACGACAGTGAATGAATGAATGATTTTAAGAATTAATTAAGTAGATTTATATTGCTTACTGAAAGTTCTGTATTGTGCATGTTTAGCTATGTTAATTAAGTGCTCATTTTATTTAATCTTTAACTTTTGGACTTGTTTTTTCATTTAAAAATTGTAGATTTTTGAAACGCATGGGCGGATAACTTGAGATCTCGAAGTACACATTCTTGCGGGCAGATTCACATTGGCTGAAAAACTATGAGAAAATACCTTTGTTTTCAATGTTTATTTAAGGAAACTAAAAAAAAAAATTGTCTCCAAAAAGTGATTTTGCTAACGCTACTCAAAGCCAACAATAATAATACATATATCAAAATATAAGATAATTCGGCTCTGATTGGCCACCGATAACGCCGACCGATACAGCCGCTTGTTTTGCTGACCGTACGCATATATTAACCTAATTGATTTACATACATATTGGACTATTATTTTGCGCACCGTACGTGTAATAATGTGTACGCGTAATGGCCAATTTAATTTTATCTGAAGCCCAGGTGTTAAGAATTAATTTAGCAATTATTATTGAAGGGAACAAAAATCGTTTTATTTGTTTTATATATTTCTGTTCTTTTCAGAATAATACTAAAAAAATAACCGCACTGATTTTGCTGAACTTTGAAAGCTTTGAACTGTCCTCTTGATCCGTTAAGATTTGACGGAAATCTATAGTAACTACGACACCATTAAAAGTTACTTGTAACATTTTTAAACGTCATATTTTTAACTGACTCGCCTGAGTGACTGCCTCGTTGGTTTAGTGGTCGCAAGCACTACTGCAAACTGCTGAGCATGAGGTCCTGGCTTCGATTCCCGGATCGAGCAAAAGTGTTACTGGGTTTTCCATTTGGAATTTGTCAATCGCAGTCCGGATTTGTGCCCGATTGATGGCATAAACATAACTGGCGAAATGTGGCTGTACTCATCATACTACAGGTACACCTCTGCCTAACCTTTCGGGGAATACAGGCGTCAACCAACTCCGCCTATCGCAGTCCACTGCTGGACATAGGCCTCTCCCAGACTGCGCCACAACACCCTGTCTTCCGCCTTCCGCATCCAGTCTTTCCCAGCCACCTTTTTAACGTCATCGG
Source organism: Fissipunctia ypsillon (assembly GCA_947568875.1). Taxonomy (NCBI): domain Eukaryota; kingdom Metazoa; phylum Arthropoda; class Insecta; order Lepidoptera; family Noctuidae; genus Fissipunctia; species Fissipunctia ypsillon. The sequence continues at coordinate 1,318,833 of OX387665.1, read as the reverse complement.
TCCATCTAGCTGGCAAGATAAACATGATGTTATTTTATTATTAACTGACTTTAAAAAGTAAATACAATTGTATTATGTAAGATATAAGTATTAAGAATAGACAAGTGTACTAACAAAAGGATTTACTGAAACTCAATCTCTGAGCGAATCAAACTGAAGTTTTTTTACCAATGATATCTCGGCGACCACATAGTTTTCTACGCAGAACGCAGTTGCAGCGAGGTGCAATATAATCCCTTGTAATGTAAGGTTTCTTCCTGGTGGCCATCAGAGCTGTTATGTTCATAATCTTGTTGTGCATGCGCCGAGGTTTAGCTCAAACGTGCCGTATTTATATTTATAAGTATAAACCTGTTGTTGCATGAATACCTGGGAAAGTCAACAACATGCCTTAATAGGGGATGAGTTTTTGTGAAGGGCTTCGGGGCGAAGTCTGGAACTGTGTGAAGACGCTATAAGGCCCATGATCGTCAGCGCATATGCGGCGTCTCCCCGCAGACCATGGCCCACGTTTTATCTTGCGCATGCCCTGTTACCTGTACACGCGAGGATCTAATGTCTGCATCAGCAAATGATGTTAGCGTTACTGAGTATTGGGCCAAACAAAGAATTGAACTTATTTTCAAACAATATTTGCCATCAATTTGCTAAGAAGAGGATGAGCTCAGAGCTCAATGTGGAGAATGAAGAAAATTGAAACGCCCAGAAATTCCAGAATGTTTTAAAATAACTTGGAATTGTAAACGTCCATAAACATGTTCACACTATAGCTACTTCAGCCGATCTATTCTGTAAACATCACACCGTGAGCACTTAGGTGAAGTGAGTTTGAAGTGAGCTCAATTCCTAGTAGAGTAAGGTGGGTTGACAGTTCACATCACGCTCACTTCACCTAAATTTTCACGGTGGGATCTTTACAGAATAGCACCACTGTTTTCAATATCGAGGGTGGAAACAAAACCTCCACTGACGATACTTAAATACTTCCGGTACACAATGTGCACTCAGCCCCGACACTGACCTTCTTGATCGGATAATCTTGTACACCTCGCCATTATCTATTCACGTTTGTATGCATTTATATGACATCGAACATTAGACAGAGAAACTGTCTGTGTGGAACTGATGGACTGTGTGAAAGATGATATGGCTAGAAAGGGGGTGACTACTGAGATGACAACTGATAGAGAAGTGTGGAAGAAAAAGATATGTTGCGGCGACCGCAAGTAAATTGGGATAAGGGCAGGAGAGTGATGATGATGATGAGTTTTAGAAAGATACTGTCACACAGGTATGAGTGAAAGAGAAGATGAAGCTCTACAAAGGCGAACTGTTTAAATATCGATGTGCTAAATTTACAGCCGAGTGCCTAGGTACCTCACTATCATCAGTCTAGCCTTCTAACTATGTTCAAGTCAGTCTATCGAATGCAACTGAATATCAGTTTTTGACCATCACAATCTGGTATCCGGATAACCCACTGGTAAGACTGGTTGTCAGACTTTCGGATTCCTGAGGACCCATAAGGACTGCCTAGGTACACTTGTATCTACTGTACCCCTCCCCCCGCCCCCACTCGCCTACTACGACGAAACGGAATGTTGCCGTTATATATTAATATATTTATATAAAGATTTAGAACTTGTATTGTTTATTTATTTAACAGTTTATGTATGTACACACATATAAACAGTTAAGAAGAAATCAGCAAAAAATTACGTACAAATGTGATGCTTATTTTTAAAGAAATCTCTTCCAGCATACTGCGATAGGAAGTAGATAAAGAGATGTAGACAACGTGTGTAGAAGAAAACAAAAAAATAAAATCAAAATTATTCACTAATTTAAATATACAATATGAGAATATACATATATATACTAGTATAGTATAAAATAATATATACATATACAGCGTGTTACGGAAAGGGTATATACATATCAAAGGCACGGATTCTTTTGGTGATAACAAACTAAATGGCAACATTTTTTTAATGAATATACCTACATAATTAGAAAGTTAAGAAACATTTAACTAAAAATAAAAATCAAATGTAATTTCCAATCGAATTCTACACATCACTAGACCAAGTCAACTGATTGGTGTCAATAAACTGCACACAAAAAAACATCTCCGTAAAAGATTTGTTTCTCCTGGTACAATTTGCAAAATGGGTTCTGCATGTTAGTTTTGTTCCACAAAATCATACTAATGATTAGAACAAAAACCTTATTGTAACTTAGACAATAGTTTTTTTTTTTAGTAAAACAAAGTTACATACTGGGCAGTACCCAGTATGTAACTAATACTACAGTAGGAGTAATTTTTTTCTTTCATAAAATCATACTTTAAATATCAAATAATAAGTACTCCTAAAAGCTATAGCCCAAATTTTCCAGCTCAGCACTAATAACAATTTTCCTGTAAATCTGCTTTAACATAATCATCCTTTTTTGTGTTTTTGACACTGAAACTAACTGAGATAAATGGCTGACAAAAGTATGTTAAAATTGCAATAATAGGAAACTACAAAAGTATTCAATACAAAAAAAAAGTTTTAGTTAATTTGAAAATGAACCCTAGAAAACTTTTGTACTTAACTTATGTGTATCCTGGTACCAATGTGCCAATGTGTGTGTGTGTGGTAATGCCAGAGGGTTCCGCACTTAATTTTATTTTAGTGAACATTGGATAAGTATGTAGTTACTCCTTAACGCCGCTGACACCGCGAATAACATCAAAAAGAAGTGAATTATTGAATGTATCCAAACTTTGTTTACAGTCGTCCCGTTGTCCGATCGTCGATGATAGGCGCGTGCGCCGTGTTTGAACGGGGGGAGGGAGTATTTAACTTTTCCGTAATCAGCGAATGTCTCCAACTATGCAACAGAAGTTATTTAAAGTACTAGGACTTCATGGGTAACGAAAATTGTCGCACAATAATAATACTCAACCCTAATTTCTGTACTTTTACAATCATGTAGGATAACAAAGGATACACACACAATGATATTTCGGGTCAATGAGGCAGTTGTCGGCACACCGCTCTTATCTGATTTTTATGAAATAATTTTTTTTATTTTGATATCCAGCCTAAACTGCTTAAGTCCTGTTTTAAGCTCAAAACTTTTGTTTATTTTCTGATTATCTCCAATATCCAAGTAAGCAAAGTTTAGCAACTAAGACTTACTTGTTCATCTCAAAATATTTCAATGTTTGTAAGTTTTTAAAATTACAATGTTTGAAAGTATTGTTCATTTAATTAAGGTTAATTTTCAAATGGATTTATCAATTTCGTGTATTAACGCATGAGAGATGCTTCTTATGACGTGTTTGGTGTCGTACAGAATTATTGTTTTCGTAATTTCTTTAATTAGCAATAATTGGGTCAGCTACCTTAGTACTAGGATAGTAGGATAAATCTGTAGTAGGATATCCGACTTTTTTCGATTCCTTTTAAGTCGCTCTCTAACCGTGTCGGTGCAAAGTTGTGTTTATTGTCAGATCAGTGATTGCTGCGGTCGTGAAAATGTCGTCACGTAGTAATAGTGAATATTATGAGATGATGTTGTGTGTTGGAGCAATGGATGGTAATCTGCGATGCCCTCGATGTATTACCCGTCGCAAGATACGTGGATCTTGTGATGGATAATAATATGATCTTCCAACATGATGGAGCACCAGCACACTACGCCCGTGAGGTTCGCAACTATCTGGATGCGCGGTTCCCTCAGTGGATCGGGCGCGGTAGTACGAGTGTGGCTTGGCCTCCACGATCACCAGACTTGACGCCGTTAGACTTTTTTTTGTGGGGGTACATTAAGAATACTGTGTACGCAGTGGAGTGTGATACCGTGCTCGAAATGAAAGTGCGAATCAAAAACGCTTTTAGGAGTGTAACGCCGGATATGCTCCGCAATGTTCAGCGAAATCTGCGTGAGCGTGCGGCTTTGTGCGTACAACGCCAAGGCCAGCACATTGAACCTCACCTTCATTAAAAAGTAAGTTACTTTTAAAGACTTCATCAATGAAACTTATTATCAATTTTTACGTAGTTATCACGTTTCCCGTAACATCGTTGGCAAAGGGGCCACGCCGCGCGCGGCACACTTACTATTCGCAGATCAAAGGAAAGCCGCCGTTTTGTCGGTAAACTTCTTATTTTCTTTAGTGATTGTATGATAGTGATTTAGGTGTTATTTAAGAAAATGTCTACGTTGCTGCGACAAAATTTAATTCATGTTTCATACGTAAACATAAAATCGGTCAGCTTGCATGTACTTTCGGAACTTTCGGAAGAGATAGATACTGGATTCACGTTTTAATCCGGTCGTTTGATCCTGCCGCCAATCGTGCCGCCTGCGCTGCCGCTTTAGCGGCGCCGCGGCAAGTGTGTGCGTACTAGGAGCACAGACTGTCGGAAGAGATAGATACTGGATATACGTTTTAAGCTGGGGCAGGTGTGTGTGTGTACTGCACAGACACAGATAATGGATAATGACCCTCGTAGTGCGGTGACACGTTTGTTATGATTTCAATTGAATAAACTATCGAAATAAAAAACATATTACGTATTTTCAGTTTTTCAAAGTTATTGCTTTTGAGCTGAAATTTTGTACAGAGATTAGAAACCAGATACACTCTTCACCCGGTTTGTATGTATATACCCTTTCCGTAACACGCTGTATGTTATGCAACTGTGACGAAGTGGAAAGATAGTGTTCTTTGTGAACTGCAGCAGTTTGGCAGTCCCTAATGTCAGGCGGAAGTGAATTCTACAACTGAACCGCGTGTACAGTGAAGGAGTAGGAGTAGAAGTCGGTTGAGCGGGGAGGGGATTTGAGGAGGTTTCTAAGATGCGACCTGCGAGGTGCATCAGAAGGACAAGCGTAGGAAAAGCGTTTCCGCAGATAAGATGGCGTTTTTGGGTTATGAAGGACGATATATAGCAGACACAATATCCGAGAGTTCCTGCCAAGTCGTATTCGACTTGAGTATCTTGTGAAAGTTAGAAACGTGATCATACTTTTTAAGATTAAAAACAAAACGAATACATATATTTTGCAAACGCTCGAGTTTATTTAAAACCTCCTCAGTGGCATCGAATAACAGGCATCAGTGATGAGAGTTTGAGCAAGGGAGATTTTTATTGTGTATATATTTTTTTAAACAAATAAAATTCGTTTAATTCAGACTATTTTTGTCCATAATTTATTAGTACTACACTATCTTAAAACTACATTATGTTAGTCATTATTTTTCTTTTTGTATTTCACTTTATGCTGCACCGGTTGACGGCAAGCAACGCTGCGCGCTGTCGCTGAACACCATAGCTTTGGCTCTGTCTCGCACAGGGTCACAGCATTATGATGAGCGATGGCCGTTTTATTTGAATATGACGCAAATTTTCCCCCAACTTGTTCTTTTTTGTGTTAGTGTTTCTTCTTTGCGTCGTTTTACCGCTAATAAACGTATTTTCATTATTTCTAAATTATTATATGAGAAGAAGTGTTTGCCTCAATGTAGACTGCTGGTACAGTTTGATTGAAAGCGTGATTTTACGAGCGTACATAATTATACACTGCTACAGTAACGTATCTACGTAAGTATATACTTGGTTAAATAAATTTAAACGTATGTAACACTTATAAATGTATTTCTGGGCGTGGGCTTGCCAAAGATCAATGTCAGGTGGGATTGAATTCATTAAGTTATTGCCAAGTAATTGTAAGTATATATCTATGTATTTTGGTTGATTTGTTTTGGATGTGAATGTTGGGTGTGGCAAAATATGCACGAAAGTAGAATAAATGCTGTGGAAATGCGTTCCTTGCGAAGCATGTGTGGTGTGACTGTGAATGATAGGCTGAGGAATGATGTGACAAGGCAACGGTGCGATAAAGTTGAAAAGAGTATGCTTAGATGGTTTGGTCACGTTGAGAGGATGAATGAAAAGCGACTAACAAACGGTGTGACACGGCAGATGTGAGTGGAAACGCCGGGAGGGGACGCCCTAGGAAAACATATAGTGATCTTATTGGTGATGTTCTTCAGAAAGGTCAGGTGCGTAGTACTCGCAACCGGCGCGTGCGTGTATGACTATATTAGAACGTAAACGAAGCAAAAGGAGTATGTAAGGATAGTATAACAGATGGCGTTCTGTATTTTTAAAGAAAATTCAATGCATAGAGTAGACCTATTACTTATTATAAACAGTAAGAAGTACCGAAAAATATTTTCGTATCTTTCAAAGGTTCGACGCCAAATACTCTGAAATAAACAAACAAATATTTGATACAATACAAGATAAACAGTCAAATACGGTTCCCAGTGTGCAGTGTCAGTACAGTACTAAGCTGTCACAAGTCAAACAATCTGTGCACTGTCAATATTTAATGCTAATAAGCTCGGCGTTTATTTGCACATGACGTGTGACCGGCCGTAGGGTTGTCGAGCCGCAAAGGTTTTCAGTCATTTACCAAGTACCTACCTAGAAGCTCACATATATGATGGTAGATAATTGGAAATGTGAACGACTAAACTATGCTTTGATTTGATTATTTGAATAGATAAACCGAAAAGTCTAATTTTAAATCGCCGTAAAGATGGTTTTCATTAAATTTTGACAATTGAGGTTAATTTTATCATCAGTCTGCGTCGCCTTTTCCCAACTATGTTGGGGTCGGCTTCCAGTCTAACCGGATGCAGCTGAATACCAGTATTTTACATAGAGCGACTGCCTGTCTGACCTCCACAACCCAGTAACTGGATAATACGATACCCCTTGGTAAGACTAGTTGTCAGACTTTCGGGCTTCTGACGACCCGTAACGACTGTCAAAGATCCACGAATGACAGCCGAGGCCAACGGCTTATCGTGCTTTTCGAGACACAGAGGAGTTCACCCATCCACGAACCAACCCCGGCAAGCTTAGCTTAACCTGGTGGATCGACCCGTGCGGTTGTTATTACTTAGCCACGAGCTCCTCAATTGAGGTTAATTTTATTACAACCTCAATATTCGTTGATAATTTTTCATTAACAATTTAATAATAATAATAATAACCCCATCGCCGTATCTCTACGTTGACGTCGTGATGGGGCTTGCGCGCTCCGAACTCTAGGTCTGTGCCGGTGGAGGTTTCTTTGCCGGAACAGGTCTAGGATGAGGAGCCAGACCAAGAGAGATACAGAAACCCGCAGGGCAGCATGTGGCGAGCTGCTGGGCAGTAGCGACCCCACGTACCCTATCTCCCGGGAGAAGTCATGTTCCTCATCTCTGGCTTGCCTTTATTGGCCGGCTGGAGTGAACACTGACGAGAACTGACCTCCCACCTCATTCTTGCCTTTATTGGCTGGCTTGAGTAGAGATTCGCAAGAGCAAACGTGCTCGGAGGAAGGAAGTAGTCCAGTAAGATGCTGGTAGGGATCTTGACCGTACTTCCGGGATTGTCCTGATAGCCGTGGAATACCTCTCCACTCCTCTTAAGCACCTCAAGACATGTTGCCCCCTTGTCGCTACGACACTATGTGCTAGCGACCGTTTCCGGGGGCCCATTGTTGAGTGTGCAAGTCACCCCCTGCCATTTTATCCGTGTATTGTATTTATCAAACATTGGTCAGGCAGGGGCCATAGTCCTTCCATAGTTTTAGATAACCAGTCCACTTTAGCCATCCAAACCCATAGCCCAATATTTTTTTTTCTCCATATCCTGCAATAGTCCTACACCAACCGGGAGTTGTCCTTGGGTGCACTTGCATAGTACGCACAAGGATAATCGTCGGTTGGTGCCTCATTTCCATTGAAAGCGTCTAACGGGCCTCTGCGAGTTGGCTTCGGCCCCTCATATGCCTTTCAAAGGTCCGGGACCCTAGGGTCCCGAGAAATATATTAAAAAAAAAAAAAATAATAATAACCCCACCGCCGTATCTCTACGTTGACGCCGTGGTGGGGCTTGCGCGCTCCTGAACTCTAGGTCTGTGCCGGTAGAGTTTACTTTGCCGAAACGAATCTAGGGTGAGGAGCCAGACCAAGAGAGATACATGAACCCGCAGGGCAGCATGTGGCGAGCTGTTGGGCAGTAGCGACCCCACGGACCCTATCTCCCGGGAGAAGTCTTGTTCCTCACCTCTGGCTTGCCTTTATTGGCCGTCTGGAGTGAACACTGACGAGGAACAGAGTTCCCACCTCATTCTTGCCTTTATTGGCCGGCTTGAGTGGAGATTCGCTAGAGCAAACGTGCTCGGAGGAAGGAAGTAATCCAGTAAGTGCTGGTAGGGATCTTGACCATCTTCCGGGCTCTGGGATTGTCCTGATAGTCGTGGAATACCTCTCCACTCCTCATAAGCACCTCAGGACATGTTGCCCTCTTGTCACTACGACACTATGTGCTAGCGACCGTTTCCGGGGGCCCATTATTGAGTGTGCAAGTCACCCCCTGCCATTTTATCCGTGTATTACCTAACATTGATCAGGCAGGGGACATAGTTTTTCCATAGTTCTTGGTAACCAATCCACTATAGCCACCCAAACCCATAGCCCAATATGTTTCGTTTCCATGTCCTACAATAGTCCTGCACCAACCGGGGGTTGTCCTTGGGTGCATTTGCATAATGCATACAGGGATAATCGTCGGTTGGTGCCTCCTCATCGTTTAAAATTGTCTAAGGGGCCTCTGCGAGTTGGCTTCGGCCCCTCGTACGCCTTCCAAAAGTCCGGGACCCCAGGGTCCCGAGAGATATATAAAAATAAAAAAAATAATAATAATAATATTCCACAACTTTCACACAACGCCATCTAGTCTCAAACTAAGCAGAGCTTGTGATATGAGTACTAGACAACTGATAAACATACTTATATATTTCTAAATACATACATATTATAGATAATAACACCCAGACACAGAAACAAATGATCGTGCTCATCACACAAACATTTGTCCTGGGTGGGAATCGAACCCACGACCTCCGGCCTAGTAGTCAGGGTCACTAACCACTAGACCAACAGGCCAGTCCAATTTAATAATGTTATTCAAACAATATTTGCTGAGTAGTGAGATATTTATAAAGTTGAAATCTTCTTAGTACAGATGAATGTCTTACTAATTCGAATGCGTAAAAATTTGACTTGCACCCTAATTGCGTAAAACACTATCAGTCACAATCTGAATGATTTTGAAGCATATTGCTAATTCATTGCTTTATATGTTCGAAAAATTTGTCTGTTCAACAATTTAAATAACACAATGAATGTTGTTGAACTGTCAAAATGAAACCGATTCCTACAGTAAGTACGTTACGCAGTTGCCCCGCTGAACATGGTTTGTTTACAGTTTCATCGGACACTTGTAGAACAGACATGGATTACTCTCGCGAGTATCTTATGTAGCCGGTGGTCTCGCGCGCCGCCCCTGTTCTCACATGTCGTTTGACGACAACGTTGTAGAACAGACATGGATCACTGTGGCGAGTATCTTATGTAGTCGGTGGTCTCGCGTGCCACCCCTGTTCTCACATGTCGTTTGACGACAACGTTGTAGAACAGACATGGATCACTGTGGCGAGTATCTTATGTAGTCGGTGGTCTCGCGTGCCACCCCTGTTCTCACATGTCGTTTGACGACAACGTTGTAGAACAGACATGGATCACTGTGGCGAGTATCTTATGTAGTCGGTGGTCTCGCGTGCCACCCCTGTTCTCACATGTCGTTTGACGACAACGTTGTAGAACAGACATGGATCACTGTGGCGAGTATCTTATGTAGTCGGTGGTCTCGCGTGCCACCCCTGTTCTCACATGTCGTTTGACGACAACGTTGTAGAACAGACATGGATCACTGTGGCGAGTATCTTATGTAGTCGGTGGTCTCGCGTGCCACCCCTGTTCTCACATGTCGTTTGACGACAACGTTGTAGAACAGACATGGATCACTGTGGCGAGTATCTTATGTAGTCGGTGGTCTCGCGTGCCACCCCTGTTCTCACATGTCGTTTGACGACAACGTTGTAGAACAGACATGGATCACTGTGGCGAGTATCTTATGTAGTCGGTGGTCTCGCGTGCCACCCCTGTTCTCACATGTCGTTTGACGACAACGTTGTAGAACAGACATGGATCACTGTGGCGAGTATCTTATGTAGTCGGTGGTCTCGCGTGCCACCCCTGTTCTCACATGTCGTTTGACGACAACGTTGTAGAACAGACATGGATCACTGTGGCGAGTATCTTATGTAGTCGGTGGTCTCGCGTGCCACCCCTGTTCTCACATGTCGTTTGACGACAACGTTGTAGAACAGACATGGATCACTGTGGCGAGTATCTTATGTAGTCGGTGGTCTCGCGTGCCACCCCTGTTCTCACATGTCGTTTGACGACAACGTTGTAGAACAGACATGGATCACTGTGGCGAGTATCTTATGTAGTCGGTGGTCTCGCGTGCCACCCCTGTTCTCACATGTCGTTTGACGACAACGTTGTAGAACAGACATGGATCACTGTGGCGAGTATCTTATGTAGTCGGTGGTCTCGCGTGCCACCCCTGTTCTCACATGTCGTTTGACGACAACGTTGTAGAACAGACATGGATCACTGTGGCGAGTATCTTATGTAGTCGGTGGTCTCGCGTGCCGCCCCTGTTCTCACATGTCGTTTGACGACAACGTTGTAGAACAGACATGGATCACTGTCGCGAGTATCTTATGTAGTCGGTGGTCTCGCGTGCCACCCCTGTTCTCACATGTCGTTTGACGACAACGTTGTAGAACAGACATGGATCACTGTGGCGAGTATCTTATGTAGTCGGTGGTCTCGCGTGCCACCCCTGTTCTCACATGTCGTTTGACGACAACGTTGTAGAACAGACATGGATCACTGTGGCGAGTATCTTATGTAGTCGGTGGTCTCGCGTGCCGCCCCTGTTCTCACATGTCGTTTGACGACAACGTTGTAGAACAGACATGGATCACTGTGGCGAGTATCTTATGTAGTCGGTGGTCTCGCGTGCCACCCCTGTTCTCACATGTCGTTTGACGACAACGTTGTAGAACAGACATGGATCACTGTGGCGAGTATCTTATGTAGTCGGTGGTCTCGCGTGCCGCCCCTGTTCTCACATGTCGTTTGACGACAACGTTGTAGAACAGACATGGATCACTGTGGCGAGTATCTTATGTAGTCGGTGGTCTCGCGTGCCGCCCCTGTTCTCACATGTCGTTTGACGACAACGTTGTAGAACAGACATGGATCACTGTGGCGAGTATCTTATGTAGTCGGTGGTCTCGCGTGCCACCCCTGTTCTCACATGTCGTTTGACGACAACGTTGTAGAACAGACATGGATCACTGTGGCGAGTATCTTATGTAGTCGGTGGTCTCGCGTGCCGCCCCTGTTCTCACATGTCGTTTGACGACAACGTTGTAGAACAGACATGGATCACTGTGGCGAGTATCTTATGTAGTCGGTGGTCTCGCGTGCCACCCCTGTTCTCACATGTCGTTTGACGACAACGTTGTAGAACAGACATGGATCACTGTGGCGAGTATCTTATGTAGTCGGTGGTCTCGCGTGCCGCCCCTGTTCTCACATGTCGTTTGACGACAACGTTGTAGAACAGACATGGATCACTGTGGCGAGTATCTTATGTAGTCGGTGGTCTCGCGTGCCGCCCCTGTTCTCACATGTCGTTTGACGACAACGTTGTAGAACAGACATGGATCACTGTGGCGAGTATCTTATGTAGTCGGTGGTCTCGCGTGCCGCCCCTGTTCTCACATGTCGTTTGACGACAACGTTGTAGAACAGACATGGATCACTGTGGCGAGTATCTTATGTAGTCGGTGGTCTCGCGTGCCACCCCTGTTCTCACATGTCGTTTGACGACAACGTTGTAGAACAGACATGGATCACTGTGGCGAGTATCTTATGTAGTCGGTGGTCTCGCGTGCCACCCCTGTTCTCACATGTCGTTTGACGACAACGTTGTAGAACAGACATGGATCACTGTGGCGAGTATCTTATGTAGCCGGTGGTCCGCGCGCCGCCCCTGTTCTCACATGTCGTTTGACGACAACGTTGTAGAACAGACATGGATCACTGTGGCGAGTATCTTATGTAGCCGGTGGTCCGCGCGCCGCCCCTGTTCTCACATGTCGTTTGACGACAACGTTGTAGAACAGACATGGATCACTGTGGCGAGTATCTCATGTAGCCGGTGGTCCGCGCGCCGCCCCTGTTCTCACATGTCGTTTGACGACAACGTTGTAGAACAGACATGGATCACTGTGGCGAGTATCTTATGTAGTCGGTGGTCTCGCGTGCCGCCCCTGTTCTCACATGTCGTTTGACGACAACGTTGTAGAACAGACATGGATCACTGTGGCGAGTATCTTATGTAGTCGGTGGTCTCGCGTGCCGCCCCTGTTCTCACATGTCGTTTGACGACAACGTTGTAGAACAGACATGGATCACTGTGGCGAGTATCTTATGTAGTCGGTGGTCTCGCGTGCCGCCCCTGTTCTCACATGTCGTTTGACGACAACGTTGTAGAACAGACATGGATCACTGTGGCGAGTATCTTATGTAGTCGGTGGTCTCGCGTGCCACCCCTGTTCTCACATGTCGTTTGACGACAACGTTGTAGAACAGACATGGATCACTGTGGCGAGTATCTTATGTAGTCGGTGGTCTCGCGTGCCACCCCTGTTCTCACATGTCGTTTGACGACAACGTTGTAGAACAGACATGGATCACTGTGGCGAGTATCTTATGTAGTCGGTGGTCTCGCGTGCCACCCCTGTTCTCACATGTCGTTTGACGACAACGTTGTAGAACAGACATGGATCACTGTGGCGAGTATCTTATGTAGCCGGTGGTCCGCGCGCCGCCCCTGTTCTCACATGTCGTTTGACGACAACGTTGTAGAACAGACATGGATCACTGTGGCGAGTATCTTATGTAGCCGGTGGTCCGCGCGCCGCCCCTGTTCTCACATGTCGTTTGACGACAACGTTGTAGAACAGACATGGATCACTGTGGCGAGTATCTCATGTAGCCGGTGGTCCGCGCGCCGCCCCTGTTCTCACATGTCGTTTGACGACAACGTTGTAGAACAGACATGGATCACTGTGGCGAGTATCTTATGTAGCCGGTGGTCCGCGCGCCGCCCCTGTTCTCACATGTCGTTTGACGACAACGTTGTAGAACAGACATGGATCACTGTGGCGAGTATCTCATGTAGCCGGTGGTCCGCGCGCCGCCCCTGTTCTCACATGTCGTTTGACGACAACGTTGTAGAACAGACATGGGTCACTGTCGCGAGTATCTTATGTAGCCGGTGGTCCGCGCGCCGCCCCTGTTCTCACATGTCGTTTGACGACAACGTTGTAGAACAGACATGGATCACTGTGGCGAGTATCTTATGTAGCCGGTGGTCCGCGCGCCGCCCCTGTTCTCACATGTCGTTTGACGACAACGTTGTAGAACAGACATGGATCACTGTGGCGAGTATCTCATGTAGCCGGTGGTCCGCGCGCCGCCCCTGTTCTCACATGTCGTTTGACGACAACGTTGTAGAACAGACATGGATCACTGTGGCGAGTATCTTATGTAGCCGGTGGTCCGCGCGCCGCCCCTGTTCTCACATGTCGTTTGACGACAACGTTGTAGAACAGACATGGATCACTGTGGCGAGTATCTCATGTAGCCGGTGGTCCGCGCGCCGCCCCTGTTCTCACATGTCGTTTGACGACAACGTTGTAGAACAGACATGGATTACTCTCGCGAGTATCGTATGTAGCCGGTGGTCCGCGCGCCGCCCCTGTTCTCACATGTCGTTTGACGACAACGCACTGCATCTCGGTCAAGGCCGCCAACTGATTTTTGTACAACCTGTCAAGTGCGAGCTGTTCCTTAAGAGCTCGTAATTTTGCCAGCTTTTTATTTTTGACCAGTTTTGACCTTGTGAGGCCTACCTTTGACATTACATATAAAATAATGAACACATGAATATTTAAGTTTTCGTTTTAAATAAAATCGATCCCATTAAAATAAGGCTACTATATAGTTAAGATTTGAACTTGGATGTATGATAGGGAAATAATTTTTTTTTTCATGTAGGTTAACTGAATTCGAACCATGGTACTTAAAAGTCGATGTATTATCTCAACATTAGATAATTCAGAATTTTGTGTTTTCTGCAAATTGAGAAAATTGTCACTCATGCAAAGTTTTTGACAGAGAACTGACATTGACACCTGTCAAACTACACAACGTTTAAAATATCAACTTCATACATAACGATGATGTCTGTAGCCTGTAACCCAGCGTGCAGTGGACTGGAACTAACTAGAACGTTCAAATTATGTAGGTACACGTAACGATGCAAATTATGTAGGTACACGTAACGATGCAAATTATGTAGGTACACGTAACGATGCAAATTATTATAAAAACTCCGACTTTTTGTGTATGAGCAGCTTAATTTGGTAATACCAGAAATGTACCGAGTTAAAAAAGAGCGATGATCATTAGTGTTTAGAATTGTTCACAATCACAACGTCAGTCGAGGTTTCCTTGACTAAGATTATTAGGTAATTAATTGGCTATGGTGCAGGTGCTAATGTTTTTAATGCGAAATGGTATCGGAACGGGGTCAGGAGCGTTCGTATGGCCAAACGGAGCATATTATAGAATTTTCAAAATATTTCGTTTTAACGCTACTGTTGAACATGAGGTCCTGGGTTTGATTCCCGGGTCGGGCAAAGTGTTATTGGGTTTTTCTATCTGGAATTTCTCAGTAGCAGCCTGGAGTCTGGATCTGTGCCCGGTTGATGGCAATAGGCTCGCCCTCTATTACAAGGGACTTAAACATAACTGGTGAAATGTGGGTGTACTATAGGTACATCTCTGCCCAACCCTTCGGGGAAACAAGGCGTGATGTTATGTTATGTTCGTTTTAAAATTCTATATGTTCTGTACCATTAAAATAAACCCATAATCCTCTTATGACGTGTTGACGAAATTTTATTGAGATTGCTTTAATTACTTACAATCGAATAAAACAGTTTTTTCTCATAAAAATGCTAATTTTGAGGAAACTGCGATTTTTTGTATCGAGCTAAATTGTGTCAATCGTGTTTTGGCCCTCATAATTTACTGAAGAAAATCTTCAATTTGTATAATGTAATCAGGGAGAAATAAGGCAAATTTGTAGTTTTTGAGGACAAAAAATGATTTTGCGTGCGGCTGAAATGCGTTAAAATATCTTCTTTGGGACCCATGAGCAGTGCGTCTAAAGGCAAGAACCCGACTAAGTTGATATGTCTTGTGTTTCATGAAATTGACGATATTATCGCGTGGACTTCCACGTCCACGTCACGGCATCATGATAACACAGGCCAGTAAAATGTAAATGCAAATGTTTGAAGACGCTTTTAAATTTCCGTCCACGATAACGTGCACGTATGTCCATACATTTTGTGGACGTAGACGGGGACGTCCGCCATAATATCGTGAAGTAAGAGATTATAAAAACGCACATTACCTCAGTTTTAAAGGTTACGTACCCGAAGAGGGTTGTATCTCATGAACCGTAATAGATAGACAGTTGCAATTTTCACAGATTGTGTATTTCTATTGTCGCTGTAATAATAAATATAAAAGTTAAAAATTAAAGAGATTACATTTCTTGTATGGGGTCCCCCATACAAGAAATGTGTGTTTTTTTTTTACTAAAGTAAAAAACGTAGTGTTATATATTGTACGGTGGTACAAAACCTTTCGTGTGCAAGTCCGACTCGCACTTGGCCAAGTTTTTATGATTTGTATGAAGTTAACATTACGATATTTCAGTAAGAAGGACTTTGAATGTTTATTTTTGTTGAAGTTGTTAAACTCGAGTCAAACTAGGAGAGCTCAATGTCACACAGTTTCTCATTAAAAGCACGATTAAAACCTATTTCAATCACAATCAACACAGCTACGAACAAGAACGTTTCCCAATGCAAAACTTTACTGTAGAATATACAAGGTGTAACATAATTAACGCACAACCTCTTAAGGGGTCATCGTACTCATCATTATGAACAACTTTTACCATGGGACCAAACCTGAAATCGCAAAAAAAATCTGCTGCTCCCTATATTTATGTTTGCATAACAGCCCCATGCTGGGACATTGGATAAGCCTACATGCTACTGAGTGCATGTAATGTATACAAAATAAATAAATAAATAAATAAATAAACTTCAGGTAGATTGAAGTACTAACATTAGTTTGTAAGTTGTTTGTATACTAACCCAAATGGACTAATGGTCTGAAATAAATTATTTTGATTTGATTTTTTGATAACTCGTCAAAATGTAGGGAACAGCAGATTTTTTTTTAAAGCACCGTTATCCGTCGTCGTAAATCTATATTTACTACGACTGCTTTCGATTACGCATTGGATAAGTCATAATTACATAATTTCCTCACTCGTCTTTGTTTGTCAAAGTCGTTAAAGTATATTATATTACGGCGTACGTCCGTATTAATGTAAATGTGAACATAATAAGCACCAGCCCACGTGTTTCCCGATTTTATATTACGATTGTAAATTATTTTGTGATGAACTACCGTAGTGTATTAATTATGGAGATTTTTATCTTCATTTTTGCCATAATTTTGTTTACAAGTAATTAATCTATACTTGTTATAAACAGGTAAAAAATTGTGACTTTGTATGTAGGGGGTAATCTTCCGAAAATTATTTCATTGATAAGAAGCTGCAGTATTGCCGAGAGTCCTAGGAGAATATTTTATGTTAAAACAAGAAATATATGTATCACGCGGACGGAGTCGCGGGCAGAAGCTAGTTTAATATAAGATAATGGCTCATTGGTTTAGTGGTCGCAAGCGCGACTGCTGAGCATGAGGTCCTCGGGTCGATCTCCAGATCGAGCGAAGTGTTATAGGGTTTATACATTAGAAATTTTTCAATAGCAGCCCAATCCAGAGCCAGGAATTGTGTCCGTATAATGGCAATAGGCTCGCCCCTTATAACAAGGGACCTAAACATATTATAACGACGAAATGTTGGTGTACTTACTACCACAGAACAGATAAAACCTGTTCTGTGCTTACTATAAACATACGTCTACCAACCCCTTTAGTAAAGTTTGGAAGTAGGAGGTAATCTTTGGAAGTACTTATCCGATTTCAAAAATTCATTCACTGATAGAAAGCTACACTACAGCCGAGTATGTGTTGTATACAAAATAGTCGCACAAGTCGCGGGGCGCAGCTAGTAACGTGATACAGTCGGTCGTGAGGTTATGTGATAAAATAGTTAAGTTTACAAAGTGACGTGCACGTGAAGGACAAGTGCACTGACAAAGTGGAGCGACGACGATCCGGACTAATTGAATGTTTCGCAAATCATTCTGCAATGTATGCAGCAGCTATTTATATCGAGGCGTAGACAAGTTGCATTTAGAAAACTAACAATGGAAATGTTGCAATTACAAGAGAATTGTCTTGATAAGTGCTTGAATGGTTATCATCAACCCGCACTGGGCCCGCGTGGTGGATTATAGCCCACTCCCTCTCACTGAGAGGAGGCCTGTGTCCCAGCAGTGGGAATATTATAGGCTGATTATGCAATGCTTATGATCAAACAGACATGCACCTTTATAGCCTTTTTTTTTTGTTTTGTGGATGGGAAATCATCAAATGACTTCTCCCGCTCTGGGCGGAGCGGGAGAAATCGTTTGATGATTTCCCAGCCAAAAAATAAAAAAGAGTACTTTTATCCCGTGAAATCGCGGGCAGAAGCTAGTAGCCGATAAACTAATCTTTTGTCGTAATGGCACTTATTTATAATTCAATACATAGATAGCATGCTTCCGGTAGGTAAATTAAACTTTAAGCATCGTCTCGTGGTGGCAATAAGGGGTCCCCGAAACGAACAATTGCAATTAATTAATTGCCATCAATTTCTACTGTAGTAATATTGTCAATCGCTTCAATTGCACTCGATAGACGATGATCAGTTTGCGCATCAATGTCTGTCAGTCACGTAAAAATTTACGATAGAGAAGAAGAATATAAATTAATCACATCGTCATCGTTTAGAAATGAAACTTGACCGTAAGAGTTACTTTCTCTTCAACCACTGTGTACATCAGCAGTTACTTTCTCTTCAACCACTGTGTACATCAGCAGTTACTTTCTCTTCAACCACTGTGTACATCAGCAGTTACTTTCTCTTCAACCACTGTGTACATCAGCAGTTACTTTCTCTTCAACCACTGTGTACATCAGCAGTTACTTTCTCTTCAACCACTGTGTACATCAGCAGTTACTTTCTCTTCAACCACTGTGTACATCAGCAGTTACTTTCTCTTCAACCACTGTGTACATCAGCAGTTACTTTCTCTTCAACCACTGTGTACATCAGCAGTTACTTTCTCTTCAACCACTGTGTACGTCAGCAGCGCCTCACCGGGAGTGAACAATATTGCCATAATTGAGACTTAAATTAGTTCTGTGAGTGAATGTTTATTAATGTTATCATTTCTTCCGTTTTCCTGGTCTATGGAAAGAGAGAACATTACTGCTATCACTATAATATAAATAAATAAATTCTTTTTTGCCATAAACAGGTTACAGAAAAATTTGAGACTCTGGCTCCAGAGCTAGGTTAGAGTTACCTGTGTTTCAGGAGCCAGTGACTACTTCAATTTATACAAGCAAGTATATGCAGCAAAAGGTGATAAAATTATCTTACTTAAAATTAAGTTCAATATTTAAATTACCGATTGTAGCAATTTATCCACACCTCTTTGACATTTCGGGTTCCAAGACAGTTGGATCATTTCTCCGGGACTCGGCGAGTTTAGTCTCGACGTGATCGCCACTGTTTTTTATTTAAGCTTACAGGAGTTGCAGTGAACGGGAATAGAGTGACGGGTTTGTCCAAAAATGAGCATTTCTTTGTTTCCGTTTGAGTTCCAGCGACATTAGAAGCATTTGAGATTTTGATTAGTCTCTGTGTGATACGCACTGCAACGAAACTTTGAAAGACAAGTATAAGCTACGAGTTATTGCAGTTGAATGGGCAGAGTGCAGTGCAGCGAGGTGTTTTGTTATAATTTGTAGTTCTAGATCTTCCCAGCATTATAGTTCTTTGACAGTCGTTACGGGTTGTCAAAAACCCTAAAGTCTGACAACCAGTCTCATCAAGGGGCATCGTGTTACTCAGATACTGGGTTTTGGAGGTCAGATAGGCATTCGCTCCACGTAAAATACTGGTGTTCAGATGCATCCGGTCAGACTGGAAGCCGACCCCAACATAGTTGGGAAAAGGTAGGCAGATGATGAGTTCTTTCCAGCATTAACTAGTTCATAAGGAGCTTTGCTACTACTACTTTGGGTTCGATGATTCAATTTCTCAGAAACCTCACATACAATACTAAATATGTTTTGTGTGCAACGTTACTTAGTAGCTTTTTATTACACACAAAAATCCTTGCAATGAGAAGGACAAATACCTTTCTTTCTTTCCTAGAACTGTGTGTGAACCCGTATGAGTGACAGATAATTTCACAACTCCTGCTAAGAGTCAGACCGGTTCTAGTCAGACTTGTAAAATGTTAGTAATCGTCGCATGGGACAGTGGCTCTCAATAGTCTCAACCTTCAAGTTGATGCAGCTTTTACTAGCTGACCGGACTTAACCTTTACCGCAATCGTAGCTCATAATGAGGGACATAGGAAGATTTCTTTTTCGCTGAGCCTCTACTTAGTTTCTAAATTCTTCCATTTTCTGATCTCTGTCTGAATCATCTTTTCTTTGCAAGAAGCCTTACCTTCCCTTTCGAAGAGATCTTTAATGCCTTAATCTTAATTTTAAATGGAATTCTTCTCCTTCTCATTTAACTTATTGGAATCATTGACACGACAAAGAAGTCTATCTTCTTGGTTTCCGTATTCAAATCAAATCAAATCATTTATTTTTTAGACAGCATAAGTCCCTCTGTTAGTAAACATACTTAAAATTATATTAGTACATACATATATCCTAAAACAACACACGACTCACACACAACTAGTACAGCATGTACCTGAGAGGCTGCCGTGAGGACGACCACGTGTCACGGAGTGTCCATCCTCTATCTCAGTCATCACCCGCACGAGATGCCTCCGTATAGGTGCATGTACTTCCTCAGCAACACTTTTCAGGATGCTGTTGTTACATCCCATCACCCTCCTCACCAAAGCCGCAGCTTTTTTACAAATGGCGGCATGAAAGTCATCTGTCCGGGTCTGCGCGAACATTTCGGAGGCACCACAAAAACGGGGAAGTCCCAACAACATCCTGAAAATGTTGTTAAACTGGATACACAGGGTATTTAGCGATATTTTGGTGTATCTGACCCATAGACCGCCCGCGCACAGACCCTGACAGTACGCTTTGAAAGGAGTAACTTTGACCTGATTTGAACATCGGGTGAATCTACGGGCCAGCATGTTCCCGCGGATCGCCAAAGCCCTACGCTCCCTTTCTATATCAGCATCATTCATCGTTCGTATTCAGCATCTTTGAAAGCAGTAAGGCACTGCTACCACCCCTGCGTGACACTTAGTTATGTCTCTTTCATTCAAACATTCTTCTTTCTTTACAAGCACCTGCGCAGCTTTTACTAAAGTTTGACCACCTTTGCCAGTAGGTACCAGAATATGTGTCGTATGAGATTATGTGCCACATTTACGTAACTACCGATAGTGAAGTGCCCTCATAACCGCACGTGTGTGCCGCGCTTAATGTATGTAGACCACATTAAAATAGGGCTGTACTTTTCGGATAAGTGGTCGACAGCAATATTTGACGAAGCAGCTAACAGCTTACATGAATAAGAATTAGATTCGGAGGATTGCTATACTGGCTTGTTTCACCAGCTTCGTGTATTTTCCGGTTAATATTTTTAATAGTTTTTTCATTCATTTATCCTTTACTTCCACTGGAACGCCATACAGCAATTACACCAACAGAACAAAAAAAAAAACTTTGAAATGAAATGAAATTGTTTATTCTGTAAATAGAATATCAGAATCACTTGTTACACGTCATATTTCACTTCCATTTCCTGTGCTGCTTTCCATCCATCCTGTGCGCAGTGCACATCGAATGGGCGGCGATGGATCCCGCGCGCTCACACAGCGTCAAGACACTTCTCCATAGGTCCATAGGTAAATCCATTCATATTGCGCACATTCTTTGCGAATTTTTGAGCCTCAATAAATTTTTCAAAATGAATATGTACCTACTACATAAAAATTAAAAAACGGAAAATGTTGATGTGTCATCTTGCCTGACCTCATACTTTCATTTAATAATTTATCTGCAGGCCAATTACCGTTATTAATTTATTTTTCGCTATGTATTTTCTGGTATAAAGTAAATATATTTATATAAATAAATAAATTCGTTCAAAATCTACTCGCAAGCTCGTCTCAGCGAGATTCAATGTCAAAAAGTTGTCAAAAATATTGGTAAATTAGTGCCAATAAATGACAGATTGAGAGTGAGATTAGCATGCGAACGTTTTTAAAAATACGGGATTTGCCGCTCGTCTTACTTTTAGGTTCAAAGCCCGACTGTCTCACTATGTAAAACTGTTCGTCAAAATGCTTAACATGCCAATTATTGAGGAACAGAGTTTGGTGTTTCATCGCCATCTTTTTTTTAGATATCCCAGGCTGTTTTGCACAAATGGAATCCCTAGTTGTTAAGGTATCGGCTTATTAAAACAATAAATCTTTTAAAAATATTTTTCTTTTTTCATTTACTTAAATGATTTTACAAATCGTTTTAATTAGTTTAACCATGATTTGTCAGACGTCTGTTTATCGTATATTCCCGACTCGCAGATCAAACGGCACATCCCTAGAAACCAGTTCGCTAGACATTAGCATACAATAGTGTGTTCACAGCGTTATGTTATTTATTTAGTTCTGTCTCGGACTAGTCACATCCACATCTACTTAGACTAATTAGAAAGAAAGAAAGAAAGAAAGAAAAATAGGTTTATTTGTCACAGAAACACGTGCATACAAAACGATAAGAATAAACAGAAAAAATAAAACAAAATAGAACCACATTATAATCACGAGCTCAAAACAGAAATAGTCGGAAGCTGCACGTCATGACTGCGACAAGAAGGCTTCCACTCAGCATGATGCTGTGCTATGAGGGACCCACAGCACAGCGCTGATTTTCAGTGGTTACCCGAAAAAAAGACGTAATTAGTTTACAGTAATGACTGCTTGACTTAGATTTTCAGGTAATTCCGATCCGACTTGTTTTAGTACGAATATTATTATCTTTTAATTGAGTTGATATCGGTTACAATAACATAATTCATCTTTTGGGTATTAATAGTTATATTAGTTATTTTTTTTTACTGCCTCGTTGGTCTAGTGGTCCCAAGCGCTACTGCTGAGTATGAGGTCCTGGGTTCGATTTCCGGGTCGGGAAAACTGTTATTGGGTTTTTTCCATTTGGAATGTCTCAGTAGCAGCCCGGAGTCTGGATTTGTGCCCGATAGATGGCAATAGGCTCACCCCCAATTACATGGGGCATAAACATATGTAATTGGCGAAATGTGGGTGTACTATAGGTACACCTCTGTCGTATCCTTCGGGGAATACCGGCGTGATGCTTTGTTATGCTTTGTTTTCTGTATTGTAGGTGATTCTGTGCTCATATCCGTCGTCGTTTCACGGTGAACTATTGAATTTTTTAAATCAAGCTAGCTTTAGTTAGTTACTTTATATTGATACCAGTCTGAATCTAATTAAATTAGGTAGAACTATAAGCATTTTGTTTGTAGTCCAATGAATACGATAACATACATATTTATGAGGAAACCCTGAAGGCTAGAACTGAAATTGCCAATAAAGTAGTGTTTAAAATTCCCTCTACAACATGTCCCGGAATTAACGCAATGAACAACTTTTACTATGGGATCAAACTTGAAATCGCGAAAAAAAAAATCACCTGTTCACTATATTTTGACGAGTTATGCGAATATAAATGTACGGATCAGCTGATTTTTCATTAATTACCCCTTGATAGGTTGTGCGTTAATTCCGGAACATGTTGTACGTAATAAGAACGTTTCGCCTCGAACTTAGTAGGATGACATTAACAAAGACTTGCAAGTAAAATTATGAACGAGGCTTCTCTTCACTCGTATCTTAAATTCGATTTTGATACGATAGACGATACGATACGGTTACGGATACGGTTTTGATACGATAAGGTGTGCCATAAAACCAATAAAGCCGTTAGTACAGATCACAGCTGCCCTTGAACAAAAGCTCGTGTCATCTAAACGTGATCGTCCCTAGTTGAATTGAGGTGCATCTGTCACGCATTTTGTGCGCAAGATCATCGCTGTATGTATTGTTAGATAAAGTGCCTGTACCTTTGTGTATAAGGCTGTATTGTAAAGCTTATGCGAAGTGTCTTCGTGGCGTCTACGAGGGCTCTACGAGGGCTCTACGAGGCTCTACGAGGTCTCTAGGAGGGCACTACGAGGGCTCTACGAGGGGTCTGCGAGGGCTCTACGAGGATCTGTGAGATGTCTACGAACGGGGTATGAGGAACCTACGAGTTGTCTACGAGGGATCTACGAGAAGTCAGCAATGGGTCTAGAAGCAGAATAAGATGGGTTAACGAGAATTCCAAGATAGCCGTCGAGTCTCAGCAGCGACTACGCTGTACGAGTGATCTAAGAGTGGTCTACGAGGGATCTACGAGTGGTCTGAAAGAGGTTTACGAGTGTTCTACGAGCGGGGTACAAGAGGTCCACGCAGCGACTAAACTGTTCGTGTTCATACACAGGCTAGTCCGAGTCGCTGACAAACGCAAAAAAATTGTCAACTACTTAAATAAAAAAGCCTTCAATCTATCTTGTATTGCAAACTAATACATTAGCATCAATGCCATAGGTGTTACATAGATTAAGCCTTAAGCTATATAAAAAAACCCGACGCAAGTCACGGCCAGGCACTAGTCTATGAAACCAGTCGTCCACCGTGCGTACAATCATATTGACATGTGGTCACAATTTACCTGTATGTATGTATGTGTGTGTGTGTGTGTGTGTGTGTGTGTGTGTGTGTCAGACATGTTGCGCAATAAAGGAGTGGGTTCGTGTCATGCGTGATGAGAGCGTTTCGAGTTTGTTTGACTGATTTGTTTAGTAATAACCTTTGATTTATTTTAGTTTGTCAAACTACAAAGCTTGGGTTTGAATATGTTGCTATGTAAACCTATCAAAGTCGCTAAACAGTACAATGCTGGACTATCGTTTACTAAACAGTACAATGCTGGACTATCGTTTACTAAACAGTA
The DNA here is from genome assembly GCA_947568875.1 of Fissipunctia ypsillon. NCBI lineage: Eukaryota > Metazoa > Arthropoda > Insecta > Lepidoptera > Noctuidae > Fissipunctia > Fissipunctia ypsillon. Next base: position 1,294,439 of record OX387665.1, on the reverse strand, counting down.
CAATGCTGGACTATCGTTTACTAGACAGTACAATGCTGGACTATCGTTTACTAAACAGTACAATGCTGGACTATCGTTTACTAAACAGTACAATGCTGGACTATCGTTTACTAAACAGTACAATGCTGGACTATCGTTTACTAAACAGTACAATGCTGGACTATCGTTTACTAAACAGTACAATGCTGGACTATCGTTTACTAAACAGTACAATGCTGGACTATCGTTTACTAGACAGTACAATGCTGGACTATCGTTTACTAAACAGTACAATGCTGGACTATCGTTTACTAAACAGTACAATGCTGGACTATCGTTTACTAAACAGTACAATGCTGGACTATCGTTTACTAAACAGTACAATGCTGGACTATCGTTTACTAAACAGTACAATGCTGGACTATCGTTTACTAAACAGTACAATGCTGGACTATCGTTTACTAAACACTACAATGCTGGACTATCGTTTACTAAACAGTACAATGCTGGACTATCGTTTACTAAACAGTACAATGCTGGACTATCGTTTACTAAACACTACAATGCTGGACTATCGTTTCTCTCGATCTGATTTGACTCAGAGTCATCCTTCCCGGCGGTCATTCGAAAATTTTTGAGAGTCATTACTGATAGTCAGAAGCCCGAAAGTCAGACCACCAGCCGTATCGTGTTACCCAGTAACTGGATTGTGGAGTTCAGATAGGCAGTCGCTCCATGTAACGTACTGGTATTCAGCCGCATCAATTAAACTGAAAGCTGAGCCCAACATAGTTGGGGACAGATGACCATGATGATGATAGGTATCACGCGAAATGCCAATGTTCCAGTTTCCTCTTGATTGAAGAAGAACGCGGCACCTGTCACATGGTCTATATAAACCAACATACTGGCCATAGGCCAACTTGTTGTAGATTGGTACAAATGTTACATATAAGTACGAAAACATTTCAGAATCGAAACGAATCTATCAAGCCCACTTAACCACAGCCTAATTAGCTCCCAAAACAAACACGACATATCTCACATCGTGACTAACACTAATAATATCTCTCAATCTTAATGAGTGTTACGACACGAATACCCGTGTCACGGGATAACATCACAGAGTAACTGAGACTGAGGACTGAGCCTTGTTGTACTGCGATTGTATCGACTGATATGTACTGATTGTAACTTGCTCTTAATTCGGTGATCGGAGATATTGTTAAGGGTGGGTTGCGTTTGAAACTGGACGGCGGCCGTTGCTGGTATACTGCAGTCAGTTTTATTTAAGACTGGAAAGCTAATAATTATATCCTGGCTTTCCTTGAAAAGTACATCTTCTCCTTTTCGAGTCGATAGAATAGAATAGTTCTTTATTTGCACAGAAAGTAGGTACAAGTTGCAGATGTTAAAATGAAAAATGATCCATATACTGACTACCTTAACTAAGGCATGCAAATAGTTTAAGCTAAATATAATAATAAAGACTCATTCAAAATATATTATTAACACATTCAATTGAATCAATACAAGTTTACCATGTCAAGATGAAATGCATTAAATAATTTGAAATAAGCAATACAATACAAATGTTAAGTTTAGCAAAATGGGATTACAAATCCGTCAAGTTCGAGGTCAGTACAGATAAATTAAAATATAAATGATTTAGTACAAGTCAGGAATACAGAGAGATGTCATATTATCAATTTAAATTCTTATCCGTCAAAAATTCGGCAATTGAGTAATAACATTTATTCATTAATAGATCTGTCAATTTATTTTTGAAGAGTGGAAATGTCTCATTTTTTTTTACATCGGGTATTTTGTTAAATATAATGGGACTCATACATAAAATACTTTTCTTTAACGGAACCTCTAACGGTATCGGAACCTCTAACAATTAGCAAATTTTTATACTGTCTCCTGATTGGCCGGTTTCTATTTTCGGACACTTTATTAAAAAGATGCATATTTGATTTAACGAAAACAGTCACCACGAAAATATAAAGTGGCAAAAGTATATTATTTTTTATTATTATGTTAGATGAGTTGGGCTCAGTAGGTGGCCACCTACTGGGCCCAAGTGATGACCAAGTGATGGTTTTTATAGGTCCTCAGAAGTGCAGGTATATGGACAATTTGAACACGCCAACATATGTGGCAAGGTTTGGTCAGGAGCACCGCATCCGCAGGGTGTCGGTTGGGTCAATAATCCATTGATTGCTTCCACTGCAAGTCACGTACTCCTAATCCTTAAAGATGCAGAACTAGTAGCTATTAGAATTTTTTCGTGAATAACCACATCGAAAAGGCAATGCAGAAAGTTGCATCATTTCGTTGTATTACAACCAGTAAGACAACATTATGTTTTTATTTAATCCAAGGCTAGATAGTATAAATACGCATCGCCGCCTCGTTGTCCCTTGATGTGGTAGGTATGAATCTTACTTTAGTACTTAAGCATGTAAAACTTTTAAATTAATTTTAAGTTTACATAAAGTATGTGACAGTGCCTTAACTGATCATTATGTTTTGCTAACAAAATTATTGTTATACCAACGTCGTAATTATGAATGATCATAATAAGACTCGAAAATATGCACTACTGTTTATACAGTTCGTTCAAAAGATATTAAATCTTGACACACTCGAAATAAGATCGAAAATCGATGTAGAAGTCTTGGAAAATGGTTTGTCACGTATCTTGCGGTAGAATCATGGGATATTAGATCCTATGTGGGAACGAACAAGGTGTATGTAATGTGTACAATGTTGTAGTGTAATTGTGAAAGGTGCAATGTCGCTATTGTCACTACAGCGACATTGGAGAAGGTCGGTTTAATGCGGGATGTAGAGTCGGCAAAAAAACTAACACTATTAAAATAACAATACTGTTTTTGATGCTGAATAAACTAACCACTCTTTTTTTAAATTCCTACAGCATTTATTGAGGCGAAATTCAGAAGCGTCTAATAGATCACTTGGTTTTCAAAAAAAACTAGATGTACCAGTTTCCTATGCAATCTTCGGCAAACTTTAGGTACACCTCTTTCAAAAGTGACAGGATATAAGATTATGATGAAGCAACAGTACGCGTCCTCTGCAGCAATATCACATATCTAAGCCAAAGATGTGCCCAGCCGGTCGGTGTGCAATAAGACAGCCCTATATCCGACAGAGGACGTCTATCAGCTGTGATGACAAAGCCAACGATCACTCTATTCCGTATTTTAGATCGCCCACTTATACCAGTAGTTCTGTCCACCTCGCCAATACAACATAAATTAAACATTTACTCTATAGGTCTACTTCGGTTGCTGTCGCTACCGGTTATCTTTCACCGGTAGTAAGCAGAGGTCGCGTCGTGCGCCTGCGCACTTACTGTGTCAATGACGCCCTTATCTGTCCCAAGCGGAGTTCGATATGTTACCAACTTGTTACCAGCTGTTTAATTGACTTTAGACAATAATTATCTTTCTGGATTTTCGGCAAGTAAGTAGGAATTTTCCAGAAGAAGATGGCGAGATGAAATGGGATCCTACCTAAAGGATTTGGCACATATTTCAATTTAACACACATAACATAACATAACATAACATAACATCACGCCTTGTTTCCCCGAAGGGTTAGGCAGAGGTGTACCTATAGTACACCCACATTCAATTCAATTCAATTTATTCAGGAACCATTCACATTGTGTTTGAAATCATTAAAAAAAATAAAAAATAAAATCACGTTCATTTAAATTATAAAACCAACTCATTCATAACACAATAAATTATAACAAATAACCAAAAATAGAAAATTAAAATCAATAACATTACAATTTGAACATTCAGTACAATTAAAAATTGAATAACATTACTACATACTAATACTACTACTACATTGCAGAATATAGAGCAAAATGGAAAGAAGAAAGGCCTTTGTCCGGCATCGGCAGTGGGATCCAATACGCTCACAATAATTATAATAAAGTAGGAATTTTTCGCGGGAATCATCTGGATGCAAGAAGCACAGGACCGGTTGTTGTGGCGACGCTTGGAGGAGGCCTGTGTCGAGTAGACGACATCTTTCGGCTGAATGAAGGGTTCGGAAAGTATGTTGGGGCCTGTGGTGGTTCGTTTTAAAGAAGTTAATGGAAGCCACGGAGGACGCCTGATCTAAAAAAAAAAAAAAACTTGACGATACGTTCTGACTAGAGTCTGCTCTATTCTAGAGAACATTAATTAGGTTTTAGTTAATCAACATAAGTGAAACTATAGTTGGGTTTCCCAGAAGTCCTAGGGACTCGGACATGTATGAATTCAGAGCCTTTTTCGGACATTTCACGTTTCTAGATTCCTTTAGGACTCATTTCATGTTCATGACGAACCACCTTCTAACGGCTTTTAGGACAAGACATCTGGCCGGTCTGGCTAAATGCAATGTCGATCAGACAACGAAAGAGCTGCTCTTTTTCCAAGACACAGCTTTCTACATTTTGCGTAAGAAGGAAGAACACTTATCAATCAAGCCCATAATGAATTCTCTTCTTTTGCAGAGTCCTTCATGGCTGAAAATATGAAAGGATTTCGAGTTTCTACTCCCCTCAACCGTCACTGAACCGAAAATAAATGGTGTAGCGATTGCAGATTATGCTGGATTTATAAATTATGTTTGATCTCTGATAGTGACATTATTATGTTACTGTATTATCTTATTATTATATTATATTTATATTATATTATGAGACGGTTAATTATCTTGTTTTGTTTTGGCGGAGCGGCCGTGGATTTGTTTATCTTCGGTCAAGGTCTGTTCCTTTCCTTCCGGCCTACATGTGATCTGTGCGTAAATGTTGATAGGCTTGATTTGTTTTGTATTAATGCATGGTCACATTGGTTACTTGTTACCCGACTGCCCCAGAAGGAAGGTTATGTTTTTCGAGTGTATGTATGTCTATTTCTTTGGCACGCTCTATAGCCTAAATTGCTTGATATTAGGTTAGATCGCGGTTAGGTCGTTAGATTCGCCTTAATTGTAGGAGTGACATATGCTATGTATAATATTTATACATTGCATCAGGAAATACAAAAAAGGGAGGGGAAGGTTTCTTTAAAGAATAAATTTCAACAATATTGGAAACAAATAAAAGCTGGTGATAAGTCAATTCCAGTTATGTACATTATGTACATTATGTATATTATGTACATTATGTACGTTAATAAAACTAAAAAGCTTGAAATAAAGCAAATTATTTAAAAAACAAAAAACCCGACTGCAAAATCACTTATCTGAAAAGAGGAAAACAAGCATTATAGGTAATCTATAGAATTTTGGTATTGCAGGCGGACAAACCAATAACCTGAAATATGGTGTCACTTTACCAAAATTCTCGTTGCTCGGAATGCTCGTGTCATATGATTTTGCAGTCAGATTTTTTTTTGTTTTTTGAATAATTTGCTTTAACCATTTCTATTTGTTATCTCAATTATCTTTAAAAAAGTTAAAGCAGACTTTTAAATCACCAAAAAAAACCTGTAGTCTTCTTCGAGTTTTCGGAATCGTATTTGAAAAACCGTAGTGTGAGAGTGAGAAGAAGAGTGAAAGGCCTCTCTTATATCAAGGATTCTCAAGAGATAATAATCTGTCCCCTTTTCGAACATGTTTGAGCAAGAGTATGGAATCCAAAAAGATGGTAGTGGTTTTACTTCAGCTATAACGGTCACACTGCCTGCGATCACAACTTCGAATATCAAGCTTAGCTTCATTATAACTGGCAATTTAATTGTTGTAGCTATTGACCTATATTTAGCACTGACCATGTTAAAAACCCTAAGAAATAAATGCATTAAAAGAAAGAAAAAAAACATTAAATGGTTACGACATGGCGCCACATATAACCACAAACAAATAACACCCACAATAAAGCCTCTACAACCCACAATTAACATCCTTAAAGCCATCAATACTATAAATAACATCGTTTTATCCTTACCAGAGATAATTCTAGACTTACTTCCTCTAGACTTTCGCAATGTTGTTGTTATCTGCACTTCCTGCGTGCGCGCAGGGTCGCGTATTATTAGCCACAGATGCTGGTGTTTGTTTTATTAAGTGTTTCTATGTATTGTGTGAGGCTATCAAGGATATTAGTAGCGAAGGAATATTATGAAGACGAGAAAAGTTCTAGAAAGTAATATCTGTTACGGATGACAAAATATAATAAATATTATTTATTTCTGTAAATTGGTTTTGGAGATCACAGTCTCTTTGTAAGTCCACTTTGAACCATGCAGATTTGTGTCTGAAATAGTCTTTTGAGGTAAGGACCACACTGATTTGCGTGGCCCTGTCCAGTCAGTGTATGCATTTGTCAGTAATCGTGTAGTTCGACTCGAAGCTTAAGAAGCTCAGGACGTTGGGCAGGGTTCGAAACAGCAAACATTTTGACAGCCACTGGCTAAAAACTTTAAATAGGTAAATATAATAGTATCCATGCTCAAAATAAAGGAATTTGTCAACGAAACTTGTAAGTTTCGAGAAAGCCAATGGCAGTAGTAAACCGCAACTAGATTACTTGGTGTTCATCTACGACAAGACTCGAATTCCAAATCGACACCACATTTGCATGCTGTTTATTTAAAACCAATCAGATTGTTGAGGAGTCGTTATCTTAGCTTCCTATTGTCTTTCTAATCCTACCTTTGTAAAGATCAAATCTGACAGATGTTAGTTGTTGGTTGACAGTTGACAGTGGGAAGTTGTTGGTTCACAGTTCTGCAATCTGTAGTCTGTACTGCTACTACTTGTTATTTTCGTGTCAGCTGGAGCCTCTACATGAGAGAATGAAAATCAGGGAATAAGAAGATTTAAGTTATGTCTTAATGAACCGCCCGTTCGCAAAGTTGGAAACCGAACTTATCAAACTCAAAGCGTTTATTTCAATTAAACCAATTAATTTTGAATTGTCCAGGAGTCGGTCAGTCAGAAAGATGAAGCTAGTTGCCCATTCTAAAGCGTAGTAGGTTCCTATGGAGAAGAACAAAACATTGTTGGTTACATCGCTCCTGGAGATTTTTATCTTTTTTATATTGTCCGAAAGACGTCCCCCACTGGACAATAGGCCTCCCCAAAGCATCGTCTCAACGGGCCGGTCATGTATCAAGTTTCTCAACTGAAACGTATTTTGATTGTTCTTGTATAATTGTTACTTCTATTCATTCCTAGCTCTTCGTTTTCCAATTATTAACTTAATAGACTGTGTTACTTTATAAGAATATTGATGTAAATAATTGCCGAGTCGTATGCAAGAGCAGTCATCCCTACAGACCTTGCCTGTAATGTTATGTTTGCTTCCGTGTTGCATTTCCTGCTTCTAACACGCTTCTTGTTCACTGGGCTTCGTGGAATAAGGTCTTAAGTCCTTAAAGGGCAATTCTAGAGTTAAAACCTTTGAGTGGAGAGGTGGAGACATCAAGTTCCTTTAAATCCTTTGTTCTATGTTAGGGAGGATGAAAAGATGGATCTAAAATTATCCACTGCTACGTATGGATCTGTCAATAAATCGTTGTAATTACTTTGCATTTAGATGCACTCGCTAAGTGCTCTTAAGGAAATCTTTACCCACAGCTAGGACTCAAAATTTCCTCTGACAAACGTTATATCGAGTGTAATTCTGAGATAGAGATCATTCTTTAAAGGCCTGTGGTTGACATCTAGGATCTATATCAGATTATTTTAAACTAGCTTTTGCCCGCGAAAGACGAAAGAAAATTATCGCAGCCGCCGTCTTGTATTTACATTTTGACGTCACTATCGGCTTTAGCACCCTCGAAAACTGTGAAAACGACACCCATGACGAAAAATTTGAAAATTTTCGCAGCCGCCATCTTGGATTTACATTTTGACGTCACTATCGGCGTTAGCACCCTCGAAAACTATGAGTACGACACCCATGACGAAAAGTTAGACAATTTTCGCAGCCGCCATCTTGGATTTACATTTTGACCAATTCGAAAGAAATTCGAAAAAAAAATCGAAAAATTGATCCGATTGAAGAATTCGAAAGAAGTAAGTCGCATGGAATGGGCATACAAGTATGAACGCTTTTTCGTTTGTGACGTTTTCTGCCAGTTTACTCCTACCGCAAGCCGCGTAAAAGAACTTCATTCCAAAAATCCTAAAACCTAACAATAGTAACGGAATATATAACGGAACGGAAAATTACCTACTTGGATGCCAAATGTGAAGGCAACTTTAAAGCGAAAATGTAAGTCCTCTCCCTATCCCGTGGGAATTGAAAAAATAGTTACCTAAATAATTACAGGTTCGGAACATAGTAAAGTTATTGGTTTCTGAATTATTAAAGTCTTTGGCGATGGCGAAAATCGGGCTAATCGATGATGAGTTAATAAAGATTTTTAAACCGCTAGCGGATGATTTTCCAAAAACGCTGAAATAGTGGTTTTTAAGTTTTAACCAGAATGCTAAATACCAATTTTCATGGTTTAAACTACAAAAATGACGATTTTCCATACAAACTTTCGTCATTCCTTATTCTTGAAATAATTCCTTATTCCTTGTCTACATTATAAAGGGAACCTCCGTGCAAAATTTCAGCTTTCCAGGTCCAAGGGTTTGGGCTGAGCGTTGATGAGTCAGTTTGTCAATCAGGACTTTTCTTTATATATATAGATGACAGTTGACACTTTTTTTTTAAACGATCGGCTTTACACCCTAAGCCAATGTTATGAAGAGCTAAGTGCGCTGAGCTTGGTAGTATCTGGAGAATGATATTTGATATCAAAGGTAGTATGCATTGCGTTCCAATTCACCAACATTTTAATCTCTGAAAGGTGATAACTTTTTTTGATGGTATAATAATATACCATGACCATGCAAGAGAAGTTAAATTAATTACAGCGAGAATACGGAACCGCAACTAAACACACAATAACATATTTATAGAATTGCGGTAGGTCAGGACGCGCGGGCTATTGTACCGCATCTATTAATAGTAGCGTGTCGTGCGTACGCGCATCGCAGAGTTATTGTTGTATTGGACAAGTATTTTAGGAATAGGTGACAATGGACGGGTTAATTAGGAGCACAGTGGGGGAGAAATTTTAGTCATTTTGTGAATAAAACCTGAAAGTTGGTAACGAAACAGGGCCAACATTACATCTGAAGTAGACCTAGTGAAATAATAGCCAAGTTGTTAGTGGACGGCTTAACCCATAATAAATATAAAGAATAGAAAAGTCCATAAGGTCCTAACTCGAACGGTTAGTGGGTCTGTTCGAATTTTTTGGAAAAATAAAACTTTCATAAAATAATAATCTAGAAAACGTATTATAAATACATCTTTTATCAGGAAGTGCATAGCAGTAAATCAATGACATTGGTTCAAGTGTGTTTTTCGCCATCTTCAAGTGTGTTTTTTCTTCAGACAGATTCAAACGAATTTGAATTTGAACTGAATCCAGACCAGTGTAGGCTCGTGTATATGGAAACGCACCCTTAGGGTGCGTTTCCACTGAAGCGGAGACGAGCGGAGCTGAGCGGAGACGTGCGGGAATCGACCAATCACAATGGTTGAAATCCTCATCGAGTCTCTCGTCTCGTCTGCGATTGGACGATTCCGGCACGTCTCCACACAGCTCCGCTCGTCTCTGCTTCAGTGGAAACGCACCCTAAGTGGGCAGGCCGCACCGCAACGCAACGCATTCATTGATATACAAAAAACGTATATCAATGAAGGCATTGCAAAAGTAGGTACTCCTAATTTGTCATATTATTTTTTCCTCGGTTCCCACATGAATAAATCAGAGGTCATAGTATTTACAGTGAAATGAGTTCCACATGACATAAAGCGGTTCACTTTTAGGCGGAGGTCACACGACCGCACTGGATGTATGTCAATCGATTTCGAGAAAAAAATAACTGGTTTTTCCGCAACTAAGATAGGTTAAAATTTGCAATGTGATTATTTTTATTATTGTAATACACATTTCGCCAGTTATGTTTAAGTCCCATGTAATATGGGGCGAGATTGTTGCTATCAACCGGGCACAAATCCAGACTCCGGGCTGCTACTGAGAAATTCCTGATGGAAAAACCCAATAACACAATATCCGACCTGGGAATCGAACTAAGGACTTCACGCTTAATACTAGTAGTAGCGCTAGCGACCACTAAACCAGCGAGGCAGTCTAATACTATATTTATAAAAAACTAAAACGTATTAAAAACCTATTTTAGTTATAGAGTGTTTTGTCTTCTTCTTACAAATTCAAATCATAATTCGAATGAAATTGACAGTATATAAACCAGTGATATATATATATATCATGGCATTACCATGTGCATCTAGGTATACTAAATTGTATATAGTCTGGACAGTTTTTGAAAATGATGACTGCCTCGTTGGCCGCACTTATGATAAGCATGAGGTCCTGGGTTTGATTTCCGGGTCGGGCAAAGTGTTATTGGGTTTTACCATCTGGTATTTTTCAGTAGAAGCCTGGAGTCTGTATTTGTGTCCAGGTGATGGCAATAGGCTCGCCCCCTATTACAGTGGACTTAAACTTAACTGGTCAAATGTGTGTGACAAAACTGACAAATATTTGCACCTCTGTCTACCCCTTCGGGCAAACTGGCACGATGTTATGTGTTATGTTATGTAGATTAGCATTTCATTGAAAACAGAAGACAATGATATTGTTTAAGATTTGTAAAAATTCCACCTACTTTAAATTAATTACTCCAAGGCGTAAACAATTAATCGTAATATTATTAAAATCTCGATTATAATAGTTTACGCTGAAAAACAGCTGACAGACGACAATATACCGATGATAACACACACATTCGTAAGAAGCTGGCAGTATCATCACAACGTTAACGTTTTCCCATTGTTTGTCTTATTTGTTTTAGTATATTCGTGTATTTATGTATATATTTATTTGCGCTTATTTATACATAATTAGGTATATATTATTATATTTATAGTTGTAATAGGTATATGTGTATCTTTATATTTAAATAAATATGTATTCCACAATTTCTCATAATTGCACCTACCACTGTTTGTCTCTGCATCACCCAAAGGTTGACTGGTAGAAAATGCCTATGGCATTAAGTCCGCCTCTGTACTTTTCTGTGCATGAAGTATTAAATAAATAAATAACAATTAAGTTTCCTATTAATTAATTAATAGAGCCAACAAAAAATCTGTTTGAGCACAAATAGGTATAAACAAAATCAGTGGACCTTATGGAGAAAATGTTATATTATGTTTAGGTACTGAGGGAGCTTGCGTTTTGTTTTGTTTTACGAGTATGTACATACGTGAACTAGGAAAATTACAAAAAAAATGTTAGTTGTTGCTTATAGAAGCTTTATATAATTTTGTGCTTAAAATTCTCCTCTTAAAGGTCTCTTAGGCGATATCTACCAATTACAACCCTAGGCGGTCAATGACGAACGAACCCATTTATTCATGTGGAAATATCGTCATGGATACCCTTCAATTGAGCAAGTCAGTGTCCACGAGGTGCTGATCCAATTTTGGAAAGGAAAACATCGATCTATTCTTTCGGCACGTTCTGGGGAAAACAAAATGGTTTCCTGCTAGGTTACAGACAACTGACAGTCAGCAACCGAAGTGAAAAAATTCTGTCGCTTTCGTTTAGAAGTTGCAAAACATGGCGCGTATACTGCGAGCAAGAGGTCATGCAGGTCATGCACTATTGATGTACCTGCTACTTAATAGTAAGTGGTTAGGTGGAGGGGAATAGTTTACCACAAAGCTAGTAATCTGTAAAATACAAATTGAATGTTCAAAAGTTGTCTCAATTCAATGAAACAAATAACCATAAATGTTTCAAATGTCAATTGGCAATTTATTAATTGTTGAAATCCTTCAGTTCACCGGGTGACTTTTAGCAGTGATTAAATATTAAAGCTCTAGCATATGACTAGCATATGGTACATACACTTGATCACCTACGGCGACCAGTGCCAGCGAAAACTTTAAGCCTTTCATTAATTTGTTGATTTTAAGTCAAGAGCGGTAGCGGGAAGAAACTTCATGATCTGTCGATGTATTCTGTGAAAATCTCACCGTGAAAAGCATTAGGTGGAGTGACAGCTCACTTCACCTAAGCTTTCACGGTGAGATTTTTACAGAATAGCACTGGTATGTGGTCGCAAAAAAGGCACGGTTTACTTAATTGCGTACAGGTAAAGCTGTATTGGGAGGGTGAAATTAAAAAAAAACAAACGATAGGATCAACATGGAGAAGGAAAGCCACGAACAGGAAATTATGACAAACTCTAGGGGAGGCCTTTGCCAAAGGGCAAGCTGATACTAATGTTACCGATGTCGATGATCAATAATAATTTAACAATAATTAATAAAACCAAATAATATTCATTTTTAATTTAGATAATATGTAATTAATAAATGCATGGAATGTGAATGGAATAAGTAAATATACTGAAAATTAAATTTTATAACACTTGTAATAATTTAAGTAATTCAACGTAACGATGGAAATGTAATTGCATGTACAGTATCAGAAATAAACGCTCTTTGTATTGTATAAAGCTGCATTAACTCCAATCTGCCAGTTTTTGGTGATTCACATTTTATTTTCAGTCTTCATCATTGTCTTCCTCATTTTACACATTGCTTTTATTCATTGCAACCTTAAATAGAAAACATTCCAAAGCCCAGATCTGTTTCGTTGTTTAATTAAAAGCATAACAACCGCGCTTGAAAAATGGATTGCTGACGTGCAGTTTCAAGTGTTGTCACTATACAAGGAGGATTTTGACATGCTGATTCCTGTTTCTTTAGCATAACCCCTTACCTTTCTTGACACCTACAATCACATAGTCCTGCCAATTTTATTTCTTAGGTCCGCTACAGCTCTTCCCTCACACCACACCGAAATCCTTTACATTACCAACATAAGTACACACACGAGATCTTGACCCTATTATATTTTGGCATTGAAAGTATCGTGAGTGACACATCAGGTCGCCCCTCTGGCCCCCCTCGGTCCCCCTCGCCGCCGGTGATCCCTGCACCTGATATATGCAGGGATGTCAAACCTTTTCAAATGATTTTAGTAGGGGGTTGAAGGTGAAGGTTGCGGGACTCCACTGGTTGCGAGAATCACAGGAACGGTGGATGTGGTGATGCTGAGGGGAGGCGTAAGGATGGACGTCTTTCGGCTGAATGATGGCTACACTGAGGCGAATCCGGGGCGCGGGACGCGACTGCGCGTTTATAGTTTTAATGATTTCTTCATTGAAATGATTTAATGTTGGGAGTCACGCAACTATTTGCGCTAGTTTTCACACATCTTAGATACAAGTTAATTGACATAATCGGCGCGAGAGAATTTAGTTTCGCATCCCGTGCGGGATACGCCACAGTTTGGCTAGAGTTTAAAGCGACGATGACCGACTTTTAAAAATGTTAAACTGAAAATTACGTCTAAACGAGTAGTGTTAATGATTTGGAAAAAAATATAATATGTTAAATTAAAGCATTTTCTTATTACTTAGGTCCTGACTCCACCAAAGCGGAGAGGAGAGGAGAGGAGAGGAGAGGAGAGGAGAGGAGAGGAGAGGAGAGGAGAGGAGAGGAGAGGAGAGGAGAGGAATATGCTTTACACAACCAATATAATGTATTCACACATCTCGTCTCCACTCAGCTTCATCATATTTGTATGGCGCGATCTTAGCGGAGATGTGAGCTGTGCCTCGCCGTGATTGAGCTGGGCGGCGGTACAAAGTGGAGATGTGAGCTGTGCCTCGCAAGCTGGCGACAGCGCGCAGCAGAGACGAGAAAAGATGTGAACGACGTGCAGTGAGCGGCGCATTTAGTTCCCCCGCCATGCGCGACCGCCAGCACACATCTCCGCTCCAGTCTAGCCAGTACGCATCTCCGCACAGCTTCGGTGAATACACCCTATATAGCTGAAAAACATCTCTTCTCGTCTCCGCTTCAAGTATCTCCGCACATCTCCGCTTTGGTGGAATCCGGGCCTAAATATGTGAATACTTTAGATTACGTTTATATTACATAGTGTGATTAATTTGTAAAATTATGCCTAACGCGGATAAAAAACTGAGAATTACCCAAAAGCTATCCATCGTATTTTTATGAAACCTTCACCATTTTAAAGATAATTTAATTATTTATCTTTTAGTGTACGTGTTTTAATATAATACCTTTTGTTTTATGTATAATTTTTATTTTTTTAAATGTTTTATTTGAGACAAGTTTGCTCTTGACTCTAGTCTAGGTCAGAGGTGACAGAGACAAAGTCGACGATGGAGCGAGCTTACCCAGAAGAAGCCTGTTCACTCGCACTTTGAAGAGATCGGGGTTGTATGCGTTCGGAAACACAGACGCAGGCAGAGAGTTCCACTCCTTTGCTGTGCGCATCACAAAAGACATCTATAAATACAAATAAATAAAATTGAAGTCTCTGTTTAATGTCAAAATAACAAGTTTTTACTAAATGATATCAAAATATTTACGGTACTTATAACAAAAAAGCAATTTTTAAAATTATTGTGTCAGTCTGCTTGTCTGTCCTTTTAGTTCCGACTAATCTCCGAAACGGCCGGACCGATTTTGATAGGACTTTCACTGGCAGATAGCTGATGTTACGGGGAGTAACTTAGGCTACTTTTATTTTAGAAACATAATTAGAGTTCCGCGCAAACACATTAAAACCCATGAAATTGTGAACAAAAAGTCGGATTTGAAAAATTCTTTTTGCATTTGGTAGCCTAATTTTCAAGGATAGTTATAGGCTATTTAATTTCACGCTACGAAACTTAGGAGCCGAAGGGTGAAGCAACGCGACGGGTTGGGGGACGAGGAAGTTTTATTAAAATGTGGCTGTTATTTTAGCATATTGTGTATCTTACTACTTCCACGCGAACGAAGTCGTGGGGCACAGCTAGTTTGGAATAAATTAATAATGCGTCTAATTTGGGACAGCGCTCAATGATGGGCGAGTCCTATTACTGGGTGGACGTACGACGCGTTGCGTGAGCTCAGCACAGAACACGCAAGCTATGCACTCAAGGCCGTTGGCGTATATCTGCGTCTTAATGATGACCGGGCCCATAGTTTTACGTCGCGTATCACCAGTGGTGCGCCTGCCATAGGTTTGCCATCTCTGATGTGTAATGTGATAAATAGTGCTCTAGGCCTTACGGAGGATGATGAATGGTGGATGAAGGAGGCAATTATTTTGTATTGTGTTTGCTTGTTTCTTGTAATAGGTTCGTTGATTTATGTGTGCGTTTGTAGACCGTTTGCTTGGGTTAGGCCGAAGTTGTGGTGATAGCTACATATTCTAGACCAGCTTCTGCCCGCGACTTCGTTCGATATACTAAAGCATCGCATCGCCCGCCCGTGCTATTACTTACTTCGTTTTCGCATAGCGTTCTTTCTGAATTTTTTTTTACTCGGGTTCTAAGGGTCGTAGCTTGATGTTAAAAAGCCAATATCCTTTCTTAATAATTGGACTATCAAATGCAAGTATTTTTCAAATCCGATTGGTAATTTCTGAGTTTAGCGCATTTAAACAAACAAAAAAACTCTTCAGCTTTTTTGTACTGATGGATAAACATGTGCCTCTCTGCACCCTAATTGCGTAACACACTATCAATCACAATCTGAATGGTTTTGAAGCATATTACTAATCCATTGCTTCATATGTTCTAAAAATTTGTCTGCTCAACAACATAATTAACACAATGAATGTTATTGAACTGTCAAAATGAAACCGATTCCTACTGTAAGTGTGTTACGCAATTGTCCCGCTGGTTTAAATAAAAATTCTTATAGGAGTGGGTGCTAATTTCGCCACGGGTGGGGATGGAACTAACGACCTTTCGCTTACCACTTTAACAGCCGTTTAAAAGCCTGTTTGTCTATGGGCTTCTTCTAAAAGCTTTTTATTTGAAAGGGTCAACAGGTGGACGTTGGATCATGGTCACCGCTTATAACCAGCACTCTAATTGCGTCACACACTTTCAATCATAATCCAAATTCCTAATCCATTCCTTCATAGATTTGAAAACTTGAACGTAAATATAAAGTAATGACCGTGGCAGAACTGTCCAAACGAAAGACATTGCAATCAGTTGTCATCTGATGTGTGTCACGCGCTAACCCCGCAGGTTTACCAATACATCGCCGTCGTTAAGTGCTACAAATTCTACGTTTCAAATCGGCACTGATTAATAACTATGGCAGATTGTTAGCAGTACTTTCCCTGACGAGACTTGATCGTTTCACCGAAGCTCTCCTAATAAAAACTTCAAAATACCGAAGAAACAGATTTTAAGTCCAAAAGTAAACATTAAATAAGTCACGTACGCGCCTCAGTCACCCCAGGTAACAACAAATGTGTGCAGGTGCAGGGGAACTTGGAATTACCCGACAACTACTTAGAAAATGATGCACTCAGACTTTAGTTGTTAGAGGCTCGGCGAGCATGGGTTGTTAGGTCAGAGAGCTCTTTAGAGCGTGAAGAAATGTCATCAGTCGAATGTAGTTTAAGTAATAGTAGTAGCCAAGAATCGAACTGAATGGCGTGCTATTGGAGAGGTCCAGCAGTGGACTGCTGTAGGCTGATGATAATGATGATGTCGAAGAAGTATTTTCTATAAAAAAATCCAAAGGATATTTGGATGAGGTTAAATATTTTTTAACGCCCAAAATATTGGCGAATGCTACATATTATGTATTCGATTCCCGTCTACATTTCCGACTGGCTTTCCTTATAACTTTTCCGCAAACTACCGTCACAATTCCAGTCACGTATTGCTAAATTCTAGATGTATCTATGACCTATGTGAACGACCTTATAACTATCAGTCTTTAATCATTCACAACCGAACACGGACCTCCCAGCGACTGCCACTTACAGCGAACGGTAATATTCAGACTTGGGCACTTGTACTATCGCCGACGAGGAAGCGACTATAATAGCTATGAACGATTTTCTCGCTCAAGAAACGTACAAAAGATTGTAGGACCCGTGTAAGTAAAAGAGATACATATATTAATAGTTGATCGCTGACTGTTCACACCGTCGGTGAGTCGCAGCGCCAAGAGCTATCAAACAGAGTACTCGCGCAGCGACGCTCGCTCGGCGGGCAGAACACTCGCTGAGAGACTCACGCTTGCATACCAGCGAGTAATCGCTCGTTACCGTCTCGCACTCGCTTCTCGCTGATCGCCGGCTGTGGTACAGGTGCCTTAACCCCGCTTGCACAACAAATTATTAAACACATTTAGCGCTAAACGAAATTAAACATTGTTGTGTCTCTCTCAATCTCTTGAAGACGACAGAGACAGAATGACGTTCTAAATATGTTTAGCGTTAAAAGTAATCAGTAATTTGTAGTGCACGTGAGCCAGTGGATGGATTGGTGATCACACTCATCATCATCATCTGCCTAGCATTTCGACGATCATATTGGGGTCAGCTTTCAGTCTATCCGGATGCACCTATTTTACTTGGACCTCCACAACCCAGTTACTGGGTAACGTGATACCCCTTGGTTTGACTGGTAATTGGTGATCTCAGTATATTTTGTTATTAGCATTGGCAGAGAGGACGCTTGTGTCTATACTCTTGTCATCCTTTTACAACGACCACATGTGTAGGGGCGCCGGGCGTAGGCCACTATTAGCACACAAAACAAACCATTATTCTTAAACTATTTCTTCATAATTACTCATTAAATAATTATCCATAGTAGAATTCCTGACATTACCCATGAGCTCACTTCTTCAATGTCGCGATAGCGCATGCTGACATCGCCCGGGTGACCCACACCAAGCCGCACACCACGACGACTGCGACCTTATTTCCTTCCGCTGTAACCCGTGACCATCAGAAATGGCACTGTGCTGAATTACTAACATAAATTTTCAATTACCAAACGAAAGTTTACCGAAATTCAACTTTAATCAGTTGTGTTAAAGTTGGTTATCAGTTGCTGTGAGTTAGGAAATTGTGAATTAATTTTGTCGATATATCGCTTACCGCTAAGCGATAGTGTTTACAGGATGTTTGTAAGTAAATTAATAAGGTAACTAATATGATATGTTTTATTACGAAAATAATGATCAATATGGAATTGATAAGATCTGATATTGTGGTCGTACGATCATGTGTCATGTTTGATTCTCGGCCTTGTGTGATATGTATTTATTAATCTAGTTCTGAATACCATGGGCAGAGAATAATTTTGTTTTTTATTGAATATCCGTCTAGGATTTCGAAACAGTTTATTTTGAGTTGACTTAGATATACGATAAACTTTAGCAAATTGAACCCAGCTGGTAATTATGAGAATTGCCCTATTTTTTAAAAGAGTGTTAATGAGTTTCTTGCCCATTCTTCTCCATTTGGAAGCCACTACTCGTAACTTTTTATAAGGGGCAACTAGAATCAATTCTGTTTTCTTGTTTATCAATATGTATACAATTATTACACAACAAATTATTTAAACTAGGTACCTACCAAATTAAATGACTAAGAGCTTGTCTAGATAACGCGATTTACGCGCGAGTCAAGTCGCGCGTTTGTCAGGTACCTACAGTGGCTTATACATTCCGTCCACATGCAGTCGCGCGTTTTGCTACTCGTGCGTGAATCGCATGCAAGTCGCCAGACTCTCGGCGAGCAATGGGTAGCTCGCCGTCCGGTAAGGACCAAGTCCGAGTCGACAGCGCGTTGTGTTCCACGCGCGCCTCAAAGATATGTCAGCACTATTGACGGGGTCCGCTAGGGCCGATGCCAGCTAGGGTTGCGGGATGTTCGAAAGAGTTACCGTGGCCCCGGCACAGGCAACAGAAGGAACACGGGTGGGTTTTAGTCAGTAAAAGTCTGACACGCCCTCCCGCTCCGCCCAGAGCGGGAGAAGTCATTTGATGATATCCCATCCACAAAAAAAAAAAAAAAAAAAAGTCGCCAGACTCGATTCGTGCGATTGGCGCGCGAATCCATTTTTCCGTCCAGTACACGCGCGATAGTTGCCGCGAGGGGACGTATTTATAATATAAAAAAATGGAATTTGAATATTCATAGCCTTAGATCAATTTAATTTTATATCGTGAAGGTTTAAAGAAAAGTGTCCCAATGTCAACTCGTGCGTAAATCGCGTCATCTGGACAAGCTCGCAGGCGTTTAGTCATTAGACATCAAAGTACTCGTCCACGTCGCTGTCACCATTTTCGTGTTGACATTAAAAAGTACCTTTTCCAACTTGAAATAAGTGAGCGGTCGACGCATGCGTAGACTCACGGTATCTTTGAAGCACCAAAATAAAATTGTAGAAAGCTTGCTTGCTTTATTTCCAGAGGCTGCATTTCATGTTCATTTCTGAATTCTGTTTAAGTAATACCTCAAGTATTCAGCCGTGGACGTCTTTCGGCTGAAATGATAATGATGATAAATCAACTCAGTCTATCGCAGTCCACTGCAGGACACAGGCCTCTCCCAGGCTGCGTCACAGCATCCTGTCCTCCGCCTTCCGCATCCAGTCTGTCCGAGCCATCTTTTTAACCAACTTCAAAAAGGAGGAGGTTATATCTATTTCTTTTATGCATGTTCATCGATATTTGCGTCAATTGTGGACCGATTTTGAAAATTATTTTTTCATTTGGTAGAAGAAACTTCCGCGGTTGTCCCAATACATTTTATTAACTTTGCTTGGGTAATTTTTGAGTTAGTTTCGGTCTTCGGTCGGTAATGATGATAAATACTTATTAAAAATACATTTAGACATAGCAAGGGCTTCTCCCAAATATAGTGTTCATATCGTCGGGCAATTGGATTGCTGTGTGTCATCAGTACTTCTTCAATGAATCAATTAACTCCATTCAAACAAATCCGTACACGTAAGTCATTACTTACATTCACTATATTATTTATCATTCAACCAACAACAATAAAAATTATAATTAGTCAGTGATTTTGACACAAGCTGCATGCAATAATTCACTTAAATGATAATCTATGAAACTGTATGTTATTATGCATACTTACTTATATAATTAGTATAATTATATGATAGTATAAGTACATTCAGAATGACTTGCTTTGATTGATAGATTGATAAAATGATTACAATTAGTGGCCGTTTGATTGACAATGGTTTACGTATCTGATTTATTAATCAATGCACAATTAATGTAATGTAAATGGATACCTTAGGATTATTTATTTTTATTACAAGTTATAATAATTTTCCTTTTGAAAGGAAGTGACCATCAAGTCACTAATGGCCGATTCCTGTAATTTACGGACCGTTATTGGTTAAAATTAAGACTCTTGTATCTTTACCAATAATGAAGCAAATACCTCATAGCTTTGCATAGTAGATCCTCCCATGTGGAAGTAGCTATCGCAGGTAAAATTAGCTTACCAATCTATTTATATGCCCAGTTTAGCAATAATAAAAGCGTGTTAAAAAAGGTACCATTAGTAAGCAAAACGATTTGTTTTTTTTTACAGGAACCGAGCATAAGATGACTTGACGGCAGTAGAACCTTAGATCAAGTTATTTAGAAATTGCATTAAAAAATGAAAAAGGCACGTTGACATCAAGTATTGAGATGTCTGTTGAGAAAATTATGCATCCGGAGATCTTGTAACTGCTCTAAATGCAGCTTACTCCACTGTAAAAACCACCGAAAGCGTCAGGGTGGCCCGTGAAATAAAAATTTTCTTACGTTTTTTGCAATTTGCAGGTCAGATTACAGTATGATTCGCAACCGTAACAAATATATATTGACAGAATTATAATCATTAAAGTCATCAATACAACACTCTTCGTAATCCTATTGAATGACTACTTCATGAAATCTTGACATTTGAGGATTATACTAACTTAAGGAGGTGTATTACTGATTCTAATGATTATAATTCTGTAAGTACATATTTGTTACGGTCGCGAATCCCATCACGCAAAATACGCGCATTGACGTGGAGTTGCGGACACCAGCCCGTGTTACCTATTACCTACGGTCACGAATCATACTTTAATCAACATACACCCAGACACTGAGCTGCAAATTACAAAAATCGTAAGAAAATTAGAAGTTCGCGCTACCTTAGCGCCTCCCTCTTATGTACCATCGCGGACATTTGCGGCGAACCACTTTTCGACCTTATAAGAAAGAGAAAAGAAGAGAGAGAGTTTTTTAAGAGTAGATAATAAAACTATCTATCTTGTTGAAAAGTCGTTTACCGCAAATGTCTGCGATGGGTACATTACAGCAACTTGTTATTTTCAGACGTTGAATTTTTGAGCAGTGATCGCCAAGCTTTCCACAACGAGCAACACACAAAACGTAACATCACGCCTGTACTCCCCGAAGGGTTAGGCAGAGTATAACTAAGTATATATAGAGTAGTTTTTTTTTTTTTTTTTTCTTAATTTGTTTATTGTATTTCTTCATTAGATTGCATGTGAACCAAATGTACCGATTAAAACGAGCGCTAATCCCGCCGACAAACTGTTTCGCAGTTTGGTGGGTTTACAAAATGTAAAACATTTTTGGTCCAAAATAAATGATTTATTTATTTATTTTATTTTTTTATAAGGTATAGGTAACACCCACATTTCGCCAGTTATGTTTAAGTCCCATGTAATAGCGGGCGAGCCTATTGCCATAAACCGGGCACAAATCCAGACTCCGGGCTGCTACTGAGAAATTCCCGATGGAAACACCCAATAACACTTTGCCCCACCCGGGAATCGAACCCAGGATCTCATGCTCAGCAGTAGCGCTTGCGACCACTAGACCAACGAGACAGACACGTCACAGTCACAACGAGTAACCTCTTAAATAAATCAATGAAACTAAATAGAACCATCCTGTATATAAATGTATGATCACGCCTCTCCCCCGGGCCCGTACGCTGTAGGTCTAGGTCAGCTTCAGAGCGACTCCGTGGCTCATGCATTATGTACGACAAGTCCGTGTTTACGGAAAACAGTTCCGGTTATTCCGTGGAAGATTTTTTGCGAATCCGAGGTGTCAAAGTTGTTGCTATGGAGTGAAGGACGGAATGAGGAAGATTGGGATGGAAATGTTGTTGTGACTTGGTTTTTGTATATTTTAATGGTGCGATTGAATTAAAGCGTCAAAAGATTAGGTCACCGTTAAATAATATGCAAGTTTGATATTTCATAATTTATTTAGAGTTAATATTTATTTTATTTTTGGCAACTATGCCCAATTGTTAGTAAAATTGTTCTTAAGAGCGTTGTCACATTTTGCACCTCTCTCGCTCACACAAAACCTAATTTTTAAGAATGTTAAATGAAAAAATGCTTTTTTGAAAAATGTAATCAATGGGCGGTCTACAAAATAATATTAATTTAATAGGTAGTTATTCAAAAACACATTTCTATTGTGTTATCTAATAAACTTATGTAATTAAGTGTTATGATCTGTTTTTGAGATGATGTAAATAAATGCCACAATAAAAATGTGTTTTTAATAATTACCTATTAAACTAATATTATTTTGTAGACCGCCCATTGATTACATTTTTCAAAAATACATCTTTTCATTTAACGTTATTAAAAATTTGGTCCCGTGTGAGCGAGAGAGGTGCAAAATGTGACAACCCTCTTAAAAGCTATTGTTAGTAAACAAACACAGAAACAAAAACAAAAAGAACATGGCAAGGTTAGCTGTGGGGTGTTCTGCCCAGCACGTCCACAGCGTGCGACAACCGAGGTGCGTCGTACTTACCTACCAGCGTACTTGGCAGACCGCGCTCATGACAAGGTGCTATTTGTTTTTTTGCGCATTATGGCGTAAAAATCATCAATATGCGCAAATGCGAACATACCGGACGCACTACAGTAGCGCGGCAGTCCCAACAGCATCCTGAAGCAGTTGTTATATTGAATACGCAGGGCGTCTAGCGATCTCGTAGTGTGCCTTACCCACAGGCAAACTACAATGTGAACTATAGGTACATTAATAACAATTTAATTGTCATCATCATCAGCAGCCTTGCTCTCCTCACTGCTGGGTACAGGCCTCCTCCCTTCTCCCTCCTCCCTTTGTGCTCTGTGCGAGAAATAACAACTTATACCAAACTAGCTGTGCCCCGCGACTTCGTTCGTGTGGAAGTTGCAAGATACACAATATAATAACAGCCACATTTTAAAAAAACGTTGCATCGCCCGCTCGCGCTATTTCTTCGTTTTTGCTCAGCGTTCTTTTTCTGATTTTTTTTCGTTTTGCTCGGCTCCTAATGGTCGTAGCGTGATCTTAAATAACCTACAACCATCCTCGAGAATTGGGCTACCAAATTCAAAAAGAATTTTTCAAATCCCACTGACAGTTCCACAGATTAGCGTTTTAATTTTTTTGCGCGGAACCCCAATTCTTTTTCATAGATAAAAGTTGCCTCAGTTACGCCTTATAACATCAGCTATCTGCCAGTGAAAATCTCTTCAAAACCGGTCCAGCCGTTTCGAAGATTAGTCGGAACAAATAGACAGACAGACAAAAATTTTAAAAATTGTTTTTTTTTTGTTTTAAGTACCGTTACATATTTATAAAACAAAAACAATTTTTAATGTTTTTGTCCGTCTGACATATGAAAGTATATACGGATATACTTTGATATGCATTTAGTAATAAGCTGTAATTTTGAGATTACAAACAGACACTTCAATTTTATTTATTTGTATCGTACGTAGGCGAACGTTCGCGGGTGTACACATATAGATTAAATATAAAATAAAAATACAATATCTTAAAACAAACTAAAATATCATTTAACTAAAATTTAATAATTACGTACAAGCAAACGTTATACATAAGTACTTATTAACTTCTTGATCTTCTGAACCAAACTTCTTGAAACATTTTTTTTGTATATCAACGCTTTTATTCAGCATTATTTTTCGCCATTTCGCATGTGTGAGCGATATGAGAAGTGACACACATTATTTTGAGGATAAAAACACAGCATTCATTATATATCCTATGTACACAGATATATGGAAATATCTACCCATCTTGATATACCTAGATTACCTAGATGTTCATCATTCGTATTTTAATCTGCGCTCGAAAGTCACTCTTCCTACCTCGTAGCTAAAATAAAAATAATGCAATACCATTCTTTCAGTACGCATCTTTGCTTCGGCACCATAATCCGCTTTTGTCAAGACCAACTTTAACTTTAACTTTATCGATCGTCGACAGCAACTCTCCATGTCGGAACGTTACGCGATTATCCGATTACTGGTAACCTGAGTGACTCAGGATTACGAATTTTACTCCTACTCGTAATGTTACTGTGTGCTAACAATGGTTAAATTCTTCGTAATTTCATAAAGTTACTCTAATGTGGTGTTACTGGGTATCAACTGAGTGTTGTAGTCATAGAGTGCCTTACCCGTTCTTAGCATAGAAACTGACTATTGAAATTAAATGAAATACTTTTTTAACCGAGTTCAAAAAAAAAAAAATGATGAGGTTTTCAATTCGGATGTTTATATTATGTATATATTTATTATGTATGTTCGGGCATAGCTCCGTCATATACAGGGTGGCAGGGACACCGACGCGAGGCCGGTTACCATGGATTCAGTACATGAATGAAAAAATTAGCTGTTCCATACATTTTGACCGCGTAGGGGCACTTTTGTAGGAATCAGCTGATTTAAAAAAATAACCGACGAAAAATTTCAACGCAGGGGGGTCCAGAATCCATGGTAACCGGCTTCGGGTCACAGATGGCCACCGAAACTACTCAATAATAAGTATTCCACGGGTTGCGATTCGATTACTTTAATATGGTTGCTAAGCCGTTTATGCTCGTCACAATGCATATGGTGAAGTGGAGCTGATGGCGACTTTACCATCAGCAAAAATAAAAAACATTTTCCAAAACTAAAAAAAAAACAACCGACTTCCAAAAAAAAAACACTACAAAGTGAAAAATAACTTTGATCTCGAAAGATGGTGGCAAAAAGCTAAAATATAGATCCAAAAACACCGATTTCCGAAATTAAAGTTATTTTTCATAGTAGTGTGTTTTTTGGAAGTTGTTTTTTTTTTTTTTGTAATCAAGTTGTTTATTCTATTTGTTTTTATTTCTTTTGTACACGTCGTATAAAAAAATAAATAAGTTAGATGGAGTCGAAATGCTGAAACTAACTCAGGGGTCAAAGTCTCATATCCAGAGCTATGTTCCAGATATCATCTTGGTCAGATCATGTGAACTATGTAGATTAGTATCTGAAATGCTATTGCGATTGAGGAAAGAACCACGCAAATTTGAGTGGACTTGTCTAGTCATTGCAAAGATTTGTCAGTAGTCGTGTAGCTCAATTCAGCACTTAAAGAGCTCAACGACTCGACGAACCAATTTTCCCACGATATTTTCCTACACAGTTTTGTAGATTTTTTGCCAGGAGCCACACAAAAATATTGCCAAGGTATACTGTATACTAGCGTGCATATAAAAGTATAAAATGTCTGGGTCGTAGGCGCAGGTCACGAATCGGCTTGTAATGTAATAGCTAATGTCAAGGGAACAGCTGTTTTGATAGATATCACGTTATCTAGGCACAGATCATAACTCATAGTGGAACTAGCTATCTGTCTTGTAGTGAAAT
The DNA here is from genome assembly GCA_947568875.1 of Fissipunctia ypsillon. Classification (NCBI taxonomy): domain Eukaryota; kingdom Metazoa; phylum Arthropoda; class Insecta; order Lepidoptera; family Noctuidae; genus Fissipunctia; species Fissipunctia ypsillon. The sequence goes on along the minus strand of OX387665.1, from coordinate 1,268,759 downwards.
GATTAATGATGGTCGGTAATTGTAAAGTAATCAAGTTGATATTGATAAAAATCGTAGTGGCTGAGAGTTGCGGCTTTTTAAAGCGTGTGGTTGTGGTTTTAAAACCTGGCAATTGTTGTAGTATCTATTCCAAATGTCTACTACGTCATCATCATTCTCCTGTCCTTATCCCAATTTTTTTGTGGTCGGGGCAATATGTCGTTTTCTTCCACACTTCTCTATCAGTCGTCATCTCGGTAGTCACCCCCTTTCTAGCCATATCATCTTTCACAATTCATCCATCGTTTCTTTGGTCTTCCTCTACTCGTATGTATAGCCATCCACAATTCCACATTCATACTCAAAACTCTCTTCACGACATTTTCCTCATTTCGAATGTCTACTACGTAGTATTGTTCACATCAAATCAAATTTATTTCTGAACCAAAAAGTTTTACATTAGATAGTGATTGGCGCCTCCAGTTAGGCAAGTAATGCCTGTGTTAGGAGACTCCGCGCTTCCACAGCAGTATACAATTTTTCAGTACCTTAGATATAAACAGTAAGTGCGTGAGTGTGTGTGTGTGTACGTATGTGGGTGTGTGCATTGTTTATTGTTATATCTGGATTTCATAAGAATCATCCATATACCGAATTCACCCATGGATGTACTGTACATATTATTATAGGCCTCTCTTTGATAGTGCAGTCATTAAGCTCCTGTCACTCCTGCCAGTCTCATTCAGGTTTGAAACGCGGTGACTTAAGATAATATAACATAACATCACGCCTGTATTCCCCGAAGGGTTAGGAAGAGGTGTACCTACCTATAGTACACGCAAATTTCGCCAGTTATGTTTAAGTCCCATGTAACCCATGGGCGAGTCTATTGCCATCAACCGTGCATAAATCCAGGCTGCTACTGAGAGATTCGCGTTAGAAAAACCCAGTAACACTTTGCCCCACCTTGGAATCGAACCCAGGACGAGGCAGTCTGTAAATAATACTTAATAAACTACACAGTTATTAGTAATACCAATTATTATTCGGTAACACGAATACTTAGGGACAGGTACTAAACGTATAAATTACATAAGTTACGAGGAAGTGCTTATTACAGGTGAGAGTGGTAATTAAGCCTGCTAAGTAATGTACCTTCTAAGTTTCGAGCCATTGTTGACAAAACTTTTGTGTTCAAGATCCTGAGATATTAATGTTAGAAGTATCTGTTGCAATTATCTCAGTTATGTAACGTTTGGTTGTATCTGTAAGCTTACAGCTTTGAATTTAAGTATTTTTCAGTGAATGTGTACTTACCAATTTTTTAGGGTTCTGTAGTCAACAAGGAACCTTTATAGTTTCTGTCTGTCTGTCTCAAAGACTTTTCATACTAGAAAGCTACACATAAAGTGGGCTTGACTTGGTTTTTCTCGTCTATCCCATGGCGTGGGGTGTCATTGGATAGGCCGTTCAAAAATATTGCGGGTGTGTGAAAATCATTTTTCGATTCAGGGATCCGTTTGCGAAATATTAAGCTTTAAAGTGCAAATTTTTTGTATGAATGATATGAAAAAATTCGCGGAAGTAGTATATATAAAGATGTTATAAGGAAAACTATCACAGATAAGTAGGCTTTACAAGTTAACAGCTAATAATCGGCTAATTTACATTTATTAGAAGAATGCATGAGAGAACAGGTTTTCCAACTACAATGTTAAGTTTGTTCTTGGAATAAATTCATCCCAACTACGGAACCCTACATTGTGCGTGGTCCGACACGCACTTGGTCGGTTTTTTTAAATTACATCATTTCATGTAAAAGGTTATTTTGCAAAAGTTTCACACTTGCTTTCAGTGCTGTTAGCTTAGACGTGTCTATACATATAATTAAGATCACGAAATTGTTATCAGCAGAAAGATTTTCAGCGGAAATAAACGACTTAATAATTCGAACCAACGCACGATCGCTGAACTAAATAGTGTGATCCTTACCAAAAGCTATTAATAAACGCATCGTCGCATCTGCATATCTTTTTTCTCACGCCTAATTAACATATATAAACATATTCAATAGTCGATAACTGACCTTCACAATCAAATAAGCATTGCTATAAGAAAAACAAAAGTATTTTTTTCAATTCTTGAAGTGATCAGCATTTTTCAATATGTATGAGAAGAGGCCTTTGTTCTGTAGTGGGACAAAATAGGCAGGTATTTTCAAGAAAAACAAAAATGTTTGTTACCTAGCAACCTAAAGTGTCATACCAGTGTGTGAAGGTTAATTTCAACTGCCACGTCACTAGCCTCGGTAGCGCAGTAGGCAGCGCGTAAGTCTCATAATCTTAAGGTCGTGAGTTCGATCCTCACCCGGGGCATATCTTTTTGCGATTCTTATCTTTTATTTTACCTATGGGAGGTCAACAAAATAAATGCTTTACATAACTTATACTCGTATTTATTACTTGACGATTTTTTTTTTGTATCGGTTGTTTTTTTTAGACTGTTACTGGGTTGTGGAGGTCAGATAGGCAGTCGCTCCATGTAAAATACTGGTATTCAGCTGCATCTGGTTAGACTGGAAGCCGACCCCAACATAGTTGGGAAAAGGCTAGGCAAATGATGATGGTTGTTTTTTTTAGACGCGGAGAACTAATAAATTGAAATAAAGCAAATAAAAACCGGCCAAGTGCGTGTCTGACCACACACAGTGAAGGGTTCCGTAGTCGGGATGAATTACACATGCACAGTATTGATTTTATAAACATAACATAATATCACGCCTGTTTTCCCCGAAGGCTTTGGCAGAGCTGTAGCTACCTACAGTAGTTTGATTTTATCGACAGAAGAAATACGTTTGTATTTCATAGTAGTAACCGAAAATATGGATTGTCCCATAGCTCAAAAACGGAGTGTTTTTAAGTTCTACCAATTTAAATACTGGGGGATACTGTTTACGACTTGTAAAGCGCATATCTCATTACTATTGACTTAAATTTTTTTAAATCACTCAGAAACATAATAATCTTTTTAACCCTACACTGCATGATTTTTTTTTCTTCAGAAAAAAACCAAACCTAATCGTATTTGTGGTGTAGAACCCGGGAAAAATAGAAAAAAAAATAAAAAACAAATAATAATGGAGATTTTTTAATTTTTTATTTAGTTCCATATGTGGCACAACATGCATGCATACCTATATTTGCTACATTACTAGAGATGAAACAGACGGAAGCAGTTGTTGTCCTTGTTGAAACAAAGTTCGACCCTGCATTTTTCGCACACAACAAACGACTTTCCTTTGCAGCCTGGATACTTGCATCGCTGGCGCTTCTCATAGGAAAGTGCTAAAAAAAATCCAAGGCTGTGGGGGATGACGGCATCAGTCGTAGTATGGTCGTTTGGATCCTCGATACCCTACTTCCTCCGATTACCCACATCATAAACTTTTCTCTTGATTCCGGACAATTCCCATCCCTGTGGCGTATGGCCTATGTCCGCCCGCTTCCTAAAGTTTCAAACCCCTCCCTGCCCACTCACTTTCGACCCATTTCCATTCTCCCATTCCTGTCTAAAGTGCTTGAGGCCTGCGTTCACAGACAGTTTGCGGGGTTTGTTCACCGGAACAACCTTGTTAGCTCGTTTCAGTCTGGATTCAGGCCTGGGCATAGTACAGCTTCCGCTCTCCTTAAAGTGACTGGTGACGTTAGAGAAGCGATGGAGGATACTAAGGTTACTGTTTTGGTTTTAATTGATTTCTCCAATGCCTTTAACGCTGTCAGCCACGATATTCTCCTTGCTATGCTCTCTCATCTCATGGTTTCGTCCGAGGTTCTGGAATGGTTCTCTTCTTATCTTCGGGGACGCCGGCAGTCGGTTCGCGTTGATGAGAGCTCTTCGAGTTGGCGTGACCTGGATGCTGGTGTTCCACAAGGTGGTATTCTTTCTCCATTGTTATTCTCCATCTTCATTAATTTTATAACTCACTGTCTTCGGTGTTCGTATCATCTTTATGCCGATGATCTTCAATTGTATACAGCTGCGCGGGTGGAAGGTTTATTGGATGCTGTAGCAGATGTAAACCGAGACTTAGATGCAATCAAAAAGTGGTCTGATAGTTTTGGGGTATCAGTGAACCCCTCAAAGTGTCAGGCCATTGTAATTGGAAGCTCGCGCATGATGGGTAGGGTGACGCTTAGCTCTCTTCCTCCTCTCATTTTCAATGGTACTGTCATACCCATTACCCCTACTGTGAAAGATCTCGGTTTGCATCTTGACTCGACGCTTAGCTGGCAGCGCCAGGTCTCTAATGTTAGTCAAAGAGTCAACGGTACTCTACGATCTCTGTATCGTCTGAGAAACTTTTTGCCCGCTAAGACGAAAACAATGCTTGTGCAGACTTTGATTTTCCCTATCATTGACTATGGTGACGTGTGCTACTTTGACTTGAATGCGGTGTTGCTGGATAAGCTTGACAGACTGCTTAACAATTGTATCCGGTTCATATTCAACCTCAGAAAATATGACCATGTGTCGAGCTACAGGTCTGAGCTCAAATGGATGCCCATTCGCCAGAGAAGAAATTTGCGTGCTTTGACCACGCTTTTCTCCCTTCTTAACTCTCCCACTCCTCCTTCTTATCTAGTGTCTCACTTCCAATATCTATGTTCTTCACACGCTAAGAATCTTCGTTCTTCTAACAATCTTCTCCTACTCTGTCCTTCTCATACTTCTGACTTTGTTCATTCTTCCTTTCATTTTCAGTCCATTCTTCTTTGGAATGCGCTACCTCTTGACATCAGGATGGCCACCAGTCGGTATGCATTTAAGCGGAGATTGCGGAGTTATTTTCAAAATAAATAGCGTAGAGTCATCTCAAAACCTCTCTCTCTTGAATTTGTATATAATATATGTATATAATATAGGTATATATTATAGTAAATATGTATGTATGTGTATTATAAGTTTATGACTTATTTATGTACAAATTGTTCCATTTCTAACAGAGCACCTGCCATCTAATCTCTTCACCACCCTTGGTTGACTGGTAGAGAATGCCTAAGGCATTAAGTCCGCCTTTGTACTTTTTTAAGTGTGAAAAGTTTAAATAAATAAATAAATAAATAAATAAATAAAGTGCTCACATCCATCACGCCTTACGTCACGAGGAGGAAGAATCGCTACATTGGCTCTCATTCTTTTCTTCTCTATCAAGTCATCACTTACAGAAGACGGCCGGCCTTTTTTCTTATTCATTGATGGACCACACATGCAGAGGCTCTTTGCCACTTCTAGCTTGAAGTCTTTCAACTTCAGCGGCGTTGCTCTTTGTTGCATCTCCCCAACTCTTTTATTTAGCAACCAACTATTTATGGTGGCTATGTCGAGGAAATGGTAAAATTTGGTTTTTGGTTCCATTTAAAATCTTAAAATCTTGGTTCGAATTAGGAATAATACCCGTTTTATTGATTGTCACTCATATAGCACTGAATGCAGTGTAGGGTTAATAATGAGATCCAGCAATACCCCAAACGCAGAAAGCTACATGACGTTGCAGCTCTTTTCTGTCAATCAATCCGCCTAGCCTTATCCCAATTATATTGGAGTCAGCTTCCAGTCTAACCGGAGGCAGCTGAATACCAGTATTTTACATGGAGCGACTGCCTATCTGACCTCCACATCTCAGTGACTGGGTACCTAACACACCCTTTGGTAAGACTGGTTGTCAGACTTGGGCTTCTGACGACCCGTAACGACTGCAAAAGTTATACAAATGACAGCCGGGACCAACGGCTTAACGTGCTTTCCGAGGCACGGTGCAGTCTCTAATCTCTATATGCAATGGTCACCCATCCACGACCGCGGCAAGCGTAGCTTAACCTTCCATCGACCCGTGCGGCTGTTATTATCTGGCCACGAGCCCTTTTTTATCCAAAGACAAAATAAACCTTCGCCCTTAAACACCATATTAGGTAAGCAAATCGCCGTCCCTACCTACTTGGCAATTATCACACATAGGTATAAATGTTTCCGCATCGGTCGACAAAGAAGGAAAATGCGCTATAATCATCATTATCAGGCAGGAAGTGTCCAAGGCTCTGTCAATGAACCACGATCATCTGTCATATGGAGTAATTACTGATAATGTAGAACATAATTATAAATAGATGCTTAGATATTTGTAAATATAGATTCTTTACGTAAACACGTATTGTTCTGTAACACGACATCAATAGGAAATGTGCCAAAGCTAGAAATGGCCCTCCTAACGAAGGTTGAAAGGTTGATGAAAAATATCCTTTAGACAGGTTAGTGATGAATCTCTTCACGGATGGTCTCCTTTTCTCGTATTGGTAGGAAGTGTACGACAATACTCAAGCTGTTGTGACAATATTAGCCGGTTAGAAACGTGGGAAGTAACGGAACTGACCGACAAGACGCGCATTTGTTACTTTTAAGTACCAATTACCACTTGTGTGGGCTATATTATTGCACCCCTTCACATTGTCATTGGAAGCTAATAATTTCATTGCGAAGATGACGACGTACCTACTAAAATAGCTGTTGTTTTAGTTGGAAACTGGATAAATAGTATAATTATTTAATTAAATGAACCCACACTATATTCCCGACGTCTCCTTGGAACGTCTCCTTTATCTTGTTGACTCATCTTCATCCGTAAGCTGGCGTTCTGCCAGGGTCCCTCTTTGTTTGAAAGGATTGTAATATTATTATATATGTTCCTTAGCAACTCCTCGATTTGTTCTTTCATTCATCATTTTGATAGCTAGCTGGTTCCGACCACAGTTCCAACTTTGTATGTCGTAAAGAATCGTTTTTGATATAGGTACGTCCTTCTATTAGCACAATAAACGTAAGTACTTCATTTCTCCTGCGATAGGAAACATTTAAATAAATCCTACTTATTGTTTTAATTTCATCATCGTCATCTTCCTGCCCTTGTCCCACGTCACGTGGGGGCGGCGCAACACGTTCTCTTCTTCCATTCTCCCTGTCAACCGTCACGCTATCATTCACTCCCTTCTCTTTCATATCATCCCTCACAATCCATCCATCTTTTCTTTAGCCTTCCTCTCCATCCAGCCACATTTATTATTTTCATCACTCTTTTAGTCATATTTAATGTTTATGTACGTTCAGGTAAAATATTCGCCAAAAACTAGGTAGGAGCAAACACCGCACGAATAGAAGCAGTTAGAAAGCAAATTAATTATACGTACTTTTACATTTTTGTCACGCAACGCATGATACTAAAAAGTACCTAAACCTGGAAATTCGCATAGCAACATCAACCCGTTGGTTTACCCATCAAACGTCCACTTCTGGCACTTCTGCTACTTCATAACTAACATTACATCACGCTTGTTTCCTCTGAAAAGGTAGGCAGAGGTTTAACAACCTCATTTCGCCAGTTAAGTCCCATGTACAAAGGGGCAACCTATTGTATAAATACCGGGCAGAAATCAAGACTCACTGACATTCAAACAGGCGTTTTCAATAATCACCGCACTTGCCTAACGTATTGGTGATCGCGATGAGATGTTTATTAGAGTGTAATAAATGATGGATAATCAAAGAATAATGAACATTGATTTTTTTTAACGTTACAGTTTAAACCTTTTTTGTTTGAACGATTTACTGAAACATGAAACGTTGATAATATTTGTTTTACGATGTTCTCAATCGTTTAGTCGCCTACAGTGATGCAGATATACGGGGCTTCGCTAAATGGAGCGTGATCTATCGAGCTGAGGTTAAGCTATGCTTGGTGAGGTCAATGTACGGATTAATGACGATTGTTCTTTACACATCGAGAGCTCTCCAAATTTAATTTAGCTGTTGGTCTAAGATATTGGTAATTGAGCTATATGGGGACCACCACTTTCTCCATGTAAAAATATCCTGTACGACTGGATTCCCACTTCAACAGACAATAAGAAGATGTGGAAATAACGATATATTATTGGTCATTCATAAAACATGTACTCTCCTCTCCGTGCTTCTCCGCTTTGGTTGAAACCGGGCCTTATGCTGTTTGAGACGGAATCCAGTCTTACAGGATAGGTAGGTAGGCTAGGCTGATGATGGCGTGTGACTCTTCAGAGAGGAAAGATCCGTGTCGTTGCTATTGAAAAGAAATTGGACATCACCGAAACTAAATCATGTCTCAACTTCGGTGCCACCATCGAGTACAAAGCCCAAACTGCGGCCAAGAAACTGGGCATCCTAAACAGGGTGAAGCGATACTTTACGCCTGGACAGCTTTTAACTCTCTACAAAGCGCAAGTCCGATCCTGCATGGAGTATTGCAGCCACCTTTGGGATGGCTCAGCTAAATACCAACTTGCCGCGCTTGATTCGGTGGAACGCAGAGCTAAGAGGCTCATTGGCGACGTAAGACTGGTGGGTGCTAAGCTTCACAGCTTGGCTCATCGCCGCAAGGTTGCCTGCTTGTCGGTCTTCTACAGATTGTACTTCGGTGAGTGTGCTCGAGAACTCCACGAACTCATTCCGCCTGCCCCCTTCTACCATCGGACATCTAGACGCACTGCAGATTACCATCCCTACCTAGTTGCTATTCCACCAATTCGCACTAAGCGTTTCCAAATGTCTTTTGTGATGCGCACAGCAAAGGAGTGGAACTCTCTGCCTGCGTCTGTGTTTCCGAACGCATATAACCCCGATCTCTTCAAAGTGAGAGTTAACAGGCTTCTTCTGGGTAAGCTCGCTCCATCGTTGACTTTGTCTCTGTCATCTCTGACCTAAACTAGAGTCAAGAGCAAACCTATCTTAAATAAAAAAATAATAATTTAAAGTCCTTCTAATACAGGTACCCCATAACAACATAAAACCTTGGGACTCAAATCCTCCTACCCAAAGCCGTCCACCCTGACATAATTAGCGGTCCAAAAGAACTGGGTTACATAATACGGCTTCCTCCAAACTACAACTAACGCCTTATATTGATTTATTAGTTAACTACAGCTGTAGGTTTCTTCCGCAACGTTTGAAGCAAGCGATTATTGTCCATCCGGGAGTGTATGGCATAAATTTAAGTGTTATTACAGGTAACTCAAGGTCTGTTTTGATTTTTTGGTTTGATTAATTATTATTGGTTGAAAAGTCACGAAGTTTTTATTTAGATTCTATTGTCTCATCATCATTTGGTATGAGCATGTGATGAGGAGGGAGGAAACGCAATGACTCTAGAAGAGTGATGAATATATATGTTGAAGGATGGAGAGGGAGAGGAAGGACAAGTAAAGATGGATGAATTGTGCGAGGAATGATATGAAAGAAAAGGGAGTGAATGATAGCGTGACGTTTGTCAGGAGAGAATGGAAGAAGAAAACGTGTTGCGGCGACCCCACGTCAGGTGGGACCAGGGCAGGAAGATGATTTGTTATCATCACTGAAGTATTTATGAGCGCATTGAGAAAGGGCTGGCTCGGGAAAGTCTTATCACCTAATTAATCTACGTCTGTTTTATTCCGGTTTGAAAGATATAGGCACAGACTATATTATTATTTTACATGAAATGAAATGAAATTGTTTATTCTGTATAAAATTATACTGGAATCACATTAACACGTCATGTTAAAAAAAATATATTAAAATATAAGCTATGTAGAAGAAGTCGACATTTCCTATCTGACCACCACTGAGGAGAAATGGCGAAACAAACTTAGGGGTCAAAGGCTCTTTTAAATTCCAGACATAATTTTGGTCAGATCATATGAGGACCATGTAGATCCGTGTCTGAAATGGTCTTTTTGGAACCACACAAATTTGAGTCGACCTGTCCAGTCAGTGCAAGCATTTGCCAGTAATCGTGTAGCTCAACTCAGAACTCAAGGAGCTCAACGACTCGACGAACAATACCAAAGAAAGGACATTTGGGTAGGCCGCTTATATAGGTGTTATTATGTTAATGTCTATGGTATTTAAGAGTACCGATGTGTCTGTATGGTATGGGTTTAATAATTGCCTGAAATAAATGATATTTAATTTAATTTAATTTAATTTAATAGTCCTCCAAATGCTAGACATCAATTAAACTAACTGAGAAACAAAAATAGAAAAATAAAAAAAATGACCCAAAATAGTGGTCACATTCACAATTATTAAAGTAATACTTTTAAAAGTAAATATTCATGTCATTTTGTATATAATGTATAATACAGCAATGTCAATATGTATATGAAATGGTATATATATAATGATGATTTTGCTTAATAATTAAAATGTCAAATTTTACGGGTTTATCACGAGGCGTAGCAGAGCGAGCAGCTCAATTTGCTTTTTTGCTTTATTTCCATTATAAAGTACCCTTTTTGACAAAGTTTGGTTTTAACCCAGCTTTTAAATCGTTTAATGGCTAAGTTTTGAATGTCAATGGGAAGTTTGTTGTAAAAGCGTATACATTTTAGCGCGTACACATGGCCGGTAAAATTACGTGCACATAAGAAAGTACAACTTATATAGCGTGACTGGTAATTAGTGACCGATACTTAAACACATGATTGTACTCATGATAACAAACAACTTTTACTATGGGACCAAACCTGAAATCGTGAAAAAAATCTGCTGCTCCCTACATTTATGCTCGCATAATTCGTCAAAATGTAGGGACCAGCTGATTTTTTTTTCACGATTTCAGGTTTGGTCCCATAGTAAAAGTTGTTTGTTATCATGAGTACAATCATGTGTTTAAGTATCGGTTACTAATTACCAGTCACCCTACATACTTTAGGGAGTGACTACTGAGACGACGACTAATAGAGAAGTATAGAACAAAAAGACATGTTGCGTCGACCGCAAATAAATCGGGATAAGGGCGGGAGAGTGATGACCATTTGATTTCAGACGATTATTTTTAGACTTCTAATAAATTACTATCCCTTGATCTCTAAAAACCTAAATGAAAATATTCAACTCAACTGTTATTTTGAACAACCAATTACAAAACCCAACACAACATTTGTCCGCGAACTTTACTAACAAAAACATTCAAAACTCAGTATCAAATAATTCCAACCACGTAATAGTAGAAGAAGCTCCAACAATGATTCAAATGTTCGCACAATGCGTTTAGTATGTTCTCGACGCGCCTCGGAGGTCATGTACCAAGATCTTGGCCACGACAGCGTGAGCGAGCGACCTCGACACTTGCCGCGTTACTGTGCACAATATTAGCGGTTCAAAGTTTCGAGATAGAAAGTGTTTCAACTGTGATGTTGTTTTGTTTCGGGAGAGATGATCACCTGGTCTGGTCATCATTGGTCACGAAGGGTTAGGCAGAGGTGTATGTATATTATGTACTAGCTGTGCCCCGCGACTTCGTTCGCATGGAAGACGTACGATACACAATATACTAAAATAACAGCCACATTTTAATACAGCTGTCTCGTCCCCCGACCCGTCGCGTTGCATCGCCCGCCCGCGCTATTACTTCGTTTTCGCTTAGTGTTCTTTCTGACTTTTTTCTTTTTGCTCGGCTTCTAAGGGTAGTAGCGTGATGTTAAATAGCCTATCTTCGAGAATTGGGTTACCAAATGCAAAAAGAAATTTTCAAATCCGACTTTTTGTTCACCATTTCATGGGTTTTAATTTTTTTGCGCGGAATCTTAATTATTTTTCTAAAATAAACGTAGCCTAAGTTACTTCCCGTAACATCAGCTATCTGCCAGTGAAAGTCCCGTCAAAATCGGTCCAGCCGTTTCGGAGATTAGCCGGAACAAACAGGCAGACAGACAAAAATTTTAAAAATTTCGTTTTGTGTGATAAGTACCGTATATATTTTCATATGCATTTAGTAAAAAGTTGTTATTTTGACATTACGAACAGACACTTCAATTTTATTTTTTGTATACCTATAGATGTAACACCCACATTTCGCAAGTTACGTTTAATAGGGGGCGTGCAGGTGAATGTCGAAGTCCTCTTCAGTCAGCAACGCATTAGCAAACTTTTTCGTGTGATGGATAAAGGCGGCAGCAGAACCGCTTGCCATCTGGAGAACCATCATCAACCTATCACAGGCCTGTAATTTCACCGGCAGCCATACCTTTCACACTGTAACTCTGGTCAGCTGCAGAGTTGGGAACGGTGATGGTTTCTACTTCTCTTTACTAACCCCTATGACAAACTCCTACGTAACAATGGGCTCGTTATGTACGTTCTGCCTGTTTATCGATTACATCATCTGCCTGTGCTGACAACGGCTCATAATCCTCCCTTAACTTAATTAGAAAATGGAGACACAATATGGAGTGACCGGCGTAATCTTGTTATATTATCGTAGACCAATGAAATCCTGCCATCTGGGTGACGCGGACTGACGTGGCGGTAGAGTGGAAGTTCATCCTTTTGTTACGTTTTTGAGGTGGGCCCGATTATTACTTGGCGTACTATTGTATAGAATTAAGTTCTTCTAACTGAACAGACAGCTGTGCTGCTGGGGAGTTTGTTGTGCCACTTCTTCTTCCCAGCTAAAGCACTAGGAAGTGGTCAAGGGCGGGCGCTTTGGGTCTTATGTAATTTTGACGTTCGAAAAGTGCTGATTCTTGTGAGGGCTTGTGGCTAAGAAATAACAGCTGCACGGGTCGATCGATCAGGTTAAGCTACGCTTGTCGCGGTTGGTCCGTTGATGGGTGACTATCTTTACATATCAAGACCCCCCGTACATCGCAAAACACGTTAAGTCGTTGGTCGTGGCTGTGTCATTCGTGTATCTTTGACAGTCGTTACGGGTCGTCAGAAGCCCGAAAGTCTGACAACCAGCCTTACCACGGGGTATCGTATTACCCAGTAACTGGGTTGTGGAGGTCAGATAGGCAGTCGCGCCATGTAAAATACTGGTAATCAGCTGCATCCGGTTTGACTGGAAGCGACCCCAATATAGTTGGGAAAAGGCTAGGCAGATGATGATCAAAAGTGCTGATTCTCAGCCTAATTTGAATAAATTACTTTTGATTTTGAATTTGTTTTGTAACAGACCATAGAAAAGATGGCTAGCTAAGAAGGAAGTGAATTCTGAGATGACAGATAATAGAGATTATGGAAGAGAAAATGTGATGTGCCGACTGTAAATCCTATTACGGTTCAAAAGATACCCTTTGACAGACGGACAGCGGAGCCTTAATTATAAGGTCCCGTTGGCACCCTTTGAGTACGGTACCCTATAATACAAAATAAAAAGAGATTCTTTCACTTCTCTATCGGAATGGAAAAACACTATAATATGTAGTAATCGTACAACTTACCGAAACAAAACCACAAGTTTGTGACGTAACTTCTACGCAACTATATTCGTAATTTTGTAACAATGAAAGAACTATCCCAAACGGTTGAGTAGTTTTTGAGATCAGCACGATCAATAAAACCATGGCAGTCAGAGATTTTTTATTACAGTGTATGAATGTGGATGGCTATAAGAGTAGGGGAAGACCAAAGAAACGATGGATGGACTGTGTGAAAGATGATATGGCTAGAAAGGGGGCGACTACCGAGTTGACGACTAATAGAGAAGTGTGGAAGAAAAAGACATGTTGCGCCGACCCCGAATAAATTAGGATAAAATCAGGAGAATGATGATGATGACTCAGAGATTTTTTATTAGCAGATGAAACATTCTCAGTTCTAGATAGATCTACTTATCTATCATTCAGATTTATCAGACTTTTCCATACTAAGGGGTGAACCCTTTACAGACGTCCATGATGAAAGAAGAGTGATTTTTTAAAACATTATCCTACCAGATAAGACGAAGATGGAGGGACGAATTTGTCTCCTACCGAAAGGACTGGCCCGCAATGGCAGTAGACAGACGTGTGCGGCAGAGGGAGAGGCAGGCCTATGCCCAGCAGTGGGACATTACGGGATGAATAAAGATAGATTGATTTTCCTACCACAATTTCAAACTATGAAAGTTATATTTTAAAAAGTTATGAGAGGATCCTTTGCCTAGCAGTAGGATGGTCATCATCTGCCTAGCCCTATGTTGGAATTTGTTTCCAGTCAAACGGGATGCAGCTGAGTACCAGTATTTTACATGGAGAGACTGCCGATCGGACCTCCACAACCCAGTTACTGGGTAATACGATACCCCTTGGTAAGACTGTTCCGGGCTTCTGACCACCCATAACGACTGTCAAAGTTCCATGAATGACAGCCGGGACTAACGGCTTAACGTGCTTTGGGAGGCTCGGAGGGGTCTTGGTATGTAAAGATGTTTACCCATCCACGGACCAACCGCGGCAAGCGTAGCTTACCTGATCGATCGAACCGTGCGGCTGTCATTATTTAGCCACGAGCGTCTCGCCTGGCAGTAGACGGCTAGAAAATAATAGAAACTTATGAATATATCGGCGGTTCAGTTAAGGGTCAGTTAACTTTAACTTTTGATTTCTACGTCAACTTTCATATCTTGTTCCTCTACAATCGATTCATAGACAAGCATCAATAACATAATATCACGCTAGAATTCCCTGCGCGGGTAGGCAGAAGTAGGTAATAAGGAAGGTAGTAGGTAGGTAGGTGATAAGCAATCACACAACGCGCCAGTTTTGTTTTAGTTCCATGTAATAGAAGGCGAGCCTATAAACTCCTTGCTGCTATTGAGTATTTAAACTATTACATCACAACATCACGCCTGTATTCCCCGAAAGGTTAGGCAGAGATGTACCTATAGTACACCCACAATTCGCCAGTTATGTTTAAGTCCCATGTAATAGGGGGCGAGCCTATTGCCATCAACCGGACACAAATCCAGACTCCAGGCTGCTACTGAGAAATTCTAGATGGTAAAACCCAATAACACTTTGCCCGACCTGGGAATCGAACCCAGCACCTCATGCTCAGCAGTAGCGCTTGAGACGAACGAGAACGAGGCAGTCGAGGCAGTCGAGAACGAGGCAGAGGAGAACGAGGCAGTCAAATAATTAGTACCTAATTATATTTGATAATAGAACCCCACATTCAGCAACCGACCTAATCCAACTCACCATAGTACTGCGACAGCTGTGCATTACAATGTAAACACCATAAGGTCTCGTCATAAGCTTTTAAATAATCTTTAATCTGTAATGCAAAGCCTATAGTGGCGTGAAATTAAGTATTTTCACTTTTCAGTGACAAAATAACATAGCATGCCTCGCCACGCGTGGAATCCCCGAAGGGTTAGGCGGAGGTCTACCTATTATAGTACACCCACATTTCGCCAGTTATGTTTAAGTCCCATGTAATAGGGGGCGAGCCTATTGCCATCAACCGAGCACAAATCCAGACTCCGGGCTGCTACTGAGAAATTCCTGATGGAAAAACCCAATTACACTGCCCGACCTGCGAATCAAACACAGAACCACAAAATAATAATAGACTTGTATTGTTAAGGCGGCTCCTACATCTGGAGCCTTGACACCCTATACATGGGCTACATTTTTTTTAAACGTTTTAAATAAAAGGTTGACTGGTAGAAAATGCCTGTGGCATTAAGTCCGCCTCTGTACATTTCTGTGCATGAAGTATTAAATAAATAAATGTTTTAATATTTTTACGCTGATCATTTAGTAAAATGATTAAATCTATGTAGGTAATTAAAGAAATAACAAGTATTACTCTAATCAAATCAAATCAAATCAAATCAAATCATTTATTTGCTTGAACATGAGGTGTTACATAATTACAAAGAAAAAATAAGTTCTTAAGACCATATCCTACCTTAATAGGTGTGCAAATATCTAGTATAATAAAATAAACACATAGATACATAAACTCACGCCTTCTTCCCATAGGGGGTAGGCAGGAAGCACTGAACGCCACCTGCTCCGATCCTTACATACTTATTTTACCTCGTTTACGTTCAAACATAGCAAATCAACAACAATCATTCTCTTTAACAAATATTAATATTAGAGTATTTATCGACATATTATTATAATAATTATATAATTTTATTATCATTAAATAATTAATTCTTTTAAAAATTTAATTAAATTTGTCATTTAAATAATCATTAACTTTATAATAGGCTTTATTGATCAAAAATGTTTTTAATCTATTTTTAAATGATATAAAATCTATCTAATCTCCTCTTGACATCTACGGGTAGAGTTCTGAATCTCATAAAGATTAGAGTTTATAATCAAAATTGAAGATGTCGCGAGGAAATAGTCAGTTAGACATGACAATATAACTACTTTAATTTGACACATCTCGTTAAAGCGCTGAAGCCTGAAATCTCACCGTTAGAAGCTGTTATTGCAACAATGTTCAGTGTTCACTTTGTGTCTAAAAACGTAGTCGACATTCCAACAATGATATTAACGGTGTCCCATATTATGCAATTTCCACAAAAGAAGGTCATCAACCTGAATTCAATGTAATGATTAAACAAAGTAATAAAAACACAATGTTAATTATGTACCAAAAACAAAACAAGAACATTTATAGTTAAACAAAACATGTTTACTTGAGACCTTGCTCATACGCATCATTTGCGATCACATCATACAACGATACAACTTCGCGATTTCCACAAAGCAGGCAAAATATAATTATCGAATATATTACAACTCGCGCAAACGCATCAGCAATAATTGGGAACAATTATCTACAGAATTAGAATGCCAACTTTTTGCCGCAGCACACTGGCTACGTTTATCGCGTGCGGCACTCCCAAACAGTGATAAACTTGCGTGTGTTTCAGCCTAACATTAATAGATACAGCACCTAACCTCTTTCCATAATATCCCTCATTAAAACACATGTATGTGCACTATATAGCGCCGCGTAGTCTGGCAATGTCATCTCGTATCATTTCCGAATGCTTCGCCTCTTACCGGCACATCCCCCCGATATTATAAAAGAGTGTAGTGTGCGCCGCGCGCCCGCAGTCACTCCGCGCCTCCGAGCGAGCAACGTCGCCTGTAATGCAATAGTGTGTCTAGTGTGCCAGTTACCGACATGGAGGGAGCGACCCCTCCCAGCCACGGAGTGCCTGAGGACGAGGGCATCGCCTCCGACCGCCGCCCGTCCACCGACGACCACGCTGACCTCTCCGATAGTGCCTCTGACACCGGCTCCGGCGGTGGCAAGGACTCCGGCTGTGAAGTCGCACCTGATGCACAGGAGCCTCCCTACACACCACCGGACGATGAGCTAGCGCACAGGATCGTGTCTCAAGTTGAGTTCTACTTCTCAGACGCCAACATCACGAAGGACGCCTTCCTACTGAAGCACGTCCGAAGAAACAAGGAGGGGTACGTGTCACTGAAGCTGATCTCCAGCTTCAAGCGCGTGAAGCACTTGACGAAGGACTGGAGGGTGGTCGCCGAAGCACTCAAGCGGTCTACTAAGTTAGAAATTAATGAATTAGGAACTAAATTGCGCAGGATCGAGCCGCTCCCCGCGTACGATGAGACCACGCCGTCCAGGACGGTGGTGGCTGTGAGGATGCCCATCGATCGTCCGTCCGTAGAGAACGTGTCGCGACTGTTCGCTGGCTGCGGCGAGATCGCCCTCGTCAGGGTGCTCCGGCCCGGCAACCCAGTGCCCGCAGACGTGCGCCAGTTCCTCAACAAGAACCCTAGTTTGGTTAATTGTGTGTGTGCATTAGTTGAGTTCACTGAGTCTGAGTCTGCGAGAGAAGCGCTGCGATTACAGACCCCTGAAGATGATGGAATGCGAGTGTATGAGTTGAACGGAGTTCCTAGGGAGCCTAAGAGGAAGGCACCCATCCGCCGAGCGCCGCCGAGGCGTCACGAGTGCGAGTACTCGTCCTGCTGCAGTGGGTCTGAGCCTGAATACGATTACAGATACGGGACGCCGTTTTATAGGAGGAATTCAAGTGGTTTCTTCGCACCTCGGTCTCCTGAGATCCAGACGTGGGTGCCGCGGCGTCCATCGACGTGCTCACACAGCTCGGACTCGGGCGTGTCGTTCTACTGCAGCAGCAGCCGGCGGACGTCGCAGGCCAGCACGGGCAGCGCCGGCAGCGCGGACGGCTGGCTGTCGCGCCGGCTGTCCGGCTGCTCGGTGTCCGGGCCGGAGTGCGGCGGGCGTCGCCTGTCCTGCGCGCCGCGCTTCGAGCCGCGCGCGCCGCTGGTGCCGGACGGCACGCGCGGCTTCCACGCCGCCGCGCGCCAGCGCCGCATCTCGGACCTCGCACTCTACTCGCGCTAGAAAGTGCCCGCCAACCGTGACACCTTTCTAATCACGTTGGATAACCGCCTTTCACGTTCTGGCCGCTGGTTTTTTAATCTATTTCGCACGAGGAAGCGTCGTGTGTGCCAGAACAAATAGAGTTACCTTCTTGGACAATGTGATCATGCTCATTTAGTTTTAAGTCACGGAACGCTGTGTGTAGTTTCGTAAATCACTTAGACATGTAATTTATTAGTACATTGTATTTATGAATCGCGTAATTTATTGCGAATGCGCGCGCGTCGCGGTCGAGTTTTCATTTCGAGTTATGTCAGAGTTGTGGGCACAAAATGATCACGCAAAATCGACATTCAGGCGATTGTAGACTCTGAGAGCGATACATGTTCAGACCAGACAGATGTTTATTTGGGCGACGTTGCACTGCACCGAAGCGAGTAATTCTAACTTGTCTGACCGCTTTGCGAAGTGAGATACACAGAACATTCTCCGCTTTGTAAGGCGAGTGCAGGCATCGATCTATCAGCTGTGCGGAGCGCTATCTCCGCCTCGCCCGCGGTGCAACATCGTCTCAACTCGGAGTAACAGAGCGCGTACAGCTGTAGAATGTATTACATAATGTAATTGCACACATTCTAACTGCGAACGATTTCCTGTAAAAGTAACAGCCTCTCTTACTCCGGCTCCGGCTGGTAAGAGCTGCGACGCGCTATGGCCGACATTTTTTTTTCATTTTTTTTTACAATTAAGTCATTTTTAACTTAAGTCAGTCGCCATTTCATAATAACTGTCGTTTTTAGTTAAGTCTTGTCGATGTAAGTACATTGTGATGATTATGTAGATATGGTTGCGCAACCCACTACTTTCTTGTGCGTATTTTTTAATTTATTTTTTTATTGAACAGAGGAACGTTACACGCTTGTAACGGCACAACTATTTCGCTTTTTATTTTAAGTGACGTTGTGACTTTTTGATGGAACCTTCGTGCTGAATCTATACAAAATAGTTTCTAATTGCTTACTTTACGTATTAATAGATTTGGTGCGTTGTCAAATTAATTTCAAGTCACACACCTCTGTATATTGTAATTAAAGTTGAGATGATTTATTTTAAAGATATAATTATAAGATTTTTGGAGAAACTTGCTGGTTTTAATTGACCTTCGTCGTGGAAAGTTGGTTCATGATCCGTTTGCCTTGACTGATTGATTCTCACGCTGACAGCTAGTGTTGTAACAGGTGAAGTTGACGAGAATATCAGAATCGATCGATTCAATGTTAATACCGTTTAAAGTTATGCAAATTAAAACGATAGCTGAGATAATAACAGCAATTAATGTCAGTTATTTTGATATTTGTGTAAAATGTTTGTCGGAGTTATTATATGAAGTGTTGTTTGATTTATTGTATAATAGTTTTACCTTCCTGTTGATGTTTATTGAATTAGGATTCTAATTTAATATTTGTGAGACAATTATGTTTATTTACGGTTTGGTAGCACCTGCGTAAACACTTCCTTTTGATTCAAGGGCCTCAGGGTTTCGCATCTATTCTTCCTTGAGAAGAATAATAAATTATACTAGTAATTAAATAAATAAAAATGGTGCCCACCTAACTACTGTGAATAATCAAGAAACCAAATTAATTAACTGAAAGGAAACTACATCAAATAGAACTGATTTTGCAAATTAATTATCACGAGCTCTTCCATTTGTATCGGATAAAAGTAACTGGGTTGTGGAGGTCAGATAGGCAGGACCCTCCATGTAAAATACTGGTTTTCAGTTGCATCCAGTTAGACTGGAAGCCGACCCCAACATGGTTGGGAAGAGGCAGGCAGATGATGAGCTCTTCCATTTGAATTCAAGATTCGTCTGGAACCCAACATGTTGTGATCAAGTTTTCTCCTCACATCCCGTCATTCGATTGATTGCGTTATTTGCACTATCGTGTAGTTCTGATGACAATGACCTTTACCACGGCTGATAGCCGGCAAACTTCACACAGTGATCGATAGTACGGAAACCGTATGACTCTAACTTAACAGAACACATGACATAACGTCACGTCTGTAATCGTTGAGGGGTTAGGTAGAGGTGCATGTACAGTACACCCACATTTCGCCAGTTATGTTTAAGTTCCATGTAATAGAGGGCGAGCCTATTGCCGACAACCGGGCACAAATCCAGACTCTGGTCTGCTACTGAGAAATTCTAGATGGTAAACCAAATAACACTTTGCCTGAACCGGGAATCAAACCCAGGACCTCATGCTCAGCAGTAGCGCTTGCGACCACTAGACCAATGAGGCAGTCTAGAATAAATTTGTTTAAGTTAAACAGATGGTATTAATGCCTGGATACCTGATAAATATAGTATCGTCAGCTGGATGGTGTTAGGAACTGCAAGTAATAAGCAGCTACATCTTTAAAACATCACGCCAGTACTTATGCCCCGACGGGTTAGGCAGAGGTGTATAGTTATCTAGTTTATTATCGTAATCTTCACCGTTTCCGACGACAGCGGCTCTGACTAGTTTTTTCCTTTCGTGAGTTCTCTGATGACTAGCAAACGCAAGTTTGGTATAACTAGTACGCTCACATCACATCCCAGTAATGTTGAAGTCCCATGAAATAAAGGTCGACCCTGTTTCCAAAGACGTACACAACCCGGGCTGCTTTTTAAAAACCTATGACGGGAAACTGCTCGATCTCATAAATGAACACAGGAGCCAGCGCTGAGTAGCCGCGTTTACGACCACTAAACCAACGAGGTAGTATCCCACCATCATTGAAAAAATAATTTGTTCAACCACAATTACGCCTACTTGCATGCTCGTTAAGATAACCCACACGCAGAGAGTCGCCTGCGCTTGTTTCCAATCGCTACAGACTGCATAACGATTATATTTCTTATATAAACCAATCATGTTGCTCTGATCTACATACTGAGTTTATGAGAGAATTTACTTGTTGTTGGAGACTTTGAACTACATAACCTAACATAACATCAAGCTTGTCTTCTCCGGAGGGTTAGGCGGAGGCGTATGCACGTATAGTTCACCCACATTTCCCCAGTTATGTTTAAGTCCCAGGTCACAGGGGGCGAGCCTATTGCCATCAACCGGCCACAAATTGAGACTCCGGGCTGCTACTGAGAAATTCCTGACGGAAAAACCCAATAGTACTGCCCGACCTGGGAATCGTCACCAGGACCTCATGCACAGCAGTACCGCATGCGACCACTAGACCAATGAGACAGTCTTTGAAGTCGGTGTTACATATCATCTAGAACAACGCAACGCAATGGTGACAACGCAAGAAACGTCTCCGTGGTACATGGCTACTTGGAGGTTGTTAAAATGAGTAAAAAAAAAAAAGAAAGGAGTAGGCAAAAGTGTCGCCGCCCAAGAAAGAATAACCCACTGAAGGCTAAGGCCTCTTCTCATACAGAGAAGGCTCGAGCATAGCTCACCACGCTTTCTCGAGACATGTTGGTGATTTGTTGTGATTAGATTAGAGTAGGTAAGTACCTACTGCATTAATTTATAACATAACTAGCTGTGCCCCACGATTTCGTTCGCGTGAGTCTTAAGATACACAATATACTAAAATAACAGCCACATTTTAATACAGCTGTCTCGTCCCCCGACCCGTCGCGTTGCATCGCCCGCCCACGCTGTTACTTCGTTTTCGCTTAGCGTTCTTTCTGACTTTTTTTTGTGTCGACTCCTAAGGGTCGTAGCGTGATGTTAAATAGCCTATAACCATCCTCGAGAATTGGGCTACTAAATACAAAAATAATTTTTCAAACTTGACTGGTAGTTCCAGAGATTAGCGCAAAATAGATTAAATTTCATGGGTTTTATTTTTTTTGCGCGGGACCCTAATTATTTTTCTAAAATAAAAGTAGCCTAAGTTACTCCTTATAACATCAGCTATCTGCCTGTGAAAGTCGATCCAGCCGTTTCGGAGATTAGCCGGAACAAACATACAGACAGACAAAGAATTTAAAAATTGTTTTTTTTTGTTATAACTACCGTATATACTTTCATAAGCATTTAATAAAAAGCTGCAGATGTAAAGACAAACCGTGTGCCCATTAGGATTCCCCTTCGGCAAAAATTACGAACTTCCATACAAACTTTCCTCCCCTGTTTAACGCCTTTAGGGGATGAATTTTCAAAAGTTCTTCCTTAGTGCTCACTTTCGCTCCACAAGCAACTCTTGTGCAAAATGTCATGCTCCTAGACCCAGCGGTTAGGCTGTGCGTTGTCTGTCAGTGAATTAACGAATTTAAGATTGTCCAGTCTTTTCCCAACTAGGGTTGGCTTCCAGTCAAACCGGATGCAGCTGAGTACCAGTACATTACATGGAGCGACTGCCGGGATCAACGGCTTAACGTGCTTTCCGCGGCACGGAGGTGTCTTGATATGTAAAGATGGTCACCCATCCACGGACCAACCGCGGCAAGCGTAGCTTAACCTGATTGATCGACCCGTGCGGCTGTTATTACTTGGCCACAAGTAGATACATATATAATGATAAATTAAGATATTATGTTTCATTCAATCTTTCGTTAAAATTGGGTTCTTGATTAAATGACTTAAACGATGTTATTTTATTAACAAGTGATGTAATAACGAGTGCAATAATTACAGTTTTTTTCAGTGTCATAATAGCTTCGTGCAGCAACACTAGAACGGCTCCAACAAACGAGATTGGATACATCACAACAAGCTGGCAAATGAGCTGGTTAATGATAAGTAATCAATTTACTATTCAGCAGTCTATAACTTGAAACATTATACTTGTGCCAATGCTTAACTTAATCAGAATGATTACTAAGTAGATCAGTTTCATTTGACCGCTCGGTTGGTGTTAGCAAAGCGGTTTAAGGGGGAAGCGCTAAGGTATCCCGCGAAATTCAAATTTTCTTATGAATTTTGCGATTTGCAGCTCAGTGTCTGTGTGTATGTTGATCAAAGTATGATACGCGACCGTAACAAATATATATTTATAGAATTATAATATTAGAATTAGTAATACAATTCCTTAAGTTATTATAATCCTGAAATGTTAAGATTTCATAAAAAAAAGTCATTCAATAGACTTACTTGGTCTTAGAGAGTTGTATTGATGACTTTAATGATTATAATTCTGTAAACTCATATTTGTTACGGTCGCGAATCATATTTCAATCAACATACAACCTAATACTGATCTGCAAATTGCAAAAAACGTAAGAAAATTTGAATTTCGCGGGCTACCCTGGCGCTTTCACCTTAACATAATATACTAAAGTTTCGTTGACAGTTAAGTAATGCTCTTCTGCTAAATTAACGTAGGTGTTGTGTTGTAGTTTTTTTTTCACTTTTTGTAATTGTTTGAGGTATCTGGTACATATTTAGGTATTAATAATAATAAATAAATAGTTTATTGATCCAATAACCTCAAATTACACACAATAGCAGAACAAATTAACATTTTAATAAAAGCGTGATCGTGGCTTGTGTAGAAAATTGTTATATGTTTTAAGCTGTGAGTAATTAATAATATTATACTAGATTGAAACCTTTGACTCCCAAACTTGGCAAAAAATGCCTGTATCTTGGGAGCCGATAGATGGCTCCTGATGACAAATGTCTTATAATAATTATAATTTACCACACTAAGTAGATAGCTACTATTGTATTTTGAATGACCACATCTATACAAATAAATAAAATTGAAGTGTCTGTTTGTAATGTCAAAATAACAGCTTTTTACTAAATGCATATGAAAGTATATACGGTACTTATAACAAAAAACAATTTTTAAATTTTTTGTCTGTCTGTTTGTTCCAGCTAATCTCCGAAACGGCTTGACCGATTTTGATGGGACTTTCACTGGCAGATAGCTGATGTTACAAAGAGTAACTAAAGCTACTTTTATTTTAGAAAAATAATTAAGGTTGCGCACAAAAAAAAACAAAACTTATGCAAAAATAATAACTCTGGACCTACCAGTCGGAATTAAAAAAAATATTTTTGCTTTTGATAGCCCAATTCTCGTGGCTATTTAATATCACGCTATGACCCTTAGGAGTTGAGAAAAAAGAAAAAAGTCAGGCGATGCAACGCGGCGGGTCGCGGGTCGCGGGACGAGGGAGTTCTATTAAAATGTGGCTGTTCTTTTAGTATACGTACATATATTGTGAGGAGCTCGTGGCTAAGTAATAACAGCCGCACGGGTCGATCCATCAGGTTAAGCTACGCTTGCTGAGGTTGTCCGTGGATCGGTGACCGTCTTTACATACCGAGACTCCTCCGTGCCTCGGAAAGCACGTTAAGCCATTGGTCCCGGCTGTCATTCGTAGATCTTTGACAGTCGTTACGGGTCGTCAGAAGACCGAAAGTCTGACAACCAGTCTTACCAAGGGGTATCGTATTACCCAATTACTGGGTTGTGGAGGTCAGATAGGCAGTCGCTCCATGTAAAATACTGGTATTCAGCTGCATCCGGTTAGACTGGAAGCCGACCCCAACATAGTTGGGAAAAGGCTAGGCAGATTGATATTGACATATATTGTGTATCTTACGACTTCCATGCGAACGAAGTCGCGGGGCACAGCTAGTAATTTATAAATCTACGGATAGACACTAGTTACCCCACAACGGGTAGGTACCTCTCTCTCCTGTTGTTTTCTTTTTTAAACTAAAATTCTACGAATGGCGATATTTCAGTATGTTTGACGCACCCTGAGCTAAGTACCTTACTGACAAATTGTTCTACATCGGCTGGATATCTTAAAACTCCCACCACTGCTATGCTTACCTTTACAAATCCCATGATCTGAAACAAATGATACAAAAACAGGTAGGTTTTTAATCATTTGTTTTTATACTTATTATAAAAACACATTTAGACGAGATAAAGTACTTACAGACCTACATAAAAAGTGGACATCGGAGAAGCTTCCTCAATTAAAGATTTGATTTAATTTAAAGATTTGTGTAGAACTTAATTACAATAGACAAGCTAAAACTAAAATACTTATATATATTATGTACAAGTATATAATAACAAATAAAGAAAGGGCGACGAGCTCATTGGACATCAAAAAATTCGTCCGCATCGCTGTCAATTTGCGGGATGTTCGAAAGAGTTACCGTGGCCCCGGCACATGCAACAGAAGGAACACGGGTGGGTTTTAGTCCGTAAAAGTCTGACACGCCCTCCCGCTCCGCCCAGAGCGGGAGAAGTCATTTGATGATTTCCCGTCCACAAAAAAAATTAAAAAAAATCGCTGTCAGTGGGAAAAGTGCCCAAAAGATTGCCAGCATTGCCACGTTGGATGGCAATGCTGATTCTTCGGGCTAAAACTGCCAGCCCTCTGGTCCCGTGAAGAGTCGACCAACGCTTGGACATGTCCCGAAATACTCGATGAGCACTCGGACCTCCCGGCCCTAGTGTTTCAACTCCAAACGGCTGAAACATATAGTTCTTAATAAGGTTGTTATATTTGCGCCGTTTGAAGTTTGCTGCACCTGCAGCAGCTGCCTCAGCACAGCCCGCCGTGCTAGGAAGATGGGATGGCGCGAGGGTGTCGACACAGGTTGCATCCCACACCAAAGGCCTACCCAACTTCCAAGTCATTATAGTCATTCCGTCTGGTCTCCTCCCATCTTCGGGGGCCCAGCCATTGGTTTCTAAAACAGCTGGCACCCCGGCAGTGACAAGAGCCCGACGGATGATGTCGTTAATGCTGGTGTACCATGCCTTCCGACTAGCGCTCTTGCTACAGGATAAGCCATAGTGTCCAAGGCAGTCGACTCCTTCGCCGCATTGACAGCAATGTGGAGCCCCGCAAGGAGCGGCCAGACGCAAACATGTAGCGCCTGAAGTCAGAAGCCCGACTCCCATTCACCCACAACCAGCAGGTGGGCATGCTCAGCAGTATTAGTGGACATATTAAAAAGTGTGGCTGCTTCCATAAAGAGGAAGAACGGAGCAAATACATATTTGGACCGAAATATTAAATACACATACATAAAATATAGGTATGATGTGACTATGTAGAAAGTTAATTATTGTTAAAATTCCTGCCACGTAGGTCGAGAGGTCGCAAACGCTACTGCCGAGCATAAGATCCAGGGTTCGATTCCCGGATGGGCAAAGTGTTATCTGTTTTCTCCATCTGGAATTTCTCAGTAGCAGCCCGGAGTCTGTATTTGTGCCCGGTTGACGGCAATAGGCTCCCCCGCTATTACATGGGACTTAATACATAACTGTGGAAATGTGGGTGTACTAAAATAGGTGCACCTCTGCCTAACGCTTAGGGGAATACAGGCGTAATGGTGTGTTATGTTATTGTTATAATAAATAACTACTTGTAACTTTAATTACATTTCCTATTTAAAGAAGCGATCTAGTTTATCGTTAGGAGTGAATGTTATTTTATAACCGTTATTAGATAATCGTTACGGACCGATGCGTTATTGAAACTATGTAGAGCAGATCAGGGTTCCGTCGAAGAAAAAGTAAGGAAAAACTATAGTTTGAACGTTTTAATATCAAGTATTGACTGAGCATATGCCTTATACTGACGTTATTGGTGATGTTCTTCAGAAAGGTCAGATGCGTAGAACTCGCAACCGGCGTGCGTGTATGACCAGATGTATGAACGTAAACGAGGCAAAAGGAATATGTAAAGATCGTAGCAGGTGGCGTTCTGTATTTTCTGCCTACCCCCATGGGAAGAAGGCGTGAGTTTATGTGTGCATGTATGTATTGACTGAGCAGGGATTAATTTATGGATGCTTGCAAAATTAAATGCATTCATGTATCGAAATATGGAACTATTATTGCATCAGTACATATTATGAAACTGCCTTTGAGCCCACCGATTTGATTTAACCTTAGGAAATTGTACTATAGTGTGTTCTGTGATATCGGCAGTCGACCTGTATGAAATACTTAAAATACCTACATAAGTAACATAACATCACGCCTGTATTCCCCGAAAGGTTAGGCAGAGGTGTACCTATAGTAGGTACACCCACATTTCGCCAGTTATGTTTAAGTTCCATGTAATAGGGGGTGAGCCTATTGCCATCAACCGGGCACTAATCCAGACTCCGGGTTGCTACTAAGAAATTCCAGATGGAAACACCCAATAACACTTTGTCTGACCCGGGAATCGAACCCAGGATCTCATGCTCAGCAGTAGCGCTTGCGACCACTAGAACAACGAGGCAGTCTACTTCCAAGTTCAGTCTAGTTCCAAGTTTTGAATTCAAGCCCATTTCTAGTGCCACAATTAAAAAAGCATTCAAAAGTCTTAACATAAAAAAACACTGAGGACTTTAACAGATTTCTGTTAAGGTTATTGGAGATATCATTGATACAATTGCCCCTGTCCTAACAGGTATATTTAATCAATGTTTATACAGCGGTACGTTTCCTGATTTAATGAAACATAGTAAAGTAGAATTGAATAGACTACGGAACCTTCCCCACTGCCAACAGTACGCACTAACCACATTTTCCTCCTACTCACATACATTGACACAGTTTAAAAACAATTCGTACACTCAGCCTAATTTCATTGCCTGCGTAGGAGTTTTCTCAATGGGCCATACAGTTGTAACCATCAATCTTATTACAAAACTGGCATAAACAGCGTTGTGAGCGACATTGACATTAATCTTCTGGTAATAATTAAATTATTATTTTTTGTACTTAATTAATTAGCAATAGGTCTAACGGATATTATACTGAAGCAATGTCACCCTAATCTTAATGGTCTAAGCACAGTTAGCACTGGTCAGGATGGTACAAAGTCATAACAAATAACAGAAATGAAGCTGTCGACTGCCTCGGACTTCATGGCCTATCTTGCAGTAAGAGCGCAGGCCGGATAGCAAGGCACGTCAGCATTGACGATATCAGATCATCCGTCGTGCTCTTGTCACCAACTGCCAACTGTTACCCAACGGCTTGGCACGCGACGATGGGAAGAGACCAGACGGAATGACCATAATGCCTTGGAATATGGGTAGGCCTTGGTGTGGGATGCTACATGTGTTGACACTCTCATCCCATCTTCCTAGGTCGGCGCGCTGTACTGGGGCGGCTGCTGTAGGTGCGTAATCTCAAACGGCGAAATTCACTTGACCTATTTTTTGCCCAAAGAACTGCCAGCCTTTTGGGCTTTATTCCTGTCGACAGCGATGTGGACGAATTTTTTTATGCTTATGATTCCTTTCACTTTTTTATATTATTATTATTTTAAGTCTGTTAACTTATATATGTATTGTGTAAATAGCATATTCCGAAATACAGATATGTCATCATTAATTAGTAGAGTTGTAAGTAGTCGTTGTATCTAAGAAAAGGAAATTATCAGAAAGACATATACCTCTCTCTTTCTGAATGAATCTCAAGCGGTGGTGCTACAAAAGATCTACATGACGTGCAGCTGGTGACAGCATACCCATCCTATTTATTTGGGATCTTTACCTAAATATGTGCAACCAGTCGTTTTCAATCCAGGAAAAGTTCTTCTGTCTTCAGACCGTTTCTTTTTCGTGGCGTGTCAGGACAGGACTTAGCTATGATTTTAGCATTCTCAGTAGCGTCCACAAGTCTATATAACGTGACGGTTTAGGCAGGTTTTTAAACCCGGAACAAAGCAGAAAAAACCTATTATTAACATTAAAGTTAACACAAAAATTTTATACATTAGTTCAGTATACCTACAATAATGAAACAAACAGAATACGGATGAAAACATGACCAAGGTTAATAATATTTATTAAGATACGAATTGTAAACACAATATCTTACTTTGGTGCGAATAACTGTACTATAGGGCTGGCTATAAGAACTTTTCATTAGCAGCACGTGTTTTTAGCTGTATAAATAGAAACATCCACGTGACGACTCTTGCGTCCTCCTGCTATCAAACTTTCTGACTTAAAAATCTTACCACCACGGCATGGCAAATGATTCTCTGATTCTGGGTTGTGGATGTCAGATAGGCAGTCGCTTCATGTAAAATACTGGTATTCAGATGCATCCGGTTTGACTGGAAGCCGACCCCAACATACCTAGTTGGGAAAAGGCTCAGATGATGACGACAAATGATTTTCACAGCTTGTATGACCACTACATAAGACGAGAACTCAGAGAATAGCCTGTAAACCTCTACTGCTGAATGTGGTCCTTCTGGTAGTTGATTGCGTTAGGGACCAATTTAGCAGGAATCTCTTAGCAGTAGGCTGGATTCGTTAATCTCTTAGCAGTAGGCTGGATTCGTTAATCTCTTAGCAGTAGGCTGGATTCGTTAATCTCTTAGCAGTAGGCTGGATTCGTTAATCTCTTAGCAGTAGGCTGGATTCGTTAATCTCTTAGCAGTAGGCTGGATTCGTTAATCTTGGTGATCGAAATTTGGAATATGTTGTTAGCAGTTGGGATCATGATGATGACCATGCTCTTGATGTTATCTCTTAGGACCCTAAACCTCCAGGAGTAGAAAGGAATGGAATGGTAAGACCCCAGCATTCCCTGGATACTGGATGAAGCTGGGGGCCAGTTTTTTTTCTTGCTGCCAGCTACGTCTTGAGGGCTCGCAGAGGTTTGAGGATTGATGGTTGTCATTACCTGAACCACTGCTGTACGGGTCACGTACTGAGCCATCGTAGTTTGTAATAAAATATGTTTATGTGTAGTCTTTTTAATTATATTTGTACCTACTTATAATCCTTTGTTGGTCGAGTAAACGAAAAGTATTATTAACAAAAATGTATCTTACGTCCTTTGAGTTAATGTTAAGAAAAATATCTACCGAACCATTGAACGGTGAACGGTTGTAGCTTCGTCGTCTATGAACAGTTCATAGATGACGAAGCCGAAGCTCGTAGTAACTAGTAGTATTAAAGCGTAATCAATTAGTGTCATAATGATGAGTCAGCTTCCTTGTGCGAATAGCTCAGCTTGTTGGTAAACAAAGCGGAACCGGTCTGCAAAGTGTGGACTTTAACAACTTACAGCTTGCCGCGGAATTTTGGTGTATGGTGAATAATCAAGTAGGTTCTGAGATGGTCAATATATTTTGTTTCGGTAAGACAAAAAATTGTGTTGTTGTTAATAATAATCAAACTCGGTGCTTCATTTCCATTGAAAGCGTCTAACGGGCCTCTGCGAGTTGGCTTCGGCCCCTCATATGCCTTCCAAGGGTCTGGGACCCTAGGATCCCGAGAAATATATATAAAAAAAAATCAAACTCGTTCAAATAATCGGCCCTTCGCAAGCCTCAGCTGGAATAGTAGAAGCCTTTCCTAAACTGTGACAACCGGCTCCTTTCTTTTCGCCTTTACTAAAGCGCACGTTGTGAAAGGTTAGAGGTTGTTTATAACTGAGGAAATTCTTCTCAAATATATGTAAAATAAGAAAACTTTCCGGGGCCACTTACGCAAACCCTCATAAACTTAAAAAGCTTTTTGATCACACTTCTACCTGAAGATAGCTTAATGAAGATGCCAAGACGTCACTTGAAAATTTCTGAGACAGTCAACATCAATCTTACTAGCCTTTTTCTTTTCCCCAACTATGTTGGGGTCGGGTTTGAGTCTAACCACCAGACCAGTACAGGACCAGTATTTTACATGGAGCGACTGCCTATCTGACCTCCACAACCCAGTAACTGGGTAATACGATACACCTTAGTAAGACTGGTTGTCAGACTTTTGGGCTTCTGCCGTAACGACCGTCAAAGATCTACGAATGATAGCCGGGACCAGCGGAGGCTCTCGATTTGTAATGGATGGTCACCCATCGATGAAGATGAACCGACAGCGGTAAGCGTAACTTAACCCTTCGATCGACCCGTGCGGCTGTTATCATTTAGACTCGAGGCCATTGAAACAGTCACCATAGGAAAATTAATTTAAGATGAAAAACATAAGAGTCAGGAAACCGGCATGTCCTAGAACCAAAAATTCGAAGACATGTGACATCCACCAACCCGCACTGGGCCCGCGTGGTGGATTACGGCCCACTCCCTCTTACAGAGAGGAGGCCTGTGTCCCAGCAGTGGGAACATTATAGGCTAATTATGCATGTATGTGAAAAAAAAAAAGAAGCACAGCGCTAGCGCCGAAGCAGTCACAGTTTTTGAGACAGCCCTATCGCTCACAATGGACGTCTATTATATAATATAACATGCGCTGAGCAAGTTTTACGAGACATTACATAACGAAACAGTGCATTTACATTAAAATTATTGTTAATAATACACCGTATTGTACTTCTTTAATGGACTATGTGTAGATAAAATTGACTTTTATTTGGACTATGAGCAGCTGGGAGATTACTCAATATTGAATTTAGTTAAACGTTACGTTGATGGTAAATACGTTACAAAACTGTGCTCGATATTAGGGTTTTTAAGGTTTCACTAGCCGACAATGCAACTAACGTAACAACTGAACAAAAAACATCCTCGTCATCTTTATGTTGGTCTCTCATCGTCCGTTTGAGCCCTCTTTCATAAACTTGCTCTTCCCTGACTCCATAAGCGGCACTATCGATTTTCCTCAATTTCTCTCTGCAATTCACGCTGATTCTTTATTTGAAGGAAAGCCTCACACAGAATTGATTGTTATTATTTATCCTCACATAATTTGTGTTGGCTAATTTCTGCTTTCTGGTTGACGCACAGTTATAAAAATGCATTGCGGGAGGGTTCATGTCTCTTACGTAGGTAGTTTAATTTTGAATTCAATTGCGTGTCCGACAAGTTTGGATAAGATCCTTAGATCTCATGAGAATTATTGAATTTGATTCCCAGGCAGGTCTGTCTGTAAAATATGGTTATTTATTTATTCCAAAGAATGAATGAGATATAGATATATACAGATTGCATCATAACTCAAACAAATTATTCAAATAGTGGCCATTAAGAGATACAACAAAAAATGCAAGTGAATGCAGATATTATAGCATTTATGTAATCAGGATAATTTGTGAGACCGTTGACTAAGTAGCACGATACAAAACGACAAATCAAATGGATCGCTGTCGAATGACGAGTTTAATTAATTTATTGAAGTAAGTTACGAGGCAGTTGACAATGTGTTGAATATTCATCAAGCTGCTGCAATAAAACAGTATAGGACGGGGCATTCGAGGGGCTCGTGGCTAAATAATAACAGCCGCACTGGTCGATCGAAGGTTAAGCTACGCCTGCCGTGGTCGGTTCGTGGATGGGTGACCATCCATTACATATCGAGACCCTTGTCTCGATAACCAACCAACGGCTGTCATTCGCAGATCTTTCTTTAACAGTCGTTACGGGTAGTCAGAAGCCCAAAAGTCTGACAACCAGTCTTACCAAGGGGCATCGTGTTACCCAGTAACTGGGATGTGGAGTTATACAGGCAGTCACTCCGTGTAAAATACTGGTATTCAGCTGCATCCAGTTAGACAGATACTGGTAGCAGATAGTTGGGAAAAGTTTAGGCAGATTGATTTTGAAGCAGCTGCAGGTAAATTTGTGCGAGAAAACTCTTACCTTTGTATCGCCACTGACACTCTCCTACACGGAAAACGAGAGACTTTTATTAATGTACCGAAGTCGTAAAAATGTTTAGTTTAAATGTAAACTATCATTACTGCTTGGTCGTAAAAGTCAATCGAGGGTAACAGGTGACTATTATGGCGTATGACCATCTGCATGCCTATTGCAAGCTTAAAGCATTAGACAGTGCGCACACCAGAGACAAAATTGTTTCGTCTGCCACATACAGAACAGTTTGTGATGAAGATGCATAAGAAAAAGAATAGAGGGAGTTTAAAAGTAGCGCCTGTGCCTGAAAAGCTGGGAAGTAGCTGAATGTCGCGATATAGACATGTGATGCAGAGGATTTAGGAGCATATATGTGACAAGAAAAGTTTTAAAATGAGAGCCAGACGAAAGAAAAGATATAATTATGGATTATGTAAAAGATGATAATATGGCTGGGAAAGAAGTGAACACTGAGATGACGGCTAATAGGATTGCATAGAAGGAAAAGATGGACTGCGCTGAATAGGAAAATTTGGAATAAGCGCAGAAGGATGATGATGATGATGATTCAGAACAGTTCTATATTGTATTTTTTTGTTCAGTATATTGTAGACAACTTTGACAACGATACTGTTTTATGGTACGCCCCGACATTATGGTTCGCACCTCGATAGAGCACTTATATTCTATCAAAAGTCAGTATTGTCTCAAGTCTACGCACAGCTTTAATTCACCTTCGATGACTATGCAGTGGCGACCTTTTTACTTGAGATGTCAATACAATAGCAACTAATATGGTGAGGATCTCTTGTGTCGCTTAGCTTTGGTCTTGCATACGTTATGACTATTAATAGACGGCATAACAAGATGTTTTACTATTACAGGGTGAATTCATTCGTTGTGCGTGCATGCATGAACTTTAATAAGATGTGTAAACAGCATGATTTCGATTCCTTTGCACCAAGTATGCCCTCGGCCAGAAGGTGCTTGATCCTTAGCTTTTTTTATTAACAATATTTTAATAAGTTCAATAGGTGGAGTGCCTAGCTTTTTAGTGTTAGTTTCTTTATTAGTAATATTACAATATGTGTTTTGAGTTTTAGCTTCGATGTTCTCGTTTTCTTTTTTGTGGCCGTGCTGTGTTGTTCACTATTCCGTTTTTATATGTGAAGAAAGAGAAGAGGGAGAGACGTGAGGTGGCGGGGGGGGAGAATGGGTGTGAGTGAAGTGTTGTATGTTAACTTGTTGTGTTGGCTGACAGTTAACACGTACTATTTTTAATTTATATTCATGTTTAGCTGTAAGCCTTCCTAAGAGCTTAAATAAATAAATATAGATGGCTGATATAAAATCGATTTGCTATAAGTAGTCTCTCTATTACAAATATTCTAAAAATAAAAGAAGACCGGTGCTTACGTATAACTTCTTGCAGATTAGTTTCTTTGGAAGGTTTCGGATTACTTTAGTCATGTATTTCTTTTCAAAGGTGTTTTCCAAGGAGTTCGGTGATTATGGGAATGGGTTGACTGTGTATGGACAATGCGACTTTTGCTAACACCTTTAGGCACCTGTCCCACCGCCGACAAGGAAGCGACTACCTACCGAATATTTTCTCGCTCAAGAAACGTACAGTAGATGTAGGTATGCCCCGTGTCAGGAATATATTATATTAATAGTTGATCGCTGACACTGCCGGCGAGAACCCTCTCTTCACTAGTAACTAACTATCAAAGAAAACACTCGCGACGCTCGCTTGGCGGGCAGAGCACTCGCTGAGAGACTCTTGGTAGGTACATACGCAAACCAGTAAGTATCAGTGCATTAATTCTACTCATTGCACTCGCTCATAGCCCGGCGACAGAACTATGCGAACTACACACTCGCTGCTCGTTGCTCGCCAACTCGTTTCTAGTTGCTAGCCCTACTCGCTTTTCGCCAATCGTTGGCGGTGGGACAGGTGCTTTTCGGCGCCAATCGATGCATTTCGAGCTTTCAAACAAAGTTCTTTAAGCAATTCACAAGTAACCCTCGGCCCGTGGGGTCCGAGTGCTCATGGCTTGTTTAAAGAAATCTCCAAACGGCTGGTTGACACTTCCCGTGACCCAAGGGCTGGCTTTTACCTTGCCCAAAAGCTTAGCATTGCTATACAACGTGGCAATGCCGCCAGTCTCTTGAGTACATTACTAGTCGACAGCGATGCGGAGGATTTTTTCGACGCCATATTTTAGTGTAATTACTAATTAGGTTAGTAATAATTCACTAATTCTAATTTCTGTTAACTATTTATTAACCAGTGATCGGAATAGGTAGTGGTAATTTGCCTAAACTTAGAGGAAGGAAGTAACATAGAGTGGATAATACCTCCTCTAAACTCCCGGAATAATTTTAATGACGTTTAAATCCCGGGATTTAAAAACCACGAATTATTTTTGGACTTTATTTATAGATAGATAGAATACTCTTTACTATATACATCATAAAAATTACAGATATATATGTGTGTGTGTGTAACCCTAAAAAAGTTATGATTTTTCAAATCAATAATTTGTAACAACAAATAAAGTCCAATAAATAATTCGTGGTTTTTTATTCCCGGGATTTAAACGTCATTAAAATTTTTCAGGGATTTTAGAGGAGGTATTATCCACTCTATGTTACGTCTTTCCTCGAAGTTTAGGCAAATTAGTACTACCTATTCCGATCACTGATAATACACACTGCAAACCGGAACATAGCAATGCTGCTTGGTGGAAAGGAAATAGTGTAGCTGTAGCATGTGCAGCATACCTAGACGATTCAATTCTACTATAATAGCTGTTTACGTTTCTCGAAAAGCTTTCACTTCTATTGTACCAACATTTGCCTCTAGCAATCCATTGCTGAACGTAGGCCTCTGCAATAATGTACTATTGCTTCTGCCCGCGACTTTGTCTGCGTGAAATTTCTTGTTTTAACATAAAATATATCATATGACGCTCGGCTATACTGTAGCTTCCCAATAAGTAAGTTCCAAACAAGTTAATCGGTCCATTAGATTCAGAGCCAATTCGCTGTGACAGACAGACAGACAAACACACGAGTGATCCTATAAGTGATCAGTTTTTTTCCTTTTGAGGTACGGAACTCTAAAAAATATGATATATCTCCTATTAATGAATGGAAACTTCCTAATAATATCAAAACACTTTTAATTACAGACATCCTCACCTCAGAATATTGAAAAAAAATCTCGCTGACTACAATAAGTACATTACATTATTCAAGAACATTATTCAAGTATTATTTGGCTAACAAAAGATGGCGGCCATGTTCGGAGCTTCATTAGCAATATTATAAGTTATATTAAACTGCCAGTTAAGGCATGTGGCGAGGGGTCAAGGTGACCAGGTCAGGGTTACTCCGAGGTTGGAACTGAGGAAATCGGCAAGTGAAAGAGTTTAATCGAAGTGTTAAATATGCCGTGTAATTTATTGAGGTGTCAAATCTATGGTTTTTTGTTGAGCATTGATTTTATCTTGAGATGCTTGACGATTTTCATGATCAAGAGGAGGAAGGGAAGAAATTGATTTAATTAAAATAATTTACTGAGCAGGCCAGGAAAGGTTTTTTATTTATTCGTGAAATACATGCAATGGATGGATGAATGAGAGTGGCCCAGGAACAATATATGTAGTGGCATACCACATAATTACCCTAATATTATAAAGAGGTACCATTTTTGAGTTAGTATGTAGGAGGTAATCTTCAGAACTCCTGATCCGATTCCGAAAATTCATTCACTAATGGGAAGCTACAGTATTGCCGAGTTTTATAGGATATTAAAACAAGAAATTACACGCGGAAATCGCGGGCTGAAGTAGATAATGAAGTCAAAGAGAGTTCATTATGAGAAGCTTTTGAATAGATTTTTTTTATAAATCAATAGGCACTGGAGCGTGGATATTGGCGCAAGCAAAGAGAGGCCCAGCGCAGCAATAGGTGCAGTCCAGCTGAAGATGATAATGGTCGGCAAAAGGCAACAACGAAATAATAAGGAGAAAGAAGAAACAAAGCCAGGTAACGATTATACAAAGCTGGACAAGACCACCATTCAGATTTTCTGTAGAATTTCGACACATATGGTGATTACCCTATGTGTCGAAGTTCTACCAGTGTATAATATATGCAGTCTTCAACGCTTAAGAAGGGGGCTCTAATGGCTCTAACAGCTAGCAAAATAGGATCAAACAGGATACAAAGAACTATTGACAATTTGAAGTTTAATTGTAAGAGAAAGCCACTACTTCAGATCAAACACGTAATGCAATAGATGTAGGTCATTAACTACAATTGTATGACGACGAATTCTCTACGGCTTCCGTAAGCGGACGTAGTAACATTATTGCATGGGCGACTTCCTCTATGTTGATATGGAAAATCTATACAAATAAATAAATTTGAAGTGTCTGTTTGTAATGTCAAAATAACAACTTTTTACTAAATCTATAAGAAAGTATAAACAGTACGTATTACAAAAAAACAATTTTTAAAATTTTTGTCTGTCTGTCTGTTTGTTCCGGTTAGTCTCTGAAACGCCTGTACCGATTTTGACGGGACTTTCACTGGCAGATAGCTGATGTTACGTGAAGTAACATATGCTTGCTACTTTTATTTTAGAAAAATAATTAAGGTTCATGAAATTGTGAACAAAAAGTCGGATTTCAAAAATTCATTTAGTATTTTTCTACAACGAAAATGTAATTAACGTGTTGTGTGGAAAGTCTTTCTCTGAGAAAGTACTCCTACCATATATTATCAGCCGCCAAGCAACAATTTTGAGATCCGGTTTGAAAAGCAGGGATACCGGTGTAGTCGCAGATATGTGAGACTTTATTATAGTCTCTACCTTCAGTTACTGTTGCTGTTAGCCTGTATCATCCCACGGCTGGGCAAAGGCCTCTCCCCATGACTTCCAGTGCTTGCGATTCAGTGCTACTGTGTACCACTGGTCGTTTGTTTGGTCCAGCTCGTCCCGCTATCTTCTACAGTCATTTCAGTAACTAATTGGTTTTCTTTAGTATTGAAGATATCGATAGTCACTTTCAATTAGGTCGGCAGTTTGCCGCCTAAATCATCATCATCTGCCTAGCCTGTTTCTAACTATGTTGGGGTCGGCTTCCAGTCTAACCTGATGCAGCGGAATACCAGTATTTTACATAAGAGGCTACGAGGCTTTTGGCTATTTATATGTGTCTATTTTATGCAAGTTTGTTTTTGTAATGTGCGTTTTGTTTGTGCAGAATAAACAATGTTTCTTTCTTTCATTTCTTTTACATGGAACAACTGCCAATCTTACGTCTACAACCCAGTTGCTGGGCAACACGATACTCTTTGGTAAGACTGGTTGTCAGGCTTTCGGGCTTCTGACTACCCGTAACGACTGTCAGATCTAAGTATGACAGCCGGGACCGATGGCTTAACGTGCTTTTCGAAACACGAACGTCGAACGTACGTGATGGATGTTCACCTACGTATGAACTGACTTTAGCAAGCCTCGGCTGCCAACATGCAAACCAACGAAACAATTAATAATTTTAAAGAGGTAAAATTTGTGAGTTTGTAATCGGGGTAATGAGGGGGTAATCTTCGAAAATACTGATCCGTTTACCGATCCGATACCTAATAGGAAGCTATAGTCTTGCCGAGGGTCATAGGATATATTTTATGTTAAAACAAGAAATTTTACGCGGACGAAGTCGCGGGCAGAAGCTAGTCATGGATATAAAGAAGACGATCCCACAAAAGCGCTAGGGATTACCTCTGATATCACACTTCCTCAAGCAGATTGCCCTTACATGTACCATCTTACTATGCGACTCATTAAGAGGACAACATTGTAATACAATCAACTACGGAGCCCCAAGGTTGGCATACGTTTGCAATAGGAAAAGATCGGAAGGTCGTGCGCAGGATAACGTATGGGAAGTGAAATTAGTATGTTATGAACGAAGCTGGTTGTTATGTGTGACGTCTTGAAGATGTACGAGTATTGACATGATGTTTATCCAAGTGATTACTGGCTGAGAATAAGGCAATAAAGGTAGTCTTTGAAGGCTTTAATACAGTCAGGTATTACAAGATAGAGAGAGAGAGAGAAGAAATGGTCTTTGTGAAGAAGTAGACCCAAGATAGGTCGAGGATTTTGGTCGACTGTACCGTATAAGGTGGGAAGAAACAGGTATGAAAACGAAATGTCCCTAGTGATCTTGAAATATTTTAAGAAAACAAACCTAAGTAACATTGTATTTGGAGTGTATACCAAAAGAACAAATTAAAAGTTAAAATCTGTTTTAAATTTTCTTTCACTGAATGCATGACATCATCATCATAACATCACGCCTGTAATCCCCGAAGGGTAAGGTAGATGTGTACCCATAGTATCAACACTCACATTTTTCCAGATAATTATGTTAAGTCCCATGTAGCGAATGTTTTGCCATCACAACACAAATACAGACTCCGGGCTGCTACTGAGAAATTCCTAATAGAAAACCCAATAACACTTTGCCCGACCTCGGAATCGAACCCAGTACCTCCTGCTCATCAGTATGTCATTTACGATGGACGCATCAGTGTCTATTTGCGCAGTTCAGAAACATAGATCCTGCACTCTCAATGCGTGAGCGCTTCGCTTTTTAGAGACAACCAATGAGTTTAATTCAAATATAATGATTGAGTAATTTGTTGAATAGGTTGAAATCATTATTGTGTTTATCCACCAACAAAATGAGCATAGTCTAAGGACTTTCAATCTCTTGGCTCGCTTTGGTGACAACAATTAAGTCCTAAGGTCTTCGATGCCGTATCCTTGGCAGCCTACACTTAGCGGGCAAGTATGGTTATTGCTCGCCTTCATCGAGAGGTCTTTCCACTTCATTGGGACAATAAAATTATCGGTTTGTCGCTTAGTCCACCTAACATCAGTCAGCCAACCTCCAATGCTAAACACGAGGCACCTTACCGAGTCCGCGTATCACTGGTCAATTTCCCTCACTCGTCAGTTTATTTAATTCGCCAGTTTCAGTAATTCGTTAGTTTTGCGGATTAGACAGCTGAGTGAACTCGATAGTTTCCAGTGTTTGCCAGTTTCCTTGATTCCAGTGTTTCCTAAATACGACGACGAGTGACGAGTGAGGGGAACTGACCAGTAATACGCGGACCCACGTTATGAACTGCAGTTCTGAGAGCAGTAATGCTACACATTATCATGCTTCATAAACTCTTTTCTACTTTTGTCCAATCAAATAACTATTACACCTACATTATATCGATCAAGTAGCCGTTTGTTCCTGAGTGTTAATTACACATTAACTCTGTTACGTCAGGGTTCATTGAACTGTTTAAGCGGAACCACTGCTGCCATCGCTGCGGGTTTTTTTTCTGACACAAATTTCGGTCACATTATTTATATCGATCTTTTACTTGTTAAGGCGAAGTGATAATGTTTGAGAGTTTTATTTGTTTAATAGTACCTAATTTATGTGTGTGTATGATTGTGTTTCAAATCATCATCATTCATCATCATTGGGACCTTTGCAATTTATTTATATGGCCTTTTGATGTAGGCTACTGGACTTTGAGACTTAGCAATCACTAACATAGGTTAGGATAGGATGGCTATTGACTAATGGTTACCTACCTACTGAAACATCAGGAGCTACAATCTAGCTTAACAAATAGAAGATATTCCAGGTTAGAATTTTAATACAGTTCAGTAAAAAACTGTGTACAGTTGCAGCAGATTGCAACTTTCAAAACTTTTTGATGCAGGTAGTTTATTTATTGAAATAAACTCTAGAGAGTTACTTTTAAACACACATACCATCACTTTTAAATATCTACGAGGCCCTCAATTATTAGCCCAATTATATCAAGATACCAATTACTGAGCTTTCCTCCCGCCATTTGCATAAACAAAAATAAAAACAAAATGGCCGACTACGTCGCCTTAACGGATAACATGCAAGTAACGATTGCTACAATTTTTTACATAACTCTTACTTTCACTCGCTGAACAAAGGGACGGATAGTTTGTAGCTCCTGAGATGGTGTTGCCAGATTTAAATTGGGTAATATTAATTCAATAGTTAAGTATTGGTTTTTGGTTGTAAAAGTGGAAATGAGGTTAGAATGAACGCGGTAACCGTATCATCATCTGCCTAGCCTTTTCCCAACTATGTTGGGGTCGGCTTCCAGTCTAACCGGATGCAGTTGAATACCAGTATACATGGAGCGACTGCCTATCTGACCTCCACAACCCAATTACTGGGTAACACGATAGGTACCCCTTTGCAGGACTGATTGTCAGACTTTCGGGCTTCTGACTACCCGTGAAGACTTGCATGGATCTACGAAAGACAGGTGCTTTCCGAAGCACGGAGGGGGTCTTGGTATGTAATGGATGGTCACCCATCCACAGACCGACCTCGTCAAGCGTTGCTTGTACTTGAAGACCGGCCCGTGCGGCAGCCACGAGCCCGCATTATATACATTTGATAAATAGTGATATTTCTGAAACTTATGAATTTTTGAAACCTATATGTTTCATAATATTGCTATGATAGGCTATATAATTTTAATTCTGCTAGCCATAGTTACTATTTTGTTGACTTTATGGTATCAATAAACGTCATCTCTTTGTTTATTCCATGACGAAAATTATGATAATCTTGCAAAAATTGACTTCTCAAGAAATGATTAAATAAAGATGAGCTCACCTCTTTTCTCGCATGGCAGAACGATTTCCTCGTGATAGACTTGACAATAGTCAAATTTGCCTACATCAGTATAGAGCGGCACTTATGTGGAAAAGTGTCTTTTGCATGGCTCCAAAAATTAATAATAAACTAGCTAAAAGCTGGAAGCAGTTAAGTGACGTAGCGTTCAAAAAGAAAGTTATTTTTCTAGCAGACATAGCTTATTATAATTGAAACGAGTTTTTAGATGAGAGATTTTTGAACATGTTTTACTAATTTGTTATTTTTAATTATCTAATTTATCATGACATTTTTAAATATTTAGACTCGGAGTGACATTATACTTTATTTTTATTAATATTTGCATGCCACTGTTTACGGCAAACGTGATGATCTGTACATTTAACATTTCTTGCATGCTGACAATTTGTGTTGTATGTATTGTACCAGGGGCGCAGCGTTCATACAACCCGATTCCTATCGGCTTCCCTTCGGAACAACCACTCTTCTTAATGTCTACTATTGCCAAATAATATGGTACACCTGTGTGTGTAACTGTGTATCACATCACATTACATAATTATATTTAATACCAGTTTAATACATCACAAGATTAAAAGCCTACAGGTTTTTTGTTTGAGCTTATGAGAGTTGAAACAATTTTTCTTCAGCTTCCCTCTGATGATAATTGTAGCTGCACCACTGTATTGTGCTCATGTTTGAGCAATTAAACGAATATCTTATCTTATCTTTATCTTAGCTCTCTCAAAATAGATTATCGGTCTCTCGATTGATTAATACAGAAAAGAGTTGTTTCTTGAATAAAAACATAAAAAACTCAAACGAGCATAATATATCTAACAAGCTTCTGCCCCGCGACTTCGTCCGCGTGAAATTTCTTGTCCTTCCGACCCACACATCGCATCGCCCGCCCGAACTATTACTTCATTATCGCTTAGCATTCTTTCTGACCTTTTACATTTTGCTCGGCTTCTAAGGGTCATAACGTGATGTTAAATATATGCCTTTATCCTTTCTCAAGAATTGGGCAATCAAACGCAAAAAGAATTTTTCAAATCCGACTGGTAGTTCCAGAGATTACCCTCTACATACAAACTTACAAATAAATTTTACCTCTTTATAATATTACTAGCTTGCAAGGTGTCAGTCTCTTTTAACGTACTGCATAACATCATGGGGTGGTGCTCCAAAATCGAACATTTTAAAATTGGAAAGAGCCCAACGGGTGGTGCTGAAGGTGGCCTGTTTTCTGCCATACATGTATCCTACTGTAGATCTTTACAAACACTTTAAAGTCTTGTCAGTGAGGCAACTTTTTGTTTTATACACTGTTCTCAAAAAGCACTCCTCCTTAATTTTTGATCCCTCCTCTATCTCGGGAAAACGCAGAAAATATGCTGTCTGCGTTACTGCTAAAGGTTTAAGAACGAGCTTCTCTCAAAGATTTTATACTTTCTTGGGTTCCCACTTATATAATAAAATAAATCGTATTACCACGATCTATCACCTAACATCAAAGGCTTGTAAAAGTGCTCTGGTTGCATGGCTCCAGAACTTAGATTATAAAGCAACTGAGGAATTACTAACATTTCCAAAATAGTCCATACCGCTAATTTCCCTACACATAATACATCACTCATTTTTCCACTTTATTACTTCTATTCTGTTTATTGTTTTTATTCTGTTGAGTTTATAATTGATTTTTATATTATACCCTATCCCTTCACATTTACTAAATAAATGATCATGTTTTCATACCGTGTGCTGGGACCCTGGTGATCTGCTATACAGGTATTCCTAGTGCAGACACCAGTCTCTCACAAACTTGTGTTACTCAGTTTTTAAACTCGTCTAATCCCATAAGATGCTATTGTTTGTGATGAGAAAATAAATTATTTGAATTTGAATTAGCTTCCGCCCGCGACTTCGTCCGCATAAAATTTCTTGTTCCACTCACCCACCCCGTCGCATCGCATCGCGTCGAATCGCATCGCATCGCTGTTACTTCGTTTTCGATTAGCGCTCGTTCTTCCTTTTTTTTGTTTTAGCTCGGCTTCTGAGGGTCCTAGTGTAATGTTACATAACCTTCCTCAAGAAGTGGACTTTGTAATGCAAAAAGAATTTTTCAAATCCGACTGGCAGTGACAGAGATTAGCGCGTTCAAACAGTCAATAAAAAATAAAATGTGTAGGTAACTAATAGACTAAGTGCATTTTTCTTACTTTCAAGCATTTTTATACCCATCGTAATTTCTAAACGGAAGATCCGACTCGAATAATTTAAAAAGGAATTTACATGTACTTAATCAACCTTGATGATGAAACTATTTATTTGGATAAGGATTAATACCATGTTTATGAAAACACCTTCGTAAGTAATGCATTATTTTATAACAAAGTTGACTACCATTAAA
This sequence comes from Fissipunctia ypsillon, assembly GCA_947568875.1. Lineage (NCBI taxonomy): Eukaryota > Metazoa > Arthropoda > Insecta > Lepidoptera > Noctuidae > Fissipunctia > Fissipunctia ypsillon. Next base: position 1,224,883 of record OX387665.1, on the reverse strand, counting down.
AATGTTATAGTGAGCCAACCTTAAAAGATAGACATATGCTATCACAGATTTTTTTTAGAACTTTTTAAGAGGAACAATTCCGTCATACATGATTTTTGCGTAACTTTAACCGTTTACGCAGCGCACGCAAAGGAAGCTCGCAAAAGGTATAAATTTTCCCCGTTTTTGCAACATTTTTCATGGATGCTCCGCTCCTGTTGGTCGTAGCGTGATGTTATATAGCCTATAGCCTTCCTCGATAAATGAGCTATCTAACAAAATAATTTTTCAATTCGAATCAGGAGTTCCTGAGTTTAGCGCGTTCAACCAAACAAACAAACTCTTCAGCTTTATAATATTATAGTATAGATAACTACTCTACTATTCTTGCTCTTGTTGTAATATTTATGACATAATATTTCCATTTACGAGTATATTATATAATAGGTATTTATCTAAAATTTTTGAGCGGAAGACAAACTGTAAATCAGTTTGCGGCTGATAAGTGATAGGTAAGTACCTACTTGACGAGCAATTCAGTTGTTAAATTGGTAAGACAGTCGCAGTACATAACGTATCTACCACAGATCATATAATATACTAGCTGTGCCCCGCGACTTCGTTCGCGTTTAAGTTGTAAGACACACAATACAATAAATAACAGCCACATTTTAATAAAACTCCCTCGTCCTCCGACCCGTCGCGTTGCATCGCCCGCCCACGCTTCTTTTTGCTCGGCTCCTAAGGGTCAGAGCGTGATGCGTGAGTGTAGCCTATAACTATCCTCGAGAATTGGGCTACCAAATGCAAAAATATTTTTTTAAATCCGACTTTTTATTCACAATTGCATGGGTTTTAATTTTTTTTTGCGCGGAAACCTTATTTTGTTTCTAAAATAAAACTAGCCTAAGTTACTCCCCGTAACATCAGCTATCTGCCAGTGAAAGTCCCGTCAAAATCGGTATAGCTGTTTCGGAGATTAGCTGGAACAAACAGACAGACAACAAATTTAAAAATAACTTTTTTGTTATAAGTATTATGCATTTAGTAAAAAGTTGTTATTTTGACATTACAAACAGACACATCAATTTTATTTATTTGTATAGATGATCTGTGGTATCTACCTATGTAAGTACCTACTTACTTAGAAACTTCTAAAAATATTGTGGCTTTCGGTTGTTTGGCAAAATAGGTAGGTTCCCCTCTGACTTACGTAACAATTATTGCCTTGTAATCTTACTTCTTCTCCAGTCTACAGCTGGACCAGGCCTATTCTAAGTTAAGCTTAACACGCAGGTTTCCAGCTAACGACCAGTTCACCTACCATAGTCTTTTTAAGCGGATTAGACAGGGTCAAATTTAATAAGCTAGCGAAACTCCACAGCCATGACGGGTATCGGTATCTAAATACGATAAAACAGATTTATATCAACTCAGACTTCAAGTAATAGCGGTCGTTGACCTCCAAAAAAACATCAAATTTTTTATTTCATATTTTGTCGTGTTTAGATATCGTTACCCATCGCATCTGCGGAGTTTAGCTAGCCAATTTAAAACAACCCTGTATACACAGCGACGTGGCCTCGCGACAGGGCATGACATGTCGCGGGGCAGCGTGGGCCCTTAGCACATCGGTCCATCGTCGGTCAATTACTTAAGTCATCAATTCCTTTTGCCTTTATCCCAGTTTATTTGGGGTCAACGCAACATGTCTTTTTCTTCAAAACTTCTCTATTAGTCGTTAATGGTCGGTACTTAGTCACCACTCACCGCCTTTCAGTCAATTAGATAAGTACTGACTGGAAATTTTACGACACCCTTGAAAAGAGTTAACGTAGACATGCTGAATTGCTGACAGAAAATTCACAGCAAAGAAAGAAAATAAAACCAGATTTCTTTAGTCTATGGCAAAATTTACGTAAACTGGTAGAAATAGAAACAACGCGAGAAAAACTATCGTAAGACCTATCAACTATAATTGAAGCCAGTTACTTTACTGAAAGCACCGACTAACTATCCATACTTTAATATTTGCAATAGGAAATTGTCTTCGTCTGTCTGTTACGTTTTATTTATTTATTTATTAACGAACACCAACAGCGTATACATTCAACATTGTTTTATAAAAGTTTTCACGCCTAAACCGCTGTACCTAACTTTGATGTTTTGTAAAGAGATGCTGGATCCCTGAGGAAGAGCATAGGCATACCTACATTAAAATTCCCTTAAAGGGGTAAGGTAGTAATTTATTTAGGATCTCCAAACAAAAAAACATACACAATACATGACACATACTTAAATAAAGGGCATTGGATAACATCAGTTAAGTAGGGTGTGACTCCTTCACTTAAAGAAGACCACATTAAGCACAATAAAGAAGTTGCCGTATTGAAGTTTGTACAGACGCCAGCACATCAAGCTGCTACAATCTGTCAAATTTCTTTAATAGAGTTTCGACTTTTGACACTTTTGAAAATTTGACAGTTTTGGGTAGCTTGATGTGCTGGCGTCCATATATGAAGATTCAAAATCCACGCGGTTAAAGTTACGGGCAAAATAAAATAAAAATATTTTAAATCAGACAACTACGATGCATACAAAATAGCAATATAAACCAATTATAAAAATGGAAATTGAAATTAAAATTGAAATTAAGATGATGTAGGTAAATTAAATTAACATGATTATGTGACTGATCTCACCAAGGACCTCTAAAGCGGGGATGAGATCCTATCAGCCACCGTCTTCAAGATTTAATTGCAGCTGCCACGCAATCTGCAGATCAGGGTTACCGTCCTTTTGCGAATGATGGCGTGAAAGCCATCAGAGCGAAACAGCGCGAACTTCCCCGATGCACTACAGAATCGTGGCAGCCCCAACATCAAGCAATGTAATAATATTTAACGTAGAACAATAAAATAAAACAATAAATAACTTCTAATTTCGTGGTGTAACCGGAAGACTGTCGCTTTCTTAAGCAATGTCTATTTGCATTAACGTGGTATGACTAGACTACATTTCAATTTGATGGTTGGAATGGCACTGTTGGAGCAATATTTAGTAGTGATTGAGTGATTACCTTACCTGCTGCACTGCGGGTTTGACTCCTTATTTTTGAGATAAGATAATCTCTTTGGAGGAAATATTTACGGTGAAAATTCAAGGAATTCACACACTATGATAGGTACCTAAAGCTACAATACCTAATGATTATCTAAAAGGTCTTTCCATAAATCTTGTCAAAATGAAAGTTAGAATAGAGTAAGAATAACCTAGCTATAAATTAATATTGTTGTCATGTATTTACTTGTTTTAGCCTATATTTAAGAAAATGTCACCTATCGGCGAATAGCTGTACCAATTGAAAAGTGCCCTCTTACGTGGATTTCGTATTTCATTTATTTAGATCTGTTCCAACAGATGTCAGGACTACCATTACGTAAATCATTAATTCTTTATTTCATGGTATTCATAGCTCTATTCACAGTTTTTTTGGCTTAAAATTTTCAAAGAAATAAAAATCAGAAATTGGTTGAAAAATATAAACAGATTAAGCTTGTATGAGCCGTAGACAATATTTTTTTATTCATTTCAGTGAAGTGGCAACATTGTTAATAATCTTTAGTTTATGGCAGATCGCCGCTTGTGACAGTTCGCGAGTGAAAAATTGAAAATTATGAAGTAAAATATTTTCTAAAATTATTGTGTTTAAATGACAGCAGGAAAAGAAACAATGGGGTAAGTTTTATTCTATGTTATTTCCAGCATTTATTTCAATACAGTTCTTCAGTTACCATGTCTGCGAATTTGAGAAAATTCGGTTTCACGGACACCTTATTATTTTTAGGGAGGGGATGCATTTTGCCACTGCGAAGGGGTATTTTAGGTTTTCCTTCGAAGGACTCCCGCTTTAACTTTAGAATTATTTTTGTCGGTAAACAAAAATTAACAGTGCGTAAATATTCCTAAGCGAGAAAAACGTTTGCGAGTAAAATGAATTATCGCCTGTGTCGTACTCCATTTACGCTTTAACGGGCAATTGCACATCGATTGCATACGATAGAGTGCTTTTACCTCGACGTTAAGGTCGTGCGGTCTTAGCCTATTTATATATCGAACATATTTCATAGTTGAATGATCTCTTTAGGCTGCATGCTTGCCTGGTACATGCGCTCGTGAATCTATCGCCGAACTCGTAAAATAATTGATTTACGTGAATATAGTAGTGCTTTCGTTATCGATTTAACACTATTTTATTTACATAGTTTGAGGAAAACAAAACACATGCATTTCATATTTTTTAAATAAAAAAATTCTCAACTTATTTGTCCAGCATGCTTGAATGAAAAAAATAAAAGAGTTTTCGGATATTCTAGAAATCAATGATTACAGTCTTTGAACCAGATTAAATTATCTACCTAAAAGAGATAACCCATTGATATTGATATCATTGATAAATTCTCTCGGATACTATAAACGATAATCTTCATGCTATAAAGAAATAGAGATCTATTAATAACAAAAAAACAAACCGCAATGTGCATGTCTTTGTAGTACTTACAAATAACAAACATCATTTGTGTTGTAATCAATTTGTATGCTTACAATGTATTGTTTACGCTGTGTGAAATTCACACACATTACACAGAATGCGATGCTCTTTTATTTCATGTTTCATATGCAGGCTAACGCTTGTCACTCACTTTAAAGTGGTAACAACAATTTTACGATGTGACATGTCATAAATAATCTTTTTGGAGATAAGATCAGATATAATTTGATTGACAGGTCTATTTCGCAACAAGTGTTTCATTCAACATAGTAGGAAATAAACTGTGTTGGGTCAGATAAGCAGTTGTTCCACGTAAAGTACTGGTATATCTAGGTGCATCTGGTTAGACTGGAAGCTGACCCCAACATAGGAAAAGGCTAGGTAGATTTTTTTTGCTTGTGGGAATAAATTAGGATAAGGGCATGAACAGGATGATGATAGTGATATAAATTGTTGATTGTCTTGGTAACTCAAATACTTTAACTACTTAGTATTCCTAGAAAAATAAAGCTTGATTACTGAGCTTGTTATTTTAAAAATGTCTAACAGACAACAACATTTAATGATTTTGTTATTTCTGCTTTAGTCTTCAATGCTTACTCAGCATGGACACCAATGCAAATTAAGTCCTTTCATTATTTTCTAAAATAAATACGAATCTAATCATATCTTAGTTTTTAATTGTAGTCTGAAATTCAGACATATATTATTTTTGATTTTTTCCAAGGAATTAATGAAAATAAAAACCAGAGAGCATATTATGAAGATAGCTATTAAAAAATGCAGCGTGACAAGAACATTAACTAACCAGTTTCACTGGACTTGTAACAACAAGCAGTTTTGTAACTATTTCCATATAGATAAACTTGAAAGTTTATCCTTATGAACTTGAGGATTCACAATACATACCTACTCATTAATTTTTATTTTCATTGCATTCTTAAAGAAGCATATCTACATCATTTTTCTTTTCTTCTTCTACATACATAAAATCATGCCTGTAATCCCCGAAGGGTTAAGCAGAGGTGTACCTGTACTCCCAGATTTCGCCAGTTATCATCCAATATAATTGGGGACGAGCCGATTGCCATCAGTCAGGCACAAATCCAGACTCTGGGCTGTTACTGAGAAATTCCAGGTAGAAAAACCCAATAATTCTTTTTCCAACCTGGGAATGGAACTCAGGACCTCATACTCAGCAGTAGCACTTGCGACCACTAGACCTATGAGACAGTCTTCTTCTACATCTTTCTAAATACCTACCTAAGGAAAGACTTGAAAGATGGGAATATCACTTTGAATTTTATTATCTGTATGTCTGTATGGGGCACAGATCCTAATTTATTTTGTCTAATAGCAGTAGCCTGTGATAGCTTCTCCATTTAAAATCTGGTTACCTTATAGGACGGACAATTTCATTCAAAATTGTTTACCTTTTTAGAATGTCACTTTTGACTTTCTGCATCTCTAAAACCTAGTCGCCTGTTTAATATTGCTCCACAATCTCTCTGTCATACACATAAGTATAATTGTGTAGGTGTAGTTATTTCTCACCACCCAAAAGCAAAGAAAACATTGTGGCCCCAGGGCAAAATGGGAAACACGCCGTGTACCTACACTACCTATAGAGTTACAACGTAAACACACTTTGTAATCAAACACTGTTATCTCTAGCGTTTATTGAACTGACCTTTGGAACTAATACGTACACAAATAAATATGTATTCAGAAGGCTCAGTTCACTTTACTTTTACGCGGTAATTCGCACAGAAAACATACGTCGATCATTTGTCATTGAACCGAGCTCAAACTGGGGTATTTTCCCACGCCACCATGCGGTTGTCCAACCGCAGAATGCAGTGGGTGCAATTCACATCGTAGATAAAAAAATACAATGAAAAAAAGAAAGCAAAGAGAAAGAGTAAAAAAAGAAAGAGAAAGGGAAAAAGAGGGGGAAAGAGTATTCTATCTTCTATTTATCTATGTCTACATGTTAACGAGTGTTTGGGTTTAACAAAGCTAGTCCTAGGTCTAATTTGTATCTACCTCACGAAAATTGGGGTTAGCAGGATGCAATTTAAACCTAGTTTAGTATTTTTAATTATTTGACAGTGGGCACCTAGTGAAGATCGTGGGAAATGCGGGAATCCGATGGATACGGGCACTCTACGAGCACGACCGGTCGTGGTATCGATGTTAAGGGGACGCATCCATCTTTCGGCTGATGTGATGATTATGAAGGTGCAACCCACATTGCTAGCCATTTAGAGAGAAATGGTTGTTGGTAGTAGATTCGCCCTCCATTATATGGCACTTAAACATAACTGGCGAAATGTGGATGTAGGTACTAGTCAGGTCCTACAGTATAGGTCACCTCTGCCTAATCCTTCTGGGAAAACAGGCGTGATGTTATAGAGAGAAATGGTGGCGGCTCATCCATCTAACTTGCCAGCCTGAATTATATCTCAAACATCGATTGAATCCACTTCTGCAATAACTTTGAGCTCTGTTCGTAACTTCGTAGGTACGCGGGAACGTTCCCGGTCGACCACTTTTCAACCTTATTACTAACGGGATAAGGGCGAAAAGTGGGCGACTGGGAACGTCCGCGGGTGTACAACGTGACTTCTCGCTGCTCATTCAGTGGCACTTCTGTAACAATTCTGTATCCCTACATAATCAAATGTATGCAAGCTATGTTAATTACCTGAGTACATGTACTTACGACGTTTATCTTTTTAATTGTTCTCTTAATCTATGAATATGACTCACGTGGGAATGTGTTCCACATATTTGTGATCATACATATAATTTGCGTAATCTTGTTCATCCTGTGATCCAAGGTTGTATGTTTTATTTTAAATTAGCATTTGGTATGCATTGTGAATGTCCTTGGGTTTTACTGTATGGCGAGGTCAGTGCTCTGTATCACTTAACCCCTCTTACAAAGTAGAAGAGGGGAGAGGAGTCGGGTTATGCAGGTCACTAACTGTACCACGACCATAAACGATGGGACACTTGATATCGTGTCCTGCGTGTTTTGTTGTCTCGACGTTACAAGAACTGATGGACTCTAGTGATGGTGCCCAACACGTAGCCGAATTCTGGGCCCAGTCCATTTAGATTTCCATCGACACGTTAAGACACAGAGAAGACTGTGTGGACCTATTTAGCCTTGTGGACACAAAGGACCACGGTGCGGGCCTTACTCCGCATAAATCTGCTATCATAGGCAGAGTTCGTAACACTGAAATCTGTCGTCGAACGAAAGTTTATGACGTCGGTGACAGGGCGATACACCTCAAGTGAAGTTGGGCAGGAGATCTGGTTAGACATGGCGATGGCCGATTTGACTGAATGGTAGTCAGGACATCGAAACGAAAATGGCATTTGGCCGACGACCTGGACGAAATACGTATCCACGGAGTCGTGGAGAATGATAGAAAATAAAGGAAGCAATACCCAACAGGGTATGATTTCGGGTTGAACAAGTATGATGATTTTAGCCACGTGGGCCCCACAAGTAAGCCTGGCAAATGTCTACGACATTGTTTTATTCGATACTATGCCATAGTCTAGTCTGCCTCATCTTGTATTCGTAACAGCGTCTGAGCGTGTCTAGTTTTCGTTCTTGGGTAGGTTCAAAGTACCTACTTAAAGTTAATCTTCATCTGCCTAGCCTGGATTTTCGGCGTTGGCTTCGAGTCTAACCAGATGCAGCTGAATACCAGTATTTTACATGTAGCGAATGCCTATCTGACCTCCACAACGCAGTTACTGGGAGTTGGGACGTATACTTACTTAAAGTTAATGTACACGAAAAGATCCATAAGGCTGTTTTAAAAATGGTTCTTACATTGTTAAACTAACAGCAATTGAAAAGATCGAACTGTATGTCGGTCGTACTGAAATAATACGACGAAACGCCTGTGAAACAAAGCATAGCAACGTACCTTCCCCAATCACGTTGCTATTTACACAACTTCCTCTGGAAATTACCGATAAATCCACCCTGCTCTTCCAACGTAAATATTAATTTTACTTCGAAGAATCTGTAAGCTGCAGACATGCCTGACCTGGTCACAGGGCACCTACTAATTAACTAGAAAGGCGGAGACGTTTCTGGGAATGTTACGTTACGTGAAAGCATGTTTATTTTGATGCTGATAGGTTCGGCGAAAAATATAATTGAATTGATTTTGATGAAGCATCTTGATCAAACACTTTTTTGGAATTAGTGATGCTTTGTTGTCAATGAAGTAAGGTTTGAATGCTGCATAAGCTATAAAAGTCATGATATAATTCGTTTTTCCATTCTCAGAAAATCCCTAAATGTAATTTTCTTCTTGCTTACCCTTTGTTCAAAATAAAAAGTAAAAATTAACAGAACCTTTCTATTTCGTCAGATGACCCTTCAAGTGCATGATGATAAACAAAGATCCGTGTGAGTAGGAAAATCACCGTGAAAAGATATTGAACCTTTTCTCAAGAAATTGTTCTCATGTAAACGCGTAGATATGAATAAATAAGACAAACATCTGGCAACTTTGACACTTGACGAAAACATTCTAAAGAATTTTCAAATCCACAAAGAAGAACATGGATGAATGATTCTCAAACTTCAAGTGAAGACGTTTACAGACAGACTGAAAGTTTCATAATACTTCAGATTATATTCACGGGCTTGTCTAGACCAAAAGTTGAACGGACAAAATGACATTGTAAGTTCGGGGTCATCATTCTTAGTTTAGCGGTCCCCTTGCGAATACCATTCGCAAGGGGACCGCTAAACTAAGAATATCGCGCTGTCACGTGGAGGAAGTCTCTGAACGAATATTTTATGAATTAAATTACCTTTGAAAGGTATAAACATGGAAAGGTTACAGGAGTTCAGAATTGGATTTCCGAAAGTTTGTTTTCTTTGAATCTTAGATGTCACATTGGAAAAAGTGATTTTTCACGAGTAGGCCAGGCGAGAACCAAGCCAATTATACTTACTACACTTTTAATGTCATTTAGCACAAATTGAAATTATCAACGCTTCAAATATGGCTATGTTCAAATGGCAAGAGATTTTATTGTTTTTGGTCTAAGGAAAAAGCCTAATTCATTTCTGAATGGATGTGTAGATGCAAGCGAAAATTAAACTAATCGGTTATGCCATGAAGAGTTACAATGATAGTTCTGAATCTGCGTTCCTCAGTGCGTTCGTTATTGTCCTACCTTGATTGTTCAAATCTTGTTCTGTCTCCAGAGAGGAAGAAAGTCCCAGTAGCAGTTACAGGAGTAAATTGGAAGATATATGGCTAGCTTTATAGCTTCACAAAAGAAATGTCACCCAAAACTTTCGCGATTACCTCAAACTTATGTGATTAGGCAGATAAAGACGTCAAACTGTCCAAAACTAAACATTCTTGCTGGTTATCTTATCAATCCGTCATTTGTGTCATATCTCTGTTCGTATATTATCGATTTATCAGCACACACTGCTACGGCATTACAAACCTTATTTTCTATTACTTCACAGTGAAAATTTCTTAGTACGTTGTATCTTTTGAAGCAATTTTAGCATTCCGAAGATGTGTTCTGATTAGTCGTCGTAGTGTCATTTTGTGATTCCGTTAAAGTGGTTGCAATGGATTTTGAAATTGAATATTTTGATGTAGACAAGTAAGTTTTGACTTTATTTGACCCTCGTATAAAATACCTTCGTGTTAGAAGGAATAAATTCATGTTTTTTAGCTCTTAGCAATATTATGTATTGTGAGAAGTTTATAGGCCCGTGTTCTATAATGTTTTTGATCAATCATCATCAGTGTCGTATAAAGCTGAGTTTCTTTAGTTAGATTCCTACAACTACTTCCATTGTGGATTCTTTTCGACAGTTTGACATCAATAAAATCAGACACGCTCCAAAAAATTCGTTTAAAAATTAAAATTCGTCTTGCCAGATTTTATTCATATGCAAAACATTTTGTATAGAGTACTCGTTGTTGTAAACAGTTCGACCTCAACACCTGCACGAAAACATGTGACATTGACCCTAATTTTGAGGACCAAACACGATTTGGCGAATAGCAAATTAACTTATTTAAACTCTTGTTTCTTTTGGTTTAACTAAACGAAATGATGAAATAATGTTTGTTATTTTGTCAGTCCCAAGCTGGAAATCAACTTTGCATTCCAACCTTGGCCTAATTATGTTGGGATTGGATGTCAGTCTAACTTGATGCAGCTTAGTATTTAACATGGATTGACTACATCAGATTTCTGCGACCCAATTAATGAGGCTCACGCCTGTAAGCCCCGCAAAGGGTAGGCAGAGGTGCGTAACTATAATTATATAATTATACACCCACATTTCGCCAGTCATGTTATAAGTTCTGTGTAATAGGGGGTAACCAGGCAAGTCAGTTGCCATTTGGATCCCGATATCTATAGACGACAAGGTCAACATTGTCGAGATCTCGATTTCCCAGCGCTATTAGCAACTGTCATAGATGTTGTTTCGTGTGACAATTGGAACTGACAGCTTTACGTCCTCCCAAAGGCTCGAAACTGTCTCGATGAGTTCAGAATAGACAGCCATTCAACGTTCGATATCGCCGACGCTCGTACCGAAAATTGATCGTTTCAATTTTGGTTGGCCATTTCGCCACATGCCCCCTTCAAAGCGTTTTTTAAATGAACCGATTATAAATACTGAAACCCATGTACCTATTTGCGAAAAGTTATTCAGTTTGTTGATATTAACACAACTTCCAGTTGAGTACTCCTGCGGTGCTTGAGGGCTCCTCAACTGATGTTTACACTATAAATACATAATATTTATTATTTTCTCCAAGTTCTGAATCCTTGAATCTTTGTTTGCTAGACTCGGGGAGCGGTTATTTATAATTTTAAACAAACTTTGGTGGAGAGAGATGGTTCATTTCAGCGGTAGGTGCGGCTGACCCATATTATTTTTGCCAAAGACCGCCACTGCGCTTGGAAAAGATAATTATGAACGTGCTCTCATAACAACTAAGCTGATTAGAAATCACAGTAAGATGTCATTTGATACAGTATACAGCCCTATCAGTCTAGGTATTTAAAGGTAGCGTAACATCGTAATTCGCTTGCCCTTATTCCAAATTATTTGGAGTCGGCGAAAAAAATTTTTTTCTTTCATACTTCTCTATTAGTCGTGACCTCGGTAGTCACCCCCGTTCTAGCCATATCATCTTTCACAATCTATCCATCGTTTCTTTGGTTCTCCTACTCGTATAGCCATACTTATTCTTACTCAAAGAGAAAGATAGCAAAAATATTTTGGGAGTGTTTTGTAGAGAATAATCTTATGTAACTTCTAAACTAAACACTATGGAATGGCAATATGAAGCGTACTAAGCAAAGGTGCGTTAACGTGCGTTGACCTATGGTGCTTAAAAAGCCATGATGCGAATGACGAGTGCCGCAGTGTGCACTTTATCTATGTACAGGCGTACATAAACATAAACTTACGCCACCTGCCTAGGTATAGGAGTTTGATAATATAATACGGCTACGTCCTGTGCAATAGCGGGGGAGTGGCAAACGTGACAACGGGCTGTTCCTTTAGACTCGGGCTACCTTATTGGCCGCGGCCGTGACCTCGGGCGAAACGCTTCTGCGCTGTAACCCGGCTGCTGATACGCAATTCTAAGCCACAAAACAGACCTTACTATCATCTAAAAGCCATGTTTTTTGTTGACAGTGAGCAGCCGATATTCACGTGCAAGGCCCACGTGTTCCACATAGACCCGAAGACCAAGCGGTCATGGATGTCTGCCAGTTCGGCCGCCGTGTCGGTCTCCTTCTTCTACGATTCCTCGAGGAACCTCTACCGCATCATCAGCGTTGAAGGGACTAAGGTATGTGTGAGATGGTTCCTGATTCCTATACAGCAAATTTTTTAAGCCATCTGTGAAGTTTGGGGTTGTTAAGAAAGCGGTGTCGTCAAAGTCATCATCATCTGCCCACCTTTTTCCAACTATGTTGGGGTCGGCTTCCAGTCTAACCGGGTGCAGCTGAATACCAGTATTTTACATGGAGCTACTGCCTATCTGACCTCCATAACCACAACCCGACACATAAAGAGCCAGAAGAGCGTAATGTAAGCTTCTGTAATTGAGTAGATGAGTCTATTGAAAATAAAACGAGCACATCATCGAACTTCCAAATAGACGTTACGTCTTTTTCGACGCGATTTAATTCGTTGAGTTTCTAAATAATGCTTTAGTAGACATCTTGAAAACAAATGTAGCAAAATGATGAGTTTTGGGCCATTGAGTTTGAGTAGTAATTGGCCCTCAGTATTCAGCGACACGACACGACAGGGTAAATATTCCCCGTTTTGGAAGCACCCGCGTTCCGGGTATACGGATTTAACCGAAATCCCGAACAACTGTTTACAACTACGCCTTGCCGTATCAACGGGCAAATAATGAAGGTTCTAGATTAGTTTTCGGGGTGTTCTCTAAATAGTACAAAATTAAATCGCCCGGCCGTGTCTGTATAAATGTTAACCATTCATACAGACACGGCGGGGCTTTACTTAATGCATTTTGATGAGGTTTTTACCATTATTTAGTTAATTTCTCAAAGAAGATAACTATGAAACCTTGTGTAGACAGGTATCAAAGTTATAATAAGTTAACCCACGACGGATCAATAGTTGAAGGTGATATTGCAATGCAACTTGAGCGAAATGTGGGACATGTCTTGCATTTCAATGAGCTAATTGGGAAATTAATTGCGATAATGAAAACGATTCTATCGAAGACTATAAATTGTAAGCTTAGAATACTGCATTCGGAAAGACTTCGATATACAATCGATTGATCATCTCGACAAGTCGAATGCGAACAAATATTGACAACGTCGCGTTTCGTATGACAACCATGACTGTTGTATACAAATCAAACGGATGGAATGCGAGCCGTATTGAAATCTAACGGATCGCATGCTGCGGTTTCAATATCGATTTATGTATCAAGGAGCAATTAGCCCTGCTCTCGATTACCACGTATATGTTTATTAATGGCATGAATTTAATCGAACCTCAAATAATTCCCATTTTGATTTCCTAAAAATAAAATATTATTAAACACTAATATAATTTTCGCCTCTTTTTGTGATTCTTAACTAATTCCTATTTTGGGGTCCTAAAATACTAAATATCCAAGTAACTGCGACCAACTCGATGTAGCGCTCGCCGGCCGCTGCCGCGGCACCGCTCGCTTCGCTCGCCGGCCGCTGCCGCGGCACCGCTCGCTTCGCTCGCTCGTCTCGCGCGCGGTTGGTCCTAACCTTTTTTTTTTCGATGTCCTCCGCCCTGAGGCGGGCGGAGGGGTCTGTCAGACTCTTACTGACTAAAAACCACCCCGGTGTTGCATCTCACATCTACGCTGGGGGGCGCGGGAACGTACGATCCTTCCGCAACCTCGGCTAGCCACCTGCCACGGCGGGCCTCTCGTGAAGAGGGGGGAGTGAGGTGTTTGGACTCCCGCCGCGATGTCTAAGACTAAGAGGGGCGTGGTTGGTTCTAACCTTTTTTTTTTTTTTTTGTTTCGGGGTGGAAAATCCTCATGGATGTCCTCCGCCCTGGGGCGGGCGGAGGGGTCTGTCAGACTCTTACTGACTAAAAAACCACCCCGGTGTTCCATCTCACACCTACGCCGAGGGTCGCGGGAACTTAGGATCCTTCCGCAACCCCCGGCTGGTGCCGGCCCGCCACGGCAGGCCTCTCCTCGTGTCGAGGGGGCGAGTGAGGTGTTTGACTCCCCCCGCGACGTCTAAGAGGGGCGCGCGTGGAACACTACGCGCCGCCACCCCGGTTCCGATGTATGGGGGGCGACGGACGTCCCCGAGTCCGTCGCCCCTGGACCCATTTAGGGGGGCTGGAAAAGGGCGTTGTCCGCCCTCCGCCACGCCCAGTGCGCCTGCTGCGGGCTGGGTGAGAGGATGTGATCTCCCTCTCCCTTTCCGCAGCCTCCTTCTGCGAGATGACTGTCTCGCAGAAGGAAACCACCGCGTCCCAGGACTCCTCGCTGCCGACCATCGAATTAACGACAGCCGGCAGCGACAGGTCACTGCCTACTCTAGAGATGAGGGCACGGCGCGGCTCCTCCCAAGCGGCACACTCTGCCAGCGTATGCCGCGCCGTGTCCTCCCGACAGTCGACGCAGTGGTGACACCGGGCGTCTGGCTCCCTGGTTATGCGACACAGGTACTTCCCGAAGCAACCATGCCCCGAGAGCACCTGCGTCACCCGAAACGACAAGGAGCCGTGCCTCCTCCCGAGCCAAAGGTCGAGCACCGGCCGGACCGCCTCGATGGTGCCGAGGCCGGCGGTATGGCGTGAGAGCCTGTCCCGCCATTCCGCCACCAGGACCTCGCGAAGCAGCAACCGACGCTGCTCCATTAGTCGCTGCATCGGTCGCTCACCTCGCGCCTGCATTTCCTCGCGCCACCGATACAATGACGCGAGTAATTTCGCCTCCAGGTCCCAGGGCGGGGATCCGGCCAGTGCGCAAGCCGCCTCGTAGGAGATCGTGCGATACCCCCTGATGACTCTGACGGCCATCGCTCTCTGCGGCCTCCGCAGAACAGCAATGCTACCGGCCGTCAGGTCAGCCGCCCAGATCGGGGCCCCGTACAGGGCCATCGATCGCACGATCCCCACGTAGAGTCGCCTACAGGCGGCGCTCGGGCCCCCCAGATTGGGAAGCAGCGTTGACAGCGCCCCAGCCGCGCCCATCAACTTGGGCACCAGCCGCCGGAAGTGGGGTCCGAAGTCCCACCGGCTGGCGAGCACCAATCCCAGGTACGGTTGGTTCTAACCTAACCTAACCCATTTATTCGGTGTGCCCTAGCTTAGTTACTGCGACGAACTGAGAAAAGGCCAGAAAGTTAAAAAGAGGCTCAATTATTTAAAAAAGTGTGCATCCTTAGAATGTCAATAAGTTTTTAATGGTTCTGTTAAATATTTCCCTATACTAAATGGCGAAGCGTTGGTTTCGATGCCATAATGATGTAGCTCCTCTTTTAGGGGGAGGCGCTAAGGTAGCCCGCCAAATTCAAAGGAGATGTTTCAAAATGTATGGAGCCCCGGCCATGTACTTGTACACCCTACTAAAAAATGGGGAAACACAATTAAAACAGTTTCCAATCATCCAATTACTTTTAATTGGCTTTGTTTGGTAGTAAAGTACAAGAATGTACAATTGAAATTGCAACACACAACAAAAACCCATCATGGCGGTAAGTTGTCATGTTGATTGATTATTGACGTTTGACATGTTTACTTCTGTCATATTACATTGTCAAAGAGAATCATAACATTGTCGTACTTTTAGTCTTTTGCAATATTATTTTAGATCTAATTGTAAAGTCGAAAATCTATTAAAGAAATCTGACAGATTGTAGTAGCTTGATGTACTGGCGTCTGTACATAAAGTATAGTCCAGTTAAGCAGACGACAACCTCATAGGTTGACCTGCGATATGCCTTTTTTTACTTATAGCATAAACGTACAGAATACAAACATTCAATAGTTGAAATATTAACTCAGACAAAAACAATGTAGCGATCTTTTGATTCAACTATCAAAAACAAAATCACAAAATCCAAAAAACGAAAGCCAGGTTGTTAAAAATAACTCGAGAGAACAGAACATCAGAACATGATCGACAACGAAAGCGACTGAAGTGACAGTAAACAATTCACGATCTATGATCAATGGTCGATCTATGGTTTACTGTCATTGGTTTTTAACCACAGAGTACGTAAATTGGCGAGACGCCATATTGAAAGTCGATAAAATAATTGATAAATATCAAAATATTACAAGAGAAATATGCATTTATGCAATTTATCAGTATTTTTCCCGAACTCCACGGATTTTTCTCGATTTTTCGAGGTATTGTACATATTCTGGGCCCATTTTGAAACATCTCCTTTCTTACGATTTTTGCAATTTGCAGCTCGGTGTCTGGGTGTATGTTGATTAAAGTATGATTCGCGACCGTAACAAATATGTACATTGCAACAAAAAATGTCTTGCACATTGCAAAAAAAAATGTAAGAACATTTAATTTTCGCGGGCTACCTGGCGCTTTCGCCTTAATTTGTGACCACACTATCGTGCAGCTCTAAGGCCAGTTTTGGTACGGAATGGACAGCTAAATTAAATTGTGTTCTCGGAAACATCGGCGTTCTGCCAGTTGGAATCAACAAAGGTTTAATTGGGGCAGGTTTTGGTTCGGCTGTAACTACGTTTGTTTGTCAAATGGAATTGACGATGCGGGGACGGGGGAACATCGTTAAGAGGTCTTTGTATGACGTTTTTGCTTTACGGTCTTCTGGTTTCGTGTATGTCTTTGATGTTCGTTCGAGGTGAATATGGGATTATATTGTCTGACAGCATATCAAAGGAAGTGAATGATAGCGTGACGGTTGACAGGGAGAATGGAAGAAGAAAACGTGTTGCGCCGACCCCACGTGACGTGGGACAAGGCCAGGAAGATGATGAAGATGATCGTCTGACAGCAAATCCATCAGGGTGTATCTAGATGGAATGTCTCTTTAATGCAATGAATTGACCTATTGCTCTGGCAACCTGGGCATCGACCTAGGGCGGACAGATTTTAGGTTTAGCATAATTAGCCTATAATGTTCCTACTGCTAGGACACAGGGCTCCTCTCTGTGAGAGGAAGTGGGCCATAATCCACCACGCGGGCGCGGTGCGGGTTGGTAGATGTCACATGTCTTCGAATTCTTGGTGGACATGCCGGTTTCCTCGCGATGTTTTTCTTCACCGTTTTGAGAGCAGTAATGATGACATTAAGTAGGTACACAAAGTATAGTGCCTGCTTGGGTTCGAACTCACGAACTACAACCCGTAAGTCGGGGCCGATACCACGGCCACCACTGCTCCTTTTAGGTTTACTGAAAGAAAATTCTGAGTTGCATTTCGGTGTTTGGAATGATGCCCGGATAACCGTCGTAGCGTCTTTTGTATGTTTCTCACCCTTTGTTCACTAAATCATGTGTCAAAGCATGCTTTATTGTAGACGGTTTTCTTCGAATCTTTCTTGTTCTTTCTTTATTTTCCGCCGAAATTAAAAAAGAAAATCATTTGTTTAGTACAGAAGAAGTTAGCAGGTAGTTAGTTAGCAGTTAACTGTGCCTCACGGCTACGACAAAAAGGCCCAGTTCAGCAAAACTGCCAGATAACTAACTAGTGCCTGGCGGTGGTTTTTAGCTGGACCTGACCTACTAGTCTCTCGCTCTTTTTAACTGCTAGGATATCAAATAAATACGTAGGTACCAACATAGCAATTTGCGACGAGAATAAAATGCCTGTTGTACGCAATATCTTAAAACTTTACATATTATCAATTCAAGAGCTCGCGACACGACAGTATCTCAGTACGTGAGTTTAAAACGTCAAAACGTACCAAGTTTTCTAATCGAAGTTCCCCTTTAATAAATTCCAAGTTTCGTTTGAAGCAGTTTCAAGCTCGCAAATATCTATTTTGTTGGTAAGAGAAGTAATATCTCATGTATGTGTGTGAATATTATAAATTCGATACAAGTTTTGAATAGGATTTTCAAAGTTTTCGACTGACATCTGTTTGATTTGAAGTGAATCTTGTAGATGGTGCTTGTCTAGGAAACATTTATAGATAAAAAGTTACTGGTATTATCTACAGGACTGCCTCGGTGGTCGCAAGCGCTGCTGCTGAGCATGAGGTTCGATTACCGGGTCGGGTAGTGTTATTGGGTTTTTCCTTTTGGAATTTCTAAGTAGCAGCTCAAAGTCTGGAGTAGTGCCCGGTTGCCATCTACCGGGCACTACTCCACGCTCTGAGCTCATAGGGGGCGAGCCTATTGCCATCAATAGGCTCGCCCCCTATTACATGGGACCTAACATAAATGGCGAAATGTGGGTGTAGTATATTTTATATTATGCAAAATCATCATTATATAGACATTTTTATATACATATTGACATTGTTTGAATATTATATACAAAATGACATTAATATTTACTTTGAAAAGTATTATATTACTTTAATTATTGTGAATGTGAGCACTATGTGGGTCATCTCTTTTTTTTCTTTCTCAGTTAGTTTTAATGATGGTCTGGCATTTTGAGTACTTTGTGGCCTACCCAAATGTCCTTTCTTTGGTATTGTTGGTCGAGTCGTTGAGCTCCTTAAGTCCTGAGTTGAGCTACATGATTAGTGAAAAATGCGTGCACTGACTGGACAGGTCCACTAAAATTTGTGTGGTTCTTTCCTCAAAAGACCATTTCAGACACGCTACATGTCCTCACATGATCTGACCAAAATTATGTCTGGACTTTAAAAGAGACCTTGAACCCCTGAGTTTGTTTCGCCATTTAGGGGTAGTCAGATAGGAAATGTCGACTCTATCTGACTTTATTTTTTTTTTTAATATGACGTGTAAAAGTGATTTCGATATCCTATTTACAGAATACAATTTCATTTAATTTCATATGGGTGCACCTCTGCCTAACCCTTCGTGGAATACTCGCGTGATGTTTTTTTTACTATCTACAGTTAATTGATTTTCCCTCGAGAACGGAGCTTACCCGGTTCTTCAAGGACTTACGGTCAGATCATCTTTCGTTGTTGTCGGTAGGTAATTCATCATCTGCCTAGTCTTTTCCCAAATAGTTTTTAGTTGTCGGGTTCCTATCTAACTGTATGCGGATGTTACCAGTATTTTACATGGTGCGACTGCCTATCTGACCTCCACAACCCAATCACGGGGTAACACGATACCCCCTTTTTTTTTTTTTTTTGTGGATGGGAAATCATCAAATGACTTCTCCCGCTCTGGGCGGAGCGGGAGGGCGTGTCAGACTTTTACTGACTAAAACCCACCCGTGTTCCTTCTGTTGCCTGTGCCGGGGCCACGGTAACTCTTTCGAACATCCCGCAACCCTAGCTGGCATCGGCCCTAGCGGACCCCGTCAATAGTGCTGACATCTCTTTGAGGCGCGCGTGGAACACGACGCGCCGTCGACTCGGGCTTGGTCCTTACCGGTCGGCGAGCTACCCATTGCTCGCCGTCCGCAAGCCCGCGCCTACGGTGGCCGGGAATCAGCTGCCAATTCCCGACGCCCAGGGCGTCTCCTGCGGCGACTAGGGGCGTGAGGGTGCAAAGCTTGCCTCTCCCTCACGCGTCCCGCCTCCTCCTTCACGAGCATTACTGCTTCGCAGAAGGAGGAACACGATACCCCTTGGTGGTGAGACTGGTTGCCAGATGTTCGGGCTTCTGACTGCGTTGGTAGGTAATTGCAAAGAGTTAATTCTGCAATTTTGTCAAGCTTTTATTTAGTTTTACTGCACACGTCTCGTCTTCACTCATTCCGATCGGATCAAGTTAAAACTTTACTTTTGTGACCATGATCCTCCATTAACGGGGACAGACAGTCATATGATAGGAGTATTGATTGATATTGCGACAATCGTCACGCCTGTTAGGCGGATACATGATCCCGGTATGTTGCAATGCTATCAACAGGAAGACACTCACCAGAACCTATGTCATGATCATCTAATCTAACGAGCCTGTATTTTCCCACTGCAGGGCAAAGGCCTCTCTCTCCCTTTTCCAGACAATTCTGTCTTTTGCTAGTCAGTAGTAGTAGTAGTTTGCCAGTCCTCTCGTTAAGAGTCGAGCTCGTCCCGCCGTCATGATCATGACACGTAATTATTATTTCTATTACGGTCGCTCTTGCCACAGACGGGATGAACCTAGCAGTGTTGCTGTGTTCCGGTTTGAAGGGTCAGTGTATTAGCAGGCACATGCGATAGTTAGCTTTAGTTTCCATACTAGCGGGATGAAAAATGGTGTAGTTTTGTTTTGAAAGGTAAAAGCCATTTTTAACCGAATTATAATAAAGAAGATTAGCAATTCGACATGTATGTATGTAATATTATTGGAACTGCAATGTATTCACATAAATAAGATAATCTATTAGGGCTCCCAAACAAATATAAGTACAATTTTTTATAGGTGTATGAGTATGTTTGTCCACGCATTTCTCCGGAACTATTAATTGGATTGTGATTTTTTTATTGGCTTACATGTTCTTCAACTTAGGGAACAGTGCAGGTTTCATCAAAATCGGTTTAGAAGTTTTAAAGATATGGACTAATACGTGTAAGTGTGTCGACCTGGCTTATTGATACGAGCTACGGGTGTGGTGTCAAAGGGAAAACATCTCAAAACCTTGGTCAAATTCTAATGCTATATTTAGAACAAAACTATTAACTACTTACTGCAAACAAATATTACAGTTTTTACTTAAAACTAAATACACTTCTGGACACATCTATTGGCCCACCTTAGAGTTTAGGTTTCGATGGCCCCTACCGAAATATGATTGCTAGATTGAACAAAAACTGTTGATGCAGTTTTAAACCTGATACATTTTACCATCTTTTTCGATCGTATTGTTTTAAATTTGAATTCAGAATACCATACGACATGGAGCTACGCCTAACAAGTCGGATATGCGCCTTGTTAAAGGCAATTGATTTTTGAATAAAAAACATGTTTTATCAAATAAAGGTTTAATTTAATAACGCGTGTTACCTCCATGGGCATCTACCACAGCTCTCATACGATTAGGCATAGAGTTTATCAACCGCTCTATGAAATTTTGAGGGATCATCTCCCATTCCTCTTCTATGGCAGTTTTCAACTCCTGCATCGTCTGGGCAACTGGCTGACGAGCCCTAACACGTCTTTTTAGCTCGTCCCACATGTGCTCAATGGGGTTCATGTCTGGGCTTCTGGCTGGCCAGTCCATAACTGTGATGTTCACATCCCGAAGATATTCCCTGACGATGCCGGCCGCATTCTGTGTTCGAAATTCAAAAAAAGACTATTGAATGAAATTGTGAATGTGCCAGGTTCAAAACTGCATAAAAACTTTTTGCTCGACCTAATATAAAATTTTAGCTAGGACCAAACGAAACTGAAAATACAAGGTGGGCCAATAGATGTGTCCAGAAGTGTATTACGAAATAATAAAGTTAAAAAAAATAGACTTCAAAAATAAATTAACTCGCAATTATGAAATAACTTTAGGAAGTCGGTGGCAAAAAACTAAAATACAGATCCCAAGATAGGTACTGACTTCCGAAATTAAAGTTATTTCATAATTTTTGTTCCTTTTTGTAGTCAATTCAATTTTTGTAAATTACTTTTTTTACTTATTAATTACCTGTTTGCCGGTGTAGTTACATGGGCTCACTAGACAGGCGACGCACCTGCGATGTCTCTGGTATTGCAGACGTCCACAGGTGACGTTGATCATTTACAATTTTAAATCAAGGTGGACCGCTTGCATTCTTGCTATCCATCCATGATTCGTTGGCTTGGATCAGGAGTTCTTCGTTTATTCTTTGTCAAACAAGACTTGAAAACTGGTTTAGATCAAGAAACTTACCTTAATCCTTGTTGCAGGCGGTGATAAACAGCACGATAACAGCAAACATGACGTTCACGAAGACGTCGCAGAAGTTCGGCCAGTGGAGCGACGTCAGAGCTAATACTGTGTACGGACTCGGCTTTGCTTCGGAACCAGAGCTTGGCAAGGTAAGCCGCCGGTACTATGACTCATCGAATGTTTCACAAAGGTACAGCGCTACAAGGTCCTTGTAGCGAGCGGCTAAAATCGGAACTGTTCCATCTTATTTTTAACCGACAAATAGAAAAAGGAGGAGGTTCTCAAGTCGAGGTGTATATTTTTTTTCTGTGTGACCACGCATAACTTTTTACAGCGTAGTCCGATTTGAACGATTCTTGTTTTAATCGGATATACCCTATACCACGAAGTTGATCCCATGTAAAATTAATTAACTTTGCTTGGGCGGTTTGTGAGTTAGTTTCAATAACACTTATTTTTCCCTACTTACGGCCGAACTCAATAACCTATTTTCAGTAGAAAACAGATCGCTATTGATGGTAGACAGTATAGTTCTATTTGTGCTTATGTCAGGCCGGTAAGATTCCTTAATCTCATACAGGTTATTAGGACGTTAAAACCTTAGATAGATACGTTTTTCTATATCCAGCATACCAAAACTGGATAGATAGGTTATTGGTTTCGGCCGTTACTTTATGTGGATGATGTTCTAAGTTATTTAACTTCCTGTCACTATAATTTACATAGCAGGTAGTGGTATTCGGATTTGTGTGGGATAGGTACCACAACTAAAAAGTGAAAAACAAAAGCTTTACAAAAAATAAAACCGACTTCCAAAAAAAAAAACACTACAAAGTGAAAAATAACTGATTTCGGAAGTCAATGGCTAAAAGCGAAAATACGAAACCAAAGACAACGACTTCCGAAATCAAAGTAATTTTTCACTTTGTATGGTTTTTATTTGGAAGTCGGTTTTATTTTTTGTAAAACAGTTTTTACATCAATACAATTTCTGTCACAATTGCACAAATGTTTACCAACAAGGCCGCCCTGTAAATGTCATTCAGGCGCCAAATGATCCTCGTAGCACTAAAGCAGTAGCAAGTGGTGAAGGGCGGGCGTTTTGGAGGACTGTCTTATTTCATAAAGTGCTGATTCTCAGCCTAGTTTCAATAAATGACTTTTGATTTTGTGTGGGATATCAAACGCCAGAAATGTCGCTACACAGCAACCTGCACACCGGCCATCTTCCTACTTCCTCTTTCTATCACGCTCTCGTTCACACAGTACTGTCATCGCCACAGGTATGATTGACAGAGACGATGCCTCAAAACTCCGTGTGCCATATTTACGGTTCATAATTATGATCTTAAAGAGTCAGCATTCCTATAGTGGTAGTGCTCAGTTAAGTAGGTAGGAGGCAGTATTTCAAGACACTGCAGAGAGGCATTGGTAAAGTCTGGGAAAGTAATAATTGCTAAGCAAATTAACTAACAACTTAAATTGTCCGTATATTCAAATCATAACTGTAATTTTTGGCAGATATATGAAATCGCTATAACACGCCAAATTGACGTAGGGTTCAATCTGCTTAACAATTATTGATTTCCCTGAAGTACATTCCGCTGGGTAATCCTGCGATCTATTGACTACTACTACACATGAGATACAAACGCTTACTCCTTAGTACGTGAGAATCTTTAAAAGTCCGTAACTAGACTGAAGGGTTTTTAAGAGTCCTCTAGTATAATAATTGGTTCCTTTTAGGGGTGTATTAAAAGACCTTCATGAATGACGTATTCTAATTGCGTCCGGTATACCCTTGGCAGTCCATTCTGTTGACAACTTGGTTGGTTGGGCAATCTTCACTGCGGTATAAACTATTCTGGTGTAGCTTTGGCCGAGGCAGAAGATCAATTTTTTAATGAACTAAGTTTATATTTTTGTCCGAAAACGTGTTGCGCCGACTCCAAGTACAACATGGTACAACGTCAGAAAAATGATGATAGTTTTTGTCCGTTAATTCTAAAAAAATTAAAATTTACGCCGAGAGGAAATGCCTTAGAAGGATATAGTGACCTTATTGGTGATGTTCTTCAGAAAGGTCAGGTGCGTAGTACTCGCAACCGGCGTGCGTGTATGACCAAATGTATGAACGTAAACGAGGCAAAAGGAGTATGTAAGGATCGTAGCAGGTGGCGTTCTGTAGTTTCTGCCTACCCCTATGGGAAGAAGGCGTGAGTTTGTGTGAGTATATATTTTAACACTCCACTTCTCTTTTAGTTCATAGAGAAATTCCAAGAAGTAAAAGAGGCAATCCAAGCGCAGCAATGCGGGGCTACGGGTGGCAAGTCGGTGACCAACGGCAACAGCGGCGCCGCCACGCCGGTGGCCAGTGCCACGGCCAGCCCGCTGCTAGCTGGCAGGGCTACAGCAGGTGATGAGCCGCCGCCTGCCGTGTCGCCGGCACAGGCACAGGTAACTTGCATTGTAGCACAGGTATATAGTAATAGTGAATATAGTAGCAGGACAAATGGAGACCCCTCCGTGCCTCGGAAAGCACGTTAAGCCGTTGGTCCCGGCTGTCATTCGTCGATCTTTGACAGTTGTGACGGGTCGTCAGAAGTTGAAAGTCTGACAACCAATCTTACTAAGGGGTATTGTGTTACCCAGTAACTGGGGTTTGGCAACAGATAGGCAGTCGCACCATGTGAAATACTGATATTCAGGTGCATCCAGTTAGACTGGAAGCTGACCTCGACATTATGGGAAAAGGCTAGGCAGTCTGTAGGACTATCAATTGCTACTGACATTCTACTACTTTCTGGCAGAACTACCGGGCGGTGAACCACACTTTACGCCACCGACAGTATACTAATGGAATAAAGAACATGTTTGTTTAGTAATCAGAAATGGGTACGTACGTGGGCTGTGGGTCCCTCATAGCAAGCATCATGCTGAGTGGAAGCCTTCTTGTCACAGTCATGACGTGCAGCTTCCGACTATTTCTGTTTTGAGCTCGTGATTATAATGTGGTTCTATTTAGTTTTATTTTTCTGATTATTCTTATCGTTTTGTATGCACGTGTTTCTGTGACAAATAAACCTATTTTTCTTTCTTTTCTTTCTTTCAATAAGATTTATTTTTATCGGCTCATAAAGTGTCATTTGTTTCATTTTTTATTTTATTTTACTCTCAAAACGGTGAAGGAGAACATCGTAAGGAATCCGGCATGTTCTAGAACCAAAAATTCAAAGACGTGACATCTACCAACCCGCACTGGGCTCGCGTGGTGGCTTATGACCCACTCCCTCGCACAGACAGGAGGCCTGCGTCCTAGCAGTGGGAACATTATAGGCTGATTATATTGTCTCATTCCTTGTTTGTATACAAGGTGTAACAGAATAAACGCGAGACCTGAAAGTAGTTCGTTCAGAATCGGCTTCTGAATCGACATTCGTCATTATTTATATACTTATGTTCATTTTTTCCCGAAAAATTCTTTACATAACTCAAATTAGAACCACCGCGTCATTACAAATTAATAACATCTTTCATTTAATGAAATTTAAGCCTTATCTCAGAGCAATAAATCCTAGTTAAATGCACGACTGAATTTGCTTTTGAATTTGCAGAAACTATTTTATAAAAAATGAAATGGTTTGGGGTTTAACTAAATCAAACGACAGATGTTATTTTAGTCTTATAATTGAATATTCTAATTGGGTATCTGAGGTCGCGTTTATTCTATTACACGTTGTATAATGTTCTTTTTTACTGATTTTATTGTGCTGATGTCCTATAAATGCTATTCAAGTGCCCTAAACAGTTCTCTGCTAGCTGGTAAATATATCCTTAAGTCGGAACACTCAACAGAACGGAAATAACATAAATGAAGTACTTCGCTTAATTAATCAATGCAATGCAACGCAGTATCGTTACAAAATATTCGTTGCAATTAAGTTTGAACGTCGGTATACAACATTAGCACTTTAAAAAGTAGCTATATTTCGTTTTTCATCATCGTCTGCGTCGCCTTTATCCAACTATGTTGGGGTCCGCTTCTGTTCTAACCAGATGCAGCTGAATACCAGTATTTTACATAGAGCGACTGCCTATCTGACCTCCACAACCCAGTTACTGGGTAACACGATACCACGCGATAAGACTAGTTGTCAGACTTTCGGGCTTCTGACGATACGTAACGACTGTCAAAGGTCCACGAATGACAGCCGGGACCAACGGCTTAAGGCGAAAGCGCCGAGGTAGCGCGCGAAATTCAAATTTTCTTGCGTTTTTTGCAATTTGCGGGTCAATATTAGGTTGTATATTGGTTAAAATATGATTCGCGACCGAAACAAATATGTATTTACAGAATTGTAATCACTAAAGTCATCAATACAAGTTTCTAAGACCAAGTAACTATTGAATGACTATTTCATGAAATCATAACATTTCAGGATGAAACTAACTTAAGGAATTGTGTTACTGACTCTAATGATTATAATTCTGTAAATACATATTTGTTACGGTCGCCAATCATACTTTAATCAACATACACCCAGACACTGAGCTGCAAAAATGGCAAAAATCGTAAGAAAATTCGAATTTCGCGGGCTACCTTAGCGCCTCCCCCTTAATGTGCTTTCAGAGGCACCCATCCACGGACCGACCGCGGCAACCTGATCGATCGACCCGTGCGGGTTTCATTATTCTTTAAAATAGTTTGTTCACATAAATCTATTTGTTACAGCCCAAAGCCGAGCCCGAGGATATGGCGGTACATCAGAGAGCCCATTCAGTGTCCTCCACACTACAGGTACGATAAGACTATACCCTCAATGCCACAGATAATTCTCTTTAGTCTATTCACAAAGTTCCGGGTCGGGACCTTCCGGGTTCCGGGCCTTTCAGGTTCCGTACAGCTACTTTTACCATAAAACTAAAGTCTAAAATTATTATGTGTGGATAGGTCTATAAAACTTGTAGCATTAGCCAAAAGCCCAACGTTACTTTTTTGTAAATCTGAAAAGAATTTAATAGGACCTAAAACAGTAAAAGCTCAATTACACAAGGAGAGTTTCTCGCCCGCGGAGAGGCGAGAATGTCTATGCGAGTCTTGTCAATCTCGTACTCATGTTTACACAATACTCGTTTACTTAGAAGCTTCCAATTTTCTTTATGTTGCCACTATCATTTAACATAAATACATACGCAATTATTTTCCTCGTACATTTTTAACTCGACCACATAAATCACTTTGCTGTCATCGGCTACGTAATTAAATGACGCATCGGTATCGAATATAATTATTATCTCGTGTTATAGAATTACACAAATATCGATTTCATTTCGAGGCAAGCATTTTTTGTAGAGCTAGAATCAAAATGTATTTCCTGAAGGGTTAGGCAGAGGTGTACCTATAGTACACCCACATTTCGTCAGTGAGTCTATTGCCATCAACCGGACACAAATCCAGACTTCTGAGAAATATCAAGGTAGAATCAAAAAGTCGCCAATGTATCTATGAAACGATACACTGCACATAACTGTATTGTGAAATACTTGATTATCAACTGAGTCATGCACTAACTCAGGAAGTGGCAATTGCTTTAAATTGTCAATGTTATCCTTGACTGGCACAATAGCAATGGAAGCTAAATGCAGTTTGTGATCCTTGACACTCATTGCGAGTAAGTTTTGTCAAAGAAATTGGATTAAAATTAAAAAAAGAAAATGTTATTCGAAATCATTTGACATTTGCAAGCTTGATTAGGGAATTCAAGTGGATTCAATCATGACGTCGATAAAATGTATTTCTGTTAATCAGTTAACTCAGCTTGTCGTAACTCGTTGCTGGACATAGGCCGCTCCCAAGTAGTAAGAAATTAATTTACCGCTAATATTGTGGCCATTTGCACAAAGTAGAGCGCCTGTTTGAATCTACAACTCGTAAATCGCGGCCGTTACCACTGAGCCACGATTGCTCTCAAAACGGTGAAGGAAAATATTGTGAGGAAACCGGCATGTCCTTGAACCGAAAATTCGAAGACATGTGACATCTACCAACCCGCACTGGGCGCGCATGATGGATTACGGCCCACTCCCTCTTACCGAGAGGAGGTCTGTGTCCCAGCAGTGGGAACATTATTATAGGTTGACACTATTAATCGGATTGTGATCATTTTTTATTGGCTTACATGTACTTCAACTTAGGGAACAGTGCAAGTTTCATCAAAATCGGTTCAGTAGTTTTCAAGATATGGACTAATACGTGTAAGTGTGACGGCCTGACTTATTGATACGAGCTACGGGTGTGGTGTCAAAGGGAAAACATCTCAAAACCTTGGCCAAATTCTAGTGCTATATTTACAACAAAACTATTAACTTCTTATTACAAACAAATATTATTCCAGTTTTTACTTAAAACTAAAAATTACGAAATAAAAAGTAATTTAAAAAAAATTAAATCGACTTCAAAAAGAAAATTATGAAATAACTTTAATTTCGGAAGTCGGTGGCAAAAAACTAAAATACAGATCCCAAGACACTGACTTCCAAAATTAAAGTTATTTAATAACATTAATTTCTTTGTGAAGTCGATTTAATTTTTTTAAATTACTTTTTATTTCATCGTTTTCTACACGTCGTCAAGGAACTGTGGACGTAGTGTTGTCTATCTCTTCTGGTTTTATTATAAAAACGTTAGCTATTAATTACAGCCATACAAAATGACTAGACTAATAGATTCTTGATTCTCTAGGGTGGCTACGCAACAGTAGGTCGCGCGCCGCGCGGGCCGTTAGCGTCGGCCGGCGCGCCTGCCGTCATCGACCCTCCCCCCCCGGACACCTCCGAGCAACAGCTACGCTACGAGAATGACAGGCTCAAGCTCGCGCTCGCACAGAGGTAAGTTGCCACACAGTTGCGACACAGTTGCCCGACAGTCGACGGTGGCTCGAACTTTTTTCGTCAGTTGATCTGCAGATACGCAACAGTGGCTCGAAGATAGATTGACAGTTGCTCAACAGTTGCGCCACAGCTGCGACAGTTGCAGGCCTGTTGTAGTAGAACTCTTTGTGATGAAACTCGTTCGGAGAACCTGATCTATCTGTTGCCAAACAGCGTTGCTGTGTTCCAGTTTGAAGAGTAAAGGTGCCAATGCTGGTGTATTGTATCTGCACACGAGATATTTCAGCTCTGTCTCTATGACCACGTACCTGCTAAGTCTCTGGTATTGCAAATGTTCATAGTCAGTGACCACTTACCATCAGGTGGACCGTCGTTTATTTTGCCATTCTTTAATTTATAAAAATTGCGCAACATTTGCGCGACAGATAGTGATAGCAGGCCCTGTTTAGAATGGAAAGTGGGTACGCGACGGTGGGGCGTGCGCCGCGCGGCGCGCTGGCCGGCGGCGGCCCGCCCGCCGTCATCGACCCGCCGCCGCCCGAGTCCATCGAACAACAACTGCGCTATGAGAATGACAGGCTCAAGCTCGCTCTCGCACAAAGGTAAGTTGCGCAACAGTAGCGCGATAGTTGCCCTACTTTTTGTTGCCGATTCCGATGCTTAGCCACTATGATGACGTTCTAGCAGATTTTGTTTTTGGGTTTTTGTTTTCTGCGTTTTTTGTTGAGCAGCTTATTTAGAGCACTGCGAAAAACTACGGTTTCGTAGTATTCAGCTTGCTTATCGCACCTTACACAATTAAAAGGTAAGTTTTTTTTGTTTTTTATTTATGAATTACATTTTGTATTTTAAGCTTACGCCGCACTCCTACTGGCTTACAGGCATTTTTTTTACCTCTGAAAGGTTTTATTTTTTAAACATCGATTTACTTCAATTGCGATGGGAAGTGAATAAATAATGAACAATATGTACAACAATAAAAGTTTTATTCAATCGCAAGAGTTTTGTACAACACTTAAAACTACAAAACAGAACCATATACAGTCTGGCCTTAACAGTAACGTTCCTCCTTCCTGCGTCACTAATAAATAATTATTATAATTCGGTAGCCACTCATTACAATATACTGCTAATTAATTATATTCTTAATGAGTATGCTACGAATATCACACGTTACTTTTGTCCGTGTAGATTGACATGCGTAAAAGACGTGTAATTTTTCTTAAAGTCACGCAACTATTTGTTAAAGTTGCGCAACTATTTTGTTATAGTCGCGTAACTTTTGAGCAACTTTATGTTAAAGTCGAGAAACTTTTTCTAAATTGGCGTAAAAATTACATGTCTAATACGGAATCATTTATACATTGAGCATAAGTCTGTACTTAATACATTGTCTTGTTTGTTTAAACTTTCGAAATCACACTCATACAAATCCAATGTATTTTAATAGTTTTAGTCTGTTTTAATTTCAGATAATTTATGTAAACTTAACGAAATAATCTAACTTATTGATAGAGCTATATTAAAGCATTTAAAAACCTTAGTTTTTATATTGCAAAGCTATTTGGATTACAATAAAATTGTTGTTTGTCAGTCCGTCATTGCATTTAGAACCATATAAAGGGTACTCAAGATCATATTAGCTTTGAAAAGAAGATGTAACATGTCCTTGTTGAGCTCCAGGTAAATCCTTGAAATTGTGTACGAATGTATGTTATTGAAATTCGTTTGGAAATAAAGTTTTGTTCACGGTACACCGATATAGTTGGTAACCATTGCGATGAACATTTCTATATACAATTTCCTAGCTTCCCGTGACATTTTTCACTCAGAGAAAAGGTTGTTCAGAGAAAAAACCTCCTTCAAAATACTGTTTTTAAAAACAACACAACATAACATCGTCTGATTTTCCCGGCGAGTTAGCCAGAGGTGTACCTATCGTAGGTACACCCACATTTGGCCAGTTATGTGTAGGTCCCATGTAATAGGGGGCGAGCCTATTGCCATCAACCGGACACAAATTCAGACTCCGGGCTGCTACTGAGAATTAAAAACAAATGACCAAAAAATCAAGATCCATACATTCTTACACATTTACCTGCAGCAAACTCGCCAATATTCATTTAATGTTCATACTCCCCAGCGATCGGCACGAATCCTTCATCAAAGTGACCGAAGTCGTGTTGATAATGCACGGGCGCATGTGCCGGCTTCGCTTCGTACTCGTGCGCCGGTTTTTCGTACTCCTCATGATGTTTCGGCGTACCGATCTTGTGTACCACGGCGTTGAAACCGTTCTTGTCGTCGGCTTCGTATTCCACTACGCGTTTTGTTCCATCAGTCTCGACGAGGGTGTAGGTACCTGCAAAGAATGGGGTTTTAGATAATAGATCATGGGTAAAAAGCTATTAACATACTACGACTACGACTAGCTGTTGCTGGCGACTTCGTCTGCGTGTATTTTGTGTTTATAAATACCCAGGACAAAAAGTAGCCTATGTGCTTCTCCAGGCCCCAGGTAACCTCTGTTAAATTTCATAACGATCGGTTAAGTGGTTTAGACGTGAAAGGCAGACAGACCTACAGAGTTACTTTCAGATAAAAACATAAACTAAAATAGGTATTAGGTATGTAAGTTCGAACATTATTTCTAACCGTCATCGTCAGCCTTATATCTCCCGGATTCTTAAACGAGACTATACTTTGTGACCTTCTTCTCAGTCTCGCTACAATATTAACAATAGTGGCATGAGAATTAAAGACGCAGGAAATTGAGTTGCTCTTGAGACTAGTTACACTGCAAGTATGATGACTAAAATTTTTTTTGTCCGTCAGGTAGATTATTAAAAAATATTGGACACGTATTTTTTCTATTTTTACATAATCAAAAGATTACGGCGATACATTGAGTTAAAATGTGCATGACGTCACGCCTTGCTAGATTTTGCACTCCCCAACTTAATTCGTTTTATGTTATTTTTTATTAATATGATAGAGCAAAAAATACGCGTCTAATATTTTTTTTTATTATCTGACTGACGAACTAAATTGAATTTCTTTTTTTTCCCGGGCATCATCCCTATTCAGCAATTGCAATTTCTACATTTATATCTGTAATTCATATGGCTCGTACATAATAAAGAGTATTCTATTCTATAACACCGTGAAACCGCAAGCACGGTTGCGCGTAACTTCATAAACTCAGAAAGAGAGCGGCCTATTTTTGCCGCAACTCATAAAATGTTTCGCGTAGAATTTCCTGTCTTCCTAATCGAATAATAAAATACAATTTAACATAACTTGCACTGTCGCTCCTATTTCCTTCAAACTTCCGGTAGGGGTGCTGTATACAGTGTGTAATCCCGACATCGACGCACAAACTGTAACCATGAATTCAGTAAGTACTGTCGGAGAAACGAACATCTATACACCCCGTACGGACTATTTTTCCTTGCAACGCTCGGCCACTTTGCCAGTTTTTGTTCTATTCCTATTGTTAGAAAAAGGGTGGTCAGACATCTGTGATAATTGTAACAGAGCCTAATTTAAACTAAACATTAGGTATTATGTATTTTTGTTTTATTGATCGACGCAAAAAGGGGCGGTAACAAATAAGGTCATCGTGTGCACGGGATTTGGTTTTCATGGTGTATAGATGTTCGTTTCTCCGATAGTACATGTTTCTAGACCCACAAACGCTGAAAGTTATCGTCCGTTATTTAAAAAAAAAAATGCTGTTCTATAAATTTTTACCATGTAGCACGTTTGTATGAAACAACAGATTTTTTTTCTAGAATCTCTATGGTCTAGCTAGCTAGACCTAGTATCATAACTACTAGATAGATACTAGTAGATAGATACTAGTATCATATGCTCGATTCATGGAAACAGTCTGCGCGTCGATGTCATTACACCCTGTGTATACCTAGATATAGAAAATAATAGCGACGCTTGTCATCATTTTATAAAAACTACCATCAATACTTATAAACATAAATGGCCATAGCTTATGTGCATATATGCAGCGTTAAGTATGTAGCAACAAGTTCAAACCATAAAATAATCATTAAGTTGCCCATGTATATGCGTGATTGATTGCCATAGTGAAACAATACTCAATTAGTGGCGTACACAAGTACGAGCTTCCCGACCAACATATTAGTCGTGATTCATATAATTTATTGCTCATCTTTATTGAGTTAGTCAGAGGCGGTTATGGCTTCTATTATGGTAATCACGTTAAACGATGATCATCTAATATTAAACTTAGTTCTTTCCATACAAAATATTATATGCAACGAACGATGGGAAGAGTTTTCAGAAATTGCCATACTTAGAAAATGGTAATTTGTTGAAATTATTTCACCTACCAGTTTAGTTAAAGTTACAACCTTAAGCTCCATTTACACGGAGCAAGCTTCTGGAACGTTCAAGAGCAATAATCGCATGCCATAAAGCATGTTCAACTTTATTGCCATTCTAGAATTGCATGCAGGTGTTTACACGCGTGCAATTTCCATAAAATGGCATACAATAATTGAATGCAAGTTTCGCCATTCAATAAAATTGCAAGGCGATTATTGCATGCAACTTTGCCTCGTCTAAACACAGAGTTACACATCCTTGTACAATCGATTCAAGTATTACTCATATTTGCGCTGCCAAATATTTCTTTCAATTTTATTGAACGTCTTGTTTCGCTCCCTCATGTTTGAATGATAGAAAATTTGCATGCCAGAATTGAATGCGAGTTAATTGCCCTTCAATTTTATGCTACAGGCAATAAACTTGCACCGTGCAAATGGATCTTTAGTCTAAATAGTAGTTTAAGTTAAATAATAATTGTTGCACAGTTTTGTTATGTGTGTACATAGGTTGACTTGGAAAATAAAAAAGCTTTTACATTGATATGTCTGCACCAATACGATACTGGTCTAATTAATGGCACTTTCAGCATTCACAGTGATCAAAAATCTTTTTGCCCTGCAAGGTTCTTTAAGCTTCCTATGTGCCTACTTAAAATACCATCCACGAGTAATGTATGTCTGAGTGGTTTTCACTATCACAGCTGACATACGAAGAACGTGTATAAAGCTTGGTGCTTACCTTTGACCTTGTCACCGTCTCTGGTCTCCCAATGCTCCTTCTGGTCACCAGTGTGGGGGTCCTTGACTGAATAGTCGAACGAGTACTTAGGATGCGCCTGGAAAGTACAGAAATAATCCATTGAGAAAGGAATGCCTAAGTATAGAAATTTAAATTGAGAAAAACTTTTTTACAAAAAAAAAAAAAAAAACGGACTTTCAAAAAATCACTACAGAGTGAAAAATAACTTTAATTTCGGAAGTTGGTGTCTAGATTTGTATTTTAGTTTTATGCCACCGACTTCCGAAATTAAGAACTGGAGCTGATGGTGAAGTCACCATCAGCTCTACTTCACTATAATGCATTATGACGTGCATAAATTGCTTAGCAATCATATTAAAGTGATCGAATCGCAATCTGTGAAATATTCATTATTGAGTAGATCCGGTGGCCATCTGTGGTGGTCATCATCAGTTCTACTTCACCAAATGGTGCTTTCTGAGTGTAAATGCATGAGTTACTATAAAAATACCTAAATCGCTATAGGGTATATTCCCTCGATTGCCAATTTCTCGATTCCCCTCATCAGATTTTGACTCGGTGACAAAAAATGAATTTTCAAAATCGGTCCACAATTGACGGAGAAATCGGTGAACATTAAAAAAATACATACAGTCAAACATAAAACCTCCTCCTTTTTGGAAGTCGGTTAAAAATGAACGATGCATGAACGTGGAAAAAGTATAAGAAGAATGTACGGATCGTAGCACACGGGGTTCTGTAGTTTCTGCCTTTAATAATGTTCCCACTACCGGGAATGAGGCCTCCGCGAGAGGGCGTGGGCTCTAAACCGCCCCACCCCCCGCGGGCCCAGTGCGGGTTGGTGGATGTCCCATGTCATCGAATCATTGGTTGTAGAACTTGCTAATTTCGTCACGATGTTTTCCTTCACAGTTTTAGGAGCATTAGTGATAAAACAAGTTGTATTATTAGCTGATAGACTTAAGCTCTATAGATTTTTCCATTATGTGGGTTTAAGCCGTTACTGACATGGTAATCCATCCATAAATGATGGCTATAAGAGAAGAGGAAGACGAAATAAACGATGGATGGACTATGTGAAAGATGATATGGCTAGAAAGGAGATGACTACCGAGATGACGACTGATAGAGAAGTGTGGCAGAAAAAGACATGTTGCGCTGACCCTAAATGAATTTGGATAAGGGCAGGAGAGTGATGATGACTTACATGGTAATCCAAGTCGTACTCCTCTCCGTGGTGATCGTCCAGGCTCTGGTGGTGTTGGTGCAATTGTACCGGCGCCTTGTGGTAGTTCTCGTAGCCGCCATACTGATCGCCGAACTGCGCCACCACTGACGCGACCACGAGAAGGAGGGATAGGGCTCTCTGGACGTAGAAGAGTAATTTTGGATGAGATACATCGAGGACTTTGATTTTCTTAAAGCGTAATCTATTTATTATAATAAATATCTTAAAATTTATTCATTCATTCACTGACAGATAACGCAGCTTAATCCGCTGGGTCTAAACCAAGAAATTTTGCACTAAAGTTCTTTTGTAACGAAGGTTGACACTAAGGAAGAATTTAAAAAAAGAAAACACCCCCTAAATGGATTAAATCTATGGATAAAAGTTTGTATGGCAGTTCGACATTTTGCCGATGCATGGGGAATCCCATCGAGCGCAAGGCTAATCAATGTTTGTAATATTATTATATAAGTTTAATAGTACCTAAGTACGTCCTGCACAATCTGATCCTTTACGAACTAGGAGTTGTCACCCATGCTTATTGCCACAGCATGACTTGGTTCTTGAATACTTAGTATAGATTGTCTAAACTCAAAATAGGTTCGAGACTAGGTTTGTCACGACAACATATTGCACTAACATTGTCTGACGATTTGGTTTAGTTTCAGCGATTGGACCGATCCCCACACGGAACAAATATTTGTATGGACTTAGATTGTTCTGGGTCCGGGGTTGCATTTGTAATAGTTACTAATCTCTAAATTAGTAGTTTGTCAGTCTGCCGGGATGAAATTTTTCAGCTCATGAAAATGTGAAAACGTTTGTTCTTTATTCTGATGGGTCTTCAAATCTGTTACCTGCTTTCATACCGATATAATTTAATTAAATTTTTGACCGATTCGTTCATTCACACACACACACATAACATAACACCTATATTTCTGTTTTCCTGTCGTTCATTCTATCTTCTTAAAATTAAGTTTCCAAGTGAGGTGAAATTTTGCAAGTCACGTAAACATAGTAGTATATCAGATCCAGACGTCTACTGCCTGTATACAAATAGCATGCCTGTCGGGTGCGCGCGCACTGAAACGTGTATGAAAGTGTTGTTATCACGGTGGAGCAGGGGGTCTACTCCCTAAGCACGAAGTCCGTAGTTTCGGCCGAAGTTACGGGCGTTTTTACTCCGTATCACTTACGGACATAAGTTTAGTTCGGTTTCCGAACTAAGAATGAATGATAACAAGATTTGACAGTTGTCCCTATGCTCGGTGTGTTTTGCCCGTTCAAAAAATTGAATTTGGTAAGTACTTGTTTTTACGGATCAACTACTTTCGGACGAGCCCGTGTCTTCGTTAACAGACATATAGAGTAGACCCCCAGATAGGGCGGTTGACAGGTGGCTAGTACAGAATCTTAAGGAAATGAGACAAAAATTTTTACAACGTGGGCTTCGTTCGGCTTAGAAGACTTAATAACTGAGTGGCAAAGAAAACGTTTGAATAATTTTGTGAATTTTGATATCGAGAAGATGTGTAATATTGATTCAGCTTCACGTAAATGTAGGGCTACGGTTGTTGTTGGTTCCATCCATGTAAAACCCAGAAGCCTGTTAGAATCACAATGTAGGAAATAGTCTTAAAAAATACTATGTAGGTATTTATTAATTCACAAAAAAATTTGGGTACTTCTCCCGTACGCAAAATACGAGTTTTGACGTGGTTACCTTGGATACTTCTCATCGCAGTAACCATTGATAAAAACCTGAGTATCTTTTCCTACATTAATGGGAACTTAAAATTAACTGAAACTTTAAATTGATTAGTTATTGCTCAGTTCGCCGATCAGCTGCTTCTCGACAAAATCAATCAAAATTAATTCCCGTTACGTGATTCTCCAAAAATCTGCCATAATTTTATTAAGCTGAAATAATAACTCAAGAATCTTCAGCCTTGTTGTTTGAACGCGAAACGCATTTACCCTGATTTAGCGTTAAAATAATCGGGTAAACAATACGACTACCTACGCCAGTTAACATAAATAGTAGGTATAGTGCGATCAAGGAAGCGGTTTTAAAGATGCGGTGAAGAAAAGCTCGTTTGTTTCTAGTAGGTAGTATAAACCAGGTATTTTGTTTATTTTCTATGATGATGAATTTTTACTTGGAAATAGTAGGCTTGCTAAACTTCAGCGGGGCAATTGCGTAGCACACAGTAGGAATCGGTTTTATTTTGACAGTTTAACAACATTCATTGCGTTATTTACTTTGTTGAGCAGATAAATTTTTCGAACTTATGAAGCAATGGATTCGCAATTTGCTCCAAAATCATTCAGATTGTGATGGATATTGTGTTACGCAATTAGGGTGCAGGTCGTAGGTTTGATTCTGATTAGTTATTGTATACTGATGGTTGTGATTTACTAACGTAAACAAAACAAAAGCATGTGAACTCCTGCAGATTCTACCAACCCCATGACTGAAAATGCTTAAATGTGGTTCTTACACACATGGTGTGTTTAACCACAGTTTTTTTCCTCACCTTTATTTTTTACCTTCAAATGGTGTACCCATTTTAATACTAGCTCAAAATTAACCTTGGTTTTATATCAAGTGCCGTGCCCCCAGCGCGCAGCTAATAAATCGACAAATAAATATCTACAACGGATTGAGTCGTGCAATTAAATAAAAAACAAAAAACGAACCCTCTGTATCCCTTTGTCCCTAACAGGGACATTCCCTATGTATTGGACTGTGTGTACATGAATAATACAATAAATAAATAACATAAGTTCTCAGTCGTATAAATACGACTGAGGCGGCAAGGGCACGAAATCAATGCGACCCAGCCTGTCCCTTTCTGTCCTTCTTTAGCGACGCCCTAAGCCCTGGTCCGTACCCCACAGGGGGTGCCCTTAGCGAGTGATCGCTTAGTTTTTGAGTTTAATGCCCTGGCTGAAGGCCTTAATTATTAAGCAGCCGACAACCTCCTAGGCTGACCTACGAGATTCCATTTCCCACAATCTTATACAGTGGGTACCTGCGTGCCCGTAAACACAGTGGCTTTGCTTACCCGAGATGATCTCATTAATATGTCGGCGCTGCTCTATAGATAAGCTACACAAATCAACTTTGGAGTTTACAACTACTATGTTACCAACCAATGGACTATTCCAGACTGAACTTAGTTTCAGCTAGGTTTTAGACTGAAATTAGTTTTAACTGTAATGGTCTCGGCTCGAGAATAGTTGACCTCTTAATAGCTGTACCACTTTTGCCAACATCTACTTATAATCTATATATCTATTTATGAAGTTGCCGTTTATCAAAAATAACCATAATTAATTTGAAACCCTATTCACTAAACGCCATCCAGTTTTTGCGATTTCAAGTTTGGTCCCATAGTAAAAGTTCTTCTTAATGATGTTGAACAAATATGAATGTTGTACAATGGTGCCGATTCTCTTGTACACCGAACTTAACTAACTAAACTATCACTAAAATTCCTTACTTTTGGCGAAGAGAATCTTAAATCTATTCTGCAAAAAAAAATATCACTAAATTTAAAAATAATTTTGACAGAACTAAAGTCGAATTTGACAATCGCGCGACTCCACGTGGTACTTGTTTGCCGTACCCCGTGAATTTTGTTTAGAGCTGGAGGCACGCAGGGGGCAGCCTCGACGTGTTTTATAAATGGAATTTTTCACTTTTTGTATGGAAAATATGAGAAATTATTACCTACAAGTTGATTTTTAGCGGTTTATGAGGTTTGTAAAGGGGGTCGAATTTTTCATTATTTTTGCTATAGGACACGCCGTTTTCGCGATACAAGCAAAAGAAAAGAAAAAAAGCTACAGTACTGTTTATGCACCTGAAGTCGAGGTGTTGGTGTGAATTTTAGGTCATGCCAACTAATTTTGTTCCACACCTTTACAATCGCGATTAAAATTAGTCAGATTTAGTTAGATAATCTAAATTTTAGGTGAAAAACGTCATATTCAGAATAGAAAAATTACAAATTACCATTTTCACTAAACTAATAACTCGGTGCCATTTTAGTGCTGTCAAACTAAAATATAGTTAAGTTGTGTCACTTTAGTCAATTTCAGAATGGGAAATCGTCTTTTGACAGAAATAAACTAAAATTTGGTGATTTTTAGTCTAGTTTAGAGGCATTTGTGACAAGAGAATCAGCACCAACGACCCCTTAAGAGGTTGTGCGTTAATTCGGGACATGTTGTATATCCCAAAATCAAGGCGACAGGCTTTACGATGTTTACGTATTGGTTAATCCATCACGCACACGGCTGAACAGATATTCATAAAAGGGTTGTAAGCTATATGACTTTATCTGTACTCAGCCGTTCATGTCCCGAAATAAAATATGGGTAGGGTTTGCCGAGATTTAGAGGGAAAGGCTACGTCTTAAATAAATATTTACGAGAAACTCTCACAGAAGGCCTTAAATAAATATTTACGAGAAACTATCACAGAAGGCCTAATTGTGTTAGACAACGACTACATTAAAACATCTTTAGAAGAAATGAACAGATTTAGGACGAGCCCTTAAAATATTCTGTTTAAATTCACGCCCCAGATAAAATTGAAAATCTACTTTAGAGCTATCTCTAAATGAACTCTTGATTTTTTCTAGTATTAGGAGTGATATTTATTTCCATCTAGCTTTTGCTCGCGACTTCG
Source organism: Fissipunctia ypsillon (assembly GCA_947568875.1). Classification (NCBI taxonomy): domain Eukaryota; kingdom Metazoa; phylum Arthropoda; class Insecta; order Lepidoptera; family Noctuidae; genus Fissipunctia; species Fissipunctia ypsillon. The sequence continues at coordinate 1,184,888 of OX387665.1, read as the reverse complement.
CTCGTCGGGAGGTCGAAAATTACCCCACGGGAACGTACTACCGGGATATAATAATCTACCTGTGTGCCAAATTTCATCCAAATCCGTGTGCAGCCGTAAGGCGAAAAGGTTAATTTCGCACTTACAATTTTAGTTTAGTGTGGATTACTTAAATAAACGCTTGGACAGTAATAAGTCGTGCCCTAATTTTTTCCCACCATTTTTAATCCGACTTCAGAGAAAAAAGGTGGTTATCAATTCGACACGTATGTATGTAATATTATTGACATAATTATGATAGTGTATTATTAGGGCTTGCAATTAAATATACAAAATTTTATAGGTGTATGTATGTGTGTCCGCGCATTTCTCCACCTTGGCTTACATTTTCTTCAACTTGGGGACAATGCAAGTGTCATCAAAATCGGTTCTGTAGTTTTCAAGATACGGACTAACACGTCTGCCGCGCTAACGAAGAATGCAATAATTCGATTTTGACAAGAATGATTATTGTATTTTTGATTAGTGAATTTGTCATGAAGTTTTAGTTATTGCATTCTTGCTTACTGAAAAACAGAGTTCCTGAAGGATTCATAAAGTTGCTTAGAGAGAGTTAATAGATCTCGATTCGCTGACTCCGAATATACGAGTACGTATATATGTATAACTCAAACTCGTCCAAAATCGAGTTATTGCATTCTTCGTTAGCACGGCAGACGTGTAAGTGTGACGGCCTGGCTTATTGATACGAGCTACGGGTGTGGTGTCAAAGGGAAAACATCTTAAAACCTTGGTCAAATTCTAGTGCTATATTTACAACAAAACTATTAACTTCTTATTACAAACAAATATTACAGTTTTTACATTAAGTACCTAGTTTTTTGAATTTTTCAATGCAATTATTTATCACTAGCTTCCGCCCGCGACTTCATCCGCGTGAAATTTCTGGTTCCCCCGATCCACCCCGTCGCATCGCATCGCCTGCCCGCGCTATTACTTCGTTTTCACTTAGCGCTCGTTCTTACTTTTTTTTCTTTTTAATCGGCTTCTAAGGGTCCTAGCGTAATATTACATACCCCACACATTTTATTTTTTATTGACTGTTTGAACGTGCTCTGTCACTACCAGTCGGATTTGAAAAATTATTTTTGCATTATAAAGTCCAATTCTTGAGGAAGGCATGTAACATTACGCTAGGACCCTTCGAAGCCGAGTAAAAACAAAAAAAAGGAAGAACGAGCGCTAAGCGAAAACGAAGTAACAGCGCGAACAGGCGATGCGATGCGACGGGGTGGGTCGGGGGAACTAGAAATTTTACGCGGACGAAGTCGCGGGCGGAAGCTAGTAAAAAATAAAATGTGTTGGTAACTAATAGACTAAGCGCATTTTTCTTACTTAAAGCATTTTTATACCCATCGTAATTTCTAAACAGAAGATCCGACTCGAATAATTTAAAAAGTAATTTACACGTAATTAATCACCTTGATTATGAAACTATTTATTTGGATAAGGATTAATACCATATTTATGAAAACACCTTCGCAAATAATGCATTATTTTGTAACAAATTTGATTACCATTAAAAAAGTTATAGTGAGCCAACCTTAAAAGATAGACAAATATCCATGCTATCGCGGACTTTTTTTTAGAACTTTTTAAGAGGAATAATCCCGTCATACATGATTTTTGCATAACTTTAACCGTTTACGCAGCGCACGCAACGGAAGCTCTCAAAAGGAATGATCTTTCCCTGTTTTTGCAACATTTTTCATTGATGCTCCGCTCCTGTTGGTCGTAGCGTGATGTTATATAGTCTATAGCCTTCCTCAATAAATGGGCTATCCAACACTAAAATAATTTTTCAATTCGATCCAGAAGTTCATGAGATTAGCGCGTTCAACCAACGAAACAAACAAACTCTTCAGCTTTATAATATTAGTATAGATATAGAATTATCTGAAGAACAATTTTAATCACTATGATCCTTGCTAGTCTTTAATAGAACTGCAGCGGCTTCGTAAAATGTCGACCTACTTGCTTACTTGTAAGTGAAACAGAACTGACGCTTGTCTGACTTAAACTTAGTTTAACTGTCATTGAACGTTCATTAGCTTATCACCATCGTTTATAGTCTATCGATTCTCTTGTCAAAATATTAACGATTTGTAAGATTATTATTAGAAAACTGTTAACTAGTTCTAACTTTAGACGTTTTAATTGCTAAGAGACAATCAAAAAGCTATGTCACTTATAAAGCTAAGAAAATTAATCCGCTGACCCAATTTTGTCTTTATCGCTAACCAAATTTTTATCGCGTAATTCGCAATTTTTGCGCGAGGTCAAAAGCTTTCTTGTTATACAGGTTGTAAGGGACATCCCCCCGCAGACTGATGGGGTGAATTCAGTATGTCGTACTAAGATGACCGGCACATGAAATTATTTCAGGAACGTTATGGGAATCCAATTAACCTGATTTGTTTTATTACCTCACACGCAATGTATCGTTACCGTGGCAAAACGCACGTAGCGAACGGCAGCGCAGCGAGCCTTCGGCCGCCGAGTATTTCAATATCCATTGCTGATTTTTTGATTTTAGCCGTTTTATTTACATAAATACGTACAGATAATGTAATTTTACATTGAAATAAAGGTAACTGAATATACGATTAAAAAAATCCTGAGAACATTTGCGGTGGAATATGATTTAAAATAAGGAGCTGGATACACCCTGTTAGTTTGCGGAGGGCTGTCCCTTACATCCTGTATAATGTTGTTGTTCTCGGAATAGATTTCACAAAGGTACTGTTAGGAACTCGATACGCGAGCCAATAATCCCATCTGAGACATGAGATGACGGTCTTAAGATAGATTATGTGCGTCCGTAGACTTAGAATAGGTGTAGAGGGAAGGGGCAGGGTGTATATTGCGATTGTGCATCTACTTAAGGCGAAAGTGCCAGGGTAGCCCGGCACTAAGGTGAAAGCGCCAGGGTAGCCCGGCACGGCACTAAGGTGAAAGCGCCAGGGTAGCCCGGCACTAAGGCGAAAGCGCCAGGGTAGCCCGGCACTAAGGCGAAAGCGCCAGGGTAGCCCGGCACTAAGGCTAAAACGCCAGGGTAGCCCGGCACTTTCGAAATTCAAATTTTCTTAACGTTTCTTTCAATTTGCAGGTCAGGGGGCCAACCACCACCTATTAAAGCAGTATTATTTTAATGTTACTTCAGTGTGAGAAAGAGATGAAGCTATACAGGACGTCTAGCTCCATCTCTTTCCCCCACTCAAGTAAGATTACAATAATATTGCTTTAAGAGGTGGTGGTCTAGCTCCAGTATTAGGTTCTACGTTGATTAAAATATGATTCGCGACCATAACAAATATGTATTTACAGAAATAATTAATTTAAGCCAATTTGTAACACCTTTATTCACATTATGGTATGCAAATAAATGAAATGAAATGAAATGAATGAAATATAATCATTAACCGCCGTAAGTCATCACAAGTTTCTAAGACCAAGTAATGCTATTGAATGACTGTTTCATGAAATCTTGACATTTGAGGATTATACTAACTTAATGAGTTGTATTATTGATTCTAATGATTATAATTCTGTAAATACATTTTGTTACGGTCGCGAATCGTAAGTACTTTAATCAACATACACCCAGCCAGCTGCGAATTGCAAAAATCGTAAGAAAATTTGAATTTGGCGGGCTACCTTACCGCTTCCCCCTTTAATAAAAATCTTAAATTAATTCACTGACAGACAACGCACAGCGTAAACCGCTGGGTCTAGAAGCATGAAATTTTGCACAAGAGTTCCTTGTGTAGCGATAGTGAGCACTAAGGAAGAGTTTTTGAAATCCCCCCCCCCCCGCCCCTAAAGGGATTAAATAGGAGATGAAAGTTTGTATGAATGTTCGTCGTTTTAGCAGATGGGAAATCCCACCGGGGTACACTAATTGTGAATCAATAAAAATGGAGTGTAAAACTGTTACAGCAAGGTAAAGTTAAAAATGACTGTGGAATTATTAAGCAATTCTGCTGAATATTTAAAGCCAATCAGACTTAGGTTTATGTTACGATGTGGTTCAGCTCAATCATGTTCCTATTATTGAGTTTTCATACCAGTTAACATCACGCCTGTAATCTCTGAAAAGGAAAGCAGAGGTGTACCTGTACCTATATAAAAGTATATCCACAGTTCGCCAGTTATGTTTACAAGTTCAATGTAATAAAGGGCGAGCCTATTGCCATCAACCGGGCACAAATCCAGACTCCGGGCTGCTAGTTAGAAATTCCTGATGGAAAAACCCAGTAACACTGCCCGACCTGGGAATCGTACCCAGGACCTCATGCTTAGCAGTAGCGCTTGCGACCACTAGACCAATTAATTGTTTGTTGATTTTTCAACAGCCGAAAGTTTCGTATATCTACCTATTTAACGTATTACAAGGAATCAATCTGCCTAGCCTTTTCTCAACTATGTTGGGGTTGGCTTCCAGTCTAACCAGTTGCAGCTGAATACCAGTATTTCACATGGTGCGAATCTGACCTCCACAATCCAGTAACTGGATAATACGATACCCCTTAGTAAGACTGGTTGTCAGACTTTCGGGCTTCTGACGACCTGTAACGATGGTCAATGATCCACGACTGACAGCCGGGACTAACGGCTTAACGTGCTTTCTGAGGCACGGAGGAGTCTCGGTATGTAAAGAGGTTCACCCATTCACGGACTAACCCCGGCAAGCGTAGCTGAACCTGATGGATCGACCGGCGCGGCCGATTACTTAGCCACTAGCTCCTGCGTATTACAAGGAATTACTATACAAATAAACAAAATCGAACTTGCCGATCCACCGTTACCCCATAAGCTTAGTAAACTCAAAATCCAACCGACATTACATATTTATGTACGTCCGAGAAAGCTCTCTGAACAACAACGTGACGCAAATTAAATAACATAATCAAATACAAGTTACACAATACGTCCTCGAAAGCGTTCGTTACTTGTGCATTACTCGCGAACAGCGAGTCATTGCCGCTAATTAGCGCGTTAAATATCGCGCTTTCGCTTAGCGTGTAGTTATTTCGGTCAGTTCACATCGGTGGTTTATGATTCTTCGACGCTAAGAATAGGTTCACCCTTTCATTTGATGTGGAAGGTTTACATGTGTTAAGTGGGCTTAGGTGTATATTTTCTCGTACTAAAATTCGTTGGACTAGTTTAATAAACTGAAAGAAGAAAGAAAAATAGTTTATTTGGCACAGAAACAAGTGCATACGAAAACATTAACTCGAATACCTAATAGTGGGTTGTTACAGGCAGATAGACAGATAGATAGCATAATCAGAATAGAATAGAATAGAATAAAATAATTTATTTCAGCCTATAATGTTCCCACTGTTGGGACACAGGCACTCTGCGAGAGGGAGTGGGCCATAATCCACCACGCGGGCCTAGTGCGGGTTGGTGGATGTGACATGTCTTGAATTTTTGGTTCTAGAACTCTTTGTCTGGGTTAGAACTCACGACCTCACGAACGAACTAACGACTCGTAAGTCGGGGCCGATACCACCTGGGCCACCACTGCTCTGATAGATAGATACATAAGTTCACTGAATTGATTTGATATTTTACGATGGAAAGCCTTCGGAAACCTACTGTGTAAAAGAACTATTTAGATTTTTTCTGTAACTTCCCGGAGCCTGTACGTCTAAACAGTTTTTAGCATGACTTGCCCCCTATTACACGGGACTTAAACGTAACTAGCAAAATGTGAGTATATCGTACATAACCACTCAGCCTTATCTTCGGGGAATGCAGGCGTGATGTTGTCATGTAACAATGCAGTAGGCGCAGCAGCTATGAAAGTTAGTCTTTGAAGAGTAGTCTATACAGAAGGCTTCGATCATCCAAGTCAATTCACTTTGAACTGTGAGAGAGTCGGTCAGTCGCAACGCGTCAATTCGTATGGAGAAGAACGGGAAAAATAGTCCGTCACCAATTGTGGTGGGCGCCATTATATTCAACCACTGAAAAAAGGGCGTCTCCCATAGGCTTTTAAAACGAATAGCATTGCATGCCAAAATCTTTCCTTGAATTTGACATCGAACTGACGAAGTTTTGACAAAATTCGTGAGGAATGAGAGAAGGCAAGTAAGTGCCTTCTCTCATTACCTTTCCGTTCATCCTTTCCAGCATAGCTATTCACATCCATTAGACAGGCTTCTTAATCGAGACTGACACATTTTCGGTTGCTTGATTTGCCTAGTCCCCGACTGCAAATAGAATCTGCGAAGATTTTCGGGTTTCGGATTTGTGAACAGCGTTTAGAGGACTCCTTCGATAACATAGATTGATGTTCAATTGCACACGGAAGCGTATCGAATGTTTGTGCTATGCAGGGTCAACCCAAAACCTCTATTTATTTATTTGCGTTCCTTTCATCTCCCAACTCCGGAACGATAACTATATGTATACAGATATCCAATAAATTCATTAGAACTCGGTCATATGACTTGCTAATCTGTTCCTTCTTCGTTCGAACGTCGCTGGTCATGCGATATTTTTTGTCCAGCTGTCACAATAACCGATTGCCGCGCTGTTTGCGGATGTACTGCTTCCTATAAGTTTGTGCGTTTTGTCACATGTGTGTCGTTTTCGACGTATCAAGAAATATGAACGGATATACAGTGTAACCACAGATATACAAATAAATAACCAACGAAAAATGTCGACGCTGGTGGGTCTAGAATCATGCACTGAATTCATTGTAACCGTTTGCGTGTTGATGTCTTTTACACCTTGCATTTCGAAAACATGTGACATCCACCAACCCGCACTGGGCCCGCGCGATTACGGCTCACTTCCTCTCACAGAGAGGAGGCCTGTGCCCCAGCAGCAGCGGGAATATTATAGGCTGAGCTATTTTATGCTATGGCTTGATATAAGTAGCATCATGGAAGTAGGTTCTCTTGTATCGGCATGAACTATATGAGGCTGTACTCTATTGGTTTAGGTAATTATATAAAGGTAAACAAAAAAATACCACTTGACGTGGTTAACCGACTAAACGTAATACCAGTCACTTCAGTTGTCATGCTACGTCACAGTTGTACTCTTCAATTTAGCTGCGATAGAAACGAATATAATAACGTTGCTTTTAATAGTACAACTGTGACGTGGCATGACAACTGAAGTGCCAGTGTCACTTCAGTTGTCATATTACATCATACATTATTTATTACGTTTAGTCGGTTTAGCACGTCACGTGGTTTTTTTTGTTTACCTTTATTTAATTACCTAAATCAATGGAGTATAGTGAAGCTTACCTTGGTAAAAAAACATTACCCAATTCTGCAGTGATAACGTGGCTGACGTACCTATCTACATTTAATTATAAATACTTTTAGGAAGTTTTTCGACTTAACAGTGGACTTCAGCGGCTACTGGAATTTTGTATTTTCCGTCGGATCTTAACAAGTTGATTTTATTTCATGGTTTGTTGGAAAAGCTCGGGGGGAAAAATTATTCAATTGTTTGTGAAAGGGTGTAACTTGAGACTAAAAGCAACAATCGTTTTTATTTTACTACCGTTTCTTTTTCAGGAAAGCGCTTGGCCGGGATGGACTGACCCCATTCCGTAATATTATAGTGTTGCTAGCGACCCGCCCCCGCTTCGCACGGTCTATACGACTTGACAAAACATTGAGATTTCTTTATTATATGTCATGTTAATATTATGTTTTATTCTTATAAAAACCTTCCGGAATAAATTCTCTAAATGATAGTGAAAACCGCATCAAAATCCGTCGCGAAGCCTAGGAGAACAACGCAATGACACAGGTAGATTTTAATTATATGCCGCTTGCTCGTGTGTTATTGGCATACGTAAGTTCCGATGACGCCTCGTGGTTATTGAAAAGTTAGATTAAATCTCACAGGTAATTAACGGTTTTGATTGACTATTCACAGTCTCAAGAGTAAACGGAGACCACCATCTTTAAATACGTTTCTTATTTGATAAATGAACGATTGGTCACTGCGAAATTTTGCGTCTTCTATATTCTTTAAAGGCAGTAGGTCCGTCTGTCTATTGAATAGAAGCTCGCGGAACTGTCTCTGTAAGGATCATTATTTAATAGTAACCAGTCGATTATCTTTTAAAATGAACACGTGATTTGTTGGATTCGTTTTCTCCTCTACCAATCGTTATTTATCTTGACAACGTTTATTTTGTATTATCTAGTATTCTTTCAAGTAGTTATTTTTGAACTATCTCTATCCCTTATGTTGCAACCCTGCAACTGCCATGTTTTCTCTCTGCATGACCCTAAGGTTGACTGGTAGAATGCCTGGGCCCCAATTCTGTATGGTAATTATTATTCCCCGCTTATATCTTACCACGTGCAAACCACGTCAGTGCCGTGTCTTGTTGAAAACCATGTAACGGCAAGGAATCGAAATGTCATATTCTGTATGGTCCAAGACAAATTGTCTATAGCACATTATGAAATCACGCGTGCGTTTTGATATTTTGTTCAGCAGTATTTGATCCTAAAACTAGTAATTGCAAATATTCCATTTTGAACATCAATAATGCCTAAAGTTTCGTTTTTTATTATATTTTAATATTATTTATGACATTAAAAACGTAATTTTAGGTTTTTAAATCTATTGGAAAATTAACAAAAACATACAATGATAATATTTGACAGCAATGTTAAAATTTTTGAACGTAGGTACTTGCGTATGTTTTCTAGAGTTGTCAGAGTGATTTTGTTGAAATGTACATTTTATTTGTTTTGAGGGTTCTTGTAGATTTCGAAATAATATATTACTGGACTACCAATAACTGGATTGGATCATTTCGTGATTGAAGGGAAGAATCGTAAGTATTATCATTTGCCACCTACACTATTTTTATACAAGTTTTTACTAGTTACTTTGAAATCTTTTCTATAAAATATGGAAAATGTTTAGCAAAGTGAATGAAACCAAGGTATTTAATATTAGTGTGGTCACATAGAAAGCATTTTCGACAACATTATATAAAGTTCTTATAAAGCATGATATTTCAATGTCCCTGGTGTATGTATATATGAAAAACAATTATTTCTTACTTTCTACAATATAAATTATGCTGAAATACACCCGACACAAACACAGAACACAACATAATCTTCAAATTTTTAAAACTTTTAACTGTAAACTGACGATTCCGTACGGTTCCCAAGCGTGGTATTTTGACAGTTCAAACCACGCCAACATCGCGTTCATTTCGCGCGGTTTCGTTCGTTGTGTCAAAGAGAATACGTTATTAGCAGATGTCGTAATTAGCTAAGGAATTGACGTGATTTCGAAGTAAGGAATCACTAAGTGGTCATAGTGAATTAGGGCCCTGAGTATTAAAATCCGCCTTTGTGTAGTATTTTATAACTTGTACATAAAGTTTTAATAAATAAATAATTGGTGATGATTTCTGAAGTATACATGACTACATCAGCTCACCTCTGCACAAATTTGATGGATATAACACACCACGTGTCATCGCGTGCTAGTGGCGTGTCGGTACCGCTCGCACACGCGATGTTTTCACTTATATATTGTAAGATGTCGACGCTACCAGAGCGATCTGCATCCTTTTACTTTTCTTCAGATTGTGAATCTAAGAGCAGAATGTAGATGTGTTGATATTGGGGTGAGAGAACTATGGTTTGTCTTGAGCCTACGTCATAGACTCGCCAGTCTAGACGCGTCACCACGCGTCTTACGTTTTGTTTAGGGGCTTTGATTAAGCAAAATGTTGGATTAAATAATCAAGATCTGAGAAAAATTAATTAATTAATTAATTATCTATCTCTTATCAGTAAAACCCCACAAGAGTTTTCAAAAATTAGTAAATTATCCAAACCTCATTCTTTTTAAACAACTTTTTGAGCACCTAGCTTTGGGTTCAAAAATCTGGCATGTTTTTTAATCTTCCCAAAACAGTTATAACTGACCAGCGGAAAACAAAAATGTGTGAGAAATGAAATTTAGTATTATGTAACCTAACATACAGTATCCAAACGTGTTGATAATGCTTGGCCCTTTATTTATAGGAAGATGTTTCTCAATAAAATTCTTAAATTAATTCATTCACTGACAAGACAACGCACAGCCTAAACCGCTGCGTCAAGAAGCATGATATTTTGCACAGGAGTCCCTTCTAGAACGAAGATGAGCACTAAAGAAGGATTTTTGAAAATTCGTCCCCTAAAGGGGTTGAATGAGGAATGAAAGTTTGTAGGGAAGTTCGTCAGTTTTGTCGATGGGAGACCATCGGGCACACGGTTAGTAAAAATAGATGTGATGGATAGTATACTAACCGACATTACCAATAAGGAAGGTATCAACATGATAGAAGCGACATTAATGAGCCTATCACCTACTGAACAGTATGAAAATATGCGCAAATTAGCGCTCATTGAATTAATGTAAAAATGACGGAAAGCGTTCAGGAAGGACGGACGGTCGTCGGTAGTGAAGCTATGCGCTTATACTGACGGTGCTAATATTTATTGGTAATTCCGAGTTACCAGGAATTAATGAGTTGAAGATAGACTACCGGATATTAGGAGAACCCAGAAAGAATATCCATAACCTACAGTCTAATAGTGGAATGCCAAAGTAGGGCGTTAGAAAGAGAGAAAGATAGGAATACTAGAGAATTGAACTGCAGTGTGTAAGGATCGTAGCCGCACGCGTAGCATGACCACCATAGAAATGGGTTTTGTCGACGGAAGAATAGACATGGCATATTGTAGAAAGATTTCTAACGTCTAAGCATGGCGATGTGTCATTTTGTCTATTCTTCCGTCGACAAAACCCGTTTCTATGGTGGTCATGCTACGCGTGCTGGTGGCGTTCTGTAGTTTCTGTCTACCCCCGTGGGAAGAGGGCGTGAGTTTATGTATGTGTATGTGAACAACTAAATTGCCAGATCCTTCGATCAATCAGATTCTAGAAGTGCTAGTTCTTAGAAGAAAGATCAGAACAATGTGTTGAACCGACTTCAAATATAAGAAAATTCAGTACAATATTAGTGCTCGGCTAGACCCCAGGGTTATAATGACTTACTTTAGGTAACCAAATCTAAATTAAGTTCTCCGTTTCCGTCGAATCTTGAATGAATGTGATTAGTGCACGTTTGTCTTAAAAGCTACTTCATCGAATTTGATTCAAAGTATTAATAATTTTCTAGCACAGATACTCGTGATGGATATTTCCTTATTTCGCCAAGATTTGTGGAGTGATTTGTATATGAGAAAAGCCAAGCAAATGTAGAGTAAGTACTAAGTAACTCCTATTACTTACCTACTAGCTTCAAATGTCGATTATTTCATCTACAGTAATATAAAGGGATAACATTTGTTTAGGTCCCATGTAATAGGGGGCGAGCGAGCCTCGAAATGTGGTTTACTTACTACTGCTTCGCTCTTCGGGGATTCAGGCGTGATATTATGTTACGTTATATAAAATTTGTGACTTTATAGAGATATGAGGAACAGGGTGTAAAGTTCACTCATCCTCTATGAAAAAGTGAGAATCCTCCGACCAGACGGTTGTATGCCAGTCGCGCGGTAAACTCTGCTTGCGCGATGCAGGATTTGTGTGACGTCAGAGTCTTTGATACGTAGTTCGCATGTGGCGTTTGTAGATGCCGCCACAATATTGTTAATAGTTTATCTTCGGAACTACTGATCCGATTCTAAAAATTCTTTCATTAATAGGAAGATGACAGTATTGCCGAGTGCCATAGGATATTTTTATGTTATAACAAGTAATCTCACACGCGGACGAAGTCGCGGGCAGAAAATAGTGAAAAAATAAAAATATATTTTTATTCGAGTAAATGACTATCTACCAAGCTCGGAAATGAAAGAAAACTACCTTGCGGAAATTGAAAGTTAATCAAAGAAAAATAGGTTAAAAGCTTGGCTAACAGATGGACAATATTTTCTTAGTTGTCATTGTTATATTTCCTTCCTAGGTTAAGTCTTCATCATAGCCTTACTGGGTAGTAGGATGAAAAAGAAAATGCTCCAAGCTTACAGAAAATCTTGTCTTTGGTACTTACGAATCAACCAATCTGCCTATGTAGCCTTTGCCCAACTATGTTGGGGTTGGCTTCCAGTCTAACCGGATGCAGCTGAATATCAGTATTTTGCACGGAGCGACTGCCTATCTGACCTCCGCAATCAATCCTCCTACTGGGTAACACGATACCCTTTGGTAAGAATGGTTGGCAGAATTTCGGACTTCTGACGATCCGTAACGACTGTCAAAGATCCAAGAATGACAGCCGGGACCAACGGCTTAACCTACTTTCCGAGGCACGGAGGGGTCTCGGTAAGTAATGATAACCCATCCACGGACCGACCGCGGCAAGCGTACCTTAACCTGATCGATCGACCCGTGCGGCTGTTATTACTTAGCCACGAGCCCGACTTATACCTACCTATGTCTGATAATAATCGAGTGAGTAGCTTTTATGGTAGCTGTAGCGGCTTATGATTTATTTTGTTAGGGAAGATTTTAATGATGGTATTCTCAAACTCAAACTCAAAGCATTTATTTCAATTAAACCAATTACAGGCACTTTTGAATTGTTAAAGAGTCAGTCAGTTAGTCAGAAAATTGAAGCTAGTCGCCCATTCCAAAACGTAGATCTCTATGGAGAAGAATGGGCAAGAAACTCCATGGACACTCTTTTAAATCAAAATTATTACAAAATCCTGGGTACATTGTTCTTGTTGCTTCTATATGTGAGAACAATGTAAAAAATAAATAATTAAAAACAATTCAAAATATAAGATTAAAAATAAGCCCTGGCAGTTAAGAGATGACCAGTCTCCACTGACGGCGCCCGTTCATTATCGCGCATATTGTATGTATACTGTAGTCTTTCCAGTTATTATGGACACTTGCGAAATTTCAATACCAAGGTATTGAAATTGGCAACATATATGATGCCTAATTCCAATTTGATGCTTCATTTAGAGAAAGAGACCACAATGAAGTAAGACTCCATGGTTACCCTTTGGATCCCAATTTGTTTTATTATTGTTTGGCTCGCGTTTGGCTACTATCTCACCTGATGGTAAGCGATAATGTGGATGATAGACAAATGAAAGTTCGCAAATATAATCCCTTACAAACTTACAACACGGGAATGTTTGCTAATAATAAAATCCATCCAGTTGTTGTACCAAATCAAAAACAAAAATCAACAAGTACCTACTTAATAAGTAAATTTCACTACTCACACTCCATCATCAATGTTCGTGTGAAAACCAGTAATTTTCTCACAAAACGAGGCCCATCCTTCACCGGAGCATTACCGAGTACTGTAATGTACAGTTATTAGTTCCAACTATAATTATTTGTTTTTGCTCCGATCACGGAAACAGGGAAACGCTTGCGTCACATCTTCGTAATATTAGACTGAGTTTAATGTTTAATGATATGCAATTTAACCGTAGCAGTCATAATTTAGTTTGGTTTTGCATAATAATATTTATGTGATCTAATTTTGATTAGGTAAAGTGAAATAATTAAGTAGGAAAACTCGGAAAACTATCGCTTTTCGTAACTAACACAACACATGCAGTGACACTATACAGATGGTTTTCTCCTTGATTAGTTTATTTTGTTTTTGCTTAAAATGTTTGTTTTTAGTTTTTATTTTTATTTTTCTGTCTACAGTTCCTGAAACATAAAACTCTGAATTCATAATTGTCTACCTTGTGGCAACTTGAGAGCCCTGACACCCATAACACAAGTTTAATCTTAGCTTGGGTGTCGGAGGTTTTAACTCTGTATAAACCTACAATTTATAGGATACATATGGAATGTATACTAAATGGTACATGTAAATTGTAAAGCTGGAAAAAAAAAAAAAAAAAAAAAAAAAAAAAAAAAAAAAAAAAAAAAAAAAAAAAAAAAAAACTATGGTAAGTATAGATTTTGGGGTGTATTATTATAAACATTGCTTTTAAAGTTAAGTAGTGATTAAGGCGAAAGCGCCATGGTAGCCCGCGAAATTCAATATTTCTTACGTTTTTTTTGCAATTTGCAGGTCAGTATTAGGTTGTATGTTGATTATAATATGATTCGCGACCGTAACAAATATGTATTTACAGAATTGTAATTATTAAAGTCATCAATAGTCTCTAAGGCCAAGTAATCCTATTGAATGACTATGTCATGAAATCTTAACATTTGAGGATTATACTAACTTAAGGAGTTGTATTACTGGTTCTAATGATTATGATCTAAATACATATTTGTTACGGTAATCACATTTTAATTAACATACACCCAGACAGCTATAAATTGCAAAAATCTAAGAAAATTTTAATATCGCGGGCTACCTTAGCACTTCCCCCTTAACGACTGTTTAACCACATATTTATGATGTTTCGGCTTAAAGTTTTTGACGACATAAACGCCTTTTATCTTTAAGTAAAGAACGTTTATAAATGAAAACCTTTTCAGTTTCAATGAATAGTTTGTGAGTACTTTAGATTCGGAAAATGCAAAAAAATAACAAACACGTGACCACAAACTATTTCAAAATGACTAGTAATTGACATTCCGCTACAGTCTTGAATGAAAGCTTAGAAAGTTACGCGGAGTTTATTGCAAGTTGTTATTTCATGAATAGGCCATACGATTTATCTTTCCAATATACACACTCGAGAGACTTTAAATAACTAGCTTTGCCGCCGCACCTCAAAAGCGAAAAGCAAGATAGGTAGCATATATTCTTCACCAGGTACTAAGCTACCTTTCCTCAAAATGTCATCAAACTCCCTTCAACAGTTTAGCCACAAAGACCGTATCAAACAAACCGACAGACTCACTTTCACAGTCAAAATCCGCCATCTTGTAAACAAATGAACACCACACACACTTTTGCAAACATTTAAAAATAGAATCACCACCACCATTGAACGTTACTCACAAGTTTGTAATCCATTTTAACGTGTAAACTGTGTGACTCGAGGTGTCTCGTACAAATGTAGCCGGCTCTGTGCCGTCGGCAACTTATAGCACGCGTTGTTGATAACCATCCCCAGCTGGTGATCGGCGAAGATGGTGAGAGGGGGTGGGTGTTACACGGTGTGATTTTTGAGCATATGATTGAAGTTACATGTCCTACCGATAATGATGTGTGAATGATATTTTAGTTCCCTGGAGCTGGGATAACAGTTGCGTCATAAAAGGCCGCCTGTGACGACGGCTGTCTTCAAAATAACAGTGGGCGTTGGACATTACCATACATCCATACTCATATTATAAATGACAAAGTAAAGAAAGAAAAATAGCTTTATTTGTCACAAACACGTGCAAACAAAAAGATCAGAAAAATAAAACAAAATAGATATACATTATAATCACGAGCACAAAACAGAAATAGTCGGCAGCTGCTCGTCGTGACTGTGACAAGAAGGCTTCCACTCAGCATGATGCTGTGCTGTGAGGGACCCACAGCACAGCGCTGATTTTCAGTGGTCACCCGAAAAAGACGTACGGAAATCAAGTTAAGGTTCAGTGATTTGTACATAAATAGGTAACAAAATAAAATAAACAGTACCACTTAGAATATAATGCAACTATACAACTAAATATATCAAAGATTTAAAGGTCTGTCTGTCTGTTTTTCTGCCTTAACGGCTGAACGGATTTCGATGAAATTAAGCATACAGGTAGACCATAACCTGGGTTAGGTTATAGGGTAATTTTTATTCCGGTAGTAAAAGTTAGTCATATAATATTTATAAACTCCGATTCCTATACATTTTCTTGACGCTAGACGAGAGTCTCGATTTCGTCTTGAGAATTTGTGGATGTCGGAGCATAATCGAAATCTTATAGTCCCCGGGAGTCGGAACTGAGCTAAACGATAAATCCTACTAACCTACTTGTATGTTTGGATGTTTATTACTCAATCACGCAAAAACGGCTGAACGGATTTGGATGCAATTTGGCAAACAGATAGTTTATAACCTGGAATAACACATAGGATACTTTTTATCCCGGTAGTACGTTCCCGTGGGATAATTTCCGACAAACAAGCGGGCGAAGCCGCTGGCACAAGTTAGTGTTATACACGAGCCAGCTCTTTTACGAAAAGCCATTGCCATTCCAGGCATTACCCTACATTGTCTTTACATAATCTGACAATTTATGAAATGTATGACCTTGAACTTTGAGCTTTCTTCTTCTTCTTTGAACTTTCTGCTTTTGAACGATATTTAGATGACAATACGGGTCTCATTTTGACATGAAACATGTAACGCTTTTCTCTGTTTCTGAAAATGTTGTTGACGATGCATGCAATCAAAACATTTCTATCGCTAGGCAACTGATATGGTTCGGTACTAATATGCTATCCGCAGCCATTGCATCCAATAAAATCATGAATGACGAGGACAACGTTACTCATCATCACTCTCCTGTCCTCATCCCAATTTATTTGCAGTCGCCGCAACATGCTTTTTTCTTTCATACTTCCCTATCAGTCGTCATCTCGGTAGTCACCCCCTTTTCTTTACCACATCATCTTCCACACAGTCCATCATTCTTTGGAATTCCCTTACTCTTGATGAGCCATCCACATTCGTACGATGACAACGATACTAACTAACAATATCTTCCTAAAAAGTGATTTTGGTTCTTCGTGAATAAAAAATATGTGAAAGTTACACTCTTTGCTCTAGCTAGCTTCAAACTAAACTGTAATTGGTTTTCTGTTAAAGTTCTAGATTAAAAGCCCGTGATTGGAACCGTGTACTAAAATTTAATTCAAGTTAGGTGAGGTGCTCAAAGTAACAGAGTACTTAATTAGAACTTTATAAAATCTGACTCTTATTTAGCAACAAAGAGCAAGAATATGCTGAGATGGTTTGGTCATGTTAAGAGGATGAATGAAAGGCGCCTAACAAAAGGTATTTACATAGCAGATGTGAGTGGTTACACTGGGAGTGTACGACCTGGAAGGATATATAGTGACCTTATTGGTGATGTTCTTCAGAAAGGTCAGGTGCGTAGTACTCGCAACCGGCGTGCGTGTATGACTAGATGTATGAACGTGAACGAGATAAAAAGGAGTATGTAAGGATCGTAGCAGGTGGCGTTCTGTAGTTGCAGTAGTAGCAGAATGCGTGGGTTTATGTATGTGTATGTGTCTTGTTTAGCAGTGAACGTAATTTTTTTGGTAATGAGCGATATAGTCATTGCTTACTCTTTATCTTAAGCCAGTGTACCGTGAGCATCGAAATACACTTAATGACTTAACACATCTTTTACAAAACTTTCTGATTTACCGAAAGTTGTAGCGTTAATGTATACAGTGTGAGTCTTTATAATCTGCACATATCGAAATGAGGGAATCTATGCTTAATTTTATCGACGGAAAAAATGTTAAAAAAAATCTAAATGTTTATTAATATTTTTTATGGATTTTTAAAAAAAATTGTTTGCTTTTGTGACCCCAGTGTATACAAAACTGTGTAACTTTTAAACTAAACGATTTATCACGATGAAACAAACTCCATAATGTTTGGAAGTAATTAGGTGTCGTCATAAAATAAAAATTATGGAAAAAAAAATAGCCATAATCAAATATAAACATTTTTTTTTGGCAAAAATCTGATTTTTTTTCATTAATTTTTACAAAAATTGTAAAATTTCTCAATAACATGCCCCCATCACCTTCTTTTTTTATAACTTTAAGTTATTCTTCATTGTATTAGGAACCTAACGGTAAAAATTGCATGTTTTTAACTCAACCCCAACATTTTTTATCAAATGTCAAAGAAAGGCCCAACGCATAGCTACGCACATTGTTTACCAGGTAGATAAACTTTTTTTTGTTAACTTTGTTGTGAATGCGCGCGGGTCGTTTCAAAGATGGCACTCCGAACGCGGAATCGTATTGTTCTCATAAGGGTGGTTTGTTTGGGATGATAATTAATGCAAAAGAGTTCAATTGAAACCCATTTATTATTAAATACAAAATTTAATGCATCAGGTTCTCAAAATGTCCACCTCGTTGTTGTAAACACAAAGCCGCGCGAATTAGAATTTGGTGTGTCGCTCTCCTTATCATTTCGGGATCATTGCGAATATCATTCGCACAGTTTATTATGCGGTCACGCAAATCGGCCTCACTGTTGATGGGGGTACTGTAGACGCGTTGCTTCATGGTCCCCCATAGGAAATAATCAAGGGGCGTCAAATCGGGTGAACGCGCAGGCCACCCTACAGGTCCTTGCCGGCCGATCCATTTGTCATGATAATTTTCGTTTAAAAATCTTCTTACATTTGTAGCGTAATGGGCAGGACATCCGTCCATCTGAAGAAACATCCTTTGACGCACAGCCAGTGGGACATCTTCCAATAACTGAGGCATATCATCTCTCAATAGACTTAAAAATCTTTCACCAGTCAACGTTCTCGGCAATATGACTGGTCCAATCAACATGTTATCGATAAGACCAGCCCAAACATTTATCGAAAATCTTACTTGGAAAGTAGATGACCGTTTCAGTTTCGGGTTTTCACCTGCGCGGCACCATCTGTGTAAATTTCGACAGTTAGTAATACCGTCTCTAGTGAATGTCGCTTCGTCCATCCATAGTATTTTTCTTGGAAAGTTTGGGTTTGCTCTGGTTTTTCTTTGAATCCATGTGGACATCACACACCTTGGACGCCAGTCTACGTCTTCATGTAGATGTTGCACCCTTTGATAGTGATAAGGATGCAATCCTTCTTTCTTTAAAATACGCCACACTGATTTTTGGGATATTCCGTGACGAAGAGCCAGTCGTCTAGTACTTATGGATGGATCAGCAAACAAATCACTTAATACTGCTTGTTAAGTAGCCGCATCAATAATTACTTGAGGTGGCTCGCGACGATCTCTACTTGATCCAAGTCCAGTGATCGACAACCTTCTGTGAACTTCCTGGAAGTTTCGGGCAGATGGCACTGGTTGCCTGTTAGGATACGCAGCTATGTAAGCCGCGCGCGCAGCTCTGGCACTTCCTTGTCCCACTCCATAATAAAAATGTATGTCGGCGATGTGTGCCGGGGAAAATTCACTTAAACGCGGCATCATGTAGCAGCGAACGAAAGTTATGAAAGTCCAGCGAACGAAAGTACCGAAACACATGTAGCAGCGGCGAATAATTCGGAGCGACTGCCAGTCTGACATCTGTCATAATTCAAGTTCCTTTGGCTGGCCCTACCTCCACGACCTGCGCACATTCAAAAGAAAGTTTATCTACCTGCTAAACAATAGCTATGCGTTGGGCCTTTCTTTGACAGTTGATAAAAAATGTTGGGGTTGAGTTAAAAACATGCAATTTTTACCGTTAGGTTCCTAATACAATGAAGAATAACTTAAAGTTATAAAAAAAGAAGGTGATGGGGGCATGTTATTGAGAAATTTTACAATTTTTGTAAAAATTAATGAAAAAAAATCAGATTTTTGCCAAACAAAAATGTTTATTTTTAAATGTGGCTATTTTTTTCCATAATTTTTATTTTATGACGACACCTAATTACTTCCAAACATTATAGAGTTTGTTTCATCGTGATAAATCGTTTAGTTTAAAAGTTACACAGTTTTGTATACACTGGGGTCACAAAAGCAAACAATTTTTTTTAAAAATCCATAAAAAATATAAATAAATATTTAGATTTTTTTTAACATTTTTTCCGTCGATAAAATTAAGCATAGATTCCCTCATTTCGATATGTGCACATTATAAAGACTCACACTGTATAAAAAACTCGTGTTACTGCCAAAAGTTTACTGATCCTAAAAAAATGTTGACGTTTCTTTTTGCCTTGCTGGTAGGCAGAATCTACAGTTCGCCTCGTGCTTCGATTCTTACACAGATACTCCTTTTGCTTTGTCCACGTTCATGTAACTGTTTTTGTGAACTTTATTCTGTAAAAATCTCACCGTAGAAACTTAGGTGAAGTGATCTGTCGATTGTGTCAATCCCTAGCATTAGGTGACAGCTCACTTCAAACAAGAACTCCAAGAAGAGTTTCAGACCATCTGAACTTTTTGAAGGACATCACCAATAACCAATGCATAATATATCCTCACATGTTCTAAAGCGGGGACGCCCAAGAATGACATTCACTGGTACCTCTCAACGATCCCACTAACCCATCTAATCCTTAAAATAGCATTTGAATATCAACCTGTCCACTGCAATACGAAAATGCAATTCCTTTCATAATATCCAAGCTTATTATACCGAAAGTTAATAAGATTCAAAATAAAAATAAAATGTTGCCGGCTTTTGTCCTGTAATGCTCTGCTTAATTCAGAAGCACTGGCTTTCCGTTAAGCTGAATAAATTGTGAATTCATAAACGCTGTTTATTGGTCGATTCAACGTAGCAGAATTTATTTGTTTGCTGTTTGATATCTGACTGTAAATATGCTTGTTTGTAACGATGGTGTATAGATAGATAGTTAGATAGAATACTCTTTATTATGCACACCATAAATATTACAGATATAAAAGTAGAAATTATACAAGGTATGTCACAATGGGCGGTCTTATCGCTAAGAGTGATCTTTTAAAGACAACCATTGGATGGATTAAAGGAGAAAGGAGAGACAGTACTGCAGGTAGTTTGTGGTGTACCACTTACATGTATACAATAAATACATACATACATGAAACATATGCTTATCTTATATATTTATATTTACAATAATAATCATAAAACACGTGCAAAGAACATAAAATTGACGTATGATTGTGTTCTTTGTCTGATTGATTATTGAATATTATAATGCACTGAAACCTTGATAATGGAGAAAGAGAGGAAGGACAAAAAAGAAATGGATGGATTGTGTGAGGAATGATATGAAGGGATTGAATGATTGCTTGACGGTTGACAGGGAGAATGGAAGAAGAAAACGTGTTGCGCCGACCCCACGTGACGTGGGACAAATGCAGGAAGATGATCATGATGATGCACTGAAAAATGGACCATGATAAGAGCTGTTTGAAGTGACCTAAGAGTGTTGGGTGGTTTATAGAAGTCGTTATTGAAGATATGGCATATTTCATTAATTTTACTTTTGTTTAACCACTTCTGGAAGTCTATGTAAACCAGCAAGCTATGTATATCCAGTCATCGTAAATTTGAGCTTTTTCTTCGGTTTGCATGCTGTAGACGTTCGGTCAGAAACTCACCTGAGTACCTGTCACCTATCTCGCCGCGGTCTCTTTGGGTTTGCCAAACCAGCATTTCGTTCCTCGCAGAAGCAAATGTATAAATATATAAAATATACAAATGTATCATTTACATATTTATTGAAGAATTATCTCCGACCGCCCCCTAAGGACATGGGACTTAAACATAACTGGCGAAATATGGGTGTACTATAGGTACACCTCTGCCTAACCCTTCGGGGAAACAAGGCGAGATGTTATGTAATGTTATCTCCGACACTACTAAGTTTTATTACTTCTGCATTTACATTTCCCAAATGTATGTTAATGTTTTTGCATCTGCATAAAAATGGTATTATTTTAGGCTAGCGAATAAAATGCAGTCATAGGCTTATTAAATATAAATTTTATGATGAATTGAGGTTTTTGGTTGAGATATGACAAATAATTTTTTAATTAAAAGCACTTCTTTCAATTATCTCACGGTTTACCTGATTATAGGTGCTCATAAGATTGACGAAAAAGCTTAGTTTTAACATTTTACTGATGGCGTCATGAATGGCTCTGCCTAAAGCATGTTGGACATCGGCTTGAGCAATGTGGCCACCGTTCTCCGTTTTCAACATACTACTCGTATAAGAGTTATTGGAACTTATGCCAAAAAAGAAATCATACGGAAATAAAAATATATACGGATATAAGTATTGCTTCATCGATCCCTCTTAACCCACATTACTTTAATAACGATCTCATTACACATATTTATAGATGTGCGACGTACGGCCTCATATTTATGTAATAACAACATGACTTGTCTTTCTGTACGTACGAAACAGAGCCGATTTCTACGAAGAGCACCGTAATTGTCATGGTCGGGTTACGTGAATTTAAGAATGACTGTAGAATTATTTAGTAGGCAGACATCTCGGAACATCTAAGCTCGATTATCAGTAGGTACCTAGTTAATGTCTATCTATTATAATTTTTCAGCTAGAAAATCACTAAAAGGCTTTCTGACTTCCGCAGTATCTTCGTTCTTCGTGGTTATGGGACGACATTTTTTAAAATGCTATAAGAAGACCAAATCTTTGCCACTTGTACGACATCGTTAGTTGCAGTGCACAGGTTACTAAAAAATATGAAATGAAATTGTTTATTATGTAAATAGGATACTTATAGGTATTACTTTTACACGTCATAAAAAAAAGCTAGATGGAGTCGACATTTCTTATCTTACCCCTGAGAAAAAATGGTGAAACAAACACAGGGGTAATAGTCTCTTTTAAGTCCAGACATAATCTTGGTTAGATCATGTGAGGAACATGTAGATCCGTGTCTGAAATGGTCTTTTGAGGAAAGAAACACACAAATTTGAGTGTACCAGTCCAGTCAGTGCAAGCATTTGTCAGTAATCGTGCTCAACTCAGAACTTGAGGAGCTCAACGACTTGACGCTATAATAATATCAAAGAAAGTACATTTGGGTAGGTCACATAAAGTACCCAAACTGCCAGACCATCATTAAAACTGAGAAAGAAAAAATATGACCCACATAGTCCTCACATTCACAATAATTAAAGGAATATAAAAAAATAATAATAATATATTTTATTTAATATGTATGTATGTGTATTATAATTTTATAACTTATTTATGTACAAATTGTCCCATTCCTAACAGAGCACCTGCCATCTAATCTCTTCACCACCCTTGGTTGACTGGTAGAGAATGCCTAAGGCATTAAGTCCGCCTTTGTACTTTTTTAAATGTGAAAAGATTAAATAAATAAATAAATATAATGTTTAACAAAGTATTCATGTCATTTTGTATATAACATTTATCAAAGTCAATCTGTAGGATATAAAATGGTATATGCAGTGATATTCCAATAAGCTGGTGTATAGTTCTCTCCTGGGCAGGAAAGGATCTTTACATGTAACTTTTAATGGCTTCTCTTATCACCCATCCACAGATCAACTGCACCAAGCATATTACCTTACACATCGACCAATCCAAGAGTTGATGCTTAGCCTTGAAGTATCTTCATCGACCTCTTGCTGCGCCCTTATGCCAGTTTATTTGGTGTCAGCACAACACAAATCTTCAATACTAATCTAATCACAACTCTTGTAGCCGTAACATTAAAACCACCCACAATATTAACTTTGCTAAGTGCAGTTTCAATCTATAGCGTGCCTCACACCACAATGTATGTCGGTTGTAATGTCGTAATTATCGGCGACTATCATTGCAAGTGTAATTAGTATTGTTCATACGGTAATTAGGTAGTCAGTTTCGTATGTGGCGACGTTGACGTCTTCAGACACGATATGTTCGTAGAATTTCCTTGCTGGGATTTCCATCATAGGGGAAGCAACGGTCTTCCAGTGGCGGAAGGTCTATCACGAATCGTTTCGGCGACATGTTCTATTTCAATTACTATAGTGTCAGTAAATGTTCATCGACTTCTGGACCAGGTGCAAACTTTGAGCCGTCGTCACTATAGGCCGACCGTATAACTGCGACGTTGCCTGAGGTAGCAGCGCGGTGAGGGAGGGGTGTGGTGACGTGATGCGAGAGCTCAGTGATTCGTCAACTTGTGACAACTATCACCCCTCCCTCACCGCGTTGCTACCTCAGGCAACGTATCAGTTATGCAGTCGACCTAGTGTCTTCTTCAGCTTGTAGTTTTCCAGGCTAGATCCCATTTCGTCGGGTGATAATTCTCCCTTTGAGAGTTATGTTGCAGTTCTTTTAGCTGTCTATTAGGACCCGTATTCGGCAGAAGACCTCATCCAGCTTCTATACATAAGTATTATAAATTAAAGTAGCTTTTTGTGTCTGTGTAATCGCGTTGTTCTTCTAAACTAAGTAACGGATATTGATGCGGTTTTCACCGTCATTTAGAGAAATTATTCCGGAAGGTTTATGTGCATAATACTTCAATATTAAACATACATATAATCAATAAACCTCGATTTTCTGTCGAGTCGTAAAAACCGTGCGAAGCAGGCGCGGGCCGCTATTTTTTGATAAAATTGGCTTAACTCTAAAACTACCACCTTCGCCATACCCTATTTCTACCGCCAAGCAGCGCTGCTGTGTTCTACCTTGAATAGTATGGATTCGCTGTAACAGCTGATGTCTCGTTTGCTTGCACACGAGGCACATCAGCCTTGTCTTTGTCTTAATAACACACCAGCGATGCAACATGTACCAAAGTATCGTGAGAAGTGATCTCTATTGGACCACACAGTGATCGTTATAAATTCTCGAGTGTCAATACCTCGTCATGGCCGACAGCTCAGATGAGCAGTGCTGCTACTTGTCATTCTTGTGTTACACGTTGTTGATCCGTCAGCATAGGAACACTATACGTGTCTCGATCAGAATCTAATGATGTATTGTGTAGTCTGTTGTATACATTAACTACCTGGGGCTCCCACACAAAACTGCGAATTCGCATCGCATCGCAAAAATCTGCGAGCAAATGTGTGCTATGTTTGGCAAAAGGCACAGTTTTGCGCAAAAGTTTCGCGTACGATGCGAATTCGTGAGCAATAGTGAATATGCATGTAGTTTTTTTTTTCACTAAATCAATAATAATTATACACCCCAAGAAAAGTAATACAAGTTAAATTCAACTAAGTAGGTACTGCTTGTTGCTCAAAAAAATTATGAGACTCCAACAATTTTCTATTGCAGTTCAAACGTCTGTTTCAGTCGCGATCGTTATGTGACATCATTAATCACGTTACTGCTTTGTTTAGGTACTATTGTTTAAGGTTTTTTAGCCCCAAATTATATACAAATAAAGTTATTTGTTGTGCTTGAATAAATTCAAGCAGAATTCGTACTTACTTCCTTATCTTAGTAAGATATCAAGCACTTTGCAAAGAATCGTTTTTTACGTCACTTCCGGTACTGTCCAAGGCGACTCGTTTTGAGTTTGCGTCCGATTCCACCAAAAAAACGGAACATAAAATAATGAATGGTAAAATAAGTATTGCGTTAAAAAATGTAATAAACATAGGAATTTGTTTCTTGACTCCTATACAAAGTACCTGTATTTAAATAAGTTTTGCATTTCGTGCATATTCGTCTATATGATGGCCACCTTCGATGCTTCTGGTATTACAGATGTGAATAGGTGGGAGTGATTACTTACCATCAGGAGAGCTCCCTGCTTATTAGCCATCCAAAAACATGTCAAAAATAATCTTCTATCTAATTCAATATTCCTATCCAAACTCTTTGTCAATCACCGATTAGTAAGAGTGATCATGGTCATACTGTGTCAGTACCGGTTTTGTATCAACCAAGAGTCCAATTTATACAGTACTATCGACCCGCGCCAGCATCTACGACTTGACAAAACATCGAGACTTATTTATTATAATTATGTAAATTTAATATTAATGTATTATACACATAAACCTTCCAGAATAAATTCCCTGAATAATGGTGAAAACCGCATCAAAATCGGTTGCGTAGTTTAGAAGAACAACGAGGTCACACAGACAGACACTAAAAGTGACTTTAAGTTAGAATAATTATCTTGACTTGATATTATTAAGTTAGGGCATTCACGGTCAGTCCATCGCGCCAAATGGCGTGATGTACATACAGCTCCAGAGAAATCTCACCCCCAGAAATGTATAAAAGCACGCCATCTCTGTGAAATCAATGAAACTACTAAGATATTCTAACTAGAAACAAAACACTGACGGCGCTCATGCAAGCGACCGCTAGGTAATAATATCCATCGCATCCTACCTATTGATATTTTTGAACTTCCAAATGTGTTCCACAAACATTATATTTTTTTACAAATTTCTAAAAACTCACAACATAATTTTAAAATGTAATAAAATCTTTTAGGCCGAAGTAAGAATCGAACCTGAACCATTTTTCTCACGAGACCAGCTGTTAGACAGCTGCGCCAACCAGTTTCATATAATAGTTGTGAAATTTATCGAGATATTATGTTTATGAATCACCCATCGTACCATTCATGTCGGCCGTGTCATTTTTATACATAATGAAGAAGATTGAGGGTAAACTAATTTTGCTAAGTTAAACTTGACGTCGCATAGTTACTCGTCTGCTTGTGCTGTTCGAATAACTACTTATATTTACAATAAAATCATGCCTCGATTGAGTAACTTTTTAAAAGTGAAAATAATTGTCCTTTGGGAACAAAATCAAAGTTTAAAGAGTATCGCTCGAGAATTAAATGTCGACGTAAGTGTAATCTAAAATAAAATCCGTTTATATTTTAATTTTTTTCCATTAAAAATCTAAATTTTTAATTTATTTCCTTATAGAGAAACACAGTTCGTTTATGGGTACGACGGTATCAAGAAACTGGTGAAGTGAAGTGTAACCGCCAAGGGCCACGTCCGATTGCTTACACAAATCAATCCAACCGTTATCGTGATATTGTTAATAGCCATACCACGGATCCTTTTACAACCACACGATCTAGTGCTATAAGACATGGCATTTCGCTTACCACTGTCCGAAGACATTTACATGCAGCTGGGATCCATAATTATAAACCTGCCAAAAAAATTGAACTAACCGAAGCTCATCGTCAAGCCAGGATAAGATTTGCAACCGAATACATGAATTTTGATTGGGAAAATGAAATAGTCATTTTTACCGACGAAAAGACATTTAAGTCCGATAAAGATGGACGTAAAATACTGTGGAGAAGACCAGGCGAACGCTACAACAATCAAAATGTTTTACCTTTGAGGACTAGTGGCCGGTTGACGCTGGGTAAGCAATAGTTAATTTAATTAAATATTAATATTTACCTACTCACTTGATTGAAATGTATATACTATTTATTTGCTAAGTTATGACTCATTAGCGCTGTGGCTATTATTACTAAATATGTTATTATTAGTAGGTATCTAATAATAATTATTGTTACCTTTATGAATCATTACAGGATAAAATGTAAATGTAAAGAAAGCATAAAAAGTGTTTTGCGGTGTCACTTTTACAATGAGGTATAGTAATAAAACTTTTGTGTGTTTTCAAGATATTGGGGATGGATGTCTTTGACAGGTCCTGGAGAGCTTGTCGAAGTCGGCGCTCGAATGAATGGTGAACGTTACTTGGACATTTTAAGAGACGTGATGATTCCAACAGTTCGCAACGTATACCCTGATGGACATATTTATTTTATACAAGATAATAGTTCGGTGCATCGGTCAAGACTGGTTATGGACTGGTTTTCTACACAAAGGGACATAACTTTGATTGATTGGCCGTCTAAAAGCCCAGACTTAAACCCGATAGAAAATTTGTGGGGTCAAATGGTGCTTAATTGGGACTCAAGTAAAGTCAGAACTAGACAAAATTTAGATGAAGAGGTTATGAGAACTTGGGAATTAATGCGATTAAGTGACATTTGTTTTAATATAGTAAAGGGAATGAGATCAAGATTAGAAGAAGTTATAGAAAGTGAAGGTTACCCATTCCGTTATTAGTATAGATTTGACCCCACAAGTTATAGTTAAGTTTTTTATAAGTAGATAATTGTTTTTTGTAAACAGTTTTGAAAAATCTCGAGAGATGTAAATTGTTGTTCTGTTTGTTTCAAACGTGAGTAACATGTTGGTTCTCTTGTGAAATCATCAAAACTAAATTATCAGTTTTTTCAGTAAATACCTAAATATTTTTTAATCAAAGGGCTGATTTTTCCAAGATATCTGGCGCTGGAAAAATCAGCCTAGCCCAAAAATTCAACATTATTACTCGGATAAAGAGCCAGAAACGCAGATCCGAGGATTAATTTTGAATTTTTGACAGTTCTCCCATACAAAAACTGTCACAGCCTGGCCACGGGACATTCGCTGCAGCGACTATTCGCGCGATCTCTATACATCTGTTTTAGTCGCCAGATGTTTTGCCGTTCGGTTCGCGCGAATAGTCGCTGCAGCGAATGTCCCGTGGCCAGGCTGTCAGGCTTCAATTTTGTCAATTTTATTCCATGAATAAAAAATATCTGTCGATTGAAAAATTAGCCTAAAGGGGTTAATAATTATATTAATGAATACCATAACAATAAATAATACTAAGTATTTATGTGAATTTCCTTTATTTCGAAAGACCGCCATAAAAGCACCTACTTCCCCTCTCAATCCGCAACACCCCACTATCGCCCTACAGTTATCACCGGGTAGCCTAAATATGCTGATGTTGGTTAGCATATGACAATTTTGTATCAATAACGTAAACTATCTTGCACGCTTACTTGTAGAATCGATGTCAATAACTACAGAACACTAACTTCATTGATGTCACAGAGATGGCGCGCACGTAAACATCGTTGTGTAGTACATACCTATATCCTTTAAAAGATGTCGCTTTTTACAGATTTCTAGGGGGTGAGGTTACACTGGAGCTGCATGTACATCCAGATCGTGAATGTTAAAATCCGTTGGCGTGATGTAAAACTGACTTTAGTCGTTTGGAGCCACGCCAAATGGCGCTATCGTGAATGCCCATCTTTACATCGCTGTTTTCAGAAACATAATTTTCTCATCATTTATTCTCTCTACACACAATTCTTTTCACAAAAACATTGGATGCCGCAATGAAAACCCAATTCGTTTATTCATATTTCATTCCCTATATAACGTTTCCGATGTTTTCATCGTCGATACATACACAGACCGCATCCATTGACATTCTGGAATCAACATAGGCCTAACAAATATTTGTTCAGTGCTGAATGAAGCCGGGGTACATAACATGTATGCCGAGTGCCCCACCTCTGCAATATGAGCCAATCCAATGATAGTTTGCAAGCGTATGATTGGAACGTTCCAAATTGGAATGCAACTAGTTTTATGGATATTATTTGCGGCTTGTTAACTTTCAATAACTTTTCTTCGTTTTGGTTTCAAACTTTTGGATTATTTTTCAGTTTCGTTGGTTTTAATGCTGCTCCATTTATCGATGCGTCATAATATGGCGTTGAATTGATTGGTGTCTGTTACAATAATCCGATGCAGCCTGTCCCTTGCGGTTATCCCGCCCAGCCACGCCCTAAGCCGAGGCCCGTACCCCACAGAGGGTGCCCTTAGCGAGTACTCGCTTGGTTTATAAGTTTGTATGCCCTGGCTGGAGGCCTTAATTTATCGAGGCACCCACAGGCAAGACAGGTTGAGCAGCCGACAACCTCCTAGGTTGACCTGCGACATGCCATTTATATTTTTTTTAAATTGCGTTTGTCTGAAAACTCGAGAATACAGGGATAAATAAGTGGCATTCATTTAGTCCCCTTTATCTATAATATCCCCTTTCGAAGCAGTGGCCAGAAGAACATAATTTTGTCTTGTACTCTTGATATATCGCGACAATTTCCACGCGACCGAGCCCTGTGAAGTATTTTGGTTTTCAGTGTTCTTTTACCTCATCTGTCTCCTCAACCTTGAATCATTAAATGGAGCTCATCAATCCTGCATCTAGTCAACCCCTGACATATGTACAACAAACCAAACTAAGGGTAGTACACACAACAGCGTCTCAAGACATTATTATTCAGTGGTATTTATTAAATCCGAGCGTTGTCCTTCTTCGTCCACCCTTTTATGCAGTACCTGTCATAACGGAAAGTTTATCTGTTTGTGTTGCTCGTAAACAATGGCTATTTGTTGTCCTTTTAGCAGTATGATTATCTTAGCAATGCGGGGTGGAAGATGAATTGAGATTTCTGCAGGATTTAGTTACGAAAATCTTTTGTTGAAGTAAATATGTGTTAGTAACTGGATTCTTGAGATTCTGATCAGTCAAATATCATACAAGGTTTTATGTTTTATGTTTGGGTTTCTTTCAGAAAAAAAAACAGACGGTCTAATAAAACACACACCACAAATAAACACACTGCACACACACACACTAATAAATGATTTGAGGTTTTTTTTCAATTTGAGTATTGACTTTCAGTTTGTGTTCAGACGTGTCTTCGTCTTCCTGTAAACTGCGATCACTAATTCGTTTGCCAAGCGTGGGTGGAGATTGACTGAAAACTCTTTGACTATTTTCTCTCCACGACTCACGTTTATAGGGGAGTCCCTTTGCAGTAGTGAATGTCTTTAAAACAAAACACACCGGTCACAGGTCTCTAAAATCCATACTAATATTATAAATGCGAAAGTAACTCAGTCTGTCCGTCTATCTGTTACAATTTCACGCATCAACGATTGAACGGGTTAGGACATAGGATACTTTTTATACCGATAGTCCGTCCCGTGGGATAATTTCCGACCTCCACGCGCTCGAAATGCTATGAAATATAAAAAAGTAAAAGAGGAAACACCATAAA
Source organism: Fissipunctia ypsillon (assembly GCA_947568875.1). Lineage (NCBI taxonomy): Eukaryota > Metazoa > Arthropoda > Insecta > Lepidoptera > Noctuidae > Fissipunctia > Fissipunctia ypsillon. Next base: position 1,154,299 of record OX387665.1, on the reverse strand, counting down.
ATAATGTCCATATTTCCAGTTTCTTCATTCGCCGCTAATTACTTAATTCATTCAATTCTCTTTCACGACGGAAGTGCACAAGATCATATTTCATCGTCGACTAATTCCGTAAAGAGGAACAAGATTGATGATAATAACTTCATTTTATTAGCGTGCCGGAAACGTTGACCGAGCGATTTCAGTGCGTATACGATTATCGACCAACTTGTGTGGAAATATACGCTGGGGCGGTTGGTACGGGTACGGAAATTGACAGTTGTAATGTTATTTAGTAGTGTTGCGTGCTAGCGTGATACTCTAAAGAGGCTGAAGGTTCGTCAAAATTTTAAATATTTTCGTTCACATAAACCTACATGGACACTTATGAAACGTCAGAAGCTCGACACGGTTCCAATTGGTGTCGTTTCCTATGGAGAAGAGCCGGCCAGAAACTCCACGATTATTACTCTTTTAAAAATAATTGGCTTTTACAATATTAGAGATGAATTTATAGAAATCATTGCAAGATTCGTGCACTTGGTAGCGTTGAGGACACTGATCTTATTTCAAACAAATGCAACCTTTATCCAAAATGAAAGAAGCTTTAGTCTCTGCTAGGCGATCTCCCATGTCGATAAGAGTCAATAGTGCAACAAGACTGCATCAAAGTCATGATTGCTCGTCAATCCGCGCCTAATCCATCGCGCTATTATCGTTGTTATTGGTCCCAAAGCACCCAACTGGTGCCTTAGGTCTTGGCGAGCTATCGCCACTTCCCCCTTTACTAACCCGTGCTGCCCTTGACATGGAAAAGGAAACATTCAGGACAGAAGACAGGTTAGTAAATAATATTTTGCTGTCTTCTGCGTGCTCGTTCCAACTCACACATCCCGTATGTTTAAACCTCATTCGACTGGCCGCTTCCTAGTTTTATATCGCGTACATTATGCCACACTACGTTCTACACATTTTCGCTAGGTAATTATACGTATTACTATCTATTCCTACACATCGGTCGATTTGTAATGTAAACATACTCCACTAACTTGATATAATTTATAGTCGAATAATTAGACCGAATGTTTTTCCTTTCCATGTTCCGCTTTGTAGTATTTTTTTTTTGTTTTCTTTGCTCAGCTTTTCATTCTAAGCGGTCGTTTTGCTTATATTAGTTTTTTACTTTATCGAGTAAATAGTGATATTTTCTGCAAGTTGTTCAATATAATCTGTTGCCAAATGTTATATCATATGATTGGCTGTTTATTTTTTTAAGCCAATTCTAACGTTCACAACAGGGCGTGTGATTCGAGATTCCACTGGCTGCCTTGGGCAATTTCGCACGGCTGACGAGATTAGAAGGCTTTTAACAATAGGCTGTATTGAGCAGACCTGAGCATTCGCCTGTAATACTTCAACCTATTTATCCTGCTGGTTTCAATGATCTCTCTCCACTACCTAGCAGCTGACGGCCTGCGCAGTCTACTTGCAAAGCCCTAACCGTTACAGTGTACTCTTGCATTGTTACATTACAGGCGAATGCTCCCGGTGAGTGATATCTTACAAATACTCGACTCTCTGTTCGTTGTTAATTTTCTTAGGCATTGCCAAAGACCGACTTTCAAGGTGTACACTAATGACTGTAGTTACTCCTTGGTCATCAATTCGTTTGCCAGGTAGGTTCCTAGCTAATGGCAGTTTCACTGTAAGTGCAATAATTCTAGGCTGCTCATTCATTTAGAGATCCAATCGTTAACATTAGCTTGCGAAGTACTTAATACTATTCATACCTAGAAGTTTCTATAGTTAGATAGATAGAATACTCTTTATTATGTACACCATAAAGATTACAGATATAAATTTATGTTACATAGGGTGACACAATGGGCTATGATTTCTATATGTCTATATCATTTAATTTTAAGACAACCAGTAGATACAATTCGTTATCTGCCAAGCTGTTTCCCAACTATTTTGGGGTCGGCTTCTAGTCTTAACCGGATGCAGCTGAATACCAGAATTGTACATGGAGCGACTGCCTATCTGACCTCAACAATCCAGTTACTGGGTAATACGATACCCCTTGGTAAGACTGCTTCTCAGACTTTCGGGCTTCTGACTACCCGTAACGACTGTTAAAGATCTACTAATGAAAACCACTACTATTAACTAATCTTTTTCAATCAAATACTCGTAAATCGAATTAAAGAAAGCGCCAACACCAACTTTACCAAATGGAAGTCCTACGTAGCTTAACATGAAAGTTGGCCTGGCTCCAATGTTCAGGACAAATGATTAATTTAGCATCGCTTAGCCAGCCTCTTGTAATTAATCCGGCAAGCTTGCTGTATGCCCACTTTTTTCTTTGCCGCAAAACTGCTGATTTTGTTCATACACGGAGATTTTAAAAAGCGATGGTAGTGCGTCTTCTACGGTAATATATAGGTACGATCAGTTGCACTGCGGTGTTGTAGTTTTATGCAAAATATTGCTGGGTATCGTATACAGAGTGGCAGGGACATCGATGCGCAAACCTGTTACCGTGGATTCAGTACATGATGACATATTTCGTCGGTTTAAAAAAAAAATGCTGTTCCATACGTTTTGACCGCGTAAGTATTGCACTTTTGTAGGAAACGCAGATTTTGTTTTTAATAACCGACGAATAAATTCAACGCAGGGGGTCCAGGAATATTAACATTTAGCGTTCTAGTTTCTGCCTATCTGTTTGATGTATTGAGATCTGGATTCATATCAAAATTTCTTTGCGAATTTCTGTAATTTCTCCCTCCTACATGGCGTGCACCAATTATTTGCATGCAAATATGAAAACGAAATGTATTCATGTACTTAATTTGCAAATATTCATTTGCAGTTGTGAGCTTTCGTGTTTGCGTATCAGTGTACTAATCGAGTTATGTGAACTGAAAACATTCATGAGTTAATAAATAATTCGGTGACCTACGGTTACAGCTGTGCGTTCCGAATGCGACTAATTTCACTCTACGCTTACATCCTACCCCTCCATAATAATATATGTTAACAGTTACTCTACCCCACACTGTCCCACATAGTAATCGATCACAGTGTTTTTACATAACGCATGCGATTCGTACCGATTCGTACCGATGCAGCCCGATGCGCGGGAAAATCGTACGATCTTCACGCTCGTTAACGATATGGGCGGAAAATTAGATCTAGTAGACCGGTGCACCGCTGTGCAGTGGACACAGAAGTTCAATGAAGGTTCTAAACAAGTCGGTACTTTGTTGTCCGTTTTTGTCAAAGCTTAAATGAAGATTTGGCTTTGTAATCAAAGATAAGCTGTTTCATGAATGTAGGTACCTACTAAATTAATTGATAAATGGTATGATGATAAATTAGAAAGAGCTACACCATAGAAATATTATGTCTATGAGCTACACAGATTTGAGTGGACCTGTCCAGGTTTATTCTGTGACTGACTTGAATGGCTGCTAAATTTCGACAGCCTGTTCTGTTGAAATTTGGTGATTTATACCTCGGAGTGATTGATCTCTGAAATCAGGATTACAGGATAGTGGTTTTGTGATAAAAAGGGCGATTACTGGCCGACTCCGCCTTCGAAATGAGACTGCTTTTAATCAAATTGATTGCCAAAACAACACCACTTCTAGTCGTTCTATCGATCAATTTGTGTAAGTCAGTTATGAAACATGGTTGCTTTCGATTTCTTTATTTTATCCACCAGTCCACTTACGTAGTTATTTATGTGCTGATGGGCAATTTCAATGTTTTAGTACTGCACCCTAATTGCGTAACACACTATCAATCAGAATCTGAATGATTTTGAAGCTTATTGCTAATCTATTGCTTCATTATGTTTCAAAAATTTGTCAGCTCAACAACGTAAATAACGCAATGAATGTCGTTGAACTGTCAAAATGAAACCGATTCCTACTGTAATTGTGTTACGCTATTACCACGCTGGTTCTGCCCTTTCTCAGTCTCTTAGTCTTTCTCAGTCAGTTTTATCCAGAATTACGAGGGACTTAATAGGTACCAGCTCGTCCCCCACGGTGACTTAAGGGACTTCACTACAGCTAACAAGACCACCAAACTGTTGACATCCCAAAAATGGCAACACTTTTTCTCTGACCACATGTCCAATACCAGCTGGACGCCTTCGTGCTAAATCGGGAGACCATTCCAATGTTGTACTTTTGTCTCTTCCCTCTACAGTGTCCCATCTCCTTGCTACGCTTGCACGTTGAGCAATAAATAAATGGGCTCAATTATATTATAATACAGTATTGAGTGCAGTCTGTGTACATGATGTAATATTACTTGCAGGAAGCGTGGCGAACAACTGGAATTTATTGTCTAATAATATGGAATTTTATTGATTGCGATAGATTTGCTCTGAAAAGCTTCGCGTACCGCTCATCATAATAAAAATATGATGAGCGGTACTGCGCAATGATGAAGATATTTTCATAAAAATATTTGCAACTCTTCTCACTTGAATATTTTTACGCTTTGGTAGTTTTAATTTTTCATGACTGAATCATTTTTCCAGTGGGAATTGATCGAATGAGTTGTTTTAATAGTAATCGAATCATAATAGAATTCCGAGGCGGTCTTTGTTAAAAAGTGGAGGTGTCCAGCTGAAATACTGACGTAGATAAGTATTTCAGCTGAAAACAAAAGTTTTAGGTAGACTTCATTTCATAATATTATCTACCTAAAACTATTTTTAAAGGAAAATATGTCAGTTTAAAGATAAAGCGGGAAAAAACGACATTTATTAAATGACACGCATAAACCACAGAATTAATGAAACTTAACATGTTATGCATTTTTACCGCGTAAAGACTAGTGATGTAACCGTAAAGACGCTTAGTCGAGATGTTCATGCATGCATAATCGATACCGCGTCACCGCACTATTGCGCAATAAAGTGTGTTTTATGATCGAAAGTGGTGCGAGATTGACGCTGCGTGTGAAAATACCGATACCACGACGATACGCCACTATTGGATACGAAAGATAATTCGAATACATTGCCGGTTTTGTTGGGAAAATTAGTTTGGGACGTAAGAACTTTCGAGAAATAGATGATAATACATTTTGAGCATTCGATGTATTTGTGGGATGTGCGTGCTATCAGACAGATTGATAAAACAAGATTCATATGTACATATGTATATCACTTGCAAATGATATTGTTAACATCAGTTTTGCATGACAATGGTTATATTTCTTGCCGGTTTGCCGGTTAGTGACCTCTGTAAAGTGGTGTCTCGTTCAACGAAGTGTTTTATTCTGTGTAAACTTCAGTTTAAATCTAGAAGTGTATACTTGGAATAAGTTCGTCGCAAGCTCTCAAGCAAACAGAGCCTCGAGAACTTTGTAATGCAACTTTGGTTAAGTGCCAAAATATACAACAACAAAAAAACTTCGGGAGCAAGAGCAGACTAGTTTGTTTTGTCTTTACTTTAGAGCTTTTTCAACCGATTATTAATTTGAGTCTGCTTTGCAGATATGTACTAGATTGACATGTATGCTTTATCGTTGAATTGATGATTGGCCAGTACCTACTCTTGCTTTTCATAACATAAGAACACTGCCTCAGTTCCTGAAAGCCTGAACAAATCTTGTGTTCATTATATTATCAGAAGGCCAATTCTCGTACGAAATAAACGTCGGAATCTCATCTCAGTGACAATCAATGTCAAAACCTTGTCCAAAATGTAGGGAAATTAGACGTTTTTTTGACAGATTTGGAAGATTCGGATGCGAAAGTTCTTAAAAATACGGGAATTGCTCCTCTAATGTTGAACGTCATGTTAGGTTGACCAAAATAAGTTGTCATGAGTTTTGGCGACAGGTTTCAGAAACGCAAGTTATGTCAGAAGTCAGGCTACTCTTTATTATTATTTATCTGTCAACTTATGTCATATTTTCCAATACTTTCCCCAACCACATGAGGCAGTAGCGTGCAATATTCCGTCGACAGTTACATGAGACTGCGTTTTTAACTAATTCTACATTTAACGTCCATCCTACGTTCTGCCTGACCGGAATCTATACAAATAAATAAAATTGAAGTGTCTGTTTGTAATGTCAAAATAACAACTTTTTACTAAATGTATATGAAAGTATATACGGTACTTATGTATATCAAAATTTTTGTCTGTCTGTCCGTTTGTTCCGACTAATCTCCGCAACGGCTGGACCAATTTTGACGGGACTTTCACTGGCAGATAGCTGATGTTACGGGGAGTAACTTAGGCTACTTTTATTTTAGAAAAATAATTAGGGTTTCGCGCAAAAAATTTAAACCTATGAAATTGTGAACAAAAAGTCGGACTTGAAAAATTCTTTTTGCATTTGGTAGCCCAATTCTCGAGGATAGTTATAAGCTCTGCGATCGCGTTCTGTTTCATTGGTGAAATCCGCCCTTAGGCCCCAGGTTGCCGTTACTTCTTTGCTTAGTACATGATGATCAAAATAACGCATTAAGTACCTATCATATATATAGCTCGCAGATGAACTTGAATGTGTCCGTGTAAACCGTTAATACAATATTAACTGCGACCTAACTAATGAATTCTATCCGAAAACGTCAACTAATGCCCGATATCCATTAATTAATATCTGGCTGACATACCTACCCGTAGAACTCAATTAGAATCACGAATATTTTATTTTTAGCCAAATCAGATTAATTCTGTCAGTATGGTTTTGTTATTTAATTTAAACAATTAATATTCAGCTAGGTTAAAATTATAAGTTTAGTGATTTTGTAGAATGATTTTGCCTATTTTCAATATAACCTTTTTAACTTTGGAGATATTTTAAAGAGGCATACCTAGTAGCACGTTGAGCCTTTGGTCCCGGCTATCATTCGTACACAGAGACAGTCGTTACAGGTAGTCAGAAACCCAAAAGTCTGACAACTAATCTTACCAAGGGGTATCTTGTTACCCACCCAGTAACTGGGTTGTGTAGGTCAGATAAGCAGCCGCTCCATGTAAAATACTGGTATTCAGCGGCATCCGGCTAAACTGGGCGTCGCAACATTGAGAAAAGGCTAGGTAGATTGATTGATAGTAGTGCTGTGTATTAAGCATGAAAAAAATCTTAATCCCCTTATATTTTTATGACAGCATTTATCTCAATCACTCTCACAGAAGTGACACTCTGACCAGACTCAGCATATATTTTTTTAAATTTTTTATTAAGTGCCCTTATTGTCTCACTGGGCAAAGACCTCTCTACCCTCTTTCCACGTCTCTCGATGTAAGGCGACTAAGAACAAGTCTTTGTTGGAGGAGTGGATGCCGCCCTTCTGAGCCAATTCAGCATAAATTACCTACTTAATATGGCATAAACGTTCCGAAATACACACTTGCTACACGATGACTATTGGATACATTACACTACTTATGGGTAAATTTCCAAATACTACCAAGTACTATTTGATCACACAAGCTTCTAGCACGCAATATATCTCACGAAACTCCCACTAACGAGAAAAACATTTGAGCGCCCACAACAAAGATTAACGACCCATCTCGCGGAAAGAATAGGACGCCAACGTATTATTTGCACTAAAGGCGCATGTTCCCACCACTATTGAATTACTGATTCTCGTAGTAAATGCCAGCCATAAATTCCTCAAATGAAATGTTTATTCTGTAAATAGGATATCGGAATTACTTTTACACGCCATATAAAAAATATAAGCTAGATGGAGTCGACATTTCCTATCTGATACCCCTAAGAAAAAATGGCGAAACAAACTCAAAGGGCAGTCTCTTTTAAAGTCCGGACATAATCTTGGTCAGATCGTGTGAGGACCATATTGATTACTATCTGAAATGGTTTTTAACCGACTTCAAAAAAAGGAGGAGGTTATCAATTCGGTCGTTTTTTTTTTGTTTTTTTTTTAATGTTTGTTACCTCAGTACTCCGTCATTTATAAACCGATTTGGAAAATTCTTTTTTTATTTGATAGGACATACTTCCAGATTGGTTCCATTTTGATCAAAGTCCAGTTCTGATGACAGGATCCATGAGGAATTGAGGGAACTCCTCAAATATTATAGGCAAACACATAGTGATTTTGATATTTTCAACAACAAGTCAAGCATTTGCATTCAGAATGTATCATTTGGTGAAGTGGAACTGATGGAGAAGACCACAGATGGCCACGGGAACTCCTCAATGATAAGTATTTCACGGGTGGCGACAAGATATCTCGATTAAGATAGTTAAGCGACAATGTTAGTTTATTGTTCATGAATAAATGACTAATGACGAAGCCAATTTAAATAAATAGTGCTGATGAAAATGATACCATCGAACTGATCTGATGATGAAGCCGGAAGGTAGGCACCGAAACTCCGTAATAAAACAATGTATCCTAGCCGTGTTTGGGCTTATTGGAATTGTCATGAGATGCACAATGGCTATAAATTATTTATAACCGACTTCGAAAAAGGAGGAGGTTCTCACTCAGTTCGTCAAAATCTTTTTTTTAAGTGTGCTGCCCGATTACTCGAAGACGGCTGGACCGATTTGAAAAATTCTTTTTGTTTGAAATGGTATACTCTCCAGGTGGCCCCATAGTCATCAGGTCAGAATCTGATGATGGGATCCTGGAGAAATCGAGGGAACTCTGCAAATATTATAGGCACACCTACAGCGATTTGGGTATTTTTTTATAGTAACTTGTGCATTTGCCCTCGGAAAGCACCATTTGGTGAAGTGGAACTGATGACGAAGACCACAGCAGATAAGATGGCCACCGGAACAATTCAATAATAAGTATTTCACGGGTTGCGATTCGATTACTTTAAAATTATTGCTAAGCAATATAAGCTCGTCACAATTTGTATGGTGAAGTGGAGCTGATGGTGAAGTACCAGGAGAACTCATTAACAAATAACGTCCTTGCATCGGGAAAAGCAATGTTTTATAAGAGGTGATGAGCAGTTGACATTAGGCTATTGTAACTTAGATAAATTAAAAACCGACCCACTAAAAAGTGAAAAATAAAATACTTTTTTACAAAAAAAAAAAAAAAACAACCGACCTCCAAAGAAAACACTACAAAGTGAAAAATAACTTTAATTTCGGAAGTCGGTGGCAAACACCTAAAATACAGATTCAAAGACACCGACTCCCGAAATTAAAGTTATTTTTCACTTTGTAGTGGTTTTTTTGGAGGTCGGTTGTATTTATTTTGTAAAAAAGTTTTTTTTTTTTGAGGAAAGAAACACAGATTTGAGTGGACCTGTCCAGTTAGTTAGTGCAAGCATTTGTCAGTAATCGTGTAGCTCAACTTAGAATTTAAGGAGCTCAAATAAATTACTCTTGTCTGCACAGGAATATGAAAACAAAGAAATTCTTGAATAGTTTTAGTTGAGGTATCATCAACATTGGGTCTGACTTTTGTTGATACTCGATCAAATTTAAAAAACCTTTTCTATCCCATCCGTCATTGGTTTCGTTTGCTTGGCTGTGCTTTAAAGATTGATCTTACGGTCAAACTGCTTTCGTATTACTCTTGTTTCGAATCACAAATTCATATAACAAAACAATAGACTTATATTCCTTTTGCTTCGTCTGCGTTTATACACCAGCCGATCTATTCTGTAACAATCTCGCCGTGAAAACTTATGTGAAGTGAGCTGTCATTCGACCTAATGCTAGGGATTGACTCTAATGACAGCTCACTTCAAGCTCACTTCTCCTAAATTTTCATGGTGCGATTTTTACAGAATGGATCGGCTCAGATTGCGTGACACGCACTCAGATTGCGAGTGCTGCGATCGATCGATGGCAGCAGATGGATTTCTATAGTGTCTGCCTAGCCCCATGGGAAAAAGGCTTGAGTTTATGCATGTGTCATAGACTTATGCTGGGGAGTTTATTGACCACTAGAAAGTGTTGTAGGGACTGTCATTTGTAACTTTGACCTTTAATAAGTGGTAATTCTAAGCATTATTTGAATATTCCCAATATTGAGCATAGTGGCTGTGTTTTACGTACATAAAAGCCATATTCAATTGGCTCCCAATAGATGAAGACAAATCCTCAAAAACCCTTATAAAAAGTACTTCAATTAACATCTCCCTTCTCCCGCCCACAGCTCCGCAAATGCCAAGAAATGGGAAGTGGAGCTCGCGACCCTAAAGAGCAACAACCTGCGACTGACGGCCGCCCTCCAGGAGAGCACTGCCAACGTGGACGAGTGGAAGCGACAGCTGCACCAGTACCGTGAGGAGGTGGCCCGCGCCAGGCACTACGCTGGTAAAGGTAGGGTAGATGTAGACTTGTCATCTACAAACAGATCTACCGACAATCCTGATAAGCGCAGCGAATAAAAGCCGTGACCTTGGAACTCGTACTCAACCATCACTCGTCAGTGGTAACATAAGATCTGCAGAACCGTCCTTACGCTTCTACATAAAGTGGCTTTTAATGTCAAATAATACATTCAACGGCACGTTTTTGGTAACTACCATGGACTTGGACATGGTTTGTACTTATTTATGCGATAAGTTGTTCCTCATGTCACCGAAATCAGCCAAAGCAGTTTAAATTACGTGTAAATCTATGAATTTATGCTACCCTTATCCCAATTTATTCGGAGTCGGCGTAGCATGTCCTCTTGACGATCTCATGATCATCATGAAATCACGCCTGCATTCCCCGAAGGGTTAGCTAGATTTGCACCTATAGTACACCCACGACGACCAACGATCGATGTCAAAACGATCAACGATCTAATGACGGCCAATAGAGATAGATATGTGCTGCGCCGACCTCAAATAAAGGAGGCGACCACTGATTCACCGTCTTTCAAGCCATATCATGGATGTCACACAATCCATCCATCGTTTCTCTGGTCTTCCTCTTGACTGTAATTTCTCGATGAACCTCATCATGTTTTCATCTCTTTTCAGGCGCCGAAGCCAACGAAGTAGAACAGCTCCGTCAGCGCGTTGCCCAACTTGAAGCAGAGCTTGCGCAGAAGAATGAGGAACTAGCGCAGATTACCAAGTCGAAGAAGAGCGAGCAGGTGGGTCATAGTTACAACCTTTATTACACGGGCTCGGCCGTCTGACGTCACTGGGCGGGCGTGACATGGAGTAGTGAGCGAATATAATGTTATACTCTTTAGAGACCCCTCAACACGAAGAGTAATTTATTTGAAACAAACTATTGAGTTCGCTTTCAAATTGTGTGCGATCACTGCACTTGAGTGAGGTTCCAAGTGAACTTTACAGTGTATGGCTTTATAGATATGATGAACTTTATAGGTATGTAGGCATCTAACGATCGAAACGTAGCGAAGCGCTTGGTTCTGGTAAAATCATTTCTAAGAGGTTAATATTGTTTGCTTAATATGTACAATCCCTCCATGTTTGCTATGTTTGTGCTCCATTCGTTCACTACTCCATGTTTCGTAGTATCGTAGTGTTTATAAAACATAATAGTTTCGCATTTGTAGTTAGTGATATAAGAAGAAAAAGACATTCATACAAAACCAACCATTCGTACAATTTATAACGCCCTATTCAACGGCATACGGCAACGGTTAAATTAAATTAGCTAGCGAAACTCCGCAAACGTGATGGGTATCGATATATAAACACGACAAAATAAAAATTGATGTTTTTTTTTTGGGTCTACGACCGCTTGTGTTGTTGTTACTTGAAGTATGAGTAGATACAACCTGTATTTTTTTTTAGTTTATTGTGTTAGATATCGATACCTACCCATCAGGTCTATGAAGTGTACATAAAGAAAGCTGATTTTTAAACTAATATTTCAAGTGACTGACTACACTACCTGCGGTTGATGACCCAAAAAAAAACTCATCAAGTTAATTTATTTTGTTTGATCATGTCGATACCCATTACGTCTGCGGAGTTTCGCTTGCTAATTCAATTTTACCCTGTATACACTTTTTATTTGCTTACTATCTTTTAAGTTTCTTTCCTATCTTTTAAGTGTTTTAACTTATTAATAATACCGTAACTATTTTTATTAATTAATTTATTCTAATGCATGTTTGTAAATTTGTAAATAATAATGTAAATAATTTATAGTTGTTATGTATTTCTTATTAATATGTTAACTTTATACTAACAAATAAACTCGATTTACATTTTCTTTCCTTCTTTTATTTATATTTCTATCCTTATTGCTGTTTTATCATATTTTTCATTCTCTCTTATTTAGAGGAAACGCGGCCATGTACACGTTGGCGTTCATTTCATACTAACGTATTCCTCTGTGTTCTCCCTGGTTAATGTTATTAGTCCAAACATATTTAAAGATATAACGTAGGTACTCATTTTGACCACTGCCATGTCCCCTATGTTTTGTTTTGTGTCGTAACTATTTTTTTTTCTTCTAAAAACAACATAGGGGCATGGCAGTCGTAGATATACAATATATCGTTATCAAATATTTGGACCAGTATCATTAACCAGGGGAAAACAGAGGAATATGAAATGAACGCCAATGACCACGTGACCGCGTTTCCTCTTAAAGGTGAACGTCCATTGGTCCGCACCGGCCGCAACGCACGCACGGCACGCAACGGATTTTGGTTAGTTCGTATGAAGGAAGGAACCGAGCGCACGGTGCGGGCGGTACCGATAGCGGACGCAGTAAAAGCAAACCAAAATCCGGCGCGTGCGCATTGCGGCTGGTGTGGATCAGGGGACGTTCACCTTTAATGTTGACTCTAAGCATAATTTCAGTCTTGTACCTACTGTGCTTGGCTTTCGTAAAGTCTTACTTACTTTTTCTTTTCCAATTTTTTAGTAACCAGAGAATGAAATAATCGTTTCTGAAATTACTCATTGATTCTCTAATATTCATATACCTCTGTACAGTGAGCAACATGTCTGAAAATAAAAACTATGATTACACTAGAATTTTACTTTAAAAAACAGTATCTGCTTCATCGAATTAATAATGTAAGACGATCAAAATCCAAAAATTGGGGCAGAGCTAAAGGAAAGTTTTTATTCTACAGTGGGTTCACGACGGTTAAATTGCATGCCTGCGTTGTGTGATTGTTATGAACATAGACATAAGGTTCAAATTGAAGTGTGCTCCTGAAATAAAATGGTAGGCTAAGTTTCTGCTTGACTTCATTTGTTTTTGCTCTCCTTTCTTTTCGTGTGTCGTGGCCTTTTTGTTTCGCTGAAAAACAGTACATCTTAACTGACACCAATTAATCAAACGACTTTCACCTTTAATCCGCAGGACGCAGAAGCTAAACTCGCTCAAAGCCAGCTGGAGTTGGCTCTGGCTGCTCAAGATGGTCAGCGGCAGGTCATACAGGCTCTCAATGATCAACTGGCGAGGCAGCTTGATGAGCTGGTGAGTTACTCTCTATTTTATAAAGATCTAACATAGTATCCACGTGACTAAGTGCTAATTTCACCAATGAAACTGAACGCGATCAGTTTCGTTGGTGAAATCCGCCTTTAGAAGCTGGTGAAGTTATATTAAAGGACAGAAAAACAAGTATTGCGGTGTATCTTGGGAGAATCTTGATGGCTTGTGTAATTTAAACTTGAAAGGAGATGTTCCCAGTTAGGTAAAGGAAAATCGTTTTCCTTATTGAAAGAAACGGTTGTTTAAAAAATGTTTACACAACCTTTAACCTACCAAGTCAAAGCCTGTTTCACCACCAACGCATCTAATTCAGGATATAAGTGCATTTTTTCACACAAATTCTGTTTCATTATTTAAATGAACTGTCAAACAGTGCCCTTCCGTAGACTGAGGTACTCAGGCCCTAAGCAAGCTATTTTTAACGCCTTCACATATTTAGTTAACGAGTCTGAACGGTCAGACTGTTGTCCCCAAAAGCATAACATGACGAATCTTCATCGTCTTCCTGTCCTTGTCCCGTGTTACTTGGGGGCGGCGCAACATGTTTTCTTCTTCCAACCTCCCCTGTCAACCGTCACGCTATCCTTCACTCCCTCTTTCATAATTATGATGCCTCACACAATCCTGAATCCATCCATATTTTTTTTGCCCTTCCTTCTCCATCCATATTCATTACTGTTTTAGTGACATGCGTTTTCTCCCTCCTCATCACACGCCCATTGCAAGCCAAACGATTTCCTTCCAACTTGTCTGCCACTGTAGTCGAGAAAGCGTAACATGACGAACCTACATATTTATTCTACAGAGCACGATCCACCGCGAGATCAACTCGGCCCTGCAGACATGAGACGCGGCCCCGGCGCCCGCGCAGTACGCGCAGTACGCGGCGCCTGTGGCCGCGTTAGCGCACGCTACGCCCGCGCAGCACGCGCAGCTCGCACAGCATGCGCAATACGCGCAGCAAGCGCGCCGCTTGCCGCTGCTGCTGCGCGGGCCCGAGCCCGCCTACGTCACGGTCAAGGCCAAGAAATGAAGAGTGCTCTCGGTATTTCGCAAGGTGCACGAGTTTTTTTAAAGTTAATGGGGAGGGGGGAGTCGGTTGTGTTTTGTCTTTGTTTGGGGTCAATATGTGGGGTATAGATACTTGATTCAGGGTGTTTGTAATGCTCGTTTATTCAAAAATGTAATGATGTTATTTTTGTGTAATTTTACTTGTTCTACACTGTATATGGGACCTCGATGAGCAGACTGATACCAGGAATTAAGCACATCACTCAACACCCCCAGAGTAGAAATTTTTCGTCGGTTATTAAAAAAATCTGATGTTTCATACAAAAGTGCAATACCTACTTACACGGTCAGAATAGATGGAATAGCTGATTATATTTTTATTAATAACCGATGAAAATTTTCAATATTAGTGGGTCTAGATTAATATACCTACGGAATTCATGGTAACAGTTCGCATGTGATGTCCCTTACACCGTGTATGTAGTGTCGAACGATGGTGCTGCCATTCCTATGTACCATCGCGGACATTTCAAATGACAACGCAAATGTCCGCGATGGTACATATGTTTGGAGAGTGAAAGTGATGATCATTTGGCGGAAGGTATTACTTGTTTTCCTGTAAAATGACGATAATCAAGTATCTATATTGTTTAATTTCTTATGTACTGGATACGAAGTTTCAAACAAATAGTTTGTTCAACAAGAATCACATTTTATTTTGGATGAAGTAAAGTTTTTTCTGTCATTTTTGTAAAACTTATTTGTTTGATCTGCGTGTTTAGTATAGAAAGTTAGAAACTACACTTTGACACCATTATTTCTTATGGTGGTACTGTCAGCTTTTTTAGTTGGGTTTCAAATATTATTATAATTCCGTTTGTATAATAATTATAATGAATTTTCTTGATAAATCTATGTGGAAATAGATGTAAAAGTAAACTGACATTATTCTGATATCTACTGTTCCAAGTATTTCAATACTTTTTACGTGACTTGTAACTGTTTGAATGATCGTATGTATTTTATCACGAAGTAATCAGTACTGAAAATACATTGTATAATTATTTTTTATGGTACTACCCAATCAGGAAGGAGCTTTACGACGCCACGACATCGATTGGCCAATGGCTGATGTTTCTTACTTCGATACTCTGCAAAATGACGACTCTAGTTCAATGAAAATAAAATTAACATGTATACCGTTCACTAACTACTTCGTGTAGACGATCTTGAACTTGAAATATCTTCGACTTGGAATGCAATAAAATTGCAATGTTGCCACAATGGTGCGAACAACCGACACGCTCCCTTCGATGTTAGTATATTCATCGACAACTTATTTTTAACTAGGGCACATCACTATTATTGGTTCCACCGATATGTATCGATAACAGAGTAACTAAATATTACTATCATCTTTTCATTTGTTAAAACAATGTCATCACAGTAATTATTACTTAAACTGAAATCAACAAGTTTTTGGATGTGTCTCTTGAAGCATGGTTAGGCCATTAGTTTTAATAGAAAGAGAACAATTAGGTCACTACAATGAAAACCAATGAGGTTACATTTCAACACGATTCAGAGGTTCCTTCAATTACCTTCATCACATAGCATTGTGCCGAATGAAATGTACAGTCGATGGACAGGAAAAGTATCCAACTATCGACCCTTCCAAGCAATTTACTTGAATATGTGGATACTTATCTCGGTACACCGAGTGTACTACAACGATTACATAAGAAAATCAATTCTATGTCTCTACGCTAAGATTTAGAATCGATCGCTCCATAAACATCGGTGGAATATTGACTTGTTTTGAACTATAGAATCAATATTCACAAACATACTCCTACCGTGATTTATTTACCAACGCTTATACAAAGCGGGCGGATCCTTAATACTAGCGAGAGTCAAACTTGAACTCAATTAAACCCATCACCAGAGTATTTATTTCAATTAAACCATTTACAGGCACTTTTGAATTGTCAAATGTCTCTGTCATTCAGAAAGATGAGGCTAGTTACCTATTCCAAAGCGTAGTAGGTTCCTATGGAGAAGAACAGGCCAGAAACTCCACGGAAACTCTTTTAAATTATATCGTTACAAAATAAACACACATCAATAATGTCCTAGTGGTTCTCTTTCTAATCCATGTATTAGCCGATCTCACTAAACTATGGTATTAAAACTCACTGTTTCATGTTTCGTGGACGATTTCATTATATTTTGTACACAGCGTCGATATTACTCTGATCTCATTCCATTATCGCTCATAGCGATTGTAAATTATATTGGTATCGATAATGTCTTAAGTCTATTATATCGAAACGATTACATCGATATTAGAGCTATGTTCGTACTTTAATCCGAATTGACGTTTATGTCCAAATTATACATCTCTACGGGAATTTTAAACCCAATACATTGTAACATGCATTTTCACATAACACAAGTCGGTATTATAGGAAAATCGATCATCAAGTCATCAAAAACAGTCATATTCTCGAACAATTTCCCATGACAAAAGAAGCTCATTTTCGCTTCAAACAAAATATAAATTCCATTGCGAAGTTTGGGCGCTTAATAAAGCGGGATGTTTGAAACGAGCGCTTGAAGCGAAAAGCTAACGATGTATGAAATTGAATGACGACATCTCATAATATCTCTGAAGAAAGTTTCACGGTTTGGAGAAGGTACCTCTAAAGTTAATATGTCGCGTATGAGGTCGCGAGTTCAAGTGTTCTTTGTAAAGATATTTCAATAAGTTTCAAGTTCTTCCAAAGCGTATAGAAAATATTTGTTGACTTTTTCCGTATGCGGAATTCCGTATCCGAAATAAGGATGGTGACGACCAGATATCTCAGGTACTTACGGAAACTTATTTTCGAGTTTTTCATAGATTCGAAAAAAAAAGCTTTGTTTTTTTGCAAATCATTTAAGATTAATTGCAAATGATTTAAGAAACCAGTTTATTGTTTTTGAAAATAATAAAATAAATCCGCTCCTAAATAAAGATTATATTCCGTTAACACTGCCAAGTACATGAATACTAATAAATAGACGCCATATCGACCGCTAAACATAAAATTAGAAAACGACAACATTGGGTGCGAAGCGATGCTTACAGAAACAATTATGTTTACAATTATTAATTTTCTATAACGCGTCCAGGCTGTTGAATGACTTAATACATCGATGTGTTAAAAATAAATAAATTGGATATACATGCGAGAGCAAATCCCTTGTTTGCGATCGTCAAACATTCGCTCTTACCGCGTTTCACAGTGAACGAAATACAATGTGGAGACAACAATACAACAATAAATGACAACACTGGCAATACTAATGCATAAGAGTATTTTGGGAACATCATATCAATCCTCGAAATTGAAAAAGTGTTTTTTTTTAAGCAAACTTAATAGCAGCGATGGGCCGACTATGGGTTTTGCCAATCTTTGACTAGTTTATAGTAACTAAACTATTGAATTTATTTGATATTTTCGTAAGCAGACTGGGAACGGCATAAGATAATACGCAGTTAAAATTGTCGTCTCCAACTTGTTTAAGTGTGACTCTCCATTTGTTAAATACTCTGTGTTCTGTATAAACTTAAAGATCATTATCTCATCTCTTAGATTAATATAATATGACAGTTATCAACCACGTTTATGTCCATCATAAATGTTTATTGATAGTTTTTGAGTCAATTCGAGTCAGTGATGTCGACCCACCCTTATCTAAATGTAAATACGTTCGAAAATCGTGTAACCCCACGATTCAATGCCAAAAATAACTAATTTTATTATTAAAATTAATGTATATTTTAAAAGTAGATTTTTAATATTATATTATTGTGTAAGAAAACTGGTTGCACGGTGAAATACCGAATTAAAAATATATAAAAAAATATGTAACTCTTGATTTCGATATTCGCCTGATATATTATGATATAGTCGACAGGCCGTGCCATGTCTTAGTGTATGTGTGTATATTGAAATATTCCCTAATTAATATATTAAAATATAAAACAATCGGCTAACAATACGCCTCGTCAGTCCCTTCTCCTGTGCACTTCAGGTCGATGCGCGTAGGCATCTGGGAAGGGATATTAAAACAATGAAAATTAAAGCTTCGATTTAAAAGTTTTTTGAAAGCGTTAAATTTAAAATATTGCGTAGTATGTAAGTGTGTGTTTTACCGATGAGTGTGAAGTTTACCGACGAAACTTTTCTATTTTGATCCGCGAGCCGTTGTGTTTGGTGTACTGTGCATTTGTTTTCGTCTCGAATACATTCTCCAATATTGTAATTATGTTAAGATTGATATCTTGTGTATGTTTCGACTGAAGATTGCACACATGGAACAGTATTACCCTAGAACATACAAATAAGTAAAATTCAAGTGTCTGTTTGTAATGTCAAAATAACATTTTTTTACTAAATGCATGTGACAGTATATACGGTACTTATAACACAAAAAAAAATTGTGTCTGTTTGTTTGTTCCGGCTAATCTCCGAAACGACTAGGCTGATTTTGAAGGGACTTTCACTGGCAGATAGCTGATATTACAAGGAGTAACTTAGCTACTTTTATTTTGGAAAAAGAATGAGGGTTCCGCGCAAAAAATTAAAACTCATGAAGTTATGAACAAAAACCGGATTTGAAAAATTCTTTTTGCATTTGGTAGCCCAGTTCCCGAGGATGGTACTAGGCTATTTAACGTCACGCTACGAACCTTAGAGACCGAGCAAAACGAAAAAAATCAGTAAGAACGCTAAGCGAAAATGAAATGCAATGCAATGAAGCCGGGCGATGCAACGCGGTTGGTCCAGGGACGAGGGAGTTTTATTAAAATGTGGCTGTTATTTTAATATATTGTGTATCTTACGACTTCCACGCAAACGAAGTCGCAGGGCACAGCTAGTTTAAAATAGGATTGCCTGAGCTTCCATAAAGACACTCCGAGGCTCTTAAATCGAGCCACACTGCATTTTTTCGTAAAGAGTCTGTATTTTTTTCAAATGGCCATGAATTTAAATTTGTAACTATGATGACACCACAATGATGCCTAGAATGTCGGCTTCAAAACTGCATCAACACTTTTTATTTGACTCGTCACTATTTTGATGTTATACCTAACAAGGAAATGCACGAAGGCTCGATTTAGGAGTCTGTCAAAAACTGTAAAAGTATACTCGCGACTGAATTAATGCTGAACATTCTTCCAACTAGCCAAACACAACAATGGGTGCCATTTTTGAATAGGTAAACATTTTGTGGTACTGTCTCTGTCTTCCGAGGCTATACATGAAAATTAGCACTCTTTTTTTAGAACTTGCTACTTTTGACTGGTCGTCTACGTGTGGGTTTCGGCGCGGTAAGGGGATAATAATTTGTCAATAGTCTGAATATCGTGCGATCTTCAGTCATGACAACTTCAACACAACTATTCCTATGGTACATTAGACTTACGAACATTTGTTTAACTTTCCTACTGTGTAGGTGTATTCTATTAATATAATATTAAATGATAATTATTAAATTGTAACGTAAAATTCCAATCTCGATGATTTTTAATTAATTAATATATTAAATATATTCATCCTTAGCTGTAAGGTGTTTAGTGAGTCGCGCAAAATTATTTTGTTATAATTTTATTACATATTTAAAAAATACCAGAAAATCAAGCAAATTATTATTATTCAAATAGAAAATGCAAATCTTAATAGTTCGTTAAAATCATAATTTTCACAAAAATCTTAATACTTAATTAGTAAATGACACTAACGAAATAAATTTGCGCGAAAAAATGATGTATGAAAAAAATAATGGATAAAAATCGTCACCAATATCCGTCTAACTCCCAAACGTTGACGTAGAAGTTAATTTCGACTTTATTTCCATTCTTTTAAGTTTGACATTCGTTTAAAAACCCTGTAATTCATAGATCCCTTAGCAAATTAGTGATTACACTTTGACAGATAATATCGTCTGCGATTTTTTGAGAAGTGATTTTTATTTTTTTTCTTTTTGTTAAATAAGTAGGTACTTATGTATTCTTTTAAAATGTTAGTCAAATTTTTATTTGTGTTCATTATTTGTATTAATTTGTGTAGTAAAAAATGGTTTAGTTTTTACAATAATTGCAAACGATCATTATCTGTCAAAATCCTTGAAAAAAAAAATGAAAACAAAATGATATCATTAAAAAGGCTGAGGACACAATTTTTAAGATATACAATGTCTTCTAAACAGGGTAACTTTCATTTACTGTTGCGTGGATTTTTAAATAGTGATCGTTGTTATTCGATTTTTACTCTTTGTCTTACGACTTACAACATACACGTTCCGTAGCTCTTTACAATTTGTTCTTGAAAACGTGCGGCGAATATACACGTCAAACGTCACGAGGTGTGACGTCACAATGTATCAGTAGTTTTATCGAACAATATTATATTATACTCTCTAAACTTCAATAAATACCTTTCTTTCTGTATAAAACTACATGAACAATTTTAATTTCGTAGTTAAATAAATACATAGATATATACATACATACATATGAACGTAACCGAAGCAAAAGGAGTATGTAAGGATCGTAGCAGGTGGCGTTCTGTAGTTTCTGCCTACCCCCGTGGGAAGAAGGCGTGAGTTTATGTATGTATGTATAAATACATAGCTAAGTAGTAAATAATGTTTATAGACACACAGTATTTATTTGTACATGTAAAAAAAGTCTGTTTTCAAATACTTAGATAAAATTTAGTAGAAAACCGAAGGATCTGTTGGATTATAAGAAATGTAATATAAAATTAGATAATGTTTAAGTGTTATTCCCGTTTAATTTGTAAACCGAAGATGTTAAGTGTGACTACATATAAATAACATTTATAGTATAGATAGTTATATGTACTATATCATAGTCGTTACAATAGATGAGATTATAATTTTAAATGTATCTTGGCTGGGAGATGACATTTTTGTTTTTCAGTGGCCAATAAGTTCGGCCCGATGTGTACTGCCCACCGATAACCACATAGTGTGCTAATAATTTTGGCAGAACGTGTAGAATGTGTAATATCAACTGTTACTTATGCTTTGGGTTTCCTAAGAAAGGGTGAACGGTCACACAATAACGGCTGGCCAAATACAGGGCGTCTTCGTCACCTTCATGTGAAATACTGGTAAAATGACAGATTTTCATGATGGTCGTTATAATGACGGAACAACTTTCCTAGAAAACCAAAGGTATATTGATCGCCGAGTAAAAATAAATGACTTTACTTTAATTTGACGCCATCTAGCGGTCAGAAGGTGCAAGTTTTGTGTTTGTCTCGAGCCGTAAGTATTGGCCACTTGATATTGTTGTATTGTAATCGCATTATAGTTTTAATTGTAATTTATTCAATATAAATTGTTATAGTCTGCGCTGCATTTGATATACTTTGATAGAGTGAGATGGTATTTTGACGAAGTTACGAAGTGGGTGGGAAGAAATTGACATAGTTTTATTTATTTTGATATTTTAAAGGAGCTTGAATGAGATTAAAACGGACAAAAATACGTTATTTATAAATGATTTATTTCAATTATAGTTTTTCTGGAATTTATTTATGATATTCCAAATAGTGTAGCTATTTATTTAGAAAAAAAAACAACATTCTTTATTTTTCAATCGTGAATAAATTCTCATTCGTGGCATAATGAATTAATGACTGATCTTTATATTTATGGATCATAATACTAAGATTTATTGTCTTATTTACAAATAAATAACTTTCGAACAACAGAGGACGTTGTTAGATTAGCTTGACGGCTGACGTCAACAGACGTTTTAGTAGTTGGATCTCAAAACCCGTGGGACAGAGCCCGCTGAATGTATTAAAAGGGGTGTTGTAATTTTCTTTGGTTATAAAAATGGCAAAAGTTTTGGCAGTCATAAAGTTGAACTTATATGCAATGGACTTAAGGTTCCTTTTGATTTATTTTCAAGTGCAACGCAGACTAAGTATGTGTACTACGTTATATCTTCCATTAGAGCAGTAGTCGCTGTGAGCTGAGTATGCATATTAAACAATAAATAAATACAATATGGATTTCAATATAGAGTTTTATTTAAATAACCCTTAGTCCAGGCAGGTACCTACCAATGTGACTACCAAAAAATATTCCTTGGTCTTTCATAAGTATTTTTAACAATTAAACACGCTAAAACATTAAAAAGCATTCATCTTTATCGAAAAAGGCAGCCTTGGCAATTCACCATAACCACGCGGCGACGCGCAGCTACAAAGCAAAACGCGCCCTTACGCTTGTAAGGTTAGATACATTTTCGTTCGCAGCGTCTAGCGACTCGGGTGTAGGCTATTATAGCAGTCATCATCATCATCATCCACAGCCCGTTTTCACCCACTGCTGAGCATAGGCCTCTCTTTTCATGTGCCAATCCCCACGCTCCTGTGCCAACCTCATCCAGGTGCTACCCGCGATGATAACAATGTCGTCTGCCCATCTCGCCGCCGGACGGCCGACGCTTCGTCTTCCAGTCCTTGGACGCCACACAGTCACTGCCTTACTCCACCTGTCATCACTGCACCTTGCCAGATGTTCTGCCCAGCTCCATTTGAGTTCCATAACTCATTTTCCGATATCGAAAGCTTTCGCTCGTCTTCGGATCTCCACGTTTGAAACTCTGTCTATCAATCTTATGCCGAGCATGGAACGCTCTATGGCTCTCTGTGCGACTCTCACCCTGTACACAGCCTCTTGTGTGAGCGTCTCATCACCGTACGTCATGGTGGGCAGAACTCACTGGTTATAGAGACGGGACTTCAGACATTGTGGAATTTTGGCTGATTTCAGTATGTCATCTAATTTGCTAAATGCGGCCCACCCAAGCTGTATTCTTCTAGAAATCTCGGTTTGCTGATGCTCTTTGCCAAATGAAAGAATATGGCCAAGATAGACATACTGGTCAACAATCTCTAACGTTTCATTTCCTACTTTAACAGAAGGATTTGAATTACTAAAGATGTTTGCCATAATCTTTGTTTTGGCCATATTCATCCTAAGTCCTACCTTATAAGAAGCATCATAAAGGTTTTGAAGCATTTTCTGGAGAGCATCGAAGTTTTCAGCGAAAAGCACAAGGTCATCTGCAAATCTTAAGTGGGACAGGTAGGCACCATTGATGTTAACACCGCAATAGTCCCAGACTAAACATTTCATGATATCTTCTAGGACTGCTGTGAAAAGTTTCGGTGAAACGGTGTCGCCCTCTCTCACTCCCCGCTTGATCGTTACGGGTTTAGATAGGGTATGCATGCGGACCTGCAGATTATAGCAGTAGGTATTGAAAATTGTGTATCTGTGCCGTCGCGTTGAATCGCCCGCCCGCGCTATTACTTCGTTTTCGCTTAGTGTTCTTACTGACTTTTTTCTTTCTGCTCGGAGGTATCTTCGAGAATTGGGCTACCAAATGCAAAAAGATTTTTTCAAATCCGACTTTTTGTTCATAATTTGATGGATTTTAATTTTTTTTTTCGCGGAATCCTAATTATTTTTCTAAAATAGAAGTAGCCTAAGTTACCCGCTGTTACATCAGCTATCTGCCAGTAAAATCGGTCCAGCCGTTTCGGAGATTAGCTGGAACAAACAGACAGACAGACAAAAATGTTAAAAATAGCTTTTTTGTTATAAGAACCGTTTATACTTTACTATGCATTTAGTAAAAAATTGTTATTTTGACATTACAAACAGACACTAATTTTATTTATTTGTATAGAAAAGCAATTTTTAAAATTTTTGTGTCTTGTTTGTTCCGGCTAATCTCCGAAACGGCTGGACCGATTTTGATGGGACTTACTGGCAGATAGCTGATGTTACGGCGGGTAACTTAGGCTTTTTTTTGTGGATGGGAAATCATCAAATGACTTCTCCCGCTCTGGGCGGAGCGGGAGGGCGTGTCAGACTTTTACTGACTAAAACCCACCCGTGTTCCTTCTGTTGCCTGTGCCGGGGCCACGGTAACTCTTTCGAACATCCCGCAACCCTAGCTGGCATCGGCTCTAGCGGACCCCGTCAATAGTGCTGACATCTCTTTGAGGCGCGCGTGGAACACGACGTGCCGTCGACTCGGGCTTGGTCCTTACCGGACGGCGAGCTACCCATTGCTCGCCGTCCGCAAGCCCGCGCCTACGGTGGCCGGGAATCGGCTGCCAATTCCCGACGCCCAGGGCGTCTCCTGCGGCGACTAGGGGCGTGAGGGTGCAAAGCTTGCCTCTCCCTCACGCGTCCCGCCTCCTCCTTCACGAGCATGACTGCTTCGCAGAAGGAGGTAATGGCTTCCCATGCACTCTCGCTCCGTACCATGGCCTGGATCAGGGCCGGACGCGAGAGATCGCCGCCGCCGATCGCTTCCGCGAGGACACGGCGGTGCTCCGCCCAAGCCGGGCAGACCTCCACCGTATGCTCCACCGTGTATTCCGGGCGATCCACACAGTGGTGACACCCGGGCGTTTCCTCCCGCCTTATCCGGAACAGGTACCTCCCGAAGCACCCGTGTCCGGTGAGGACCTGCGTCAGGCGGAAGGTGAGGACGCCGTGGCGCCTCTCCAGCCACTCCTCAAAGAGGGGACTTATCGCCGCAATTGTGGCGTGCCCAGCGCTGGGTTGCGACAATCGCACTCTCCATGCCGCCATGAGATCCTGCCGGAGCTCTGTCCGCCGTGCCACGATTTCTCGCGGCAACAGAGTTACGCCCCGGCGTCCTGCCTCTTATTTTAGAAAAACTTAGGCTACTTTTATTTTAAAAAAATAATTAGCGTTTCGGATTTCAAAAATTCTTTTTGCATTTGGTAGCTCAGTTCTCAAGGATAGTTATAGGCTATTTAACATCACGCTACGACCCTTAGGAGCCGAGCAAAAGAAAAAAGTCAGAAAGAACACTAAGCGAAAACGAAGTTATAGTGCGGGTGGGCGATGCCACGTGGTGGGCCGGGGGGACGAGGGAGTAGTTTTATTAAAATGTGGCTGTTATTTTTAACCGACTTCAAAAAGAGGAGGAAGTTCTCAATTCGTTTGTATTTTTTTTAATGTTTGTTATCTCAGTAGTCCGTCATTTATAAACTGATTTGGATTTTTTTTATTTGAAAGGGCATACAGATTAGTCCCATTTTTATCAAAATCCAGTTCTGATGATAGGATCCATGAGGGATTGAGGGAACTCCTCAAATATTAAAGGCATACACGATTTTGTATTATCATCAACAAGACAAGCATTTGCATTTAGAAAGTATAATTTGGTGAATTGGAACTGACGTAGAAGACCACGGGTGGCCACGGGAATTCCTCAATGTATTTCACGGGTAGCGATAAGATATCTCGATTAAGATAGTTAAGCGACTATGACGAAGCAAATTTAAATAAATGGTTCAGATGAAACTGGTACCAACGACCTGATCTGACAATGAAGCCGGAAGGTAGGCACCGGAACTCCGTAATAAAACAATGTATCCTAGCCGTGTTTGGGATTATTGGAATTGTCATGAGATGAACTCTGGCTATACATGATTTTAATGGTAAAATGCTTTAAATCGCGCTACTTAAGGTATGTTATGTGTGGTCTTGATTGTCAGAAGACAAATTTCGTCAACGATCTGTCGTCGTGTGGTTGATTTAATAATTTGTTGGCGAAGGCGTCCAAACCTGATAAAACTACGACTTTCAAACTGACACGACTTAGCGCGACATATACATATTTGCCTTTTTGCAAAGCTTGGCTTTGGCTTTTTTTTGGCTTTTTGCTTTTTCCATGTTATATTTGAATCCTGTGGTCGCATATAAATTTGGTCAAATGCTGATGAGTTGTTTTTGAGTTAGCTTCAATAATAAGTATTTTGTTCCATTTAGTGTGTGTTGATGATGTTATAATAATTTCCTGTCACTGTTATTTACCTATATTATGTATCTTACGACTTCCACGCGAATGAAGTCGCGGGGCACAGCTAGTTACAAATATGTATGAGGTACAATATTGCAGACTTGTCTCTACTGTATTTGGATGGTTTTTCCGTTACAATTGTGTGGCTTAGAGTTTTGTGGTACACGCACTTGTATCTTACAACTGCGTGTTACAAATTTGTAAATATTGTAAAGTTTTTTTATCGGCTGACTGGTAATTAGTGACCGATACTTAAGCACATGATTTTACTCATGATAACAAACAACTTTTACTATGGGACCAAACCTGAAATCCTGAAAAAAAAAATCAGCTGGTCCCTACATTTTGACGAATTATGCGAGCATAAATGTAGGGAGCAGCAGATTTTTTTTTTTTTTTGTTCGTTTGTTTTTTTTTTGACGTCTTCTAAACTAAGACCCGACTAAATCTGTGACTTGGTGAAAACTTGCGACTAATTAGGGACTAAATTTGGGAGAAAACAGATCTTCGGAAGGTAGTTTTTGAGATATAAATGTGGCCAAGCTGGGGAGATTCTTCCCAGGTCGGCCACCTAGAAACGCTTATAACTTTTGAACCAGTGACTGACGACACATTCTGATATTTGGCAACTGATTCCGTCTAATTATCGACTAAATTTGGGAGAAAACAGATCTTCGCTAGGTGCCCTAGCTTTTGAGATTCTAATTGGGCCAAGCTGGGGAGATGCTTTCCAGATCGGCCACCTATAAAGCCTTGTAATTTTTGAACCAGTAACCGACAAATTCTGATATTTGGAGACAAATTTCGACTATTTACCTAATTAGCGACAAATTATAATCCCTGATGGTGGCCATGCCAGTGTCAGTCACACTAATCCGAATCAAAGTCATGTACTCTCATCCCATTCAGTTTCACAAATCCCGTACGGGAAAAAGCGCTCGAAAAAAAAACAACACAAAAATCCACATCAAAGTTTCAGCGTAGTGTGAAAAATTTCCACCGCACTAAACCGACATTGGCACGGCTTGCATTTTTTATCATCGTTTTATTCCATCTGCCTCGCCGAATAAATCCTAATTCCTTATGCAAACACAACGGGACAAAAAATTTCGAAAAACAGCTGAACACGCGAAAAGTTTGAAACGTGGTAAGCGACCACAGATAACGCATGAATTTCGGCTATTCGGCATCGATTTCCCAGGGCGCATGACAGGATTCCCGCCATTTCGCCAGTACCGTGCCAGGGCTCACGCGACACGCACGCGAGTCGCGATCGCGTCATTCAAAATAATAAAATGAATAAAATCTAGTGAATCTAACAGAAATTTGACAGTGGTTGCACTTAATTTTGCGTGTTAAGTCGAAATTGGTTGTTCTTCGAAGGTGTCCGGTCGGAAAAGGATCGCAGCCACATTGTTTTCGGTGAGTTTTCCACTTATTACAAATCGATATATTCGGGAATATAAATTGTCTACAATGAACGTAATATTTTCCAGCCTTTCCTTTATTATTTTGCAGACTACCAATCCATTCTGTTTACTAAGATAATTTTTGCTTTTATTGTGTTTAATTCATTTAATTCTGAGGGTAGGGGTATTTAATTTTTTTTTTGTATTTTGCACTACGTGATTATGTAGTTGTACGTGTTTTTGGTTCATAGCTGCCAGATTGGCAATAGTATTGTCATATTTTTCTCAATTATTTTCATACTCCCTACATAATTATATTTTTAAATGTCGAATACATTCATTTACCTATGTTACTGACCCGGGCTTAAGGCTTAATATGAGCAGAAACAAAAGATTATATCCCATATTCTTACGCTTTTCTTGTCAAGAGTTACGAAAGACTATTTATTCTCTCTTAGTTTAACGATGGAAAAACTACACGAACACGTTCATACATCTATTAAGACTTACTCCAGTGAGATCTTTTAACTCGTTTTGTTGTTTTATCTTTGTAAATGTAAAGCACATTCACGGTACCTACGAGGAGAATTTTGAATACCTGAATTTTAAAAGGGGTATTGAGTTTTGTCAAGCATTGTGGTATTCAGCTGTTAAAAATATTAAATAATGGATAATGTTTGGAACAAGAAACTGTCATGTTTATAGGAAAAAAAATAATTACGTCAAATCAGCATTCGTAAAAGTCTCATGCTTAAATGGCTGCATATGTATACGACCGCGCCAAAATAGGATGCTAGAGTAAAGAAGAGAATGAAAATTATCGTATTAGTGATGCATCATTAGTTCTGTCGTTTCGAAGCTATATTAGTATTAAAATAATATATATTTAGGTAAGTACCTCATGTGTGAAACATGATAATTAAGGCCAGAATGGGGGTGACTACCGAGATGTTGACTGATATAGAAGTATGGAAGTAAAAGACAAGTTGCACAGACCCCAAATATAAAAGACAAGTTGCGCCGACCCCAAATACAAAAGACAAGTTGCGCCGACCCCAAATACAAACGACAAGTTGCGTCGACCCCAAATACAAACGACAAGTTGCGTCGACCCCAAATACAAACGACAAGTTGCGCCGACCCCAAATATAAAAGACAAGTTGCGCCGACCCCAAATACAAAAGACAAGTTGTGCCGACCCCAAATACAAACGACAAGTTGCGTCGACCCCAAATACAAACGACAAGTTGCGCTGACCCCAAATACAAAAGACAAGTTACGCCGACCCCAAATACAAAAGACAAATTGTGCCGACCCCAAATACAAAAGACAAGTTGTGCCGACCCCAAATACAAAAGACATGTTGCGCCGACCCCAAATAAGCCGACGTGCACACGGACGTAAAAACATCACGGCGATTTTTTTTCGCGCACTGGGTTTTCAACGCTCTGCTTAGCGCTGAGAGTTGAAAATCCAACAGTGTGTTTTTTCGACGCGTTGGAATGCACTCTGTTGGATTCTCAATGCTCGGCTCAACACCAAGAGTTGAAAATCCAGTGCGCGATAAAACCCCGCCGCGATATTTTTACGTCCGTGCGTACGTCGTCGGCTGAATTGGAATAAGGGCAAGAGAATTTATTTATTTACTAGCTCTGCCCCGTGACTTCGTTCGCGTGGAAGTCGTAAGATATACAATATACAAAAATAACAGACACATTTTAATAAAATACTAATAATTAGTGAGAGTTAACAGGCTTCTTCTGGGTAAGCTCGCTCCATCGTCGACTTTGTCTCTGTCATCTCTGACCTAGACTTGAGTCAAGAGCAAACCTATCTGAAATAAAAAAAAAAAAGTTCCCTCGTCTCCCGAACCGTCGCGTTGCATCGCCCGTCCTCGCTATTATTTCGTTTTCGCTTAGTGTTCTTTTTGACTTTTTTCTTTTTGCTCGTCTCCTAAGGGTCGTAGCGTGATGTTAAAAAGCCTACATCCATCCTCGAGAATTGGGCTACCAAATGCGAAAAGAATTTTTCAAATCCGATTTTTTGTTCACAATTTTATGGGTTTTAATTTTTTTTGCGCGGAGCCCTAATTATTTTCCTAAAATAAAAGTAGCCAAGTTACTCCCCGTAACATCAGCTATCTGCCAGTGAAAGTCCCGTCAAAATCGGTCTAGCCGTTTCAGATATTAATCGGAACAAACAGACAGACAAAGATTAAAATTTTTTTTTTTTTGTTATAAGTACCGACTTTCATATGCATTTAGTAAAAAGTTGTTATTTTGACATTCCAAACAGACACTTCAATTTTATTTATTTGTATAGACTTATTGAGTATAGATTTGTCTAAATTTATTTAAAGTTAATTAAAACGTTACAACACCAATTACATTCAATTACATAGAAACAACAATTACAATCGTAGATGACAATATTAAGTTGTATACATAAAATTTAATTTAAAACTAACATGGGACAGTGGACTCCCTTGCATACTTACTCTCACAGAACACCACACATATACGCATAATTTTTCTCCATTCATCCGCAAACGCATCACATTCTGGGTTGGCAGTCAGAAGGGCATTTAGCATCTTTAGACTACGACAGACTGGAGATTCGACTCTGGCTACAGTTCTGGACGGCAGTTGCGCGATCAGATTGTGCCGGCGACTCTGACGCTGTCCGATGTATTTGTCGGGCACAAATAATCGGCAGAAAATACCATGGAGCTCTGGGCAGTCGATACGTCCCTGTAAGGTCTTACTGGCTGAGCTGATCAAGGCCTCTTTTTACAAGCCTTTACAGGCCTTTTTTTTCAATTGTGGAATTTAGCTGGCCGACCAATTAATGGTCGAATCTTTGATGAGATGTCGGAGGCGAGGAAACATTTTAAAGCTAAATTAAAATGGTGTCAGGATCGCCAAGAGCAATTTAAAATGGACATTCTTGCATCCGACCATTCCTCTAAGGATTTTAAAAGCTTTTGGAAGCATACAAACAAAATGAACGTTAGGCCTAGTTTCCCGTTGAGTGTTCATGGCTCGGCTGACCACTATGACATTGCCGAGGCGTTTAGAGATCATTTTACTGTGCGGTCACCCTTAGGTCCCTCGTCCTTAGCCTTGAGCGATGTTGAGCCTGTCGTGACGGGGCAGAATGTAAAGATACCTGCGAAGACTGTGGCGAACGTTATTAAAAAAATGCAGCGTGGCAAATCGCCTGGTCACGATGGGCTCAGTATCGAGCATTATAAATTTGCAGGAGTTCACTTGCCACGAGTACTGTCAATGTTGTTCAGTCTGTGCATAGGTCACTCGTATTTGCCGGAACCGCTAATGCGGACCATTGTCGTTCCTATAATTAAAAATAAGACGGGTGATACGTCTGACATTGGTAATTACCGACCCATCTCACTCGCTACCACAGCAGCCAAGGTACTTGACAGTTTGCTGAATAGTCGCCTCACAGCACAGGTTCGGGTTCAGAGCAGGGGTCTCAACAGAGAGCGCTATTTTGAGTCTGAAGCGAACTGTCATGTACTACACAGCGAGGAGGACTCCGGTACTTGCGTGTTTCCTCGACTTGTCAAAAGCATTTGATCTGGTCGCATATGACGTACTGTGGGACAAGTTGGGGGACGCGGGTGTGTCGGCGGAGTACACCTCCCTTCTCAAATATTGGTACTCTAACCAAAAGAACCGGGTGAGGTGGGTGGGTACTATGTCGGACGAGTACAGGCTGGAATGCGGAGTCAGACAAGGGGGGTTAAGCTCACTTCTGCTATTTAACCTTTATATCAACCGGCTCATCGAGCGACTGAGCGGTACACATGTCGGATGCCACATTGACGGAACGAGTGTCAACAATATAAGTTATGCAGATGACATGGTGCTTCTCAGTCCCTCGATGAGTGGGTTGAGGAGGTTGCTGTCGACCTGCGAGGCCTATGCGGAGGAGCATGGCTTAATATACAACTCAAAGAAGAGTGAGATTCTGGTATTTAAGGCACCTAAGCAGCAGCCGCGCAGTGTTCCTCCCGTATGTCTCAACGGCGTAGCACTGAAGGTTGTGAGTAGTTTTAGGTACCTGGGCCATATTGTGACGAGTGACCTGAGTGACGACTTAGATATAGAGAGGGAGCGCAGGGCGTTGTCGGTGAGGAG
The DNA here is from genome assembly GCA_947568875.1 of Fissipunctia ypsillon. Taxonomy (NCBI): domain Eukaryota; kingdom Metazoa; phylum Arthropoda; class Insecta; order Lepidoptera; family Noctuidae; genus Fissipunctia; species Fissipunctia ypsillon. The sequence goes on along the minus strand of OX387665.1, from coordinate 1,122,383 downwards.
CAATATGCTTGCCCGCAGGTTCGCTCGTTGTACTACAGACGTCAAAGTAACCCTTTTTAAGGCGTTCTGTCAATCCTTTTACACGAGTGGCCTGTGGGTATCATACACGCGCCGAGCCTACAACGTCCTGCGTGTTCAATTCAATAATGCTTTTAGGATGCTGTTGGGACTGCCATGGCGTTGTAGTGCTTCAGGAATGTTCGCGGAGGCTCGCACAGATGGTTTCCATGCCATCATGCGAAAGAAAGCGGCCTCCTTACTACAGCGCTTGCACGGTAGTGACAGCAGCATCCTGAAAATGATAGCTGCCAGACCGGACTGTCCCTTTCAGAGACACTGGGTGGGGACAGTCATGGGTATAATTAAATAACGCATTTATATAAACTAACAATACTGACCTACTTACGTAAGCACATTGTTACTGACACCAAAATACTAACAAAACTGTTATGGACTGTAGTCTGAATTAAAGTTTTATTTATTTATTTATTTTTATTTATTTACCTCCAACGAGTTAAAGCCCTAAAATATAGTTGGTAGGGTACATGTAGGGAAAGAAATGGCTTAAGAAAGTTTTCTGTACCTTTTGTAGCATCAGTGTTTGGATCGCGGTATAGGGGTGCCAAACACAGGCACTGGACTCGAGTTTGCTTCGAACCAGAGCGGTGTACAACAGCCTGATAACATTTGGATTGCGAAAGTCACGAGCATTTGAATGATGATGCTTTATTTCAGAGAGAGAGAGCATCTCAAACTAGACCGCAAAACGGTGAAATGTTCTATAGAAACATCGTCGTCATCCAGTTAAACAATTTCGTGAAACAACAATAAGTTTGTAGCTGAACTTTTTCACGAAAGCAAAACCGCTCGTTATCTCATTCGGTGTTTTCCCCAAATTAGTCTGCAACGAGACTGGAAACCGCAAACAGTGTTGTTTGTCGTGACTTGTTAATCTGACACTAATTAAAAGAACTGCCGATAAAGATATAATACTCTTTATTAAGTACACCATAAAAATTACAGATATAAATGTGGAAATTTTACATAGGGTGACACGATGGGCGATCTTCTCGCTGAAAGCGATCTTTTAAAGACAATCTATGTATGGATTAAGAGAGAAGGGACAATACTGCAATAGTCAGTGGTCAGTCATTTACACATATATACATACAATACATGCATACCAGTGGCGCAGATACAATCATCATTAGGGGGAAGCCGAAGAAAAAATTGTTCAGTTCTCATAAACTCAGACAAAAAACTATAGGTTTTTGATCTTATGATGTATTAAAATGATATTAAATATAATTATGTAATGTGGTGTACCATAATATATTATTTGGCATTAGTAGACATTAAGAAGAGTGGGTGTTCCTGAGGGAAGCTGATAGGAATCGGGTTGTATGAAGGTTTCGCCCCTGATGCATACATAAAACATATACCTACCTGATTTGTCACAATGTTTGTAACGCAGAAGCAAAGGAATCTCGACTAGTATGCAACCTATTCGAAACAATAAGTTATCATGTGCGTGTTATTATGTTTTTGGGGTATTTTGTTACGCTTTAATCAGTAGTGTAAGTATAATCAGTTAAGTGTTCCTACTGCTGGGACACAGTTAGGGAATGCAATGTCGAATCGAGATTGGCAACTCGAAATCTTGCGTGCTAAGTATGGTGTCGAAAGTGGCCATAATAATCATAATCATTTTATTTGCAATAGTATTCGTACAGTGCTGGTCTTAAAGTTGGTTATTAAGTTCCTAATACATAGTCGGACATTTGATATGCAAAATATTACAATGTATTTAATGTATTTTTCCATTCGAGATCTCGTCCCGGAATCAGGAGAAAACAAGTTTTTGAGAATTTAGAACACCTACAGGGTGGGTAATCAGTGATATATTTTGTAAAAAAAAAACGTTAAAAATCGAATCTAGAAACAAAAAGGCAACTTTTATTTAAGTAATAATCATCTGCACTGTATTCCTACATAACGTAACAAATCAGCACCCACACATCACGGTCACTATAAATCCATTAATTATTTATATTGAAAATGGTTTCTCAAGAAGAATGTGTGCTCGACATCTCGTTCGCGATCTCGACCGTACTGTTCGAGATATCGAAACAGATTTCAAGAACGAGATTGTCTTCCCACGAGACTGAATGTCGAAAAAAGGCTCGAGATCTCGCGAGATCGAGATTGCATTCCCTACACAGGCCTACTCTCTGTGAGAGAGAATCCACCGCCGTAATCCACCACGCGGGCCCAGTGCGGGTTGGTGAATGTTGTGAATTTTTGGTCCTAGGACATGCCCGTTTCCTCACGATGTTACGCTGATTTTAACGCTTAACAATGATGATATAAAGTGGATAACTTCACAAAAAATTAAGGCCAACAAATTGAAGCTAGTCATCACTCTCCTGTCCTTATCCTCTACACTTATCTATCTCATCTCGGTAGTCACCACCTTTCTAGCCATATCATCTTTCACGCAGTCCATCCTTCGTTTCTTTGGTCTTCCCCTATCTACTATTCTAACCATCCACATTCATACTCAAAACTTTCCTGACGTCATTTTCCTCATTCCTCCGCATCACATGCCCATACCATGACAACCGGTTTCCGCACAACTGATCAGTCTCCTGCCACTTAGGCCTAAGCTTGATAATGATTCAAATATCCTGTGGGTCCCCGAAACGATCAAATGCAACTGTCAGTTTTTACGTGATATATACATTGATGCGCAAATTGACTGTCTACCAAGTGCAATGGAAGCGATTGTCAATATTACTACAATATAAATTGATGGCAATTGATCAATCGCAATTGATCGTTTCGGGGACCCCTTGTACGAGAACAGAAATGTCTGCAGAATACCTAGTAAATTTTGTGTGTTCTCTCTTTGTCAAGCTTGTAGTAGATCCGACACGAAGATAAAACCACACGTCGTTACGTTTACGATTTATTGGTTTCGATGAAGATGTGGGTACTTGCTGGCTGCGCTCGCAGGACGGTTTGTGTAGGTACCTATATCTATAAATCTATACAAATAAATAAAATGGAAGTGTCTGCTTGTAATATCAAAATAACAACTTTTTACTAAATTCATATGCACGTATATACGTATATACTTATCACAAAAAAGCGATTTTCAAAATGTTGGTCTGTCTGTCTGTTTGTTCCGTCCAAACTCCGAAACAGCTGGACCAATTTTGACGGGACTTTCACTAGCAGATAGCTGATGTTACGGGGAGTAAGTTAGGCTACTTTTATTTTAGAAAAATAATTAGAGTTCCGTGCAAAAAAAAAATTAAAACCCATGAAATTCTGAAAAATTCTTTTTGCATTTAGTAGCCTAAATATCGAGGATAGTTATAAGCTATTTAACATCACGCTACGAAACTTAGGAGCCGAGCAAAAAGAAAAAAGTCGGAAAGAACATTAAGCGAAAACGAAGTAAGTATTAGCGCGGGCGGGCGGTGCAACACGAGGGGTTGGGGGACGAGGGAGTTTCATTAAAATATGGCTGTTATTTTAGTATATTGTGTATCTTACGACTTCCACGCGAACGAAGTTACGGAGCACAGCTAGTAATATATAAAAATGTGAAAATTTCAAGTGTCTACCTATTACGGCTTAAAAGATACAGCCCTGTGACGGACGGACGGACAGCACAGCCTTAGTAATAGGGTCCCGTTGGCACCCTTTGTGTACGGAACCCTAAAAACGTTGTTTTTGTGTAAAAGCATAACCACGCCTGTATCACGCGCACCCACACTTCGCAAATGACGTTTACCTAAGTCTTTTGTAATAGAGGCTGATCGGGCACAAATCCAAATTCCGGCTAGTACTGAACGTCTATACAGCATGCCGCTTTAATAGCGGCATTAGCATCCGTATACGGTTCGCGTTTTTGTTTATGAAGACATTTTAATTTCATTAAACATACATACATACATAAATTCACGCCTTCTTCCCATGGGGGTAGGCAGAAACTACAGAACGCCACCTGCTACGATCCTTACATACTCCTTTTGCCTCGTTTACATTCATACATCTGGTCATACACGCACGCCGGTTGCGATTACTACGCACCTGACCTTTCTGAAGAACAGCACCAATAAGATCACTATATGTCTTCCTAGGGCGTCCCTCCCGGCGTTTCCACTCACATCTGCATCTGCTGTGTTTAAATACCTTTTGTTAGTCGACTTTCACTCATCCTCTCAGCATGACCAAACCATCTCAGCATACTCTTTTCAATTTCATTAAACGTTACTATTTATTGATTTATTCATTTACAATTTTCTAAAATAGCAACTTGGAGCAACCTGCTGATCTATTCTGTAAACATCACACCGTGAACACTTAGGTGAAGTGAGTTTGAAGTGAGCTCAATCCCTAGTAGAGTAAGGTGGGATGGCAGTTCACATCACGCTCACTTCACCTAAATTTTCACAGTGGGATCTTTACAGAATAGCACCACTGTACTTAATGAACTATAGCGCAGAGGTAGTTTGCCGGGGTCACGGATCATAACATCGCATCAATGAAATTAAAACGAATAACGTGCAAAGGGTATGCAAACAAATTGAATTTGAAGGAAAGAAGATTTTTTTTTTTTAATGTTCTAAATAAGGTCTTTAGGGAAAGCAAAATTGGAAAAGTTGTCAGGAATTCGTCGGGTTGGCTAGTTTCGTAATAAAATAACCCTTAACTCTGCCTGATCTAGAGCATGAACCCTGGATTACAGTGGCGCTTGCTAAGTAAGTTGCGAACCAGTGTAAATAACCTTAATTAAAAATGTTCCAACGAACCGTGCCTATGTGTCGAGCGTGTTTGCAGGAGCCTTTATTCAACAAAATCTCGCAATGACGTTGAAGAGCTGTCTCATAAAAATAAAAGTTAGCTATGTAATGAAGATTTAAGGCGAAGTGCAGGAAGTGTAGCCGCTCACTCTAATTAATGAGAATTTATGAGAAAAGAGAGGAAACGCCAGTTACTTGTTTTTTTAGGGGTTCAGAAAGGTCGTTTATCCTTACAAGTTGTAATAAGTGTCTTTATAAAGACGAGTTGAAGAATTATGAGATTTTAGTAGTAATTTTAAAAGAGTTCGCGAGCAATAAGGATCTATCCGATGATTTCCCAGGGGGTTGCAGATGGCATTCGTTAAAAATTCGCATTCGAAAGCTTTTCAACAACTCGAAATTCGTGAAATTGTTTCACGTATTTTACGTTTATGAAAAGCTTTCAAGAAGTGAGTTTATAGTAGAAGGTTTTTACTTCTACTGTTATTTATTATTATTAAAAGCCTGTGATGTCGCACTGCAGCTGCAGGGCAAAGGCCTCCCTACTCTCTTTCCACTTCTCTCTGTTTAAGGGCCAGTTCTTGTTGAAGGAGTCCAGCTCATCCAACCACCTCCGCCTGGGCCTGCCGCGATGTCGCTTGCACATCACGTGATTTTATTTCCTGTTAGCACTCCATGTGATTTGTCCCCATCAACAATCTACATACGGAAAAACTTCCCGTACAAGCCGTTTCTTACCAAAGCAAAAATATCATGGTCTTCTCTTCCAAAGTTTGCAGAAGACGGTCAAGGGAATATATCTGGAGACTAGGCAGTACAGTTTTCCTGAATCGGCATCTAATGAAAACAAATGCTGACATCATGGAATTTCCATTAGAAACTATGGGTGACCCATATTTAGCAGGGGACGTTTACGATCCGAGAAATGTAATAAAACATGTCCGATTCCGTATAGCTATTGAATTAAATGAAACGGCGTTACTCATCGTGATGGATTCACATACACACATCAACTCACGCCTTCTTCTCATGGGGGTAGGCAGAAACTACAGAGCGTCATTTGCTACGATCCTTACATACTCCTTTTGCTTCGTTTACATTCATACATCTGGTCATACACGCACGCCGGTTGCGATTACTACGCACCTGACCTTTCTGAAGAACAGCACCATTAAGGATAGATTATCCTGATATATTCCTCCGTGCGAAGCTGATCTCAAAGCTAAGCATTTGAACATTTTCATTTGCGATAGGTAAGTATTACTTGAAAAATTCAAGTGTACATCGGAGACTTTCTTTGCCAATCTTCCCATGACCCTGACTTGGAAGTGGAGATAAATAAATTGCTAATGGTTTGCAATGGCAAGCGTCCAACATTTTGGTACCTAAACGCATGAATCGTATGCGGTCTGTTTGAAATTACTATAGGTAACATACTTAGTCGATCGTTTTTAGATGGTTCCGTAAATGCATTTGGTTTCAAAAACCATAACCATGAAATGATGTATAATGAGTTCCGTCATAATAATTAATGGTGGACATGTAAGTAACAAAATAAAATGACTACGATCAAAATTACTGTAAGGATGACCGTAGCACGTTGTTATAACAGAGGAAGACCAAAAAACGATGGATGGATTGTGCTGAAAGAGGATTAATGGCTGGAGAGTAGCCATCGCAGTAACTCCGACTGAAATGACGGCTAACGAAGAAGTAGGTATGGCAGACGAAGACATGCTGCGCCGACCCCAAACAGGACGATGATCATCATGACCATATCATGTAGTGTTCTATAGTTGGGTTAATGTCCTCAGATTCGTGTGAAATTACTAAACAACCATAATGGTTTGCAGAATTTTTTAATAAAAATGCAGTATCTGCGAATCCGATACCCATACAAAAGATGTGCTACATCAAAGTCAAATTGTGCTCATACATTTTGCATAGTTGAGATTGGGATATACATATAAGATCAGAGAGAGAAGATTCAAAGTTATCTTATGCATGAGGAAGGTGTAAGCGCTCATCAATCTCTACTGGGTTTCTTTGAGTTCGTTGGAGAATGGAAAAGTCAATGAAAATGTGAAAGGATTATTGAAAATAGGGGCTTTTCAATACCTTTTGTTTTTGACATACCTGAGCAATATCTTATGTTATCTACAACGTGTATTGGCAAGATCAATTATTATTACACGGACTTTCTTTAACACTTTCTATCAATATACAAAATATTGAGGAATTAGATTAGTAATTGGTTGGAAGGTTGGATTGGTTGGTTAGTTGGTGGATCTTTAATTGTTATTGTGTACATAATAAAAAGTATTCTATTCTATTGATTTGTGAAAATAAGAATATGACTTGTGTATAAATTCGCAAGGGCCATTTTTGGATCATACAGGGTGGTAGGGAGATCGACGCGAATTCGCTTACCATGGATTCAGTACATGATTCTGAACCCCCTGCGTTGTAATTTTTCGTCTGTTATTAAAAAAAATAGCCTCCCCATACATTTTGACCACGTAGGCGCACTTTTGTATAAAACAGCAGTTTTTTTTTTATAACCGTCGAAAAACCTGTATGAGTCCGTACGGGAAGGTTGGGACCAGTCAGTTGTGCCTGCGGTGGACTGATGATCTAAATTAAATCTAAGATGTCACAGGCCAGTGGCACTTGCAACAGGTCTTGGTGTAGACTGCGAAAGAATCAGTGGCAAGCTCTTCGCCCTCGCAATTTTATTTTTACACAGCGAAATTGGTGGTCCCATTTCAGGCTGACGAATTGCATTCACGTGAGTTGTTTATAGAATATCTTTGAAGAGCGTGTCAGTATATCGTCGACACTTAATCAAAATTCTGGAATAGATCGCCTGCAAAAAATGATCGATATTGAATGCCAAAGTATGCGTGTTGGCATGTGAATCTTCTATCAAAACTATGTATAAAAACTTCAGCATGTATTATAAAGTTTTTCTCTCGCCACAAAAACATAGGAATCACTTTGTTACAACCGAATCAGATAAAAAGAAAAGTTGGGCCGACAGACAGGCTAAATCCCTCGTAAATTTTATTGACAGAATAGTTTTGGGCGGTAGACAAGTCAGCAACTATGGAAAAGTTTATAAATATGGAGTGATCAGACACGAATATCTTCATAAGATCACAGACAACAAGTTTCTATTACTTTGTATGGTGTGCGAAAAAAACATGCTTGTTGGACGATCGTCACGCTTAATGTCACTAGCTCCTGATTGACGAATGTCATCATGTTATACGCATTGCTGTTTACCGATATTTGCGCAGTCTGTTACAAAAATATCTGATGAAAATGTAAGCAAATTTATCAGAAAACGTACCATACGTTAGAGGTCCGCAAAACGATCAATTATATTGTCAATCGCTGCAGTTGCATTTGGTAGACGATCAATTTGCGCGTCAATGTGTAATCAATCACGTTAAAATTGACAATTGCAATTGATCGTTTCAGGGACCCTCAAATTAAGTGCTTTGCTTTGCTAGTTTGAATACTTAAACTTCAAATCTAATTTTAAATCTCCTTAAAGATGTTTTCAATTTGACAATTGAGGAATAATTATATAACCTAAATTTTCGTGGATGATTTTTCAATGACTAAGTTTTTAATAATACATACATTAATTGTTGGTAAAAGTGGTGAGATATAAAGTAGAAACCTTCTAAATAAAGAAAAGTGAAGTATTTATTTGCAAAAAACATGGTATACATGGTGTTACAATAGTTACAATAAAGAGCTTACATGTTTTGCCAGAATTGTACTTAGCATGCATATTTTTACTTAAAAACTAACATGAGGATTTCTTTTCCATAAATTCTTTAAGACTATAGAAATTATTAGAATTCAACCAATCAAACAATTTTCCCTTAAATAATCTAGAGCTTAAGTTTTTTATGTTACTCGGTATCTTATTATATATACGAACACAATTATATAAGCCACTTTTATTATGTTTAGCAAGTTTGGGAAGATCATGCAGAACGAGTCTCTGTGGATCACGCCGGCTCCGTGGATTAATATCATTGGCTGAAATAAACAAAGCTTTATGTTTAGTAACGAAAATGCATATTTCAAATATATAAAGGGACGGAAGAGGTAACAAACCTAGTTTTTTAAATATAGGTTGACATGATTCCTCCGGTGCATCCTGTAAATTGCCCTAATGCACTTTTTTTGAGCAACAAATGCTCGATTTATATCTGTGCTATTTCCCCATACTATAAGCCCGTAGCGCAGTACCGATTCTACATAATTATGCATGATAAGTCATGAGAGCTGTTTTTAGATTTGTTTAAAAGCATATATTGTATACAAATTTTTTGTTTATTCTCTTTGAAGCATTGTCCACATGCTCTTTCCAATTCAAATTCTCATCAATAATTACGCCTAGAAACTTCGTTTGTGCTACTTCTTTGATTTTTGATAAGTTTAGTCTAATATTATATTTAGGATTATTACATTTGTTGAAATTAATATATACGGATTTATTAAGATTTATTATTATATTACAAAAAAAAAACGTTAGTTTTTGTTTTGATTAGTTGCTAATGTTGTTTGTTATTTTATGTAACACGCTCTAACACACAAAACAAAGAGCGACCTCCCCCTAAAATAAAATGGCATATGCTGGAGAAGAATGATTGTGCGAAGAAATTTAAAGAGCGAGTAGTGGATAAAATGATAAATATGGGGGACATGAATGATCGAAGTGTAAATGAATGTTGGAGTGAAATGGCGGAGTATATTAGGAGTGAAGCGAAAGATATTTTGGGAGAGACTAAAGGAAAGGGTACGATAGATAGGGATACATGGTGGTGGTCGACAGAAATACAGAATGTGTTGCAGGATAAGAAGAGAAAGTTCAAGGAATGGCAGAGTGTTGAAGATGAGAATGTTAGTTTGAAAGCAGAAAAAAAGTGTCAGTATGATGCTCTAAAGAAAAAAGCCAAAAAAGCTGTGGCGGTAGCGAGAGCAAAAGCCCAGGACAAGCTTTATGACACACTGGATAGTCCAGCAGGCCAAAAAAACCTATACCGGCTTGCTAGAGCTAGAGCGAGAAAGATGAGGGATGTTTGTCAGATAAAATGTATAAGGAATGAAATTGGAGTAGTGCTTTCGGATGATCAGAAAATTAAGGATAGGTGGAAGGGATATTTTGAAAAACTGATGAATGAGGAGAATGACTGGAGTGGTGTGCTTGAGAATAAAGAAGTAAATGAGGGGTTAGTGAGAATGATTAGTATGGATGAAGTGAGAATAGCAGTAAATGAAATGAAGAATGGTAAAGCAGTAGGTCCGGACGGAATACCAGTTGAAGTATGGAAGTTATTACGGATACATGGATGGACGTGGTTAGCTTTATTCTTCAATAAATTGTTGCTGGAAGAAGCCATACCTGACGAATGGTGTAACAGTTCACTGGTACCCATCTTTAAAAACAAAGGTGATGTGCTGGAGTACAACAACTATAGAGGAATAAAACTAATATCACATAGTATGAAGGTTTGGGAAAAAGTTATTGAAAGGCGACTGAGAGAAGAGAGTGGAATTTCGCAAAACCAATTCGGTTTTATGCCTGGTCGGGGAACAACAGATGCCATCTTTGCTATCCGCCAGCTGTGCGAGAAATACAGAGGTGCGCATAAAAACCTGCACATGGTATTCATTGACCTCGAAAAGGCATACGACCGAGTGCCTCGTGAAGTTCTGTGGTGGGCCCTTAAGGAGAAATGTGTGCCAGGGAAGTATGTGCAGTTGATTCGAGCGATGTACAGTCGATGCAGTACCCAAGTCCGGTCTACAGTGGGCACTACCAGCAGCTTCAATGTGGCTGTCGGCTTGCACCAAGGGTCAGCACTCAGCCCTTACCTCTTCGTGATGATAATGGACGCTCTTACGTCGGATATCCACGAAGAGGCGCCCTGGTGTATGCTGTTCGCTGATGACATTGTGCTGGTTGCTGAGAGCGGCTTAGAGATCCAGAGCAGATTGGAGGTGTGGTGGGCAAAACTGGAGACCGCTGGCCTGAGATTAAGTCGGACCAAAACAGAATATTTGTTTTATGATTTTGGCGGTCTCTCCAGTCCTGTGCCCATATCTCTCGCCGGAACGCCCGTACCGAGCTGCTCCGACTTCCAGTACCTCGGGTCGTTTGTCCAAGGGGATGGCGAAGTAGACCGAGACGTAGCGCACCGGATCAACTCAGGATGGATGAAATGGCGACAGGTCACAGGAACAACTTGCGACCCACGGATGCCCCTCAAATTAAAGGGAAAAATTTATAAGTCCGTGATAAGGCCTGTCGTACTGTATGGATCGGAATGCTGGGCCGTGAAGAAGACGGATGAAAAAAGATTGCATGCAGCGGAGATGAGAATGTTGAGATGGATGTGTGGAGTGACGAAATTGGATAAAGTAAAAAATGAGTATATAAGGGGAAGTTTGAAAGTGACGCCAGTGACAGAAAAGTTGAAAGGAAATCGTTTGGCTTGGTATGGACATGTGAAGAGGAGGGAGGAAACGCATGTGACTAAAAGAGTGATGAATATAAATGGTGATGGATGGAGAGGGAGAGGAAGGCCAAAGAAAAGATGAATGGATTGTGTGAGGAATGATATGAAAGAGAAGGGAGTGAATGATAGCGTGACTTTTGACAGGGGAAAATGGAAAGAGAAAACGTGTTGCGCCGACCCCAAGTAACATGGGACAAGGGCAGGAAGATGATGACGCTCTGTACTTTCACAAATGCATATTGTCTCTAATTGGGCGAAACCAGAAAGGAGTATGGTCTGTCACTAGCTGCGCTTCCGCAAGAAATATTTTCTAAACTGAGCATGCTTACGTTTTGCCGATAGTACAATACATCAGTTCATGCTATGCGTCGAATATTGAAGACTCACGCTGCGGCAAAAACTATCGTCTCCGAACAAATATTACAAGTTACTGATTGATTGTATGACTCAGCACTGTCAGCATTGTGTTTATTGTCTATTCCACGAACGAAGCTATTCACTTTCGGTATTTTCTATTTGCAAATTAAATTCCTTTTGGACGAAACCAATCTATGAAGGAACTTGCCTTCATAGATTGGTTTCATCTTCGTTGGCAATCATTGGGCGAGCGGTTGGAAATTAAAAAAAAGAAATAGGACTAAGATCTATTACTTTGGTTGAATCTATTTATTTTGCAAGTTGATAAGTTTGATAACCGTTCAGCACAGCTATTCATAACCGTTCGATCCGGATTCGATTGTTAAGGGTCGTTTAGGGGGATTTTGGGGAAAGCACCGGAATGGTAATTTTTATTGTAGAAATTGTTTAACATTTTAACATAACCTGTAATCCCCGAAGAATTAGGCAGGGCAAAATTAATTAAAAAAGAAAACCAGCAGTATTTTTTATAAAATAATATAATACTCATTTATATGTTTTTCTTATAAGTATATCTTACTAATAATAAATCTGAAGAGTTTGTTTATGTTTTGTTTGCTTGTTTGTTTGAACGCGCTCGTCTCTGGAACTATAAGTCGGATTTGAAAAATTATTTTTGCGTTTTCAATTCTTGAGAAAGGTTAAAGGCTAAAAAAGGCCATTTAATATCACGCTACGACCGCGACCCTTAGGAGCCGAGCAAAAATAAATAAAAGACACAAAGAACGCTCAGCGGAAACGAAGTTATAGCGCGGACGGGCTAGATTCGATGCGGCGGGGTGGGTCAGGGGAACAAGAAATTTTATGCGGGCGAAGTCGCGGGCAGGAGCTAGCTTCGAATAAATTTGATCGCAACAAACATAACTTTTCGTTAAACCGGCACGAACCTACGTACCTAGGTAATACTGAATGGAGAAATCCCTATTTCTACATTTTCATCATAGGGAGTCATTGTAGTACAATCGTGAAATTGTTGCAATACTTAACTCATAAATGGAGCAATTCCTTTTTGTTTATTATAATCTTTGTCACAATCTAACTCGTATGGTTTCAAGTACATCTACCTAAGTACTTAAAATTCAGCCTAGCTTTTTCCCAACTTTATATTGTCGTCGGCTCCCAGTCTAACCGGATGCATCTGAATACCAGTATTTTACATGGAGCGACTGCCAATCTGACCTCCACAACCCAGTTACTGGGTAACACGATACCCCTTGGCAAGACTAGTTTTCAGACTTTCGGGCTTCAGACTACCCTTAACGACTGTCAAAGATCTACGAATGACAGTGGGGATCAACGGCTTCACGTGCTTTTCGAGGCACAAAGGGGTCTCGATATGTAATAGATGATCACCCATCCACAAACTGACAGCGGCAAGCGTAGCTTAACCTTCGATCAACCGGTGTGACTGTTATAATTTTATTTAGCCACAAGCCAAGCAATTACAACTACTTATTTCAATAAAACTATGCTTTGTGCAATTGTCTAATCGTGAACGCTAGGTAAAGTAGGTAACAGGTGGGGCAAAAGTTATGTCATAATGTGAATGTGCCATATTTTTTGCAAATGGCGTCATAATGCCATTGTGATTTGATACATATGTTGTAGGCAGATGAGAATTAGATGACAATGCAATGGAGCGATACACACAGCTCAGGCAACGATGGAGATTTTGAAACACCAATTTCCAGACCGTGTGATCTCCTGTTATGGCGATTGCGCTGGCCGGCCAGGTCGCCAGATATGACGGCGCCGGACTCTTTTTGAAATCTCGCGTTTACCACAACAAACCACAAACCGTCTTGAAAGCCAACATAGAAGATAAAGTCACCAATCTGGAGGTTGTTTTGCGAGCAACAATTCAAAATGCAGTAAAACGAGCACAAATGTGCATTCACTCTGGAGGTGGTCTTTTGACTGATAGAATTTTTTCGACTTTTAATGTCATAAATACACCTTTAAATAAACTCTCCGTGAAAACAGAGCCCAATTTTTTTCATTTCCAAACAATGGCAGCCAATTCACATTATGACATTACTTTTGCGCCACATTGTACTCATCTGATCTAAGTATTCTATGCAACTGGTAGCTGTCATTATGTACTCCACTCGCAATTTCTTTTGGTCTGTTAACAATTCCACGTTCAACTGAGCATAAAAATAGCCATTTTGTACTTCACTTTCCGAAAAACATTTTCTTCGTACAAAATAATCCTTTTTTCCAATTTGCACCTAATTTATTTAGTTTCAACTTTCTGTCCCTCGTCCCTGCCTTCTATTGCACGATTACCGTCTAATTGCCACAATTTACCTTTCTATTTTATTTATATAGCTCTACGAATTTCGTTTGTGGCCGTTAAAAATATTTTAGTGAGTACAAAAGGAGTTTTTTCTTCGAGTAAGTACCTATGTATGTATGAAGATTTTGCTGAACGAAAGCTTCTGTAACATAATGGGGTTCTTTGAGGGTTTAAAAGTAATGCGAATGTGTTTTGTATTTATTTTGCCTCGTCTGGTTGGACATGTAGAGCTATTTTTAACCGACTTAAAAAATAAGAGGTTCTTTATTCGTCTGTACGTATTTATTGTATACTAGCTGTTGTCCGCGGCTTCGCCCGCGTGGATGTCAGTACTTCCCTATTTGAATTGGATTTTGTTCATAATTTCATGGGTTTTAATTTTTTTGAGACTAAAATAAGAGTACCCTAAGTTTCTCCTTATAACATCAGCTATCTGCCAGTGAAAGTCTCGTCGAAACCGGTCCAACCGTTTCGGAGATTAGCCGGGAACAAACAGACAGACAGAACGACAGAAAAAAAAATTGCTTTTTCGTTACAAGTATCGTATATACTGTCATATGCATTTAGTAAATAGCTATTATTTTGACATTACATATAGACACTTCAACTTTAATACATCTACACGCGCCGCTCCGCTGTCGCCATGGCTCGGCCGCCGCTAATTTCGTGTCCACAGACTAACCCATATCAATATAACGGAATTTTCTGTAATCTGCGTAGTGGCCCACATATTGTTGGCAGTGGAAAATAGACTGACAGGTATCTTTTTTTTTGCATTGACAAAATTCAACCTGGGTCATGCAGGACAAAAATATTTAAATATCAGAATCCTCTTTCTCTCGTCATCTCGTGACGTCAAGAATGAGGAAGTGGCTGACTGCTCAGGACATGTCAGACTGTCACTTCATCATAATACAATTATTTAAAATCAAAAACATAGAAAGCTTCGATGGGTTTATATTGTTCAAGTATTTATTTGATGTCATTGTAACGCCCAGTTTTAACAGCATAGGGATTAATACATCATACCCCGAACAACACCGTCCCGCCAGCAATTTCCCCACATTTACATGCAAATGGAATGTTATTAAAATGATGGGCACTTTTAGCCCTTCGGGGCAGAAAGGTTATTTCGGGATCGCTTACTGAATAACTTATTTTATTTGAGCCAGTATTTTATTTAATGACAAGCCGTGCCTCCGATGGGATTCCCCTTCGGCAAAAATGACGAACTTTCATCCCCTATTTGACTTATTTAGGGGACTTTTTAAATTAGAAATGTCATTAGAGCTCAACGTTATTATTTATATAAGATGTAACATAAATAACGCACAACCTCTTAAGGGGTCATTGTACTCATCATTATGAACAACTTTTACTATGGGACCAAACGTGAAATCGTGGAAAAAATATCAGATGTTCCCTATATTTTGGCGAGTCATGTGAACATAAATGTAGGGAACAGCAGATTTATTTATTTATATTGACGGCGAAGTGCCCATACCTCCTAATTTACATTTTTCGAGAAATTAACTTTTGTATCGTTTTGTATTTAAAGGCGTTATTCGCATGTTTTAGTGAAATATTTTAGTTGTAACGGCATTAAATTAAAATGTGGAAATACCTCTCAACTAACGGCCGAACCCAATAACCTATCTTTCACAAGTTATGGCATACTGGAGATAGAAAGACCTATCTATCTACGGTTTTAACGTCCCAATAATCTATAAGAGATTATGGAATTTTACCGGCCTGACATAAGGACAGATATAATTATACTGTCTGCCATCAATAGCGATCTGTCTTTTACTGAAAATAGGTTATTGGGTTCGGCCGTGAAGCAACGTGTCTGCTATCTTTCTGTTTGTGTAAATTTTTGACTTTGTCAGTTCCGAGTTATTGGCACTTCGCCGTCGATACATACTTTATTGTACACCACAAAATACATAAATAGATCGAACCCTACAAAATATACGATGGGCGGCCTTATCGCTCTCCCCCCTTAAACAATTTTATGTGTTGAGGTACCAACCAACGATTATCCCTGTAGTATAATTACTGATGGAAATCCCTAACCTAACAATACCCAACCTGGGAATTGAACCAACCGTGGGATCTTGTGCTCAGCAGTAGCAGTAGCGCTTGCGACCACTAGACCAACGAGGCAGGATGCGAAAAAAATAAGTAATAGTAATAATCGTAAATAATATAGTAATAGTAGGCTGGCATTATAATTACTTTATACTGGATGATTTTTTTTACCGTCTCGAAATTTTTACAGGGTGTTCTACCCATGAACATGAACAACTTTCACTACGGGACCAACTATGAGATCACGAAAAATAATCAGCTGTTTCATACATTATGGTCAAGTAGGTTTGAACTTTTCTATTAAACAGTAGTTTTGTTTTTTCGTGATTTCATAGTTGGTCCCGTAGTGAAAGTTGTTCATTTTCATGGGTAGAACACCCTGTAAAAATTTCGAGACGGTAAAAAAAATCATCCAGTATACATAAACTCACGCCTTTCTCCCATGGGGGTAGGTAGAAACTACAGAACGCCACCTGCTACGATCCTTAGATACTCCTTTTGCCTCGTTCACGTACATACATCTGGTCATACACGCACGCCGGTTGCGAGCACTACGCACCTGACCCTTCTGAAGAACATCACCAATAAGATCACTATATATCTTCCTAGGGCGTCCCTCCCAGCGTTTCCACTCACATCTGCTGTGTTTAAATACCTTTTGTTAGTCGCCTTTCATTCATCCTCTCAGCATGACCAAACCATCTAAGCATAATCTTTAATTTTTTTTTTTTTTGTTTGTATCTTCCAATATATCTATATTATTATTAAGTCAATATCTTTTATTGTACGTTTAGGTATCGAAGATACTATTATTATGAGTCAGATAGGCATTATAGGGGCATAATAACGTAGCTTTGGTAACGTAACCTTATTAAAATGTCCCAAGAATGATTCGAGATTCTTATTGACCTTAAGGGTTTTATTTATTCATCTCGCCCTTTCTTTGGCAACCATTTGGAGGTCTATATTTCATTCTTTCCAAGCTTCATATTATTTTTCTGTCATCTATTATTCTTCCTCTGCTGACAAAAAGGGTAAAACATAATATAGCGCCTGGTTTTCTTAAAGGGGTAGGTAGAGTTGGAGTTGTTTACAGAGTGAAAAAAGACTCATCGCATAACCGTTATCTACAATTATGTTCGCATTCTGTTCATCAAACTAAGTAACACGGAGCAATAAACTAAGTAACACGGAGCAATAAACTAAGTAACACGGAGCAATAAACTAAGTAACACGGAGCAATAAACTAAGTAACACGGAGCAATAAACTAAGTAACACGGAGCAATAAACTAAGTAACACGGAGCAATAAACTAAGTAACACGGAGCAATAAACTAAGTAACACGGAGCAATAAACTAAGTAACACGGAGCAATAAACTAAGTAACACGGAGCAATAAACTAAGTAACACGGAGCAATAAACTAAGTAACACGGAGCAATAAACTAAGTAACACGGAGCAATAAACTAAGTAACACGGAGCAATAAACTAAGTAACACGGAGCAATAAACTAAGTAACACGGAGCAATAAACTAAGTAACACGGAGCAATAAACTAAGTAACACGGAGCAATAAACTAAGTAACACGGAGCAATAAACTAAGTAACACGGAGCAATAAACTAAGTAACACGGAGCAATAAACTAAGTAACACGGAGCAATAAACTAAGTAACACGGAGCAATAAACTAAGTAACACGGAGCAATAAACTAAGTAACACGGAGCAATAAACTAAGTAACACGGAGCAATAAACTAAGTAACACGGAGCAATAAACTAAGTAACACGGAGCAATAAACTAAGTAACACGGAGCAATAAACTAAGTAACACGGAGCAATAAACTAAGTAACACGGAGCAATAAACTAAGTAACACGGAGCAATAAACTAAGTAACACGGAGCAATAAACTAAGTAACACGGAGCAATAAACTAAGTAACACGGAGCAATAAACTAAGTAACACGGAGCAATAAACTAAGTAACACGGAGCAATAAACTAAGTAACACGGAGCAATAAACTAAGTAACACGGAGCAATAAACTAAGTAACACGGAGCAATAAACTAAGTAACACGGAGCAATAAACTAAGTAACACGGAGCAATAAACTAAGTAACACGGAGCAATAAACTAAGTAACACGGAGCAATAAACTAAGTAACACGGAGCAATAAACTAAGTAACACGGAGCAATAAACTAAGTAACACGGAGCAATAAACTAAGTAACACGGAGCAATAAACTAAGTAACACGGAGCAATAAACTAAGTAACACGGAGCAATAAACTAAGTAACACGGAGCAATAAATATTGCTGGGAAATGATTTTTGGTGTGAAAAATCGCTGTTTTGTCGTAAACAACGCGCAATGCAAAAACAGAACATTGATCTTCAATATCTCCGTAACCAGAAGGTTCCCAGGTAATCAGGTATGGTATCCAGATAAAAAAACTATCACAATGACGGGAAGAACTCTCGGCTTCGACATCTTGCCAGTTATTAACATCTGTATTCCGTATATCGATTTAAGAAAACCACGCGAAAAGCCGCTGAAAACTACTAGTTTAGTAGTTGTCAGGGATTTTTCTCAAGGTTTTCTTCAGAAAGACGTTCTTCCAATAGCTTGTACCAAACTAATTAAAAAAACCAGCAAACAATTTAAGTACCTATTACATAACATAATGTAACATCACGCCTGTATTTCCCGAAGGGTTAGGCAGAGGTGCACCTATAGTACCTACACCCACATTTCGCCAGTTATGTTTAAGTCCCGTGTAACAGGGGGCGCGCCTATTGCCAGCAACCGGGCGCGAATCCAGAGTATTACATAAATATATA
Organism: Fissipunctia ypsillon; assembly: GCA_947568875.1. Classification (NCBI taxonomy): domain Eukaryota; kingdom Metazoa; phylum Arthropoda; class Insecta; order Lepidoptera; family Noctuidae; genus Fissipunctia; species Fissipunctia ypsillon. The sequence goes on along the minus strand of OX387665.1, from coordinate 1,103,389 downwards.
CAGTGTACTTAACTTTGTATCAACATCGAACAAGAACGTAACAATAGGGTTATATTATCTGTTTTATACTTTTATCAGGGTTATAATTATTATTCGTCCGTGTTAGGGGGTTAATACGGTAATCCATATTACGTGAGCGGGGATAGTATTTGGTAATAATAGTGTTAGAAATTAGATATTTGTACATACGTCGATATTATTATGAGAGTGTAGTTTTGGCTGGAGTCTAACCGGATGCAGCTGAATACCAGTATTTTACATGGAGCGACTGCTTGTCTGACCTCCACAACCCAGTAAACTACGACGATACGATACCCCTTGGTAAGCCTGAAAGTTAGACTTTCGGGCTTCTGACGACCCGTAACGACTGTCAAAGATCTACAAATGACAGCCGGGACCAACGGCTTAACGTGCTTTCCGAGGCATGGAGGGGTCTCGATCATAGATAAATATGTCTCGATATGTAATGGGCAGTCACCCTTCCACGGACTGACTGCAGCATGCGTACCTTCTATCAGCCCGTGCGGCTGTTTTTACTTAGCCACAAGCCCCTCGAGATTCTTGCATATGTTTGTGGGTATTATGTAATTCGATAGCATGGCAGTTGAAGCAGAAAATTATACAGCAGTAAAAATCTACAAGATGAAATTGAATTCAAGGGCATCCTCTTAAGTAAGGGGTCATTGTGCTCATCATTATGAACAACGTTTACTATGGGACCAAATCTGAAATCGGGAAAAAAAATCAACTGTTCGCATAACTCGTCAAAAATTTTTTCGCGATTTCACGTTTGGTCCCATAGTAAAAGTTGTTCATAATGATGAGTACAACGACCCCTTAAGAGGTGCCTATGAATTCGATTTCGCTCTGTATAGGAAAGATTTGAGAGTTAGTCAATCAAGTAAACGAGACGACATCGACATAAAGGAGAAGATGAATTTCTTAAAATCTAGGAGGGACTGCGTACTGCGTAAACGGCGGCGACGACGTCAAATTGACGGCCGTTTAAAATCACAAGAACTTGGTCGCGTGATTTTTACGTGCCCTAATTTTTCGCTATTTGAATTTTAAGATGACGTCTACATCTGTGCTATGCAGTCCCTCCTAGATTTCAAGAAATTCATATTCTTATTCTTGCAATGGGCGAACATTTTAGAAAAAGAAAGAACACAGGTGGCTTAGTCAGCAGCCAGATAAACACGCCTTACAGATAAGGCAATGATAAGATTAACATAATGAGCCCATTGTCTATCGGTTCAAGGCAGTTTGTTTCTAATTAGTAAATAACGCACGTCTTCTTGCTATGAGTTACATCAGAATACAGAAGTGCGCGCTAAAATGCATGTCATGGACCTAAAATGCGTGATGTGGACACACCTTTTATGGTTATATAATATGCTTTATGTATGTATGTATTGATCTATACATCTATACAAATAAATAAAATTGAAGTGTTTGTTTGTAATGTCAAAATAACAACTTTTTACTAAATGCATAAGAAAGTATATAGGACGGTACTTATAACAAAAAGACAATTTTTTAAATGTTTGTCTGTCTGTTTGTTCCGGCTAATCTCCGAAGCGGCTAGACTGATTTTGACGGGACTGTCACTGGCAGATAGTTGATGTTACAAGGAGACACTTAGGCTACTTTTATTTTAGAAAAATAATTAGGGTTCCGCGCAAAAAACTTAACCCCACGAAGTCGGATTTGAAAAATTCTTTTTGCATTTGGTAGCCCGATTCTCGAGGATAGTTATAGGATATTTAACATCACGCTACGACCCTTAGGAGCCGAGCAAAAAGAAAAAAGTCAGAAAGAACACTAAGCGAAAACGACGTAATTGCGCGGGCGGGCGATGCAACGCGACGGGTCGGGGGACGAGGGAGTTTTATTAAAATGTGGCTGTTATTTTAGTATATTGTGTATCTTACGATTTCCACGCGAAGGAAGTCGCGGGGCACAGCTAGTACGATATTATAACTTCAGAAAATGCTTAAGCATTCATGATTTTGAAGGGGTGTTTAGCAGTTTGTAACAATAGAATTTAAATAATGCTATAAAACCTAACCAATCAGTTACGCGTCACATGCATTAGACAATGGAATGGATTAGAGAGTAAATCGACATTCGCATGGTCGTAGAAGAATCGCGGCGACTTCTTTTCGCGCACTGGATTTTCAACGCTCTGTAAAGCGCCGAGAGTTTAAAACCAACAGTCCGAGTCCGAGTCCGTGCGAACGTCCGCGTCCTAACAGTGTTCCGATAATTTTAATTAAAAGCGAATTTCTGGTAAACATTAGTGACTTTAAAATTATTGATTTAAGTAAAATGCAATTTACGCCATCCATATTTTATTAATATTATAAACGTGAAAATAACTGTCTGTCTGTCTGTCTGTCTGTCGGTCGGTCTGTTCAACGGCCATTACGGCGTAAAAAAGTAACCACCTCTTCACGTCATAATGGCTGAACGGATTTTACACAGAGATAGACCAGGACCTGCGGGGCAATAGCGTAACACACTTACAGTAGGAATCGGTTTCATTATGACAGTTCAACAACATTCATTGCGTTATTTACTTTGTTGAGCAGATAAATTTGTCGAACATTATGAAGCAATGAATGAGCAATTTGCTTCAAAATGATTCAGTTTCCGATTGATAGTGTGTTACGTAATTAGGGTGCAGGTTATAACATAGGATACTTTTTATCCCGGTAGTACGTTCCCGTGCGATAATTTCCTATCTTCACGCGAACGAAGTCGCGGGGCGTAGCTAGTCGACAATAAATTCAGAAAGTGACTGAAATTGGAAAAGATCATTTCATTTCTTTTCCTGATTTTTCTCCTCATTTAAATGAATTATAGAAAGATCAAATAGCTTCCTTTTCCTGCAAGTAACCGAACTCAAATATTAACAGAAAAAAAAACTTTGTAGAGTAATCTGACCCGCTATAAAATCCTGGAGAGGCCGGCGACGATTGCTCGCCGACCTCTCAATCGTATTCGATCCTCTGATATTGACGCAAAAGGTTTCAACGAACCAACTCGACGGGAAAGCGATTTGGACTGAATTTTCTTTGTTACAATTCGGGTTTTTTGGACGTCAATTTGGGAGATGCGCATTTTCGCTACTGGTGGATTTAGGCGAAGTAAAATTATGATGGAGAGCCCACATGGCGGTATATTGAATCTTCTTTCATCTAACTTGCACGTCGTTTTACATCGTTCTCCTTTCTTAAATTCAATATTAATGATATAACCAGTATTTTGTAACAACATAATTTAAGAGTGTTCGTGGAGTTTCCTGAACCTACTGCGCTTTGGAATGGGCAGCTAGCTTCATCTTTCTGAATGACCGACTCCTTGACAATTCAAAAGAGCTTGTAAATGGTTTAATTTTAATAAATGCTTTGAGTTTGAGTTGAACAGCTTGCTGTTTGAATTGTTGGGAGTAAGCTGCATGGTTTAGCATAATATGCGCATTGTCGTTTAAAAATTAAGAAGTAATTCTTAACAAATAAGCAGTACCTTTGTACTCAAAGTTACTATTATGTCGTTTCCCTATCTTAACCAAAAGTGATCGTCGCGCGAATACGCCATTACGCGATCGTTTACCTGAATAATAATAATAACGTATAATATATACGCGACTTGATTGATCGCGCAATGATGTACATACTAGTTGTGCCCCGCGATTTCGTTCGCGTGGTTGTCGTAAGATAGAAATATATACTAAAATAACAGCCACATTTTAATAAAACTCCCTCGTCCGGCGACCCGTCGCGTTGCATCGCCCGCCCGCGCTATTACTTCGTTTTCGCTTAGTGTTCTTTCTGATTTTTTTCTTTTTGTTATTATTTTGATGTTTTAAGGAAAATAGACCACAAGAAATATTTTAAACAGCTTTTAAAAATTGCTGTAACCTTGTGCTTATCTAAAGCAGCTTTATTAGCGCTTTTCATACTATAAATATTTTCCTTATTTACAGTTTCTAAAATGAAAAGAAAAGTCGATATTTTCATATCACTTCACTCGTTCTTAGTCTTTAGTTTTATTATAAAAAGTTTCTAGAAAAGCCTTCGTTCCGATCTGGCCTCACCTAACTTTCTTATTAAATAGCTGCTCCGCTTTTAAAGCCGTCTTTAATGGCGGGAGCAAATTATTGGAAAAGGTCAGGGAAGCCTTTGCCCTGCACGGGCTATATACAATCTAATAAGAAATTGCTATCGCTACTACAGTACTACGGTCGCCAGTGGTCTATTACGTTTTATTAACCGTTTTATAAGAGGACAACAGACAACAGACAAAAATTACGACCTTCCACAAAGACAAAGTCAAATAATTTATTTCAAAACAACATAACATCACGCCTTGTTTCCTCGAAGGGTTAGGCAGAGGTGTACCCATAGTACACCCACATTTCGCCAGTTATGTTTAAGTCCCATGTAATAGGGCGCGGGCCAGTTGTCATCTACCGGGCACAGACTCCGGGCTGCTACTGACAACCGGGCACAGACTCCGGGCTGCTACTGACAACCGGGCACAGACTCCGGGCTGCTACTGACAACCGGGCACAGACTCCGGGCGGCTACTGACAACCGGGCACAGACTCCGGGCTGCTACTGACAACCGGGCACAGACTCCGGGCTGCTACTGACAACCGGGCACAGACTCCGGGCTGCTACTGACAAATTACAAATAGAAAAATCTAATAACACTGCCCAACCTGGGAATCGAACCCAGGACGCTTGCGACCACTAGACCAACCAGCCAGTCAATTTATTTCAAATAGGCACATAAAAGATACTTTTGAATTAAATTAGAATTGACACTAGTGGCCTCTTACCAAAAGGTAGTTTCGTGTGGAGAAGAATAAGAATAAGTGTGGCAAGAAACGCTACACTTACTCTACACACAAAATGTCACCCCCTTATTAACCCCTTTTGAGGATGAATATTCAAAAATCCTTTCTTTATGCTCACCTTCGTTATACAACATGTCCCGGATTTAGCGCACAACTTCTTAAGGGGTCATTGTACTCACCATTATGAATAACTTTTACTATGGGACTAAACCTGACATCACGAAAAAAAAAATCAGCTGTTCCGTACATTTATGTTCGCTCGTCAAAATTTAGGGAACAGTTGATTTTTTTTCGCGATTTCAGGTTTGGTCCCATAGTAAAAGTTATTCATAATAATGAGTACAATGACCTCATCGCCGTATCTCTACGTTGACGTCGTGGTGGGGCTTGCGCGCTCAGAACTCTAGGTCTGGGCCGGTAGAGTTTACTTTGCCGGAACAGGTCTAGGGTGAGGAGCCAGACCAAGAGAGATACAGAAACCCGCAGGGCAGCATGTGGCGAGATGCTGGGCAGTAGCGACCCCACGTACCCTATCTCCCGGGAGAAGTCATGTTCCTCATCTCTGGCTTGCCTTTATTGGCCGGCTGGAGTGAACACTGACGAGAACTAACCTCCCACCTCATTCTTGCCTTTATTGGCTGGCTTGAGTAGCGATTCGCAAGAGCAAACGTGCTCAGAGGAAGGAAGTATTCTAGTAAGATGCTGGTAGGGATCTTGACCGTACTTTCGGGATTGTCCTGATAGCCGTGGAATACCTCTCCACTCCTCTTAAGCACCTCAGGACATGTTGCCCCCTTGTCGCTACGACACTATGTGCTAGCGACCGTTTCCGGGGGCCCATTGTTGAGTGTGCAAGTCACCCCCTGCCATTTTAGCCGTGTATTGTATTTATGAAACATTGGTCAGGCAGGGGCCATAGTCCTTCCATAGTTTTAGATAACCAGTCCACTTTAGCCATCCAAACCCATAGCCCAATTTTTTTTTTGTCTCCATATCCTGCAATAGTCCTACACCAACCGGGGGTTGTCCTTGGGTGCACTTGCATAGTACGTACAGGGATAATCGTCGGTTGGTGCCTCATTTCCGTTGAAAGCGTCTAACGGGCCTCTGCGAGTTGGCTTCGGCCCCTCATATGCCTTCCAAAGGTCCGGGACCCTAAGGTCCCGAGAAATATCAAGTACAATGATCTCTTGAGAGTTCGTGTAATGCACGAACTCTTATGGGGTCATTCCGGGACATGTTGTATAAGGAAAGGAACTCTTGTGCAACATGTCATGCTTCTAAATCCAGCGGTTTGGGTTGTGAGTTGTCTGTCAGTGAATGAATGAGTTTATGATTTTAGAAGTAGGTTTCGTTAAGTATTCTTTGTAGAGCCATTTACCTTATATATGTATGACTAAAGTTCAAGAGGTACTGAGATCATGTTAAAGAATTTCGAAAATCAATTGTTATGAAAATTGTTCTTAAATACACGATGTTCTACTATAATGATCTAGAAAATTAATTTTCGATTTTGGTTCCAGTCAGCAGTCAGCAGTCAGTTTGCAATCGTTTTCCGCAAAAATGGGATCTACTTATATATTATTCTAGCCTAAACGACTATTATACACGTCCAATCAATCTGCCTAGCTTTTTCCCAACTATATTGGAGTCGGCTTCCAGTCTAACCGGATGCAGCTGAATACGACTATTTTACATGAAGCGACTAACTATCTGACCTCTACAACCCAGTTACTGTAACACGACACGATACCCCTTGCTAAGACTGCTTGTCAAACTTTTGGGTTTCTGACTACCCGTAATGATTGTCAAAGATCTACAAACGACAGCCGGGACCAACGGCTTAACGTGCTTTCCGAGGCACGCAGAGGTTCACCATTCCACACGTCCAGTATGTGATAAACAGTACCCCTTACTATTTATCTCCTCTTTCCAATCTCCGAGCAAAAATCCAATTAGCTGAGTCAAAATTACGACCCTCTCTCCTAATTACTTGTAATGAAGTTAATCCTACTACAGGGTGCAGTAATCGAATCTATTCGATTAATTGAAATCGATTGTAATACCGATATGTTTGTCCGTGTGAAGTCGTTCCGGTAATTGCTGTGTCAATAAAAAGGGAGGTAATTGGAGGGTAGTATCGGCCCTCATCGTGTGTCAGCGGGGTGTCAATCTAACTATGTTGTTTTACTTTCAATAGTTAGTTATGTGTCTATAGTTTGTACCATCGCGGACATTTGTGCTGAACCACTTTTAACCTTATTACCTTAGTAATAAAGTCGAAAAGTGGTTCACTGCAAATGTCAGCGATGGTACATTGATCTGTAAACAGTAGGTACAGTCAGCCTCAGAAAAAAAGTCAATTAAGAGGCTCACAACAGCTTAACCCCAGTCACTGTCGGAATGCACAGAAAAGAGAAGCGCGGTGACACAACGCTGGCAATTTATTGCAAAATATTAAGCAATTATCTATTTTTAATAATCTGTACTAAAAAAGTAAAACACTATTACGTTAATATATTGCTTGTACAATAATCTGACAAAAAATCAGAATGATTGCATGTGTATTAGTATGGTTTTTAATCGTTAAAATAATTTTGAGGTATCTTCGTGATTTTTTTTCTATCGTATCTAATAAGCATTCTTAGCAGACTTAGCAGACTAAGCAGACTTAGCAGACTTAGCAGACTTCCGAAATTATTAAAGTTATTTTTCACTTTGTAGTGTCTTTTGGGAAGTTGGTTGTTTTTTTTGCAAAAAAGTTTTTTATTTTTCTCTTTTTAGTGGATCGGTTTGTAATTAATCTAAGTTACAATAGCCTAATGACAACTGCTCATCACCTTTTATAAAATATTGCTTTTCCCGATGCAGGGACGTTAATTGTTGAGGAGTTCTCCTGGTACTTCACCATCAGCTCCACTTCACTATATGCATTGTAACGAGCATAAATTGCTTAGCAACCATATTAAAGTAATCGAATCGCAACCCGTGAAATACTTATTATTGAGTAGTTCCAGTGGTCATCTGTGGTCTTCATCATCAGTTCCACTTCACCAAATGATGCTTTCCGAGAGTAAATGTACGACTTACTATAAAAGATACCCAAATCACTATAGGTGTGCCTATAATATTTGAAGAGTTCCCTCGATTTCTCCATTATTCCATCATCAGATCCTGACCTAATGACAATGGGAACATTTTAGATGTATACCCTTTCAAACAAAAAAAGAATTTTTCAAATCGGTCCAGCTATCTTCGAGCAATCGGGGAACGCACATAAAAAAAGATTCCGACGAATTGAGAACCTCCTCCTTTTTTTGAAGTCGATTAAAAGCAGGCTAACTACAACAGCACTAAACTTAGAACACTCAATCTTTAAGATTAGATTTATATCAAGAACGGTCGCTTCGAGCTGGTGACACAAAGTAATACCTACTTCCTATCAAAGACAATGTATCTATAAGATTACAGCGTCTTTTTATTGTACAAAACGGAGAGGAGGGTGGGGTGGGTCCATCACGTAGTCTGACGTCAGCGGGATTGAAGCGACAATCTGACGATGTAACGTGACTGATAGGAAGCTCCACTTTGTTACGTTATGACGATGAGAAGTAACGGAGAGGAGCTGTGTGAATACTAATGTAGGGATTGATGTTTGTGGAAGGATGTTTGTAGGTTAATTTGCGGGTTCGGCGAATAATCTGAGGATTATTAGTATTGCCATGTATACCGCAGTAAGCTTTATAAGAAGATAATCTTTTTGTAGGAATTGCTTACGACGCCATAAATAAATAATGTAGTCACTGTTGTCGAAGTTGTTTGTAGCTCATTTTCAGTGTAATTATTTTTACTGAAAACATTAATGTTCGTTCGAATATAGGAAAGTATAAGTACTATACCTAATATCTAAATATTAGTACTGGCACGCTTATCTAAATAAGCGTGCCAGTGTTTTACGTAACGTTACAAAACATTTACAGAGAACATCATCTAAGACACAATATAACATCACGCCTGTATTACGTGAAGGGGTACTTATGCTGAAGTGTTTAGTTCACTGACACTCGCATTTCGTCAGTTAACTTTAAGCCCCATGATAGGGGGTGAAACTACCTTCTGCCATCAATCAATCTGCCTGCCTTTTCCCAACTATGTTGGGATCGGCTTCCAGTCTAACCAGATGCAGCTGTATACCAGTATTTTACATGAAGCGACTTCCTATGTGACCTCCACAACCCAGTAACTGGGTAATACGATACCCCTTGGTCGAGACTTTCGAGCTTCTGACGACCCGTAACGACCGTCAAAGATCCACGAATGACAGCCGAGACCAACGGCTTATTGTGCTTTCCGAGGCACGGAGGTGTCCCGGTGTGTAAAGATGGTCTTACGGTACGTGGATGGGTTCCACGAACCAACCCTGGCAAGCGTAGCTTCACCTGATTGATCGACCCGTGTGGTTTACTTTACCACGAGCTCCTCCTTCCTTGCCTTCTGCCATCATCGGGACAAAAATGCTTATTCCAGGCTCCTACTGATAATATTCCTGAAGGAAAATCCCAAAGTAGGTACGATGTGCCTCTGTAAAGTCAACCGCACAACTGAGGTTACAATTTGACGTTAACAGTGCCTTTTAAGTCTTCGCAGTAACCGCAAACCACTTGTACCTACTACGAAAATCGCCCATTTTCGTAGTACAATTGGTTTGCGGTTGACTGTACCTATCTGCGATTTAGCAAAGAAATTACAAATCTACAATAAAAAACGGTACTTGTAACAAAAAAGCAATTTTTAAAATTTTTGTCTGTCTATCGGTCTGTCTGTCTGTTTGTTCCAGCTAATCTCCGAAACGGCGGGACCGATTTTTACGGTACTTTCACTGGCGATTTTTACGGTGCTTTCAATAGCTGATGTTATATGGAGTACCTAACTTAGACTACTTTTTTTTAGAAAAAAAAATAGGGTTTCGCGCAAAAAAATTAATACCCATGAAATTGTGAACAAAATCTTATCCGACACGCGAGCGAAGCCGCGGGCAACAGCTAGTTAAGAATATCATTGATTCACTGAGAGGTTTCCGTTGTGTGGCTGAAACCAAATTGTAAAACAGGCTAAGCGTTTTAGGAATAAAATAAAGAAATATTTCAAAAAATATCATTAGCACGTACTTACCTACACAAAACCTCACAGCTCAAATCTTTTCTACCCTGCAAAGTACGAAGAAAAGTTTATCGGAAGCGACACGTGTCTGCCTCCCATTGGCGCGTCCGTCAAGAAATGGGTCATCGCGGCGCCGCCGGGCGCTGGCGACCTTTCAGTCTGTGTGCAGGCTTCTTTAGACACGATACTTTACTGAAATGTTCAGAACTTCAGATCTTGAGTTGCTTTTTTGTTGGGTCGTTGCGTAGTAGGTATCAGCCGGTATATTATTCTGAAAAAATCTCATCATGAAAACTTATGGCGTCTGAGCTTGAGGTGAACTGTCATTCCACCTAATGCTAGGGATTGACGCCATTGACTCAGATCGGCTGCTCGTTAGAAAAAGTTGTCTTCATAATCTATACCTATACAAATACCTAAGTAAAATTGAAGTGTCTGTTTGTAATCCTCAAAATAACAACTTTTTACTAAATGCATAAAAAAGTATAAACGGTTATAACAAAAAAGCTACTTTTAACATTTTTGTTTGTTTGTCTGTTTGTTCCGGCTAATCTCCAAAACGGCTGGACCAATTTTGACGGGACTTTCACTGGCAGATAGCTGATATTACGGCGGGTAACTAAGGCTAGTTTTATTTTAGAAAAATAATTAGGGTTCCGCGCAAAAAAATTAAAACCCATGAAAATATGAACAAAAAGTTGGATTTGAAAGATTCTTTTTGCATTTGGTAACCCAATTCTGGAGGATAGTTATAGGCTATTAAACATCACGCTACGACCCTTAGGAGCCGCGCAAAAAGAAAAAGTCAGAAAGAACACTAAGCGAAAACGAAGTAACAGCGCGGGCGGGCGATGCAACGCGACGGGTCGCGGGACGAGGGAGTTTTATTAAAATGTGGCTGTAATTTTAGTATATTGTGTATCTTACGACTTCCACGCGAATAAAGTCGCGGGGCACAGCTAGTTATCATTAAAATTCAAAGTCAAATAAGTTATTTCCAATAGATCAATAAAAAGGCACTTTTGAATGTAAAACTTACAAGAAAATTTAATTGATTCTAGTTGCGCCTGGAGTTGTACACATACGTAGGTATACTAACACTTTGCCCGCGACTTCGTCCGCGAGGATTTCGTACTTTCCTCTAAAAAAGTTATCGCCCCCTCCACCCCATTCTAAAGGCTTTGTGTTCTTCAGAAAGGTCAGGTGCGTAGTACTCGCAACCGGCGTGCGTGTATGACCAGGTGTATGAACGTAAACGAAGCATGAACGTAAACGAAGCAAAAGGAGTATGTAAGGATCGTAGCAGGTGGCGTTCTGCAGTTTCTGCCTACCTCCACGGGAAGAAGGCGTGAGTTTATGTATGTGTGTATGTGTGAGTTAATTAGAATAAAAAAAAAAAACAAAACAGATCTATAATCACAAAACAGAAATAGTCGGCAGCTGCTCGTCGTGACTGTGACAAGAAGGCTTCCACTCAGTATGATGCTGTGCTGTGAGGGACCCACAGCACAGCGCTGATTTTCAGTAGTCACCCGATAACGTCGTACGGAAACCATGATTTGTACAGATTAAACAAATAGGTAATAAGGTAAAATAAAATGCTTTTAATACTTATAAACATAAAAATTAAAATGTCAATCGCACTAATATTATAAACTAGCTGTACCCCGCGACTTCGTTCGCGTGGAAGTAGTAGGATACACAATATACTAAAATAACAGCCACATTTTAATAAAACTCCCTCGTCCCCCGACCCGTCGCGTTGAATCGCCCACCTGCGCTATTACTTCGTTTTCGCTAAATATTCTTTCTGACCTTTTTTCTTTTTACTCGGGTCCTAAGGGTCGTAGCGTGATGATAAATAGCCTATATAACTATCCTCCAGAATTGGGCTCCAAATGTAAAAATAATTTTTCAAATCCGACTTTTTGTTCACAATTTCATGGGTTTTTTTTTTTTTTTGCGCGGAACCCTAATTATTTTTCTAAATTAAAAGTAGCCTCAGTTACTCCCTATAACATCAGCTATCTGCCACTGAAAGTCTCGTCAAAATCGGTCCAGCCGTTTCGGAGAATAGCCGGAACAAACAGACAGACAGAACGACAGAAAAAAAAATTGCTTTTTCGTTACAAGTATCGTATATACTGTCATATGCATTTAGTAAAAATTTGCTGTTTTGACATTACAAACAGACACTTCAATTTTGTTTATTTGTATAGATGTGAAAATTTGGAAGTTTCGATGTTTGTTACTTAATCACGTAAAAACGGCTGAACGGATGTGGATAGACTAGACACACAGGTAATTAATTTATCCCGGTATGCCCACGGCATCGAGACTTATGCGGGCAAAACTGATGCTAGCCTTCAATATAAATTGGAAATACTAGTCCCAAGACGATATCAGAAATTCCACTAATGCTGAAATGCGAGACAAAATAACAATGTTCCCTAAAATCCTATTAAAAGCAATAATATCAGTACACAGTCCGCCAACAATCTTCTAAAGCTCCGCTATTCGTCTATTATTCTTCCATCGGCTTTCACAATAAGTCATAACACGGTACATGCGCGCGCCCGTATTTCGGCCACGTATTTCCGTCTCAGTTTACAAACTCGCTGTTTGTGCGCACGCCACGTGCTGGTTGCGTTAGGTTGGCATGTTTTGTTGACTTTTACTATACTGTGGTGTAAGGAATTTAGATAAATATAAATAACAGCTTCTGCCCTCTATTCGTCCGCGTCAACATTTTATTTCCCCCGACCCACCCCGTCGCATCGCATCTAGCCCATCCGCGCTGTTACTTCGTTTGCGCTTAGCGTTTTTCTGACTTTTATTTTTTTTATTTTTGCTCTATTCCTAAGGGTCCTAGCGTGATAGCTTTCATCAAGAATTGAGCTATCAATTGCAAAAATATTTTTTCAAATCCGACTGCTTGTTCCAGAGATTAGCGCGTTCAAACAAACAAACAAACAAACTCTTCAGCTTTTATTAGTACATATATACTAGCTGTGCCCCGCGACTCCGTTCGCGTGGAAGTCGTAATATACACAATTTACTAAAATAACAGCCACATTGGACCCGCCGCGTTGCATCGCACACATTAAGTACACTGGACGCCTTTACGCCTGGACAGCTTTTAACTCTCTACAAAGCGCAAGTCCTATCCTGAATGGAGTATTGTAGCCACCTTTGGGATGGCTCGGCTAAATACCAACTTGCCGCGCTTGATTCGGTGGAACGCAGAGCTAAGAGGCTCATTGGCGACGGAAGACTGGTGGATGCCAAGCTTCACAGCTTGGCTTGCCTGCTTGTCGGTCTTCTATAGATTGTACTTCGGTGAGTGTGCTCAAGAGCTCCACGGCCTCATTCCGCCTGCCCTCTTCTACCATCGGACATCTAGACGCACTGCAGGTTACCATCCCTACCTAGTTGCTATTCCACCAATTCGCACTAAGCGTTTCCAAATGTCTTTTGTGATGCGCACAGCAAAGGAGTGGAACTCTCTGCCTGCGTCTGTGTTTCCGAACGTATACAACCCCGATCTCTTCTAAGTGAGAGTTAACAGGCTTCTTCTGGGTAAGCTCGCTCCATCGTCGACTTTGTCTCTGTCAACTCTGACCTAGACTAGAGTCAAGAGCAAACCTATCTTAAATAAAATAAAAAAAGTATTATACCTACTTCGTTGTCGCTTAGCGTTCTTTCTGACTTTTTTCTTTTTGCTCGGCTCCTAAGTGTCATAGCATGATATTATATAGCCCATAACTATCCTCAAGAATTGGGCTACCAAAAGCAAAAAGTATTTTTCAAATCTGACTGTTAGTTCCAGAGATTAGCGCAAAATAGCTCAAATTTCATGGGTTTTTTTTGTGCGGAACCCTAATTCTTTTTCTAAAATAAAAGTAGCCTAAGTTACTCCTTATAACATCAGCTATCTGTCAGCGAACTTGACTGTACGTACACGTTTCTACAGTCACGATTTTTATTCTTTTGTGGTTTGTGCCATACGTCGTGCTCGCGAAAGTTCTATTCCTTTGAAGTGCTGTGTAATTTTTTAAAGTCTCGAAATTTCGTAGTAATATTGAGTTACACTGGGAGGGGCCTATGTCCAGCAGTGGACTGTGATAGGCTGAGTTGATTGATTAGGTTACGGCAGTGATCCGTGTGGCTTTGATATTTTAATATTGTTATGGAGACCTGTATAGAATTGAAAGTGTCTGTTTTATGTCATTGTGTAAAGGATTCGTGGTTGTATCGAAAGTGCGAATTAGCTGAATACACGTTGATATTTTTCAAAAACCTTTACAGTGCCAGCCTTTAGTTAAATAGATAGTTAATATTTATTTGCTTAAACATGTTTCATACATACAAGAAAACGCATGCAAGATGGTAACAATATTATTAGGTACACGCATGTTTGCCACATGATGTGACGTGCAAATGTCAAGAAATATCATTAATTAAAACATTATCTTGAAATAACAATTAATTAAGTAATTAAAGAATAGTAATAATAAATTTAAAATAACAAAAATGAAACGGAACATTAACACAAAAATAAGTTATTAAGACAATACAATACAATAATCATGTCAACAATAAAAAAATAATTCAAAAATAATGAAACTATTCGATTGTAAATTAACAAACAAACAAAAAAAAATCCAATCAACTAAACACATCGCACAAGACAACATGTACCTACATGTATGTATGTATGACTGTACAGTCATAACTCAAAAAATGACCGAATTGAGTTAAGATTACCTACGGATCAAGTAATGTTTAATCTCCATACTGACAAGACACTCATACAAAAAAGTCAATTTTTGTATGAGTTATGAACATTTACGTAACTTGCAATAGTTTTGATTCTATGATTTTTTGAACTTTCAAATCACTTTTACTCGAAATGTCTAATTTTGAGTTATAACTGTACATGTTGTCATGTACGATATGTTAACACAAATCTTTCCTCTCGGAACTCGTTAATGTTATTGCTTTATTTACTAAATATGTCTTAAGTTTTTTTTCCAAGTGTACATTATTAAGCTCCTTCCAACTTTTAGGCAACTTATTGTAAGCAATTAGAGCCATATGAAACACACTTTTGCGCATAAGTGCAGTCCTACAGAGAGGTACACAAAGTTGAGCATATAACATGGCACATCAACTTTCATTGAATATTTATAAGTACTTAAAACCTAACAAAAACTATTTCTTTGTTTCAGCGTCCTTCATACAACGAATCAACAGTTCCAAAAAAGTCCATAAATTAGTGTAAAGTGAATTAAAATAATGTGCGACCCAGCAGTACGATCCTCGGTCCCCGAAGCGCGCTCGGTAACTTTCGGCTGTTTCCGTGACAGCTGTCAATGAGATTCCAAGATGGCGGAGAAGGTCAGCTGATCGGAAAGTCGCCCGCGCCAGCCTCGCAGCAAGAGGCGAATTAAGCGCATCATGGTGAGATAGTAGATTAAATTAATTGTAGGTTATAATCTCCTACGGCGTCGATATTCAATGACGTCATCTATTGAGGAAGTTTCTAAGATACCTTGACCCAATTTACTTCGGAAAGAAGTTCAAGTGGCCGGCCGAAGATGTCGGCTGGATCTTTCCAAAGTTCTAAGTAGCTAATGGGCCGACTGTCTTTAAATACGTGTGTTTCTTGGTAAAAGAGTAAGAAGTAATCTGGTATAAGCCGAGTTAATAATATTAGCTTTAAGTAGGCCCAAGCTTTTGAGCCCTTTTAGTCGAAAAGACAGATATTTTATACATCCTCCCAAATGATAAATAGTAGTTATTTATGCTACAAGTGCGGAAAGTAGGTGATTTTCGGCGAGCGGCATTTTTAATCACGAGCGAGCGAAGCGAGCGAGTGTATAAGTCGACACGAGTCGGAAATCATCTTACGCACGTGTATCATACAACGTTTTACTATGCATTGCGCGAGGAAATAAAAAATATTAAGATTTACACAGATCGACTTCAAACTAAGCAAAAAATTAGTAAAATGGCGGGCTTATTTTAAATATATGCGCGCTCAGCATATCTCCTACTGCGCGTGTGCAAATTGTTACCGCGTTGTATCGCAAAAAGGCACGAGTAAAATATACGTGCAGCCAAACATATTTAATGAACATTTAAAATTAATTTGTTGATCAAAATCTAAATCTAGAGTAATTAATAACGTGTTTAATGAAGTATTAGTTTTATTGTACCTTTTATATGAATGATAATCTGTACTTGAGTAATTAGTAAAACTTTTCTCAAATAATAAAAACTCTTCTGACGACGGAGTTAAAAAAAAGAAACTGAAAAGTAAAAAGCACTAGTGTAAAAAAATGACACTTTCAGCACAATTTGCTGCTTGGAAAACGCTCTTTTCGAGCACATGAATTATAAATATAATACCAGCCTATTAACTGTCTTGGGCGGGGCACCGCCGTGTCCTCGCGGAAGCGATCGGCGGCGGCGATCTCTCGCGTCCGGCCCTGGTCCAGGCCATGGTACGGCGCGAGAGTGCATGGGAAGCCATTACCTCCTTCTGCGAAGCAGTAATGCTCGTGAAGGAGGAGGCGGGACGCGTGAGGGAGAGGCAAGCTTTGCGCCCTCACGCCCCTAGTCGCCGCAGGAGACGCCCTGGGCGTCGGGAATTGGCAGCCGATTCCCGGCCACCGTAGGCGCGGGCTTGCGGACGGCGAGCAATGGGTAGCTCGCCGTCCGGTAAGGACCAGGCCCGAGTCGACGGCGCGTCGTGTTCCACGCGCGCCTCAAAGAGATGTCAGCACTATTGACGGGGTCCGCTAGGGCCGATGCCAGCTAGGGTTGCGGGATGTTCGAAAGAGTTACCGTGGCCCCGGCACAGGCAACAGAAGGAACACGGGTGGGTTTTAGTCAGTAAAAGTCTGACACGCCCTCCCGCTCCGCCCAGAGCGGGAGAAGTCATTTGATGATTTCCCATCCACAAAAAAAAAGCCTATTAACTGTTCCCTTGCTGGGCAAAGGCCTCTTCTCATACAAAGAAGGCACGAGCATTGATCACCACGCTTGCTCAAGACGGGTTGGCGATTTCAGACTTACAAATATTAACTTTTAAGTCCAGGTTCCTCACGTTGTTTTACTTCACCGATGTCAGTCCAAGATAAACACAGAAAGTACATATGAATTAAAAAAAATCACATTGGTACTTGCCCGGATATAAACCCACAACCTCGTGCATGAGGGCCTTAACCACTGGGCCATCTCGACATTTTTTTTCTCAATTGATGTCTCTCAGGAAATGGTATCGAGGTGAACTTTTAATAGTAAAATAATAATGTTCAGTAGAGAAGTGTATTCCCACTAGAGCAACCACGTAAGTAGTATTATTTCCCCGATCATTCCTTCTATTTGAGCCGTCAAATAATATTGTAGCTTGTTCCCATTTGTTCCATTCATATGAACGAACGGCTCTTGTAAACGGCTATCTCATAAGTCAGAATTGGAGTATTACGTAGCTAGAGATATTGTTTTATTCAGGTAAAATGTTGGTGTTTCTCACTGTCTTGGTCAAGATCGGTTTCAGTGACTTGTTCTCTGGTTTCATGCACCGGTGATTCATTTAAAATATTATACAAAATAAGCTTACAGTGCCTTTATGAACACCAAATCGCTTATATACAAGGTGGAACAGGACGATTGACATTCCTTTAAACCACGCAAAGAGAATCATATTCTTTACCCGTATACAAGAAATCAATCAAATCCAATGAATACTTTAGCCACAGGAAATTATTTTTCATTTTCTTATTTTTCAACATGATGTAGGTAAATATTGCCGCCGCCGCGCCCCGCACCCCGCACCGCACCGTTGGTCAGTGACTTTTCGTGGATAAAGCGTGTTAGCGCGTCTGCGGAGTTTAGCTAGCCAATTTAAAATAACCCAGTATGATAAAATGTATAAACAGGCACAAATTAAAATGAGTAGGTATGTAAGGATCGCAGCACATGGCGTTCTAATAGCTTTAATGCGTTTCCTAATATTATATTTTAAATGCGAAAATAACTTTCGCATTTAAAATACTACTGTCTGTCTCTGTCTGTCTTTTTTACTTTTCACTCTTAACGGCTAGGTAAACGGATTTCAATATGGCACACAGACCATGACCTGAGTTAAGACATAGGATACTATTCATCCCGAAAGTAAAAAGCAAAGCTAGTCACACATATAAGCCAAATTATTCACGTTGATGTTCTGACAAATCTTCTAATCCTCGTACTCCTTCCACAGCAGGTGTTTGGCGAGTGGGCACAGGTAGAAGTGGTGGAGCTGGTGAACGATGGCTCGGGGCTCGCGTTCGGCATCGTGGGGGGACGCTCCTCCGGAGTGGTGGTCAAGAGCGTGCTGCCAGGCGGCGTGGCGGACAGGGTGAGTTTTACTTCTTCTTTCAATAAAGCAGTTAGTATTCTTATGATTATGTTATCCATTACGGACCCTGATGGAAACGTTTAACTACATACATACTATACATACTAATATTAAAAAACTTTTTTGCAAAAAAGAACAACCGACCTCCAAAAAAAATCACTACGAAGTGAAAAATAACTTTAATTTCGGAAGTCGATGTCTGGATCTGTATTTTAGGTTTTTGCCACCGACTTCCGAAATTAAAGTTATTTTTCACTTTGTAGTGTTTTTTTTTTTGGAAGTCGGTTGTTTTTTTTTTTGCAAAAAGTTTTTATTTTTCACTTTTTAGTTGTGGTAGCCCACACAAAGTTGTATACCACTACTTGCAATGTAAATAACAGTGACAGGAAATTATTATAACATCATCAATATACACTAAGTGGAAAAAATACGTATTACTTTACTAAAGCTTACTCAAAAACCACTCATCAGAACTTGACCAAAATATGGGACCATTCTGGAAGATCCTTTCAAATAAAAAAATAAAAAAATCAAATCGGTTTATAAATGACGGAGTTCTGAGGTAACAAATATTTTTTTAAAATACAACCGAATTGAGCACCTACTCCTTTTTTGAAGTCGGTTAAAAATCCTAAAGTAACTCTGTCTGTCGGTCTATTACCTTTTCACGTGATAACCATTATACCAATCTTCATGAATAGAAATTTGACAGCTTGGTAGCCCGCGGGACCTGGAGAAGGCCATGGCATACTTTTATCCCGGTAGCTCGTGTTTGTGAGATAATTTCCGAAATGCACGCAAGTGAAACCGCGAGCAATAGCTAGTAATATACAGGGTCAATTAAACTAGCTAGCGAAACTCCGCAGACGTGATGGTATCGATTTCTAAACACGGTAAAACATATTTTATGTATGTTATTGCTTGATATACCTAAGGTTCGTCAGATAGTTTCGTGATAATAAAAAACTTTGGATGTTAAAGATTGGTACGTCATAGCTCTCCATCTACTCTATCCTACCATTTATTCCAATTTATATTAGATCTTATTTTCTGCACCTTTCTAACCGAATCCCCTTTACAAGATACATCATTTTTCGTTTTGTTCTTACAACTCTCTCATCTCTTTTAAACACGTTTTACGCGCTATTCCGAACAGCCGATTTCACGCCAGTGAAGACTGTAACATTTTTTCCTTTATGTGAGATTCCAAGCAGCTGATTCCATGCCAGTGCTTCCTACATTTTCTCATTCACGTAAAACGTAAGGCTTGCAGAAAATTTCACGCTCGGTGAAGCATTCCAGATTAATATGGTAATCGCGTCAACGTTCCGGCTTGGCATGCATCTGAATGAGCAAGGTTGCATTTTTATCAGTTCTCCGAAAACTGGATTTTTGCTACACAAAAATCTACCCACATTTTGTCCAAATCTAATCTAGGGTCTTAAACCCGAAGTCCACAAGTTCGTTTAATTTCGTAAAAGTAATGTCTTGAAGTAACATGCACCGCGAATATACAGGGTCAAATTAAAATAGTTAGCGAAACTCCGCAGACGTGATGGACATATCTAACATGAAAAACAAAAAAGAAGTTGATGATTTTTTTGTGGTTATGTAGTTACTTGAAATAATCTAAATAATCAGTTTAAAAATCCGTTTTTTTGCGTAAACTTCACAAACGTGATGTGTATCGATATTATCGATACCTAAACACGATAAAACACACTTCAAGTAACTACACTGCTAGCGGTCGTTGATCCCCAAAAAGCTAATTTAATTTGCCCTGTATTTACAGGAGATTCTATTGGTTTTATAAACTAAAACTGTCAATAATTCAACTTGCTCAACAAAGCTCGCTAGTAAACAACGTAAATTACGCTAATAGTTGCAAACGACTCGACTTTGGTTTTCAATAGCTAACTTACTCAATGTTCCAACTGTCAAACAAGGCATCTAAACTTACATGATTGGTTGTCTTCATAATCTTCATGCCCTTGTTCCAGTCCACCGTCACGGCGGCGGGGGCGGCAAGCGTTGTGTTACACGCGCGCCACATCCTAGCTTCTGCCCGCGACTTCTTAAAATGGAAATTTTTTTATTTTAACATAAAATATATCCTAGGAAATTCAGAAATACTGTAGCTTCCTAGAATTTTCGGAATCGAATACTTAGTTCCCAAGAATACAAACATGCAAACTCACAAATTTTACCTCTAAATAATATTAGTATAGGTTTTGATCGACCTATCACAACAGCAGGCTATCATAGATTAGATAGTATATTTTTTAAACATGCTTTACAGTACCTAACTTTTTTGTTTTTTTTTTTTTTGGGTGGGAATTCATCAAATGACTTCTCCGCTCTGGGCGAAGCGGGAGGGCGTGTCAGACTTTTACGGACTAAAACCCACCCGTGTTCCTTCAGTTGCCTGTGCCCGGGCCACGGTAACTCTTTCGAACATCCCGCGACTCTGGCTGGCATCGGCCCTAGCGGACCCCGTCTGTTAGTGCTGACGTCTCTTTGAGGCGCGCGTGGAACACAACGCGCCGTCGTCAACCCGGGCCTGGTCCTTACCGGACGGCGAGCTACCCATTGCTCGCCGCCCGCAAGCCCGCGCCTACGGTGGCCGGGAATCGGCTCTCAATTCCCGACCGCGACGCCCAGGGCGTCCCCTGCGGCGATTGGGGGCGTGAGGGCGCAAAGATTGCCTCTCTCTCACGCGTTCCGCCTCCTATGCTTTACAGTACCTAATAAAACATTTTAAGCACTTTATCATTACCACGATTATGTCCCCCCATTTCCCGTTCTCAACATAGCGTGTACATAATAAGAACAAAAGTTTCACGCTCCATAGTATTTCATATTAAAATGGTAATGGCGTCAACGTCAGTCTCTTGCATTGTAATGCATGCCCGTCCTGAAAAACCTCAATTTTGAAGCCAAATCTATCTGTACTAATAATAAAGCTGAAGAGTTTTTTTGTTTGTTTGAACGCGCTAATCTCTGGAACTACCGGATTTAAAAAATATTTTTGCAATTAACCTTTTAACCGCCCGACTTCATATCAGTTGTCGTGCCCCCAGCGCCGGGCACAGTAAATTATTACGGTATTTGGTCGTAAATATACGACCCTGGCGAAATGGACACGAAAATACTTGTCGGATCAATCCGACGTTGGCGGTTAAAGGGTTAATAGCCCAATTTTTGAGGAACGCTATTTATCATCATTCATCATCACGCAAGGCACTTAAACTCCGAGTAAAAAGAAAAAAAAGTCAGACAGAACGCTAAGCGGAAACGAAGTAAAGCGCGGGCGGGCGATGCGATGCGACGCGTTGAATCGGGTGCCGAAATATCACACGGACGAAGTCTCGGGCAGAAGCTAGTACTACATGAAACTGGTGTTTGAGTTTGATATTAGTTGACTTCATCCCGTTTTTATCCCAGTTGGAATTTTCATTTGTTAAGTCAATAGTGGTAACTTTGTATTTGTTTTTCAAATTATCTTGTTTTTACAGTGGGTTGTTATGCATTTTATTATTTTTCATCTTTCTAGTGTTCTGCTGGCTTATTGCCAAGCTCTAAGTAGTTTAAAGAAACTTAAGCCGTCTATCTTATGGTTTCTTGTATTTTCGGGGGCTTGGAGATGTTCACAATAGTATGGCTCATTTATGTACCAATGGTCAGAATGTGGGACAAGGAATACTAGGCTAATAATAATAATAACCCCACCCTCTACGTTGACGTCGTGGTGGGGTTGGCGCGCTCCGAACTCTAGCCCTGTGCTGGTAGAGTTTACTTTGCCGGAACAGGTCTAGGATGAGGAGTCAGACCAAGAGAGATACAGAAACCCGCAGGGCAGCATGTGGCGAACTATTGGGCATAGAAAAGAAAGAGAAGCGCTATGACACAACGCTGGTAAATTATTGCTAAATATTAAGCAATTATCTATTTACAAAAAACCTATTGATTGGACTAAAAAATTATAACACTATTACGTTAATATTATGTTGCTTGTTAATAATCTGGCAAAAAAATCTGAATGATTGCATGTACATATATTAGTATGGTTTTTAATCGCTAAAATAATTTTTTAGAGGTATCTTCGTGATTGTTTTCTATCGTATCAAATTAGTTGTATTCGTTTTCAACACACTATCTAACTAGCATATATCCTGAAGAATATCATATATTTTTCTGATTTTGTTTACTGCAGTGGATCATATACTTTTAGGCATTATAAATCTTGCGTTTAGCTGCTGTAGTCCCCTTAATTTAGTTTGTCGATAATGTTACTTTTTGATATTGCTCAAAATGTCAAGTAATTACAGGATAACAACATTCTGCGTCGACCAGAACCGACCTATATGAATAAATTGGGAAAGAGGCAGGAGGATGACGATGGTGATGATAGGAATCCAACCCGATGTGGTCGAGGGTCTCAACCACAACTTGAGACCTGTTTGAATGTTACAAAATGAGGTGTCACCATTGAATCTTAAAACATGTTTAAAAAAAAATATATACATATATATTTAATCTGTGCCTGAATTCTGCTGTTACATTATAGGTAGGTTATGGGCCGTGCGTGTTTTTAATTCGAGTTTCAGTAAAAAATAATATTGAATTTCTACTAATGTCTTAGGAAATAGCAAGTATATCTAAAGTAAAAGAAAGAGAAGACTCTCAAGATTAGGACAGGCTTGCTTACAAAGTACGAAGGACGTATTAGGTAAATGTTAAATTTATTTTGACATAGTTTAACATCGCGAATAGACTCGACTAGATCTAATCGTTGACAGCTACCAAAAAAAGAATTTCACACGAGCGATACAAGTGGAGTTACTGAACTTTCAAGTAATCAGGTTTGCATGTTGAATGTGCTGTCAATTTTAACGGTTTGAGTTCGAACGTTTTTCGCTCGAAATTTACGAGTTCTCATAATCAGATTGGATATTCGTTTCAACTCAATTTCGGGCGTGGAAATATGAATTCCATTCAATATATATTTTTTACCATAGCTGCACAGTTTTTCCTAAGAAAGAGAATGGCTCTTGTCCGTGCAATAACGCTTTTTGTCTTGGACCGGAATTACACTTCGTTGTCCATTCTTACTTCTCGTTTCAATATTTTGTAAAAGGCGTTTGATATACGAGTACCTACTCCATTACTGTTTGTAAAAGTAGCTTTACAATTCAAAGAAAGAATACCTATTAACAGTCTAATTTGAAAACATTGTAAAAGCCAATTATTTTTAAAAGAGTAATCGTGGAGTTTCTTGCTGGCTCTTCTCCGTAGGTAACAAGTTTTGTAAGTGCCCATGTAGGTTTATGTGAAATAAAATATTTTGAATTTAAGTCTGCTTGCTTTCTTTCTAACTTATTAAAAAATACCATCTGGTTATACTGGAGGATTTTTTTTACAGTCTCGAGATGTTTACAGGGTGTTCTACCCATGAATATGAACAACTTTTACTATGGGACCAACTCTGAAATCACGAAGCAAAAATCACCTGATTCATACAAAAGTACTCGACCAAAATGTATGACACAGCTGATTTTTTTTCGTGATCTCATAGTTGGTCCCATAGTAAAAGTTGTTCATGTTCATGGGTAGAACACCCTGTAAAAATTTCGAGACGGTAAAAAAAATCATCCAGTATAAATAGCACTGGTGGTGTTGTATCCAAATTATATGTCCTATGTAAATATGGACGTACAATAATCAAGTTTTATCACGACAACTAGATGAATACACTGCATAACAAAACTTCTATAACTGCAAACCACAGCATCCATTCAAGTTTCATCTTCAGATCTCGGACAACAATCTGTTAATTGACCACTAACTAGTTAGTGATCTCTCCGAGATGCGACAAGATGTTTGAATACTGTTGTTAATGGCACAAACTGGGGTCTCAGATTACCATGAACAGAGAAGTTTGTACTTAGATTTTGGAGATGGATGGAACTGTGAATCACTTCATGTGGTCGAAATGTGAGGTGGAGACGCAGAGTTGTCTTTTGCATCTGCGTCTTGTCGCTGTGACTAAGCGCAGAGCTGTCGCATGCGTCTGCAACGAGTCTTTACGAGAGACGTCGTGCAGGAAGCGATAATTTTCTTTGAGTATTCGAGAGAGACGGTCGCCTTGTTCATCTTGTGAGTGAATATGGAGCCTCTAGTTGCACTTGCCTTGGCGTTTATCATGCGAAGACTGACGCTGACCGGTCGCATGCGGCTGTCGTCGGTACACCGTGCGCCATAGTCGCTGCGATATGTTGTGAGAGCGTGCGACTCCCTTAGCCTGTCGTTGTGACTCTGCTGCTCGACGCCGAGTGTGCGGAGCTTTGAACAGAACACATACCAGGTGGGCCAAACGTAATGACATAATATGAATTGGCTGCCATTTTGTTGGAAATTAAAAAGTTAGGCTCTGTTTTCACAGAAAGTTTATTAAAAAGTGTAAAATTTATGACATTAACTCGACAAAATTATATCGGTCAAATAACCACCTCCTGAGTTGATGCACATTTGTGCTCGTTTTACGGCATTTTGAATTGTTGCTCGCAAAACAATCTCCAAAATGGTGATTTCTTCTTCAATGTTGGCTGTCAAGACTTACAAGGTTTGTGGTTTGTTGTGTTAAACGCGAGATTTCAAAAAGAGTCTGGCGCCGTCATATCTGGCGTCAAAACGTGAGATCACAAAGCCCGGAAATTGGTGTTTCAAAATCTTCATTGTTGCCTGCGCTGTGTGACTGTGTGTATCGCTCCATTGCATTGTCAACTAATTCTCTGTCTACAACATATGTATCAAATCACAATGACATTAAGACGGCAATTGCAAAAAATATGGCACATTCACATTGTGATATTACTTTTGCCCCACTCTGTATATGAAAACTGTCGGCCGCAGCCTGTCGTCGCGCCTGGTCGCAAGTCGCATGGTGTGCGCCATGTGATAAAGTAAGTAATTCAAAGTTGTCTGAAGATGAGAAGTTTCAGGGTTGTTGGCAAATTGGTTGACTTCAGCAGAGTATGGGCACGATAGCCTGAAAGTAATCGGCTCTCGAGCACCTACAATAAACTATTATTATTTTTCCTCTTCTTTGTCCGTGACGTGTCGTTTCCCTTCATTGTACGTGTCTATTGATTACAAAGCAGAATATACAAAAACCTAGCTAAATCCTATAGAAGAGGCTCATTGTAAGTAGGTATACTTTAGAAGAGCAAATATTTATAAATTACTTTTCCACAACTCTAGCGTCTTCTACCAGGTTTCACAAAGAAAATCAATTGACACATAATAACATAACATAACATCACGCCTGTATTTCCCGAAGGACTAGGCAGAGGAGCACCTATTATAGTAAACCCACATTTAGCCATTTAAGTCCCATGTAATAGGGGGCGAGCTTCTTGCCATCAACCGGTCACAAATCCAGTCTCCGGGCTGCTTCTGTGAAATTCCAGATAGAAAAACCCAATAACACTGCCCGACCCGGGAATCGAACCCAGGACCTCATGCTCAGCAGTAGCGCTTGCGACCACTAGACCAACGAGGCAGCCCTTCTAATAAACTTCAAAAAGACAAGCAATGGAAACGTCTCATAATAATTAGTATGAGCCGAGTTCTAGCTCCAGATGGAAAATCTGTTATTTTCCTTCTCGGATAACATCGACATTAAAAAAAAAAACTCATTTTATCACCGTCTGTAAAAGCCAAAGCGTTAAGAGCACTTAATGTTCTGTTTAATGGTCTTTATAAACATCGCTTTATCTCCTTCTCTCATATAAACTCTTGCGAAGTGGTCTGTATTTGTCTCTTTTTAAAAATACTTTTTAAATCGTTTTAATGTAAGTGTAAATCCGATTGATGGGTTTTCAAACGAGCCGGAAGAGGGAATACATTTCGTCTCGCTTAATGTGTGGAAATTTCGTTAGGAATGAGATCTGGGTCATATTCAAATACACTCGAAGGGAATTGCAACTGCGAATTTATACTGCTCTGTCTGTGATAAGGACTCGGAGAAAGATTATCTGGGTTTAAATAAATAAATAAATAAAACTTTAATTCAGACTACAGTCCATAATAGTTTTGTTCGTATTTTGGTGTTAGTAACAATGGTGCTTACGTAAGTAGGTTACTATTGTTAGTTTATATAAATGCGTTATTTAATTATACCCATGACTGTCCCCACCCAGTGTCCCTGAAAGGGACAGTCCGGTCTGGCAGCTATCATTTTCAGGATGCTGCTGTCACTACCGTGCAAGCGCTGTAGTAAGGAGGCCGCTTTCTTTCGCATGATGGCATGGAAACCATCTGTGCGAGCCTCCGCGAACATTCCTGAAGCACTACAACGCCATGGCAGTCCCAACAGCATCCTAAAAGCATTATTGAATTGAACACGCAGGACGTTGTAGGCTCGGCGCGTGTATGATACCCACAGGCCACTCGTGTAAAAGGATTGACAGAATGCCTTAAAAAGGGTTACTTTGACGTCTGTAGTACAACGAGCGAACCTGCGGGCAAGCATATTGCTCCTCACCGACAACGCCCTGCGCTCCCTCTCTATATCTAAGTCGTCACTCAGGTCACTCGTCACAATATGGCCCAGGTACCTAAAACTACTCACAACCTTCAGTGCTACGCCGTTGAGACATACGGGAGGAACACTGCGCGGCTGCTGCTTAGGTGCCTTAAATACCAGAATCTCACTCTTCTTTGAGTTGTATATTAAGCCATGCTCCTCCGCATAGGCCTCGCAGGTCGACAGCAACCTCCTCAAGCCACTCATCGAGGGACTGAGAAGCACCATGTCATCTGCATAACTTATATTGTTGACACTCGTTCCGTCCGTTTAAAATGGGTGGTCTTCGGTGTGGGAACCCACAGTAAATAGGAAAAGTAGCACGTATGGGGTTATTTACTATACAGGCCGTCCCACGGATATGCCACATGGAGGGAAAGTACCTTGAATATTGTAGATGGAACATTTTACTGAAAGAAGACATTAATTGAATTTAAAAAACAATTTAAACTGCATTCATAGATATTTAAATAATTACATGGTTGAACCGGGAATCGAACCCGTTACATGACAAAAATAATCACCCTGTAGCTTTATCATACCGATCGAAAGGCTTCATCATAAGGATTATTTTTTACTAAATAACATAGTGTCAAAAATAAAAGGAAGACCATGAATTTTAACATTTTTAATACAAAATTCATCAATTTATCAAATGCTCAAAATGAGTCCCTTCCTGTTGAATACAAAATTTCACATCAAATGTTAAAATTCACGGTCTTCCTTTTATTTGTGACACTATGTTATTTAGCAAAAAAATAATCCTTATGATGAAGCCTTTCGATCGGTATGATAAAGCTACAGGGTGATTATTTTTCTCATGTAACGAGTTCGATTCCCGGTTCAACCATGTAATTATTTAAATATCTATGAATGCAGTTTAAATTGTTTTTTAAATTCAATTAATGTCTTCTTTCAGTAAAATGTTCCATCTACAATATTCAAGGTACTTTCCCTCCATGTGGTATATCTGTGGGATGCCCTGTATTGTCCAAATCAATTTTTATTGTTGTAACAATAGATATCATCACGCCTGAGTTTTCCCAAGGGCCTACCCCTTAGTAGGCTCTAGATGATGTCCTAGAACAGCCATATTTGGCCAGTTATGTGTAAGTCCCATGAAAAAACGGGGCGAGCTTTTAACAGAGTATAAATCTAGACTTCGGACTGATGGTCAAGTTCAGGTCAGTTCATGTATTAGGTGTCCTAAAAGGTTACCAAGGGCCGTAAGATCAATTGAAGTTTAAACTATGGAAGAGAGTTTAATCTCTGGGCATCGATTATTTCATAAGAAATTTCATAAGAAATATCGACGCCCAGAGATTAAACTCTCTTTCGTAGTTTAAACTTCAATTGATCTTACGGCCCTTAGTGATTTTGTAAAAAGAGAATGAGTATTATTATATTAGGGAGTACGGCAATATCTCCTCCGACCGACGACCCCGACACCGACCGTATCGACTGTGACAATGTAGGCACCTCACGTTGAGTTCGTTGAAACAAAAGTAAACTAATTTTGAGAATTAGCGCACTTATTTGTGTAAAAGAAACAATGAAAGTAGAATAAACAACAGCGTAGGGTTCTCTCTGTGTGTTCGCATGTGCTTTGAGCATGTGCTAATGAAAACTGGGAGGGTTTCAGTTGATTAGATTTCTAATGTGAGTCGTGATGTATGGACCAATTATGTATGAGATGGGAACGTCGTTTGAACTTGTGAAGTGTTGAGCTTTTTGAAATTGTAATATTCAGGGTGTCTGGTTTCGGAATAGTAAAACTTAAAGGGGAGGTAAAGACCATCAAACTGAACAACTTTTTCCCGGGAACCAACATCGTAATCGTGAAAAAAAAATCAGTCATCCCATACAAAACTTCAATACCTACTCGAACAAATGTATGAGACGACTGATATTTTTTTTGCGATTACGATGTTGGTCCCCGGGAGAAAGTTGTTCAGTTTGATGGTCTGTACCTCACCCTTAATTTTCGTCACACTGTGTACAGACACATTGTTTAAGGGGGATCCGCAATTGTAGCACGTGAAATTCAAATTTTCTTGCGTTTTTTTGGCAATTTGCTTCAGTATCAGATTGTATCTTCATCAAAATAAGATTCGCGACTATAACATCCGTGTATATACATAATTATAACCATAAAAATCATCAATAATCTGTCTAAGTTAGATTTATTCTCTTTTGATCTAAAATGTCACGATTTCCGAAATCAGATCAAAAGAATAATATGAATCTGCCTTATTTAAGAAAAAATCTAAAGAGCCTTCTAGAAAATAAATGCTAGGTACTATAACTTGAATGAATGATTTTATCCAAACTCAAGACCTCACAGTGACATTATGTAACAGATCAATTATGCATGTATATTTTATTAATTAATCTGTTAATGTATTGTAATAATTCTAGAAAAGACATCGAAATCATTTAATTATTATTATTAAATTAATTATTATTATGTATTAATATAACTTAAGGACATTCCATTAATTTGATATTTTAAAATATTTTTATCTCATTTTATATAATTCAGTGTCAATCTTGGTCTTGATTTTGATAAACCATGATTTTATACATTTTGCATGCCTTACGGTCATCGAATCACTTGAAACATGTACATTACACACAAATTCAAATTATTTAATTTGAATTTGTAAATTGCAAAAAACGCAAGAAAATTAGAGTTTCGCGGCCTACAACTGCGGACCCTCTTTAAATGTTATAAGTTAACATTAAACACCCCCGCGACTACTGTACCGTTGCATGCATCCATGCATGCGAAAAAAAATAACCTTTTCCCTACATTTTGACGAGATCTGCCAACATAAATGTAGGGTAAAGCTGATTTTTTTTCGCGATTTCAGGTTTGGTCCCATAGTAGAAGTTGTTCGTAATAATGAGTACAATGACCCCTTAAGAGATTAACACTGATTAAAATTACACCTTGTAGATTACACCATAAGCTCGCAAAACGTAACATTCCCTCATGGTACATGTATTAGTTAGTGACCTTAGTGAGCCAACAACAACACGGCAGCCGTAGTGAGTTGAAGCCATTACCTCCTTCTGCGAAGCAGTAATGCTCGTGAAGGAGGAGGCGGGACGCGTGAGGGAGAGGCAAGCTTTGCGCCCTCACGCCCCTAGTCGCCGCAGGAGACGCCCTGGGCGTCGGGAATTGGCAGCCGATTCCCGGCCACCGTAGGCGCGGGCTTGCGGACGGCGAGCAATGGGTAGCTCGCCGTCCGGTAAGGACCAGGCCCGAGTCGACGGCGCGTCGTGTTCCACGCGCGCCTCAAAGAGATGTCAGCACTCCGCCCAGGGCCCGCTAGGGCCGATGCCAGCTAGGGTTGCGGGATGTTCGAAAGAGTTACCGTGGCCCCGGCGCAGGCAACAGAAGGAACACGGGTGGGTTTTAGTCAGTAAAAGTCTGACACGCCCTCCCGCTCCGCCCAGAGCGGGAGAAGTCATTTGATGATTTCCCATCCACAAAAAAAAAAAAAAAGCCGCAGTGAGTTAACTTGTGACCTTAGTGAGCCAACAGCAAGACGGCAGCCGCTGTGAGTTAACTTGTGACCTCAGTGAGCCAACAACAACACGGCAGCCGCTGTGAGTTAACTTGTGACCTCAGTGAGCCAACAACAACACGGCAGCCGCTGTGAGTTAACTTGTGACCTCAGTGAGCCAACAACAACACGGCAGCCGCTGTGAGTTAACTTGTGACCTTAGTGAGCCAACAGCAACACGGCAGCCGCTGTGAGTTAACTTGTGACCTCAGTGAGCCAACAGCAACACGGCAGCCGCTGTGAGTTAACTTGTAAAGAGGAACGATATGTTATATGGACGTGTGATGTAAGTTTACTAATGAACTGCTATGGAGTTAATGTGGTTGTGAAGGTTTTTACGTGGAGTGATTTTTATTATGTGGCGAAATAGGCTGAACATTTGCCAGGTGTTAAGACCTAACTCAAACTCAAAGCATTTATACATTCACACATACATAAACTCACGCCTTCTTCCCATGGTGGAGGCAGAAACTACAGAACGCCACCTTCTACGATCCTTACATAGGTACTCCTTTTGCCTCGGTTACGTTCATACATCTGATCATCAGTGATAGGAATAGGTAGTGCTAATTTGCCTAAACTTCGAGGAAGGAAGTAACATAGAGTGGATAATACCTCCCCTAAAATCCCGGAATAATTTTAATGACGTTTAAATCCCGGGATATAAAAACCACGAATTATTTATTGGACTTTATTTATAGATAGATAGAATACTCTTTACTATGTACACCATAAAAATTACAGATATAAATGTGTGTGTGTGTAACCCTAAAAAATGTTATGATTTTTCAAATCAATAATTTGTCTAATTACAAATAAAGTCTATGTATCAAGTATATAAAGTAATATGTATCTATGGGTATTTGTTACCTGATAATAAATGGTTATATTATTATTATTCCGTTTATTAATTTTTGTTTCTTATGTAATTACATTTTTAAATATTTCTTAAAATAAAAAATACAAAAAAAAACATTTAAAAATATAAAAAATAGAGTTCCACCGGTGTCGGGAGCAGGGTCCAAGCTACCGGTGGTTAGGGCTGCAAAGACAGGAACCTCCTCACAATACGAGCCATATCAAGAAGAACTGCCTTCTGAATCAGGCCCTTGATCCAACCGCCTAACGAGAGCCTCGAGAGATGTTGGTCGAGGCTGTCAGCCATCAGGCCGTTGGCCGTTACGACAATCGACACAATGACAGCCGAGGTCACATTCCACATGTCAACAACCTCGTGTGCTAAGTCAAGATATTTTATTTGTTTCTCTTTCTCAGCTTTCACGAGGTTCTCGTCATGTGGGATGGTAACATCGATTATCATTGCGCGGCGCGCTAATCGATCTATCACCACCATATCAGGCTTATTGGCGACAATAGTCCTGTCAGTGATGATAGACCGATCCCAGTACAACGTGACAATGTCATTTTCGAGAACTGGGTCGGGCACATACTTGTAATACGGTACCTCAGAGTCCACAAGTCTGTATTTCAAAGCAAGTTGCTGGTGAATAATCCTGGCCACTTGGTTATGCCTGTGCAAGTACTCTCCTTTAGCCAGACGAGAACAACCAGAGATAATATGTTTGATGGACTCACCCGGACGGGACGGTGGCATGCCCGACACACGTCAACCGTCCCGTCCTTCATAATATGTCTCCGGTAGTTATTCGTCAATATAACTTCGTCCATAATTGCACAGACGAAACCTTCGGTTTCCCCAAAAAGGTCACCAAAACGTAGCCAGGATACGGACGCTAGGAAATCTACACCGGGCTCATGAAGAGCCCGATAGAAGCGCCCGTGAAGCTCCTTGCTTTGCCATACCGCCTTGCGGTCATCTGTAGTAAGTACTACAGGTTTGCGCCAGTTCTCTTTAGCCAAGGAGAGCGGGGTGAGACCCTTGTCCACTGCGACCACATCTCGATGCATCCCCACGTCGGCTTCAAGGAAATATTCCCTGAGACTGCATATCTCGCGATTGTGGAGGGTCTTGACATTTAAAAAGCCTCGACCTCCACACTTTCGCGGGATATACAGTCTCATTACCGATGATCGCGGGTGATGCATTCGATATGCAGTCAGTAGCGTACGGACCCTCCTATCCAGGGCGTCTAGTTCGGTCTGAGTCCATTTGAGTATGCCGAAAGAGTACATCAAAACCGGCATGACCCAACCGTTGAAGGCGCGCACCTTGTTTCCGCCTGATAGAAGACTATTAAATACTTTCTTCAGGCGGCCAAAGAAGCGCTCCTTCAACGATTGCTTCATGTCAGCAGCATTAATGCCCAACGCTTCCGACATACCCAAATATTTATAGGTTTCGGTTGCGGAGAGGGCTCTAAGGTTTATGGAATCCGA
The DNA here is from genome assembly GCA_947568875.1 of Fissipunctia ypsillon. Taxonomy (NCBI): domain Eukaryota; kingdom Metazoa; phylum Arthropoda; class Insecta; order Lepidoptera; family Noctuidae; genus Fissipunctia; species Fissipunctia ypsillon. The sequence goes on along the minus strand of OX387665.1, from coordinate 1,070,435 downwards.
GAGTTGGGTTCCCTCGGATTCCACAATCTCCCCTCGCTTTACATGCATGACCGCACATTTGTCCACACCAAATTCCATCCTGATGGCGCTACTGAAAGTTTCAGTTACTTTCAGTAGCTCCATCAGTTGCAAATTGTTGGGGGCAAAGAGTTTTAGGTCATCCATGTAGAGGAGGTGAGATATAACCTGACCACCTCTCCTCAGCCGATAGCCTAGACCTGAATCCTCCAGCAGTGTGCTTAGGGGATTCAAGGCTAAGCAGAACCAAAGCGGACTCAAACTATCACCCTGAAATATGCCTCGCTCGATCCTAATCGGCTCGCTATTCCTCTGGATATTTCAACATCCTGTAGCGAAGGACCGTCCTCCATTGCCCCATACACGACATCAAGAAGGTGCGCAGAGTTGCATCTACTTTATACAACTCTAGCACCCTCATGAGCCATGTATGTGGCACCGAGTCAATAGGCCTTCTTATAATCTATCCAACATGTCGACAGATCCTTTCGGGAACGACGAACCTGTTGGCTAATGGCCATATCAATGAGGAGTAGCTCCTTAGTACCGCGGGACCCATTCCTACATCCATTTTGAGAGGCAGACATGATGAAGTTTGTGTCTATATGTTTGTTGATTTTAGCTCTCGAAATGGATGTAAGAACTTTATAGACCGTCGGTTATTATTATTATTAATACCTATTCGTCGAATTATTGCATTACAAATGATGACATAAGTAAGTACAAACTGTATATTGATATGTATACTGTATATATATTTTCCGATTGACAGCGATGCGGATGAATTTTTTGATGCCCAATGAGCTCTTCTCCCTTTTTATTTTTTTTATTGTATACTTGTACATAATATATATATATTAGTGTTATCATGTATTATAGATATTAATAAATGTAACTGTATATTCCATAGTAATAGACATGCGAAAGTAATTCTTATCTGTCTTGTAATGTTTGGCTCACAGGTAGACCATGATCTGGGTTAAGATATAGAATACTTTTTAGCCCGGTAGTGCGTTCCCGTGGGATAATTTCCAACCACCACGCGGGCGACGCCGCAGGCAAAAGCTAGTATACAATATGTATGTCATCATGTACCTCACGAGGGTGAGCTTTACATACAATTAACTACATGACAACGTACAATCTAATAATAACATAACGTATTTAACACAGAACGGTCATGTACGTGTAACGTAGTTAATTACTTAATTAGACGTAAGTGGCGTTCTAACCGAGTTACGATTTATTATAGCGGTGTGTTTGTGGCGAACTTATGTTGTTTACGTATACCACCTCGCGCACTATGCGACATGCGACTGCGACAGCTCGACGATATCGGGTTGACATCGCATGCGACTGTCATCGGGTGTGCGCGTGCACAGTGCGTCTAGACGCTGCGACAAGTAGCGACTGCGACAGCTCGACGACATCGGATTGACATCGCATGCGACTGTCATCGGGTGTGCGCGTGCACAGTGCGCCTAGACGCTGCGACAAGTAGCGACTGCGACAGCTCGACGACATCGGATTGACATCGCATGCGACTGTCATCGGGTGTGCGCGTGCGTCTAGACGCTGCGACAAGTAGCGACTGCGACAGCTCGACGATATCGGATTGACATCGCATGCGACTGTCATCGGGTGTGCGCGTGCACAGTGCGTCTAGACGCTGCGACAAGTAGCGACTGCGACAGCTCGACGATATCGGATTGACATCGCATGCGACTGTCATCGGGTGTGCGCGTGCACAGTGCGTCTAGACGCTGCGACAAGTAGCGACTGCGACAGCTCGACGACATCGGATTGACATCGCATGCGACTGTCATCGGGTGTGCGCGTGCACAGTGCGCCTAGACGCTGCGACAAGTAGCGACTGCGACAGCTCGACGACATCGGATTGACATCGCATGCGACTGTCATCGGTCACACAGTCCGTCACACTTGGTATTTTTACGTGTAAAATTTACGACCGCTCCCAAAGATAGCTGATCGCGGATTAGTTCACTTCGGTTTAGGAAATACCGTTCTGGGACCAAGTTCGAGACGTCATTATAACATGTGGTCCACCCAGTCCTTACGCCAGTAATACTTATGTCAATGTTTTTAAATCAATTATTTCTACAAGCAACTGGGATTTTTCATTGACTCCAATAATTGAGTAGACCCAGTACAAAAAATAAACGGAAATAAGAGAAAATAATTATGTTTTATCCAAATTTGCGACACACAAAATTAAATAAGTACACTGAATTACACCACAGAATTCTGTCATCAATTATACATATAAATATCAGCTACATAATTATTTTTAATTGATTGTGAGAACTATTTAAAAAGACATGCACGTGCGTCCAGAGTACAGCAAAAATAAACAAAAAGAAAATAGGCAGTCATGGGGACAGCCGACAGAAGTGAAAACTTAAAACTAACAGTTGCATACGATTATGACATCTATAACAAAGATATTAGCGTCCTAAATAGAGTAATATGGTTACAGCGCCCTCTAGCGTTGAGTCGTTGAACTCGTTGGAGCATGTCGCATAAATTTTTCCACTACAAAAAATGCTCAACGCGCCTCAAGAAGTTTTTCTCTACAAAAAATAAGCAGTTATGGGGACTACCGACAGAAGTGAACACTTAAAACATTAACATGTACACAGGCCACTGTACGTTGCCAGTCTGGTGCAACACGTTACATTAGTATGTCGGTGACGCGAGCATGGCGCATGTCGCGAAACCGTAAGATTTTCCCCTACCAAAAAGCGCTCAACGCGTCGTAAAGTAGTTTTTACTTCAAAAAATAATTTGAAAATAGAATAATTGGAACAATCCGTGGCAGCTACGAGATGACTATTCCCAACTGACGAGGCGCCCGTTCACGAATAGTTTTATCTCATAGGTTTCTGTTAACAATGACCAATACTTGAAGGGGTTACTTCATTGGACGTCAGATGAGTGGAGACTGCTGTGAATAGAACTCTAAAAGCCAGATGTGGCTCGGAAAGTTTGTATTGGAGAGCACTGTGTTTAAACGTCTCCCAAACGATCGGGTCGGTTTATCAGTCAGTACGGGTCTGCTTATGTTTTCTAATTTTGTGTCCTAAATTTTCCTTAATACGTTTTCTGAGGGACTTTATTTTACCATGATATGTTTCCAAATTAAACACCATCAGGTAGTCAATGACAGACTTTCTGCGTAGATCCTATAATTTTGATTGTTGAACGTCACAGAAAGAAAGAAAAGTATTTTATTTGAGACACGCACAGGAAAGGATCTAGCCTCTTAAATATTCTTGACGTGGGGATACAAGAAGACTGGGGAAGGCTGCGGAGGACTGGGGGAGGTTTAATACGGGTTTTAACCCATCAAAACCGCACTGTTCCTCTGACACCTTAGCGGGATTTCCGCGCTATGCTCCGAACTAAGTTTGAACATGGCAATTAATCTAGCGGGCTTCGACACTTAGATATAAACGCCTCTCCTGTAGCTTGATTTCATCCAAACTAAAGAATTTATTGAAACAACTTTGCCTGTTCATGTTTGACCTTTATATCCATCTTCTTTTATCCCAGGATGGTCGCCTCCGCAGCGGAGACATGCTCCTCCGAATTGGCGCAGTATCTGTGGTGGGGATGTGCGCGCGGCAGGCAGCGGCAGTACTACGGCAGTGCGGGGCCTGCGTGCGGCTGCTGGTGGCCAGGCCCGCCGCCTCCAGCGGGATGCCCATGCCGGACACGCGGCAGTCCATGCAGGTAATATTGTGACATACTATACGACACTTGATCCACTAAGTAGGGATGTAATTCAGTCTCTCCAGGGACGTGCCCTAACAAGCGATACACAGGGGTGTTCTGGAGCTGACCTCATAAGAGGACACGAAGTCCTCCTCCATGTTGTGATGAAAACCACCGGGGTGGTTTTATTGAGGTAAAAATCCCACACTCCCTTGTTTTTTCCCCGAACGCCGAGTGGGTTTTGGAGGTTTTCTCCCGTAAAATAAAAACAGAGAGATAAGTTCAACTACAGAATTATAGTACTTTGGCTTCCCTTCATTATCGCTGGCGAGGTCACCTTTAACGTCATTGGGCTATGAGTGCACCTGCCTATGCTTCATTACAGATTGACCGCTATAAACAGCCAGCAACATAATTAACCCGTCAATAAGTAACGCAACTTGCTCACAAAACTGGCCACATTCCTCCTCACAACTCCCAGTTCGCAGGCGTCGGCGCCGCGCCCTCCTCGCTAATTGGCGAGCCCGGCACAAAAGCTAAGAAACTGCCGCATGCCGCCTCCAATTAAAGTAACTGGGTCGAAGTTAAGTAACGTTTAAAATAGACCAGGTGTGAGCGAGAGAGGTCTCGTTTTGAAGCAAAGAGCTGGTGTTTAGAAGCGTTCTTGATTTAATACAACATAATACACATACCATCACGCCTCGTTTCCAGAGGTGTGCCGATATAGTACACCTACATTTCGCCAATTATGCTTAAGTCCCATCTAATATGGGCGAGCCTATTGCCATCAACCAGGCACAAATGTAGACTCCGGGCTGCTACTGAGAAATTCATGATGGTAAAAACGCAATAACACTATAGAGGTATGAGGAACAGGGTGTAAAGTTCACTCATCCTCCATAGAAAAGGGAGGATCCTCCGACCAGACGGGTGTTGTGTCTGGTGGGCTACTGCCCGACGGTTGATGTCGGGATGTTGTATATATGCTAGTCGCGCGGTAAACTCTGATTGCGCGATGCAGGATTTTGCGTGACGTCAGTGTGACGCATTCCATTGTGGCGATGTAGATATCCACAACACTTTACCCGATCCGGGAGTCGAACCCAGGACCTCATGCTCAACAGTAGCGGTTGCGCCCACTAGACCAACGAGACAGTCGAGTTCGATTTAAGTCTCATGTTAACTTGTATAGGTAGTACTATTGACTTATATAACGTTTCATCTTTCGTGTTACCCAACTGGGTTGTGGAGGTCAGATAGGTAGGAAGTCGCTCCATGTAAAATATTTGTATTCAACTGCATCCGGTTAGACTGGCAGCCGACCCCAATATAGTTGGGAAAAGGCTCGGCATATGGTGACAATGGAGAACTTAAGAGTAGAAAGCAGATTTGCTGATTAGAGAGGGTTAGGGTTCCAGATGCAAAGGGAAAGAGAGGATACTTCTTAATAAATACGTACATACTAACTCACTGTATTGAGACTTGGGCTCATTCTTATGTGATTGGCTACTCAGCCCTACTACCAAGTCACGCTGAGCACAGGGTACCTCGCACCTACAGTTTATATTCTACTAGCAGCACGACTGACGTCGTCCTGTTCAAATTTCTATAATTCATACAAAATTCCTATAGAAAATGTACTGTCAGTTTTCCCGAATAAATTTTCCCGGCAACTTTTCAAATTTTTCTTTCCTTAAAAACCTAATTTGGACTATTACGAACATTTTAAAACAAAAAATAGCCAAATCGGTCCAGCCGTTCTGAAGTTCTTACGTGACGTGCAGTAGGTAGGAGGAAACTAGCTGAAATCGTCACTCGAAAAAGCGTTCATACTTGTTTGCCTCCTCCATGCGACTTTCTTTTCCGAATTCACACTTTCTCTCTCTCTCCGTCGAGAGACAGAGAAAGTATGAATTTAGGTATACTCTCGATTCAATTCTTCAACTCTGGGATTTTCAATTCTCGGTGTTGAGCCGAGTATTGAGAATCCAACAGGGTGCATCCCAGTGTGTCGATAAAACACATTGTTGGATTTTCAATACTCGGCTCTAATCAGAGCGTTGAAAATCTAGTGCGCGAAAAAATTCGCCGCGATATTTTTACGTCCGCGCGAATGTCGGCTGTTCTGCTTACAAAGAAACTCTTTGATAATATATTGTTTGAAAAGTAAACGTGCTTCATATCCAGGTACAGTTGCGAAGTCCCAAGCGAGATGAAAACGGAAAGCTGTATATTATTCTTTTATCTTACAACTCCGAATTGAAACGTTGTGGGCGTCGCCCGCCATTCCTCATAAAAGATTTAATAACATGTTGAAATTATTAAATCAAGCATTCATGATAGATGTGTTTTTAAATATTATTTAAATAAACAGGATTTGTGTGTGGGGAGGGGAAACAGATGGGCGTTACGTCATATAGGTCTTTATTACTGTAGCGATATATTTTACTAGAATATATAAATCGGATGTTTACCATCCGTTACTATAAGAAGAGTTAGTTAGCAATATTTTGTACTTCACTAAGTACCTACACATAATAAAATATTTAACGCTTTATAATAAAGGTTACATAAAAATCGTTGTTTATTTTTTACGCGAATTTTAGAACATCCTGTTGTTTATCTTAAGATAAAATCGCCAACTATCTCAACTATTAATATAGTTTTCGCAAATCGGCCAGTATCTTAAGATACTCTAATATGAAATATATTATCTTCAGTGTGTGTGGTGTTCCATTAAATTGTACGGTGAGCGATATGTCGAATACTTATATTTCATATTATCTGCTGTGTGTGTGACGCCCTTAATTATACCTGACAATCGTTTTCAAATTCAAAATATTTTATCTCACTTAAATCAACATGGACACTTATGAAACGTCAGAGCAAGGTTCCAATTGATCGTTTCCTATAGAGAAGACTTGGTAAGAAACTTCACGGTTCTCTTTTAAAAATAATTGGCTTTTACAATGTTTTCTAATTACAGTGTTAATAGGTTGGGAAGACAGCGTAGGCCTATCAACAAATACTGTTTTTATGAATTAAACTAGCTGTACGCCGCGACTTCGTTCACGTGAAAGTCGCAAGATGTATACACAATATACTAAAATAACAGCCACATTTTAATAAAACTCCCTCGTCCCCCGACCCGCCGCGTTGCATCGCCCGCCCGCGCTATTACTTCGTTTTCGCTTAGTGTTCTTTCTGAATTTTTTTCGTTTTGCTCGGCTCCTCTGTGTCGTAGCGTGATGTTAAATAGTCTATCTATCTATCTAATGGGGCTATCAAATGCAAAAAAAAAATTTCAAATTCAACTTTTTGTTCACTTTTTAATGGGTTTTAATTTTTTTTGCGCGGAACCCTAATTATTTGTCTAAAATAAAAGTGTCCTAAGTTACTCCCCGTAACATCAGCTATCAGTCCGTGAAACTCCCGTCAAAATCGGTCCAGCCGCTTCGGAGATTAGCCGGAACAAACAAACAAAAATGTTAAAAATTGCTTTCTTGTTATAAGTACCGTATACACTTTCTTATGCATTTAGTAAAAAGTTGTTATTTTGACATTACAAAAAGTCACTTTAATTTTATTTATTTGTATAGATAGGTACTGTTCTGAGCCTTCAACATATGATCCTATAAAATAGTGTGTTCAAGAGACCAGTAATTATTTAGTTATTTCAAATGAAACAATGAAATCCTATAATAGTATTACTGTTAATTACACTGTGCTAATTTTAAAATTAAATTAAAATGAGATTATTAGAGAGGTATTTATTTTCATTATAACTCTCGCCTTCTTTCCATGGAGCCAGAAACTACAGAACGCCACCCGCTACGATCTTTACATACTCCTTTTGTCTCGTTTACGTTCATACATCTGAGGGGCAATTCCCGTAATTTTAAGAACGTTCACAGTCTGAAGCCCAATTCTCGTAACTAAATACGTTCAAAACCTAATCACAATCTCATCTCAGTGACAATCTAATGTCAAAAACTTGTCAAAAATGTAGGGAAATTATAGGTATTTCTGACATATCGAGACTGAGATCAGATTGTGAATGTTATTAAAATTACGAGAATTGCCCCTCAGTGGTCATCAATACGTCAAAAATACCAATAATTTCCCTACATTTTTGACAAGTTTTTGACATTTGATGGTCACTGAGATGAGATTGCGACTAGATTATGATTTTGACTAGATTTTGTTATATTTATAATCCTTTATTACAACATAGGTACAAGATAACACTAATCTAGATATGTTATGTACAAGTATACAAAAAAAACTAAAAAGGGGGAAGAGCTCATTGGGCATCAAAAAATTCGTCCGCATCGCTGTCAACGGGAAAAGTGCCCAAAAGGCTGGCAGCATTGCCACGCTGAATGGCATTGCTAATTCTTTGGACTAAAAATAGGCCAGATTTTGTTTATATTACGGGAATTGGGCTTCTGGTCATACACGCACCGGCATTGAATTATTGCCTTTGATAGTCTTGTCCTATCTAAATAGGCAGATAATTTCTAGAATAGTTAAATAACTACCATCAATACTTTGTCCTCATTAGGTACTGTTGCTTATCTCAGAAGGTTATAATTTCTTGTAAAATGCTGATTTACAATCTCATTTCGTAGGATTGAAAGCCTCTTCCAAGGAAACGACTGGGATAATTATGTATCTTTATGTGAAATCTCTTTTATTATGCCATTCCTTGTAATTTCACCTCCTTAAGTCTGAAAAATCTTTTCAAAATAGCCAGGTGGCTTTGCAAAGGTAAAAAGTGGCCAAGTGCGAATCTGACTCGCATATGAAGGGTCCCGCACCACCGTACAATATTTTAACACAATATATTTTTTTTAAATACACACATGAAAAGTGTCTAGGGATCAAGGTATTTAAAAAAATATATTTTATTGCCCTATTAAAATTAAATAAACATGTCTATTTAGATTGATTAAATAAAATGTTTTTGTATGTGTAGATTGATGAGGTACTGTCTGCTTTTGCATTAATAAAGACTTTTCGAGATTTTGCATAAGCTGGACGACTTATAACACTCTGCGTAGTGCCCAGAGCGATTGCCACAGCACGTGCTGTGGTGCTATAAGTCGAGTGGGAATGTTGGAAGCTGGTTCTTGGTAACGTTACCGAGAACCAGCTTCCAACATTCCCACGGCTCTGATCATTTATTCTCGGCTCAAATGACGTCTTCTCTCCCTATTAACGTTCATTTGTATTCATTCCACTCAGAAGTACCTATGGCAAAAAATTTACTGATTTGGCCTCAAACCCGTTGCAGGATTATATATATATATAGGAATACGACTTCATGTTTAGCGCCAATAATCGTATTTTATTTCTTCTTTTCTTTGTTTACTTAACAGAAGATTTTCATTTTTTTACCGAAATTCAAAAATTATTCCCTTTTCAAATGGCGAAATTTACTAAAAAGTAACAATAAATAAATAAAAATATAGGAATAACAAAAAATATAATTAAAAAACCTGATTGTTTGTAAGTAACAAAACCGTGCTCGGTCCCTAGATCCTTTTGATATTTGTGTACTTTAGTAAACATTTGTGTACTTTAGTAAACAAACACGTTTCTTGTTCTTTAATTTCTTTTATCATTTGTTGTTATAACGGCCACTCGTGGCTAAGTAATAACAGCCGCACGGGTCGATCGATCGGGTTAAGCTACGCTTGCCGGGGTTGCTCCGTGGATGGGTGACCATCTTTACATATCAAGACCGCTCCGTGCCTCAGAAAGCACGTTAAGCCGTTGGTTCCGGCTGTCATTCGTGGTTGTTTGACAATTTATCGTTACGGGTCGTCAGAAGCCCTAAAGTCTGATAACCAGTCTTACCAAGGTATCGTATTACCCAGTAACTGGGTTGTGGAGGTCAGACAGGCAGTCGCTTCATGTAAAATATGGTATTCTGGTATTCAGCTGCATCTGGTTAGACTGCAAGCCGACCCTAATATAGTTAGGAAAAGGCAGATGATGATGTTGTTAAAGCGGCCATAGTCATACATAATCTGTGAAAATGTCAAGTGTCTACCTTTTACGGTTCAGAAGATACAGCTCTGTGACAGACGGAGTCTTATTATATAAGTGTTAGGGTCCCGTTGGTAACCTTATGGGTACGGAACCCTAAAAACGACATTTAGAATAAAATACGACGCTGCCTTGACTCGATTGAATATATGAAAATTATGTATCTTTTAGATCGGAAGGCGCCACCTTTGTTATTTCATACCTCGAGAAAGGAGGGCGAGATAAAACGCACCGTTTTCTTAGCCAATCCGGATGAGTGGATCATATTTCATTGGCAGCAGTTTCCCGCTTTCGAGATGATCTTGTTACCGAACTGATTTCGGGGAAAGATGTTTTTATGTGTTTTATTTGTCACACTGTGTGTTTGTGTCTTAGATGTATTGTTGGTTATACTTCAGAGTCAGAAACACGAACGGTGTAGGACTAGTAAGTAGGTCTGTAGTTTCTGCCTACCCCCATGGGAAATAGGCGTGAGTTTATGTACGTATGTAGATAAATTGCGATGGATTAGGCTGTTTTTGTTGTTACTGTACTGTTCCAAACCACTGCAACTCTTGTACGTAAAAATTTACAGTGGAGACCTATGTATAAAAAAGCGGCCAAATGCGAGTCGGACGCACACGAAGGGTTTCGTATCACCGTACAACATTTAACACAAATACATTTTTATTGAACGTTTCTCGTGTGGAGACCTTTCATTTGTCACTTTATTTTAAGTTTATCATTTGTTGTTAGAGCGGCCATAGTAGTACCCACTCACTCTGTGAACATTTCAAGTGTCTACTTATTACGGTTTTAAAGACATACGGACGGACAGGCGGACAGCAGAGCCTTAGTAATATGGCCTTAGTAATCGTTGGGGTGTCAAAACCCTAAAAACGATCTAGACAATGTAACTCTACGAATGAATAAATTCAACTGTCTTGAAACCCAAAAACAATACAAATACAGAAGTAGGAAATAACCATAGTTTCTAACATTTGTCTAGTTAGTTGGTCCAGTGGTCACAAGCGCAACTGCTGAGCTGGTCCTGGGTTCAGTTCACAGGTCGGACAAAGTGTTGTTGGGTTTTTCCATCAGGAATTTCGCAGCCCGGAGTCTGGATTTGTGCCAGGTCGATGGCAATAGGCTCGCCCCTATTACATGGGACTAAACATAACTGGCGAAATGTGGGTGTACTATAGGTACACCTCTGCCTAATCTTTCAGGGATTACAGGCGTGATGTTATAATTAAGAAATAACCGTACTTTTTAACGAACAAGAATTATAAAGCTCGCACTACGCAAGGAAGCTTAAATGCAAAGTTTATTTTAAGTAAAAACCACTCGATTTAAAGCACATCCTACCAAGCCTCACGACTCGGATAAACTAAAATGTACGTAACATTTCCATAAGCATGCATATCCTTGCCTCCACTTGTACTCGACACGGACCGTCATAATTATATTATTTTATAATACCCAGCGGGACTTTCGCGACTTAAAATAATTTTGGCACAACTTAAAAACAAGTATGCTACATCGTTAAAACCGATCTTGTTACAGTATTTCATAGTACCTACCCGTGCGTTAATTAATTAACTCAGCGAGCTTTAGAAAGAAGTCCTGGATTTGATTCCTGCAGCGTAACACAGTTACAGTAGGAATCGGTTTCATTTTGACTGTTCAACAACATTCATTGCGTTATTTATGTTGTTGAGCTGACAAATTTTTCGAACATGGATGAAATGGATTAGCAATATGCTTCAAAATAATTCAGATTGTGATTGATAGTGTGTTACGCAATTAGGGTGCTGAGTCGGGCAAAGTGTTTGGGTTTTACCATCTGGAATTTCTTAGTATAAGCATCTCATTATAAAACATTTTTGGTCTATAATAAAGATCGGCACCTTAAGAACAGCTCTTAAGGTAGGTGCTCGTAATTGAGAAGATGTAGCTATTAGCAAGGCATCCGTCTCAGACCGGAGCGACGCCACTTCCGGTCGGATGTGACGTAATTGCGTCAGACAGGTTTCATAGGCCATCACTTGAATGTTCTGCTTTTGAATTATGACGAGCTGAAAGGAGGGGAAGGTGGTTTAAGTATTTTTTTTATGTCGCTCGTTGCGAAGTTTCAATGGTTTTGACAGTTATTTAAGTGGGAAAGGCAACTGACAAAATGTATTTACGACGCAGATTTCTGTGGAGCGCCGGGAGGGGACGCCCTAAAAGGATATAATAGTGACCTTATTGGTGATGTTCTTCAGAAAGGTCAGGTGCGTAGTACTCGCTACCGGCGTGCGTGTATGACCAGATGTATGAACGTAAACGAGGTAAAAGGAGTATGTAAGGATCGTAGCAGGTGGCGTTCTGTAGTTTCCGCCTACCCCCATGGGAAGAAGGCGTGAGTTTATGTGTATGCATGCTATGTGGGAAAGTTAGTCTTTTCTTCTGATATAACAGGATGCACGACTTGCAGACTTTCCTTTTTTGTATTCTATCTATCTATCTATTATCATTTTTGCCACACTTTTGCAATTAGGGGAGGCACAATATCGGACGTTGTGGCGATTATTGAGGGAAAGCCTATGTCCAGCAGGGAAACATCTTTACTGATATGTTTATGGTGATTATATTACAAATTCTTTAATAAAGCTTCATTTTAATTATCAGTTCTACTGATGACGGCGTGAGTTACTATGACATACAATTAACGGTAAAATTAGTCTTTATAATTTATTTACACTCTTTTCTGACTGTTTGGTTCAATAGCGCGTATTTTTCGACACCCGCAAGTAACTTATCCTGTCCTTTGCCAAGACCTAAAAAAAGATCACATAGTTGCCACTACCCATAAACCACCACGATATGGGTTTTCAACCTTCTTTTATTGCTAGCCTGTACTGCCCTGCTAGCCATTGGCCTCCTCCCATTCTTTTTATCGGTCTTCTTCATGCTCTTTAGGGATCCGTACCTCAACAGGAAAAAACGGAACCCTTATAGGATCACATCGTTGTCCGTCCGTCTGTCTGTCAGTCAGTCTGTCAGTCAAGCCCCTTTTTCTCAGGACCGCGTGGAGGTATCAAGTTGAACTTAATATCAAATAATTAGGTTTATGGTTCCATAAAGCTCTAAAAAAATCAAGCTTCAAAGTCAACGCAATAAAAAATACGGCCATTTATGCGACATATTTGGATACTCGCAAATAAATCAAAACCCGCTCACCTAGAATCGTGAAATTTGGCAAGAAGTAAGGTCTCACAGCACAAGTAAAGGAAAAATCCGAAAATTGTTAATTTGTAGTTTAATCACATAAAAAAATACGATGGCTAATTTAAATTGGCAGTTGGAGAATTGACCGTGACGTATATCAATGTATGGGAGAACATGTTTTCCAACTACAATGCTAAGTTTGTTCTTAGGATAAATTATGTTCAACTACGGAATCCTTCATTGTGCGTGGTTCGACACGCACTTGGCCGATTTTTATAGAGGAGGTTAGGCATTTAACCCATCACCTTTGTCTGATACCTTCTTTTAACCAACTCTTTCCCCCACAGCCTCTAGGAGCAACTCCGGCACCCGTGGTCCCGTCCCGGCTCCTCACAGACCCGATCGAGCTGGAGCGTCGTCTGTCAGAGGCAGGACATGACGGCTTCGGAGCGTTATGTGAGGACACGTCTCCGCCTTCCCCGCCGCCTACCATCATTGAAGAGAGGCTGCATCACAGGGTAAGTGGGGATAAACATCAAGCGGTTACTGCCGGTCTATTCTGTAAAAATTTCAGCGTGAAAAGTTAAGTGACGTGAGCTTGAAGGAATTGACACTATTGACAGCTGTCACTTCAAGCTCACTTCATCTACGTATTCACGGGGAGATTTTTACAGAATAGATCGGCTGGTGGCTTGGTTGAGATGGTGTGATGAGTTGATGACGGTTTTGGTGACAGTAATGTTTTGTTTCGTTTTTCGCGAAGCATTTTTTTTAATGACATTTGATACTAATCTGGTGATACAGGACATAGGTATTCTCCGTTTCGAATCGGTGATACAATATTCGTCTAGTTAACTAGATTACTTTGGTCCAGTAGGTGGCCACGCTGATCGCGACAACAAATCCCAATGACTTTATAGGTTATAAAATAAACTGTCAAATGTTGCTTAGATAATGTTAGGTTCGATTCCTAGCTAAACCGGCACCCTAATTACTTAACACTGTATTGATCACAATCTGAATGATTTTGAAGCATATTGCTAATACATTGCGTCTTACGTTCGAAACAATTGTCTGCTCAACAACGTAAATAACGCAATGAATGTTGTTGAACTGTCAAAGTGTAACCGATTCCTACTGTAGTGTTACGCAATTAGAGTGCAGGTCTGAATAACACAGCATTATACTTCATTTGAAATGAGATTAGAAATTTTAATAATCCTTTTTCAGTCCGTTCAACCGATTTTTGCTTCTATTCCGTAGGCATAAGGATGGCACTGAAAGCAAAAACGTGGTTACAATACCAACTGTTTACTGCAGCTGCCATTTTTCATGCCACCAACGCAATTGAAGTCAAAATCGGTTAAACGGACAGTAAAAAAGGTTTATTTAACTTTCTAATCTTACCTCAAACTAGCTGTTGCCCGCGGCTTCGCTCGTGTGGATGTCAATACTTCCCTATTTGAATCGGATTTTGTTCACAATTTCAAGGGTTTTAAGTTTTTTTTGCGCGGAACCCTAATTGGTTTTCTGAAATTAAAGTAGCTTATGTTACTCTTTATACCATCGGCTATCTGCCAGTGAAAGTCCCGTCAAAATCGGTCCAGCTGTTTCGGAGATTAGCCGGAACAAACAGACAGACAGACAAAAATTTAAAAATAATAATTGTTATTTTTGTTATAAGTACCGTATATACTTTCATATGCACTTAGTAAAACGTTGTTATTTTGACAGACACTTCAATGTTATTTATTTGAATAGATTGTATCTTAATAAAAGATGGAGTATAATTTCCTCTGAAATCGTTCTTTTGAGTCCTACAACCAATTATTCATTTTGCATTGTTCACATCATCACCTGCACAGTTTCTTGCCAGAAATACTCCCTGAATTCATCTACGAATAAATATCTGTAGATAAGAACAAGGGATTTCCACGAACTGAAGTCTTATTACATTACCGAAGCAACGTTAACGTCACACAAAAGTCTTTTACTCTGTAATACATTTATAATTGCAATCAAGACGCAATTAAATTGCAATCAAGACGCAATTAAATTGCAATCAAGACGCAATTAAATTGCAATCAAGACGCAATTAAATTGCAATCAAGACGCAATTAAATTGCAATCAAGACGCAATTAAATTGCAATCAAGACGCAATTAAATTGCTCGTTGCTCTTGACAGAGAGTGCCGCCTCTAACTCCATCAAAGTAAAAAAGTTATCGTCTCAAAGCGGAT
Source organism: Fissipunctia ypsillon (assembly GCA_947568875.1). NCBI lineage: Eukaryota > Metazoa > Arthropoda > Insecta > Lepidoptera > Noctuidae > Fissipunctia > Fissipunctia ypsillon. The sequence goes on along the minus strand of OX387665.1, from coordinate 1,055,196 downwards.
GAAAAAAAAGCATTTAGTTCCTGAGTTCCTTTGTATAATTTGCACTTTAGAATGTCATCTTACGACCAAGTTTACATAAAAAGATGGCTAATTCAATTCGGTTTCTTTAAAAATTTGGTGCTGTTAGAAGAATTTCGAAATTTAAATTGCTCTTAGGTAGGCACATTTTTGAATGAACTTTTCTAAACACGGAAGAGAAGTAGGGAGTGGGTTTATCGTGCGAACAAAAGTGTGGATTCTTTTGTTTTCAAATCCTTTAGAACTTCGGATTTGGGACTGTTTTTGTACGTTTTCACCTAATGCAGTGCTTAGACAAACGTTTTCAGGAATGGTTTTCCATATTTTTCCGAATCCATCTTATACAGTGTGAGTCTTCATATTGTGCACATATCGAAATGAGGGAAACTATGCTTAATTTTATCAAAGGAAAAAATATTTAAAAAAATCTAAAAAAATAAAATTATAACATTTTTTTAAATTCTTGATCGCTGCTGTGACCGCTGTGTAAGCAAAACGGTATAACTTTGAAACTAAACGATCTGTCACGATAAAACAAACTCAGTAATGATTGGAAATAACAGGGCGTCCTCAAATAATATGTGAGGGTGAGCCTAGGTGTCGTTCTATATTTCTGCGTCCCCATGGGAAGAAGGCGTGAGTTTAACGATAGTTTTGTATCTTCGTTCATTGGGTTCAACTATGTTAATCACCACCATTATTTATAATCTATACAAATAAATAAAATTGAAGTGTCTGTTTGTAATGTCAAAATAACAGCTTTTTACTAAATGCTTATGAAAGTATATACGGCACTTATAACAAAAAAGCAATTTTTAACATTTTTGTCTGTCTGTCCGTTTGTTCCGGCTAATCTCCGAAACGGCTGAACCGATTTTGACGGGACTGTCACTCCCAGATAGCTGATGTTACGGCTGGTAACAAAGGCTACTTTTATTTTAGAAAAATAATTAGGGTTCCGCGCAAAAAATTAAAACCCATGAAATTATGAACAAAAAGTCGGATTTCAAAATTCTTTTTATATTTGGTAGCCCAACTCTCGAGGACAGTTATAGGCTATTTAAACATCACGCTACGACCCTTAGGAGCCGAGCAAAAAGAAAAAAGAAAGAACGCTAAGCGAAAACGAAGTAATAGCGCGGGCGGGCGATTCAACGCGACGGTTGGCGACGGGTCGGGGGACGAGGGAGTTTTATTAAAATGTGGCTGTTATTTTAGTACTTATATTGTGTATCTTACGACTTCCACGCGAACGAAGTCGCGGGGCACAACTAGTATTTTATATGAGTATAATCTTTATAACGACCTAAATTATTTCTTAGATTTATACTGTACCATCGCGGACATTTGCAATGAACCACTTTTCGACCTACCTACCTATAATAATGGTGGTGATGGTATGGCATGGTATAATGTGGTACCTTAATTTTATTTTAAATACATTTTTATTTATTTACTTCCTTAGCCGGTGGCATCAATAGTGGCAGTAGTACCACGGGGCGCTCTGGCGCCGGCTCCTCGACCACCAGCCTTCGTGCCGCCACCGCCGCAGCCGCAGACGCAGCCTGTTAGGTAAGACGAGTAGCAGCCGAGAGATGTTCTTTGTTTAATTTGTATCTTGATCTGTGTGATACATGATATGGCTAGAAAGGAGGTGACTACCGAGATGACGACTAATAGAGAAGTGTGGAGGAAAAAGACATGTTGCGCTGACCCCAAGCAGTAGAATGAATTCTATCAGTGGTGAAAGGTGAAAAATTTCGTTACTGTTAAAAAGAATGTTTGCAAAAATTCATTGGCATTTAAATTGTCATATTTGTTTAAAAAGATATGTCGAATGTTGAAAAATGAGTGAATTATCTTAGTGTTTTATAGCCCCTTATAACAGTAGTGCTGTTAAAAGTTAAAGTCAAAGTAATTTATTTGCCAGAAACACGGTAGATATGTCGTGGCCGGATCTTAGAATTGATCATTTCATGAAGTGTTCGGTCATTTCATGAAATGGTTGTGTTTCATAAAATGGCCAGCTAAAATTGGCCATATAGTTTAAACGTCAACGTTTAATGATAAGTCAGTCGACGTTTGGCCATATCATTAATGTAAATCTGTCGTGGTCCCATGGTAGACCTAGCCATATCGTGACGAAATCAACCTATTTATCGACATTCCCAGCTGACCGCTGGGTATATCGCAAAGTAGTTGTAATCCACGCCGCTAGTGACACCCCGACCAAATGGGTTAGGTTAGAACTGTCACCATACGCGCGCGAGCCGAGCGAGCGAAGCGAGCGGTGCCGCGGTGGCGGCCGGCGAGCGCTACTTCCAAGTTGTTCGCAGTTACTTGGTTATTTAGTATTTTTAGGACCCTAAATAATATATGTACAACAAAAAACAAAGCGACATCAACGACTCTACCGGCGGATAATCTAACTATTTTACGATATGATCACTAATGTTTGGCCACATCATGAAGTAGTCGTGTGTTTAACTGTTCATCGATATGAACAGTTAAACACACGACTACTTTTGACGATTCAAACGTTGAGTATTCAATGATCTGGCCAGACCACATCATGATGTGACCAGCGGTCGATGTTCTATTTCATGAAATGGTCGAACACTTCATGAAATTATCAATTCTAAGATCTGGCCACGATAGATATATAGAATTTTTACATACATTACAAATAGGTGTCTTGTTGATAAGAATTAGGTTTCAAAGAAAATGTATAGTTATTACACATTTTCTTTGAGACCTAATTCTCTAAGCATGAGAATGAAATTGGGCATTCTGTTGGCAGTTACAGCTTAACCCCTAACTTGGCAAGGCTCCGACCTACATACAGACACAATTCAGTTCCAAAAGCAACTTGAACCAATCTATACCACATTGCTTTCCATGGACTGTTTGTGAAAATAAAAAAGTCCGGACACGGTGGAAACATAAGTATCTAAAACTGGATTTCCACATAAAAATACTTTGAACAGTCGCACTTTGGGCTTTCTCAGACCTACTGGGCTTCCAACATAGAGGGTAGGTTCCAAAAGTACCTATAATGTATTCCGAAAAACAGACTTAGACTAGTCTGTTCCAAAGTAACTGATGGAAATATATCCATTCCGTAAAACTAAATATCCTCTCCATCCACCAGGCTACCGCTGGACATGGCGGTGCGCGGCTCGGGCTCGCCCGAGACCCTCAGTTACGACGTGGAGCTCAGCAAAGACTCCGCGCTGGGGCTTGGCATCACCGTGGCCGGATACGTTTGTGAACAAGGTAGGTACGGCTAGATTTCAAGGGACTACAGGACCTAAAGCGCGGTCTCTGTTGGACTGTATAGAAAATAAAAGAGAAGCGCAATGACACAACGCTGATAACTGATTGCAAAATAAGAAACAATTATTCATTTACAAAAAAACACTATTACGTTAATATGTTGCTTGTCAAATAATCTGACAAAAATCAGAATGTTTGCATGTGTATTAATATGCTTTTTAAGTGTTAAAAGAAATTTTTAGAGGTATCTGCGTGATTTTTTTGTATCGTATCAAATTAGTTGGCATAATATATCCTGAAGAATATCGTATTCTTTCCCTTTTGTATAATGTGCTCTTTTCCTCTTCCACCCCTCTCTATCTCAAAAAACGCTTCCAGTTTCTTTGCGACTCCCACATGCAATTTTTAAGGTCATCAGACGATTTGAAGCTTAAAATGCCAATATATTCCACAACTTTCCTTGACAAATCATTTACTGTCCAGGCCGCTCGTTTGTGGAATGCATTACCAGTTCCAATAAAACGGGCGTTATCGCTGCCTGTGTTTAAACAACTCGTGTAGGAACATTACTTGTCGTTGTGATTTTGTTCTCGTTGCGGGCTGGTAGTCGTCTTTTATTTAAAAAAAAAGAAAGAAAACACTATTTACACCACCACTTTTTTATTTTCGTTGCTTGTAATATTTATGTGTCTATGTAGTATATATTATATAGCAAAAGTATCTACTATATGGCATATGTATGTATCTGTATTTTATTATAGTATATTATTCTTATATACTTTTTATTTGCACCAAAAACAACCCCATTTAATGTCCAGAAAATCACTATCCATTCCAAGGTTGCCTGGAAGATATCGCAGTATGCGATAAGACCACCAATTGTATGGTTTGTAGTTTATAATTAATTTATCTACATGTAATGTATAATCTGGTGTACAATAAAGTATATATTAATAAATAAATATCATATATTTTTCTGATTTAGTTTACTGCAGTGGATCATATACTTTTAGGCATTATAAAACTTGCTTTTAGGTCCTGTAGTCCCCTTAAGTACTGAATTATAAGACCATATAAGGAGAGATCAATGGCTAGAAAGGGGGTGGCTACCGAGATGACGACTAATAGAGAAGTGTGGAAGAAAAAGACATGTTGCATCGACCCGAAATTAATTGGGATAAGGTCAGGAGAATGATGATGATGACAAATGAGATCCATCAGAACCATATACTCGCTATGCTTCTAGTTAGTGTTCCAACCATCGTATGTGATCGATTTTGAGGCCGAAAAAGCCACACACGGTAGGGATATCAGATCAGAATGATTTGAAAGTGGAACTGACTATGTAGCCTTTAGTTTATTTATGGGAAAGGTTATAGCTTTCTTACTTTCGCTGAACCTGTATTTAGCTGAACACTGCAAAGCTCTGAAAGCTCTGAAGTAGAAAATGGACAAACAAACTTTATAAACATGACGATGAACGTTGCAAAGTCAAAAGTGTCACCGTTGTGCCCGGGCGTTTCTTGAGGCCCTGAGTGTTTATTAAACTTAGGGTATTGTTAAGAATCTATCTGAAAATATAATTTGGTAACTAATAGATACCAACTTCTTTGAAAGAGTTCGTCCTTGTTATAACCTCAAAAACTAAACAATGTTTCTCTGGTCAGTCCTAGGATGTTTGCCTTCATTTACGCATTGCTAAATCATTCCTATGTTTGTTCACACTATATCTTTTACTTAAGACGCAGATAAATGCCTATGGCCATGAGTGCACAGCTTGCGTGTTCTGTGCTGAGCTCACGAGTCACGCAACGCGTCGTACGTCCACACAGTAATAGGACTCGCCCATCAACAAGCGCTGTCCCAAATTAGACGCATTATTAATTTATTATACTCTAGCTGTGCCCCGCGACTTCGTTTGCGTGGAAATCTCAAGATACTTATATATACTTATATATCCTTTACCTTTAGGAACCATCGACCTCTGTATGTTCCCTCTGTACGGTGTATTTATAGACAAAACTCTTATACGTTAAGAGCTAGCAGAGCGTACTACTCAATGTGTCAGAGTGTTGATGATCTTGATTTATTCACCACCAGTGTCACTAAATTAAAAAAAACACTATGTAACCGCTTCTTCGAAGATCATTGGCACTTCTCATGTTCTATTATTATTCGCTCCGAGTTCTCTTACTTCTTACTTTCTCTTACCTGTTTACTGTCTCTTGTTCTATCCTAATTTTGTCAGTGAAAGCTTGTAATTGGCCTTCTTCCACTAATGTTAACCTATCTGTAAGCTAGCTGTAAGTTTTCCTAAGATAATAAAATAAAATAAATAAATTAAATCATTTATTTCACAGATCATACAATCCAATTTGTTAGTGATTACATACATAATATACTAAAATAACAGCCACATTTTAATAAAACTCCCTCGTCGCCCGACCCGTCGCATTGCATCGCCCGCCCGCGCTATTTTATTTTCGATTAGACTTTTTCTTTTTGCTCGTCTCCTAAGGTCGTAGCGTGATGTTAGATAGCTATAACTATTAACGAGAATTGGGCTACCAAATGCAAAAATAGTTTTTCCGATCCGACTTTTTGTTCACAATTTCATGGGTTTTTATTTTTTGCGCGGTACCCTAGTCATTTTTCTAAAATAAAATTAGCATCAGTTAACATCAGCTATCTGCCAGTGAAAGTCTCGTCAAAATCGGTCCAGCCGTTTCCGAGATTAGCCGGAACAAACAGACAGACAGACAAAAATTTAAAAATTGCTTTTTTGTTATAAGTACCGGTTAAAAGTACTTTCTTATGCATTTAGCAAAAAGTTGTTATTTTGACATTACGAACAGACTTTTATATTTATTTGTGTAGATATATAGATAAAACAAAAGGTATTAAAACACGTACACTAAAAGATAAATAATTAAGTTATCTTTAAAATGGTAAAAGTTTCATAAAAATACGATTGATAGTTTTTGCGTAATTCTCAGTTTTTTATGCATGTTAATCATAACTTTACAAATTAATTACACTATATAATATAAACATAATCTAAAATATTCACATATGAAGTTATTAAATAAATGCTCTAATTTAACACATATTTTTTTCAATTTGACAGGCCTGTTGGTCTAGTGGTTAGTGACCCTGACTGCAAAGCCGGAGGTCGTGGGTTCGATTCCCACCCAGGACAAACTTTGTGTGATGAGCATATTGTTTGTTCTGTGTCTGGGTGTAATTTATCTATAATATGTATGTATTTATAAATTATATAAGTATGTATATCAGTTGTCTGGTTACCATAACACAAGCTCTGTTTAACTTGGGATCAGATGGCCGTGTGTGAGTTGTCCCAAGATATTTATTTATTTATTTATTTATTATTTATTTTTTCCAAATCATTAACACTACTCGTATATACGTGATTTTCAGTTTAAAATCATTATAAGTCGGTTATCGTCGCCTTAATAAAAATCTCATTCATTGCAAGACAACGCACAGCCTAAACCGCTGGGTCTAGAAGCATGAAATGTTGCTCAAGAGTTTCTTTTTATAGCGAAAGTGAGCGTTATGGAAGGATTTTTGAAAATTCATCCCCTAAAGGGGATAAATAGCGGATGAAAGTTTGTATGGAAGTTCGTCGTTTTCGCCGATGGGAATGCGGGAATGGGCACACGGTCTCGTCACAAAATATTCCTCTGTAATTCATGCCACCCAATATTCATTAAATGCCGCCTGACCTATGTCGTGTTCAGGGCTATGACAGCTATGGCGCAAATCAATCAGCCAACGACGTCAAACATTGTGGCGGTCACGGGTCCCCGCTGTTTGCACATCGAGATCTCTCCGCTTCGTTAGGTTGCTGTATTGGTCCGGATGTCATGGTATATCGATCATCTATGGTAGTTATTTGGAGACATGTGAGATAATAATTCTGAAAATCTATTATGGCAACATATTGTTACATGTCTCTCATTCCAAGTCCGCGTACAAGCAGAGTTTGTTTCTAATCCGTGCGAGCAGATGTTTTAATAAACTGTTTAGTGAACATGATTTGGATTTATTCAATACCAGTGTTTCTCGGCTTAAGCATTTGTTAATGAAAAGCGTCTTCACGGAAAAGTAATTATTTATTTGCGATTAAACAATAAAGTTAGTATAAATCGATCGTGTACTATTTTATGATATAGGTGTTTTGTACCGACCTCTTTTCGTTTTTATGTTAGGGTTTTTCAGCGGAAACTTGTATCTGTAACTCAGTTCCTTAACAAAATATCACGCCTGTAATCCCCGAAGGTTTATACAGAGGTGTAGGTACCTATAGTACACCCACATTTCACCAGTGTTTAAGTCGCATGTGATAGTGGGTGAGCCTATTACCATCAACCGGGCACAAATCCTGACTCCGGGCTGCTACTGAGAAGTTCCTGGTGGAAAACCCAATAAATGCAGTTTCGTCATTTATCTTCTTTTCGTGACGATGGTTCTCTTCTTTATTGCGGTCACGTTGATTGCGGGATCTGTGGCATTACTTAGGTCATCCGAGGTGCAGGTGGACGGGCACATAGGATACTCCAGCAAGTGGAACACGGTCTGATCAGAAGCACTTACACTGGATGTTGGATGGGTAATCCCCCACTTCAATAAATTGTGTCTGCAGCGACCTACTTGGGTGCGCAATCGATTGAGAGTTTTCCAAATAGGCCACTGCAGTTCACGTTCGGGAGGCAAATGTTCCTGGGGTTTAACAAAGTCGGGAGGCGGTGGATATGCTTCTCTTCCCACAATTTGCTTCTCTCATTGGGTGGTTTGTCCTGGATGGCCGTGGAGCGTAAGCGTAAGCATTATTTCAGACAATGCAATCACATGTAACCTTTCCAACCCCTGACGATATAGTGAGGGCAATCGGGGTCGATGGCATTATTAATCTTATCGAAAAACTTTGCTGTGACAAGATTGATGCTGAATTGAGAAGACCGATTTAAAAGGGTCGAAAAAGGCGCATGTTCCGCAGTAGGTTGAAAAAAGCTGAAAATGGTGACGGATAAGGATGATAATATTATGTAAATGTCGAGGATGAATGTGTATACTGCACCCTAATTGCGCAACACACTATCAATCGGAATCTGAATCATTTTGAAGCAAATTGCTAATCCATTGCTTCATAAGTTCGAAAAATTGGTCTGCTCAACACGTAAATAACGCAATTAATGTTGTTAAACTGTCAAAATGAAACCGATTTCGATTGATAATGTGTTGCCCCGCTGGTTATAGTTTTCATGATAAACTAGTTTCTGGTATACAATGATGTTACCAATATTTTGTAACAATATTTTGATTTAAAAGAGTGTCCGTGGAGTTTCTTGCCCGTTTTTCTCCATAGAGAACCTACTACGATTTCGAATGGGCAATTAGCTTGACTGAACCGACCCCTTGACAATTCGAAAGCCTGGTTTTGGTTTATTGAAATGACTGAATGTAATATCAAAATAACAGCTTTTTAATAAATGCATATGCAAGTATATACGGTATCTACAGTGTGAGTCTTTATAATGTGCACATATCGAAATGAGGGAATCTATGCTTAATTTTATCGACGGAAAAAATGTTAAAAAAAATCTAAATATTTATTAATATTTTTTATGGATTTTTAAAAAAAATTGTTTGCTTTTGTGACCCCAGTGTATACAAAACTGTGTAACTTTTAAACTAAACGATTTATCACGATGAAACAAACTCCATAATGTTTGGAAGTAATTAGGTGTCGTCATAAAATAAAAATTATGGAAAAAAAATAGCCATAATCAAATATAAACATTTTTTTTTGGCAAAAATCTGATTTTTTTTCATTAATTTTTACAAAAATTGTAAAATTTCTCAATAACATGCCCCCATCACCTTCTTTTTTTATAACTTTAAGTTATTCTTCATTGTATTAGGAACCTAACGGTAAAAATTGCATGTTTTTAACTCAACCCCAACATTTTTTATCAAATGTCAAAGAAAGGCCCAACGCATAGCTACGCACATTGTTTAGCAGGTAGATAAACTTTTTTTTGTTAACTTTGTTGTGAATGCGCGCGGGTCGTTTCAAAGATGGCACTCCGAACGCGGAATCGTATTGTTCTCATAAGGGTGGTTTGTTTGGGATGATAATTAATGCAAAAGAGTTCAATTGAAACCCATTTATTATTAAATACAAAATTTAATGCATCAGGTTCTCAAAATGTCCACCTCGTTGTTGTAAACACAAAGCCGCGCGAATTAGAATTTGGTGTGTCGCTCTCCTTATCATTTCGGGATCATTGCGAATATCATTCGCACAGTTTATTATGCGGTCACGCAAATCGGCCTCACTGTTGATGGGGGTACTGTAGACGCGTTGCTTCATGGTCCCCCATAGGAAATAATCAAGGGGCGTCAAATCGGGTGAACGCGATCATCATTACCATACCATCATTACTTGATCCAAGTCCAGTGATCGACAACCTTCTGTGAACTTCCTGGAAGTTTCGGGCAGATGGCACTGGTTGCCTGTTAGGATACGCAGCTATGTAAGCCGCGCGCGCAGCTCTGGCACTTCCTTGTCCCACTCCATAATAAAAATGTATGTCGGCGATGTGTGCCGGGGAAAATTCACTTAAACGCGGCATCATGTAGCAGCGAACGAAAGTTATGAAAGTCCAGCGAACGAAAGTACCGAAACACATGTAGCAGCGGCGAATAATTCGGAGCGACTGCCAGTCTGACATCTGTCATAATTCAAGTTCCTTTGGCTGGCCCTACCTCCCCGACCTGCGCACATTCAAAAGAAAGTTTATCTACCTGCTAAACAATAGCTATGCGTTGGGCCTTTCTTTGACAGTTGATAAAAAATGTTGGGGTTGAGTTAAAAACATGCAATTTTTACCGTTAGGTTCCTAATACAATGAAGAATAACTTAAAGTTATAAAAAAAGAAGGTGATGGGGGCATGTTATTGAGAAATTTTACAATTTTTGTAAAAATTAATGAAAAAAAATCAGATTTTTGCCAAACAAAAATGTTTATTTTTAAATGTGGCTATTTTTTTTCCATAATTTTTATTTTATGACGACACCTAATTACTTCCAAACATTATAGAGTTTGTTTCATCGTGATAAATCGTTTAGTTTAAAAGTTACACAGTTTTGTATACACTGGGGTCACAAAAGCAAACAATTTTTTTTAAAAATGCATAAAAAATATAAATAAATATTTAGATTTTTTTTAACATTTTTTCCGTCGATAAAATTAAGCATAGATTCCCTCATTTCGATATGTGCACATTATAAAGACTCACACTGTATAACAAAAAAAAAATTAAGTATTTTTAAATTTTTTGAAACGGCTGTACCGATTTTGACGGGACTTTCACTTGCAGATAGCTGGTGTTATAATGAGTAACTTAGGGTACTTTTATAATTTAAAATATTAGGGTTCCGCGAAAAAAAATTAAATACCATGAAATTGTAAGCAAAATCCGATTCAAATAGGGAAGCATTGACATCCACGCGGGTGAAGCCGCGGGCAACAGTTTGTTTGAAATAAATGCTTTGAGTTTAATAGGGGTGCTAAACACTTATTCGGGTAGGCATGATTCGGCAGAGCCTGGGAGGCTAAATCGAATTATATATTTTGCCGTCCAACTGTAATCGGTAATGGCAATTAATTATGTAAGTTAGGTACTCTATAAATTGTAGTACCTACGCTGCAAACAAGTTGCGTGATCAAACTAAATTAGTGTCAGAGGCAGGCAGTGAGTTACTGAAGATAGAATATAAACTATCTGATCTATCGAGTTACCCGAACGAAGCAATATTTTTAGACCTGTTTTTTTCCCCAGACAATATTACAATTCTAAATAAACTGTTATTGAATTAGATAGAATTTCAAAGTGCGGTGCAGAGCTCACTTAAATAGAGGCTGGCATTAAGAGAGAAAAAAAAACGTGTGCAGTCGGGGGACCCCCGTGAGGAACGAAGTTCATTCTCATGTGTGATTTAGAACAAAAATAAAATTTTCGCAGCCGATCTTGAATATACATTTGATCTCACTATCGACTTTAGCTTTAGTACCCTCGATTACTATGAAAACGACACCCATGACGAAAAATTTAAAAATTTTCGCAGCCGCCATCTTGGATTTACATTTTGACCAAATTCACACTTTCTCTCTTTCTCTATGAGAGAAAGTGTGAATTCGAAGGAAGAAAGTCGCATGGAGGGGGCTTACAAGTATGAATGCTTTTTCGTGTGACGATTTCTGCCAGTTTACTCCTAACTTCGGTCCAAAAAAAGAGAAAAGAAAAGACAGATTTTTTTTATTCTGCACAAACAAAACGCACGTATTACAAAAAAAAAAAAACATGAAATATACATATACAAGTAGCCAAAAGCCTCGTATTCCCAAATAAGTTTAAAGTTTGCCAATTTTGTATATAGTTTGATGTCAGCGCCAGGGACCAAAGACAAAACGCAAAAGAGATATAAAATTAAACATTGGATCAAATTCAAATCCCTTGATACCTTCACACTTTGTCAGTGTTCAGAATTTCAAAACAGTCCCAAATGAAAGGATCTCGAATGTTTAATAACAACCGCAGCTGTTAATGTATTGTATTTTCAGTATCTATTTAGTTTTGGTTCACATAGTTAAGAGGATAAGCGAGCCATCATCCAACTCCAAAATTTGTTTTGACAAAGATGTTTTATCTCATAAATGTAGAGCTTGGACTAAGCTAGCTAAGCTAATGGGCCTTTTTTTTTTTTTTTTTTTTTGTGGATGGGTAATCATCAAATGACTTCTCCCGCTCTGGGCGGAGCGGGAGGGCGTGTCAGACTTTTACTGACTAAAACCCACCCGTATTCCTTCTGTTGCCTGTGCCGGGGCCACGGTAACTCTTTCGAACATCCCGCAACAAGCTAATGGGCCTGTGGCTAAGTAATAACAGCCGCACAGGTCGATCGATCAGGTTAAGCTTAGCTTGCCGCGGTTGGTCCGTGGATGGGTGACCATCTTTACATACCACGACTCCTCCGTGCCTCGGAAAGCACGTTAAGCCGTTGGTCCCAGCTGTCATTCGTGGATCTTTGACAGTTGTTACGGGTCGTCAGAAGCCTGAAAGTCTGACAACCAGTCTTACCATGGGGTTTCGTATTATCTAGTAACTGGGTTGTGGAGGTCAGATGGGCAGTCGCTCCATGTAAATACTGGTATTCAGCTGCATCCGGTTAGACTGGAAGCCGACCCCAACATAGTCGGGAAAAGGCTAGGCAGATGATGATGAATTGTAGGAGTCAGCGCCCCACTATTATTAAATATATGGGTAAATGTGGGTCACTTCTGCCTAACCCTTCGAGGAACACAAGCGTAATGGTATGTGTAATATAAACTTGAGGTGTCACAACACAAAAACACATTCAGTAGTCCCTTAGTTCCAAACGCTTTTGACCTACAAATAATTTCTTCTGTCAACTCTAAGATCGTCGATCGTTGTCATAAATCCTTTGACTTTGCACGACTTAGAATATTTAATAAACAGTACACAGACGGACGTTAGAAATAGCTATCCATATATAGAACCAGACAGCCTGTGAATAGCAGGGGCTGGTATTTGGACTGCCCTAGATACGTAGACGGGCAATATTGCTGAAATATTTTTTGACGAAAACATTTCGGTTGAAGGTAAAAAAGTTGTTTGTGTAGGAAAAAATGGTTCTGGTTTTCTATGGAGGCAATTCGTGGTGTACAGATAGCAGAATATAGTGTATGTTTGTCTGTGTAACGAATAGGGTACTGGGACACGCATGTAAGGAAAAGAGAAAACAAAAAGCTAAAAGGGCGCATTTAAGTGGGTTGTTGTTGTGAATTAAATTTGTGCGAACTTGAGTGGTTCCATTAGAGAGAGCAGGGGAATTATTTCATGTACCTTCCAATAACGAAAACAAGATATACGTTGTAACTTTCCAAGTCAGATCCCTGGCAAATGAAATACGAATAACAGAACTAGAATATTCTAGTTGGCGCATACCACATGTAAGATGGAGCGACGATTTAGCAAATGTAGCAGGCAGAATATGAAGCAAAATCGCCAGAGACAGAACAGCTTGGAAATGGCCGGAGGAGGCTTTTACCGCGATTGATACCAGTCCTTGCACATCATCCCAAGAAATGTTATTGTATGTAATTAATTAAACAAATAGTTATTTATTTTTAGTTAACACTAGCTCTTGCCCGCGGCTTCGCCCGCGTGGATATCAATACTTCCCTATTTGAATCGGATTTTGTTCACAATTTCATGGGTTTTAATTTTTTTGAGCGGAGCTATTCTTTTTCTAAAATAAAAGTAGCCTAAGTTACTTCTTATAAAATCAGCTTCTTATAGCATCAGCAGTGAAATACCCGTCAAAATACACCGGAACAAGCAAACAGACAAACAAACAGACCGACAGACAAAAAAAAATTATTAAAGTAGCCTATACTTATACTTTCATATGCATTTAGTATAAAGCTGTTATTTTAATATAACAAATAGACACTTTTATTTAATTTATTTGTATGTATAGATTGTTACTTACAAAGATAGTACTTATAGTATTAGAAAGATTAGGAACTAGTATGTAAGGAAAATAAAACTATTATTATTATTAAAGGCAGCAACAACAGAATAAAATAATTGGACTAGAAATATATGTTACTTTAAATATGACGACAGTTTGATAACAGTTAAGGAATATGGGTGGACATAAAAGCACTTTAAATTAATAACTTTTATCAAAATTGAAGAAAAATATGTGTTCGACTAAAATAGTGATGACCTTTGTGTTCATACTCATGCCTCGTACTTTTCCCGCGTACGTATTTAATTGCTACCGTCTTAAAAGTTCATAGGATAGAATAGAATATAATACTCTTTTGTACACCATAAAAATTACAGATATAAATGTAGAAATTTCATAATCAATAATTAATTAATTATTATTATTATTTTTTTAAATTATTATTTTATTATTATTTTAATTTCATAATTTCATGTTCATAATCGCGGGAGGTTTTTTTTTCATCTACTAGCTGTTCCCCGCGACTTCGTTCGCGTGAAAGTCGTAATAGATTCACAATATACTAAAATAACAGCTACATTTTAATAAAACTGCCTTGTCCCCCGATCTGTCACGTTGCATCGCCCGCCCGCGCTATGACTTCGTTTTCGCTTAGCGTTTTTTCTGACTTTTTCTTTTTGTTCGGCTCCTAAGGGTCGTAGCGTGATGTTAAATAGCATAGAACCAACCTCGAGAATTGGGCTACCAAATGCAATAATAATTTTTTAAATCTGACTTTTTGTTCATAACTTCATGGGTTTTGTTGAAGTTAAAACCCTAATTTTTTATCTAAAATAAAATTAGTCTAAGTTACTCCTTATAATATTAGCTATCTGCCAGTCAAAATCGGTCCAGCCGTTTCGGAGATCAGCTGGAACAGACAGACAGACAAAAATTTAAAAAAAGTGTTTTTCTTTTATAAGTACCGTTTAAACTTTCGTATGCATTTAGTAAAAAGCTGTTATTTTGATATTACAAATAGGCACTTTAATTTTATTTGTTTGTATAGATGCGAAAGTGTGTTTGTTTTTTTGTTACGCTTTCACGCTAAAACGGCTGAAGGGATTTAGATGAAATTTGGCACATGGGTAGACTGTGACCTGAGTCCTAATCCAGGTCACAGGATAATACCTATGTCCTAACATAGGATACTTTGTATGCCGATATTCCCGCGGTATCGAGACTTACGCACATATAATATGTTGTTCCTTATTCTTTCCTAAAACAACACCAGCAAGTCTACCAAACTCCAGCCAATCGGCTATTAAACTTAGAAAAATAACGTCATTTCTACCAAAGTAACTTTTTACGACTTCCTAATTACTTTCACCTGCAAATGATTTATGGAGGGAAATAATTCTCAAGTATCAATTCCATCCGCAGGAGACGCCCTGGGCGTCGGGAATCGGCAGCCGATTCCCGGCCACCGTAGGCGCGGGCTTGCGGACGGCGAGCAATGGGTAGCTCGCCGTCCGGTAAGGACCAGGCCCGAGTCGACGGCGCGTCGTGTTCCACGCGCGCCTCAAAGAGATGTCAGCACTATTGACGGGGTCCGCTAGGGCCGATGCCAGCTAGGGTTGCGGGATGTTCGAAAGAGTTACCGTGGCCCCGGCACAGGCAACAGAAGGAACACGGGTGGGTTTTAGTCAGTAAAAGTCTGACACGCCCTCCCGCTCCGCCCAGAGCGGGAGAAGTCATTTGATGATTTCCCATCCACAAAAAAAAAAAAAAAAAAAAAAAAGTATCAATTCCATCTTTAAGACGATTGAGAGGGATTGCTTTAGCGAATTGGATAAGAGGAGTTGAAACCTTCTTCTTGGCCCATTTAGTCCTTTCATACGGGTTAAATAGAAGTTAAATGCCGTAACGACTTTTACAACACACTTGCTCGTAAAGTGGCACTTATTGAACCGCTTTTAGGTTCATAATGCAGTGTATTAAACACGCGTGCGTTTTACTTTATATTACCGCACGAGTGCGGTAATGTGCGCCACAGATAACTATTTTCGAAGATGTGCGCTTTTTTAATCTCATCAAAAAAACTTCATGCCTTTTTATGCCCACTGTGTACATAAATAAAATAGGTATGATAAATGAGCCTATTATTTCATCAAATTATTTATTTTTTTGTCAAAAAATAACATTCTTTCGTGGTCTAAATCTAAGTAACTTATAACAAATCTAAGTAACTTATAACAAATCTAAGTAACTTATAACATATTCAGTTTGTATGCTTGTATTACTTATTAGACTGCTCGATGGCTTCGTGCCTTTGCGTCTCCTTCAACCTGCGAAGACACCGCGGTAAAAGAAATCCGCGGGCCATATCACATATTTTTTTTTTACATAGAAATTGTGGAAGTGCAATCTATGTATGTAACAGTGTTTATTCCTGGCGATGTCTTTGAAAATTCATGTTCTTTTATCGCCGATTTCCAAAGTATTATGTAGAACATTACTTTTGAGAAACTTACATTCTGTAAAAATCTTTAGTTTTCTTCCCCAAACAATGTTTTACTGAATGGTCGTAACGTCTGCATATTACATCAAGGTAATGGATCAAAAGTTTCGCTCCAAGTGGCTATTGCTCAAAAACTTCTGGTTTAAGAAAGAAAGAAAAGAAAATAGGTTTAATTGTCACAGAAACACGTGCATACAAAAAGATAACTCGAATATTAGAGAAACATAAAAAGAAAAAAAAATAGATATTCACGAGCACGGAACAGAAATAGTCGGCAGCTGCTAGTCGTGGCTGTGACAAGAAGGCTTCCACTCAGTATGATGCTGTGCTGTGAGCGACCCACAGCACAGCGCTAATTTTCAGTGGTCATCTGAAACTGAAAATAACGTACAGAAATCAAGTCAGGTTTAAAATTTGTAGATACATGTTAAACAAATAGATAAGGTGAAATAAAAGAAACAAAATAAAGAAATGCATGTTTAATTTTCATTCATGTATTTTATGGTATTTTAAGTCTACTCCTCGTATTCTCTACTCTCCTGGTACTTATTATTTAGAATGAGGCCCAAGCATAATCAAGTCTTTTGGCATATCTTCTCTAAATAATAAAAAATGTTTATGTTTTTGTTGGTGAAGTGCTTCAGAAAGATCAGGTGCGTAGTACTCGCTACCGGCGTGCGTGTATGGCCAAGTGTATGAACGTAAACGAAGCAAAAGGAGTATGTAAGGATCATAGCAAGTGGCGTTTTGTAGTTTCTGCCTACGGAATAAGGCGTGAGTTTATGTACCTATGTGTATGTGTGTTTATGTACTGTTGTTTGACTTATTCTGTTGTTCTCTGAGTGAATACACAAGGAGTGCATTGTTTGTAATTAGTTATAATAGATGTTAGTATCGATAAAGTAAGGATTGGCGCATTTATCGCATTTTGTTACCCTGGAATGGTAGATGTAAGAAGATAAATTAATAAATAATTGTTCGTAATAGTCCGAATTAGATTTTTAGGGAAAGTAAAAGTGGAAAAGTTGCCTGGAAAATTGGAAAATTCGGGAAAATCGTAATGTCTTTTTTTTTTCTCTGTAGTATTTTGTATGAATGATTGAAATTTGAATAGGACAACGTCTGTCAGGTCAGCTAGTTACGCAATAAAAATAAGGTAGGATAACATTTTGTGTTCAAAATGGCCACACTCAAAACAATTTTCAGTCGACAAAAGTCCGTCTTAAATTAAAAATGGAACACATTTTCATGATTGTTCATTTGGCGCAGCTTTGTGATCTGGAAAATCAATTTCATTTGAATTTCCCTGAATGAGATTGTTCTTTGAACTTGCTTGATTACAGTTAAAGGTCAATCCTAGTTACGTCTTCAGCAAAAGTCATCAATTTCATTCTTTATTGGTGAAGTCTGGATTTTTTACATCGTTAAAGTTTTCATGACTTTTCAGTTTCATGATTTTTATAATATTTAGGCTTATTTGATTGCCTAGATTATTAATGTTAGATTATGATTATGAAACATCTTTACTTTTGTGGTGCGTAAGTACGTAAAATTATAGACATTTCACTAAGCTCACTCACCATCCAACACAGAAACTGATTACGCAAACATGATAGTCAACCATAGCCCACAAGAAAGTAATAACAGTACTTGTGTTCCCGGGTGTACACAAGTGCTGATAAACAATAAGAGTGCGGGTACACCCCCGGGCACAGGTCACGCGACGCCGAAGTTTCCTAATATAGGAGCGGCCGGGAGAAATTAGCCCTTATCGCGCTGATGTATTGAAGGGCTCGAGATAAGACGAGGGTATATGAAGGGTGTAGCGAATAAGGGTTAGACGAAAAACAATGTGCCCTCAGGACAAGCGGTGTTTAGGTTGAAAGGGTTTGCCGCAAGTTTTGATTAGGTTCAGCCAATTCGGTGTGTTTTCGGCATTTGAATAGGGTACTCTATTCTGTGGCAAGGTCAGTGCTCTATCAAGCAGTATGTTTGTTTTTAAATTTGAAATGAAGATGATGTGATCGATGTGGCGACGCATGGGGGAGGCCCATGTCCAGCATTCAAACGTCTTTCGGCTGAAATGACGGTGATGACGATGATGATAACTAGTGATTAGGGTCATGTAATTTGGATGAACAGAAAATAATTTACGTTTAGAGACGGAAAGGAAAGAAGAAAAAAAAGAAAGGTTTATTTGTCACAGAAATACGTGCATACAAATATATAATTAACTCTAGTAATAAGAAAAAAAAATCCTGTTAAGAGGGCGTCGCATTTTGTCACATCTCTCGCTCACACGGGACCAAATTTATAAGAATGTTAAATGAAAAGATGCTTTTTGAAAAATGTAACCATTGGCGAACGTACTTATAAATATTATAAGCTGGCAACCCGATCACCCCTATAAAAATGCTGACTCGCTCATTTCTCGTTCTTTTACTTCATTGCCACTGAGGGTTGTCGGATCGCTGCTGCGTGTAGATACGGTCGGATCGCTCCACATAGGTCGCGTGAGCCATTTCCTTGAGTGCTATTTTTCATCGATTTACTGTGTTCGGTGTTATTTTATTTCAATTAAATTTTTGTAGGTTAAAATAAAATAGTTGTAAAGAAATAAATGTTAGGTTACCCTCCCACGTGGTTTCCTTTAAAACTTATACCACTTCTGACCTAAAAATATTATTGATTTTATAGGTAATTATTAAAAACTCATTTTTATTGTGGCATTTATTTAACTCATCTCAAAAACAGATCATAATACTTATCTAGCTGAGTTTATTAGATAACACAGAAGAAATGTGTTTTTAATATTTGTTTATTAGTTCGCCAATTGATTACACTTTTCAAAGAAGCATCTTTTCATTTAAAACATTCTTTAAAATTTGGTCCCGTGTGAGCGAGAGAGGTTACAAAATGCGACAGCCCTCTTAATTAGATGAAACAGTAATAAATCATGAAATCTAGACATCGACTGCTGAACGACTAAGGGTTTGTTTTCTTTAATTTCGCCCATACTGTCCCGTTGCTGGGTAAAGGCATTCCTTATGTCCTTCCAGATTTTCTTTACACTCGTTGTTTCCAACCAGCGAGTTTCTAAACCAAACATCAAAATTCTATTAATAACTAAAATATTTTAAAGTATCGTATAAACATGATTGAAAGATTTAAGTGCCCTAAAAAAACTGGGGCCTGGGTCTCCAAAATTAGATTCCAAAAGGCCAGTAGTATATAGTTCAACTTAAAATAAATCTATTTCAATTAAGAAACGTTTCACCTGTTCGAAAACATGGATAGTGTAAAGGGAACTTTATGAAAGCTTTTAAATTAATATCGTGCGGGTAGTCCAACATTGTCGGGGTATTAAACTCTAATCTTCAAATTATTAACAGGTTTGTTTTGGAAAGTAAGCCCCGCGAGGAAATGATAGTACCTATTAATACGTGGTGTGATTCACAGTGGAAGGCTTTATGTCGATTAAATGACATACATAACATCACGCCTGTAATCCCCGAAGGGTTAGGCACATCCACAATTCACCTGTATGTTTAAGTAATAGGGAGCGAGCCTATTACCATCAACCGGCACAAATCCAGAACCCGTGGTTGCTACTAAGAAATTCCTGATGGAAAACCCAATAACACTTTGCCCGACATGGGAACTGAACCCAGGACCTCATGCTCAGAAGTAGCCCTAGCGACTGATAGACCAACGAGACTAAAAACAAATGTGACCTAAATAGCACATTGTCCAAAGATGGTTAAAAAATTGAGTTGAGATACTCAAGGACTATGTTTGATAGAGGACTATGACCAGCTGTGGACGTCTGTCGGATAAATGATGATGACTTTGTGTGACAAGATATGGCTCATAAGCCAACTCAACAGTCTTTGTTATGTGGTTCGGTAAGATGCCTAGACAAATACAGCAAGTAAGCCGTCATAGTTTCTTAAAATTCATCCTAGCTGGCGGGTCACGTGAGTCTTTGAGCAGTTTCTGTACCAAAAATTCTGTTTGGCAAGTGAAGACCTCAATAACTGCATAGATTTACGGCAGAATATCTGTAACTTGCAGCATAAAAAAGACTTTTTGCAAAAAAAACATCGACTTAAAAACATCTATAAAGTGAAAAATAACTTTAATTTCGGAAGTCAGGGCCTTTGCTTTTGTTTTTTGCTACCGACTTCCGAAATTAAAGTTATTTTTTACTTTGTAGTTTTTTTTTGCAAAAATGTTTTTATTTTTCATTTTTTAGTTGTAGTAAATACCTACTCCATACAAACCACCACCTCTTGCAATGTAGCTGTTGCTTGCTTGTAGTGTATACCAATACTTGCAATGTAAATAACAGTGACAGGAAATTATTATAACATCATCAACATACACTAAGTGGAAAAAATACGTATTATTGAAGCTAACTTAAAAACCACTCGTCAGAACTTGAGTAAATTTATATAGGACCAATCTCGAAGTACCTTTCAAATAAGAAAAAAAAATCATATCGGTTTATAAACGACGGAGTTCTGAGGTAACCGAATTGAGAACCTCCTCCTTTTTTAAAGTCGGTTAAAAACCTTTACGTCTTCCTTGACTACAGTTCGCATGAATATTTTAAAAAGTCTTACGCTTATGACGCATGTCACGTACTTACGTTACGTGACGCAATTACAATCAAACCGACAAAATACGATTTCAACTATCATCAAGCTAATCTCAATCCGATACACGTTCCCCCAAACACATTAACACAACATGTCCTTTCAACGTAAACTAAGCTGCTTTCTAGCCGTCGGCGACGATAGATAGCCAACGATGGCCGCCAGTCGCCCTATCTAAATAGTCTAACTTAGCGTTCAGTGACGTCACGAAGTTTTCTCCGATAGTGCTAGTAAATCCTAATGTTTACCTGAACATTGATCGTATTTTACTTGAAGTTAGGGCGATTCTAGATGTTCTATTTGTGATTCAACGACTGAAGTGATAATCCTCTGTTTGTATGTTGAAAAACAAATCTTCTTACGCTCCTATAATAACATAATATCACGCCTGTAATCCCCGGAGGGTTAGGCAGAGATACCTACACCGACTACATACCTAACGCTAGTTTTTCCCCGAAGGGTTAAGCTAAGGTGCACCTATAGCAGGTACACCCACATTTCGCCAGTTATGTTTAAGTCCCATGTAATAGGGGGCGAGCCTATTATATTAATTGCGTTTATTTGTTAACAGAGGAGCTGAGCGGGATATTCGTGAAGAGCATCAGTGAGGGCAGCTCAGCTGACCTGTGCGGGAAGATACAAGTTAACGACAGGATCGTAGAGGTAAGATTATTGTTTATAACAGTGAATACTCATATTAGGTATGCCAATATCCAGAAAGGAATCATTCAGAATTCATACAAAATTATTGTCCGGTTTTATTTTAAAGTAGGCATCGCACGATTATACATCACATGTACCGTATTTTTTTATAAAGACTATGTTACTTTCAATGAATGTCTTGTTGGCGCCCAACTAACAAATGGCGCCCAACATGGGACATTACAAATGAAAAGTGTCCTCATATGTTAAAGAAAAACATTGAAGCAGAAAATACACTGCTGCATTTTCTGCACACATTTATAACAGGCAACACAGGAAAATTGGATGCTCTCATGTACTTTGATAAAGTATGGACCATCCTTTAGGAGCTATGCACGTAAATAATGAATGTGAGGGTAGATTGATAAAGTGGGTTGAATAAAAACTTCATCGTCATAATTATCAACCTGTCTAATCTTTTCCCAACTATGTTAGAGTAGAGACATGGAGTGACTGTCTATCTGACCTCCATAACCCAGTTACTGGGTATTTGGGTAACATGATACTCCTTGGTAAAACTGGATGTCAGACTTTTGGGCTTTTGACTAATCGTGACGACTGTCTAAGATCTATGAATAACAGCGGTGACTGACAGGGGCTTCCGATTTATAATGTATGGTAACTGGTAACCCATCCACAAACCGACCGCGGCAAGCGTAGCTTAGGTAATCTTTTTCCTTTCTTTTTTTTTCATCATAAGTATATGAACACTAACCTAGAAATTTCTGGACGTAACGGTTTCTTTTCCCTAATCACCATATTTGGCAGAAGGATCGATTATCTTTTTATTTGCGCAAAAGGAGGGTCAGAGTTTCCTTCTCTTCACCAGGATTTAAACCCATCCGGAATACATTACCCTTCCAAGAAAGCGAATTAAGTGAAACAGATCCGTCTAGTGTTTCAATATAAGATAGTTATATGTTAACAATCTCCTCCATTGCAATTCATATCAAGTGATAAAGTTCTAGCCTCATTATGTAGTTAATAACAAAACCATGTTTATGACGCTAGAGAGATGGCAATAAAATAATATACCTACGCTGTAGTGAAACTAGATTGACCTCTATTAAACAGCGAGTAATTTTTATTATCTTCCTCACAACTACTTTGACCCAAATTTTCATTTACCGATGTAGGTATGTTGCATCATGACCATCACCTTATTCTTAACTGTATATGGGACGACTTCCAAAAAAATCTGACGGTTATTCGTATTTTTAAACGATGACGGCGGAGGTTTTCAAACAAAACGACGCATTATTTTTAGGGTTCCGTAGTCAACAAGGAGCCCTTATAGCTTCGCCATGTCCGTCCGTCCGCAGCTTAGCTCAGAGACTCTTAGTACTAGAAAGCTATAATTTGGCATGAATATACCATATTAATCACGCTGATAAAGTGGTAAAATAAAATCATGAAAAAAATTTTTTTTAGGGTGCCTCCTGTACACGTAAAGTGGGGATGTTTTCTCGTCTACCCCATGGTGTGGGGTTTTCTTGAGGTGTTTCACTTTAAAGTGCTAATTGTTGTTAGAGTCAAGTGCCCCTTCCCCCCGCCAGCTAAACGGTTAGTTTTGGATATGTGAAAAAATCACGGTAATAGTATATAAAACTAAGTTAAAAAGAAAACTATCACAGCTAAGTAGTTTACGAGTAATAGTCGACAAACTTACATTTGCAGTTGGAATGTATGAGAGAACATGTTTTTCAACTACAATATTAAGTTTGTTCTTGCGATAAATTCATCCCAACTACGGAACCATTCATTGTGCGTGGTCCGACACGCACTTGGCCGTTTTTTTTTCAGTCTTTGTTACCCAATGATAAGGAAATTCTAAACGTCACCTCCCGGTATGTAAAATGGACCCGGTGGTAAATTGCATACTCCCCCGAGCTTAGAACCTATTGCGCTCGTATTGTCATTAATAGAGGCATGGAAAATATATTAAATGATATAAACCCAAATTGCAAGTGATTCCTGATGCAAAACTTTACTCCTGCTATTCGTATTTCATACACTTGCAGACATTTCATAGGAACCACAAGTTCCCACCGCCACGGTGACGCGGCGAACCATTCCCTGCTCGGAAACTATTAGCTCGGCTGATTTGTCACGCGGCACGGCACTGACTATTGATGTTTTCATTCCATTTGCAGTGACCGTGTCGATGTGACCGTGTGTGTGTGAAAAATATGTCTTTTATGGGACTTGCAGACAGACTTGATTATTACTTAATAACTAGCTGTGCCCCGCGAGTTCGTTCGCGTGGAAGTCGTAAGATACACAATATGCTAAAAAAAAACGATACAGCCATGTCGGAGATTAGCCGGAACAAACAGACAGGCAGACAGGCAAAAATTTTAAAAATAGTTTTTTTGTTATAAGTACCGTATATACCTACTTTATTTTGCTTTTAGTAAAAATCAGTTATTTTGATATTACAAACAGACACTTCAGTTTTATTTATTTGTATAGATGTAGATGCATAAGTTATAGTCATAGTCACTTGATATCAAAATAAAAACATTAGCAACGATGGTTGTGTGGGTGGCTGCAAACCACAAAGTGCGCCCTGCGTACTTGACTCTTTTCTGGAGGCTATTGACATTCAGAAAATAAGAAGCGCTGAGGTTCACATTTTAAAGGTCACATATTCGAAGAATCACAGCTACCTACAAATTTTTTTTTTGTCTCAAGCGTAGTTTTTTGGCAGTTCCGACCACATGCTTAAATGGAGACTCCTCGATATGCAGTGTCAGCCAAATGAGATGTATGAAATAAACTTATTTTATTTTATTATTTATTTATTTATCTAGTTTAAAATAAACGATACGAAACAGGATAATGTTTAACAAAACTTTTTCTGTTCCTAGGATCCAACTGATCCTCAAACAAACCAAAAAAAGATTTATGATCTCTGACCGGCGATCTGCGTGCGCATCACGGAGACCTAAACAAAATGCCAAAATTCAAATTCACACGTTGCATAGATCTCGAGAAAAACCTCTGTGACAGACAGACAAAAAAGTGATCTTATAAAGGTCGTTTTTTTAAGTACCTACCATAGAAAGTATACGTGTAAAAGTGTTATTTATAACTGACTAACTGAATAAATATCTACGTACACAACAACGAGTAACTGTCCCGACCCTTCTGCATGTGTCCGGCTGTGAGCACCCGCTGACGAGGGAACACCGTGCAACCATTCGTGTGACTAATTTGTCACGCTGCGCGTCATGCACTGCTGAAGTTTCACGATACTCTTGGTTCACGGCGGACGACACGACGCGACGTCTTGTGGTGTGTTGTGGCGTGAGTTGGGGACTTATGTACTGCAGTGACCTGCCACTATACTATAGGCAGATCACTACGTATATTGTGTGTTTGGTCTCGACTTCTAAGTGTGTTGGTGGACGTATATGAAATGAAGAACACGGAAGCACTATTATTCCTATTTATTTGCTTATAGGAAAGCACATTACACTGTTAGGGGCAAGGCTAGCACTTCACTGACTCGATATAAAACAAGATGACTATCCGTCATAGTTTTTACCTATTCTAAATTCCAAATAAACCAGTGTTTGTCTTATCAGCCAATGTCACAATCCGAGGAGGATTCACGCGGAAGGCCGGCTCAACTAAAGCCTCTACAGTACAGTGGCTGTGGTGGGTTGATTGATTTGCTCGCCTATTACCTATTAATTGTAGATTTTTCACTTTGAGAGTGGAGGGTTATAAAATTTGTTTTTGTCGTTTTTTTTTTATATATTATATACCTAAAATGTAGATATCTTGTGCTAGCCTAACAAGTTTTACCATAAATCTATGATTTTGCAGCCCACGTCACAAGCAATCGTTTAGAGAAGGCATAGAAATATATTCATATATCTATGAGATAAGGATTGCAAAAATTAGGAAGCTGCGATTATCTAAATTCAGAACAATTACTTGCTTAATATTATTTATTCATTTAAATACAAACTGAGCTCACAGTAAATAACTACTAAATCGCTTACTTATATGCGAAATTAATGTGAAAGAAATAAATTCAATTACAATAGTTTATAAACAATTTTAACTTAAATAGTTTATGACGGCAGTTAAAATGAAACTTAGTGCTGGAAAATTCTAGAAGTCACGGACTTTACAAAGAAACCGTTGGCAACTTCAAGTTGCGTCGTGAACCTCCGACAGTTAAGCTTCTCTAATTGGCTCCGTACACCGACGCAACTTGTCGCAGTCGTCAGGACTTCCTGTATCAAGACTTCAAGAGTTGGTTCCCTGAAACTTACTAAATCTCATTTGGCTTATTAAATAATTTCCTGAAATTGCTCAACGTTTGAAAGTTGGTATGAATTCCGAAAGTTTGGTTACTCTCGAAATGATAAAATTACATTTTCCTGGGCTTTCCCGCTAAGGATATATTGGGATTCCAGTAGGATTACACTTCGTACGTTAAAACGTCAAACTATTTTTAATTGACCATGAAACTGGTTTTTAACCCGAACCCAAAGGGTGCTAACGGGAGCCTATTACTAAGACTCCGCTGTCCGCCGCGTCCGTCCGTCCGTCTGTCACAGGGCTGAATCTGTAAAACCGTAATAAGTAGACACTTGAAATGTTCCAGAGTGAGTGGGTACTACTATGGCCGCTCTAACAACAAAAATACAAATACATTAACTGTTCGGCCAAACCCTTCGGTCCGACTCGCACTTGGCCGCTTTATTCTTAGTATACTGCACCCTAATTGCGTAACACACTTACAGTAGGAATCGGTTTCATTTTGACAGTTTAACAACATTCATTGCGTTATTTACGTTGTTGAGCAGACACATTTTTCGTACATATGAAGCAATGGATTAGCAATATGATTCAAAATCATTCAGATAATGATCGATAGTGTTACGCAATTTGGGTGCAGGTAGTCTTTATGTAAGCTAACTTAGTTTTTTTTTTACTCTTTCCCACAACACTTCCTAGCAATTCTAAATACATTGTATTTGAAAGATTCAGGCTATTTCTAAAAAATGCCCCTGAAACAGCCTTATAAAACACACAATCTGCAATTTTATTCATCAAAACTCCTAATTGAATTTCCCTTCCCTTTTCCTTACGACACATGTTTCCTGCCCGGACACGTGACAACACTTTCCTTCCTGTACAGACTGCGGTCGGAAATTATTACGGACATAATTAACATGGGCACGCGATGTCATTGCCAGGAGGAGGGGCTCGTGGCTAAGTAAAAGCACCTCGAGTCGATAGATCAAAGTTTAGTAACGCTCTCAACGTCGATCCGTGAATGATTGACCATCTATTACATACCGAGACCTTTCCGTGCCTCGGAAAGCACATTAACCCTTTTGTTCCAGCTGTCATTCGTAGATCTTTGACAGTCGTAACGGGTAGTTAGAAGTCTAAAATTCTGACAACCAGAATCTGAAAGTTTATTACCCAGGAACTTGGGTTGTGTTATGGACAGATGGGCTACACTCCATGTAATTTTTTTATTTTTTTTTATTTTCTTCTAACATCTACCATTACAAAATAACCCAATGCGATAAATGCGCCTATCCTAATTTTATAACTCTACTAAAGTCTATGTCCATAACAAATTACAAACAATGCATTCCTTGTGGATTCACTCGGAGAACAACAGAACAAGTCCGTCTCAGTCGCTATGAGCTTGAGCGTGCGGAGTGCAATACTGGTATTAAGCTATATCCGGTTAGACTGGAACCACCCCCAACCGACCCCAACGTAATTGGGAAAAGGCAAGACAGGTAATGATGACGCGATAATACCGCAAGTCCGACTTTGGCAGTGGCTTTTTTTGGGCATGTATTTAATTGAACCTCAAATAATTTAAATTTTGGGGTCCTAAAAATACTAAATAGCCAACTAACTGCCACCAACTTGAATCTAGCGCTCGTCGGCCACTGCCGCGGCGCCGCTCGCTCGCGTTTCGTCGCAGTTCTAACCTAACCAACCCATTTGGAGCCTTGCTTAGTTACTACGGCCAACTGTTAGAAAAGGTCAGAGGTTCATTAATATTAAAAAATGTCCATCATTAGAAGGTAAATAATTTTTTAGGGGATTAGTTATATGTTTCTGGTTAAGCAGTTTTAAGGATGGTTTTATTAGTTCAAGATGCAGATGATCAAGTTCTACTTGCATCGTCAGTAGAACAGTTGCAAGACATGGTGACTGTCATGGAGGAAGCATATAAGATGAAAGGGATGAATATAAATGTGAATAAGACGAAGGTCATGGTGTTTGAAAGAGAAGAGGACGTATCGATGTGTGATGTGAAAATATACGATTAAAGTGTGGAGCAAGTAAGTGAGTTTGTATATTTGGGGAGTCTGTTTACAAGGGATGGAAAGATAGATGAAGATGTGGAAAGGAGAGTAAATACGGGAAATAAAGTGAATGGTGATATACATGCGGTTGTGACCAACCAGTTTATGCCCAAAAAGGCCCGACTGGCTGTTTACAATGGTGTGCTGGTGCCTACGCTTATGTATGGAAGTGAATGTTGGGTGTGCCAAAAGAAGCATGAAAGTAGAATAAATGCTGTGGAAATGCATTCCTTGCGAAGCATGTGTGGTGTGATTACAAGTGATAGACTGAGGAATGATGCGATAAGGCAACGGTGCGGTTTAAAAGAAGATGTAGTGACAAAAATTGAAAAGAGTATGGTTAGATGGTTTGGTCATGTTGAGAGGATGAGTGAAAGTCGACTAACAAAAGGTATTTTACACGGCAGATGTGAGTGGAAACGCCGGGAGGAGACGCCCTAGGAAGACATATAATACTGAACTTATTGGTGATGTTCTTCAGTAAGGTCAGGTGCGTAGTACTCGCAACCGGCGTGCGTGTATGACCAGATGTATGAATGTAAACGAGGCAAAAAGAGTATGTAAGGATCAGCAGGTCGCTTTCTGTAGTTTCTGCCTAGCCCCATGGGAAGAAGGCGTGAGTTTATGTATGTATGTATGTTATTAGTTCAAGTGTTTTTAGTAAAATTGACGTGCGGTTGACCGTTTTACTGTGAACTTGTGTGTGATGGATGGAAGATAGACTTGTGGGCAAGATTGATGGAGTTAAGAAAGTAGTGCGCCTGCAAAAACCGTAATACCTTCAGTAGTCCTTGAAAGGCTCATGCAAGAGGGTCGAGGCAAGTAATTAACAGTTTTCCTTAAATCGAAGGAGGTTTCTCATTTCAACGAGTATGTTTTTTTAGATGTTCAATTAATTTTATGTTCTGGAATTGAGTTAATGCGAAATTTGATAAAACTTCTAAAATTGACTTGCAGTTTATGAAGGGCTTACCAACACACTGTTAAACATGACTGCTGTAATTGGCTGGCTACGGTAACAACAGCTAATGAAATCACTTGAAATTATATTTGACATCAAGTTTGCTTATATTTTATTACACAACTGACTATTTACACTAGGTACTAATTTAAATGACTAACTATACAATTAAATACAATAACAAAAGGAAACTTAGGCGTCGAAATACTCGTCCGCTGTTCAAGTTAATTAAGTTCAATAACAGACAATTTTAGAAATCGGGGTAAATAATATACCGAATTACAATATCCACTGTGGCGTCATTGTCCAAGTACAAATTATTAATATTGCAACAAACTTTTAAATGTATTTTCATTATGGCATCTGAATGTATTATTTTACTTTGGCAAGACTTAGCAATAACGGTTATGATATTATCGTTATTCCTGGGTGGGACAAAAGTCATTTTAAATGGTAAAATGTAGTGCAGAAACAGTCTTCGTGAATAAAAGTGTTCGCTAGAAAGGAGTGTTTTTCTTATACCTGACACTACTCTATGTAGCAAAACTAGCTAGTATGCTTGAGTGTTGTAAATAACACTCACAACAAGAATCTTCTTTTAACAAACCCGCACCCAAAACTACCCAACTATTCGCGATCGATGTAAATCGTATCGTCCTCCCGAAGCTATCGCACTCACTATAACTCGATCAGTGGCTCTCTGACCTCCCGAAGCTATCGCACTCACTATAACTCGATCAGTGGCTCTCTGACCTCCCGAAGCTATCGCACTCACTATAACTCGATCAGTGGCTCTCTGACCTCCCGAAGCTATCGCACTCACTATAACTCGATCAGTGGCTCTCTGACCTCCCGAAGCTATCGCACTCACTATAACTCGATCAGTGGCTCTCTGACCTCCCGAAGCTATCGCACTCACTATAACTCGATCAGTGGCTCTCTGACCTCCCGAAGCTATCGCACTCACTATAACTCGATCAGTGGCTCTCTGACCTCCCGAAGCTATCGCACTCACTATAACTCGATCAGTGGCTCTCTGACCTCCCGAAGCTATCGCACTCACTATAACTCGATCAGTGGCTCTCTGACCTCCCGAAGCTATCGCACTCACTATAACTCGATCAGTGGCTCTCTGACCTCCCGAAGCTATCGCACTCACTATAACTCGATCAGTGGCTCTCTGACCTCCAGTCGTCTAGATGTCAAATCAGATTACTCGTTCAGCTTTATATCTGCAATCGTAAAATAGACAGTTACAGAAGGTTGGCTCCATACAACGAGCGAAAGCAGGAGCACGTACAACTACTGGATGAAATTGAAAAAACCTGAAATCGCGAAAAAAAATTGCTGTTCCCTACATTTATGTTCGCATAACCAGTTAAAATGTAGGAAACAATTGATTTTTTTTTCCGATTTCAGGTCTAGTCCCATAGTAAAAGCTATTCATAATGATGAGTACAATAACACCTTAAGAGGATGCCCATGAATTCAATTTCATCCTGTATATTCTGTTCATAAAGTATCTGATGAAAGTTCAGCCAAACCACAAACCCTGTTCAGGTTAATTTCTTGCGCAATCTCTCACTCTCCAGCAACACATTCATCTATATTTAGAACTTTCCAACTTTATCTCAACACTTTTTCCAACAAATTATTATTTAATTAACATGATTAAATTGTAATTCGACGAAAATTGAGGTTACAAAACTTACCTCAATTGTCAAATGTAAAACATTTTTATAGTGATTTAAAATTAGATAGATAGAATACTCTTTCTAGAAATTAGAAATTCAGGTATACAATTAATCACTCAATTCGTAAGTGGCACTACAAATTGGCACCCAAAGTTACGTTTTCTGTTCCATTTGTTTATGTCTTCATCATACTTTTGGATCAGATTATAGATACATTCATACTGCGATCTCAAACAAACGCCAGTCACGAGTAGGCTTACTCGCAGTAAGTGAGTGCAGAGCAGTGGTGGCCCAGTGGTACCGCCCCGACTTACGAGTTGTAGGTCGGGAGTTCGAACCCAGTCAGGCCCTTTACTTTGTGTAAATAATTTCATCACCACTGCTCTCAAAACGGTGAAGGAAAACATCGTGAGGAAATCGGCATGTCCTAGAACCAAATATTCGAAAACGTGACATTTACCAACCCGCACTGGGCTTGCGTGGTGGATTACGGCCCACTACCTCCCACAGAGAGAAGGCCTGTGTCCCAGCAGTGGAAACATTATAGCCTGATGATGCATTATGCAAGTGTCTAAGTGTGTGTTTCGCACGTTGTGTAGCCTTCTGTACTATTCTGTCGCTCAGCTTTATATGATCTGCAATCTTTGCTTCACCCCTTCACTCTGCTCCCCTGTTGACCGAATGTTTTCAATGAGAAGGTTGGAAGCTTCGTTAGCCAATTGTATCAGTGTATTTGCGATAATAATATAGTAAATTTTGTGCAAATATTATGTAATATTTTCATAAACATAATTGATGAAATGTGGATGTTCTGCCTAACTCTTTAATGGGGAGAACAGGTATGATATTATGTTACGTATTGTTTTGTATCTTTTCAAAAGTTGTGCGGAAATCGGTTGTATGGGCATGTGATGCGGAAGAATGAGGAAAATGTCGTGAGGAAAGTTTTGAGTATGAATGTGGATGGGTATAACAATAGGAGAAGACCAAAGAAAAGATGGATGGACTGTGTAGAAGATGATATGGCTAGAAAGGGGGTGACTACCGAGATGACGACTAATAGAGAAGTGTGGAAGAAGAGACATGTTGCATCGACCCCAAATAAATTGGAGTAAAGGCTCCTGCAAACAGGCGCGACACAAAGGCACCGCTCGTCGCGCGACACGCGGTGCCTTTGTGTCGCGCCTGTTTGCAGGAGCCTTAATGGCAGGACAATGATAATTATTTTATATCTCCTCTGCACTCTGTTAGTCATCAATCTTATCTATGTACGTATATGGATGGCGCTTAACATCTATTCCTTTTTTTTTCCTTAATTAAATTCCAGTCCTGAGAAAAGTCCCCTCAAGTTTTTATTAATCAGAGAAAAACAAGTTTAATTTTTTCTTTGATCGCTGAGAAGGCCACACTTACTACTTAAGACTCAAAACTTATCTAGAAGTAACGTTACACGTGGTCAACTACTTTGAAAATGAAGACACCTTTCGCACCAAAGAATGAGTAGTATAATCAGTGTTGTAATCAGAAAATACTTACATGAAAAAAATATTTTACCGACATACCAACAGCTGCCATGTTAGTAGACGCCCCAATAACACAAAACAGAAGGTTATATGTTAATACAACACTCAGCTACAATAGGCGAAAAAACAGTAGAATATATTTGTAAGCAGGCTATTGTTGGAAAATACCAACATTTTAATATTTAGTAGCGACCCGACGCCGCCTTGCAACGGTGCTGATGAAACAAAGATTAAACCTTGCGGAATAAATAGTGTATATGAAGATGAAAACGAGAATGAAATACATCTAGTAATGGTTCATGTTAAAAGAATATTATTCAGTCTACTTTGGCTTAGAGAATATGGAAAGAAACTTGTCATTAATAATTGTGTATTAGTAGAATATATTAGCTTGCAATTCTTCAACATCAAGAAAATAGACTACTTAAATATAATACAGCATCAAGTAGGTATTAAGTTAGCTTGGCTTTTTATATACAAGTATTTTTGTGGTAAATAAACAATTTTTCTTACTTCTTCGTTTTCTTATCGATCTTGCACACTAGGTGCTCGTCATCTCTGAGAATGAAATCACTCTTTGAAGCATGAAATGTTGGTAAATTATGGAATTGTTGGAGCCAATTTAAACACCATTATTTGGTCTTGAGAAGGCGTGTGCTTAATCCTAATTTTTTACAACCTAATTTCTGGAGGTTTGCAGCAACATAATTATTGCCTAAGAAGAAATATAAAATAAAATGACTTGATTTTAGCGGGGTTCCTATAACTTACCGATCATCATTAGAACGACTAGTAGCTTCAGCCGAATGAAGCGTAGTTTAGCAGGAGATGGTTGTGCTGATCATCATTAAGCGTAGTGACATATTATTTTGTGACCTCCGCTTGATTTCAAGACCCACCGATCTTTAAAGTTAAAATAATGCGGAACCTAGCAAAAGCTCCTAAAATAGAAAAAATAAAATTGATGTTAAATTCTGGGTAATGTAAATTCATGAATTCGTAACGAAGCTCCTCGGCCTCTCGACAAGGTATGGGAGGTTGATACAGCTGAGTTTCTACTTGCGCTCTGATTGCTCTCAAGTATCCCCGGTTTTGCTGTTTTTCAAGACATTATGTTTTAAATATTAGCCCTTATTACCAAGTGAGTTAGCTTATTTTTCTGATTCATTGTATTATGCATGTGGTGTTTACTTATATGTAACTGTTGCACTGTAATTTTACTTTTAAGAATGTGTTATAATTGTTGGTAAATAAATAAAGTTTAGATGGGGAAGAGTTCCCTTAGATAAAGGTCTGCCACTGTAAGCTGCTTAAGAATAAATATATTGAACACAATATAGTGATAACTCACTAAATCCGGTATACAAGTTCAAATTAATTTGAAAATCATCGAGCTACTTTATCGCCTTTCATCAAATGAGAACGGTTGTTCGCTGTCACATTAAAAATTAACTTGTGACGATCAAGACTTACGTTTTGTATTTTAATATTGTGTAAATTCTGCTCCAATATTAAACAAAACAGGCATTTCCCTCACAAGGCCACTCCAATGTCAAAATAATTCAAATTCTGGCCGAGATATTACAGAAACAAAATTACAAGGTATACGGAATACCGAATATAATTTTCATCTCCTTTTTACGTTCTATCCCTTTGAAGAGGAATATCATAAAGGAGAGCGTCGTCAAGCGAGTCTTTATTACGATCCCCTAACATTGTGTCCTTGACCCATTTGAATGACGTAACGTAATGGTCTTCCTTCGCGAATATTAATATGAGGATAATCGTTGGATGTACTTGTTTTCTCTGAGGCCCTTGTTTGGTTAGGTACAAGCTTTTACAGCTGATTTCTCTTGATGTTATCATCATCATCATAATTTCAGTCGAAAGGTATCCACTGCTGGACATAGGCCTCCCCAAGCACCGCCACTTCGACCGGTTCTGTGCTTCTCGCATCCAGCGGATTCCTGCGGTCTTCTCCAGGTCATCGGTCCACCTTGTGGGAGGCCTTCCAACGCTACGTCGGATCTTCTGGTACGCGGTCGCCACTCCAGAACCTTTCGGCCTCTTGGCATGCTCTTGGCTTATTATGTTGAAACTTATATGTGCTCGTTTGCGACATGTTGTCGTCAATAAAATGTCAGAAAAGTTATACAAACGTGAAAAGTTGATCAACTTTTCTTGAGTTTTTAGCTAGCATTCCAACCGTGTTTAGGGATAGCAGCGGTGTTTTCAACCCCGTGGGAGATTCTTAGGAATTAGAGTTATTCCCACTGGATCTCACATTGTGGGGTTATCCCTAGCCTTATGGCGCAAAGTCATCTATATCAAACGGAGAAAAAAAACTCACTGTGCGGCTAAACTTTTCTCCGTTTGATATTTAAGGTTTATAATGATAATGGTTTATTGGAAGTATATGCTTTATGTTTGTATGTATTTATTGTATATGTAACTGATGCACCACAGATTATCTGCAATATTGCCTCTTCTTCTATCTTTAAATCCATGCAAAGGTTGTCTTTAAAAAAATCGCTTTTAGCGATAATTTTTACCTAGGTTCAAATAAAAGTCTACCTTAAAATATACATGAGCCTTGGCGTTGCATCCAAAATTGATAATCCATTAGAATTTCCCAGTTTTGGCTGATATTTTAAAGAAATTGAATTTTCGTAATTCGGAATGTGCCAAAATTGGCTTCGTGCCCAGTACATGTCGATATGCTTGCTCTTATTACGTTGACACTTTATGCTGTCTGCCGTTTGCCAAACATGCGGGATTTCACTATATCCAACGATGTTTTCTTGGCTTACGGTGAATATTTCTTTTCTATCTTATTTGTTTCGAATGTTACAGCATGAGCTTTGTTTTCTGTTGCTTATTTCTAATACATTACCATCTCTAAACATAATCGCAAATTGAATTTCACACATGATTGTTCATCCAGCATGTAAAATTGTAAAACAATACAGCATATTCTAAATATCCCATCATATCGTTGATCTTCCAAACTCTCCATCATTATCATTGGCAGCCATGTTCCATTCACTGCTGAATAAGCCTCCTCTCATTTGTGTCATGCCTTCCAGACTCACTTTTCCTAAATTCAATAGCTATTATCGTACAGGTTATGGTTCCAGCGTCCTTTGATTCAAGCAATACTTTCCTAATACAGGGTCAAATTAAATTAGCTAGCGGAATTCCGCAGACGTGATGGGGTTCGACATATTATATACATGATAAAACGAAAACAATATGATTTCATTTTTTTTTAAATTAAGTTTACAAAAAAAAAAACTAATTTTATAAAGTCATACTTCAAATTTCTACAATACCTGGGGTCGTTAACCCCAAAAAATAAATCATCAAATCGTTTCTTGTTTTATCACGTTTGCAGAGTTTTGCTGGCTAATTTAATTTGACCCTGTGTAATCTCGTATCATCTTATTTATTCCATAGTAAAATATAACAAACAAACATGTCCTTAACCCATTTCACTTACACTGTCATCACATACTATCTGTGAGCTCTCCCTTGGGGGCTGCGACTACAGAATTAATCGAGACATTTTATACGCTCGTTCAGTTTAATGTCCTTACATGTATAGTGCTGTTTCTGAAATAATATTGTACCTACCATTTCAGTTTATTTTTCAATACGTATATAATTTCACTTTTGAATTCTCCAGAGGGCAGAGGAGATTGCTACTCCGTTTTGTCAGTTATGTTTAAGTGCCATGTAATAGGGGGCGAATATATTGCTTTTAATCGGGCACGAACCCAATCGTTAAAGGGTGCTACTGAGAAGTCAAATCAGGTTGAACACAGGACCCCATGCTCAGTAAGTCCTCGATAATTTCCTTGATTTACTTTGTCGCCCTTAACAAGGTCTGTTCTACGCTCGGTTTCACTCGAGTTATTAAAGTTACCAGTGTAGTGTTGTGCTATCAGTTGTTAACTAGTGTTTCTTTCTTTCATCTATACAAATTAATAAAATTGAAGCGTCTGTTTATAATGTCAAAATATCAACTTTTTACTGAATGCATAAGAAAGTATATACGGTAATTATAACAAAAAAAAAAAATTTAAATTTATGTCTGTCTGTTTGTTCCGGCTAATCTCCAAGACGGCTGGACCGATTTTGACGGGACTTTCACTGATAGATAGCTGATATTACGGGGAGTAACTTAGGCTACTTTTATTTTGGAAAAATAATTAGGGTTCCGCGCAAAAAAAATTAAAACCTGTGAAATTGTGAACAAAAATTCAGATTTGAAAAATTCTTTCTGCATGTGGTAGCCCAATTCTCGAGGATAGTTATAGGCTATTTAACATCACGCTAATTACAATTCTTAGGAGCCGAGCAAAAAAAAAACAGAAAGAACACTAAGCGAAAACGTAGTAATAGCGCGGGCGGGCGATGCAACGCGGCAGGTCGGGGGACGAGGGAGTTTTATTAAAATGTGGCTGTTATTTTAATATATTTATAAAATATACTAAAATAACAGCTACTTTTTAGTCTTACGACTTCCACGCGAACGAAGTCGCAGGGCACAGCTAGTATAAAATATTATAAATGGCTTCAATCGATTTATCACTAAAGACTTTTTTGACTTAGGGCTGATTTTTCAACCGTCAGATAACTTTTATCTGGGGAATATGTTTGACGTTTTGACAGCTTTTGTATAGAAAATGTGTCAAACCGCCATATTTATTGCTCAGGTAAAATTATCTGACGAATGAAAAATCAGCCCTTAGCTATACATTGATCATTATCAACACCTAATTCAGCAGGGCAAGTAATTCTTACCAATCTTTATTAAATTTTCTCTCTTGCGCCATCTTCAGTCTTATTCAACCCATTATAAAAGTCAGTACATTTGAATATTATTTCCATAATAAAATATTCTTCGTTCCACCGCAGCGGCAGCGTCGTCATGTCTCACTTATGATTTACTCTAGAAAACTGTGGCATTATATTTTAATGTCTCCTTTCTGTCCAAGTGCAGGAGCACTCCGAGAAATGAGACCGCTGAGAAACTAGTAAAATTCACAAGTTTATTCTGCAGAAATGGAGATGAGATTTCGTAATAAGACAAAAAAGCTTTTTTCTTTTAAATTTTTGTTACTACGTCTTTTTTTAAGCCGCAACGTTGTCTTACCGCATCATTCCTCAATCTAATCTAACTATGAGTGATAATTCACAATTATAGCACCATTCACTATATTTACCACAATCTCCTTTTTACATTTTCATCAATCTTTCCATCTCTTGCCGACGGGCTCCCCTACATACAAACTCATTCACTTTCTCCACACTCTTATCATTTCACATCACAAATCAACACATCCTCTTCTTTTTCAAACACGTCTTAATTACATTTAATTAAAATTATTCGCCAAAGAAACACGAGATTAAATGAACTTTATATTAATAAGTATAAACAATTCTGCTCTTTACTTGACGCAGTTCCTTGCTCGATGCATTGTAGCGATGTCTCGATACCACGTTGTTCATGTTCATAGATGTCTGATATCAATTTAATTAAACATTAATTGATCATGCGTGTTTGATCTTTTGTATGTCATGTTGCGAAGTTTTGGGCCAACAAAATTCAATACACTGTCGTGCCATCGCCACGAAGAAGAGCATCGTTAATTGATATAATATTAGAGCTCGCGAAAGGGCTCGTTTAGGGATATGCTACGGCCATGCCTGCTTTTCTCATCTTCATCAGCCTATAGCAGTCTACTGCTGGGCATAGGCCTCTCCAATTGCACGCCACGCTGGCACCAACCGCTACCAGCCACCCCGCTCCACCTAGCCAGAAAGCGTTCTACCTTACGTTTGCCGATTCGTCTCTACTCTGAAACATATCTACCCCAACGGTCATTGGTTCTACGGCTAATATGGCCGACCCATTGCCAATTTAGCTTGCTTAATCTGTGAGCTATGTCGACAAATTTGGTTCTCTGCTGGATCACCTTATTCCCGATTCAATCCCTCAGAGAGACTCCAAAGACAGCCCATTCCATAGCTCGCTAAGCGACCTTGCATTTATGGACCAGCCATACCGCAAGTGTTCACGTTTCGGCTCCTTAAGTCATAACAGGCAGGATGCACCGATTGAAAGAAAACCTTACTCTTTAGGCTCTGTGGGAAACGCGACGCGAAAACTCGAAGAAGCATCCCAAACGCTGCCAAGCCCAGCTGAATGGTTCTGTTAGCCACTCAAAGTTGTTCTTACCAGACTGCAGAGTTTGTCAGAAGTAAACGTATTCTCGAACCACCTTGAGAGCACCGCCATTGACAGCAATCGGTCCCGGAGTGACGAGTACGTTGAACATAGCCTGCCTTTCTGCTGCCTAGAAATGTTTAGTTTCGTTTCGCAAGTTTTAAAACTATGAGCTGATGAAAATCCTACACATTAGGCACACGAGGCATTTCAATAATATCCTACTTTAAGGTTAGAGACGCATCGATAATTCCTGTTGTGGATCAAACGTGCAAATGGAAGATAACGGCACCCTTTGTGTTGACAGGTGTCGAAAATTATAATCCGAATGCTTGAGACCTGCACAATACCTCCCTAATTAATAGCCCAAATAATCCGCAGAGGTCTCTTAATTAGCGACGTCAATAATTGATGCGGAGTAATTAGTGAAGGCTTAATGTTCACTAATCAATTTAATGAGGTCACTTAGTTGAGGCGTGGTACGAGCATGCTAGATCCTGGTCGGTACGGGCTGTTGGAGTGGCTGGTAATTGGAAGCTATGCCACCAAGTGGATTGCGAGAAACTGTACATTAAGTTGGAAGAGTATCATATTACAACATAGAATTCATTACGAAAACTGCAACCTTATTGCAAACAACAAATCCATTGATTCATTGTTTGAAAATGTCACTCTAGAACAATATTATTGAATATTGTTGAATTATCTGCCTAGACTGCCTCGTTGGTCTAGTTGTCGCAAGCGCTACTGCTGAGCGTGAGGCCTCGGTTCAATTCCCGGGTCAGGGAAAGTGTTATTGGGTTTTTCCATCTGGAATTTTTCAGTAGCAGCCTGGAGTCTGGATTTGTGCCCGGTTGATGGCAATAGATTCACCCCCTTAACATGGGACTTAAACGTAACTAGCGAAATGTGGGTGTACTATAATATAGTACACCCACATTACATTACATTGCAAGCAGAGGTATACCCACATATTATGTGGGTATACCTCTGCTTAACCTATCGGGGAAAGTTATATGTATTGTTGAATTGTCAAAATGGTAGGGATTTTTGTTCTGAGTGTGTAACGCAATTAGGGTGCTGCTATAAATACCCGTAAATGACGCACATTCTATAGATCTAGGTCAAGGCCTCCGAGACTGCAACTTATTCCGATAAATAATGTGTTTTGGTTCACAGGTTGATGGCGTCTCACTGCATGGAGTGACGAATCATCGCGCGGTGGCGTTGCTAAGGGATGCAAAGGGACCCGTAGTTCGACTGAAAGCATTGAGGTAAGATGTGACACCCCTGGAAATACTTATGATGCGTACAAATGTAACCCATATCGAGCCCTGGCCGCTTACTTACCGTAAGCGACATTTTTTTCTTTTAATTAAATATAGTTTAATGTTTAAGATAAAATCTATAAAATATCGTTTAGCTCGCGTCAGGGCTCTGTATATTGACGAGTTTACTGACGTTGGTGGGATATTGTTTCTGGGAGTATGATAAAAGATTTGCGTTCTTAAATCCTTTCTAATTTCAGTAATAAAACTTCTAGGTATCTTCGTGGGGCGGGGTTTGAGAAGCTCCAGAAAGCGTTGGCTGCTCAGGACGGGCGGAGATCACCGATTGCACCACCAAGCCCTTCTGTCACCTCGCTTGCCAAGTATAGCTTTAGTGTGGTGAGTAAAAGATTGTTAGTGACCCCGCCGCTGGACAAGAGCCTCTTTGGAGGAAGCACTAGCATTGATTATCGTTACCTATCGGTGTCTGAGCGAGGCTGAACGAGTTCGACGACAAAGATCGAGCAAATCTTTGTTGCGATTCTTGGAAGCATATATCCAGTAGCAAACGTATTTTGGCTGATGACAATCAAGCAAATTATGGGACGTAATATTTGACACCAGACTAAATTGAGTAGATACTTTTTGTGAAACCTGGCGCAAGTCTGGGTTTCCTCACGACGTATATACATATTAATGCCATCTTATATCTTTCTTCGACAGTACGACGAATCAACAGTTATCGAAGTGGAACCCGAATCAGAGATCCTGCCTCACTTGCCGTCACCGATGTCTCCGTCCGAGGAGGCGGAGATCGTGATAGGAAGAGACGACGAGGTGTCGGAGCGAGAGGCAAGACGGATCCAGGATAAGTGGCGGGACATATTGCAGCAGGAGAACGACTGGCCGGGGCATCAGTACCAGTATGATATTGTGGTAAGTGTCGTGTTAGAGTGAGACGACGAGCTGTTAGAGCGAGAGGCAAGACGCATTTAAGAGAAGTGGCGAGATATACTGCGGCAGAAAAACGACTGGCTGGGGCGTCAGTACCAGTATGATATTGAGGTAAGAGTTTCGGTATACCAAGACTACAACCTTGCCACCAGTTCTCTTCAATGGTACAATCGTTCCATTTAGCACTGACGTGAAGGACCTAGGCTTGCACATTGATAGTACCCTGAACTGGCGTATCCAAGTCGCTAGAGTCAGCCAGAAGGTTACTGGAACATTGCGGGCTCTGTACCGACTGAAAAATTTATTACCAACGAGAACCAAGACAATGCTTGTGCAGTCCTTAATTTTCCCTATCATCGATTATGGTGATGTGTGCTACTATGACCTGAATGCAGATCTCCTCGACAAACTTGACCGTCTTCTCAATTACTGCATTCGATTCGTTTTCAATCTGCGTAAATATGATCATGTCTCTGCGCATCGGTCGCTTCTTAAGTGGTTGCCTATACGCCAGCGCAGAGAGCAAAGGGCGCTGACCACCTTGTTTTCATTTCTTGACTCTCCCACTTCCCCTAGTTATCTTGCCCCCCACTTTCAGTACATTTGTGCCAACCACAATAAAAATCTACGTTCATCAAATAATCGCCTTCTTCAATGTCCCTCTCATCGCACAGACTTTATTCACTCTTCCTTCTTCGTTCAGTCTATCTCTCTGTGGAATGCGCTCCCCCTGGAAATCAGGATGGCTACCAACCGATTATCCTTTAAAATAAAAGTTCGCGAGCACATTCGTAAGAAGCTGGCAGTATCATCACAACGTTAACGTTTTCCCATTGTTTGTCTTATTTGTTTTAGTATATTCGTGTATTTATGTATATATTTATTTGCGCTTATTTATATATAATTAGGTATATATTATTATATTTATAGTTTGTAATAGGTATATGTGTATCTTTATATTTAAATAAATATGTATTCCAAAATTTCTCATAATTGCACCTACCACTGTTTGTCTCTGCATCACCCAAAGGTTGACTGGTAGAAAATGCCTATGGCATTAAGTCCGCCTCTGTACTTTTCTGTGCATGAAGTATTAAATAAATAAATAAGACTTTCGGTAGACCTATTTTCGAAGGAGTTAATAGGCTGTGTATCCGAGTAGAAGGCGTAGTCCAGTGTAGAATTCTTATTCCAGTGCTGCTCAGAATCTATACTTGCCAAATGTCACCACCTTGAGGCAGCTACCTGACCTGGAATATTTACTAAGTACAATATTTGGTAATTGGATTTTTGCTCTTTTTAAGCTCTGCATTCTGTTGAAAAATGAATAAAAGGGTTCGGATGAGATATTCGTATAAAAAAAAAACTATTACTTTACTAGTAGTGACATATGTAAATTAACAGAGACAGTAAATGCAGCATTTCAATTCAATTCAATTCAATTATCAACTGTTTATTGCATACCATAATGTATACATATAGTTGGTCAGGAATTATTATATCACGCATCCGAACCCTCAAGCAAAGCAAGCATGTCACGTTTGGTTCATTATGAACAAATTGTTAATCAACACTGAAAAGACCAAAATATTATTATTTAGAACGATAGCCCGTAATAAGGAGAATTTAAAGGTTGTTTTGAATGATAACAAAATTGTTCTCGTCAAGGAAATTACATTCTTAGGCATACATATCTTTAAATTAGATATAGCATAATGTTTAGGGGAAAAAGTTATGACTATAATATCAAAAGAGCTTTTGTGTTAGAAAAACGCGCAATTCGCACATTAGTGCGTATCCCGCAAAGAGATAGTTGCCGTGAACATTTCATAAATCTGAATATACTTACAGTGCCGAGCATTTATGTATTTGTACTTCTAAGTAATATGGCCAAAATATATACATGAATATGAGACAGCAGAATAACGACGGATTAGAGAAGGCACACGTAGACAAGACATTATACGTTACAAGATACAGCCTATTTGAATATTGTGAAACACAGTCTCAGATTTCAATCGGTTATATTATTTAATAAGTTGCCTCTAGATATAAAAAGCACTATACAAGATGTAACATAAATAACGCACAACCTCTTGAGTCATT
The DNA here is from genome assembly GCA_947568875.1 of Fissipunctia ypsillon. Classification (NCBI taxonomy): domain Eukaryota; kingdom Metazoa; phylum Arthropoda; class Insecta; order Lepidoptera; family Noctuidae; genus Fissipunctia; species Fissipunctia ypsillon. Next base: position 1,012,360 of record OX387665.1, on the reverse strand, counting down.
GTACTCATAATTATGAACAACTTTTACTATGGGACCAAACCTGAAATCGCGAAAAAATATCAGCTGGTCCCTACATTTATGTTCGCGTAACTCGTCAAACTGTAGAGAACAGCTGATTTTTTTTCGCGATTTCAGATTTGGTCCCATAGTAAAAGATATTCATAATGATGAGTACAATGACTCCTTAAGAGGTTGTGCGTTATTTATGTTACATCTTGTATACTGAAGCTCTTTTAAAAAGCAACTTAAAAGTTTCCTGTTTTCTTTATGCTGTTGAAGATCTATAACGAAATTCCTATATATGTTGTATTTATGCATTTTTGTCATATTTAGCATGTTTTTTCCATCTGTAATTTAATTTTCTTTTTTATACCATGTAATTTCAGATACAATTTACTGTTCCTGAATATATGACTAATGAATAGTTAGATTTTCAATTCAATGGTCTTTAGAGCTAAGTTGAATTTAATTGTTTTGATTTTGTATGATCCAGAACTCTTTCAAGCTTTTTCGTATTTCTTTGCCAGGTCAGCACAATAATAAAGGAGAAGGACAGCGGTCTCGGAATCTCGCTCGAGGGCACGGTGCGAGTGGTGGGAGGCAAGGAGGTGCAAGCGAGACACTACATCAGAGCGATAGCTCCCAATGGACCCGTGGCCCGGCTCGGGATGTATAGGGTCGGGGACGAACTGCTTGAGGTATGTTGTATTTCCATTTCATTTATTACAAACTAGCAATATTAATGTATTACCTATACACATACACCTTCCGGAAAAAATTCTCTAAATGATGGTGACAACCGCATCCAAATCCGTTGCGAAGTTTAGAAGAACAACGCAGTCACAGAGGCAGACACGCAAAGAGACTTTAATTTATGATATGTAGATATAGAAGACCGTATAGTATGGCAACTTTGGTGGGGCTCAAAACTGTAAATGATGGCTACAAATAAAAATCAATCCGCCTAGCCTTTTCCCAACTAGGTTGGAGTCGGCTTACAGTCTAACTGGATGCAGCTGGATACCAGTGTTTTACATGGAGCCACTGCCTGCCTATTTGACCTCCACAACCCAACCGATACCCTTTGCTAAGACTGGTTGTCAGACTTTTGGGTTTCTGACTACCCGAAACGACTGTCAAAGATCTACGAATGACAGCCGGGACCAACAGCTTTACGTGCTTTCTGAAGCATGGTGATGATGGCTACTATGAAGTGCTATTATTATCTCAATGACATGAGTTTTTCGCTTTTTACCTGAATTAGTGTTCACAGTATGCTGGTAGAACGCCTCTTTTTTCACGAAAACCATAAACACTGAATTGCATATAATGAAATGTGACAATGGTGTTGGTTGACTTCCAGAAACCAGAAGTTGTAAGCTGATGAGCACAATTGTCCTACGAATAATTGAACTTTTTTGTAACCAGGATTTAACGGCTTACTTAAAATACTTATTTCTTAATTTCAGGTGAACGGCTGGCGAGTACTAGGCGCCCATCATGTGGAGGTGGTAACCAGACTACGGGCAGTGACGTCACCAGTCATACTGGTAGTGGTCAGGAAGAGAGAACATTATGTCAACAATGAACGACTGCCTGATGCTGGCTTTGCTAGGGTAAGGAGAACAGACTCTTACCCTGCGTCCTAACCGAAAGCAAGTGTCGCGCGAATACGTGATTACGCTCGTTTTCCTTAATAATGACGTACATACGCGACTTGATTGATCGCGCGAGTATGTTATATTCATATAAACGAGGGCGAGGATCGCTTTCGGTCAGAACAGGGCCTTACATGATGCTAATAATGCTCTGAATTTTTTTGAATATCGAGAAGTGGCTGATCTGCGATAGTCAAACTGAAACTACATAGGCCTGAATCCAAAACAGATTCTGAATTTTATAATTATTATGTATTCCAATTTATTGTATTACCCTTACTTTTACAGAACGGCAACGCCCCATCCCTGCTTACTAACTTACACTAGTGGAAGTAACGACATCTAGATTTGATAGTTTAAAAGTTTGTTATACCACACTGTAGATGGCGTTTGAACAAAGTTAGTCAGTCCCTGTTACACTTCAGATTATATTTATTATTAGCTTCATCCTTGTCTGTCTTCACAATCACAACCAATGCCTATTTCTTTACAGAGTAACATCCTAGGCGGGAGTTTACAAGACCTGCTGCTTCCTCCACAGCGACTGATCAAGGCGAAGTCGGAGAGCTCCGTCGCGTCGCTCTGCAGCGCGACCACTGTCATGTCGGCCCCACATGATCATGACGGTAAGACTTTCCTTATTTTCTTCTTCTATTATTGTTTTTAGGGTTCCGTAGTCAACAAAGAACCCTTATAGTTTCGCCATGTCCGTCCGTCCGTCCGCAGCTTAGCTCAGAGACTCTTAGTACTAGAAAGCTGTAATTTGGCATGGATCTGAAATCACGGAAATCATGAAAAAAATATTTTTTTTTAGGGTACCTCCTGTACCTACACGTAAAGTGGGAATGTTTTTTTTTCTCGTCTCATCATTGTGTGGGATGTTGTTGGAAAGGTCTTTCAAAAATATTGCGGGTTTGTGATAACAATTTTTTGATTAAGGGATCCGTTTCTGAAATATTAAGCATTAAAGTGCTAATTTTTGTTAAAGTCAAGTGTGGGGGACACTTCACTCTAACAAAAATTTGCACTTTGCCAGCTAAACGGTTAGTTTTGGATATGTGATAAAATTCACGGTAGTAGTACATACAACGAAGTTAAAAGGAAAACTATCACAGCTAGTAGGCTTTACAAGTTAACGAGTAATAGTCGAACATGTTTTTCAACTACAATGTTAAGTTTGTTCTTGGGATAAAACTCGTCCCAACTACGGAACCCTTCATTGTGCATGGTCCGACACGCGCTTGGCCGGTTTTTATTATAAGCATTTTGTGTACCTCTGCAGAGTGAAGACCTCCCTTTCCTTCTTCCATTACCTATATATTGCTGTATGTGGCCAATCTTTAAGAAAACAGTCGAGATCGCCCCGCCATCTCCTCGCGCGCCTGCCGCGTTGGTGTAGGCCACTGCTTAGAACCACTGTGTGGTTATTGTTTTAAGCAAAATTTAATTACCAGTACATTTAGCAAATAATAATTCGGGTTATTTATTGTCACCATTATCATTCCAGAATTCTGCACAGAAGACCTAGAACGCGTTCGATCGCGGTCATTAGAGCCACTGAGCGGTTTGGCAATGTGGAGTGACCACGTGGACTATATCCAGCTGGTGAAGGAAGATCGGGGACTTGGGTTCTCTATCCTCGATTACTTGGTGAGTTTCTTTATTAGATTAGACTCTGTTATCTATGGTGTGCCACAGGGTAGCATCCTTGGCTCTAATCTGTTTCTGAGTAAATAAGTTAGCTGTTAGATTTACTCTTGTAATTTATTTTTCACTCGTTTAGTAGATAATCGTATAAAATTACATTTCTAAACTGATGCAAGACATCAAATTGTCGGTCGATTATACCTGGATCTACGAGTGTTTTGAGAGATACTTTGACTGTTATCTTTACTTTTAGAGTAGATTAATGTATATTTTTTAGGTTTTTAAAATATTCAGTTAAAAAACTTACAAGAATCTTACATTGGCCCCGATCTAGACAAGTGTATCTTTTTTTTTTTTTTTTTTTTTTGTGGATGGGAAATCATCAAATGACTTCTCCCGCTCTGGGCGGAGCGGGAGGGTGTGTCAGACTTTTACTGACTAAAACCCACCCGTGTTCCTTCTGTTGCCTGTGCCGGGGCCACGGTAACTCTTTCGAACATCCCGCAACCCTAGCTGGCATCGGCCCTAGCGGACCCCGTCAATAGTGCTGACATCTCTTTGAGGCGCGCGTGGAACACGACGCGCCGTCGACTCGGGCCTGGTCCTTACCGGACGGCGAGCTACCCATTGCTCGCCGTCCGCAAGCCCGCGCCTACGGTGGCCGGGAATCGGCTGCCGATTCCCGACGCCCAGGGCGTCTCCTGCGGCGACTAGGGGCGTGAGGGTGCAAAGCTTGCCTCTCCCTCACGCGTCCCGCCTCCTCCTTCACGAGCATTACTGCTTCGCAGAAGGAGGTAATGGCTTCCCATGCACTCTCGCTCCGTACCATGGCCTGGACCAGGGCCGGACGCGAGAGATCGCCGCCGCCGATCGCTTCCGCGAGGACACGGCGGTGCTCCGCCCAAGCCGGGCAGACCTCCACCGTATGCTCCACCGTGTCCTCCGGGCGATCCACACAGTGGTGACACCCGGGCGTTTCCTCCCGCCTTATCCGGAACAGGTACCTCCCGAAGCACCCGTGTCCGGTGAGGACCTGCGTCAGGCGGAAGGTGAGGACGCCGTGGCGCCTCTCCAGCCACTCCTCAAAGAGACAAGTGTATCTTGGGTACCAATATTGTTTGATAAAAATATAAAATAGTTTTCTTTCACATAAACCTTAAATTTTAATAAAACGCTGTGTTGATAACATGGCCTTTTTATAAGATTTTCTTTATATGTTTGAGCAAAATTGTAGACAGTCAACGATATTTTGACTTTCTGTTGTACAATTGTAACTTTTTTATTAAGATTACCAAGGTGGTTTTTCTTTTTATTAAGGTTTTACTTATTTAGCTTGACATAACTACTCATCTTTAATAATCTTATTGGAGTAGTGGTCGCAAGGGCTACTGCTTAGCACGAAGTCCTGGGTTCAATTCCCGGGGAGGTCAAAGTGTTATTGGATTTGGAATTTCTCATTAGCAGCCAGGAGTCTGGATTTGTGCCAGGTTGATAGCTATAGGCTCGTCCCTTATTGCGTGGGACTTAAACGTGGGTGATATAAATGTAGATGTGTTATTTTATTTTTATTTTTTTTTATAATAGGTACACCTCTGCCTAACCCTTCGGGGAAACAAGGCGTGATGTTATGTTATGTTTTTTTTTTTTTTAATTTAAGATAGGTTTGCTCTTGACTCTAGTTTAGGTCAGAGGTGACAGAGACAAAGTCAACGATGGAGCGAGCTTACCCAGAAGAAGCCTGTTCACTTTGAAGATATTTGATGTATTTGGGACAAAAAACAGTGACAACACACATAAAACATTGAAACAGTGTCAGTTATGTGTATTGTTTTAGTGATTGAATGTTTGTGTTGCCCTGCCAGGACCCGTCGGAGCCTGGCAGCTCTGTCATCGTGGTGCGCTCCGTGGTGGCGGGCGGCGCGGCGGCGCGGGACGCGCGCCTGCAGCCGGGAGACCGCCTCGTCAGCGTCAACGGGCTCAACGTCGCGCGGAGCCCGCTCGCCGTCGCGGTTACTGCTATCAAGAGTGCGCCCAAAGGTACTGCCATTTATAGAAGATTTCGTATGGCAAATGTTAAGTAGCACGTTAAAATCTTCTTGACTCGACTTGATTGACTCCCGTCTTGATAATAATATACCTATTAATTTTACTAAATAACCTCATAATCATTCTCCTGCCCTTATCCCAATTTATCTGTCTATTATAGTCAGCTCCTTTCTAGCCATATCATCTTCCACACAGTTCATCCATCGTTTCTTTGGTCTTCCTTTACTCTTATAGCCATCCACATTCATACCCAAAACTTTCCTGACAACATTTTCCTCATTCCTCCGCATCACATGCCCACACCATGACAACTGATTTCCACACAACTTTTCAGGCACCGGTGCCACTTTCAGACTTCCTCTTATCTTACATATTTCTTATTTTATCCATTCGCTTAACACCAGAGGAGCTCGTGGCTTAGTTATAACAGCCGCACGGGTCGATCCATCAGGATAAGCTACGCTTGCCGCGGTCGGTCCGTGGATGGGTGACCATCTTTACATACCGAGACTCCTCTGTGCCTCGGAAAGCACGTTAAGCCGTTGGTTCCGGCTGTCATTCGTGGATCTTTGGCAGTCGTTACGGGTCGTCAGAAGCCCAGGAAACACAAAGTAAGTAAGTGGTTGGAAGTCTGACAACCAGTCTTACCAAGGGGTATCGTATTACCCAGTAACTGGTTGTGGAGGTCAGATGGGCAGTAGCTCCATGTAAAATACTGGTATTCAGTTGCATCCTGTTCGATTGGAAGCCGACCCCAACATAGTTGGGAAAAGGCGACGCAGATTGATTGATTGCTTCCACACATCCCTCTTAGCGCTCTCATCTCAGCTGCATGCACTTGCCTTTCATTCATCCCTTTTGTGGCCCAACATTCTGATCCATAAAAGACACAGAGAAAACCTACAAGTTAAAAATAATAACATTTTTAATATGTAGGTAGTTATAGCTCTCATTTATAGTAATTCATTCAAAAGTCCCAAATACTAGCATTATTCATGATTGATAACAATCAACTAATGATCCTTGCATCATCATTATCAATGACATTACACAACAAATGAACAAACGCAATAATTGCACATAGTATTGGCGTGGCAGACAAATATTACAGTGTTATCACATTGTGTGCGATATGGCAAGTTCAATGATATCTAGAGTGATAATTGTTAAGACAAATACTTGCTTTGTGATAGTTACAAGGAGTTATAAAAGTAAGGAGAAAATTATTAACATGTTGTAGACATATACTTTTCTATGATATTATTTTTATTTTTTGAGATTTTTTCTATTCTTCTTTCTCTTTCTTACAAAAAAATAAACTGTATTTTTTGCACTGTTTCCCGCCTTCTGTCTCCATTCTCTTTCTAAAACAATGATTCGTGTCAATATTCGAACGCCAGGGGATCGAACCCACGTCCTCTTTTCGGGCAGCTCTTGGAAAACCTATCGTAAAAAGGCTAAATTAGAATACCACAAAATTCGCTGTTTAGAAAATAAAACTAAAGTTAGCCTCAAATTAAAATGAACTGTGTAGGAAGGCAGCATCCATTTTCTCCAAGAACAAGGGATTCTTTTCCTTCGTAACTCCTTTATCATCATCACACGCAGACATATGTCGCATGTCGTTATCTATCAGTAAATACTACGTAGATAATGTAAAGTTGTGTGTAAACAAACATTTTAGATGAATCTTCATCTGTTTATCTCGTCATACGAAGAGTTTCTTTCAGCGAAGTCTGTAGTGTATCAAGTGAACATTCACGAAACTGTTCGATCTTTAGTGTTGGTGAAGTTAACATTCTGATTTTGATGATTAAAATAAATTAGTACCTAAAAACTCATTTTAGTTACAGACAAATGGGCGTTAGATCCTTACGTAGGTTTTTATAAAATAATAATTATAATGTTGCAGCTGTTCTACCTTTCCAGGATTTTTTAAGAAAGACCAGTATCCGAATAGTCTCTAGGTACTTCCCTACTTTTCTGTAAAGTTTAATTTATTCAATTTACTTCTTTATCTTAAAATCTTTCCAGGTCAAAACTATTTGCTGAAAGTTGACAAAACGTCCTTCACTTTTTCATATCACGTTTACCAATATACTTTTCTGTTGTTACAGGGATAGTAACAATTGGAATAGCAAAGCCGCTGCCCTGTAGCACTGTCGTCGGTGGAGAGAAGGCAAACGGACATAGCATACAGAGCAGTCAGGTAAGGCCGAGTTTTAAATGATGTTATAAAAATAGACATAAAATTATGATTATTTCTTGTACACAACAGACTATGATAGCCATTTATATGAATAAAGAATAATTTATTTGTCCAAAGTTTACAGACAGTTAAATAATATAGTGATACACTTTAGTACACTTTATTCTATGATCAGATATTGAACATCTGTATCTGCACTAGATATAAAATATCTGTATTTCAGACATCACTTATAAATGTATTTTGATTTTATGAAAGCTCAAGTAGCTTTCTTAAAAGTCGTCGCCGACATGATAAAATCTGGTATTACAGTAAAGATAAAAAAAGAGGATTGAAAGAGGACTCTTAGTAACGTTCCTGCAGACTTAGTTATCTTTTCAAAACAAGTAGGACAACTTGTGGTTAATATCTGTTGTGTATGGGAATCTTGAAGTTTGCAAGTGTGTGTTTTTAAATAGTAAAATAATTTATTTAAATCTTGTGACTTTCTTATTTTTTATATTAGTATTTTTACCTATTTGTATATCAAGTCACGAGGTTTGAATAAAGATTTATAGTAACGGTTCCAAACTATATATTTTTTTAAGAAACAATAAATATTTTTTCTTTACTTATACGCGAAGTGTCGTGATATTGTACACTGAGGGGAAAATAAAAGTAAGTTCCGGTTTCTCTTACTAAAGCTTGTCTTTGCTTAGAGCAGTATTAATTACCTATAACGTAGCATGCATTTTTATTACGATACTATTCTTACTTCCAAATTCTTCTTGTACAATAAAGGGAATGACGTTACCGCTCTAAGGATTGTTCTAGCAATTAAACAAATTAGTTTCTATTGAAATGTGTGTATGTATGAATATTTCCCTTTAGTGTACAATATTGTTTGCATGCTGTATTGCTAATAAGTATACGAATATTGTAATTTGTCATATATTTTTACTGGTTTTTTTTTCAAACGCCAAATGCGCGTATGGTCTCTCATTCATTTAATTTGTACTAAAATTTCTATATTTCACATTTTAAAAACCTAATACTGACACTTGTTACACCTCAAGTAAAAATAAATCCTTCCTTTACAGAAACTGGAGTACTTCACAAAAATCCTGCGTCTAATAATGTCCTTACACCGAGATATAATGGAGCTCCAGTTACAATGTTCCCACGACATTTTGGACCCGCAGCCGTTCCGAGTACCTCCCAAGATAAAAGCAGAGATCACCATGAAATGACAAAGAGACCGGCTGAAGTATACTGTCAGTGTCGAAGTCCCCGATGGGAACAGTCAGGACGTGGGCGAGTTGGACTGTGATGAACTGGAAATTTAATTGTTCGTCGTAAGGCTGTTTTAGGCAAACGGTTTGCGGTTAAGTTTAGATTGAGTAAGCGATCAATACCATTTTGAAAAGAACGTTTACACAACGCGTACTTGTATGCGGTTGAAATAATATGGCTCGCTGATAGTTTGCCGCAATCTGTTTCCCTAGCGTGTCCGTGCCCGTATGAACTTTCGTGAATGAAATTAGGGTATTTGATATTTGCTGTTGTGAAAAAAACGGGTATCAACCCATAGAAAAATATTAAAAAAATAACTGTGTTAAATGTAAATTGTTCATTTGTTGTATACTGAACTATTGACAACTATTTCCGCATTTAGTCCCAAAAGTATTTCAAGCAGTAGCTTGAAATATGTCTTCCTTTACAATTTCAAACCAATGGGCTGGTTAAGAACTGATTGATAGTGATGAGCTCAATTTGTTGGAATTTTGATAAAAAAGTAGCATAAAGGTAGTTATGGTAGTAAATTCGGGTGGAAAAAATTATGAAAAAGAGTGGCTCTAATGTATAAGGTAAAAAGTTTTTAATTACTAAAAACTAAAATTAAAAGTAAAGCATTAAGCAATGAAACAATATGAATGCAATGAAATTTTACATTTTACATAAAACTAAAAAAGTTTGAAGTGAAAAATAAAATTGTTTTGTCAAATGAAACTAAAGAAACGTCCAGTTTTAAAACACTTATGAGCTTGGAAATTGGTCAATGTCGCTTTTAAAAACTTTTTAAATCTATTTATAAAGTAAATTGTCCCAGTTTATTAGTACTATGCACCTAAAATCTTTATCCCTATTGGGTTTTTAAAATCTTAATGTTAAAAATCTTCACCTATTTCTCTTCAAATGTCGCTTGGTATGAAACTAGCTATAAAGTATCATAGAATAAGGGCAATGCTGCGAAAGAATTAGTGTTAGTTATAAAACAAGATCTGTGGTCAAATAATAATTTTTATAAATGCATCTAGAAGTATTAGCCATCCATTAAAACAAGGAAAAATATATTGATACTTACGTAGATAGAGCAATAGTTACAAAAATAGCACTTTTTGGGAAATGTCTAAATGTTTAGTCAATTCAATAGAATCTGTGAAAAAATAACCAAAAATAGTTACGTGCTCAATTACAAAAAAAAGATGATTCAAATTCTAGTACCTAAATGTTATAATAAAATAATTGTGATCTTAGATATCGATGTCTATTTATATCATGGTTGTGTAGTTGCGAAAATAGTATATAAATAAATATAGATAAATGTGTTAGCCGTCAATTTCGGATATGTGATAGTTTTTCTAGTCAAATTCTCATTATATTGTGAAACAGTTCCATACAGTTGCTTATCACAAAGCTACCAAACTAAGATATACTCCAAAATACTTTTTGTACTCGTAGTATACAATCAGTCTGCTTTTTTCTCCTTGAAATTAGTTAATTACTGGTGATCCACGAAAAGAGACATGATATGCAATATTAGCCTATATGTTGTAGAAATCATCGTTTTATTCCAATGAATCTTCAAATAAAATTATTTCGAGCAAAGTCCATAAAGCATAAAACAAGTAGACGAAGAAGCAAAAAATCATGAAGGAAATACGTAATGAATACTAAGTGCAACTGTCAAATGGTATTCGCTTCGCTTATATAGAAAACATAGCGAGAGCATAAATTGTTTTGCAAATTTTTGAAATTATGATAACCAGCACCCCAATTGCGTAACACCCCTTCACAATCCGAAGGATTTTGATAGAAACTCTTAATCCATTGCTTCATATGTTTGAAAAATTCTTCTACTAGAGAACGTAAATAATGTAATGAATGTTGTTGAATTGCCAAAATGAAAGGCATTGCAATAGATAGTGTGTTACCTACGCAATTACCCCGCGGGCTAAGATTTGTTAAGGACCTCGTAAAGGAAGTGAAGATAGCTTTAAATAAAACAAAATGGCACTTAAGTTTGTGAACGAAATCAATTATAAAAACTACAGTCAATTTAAATGGAATTAATACAAAGCTTCGATTGAAATAAAAAAAAGGCTACAGGTAATTCATAACATATCATAGGTTAAGCATCGCGTATTGTTTTTGTAAATATACTGATATTTAAATAAAAGGAACATAATTTATAAAAAATATATTTATATTTATTGTTTTAGAAAATTATTTGAAAATATAAAGACTGTTAGAACTTGTGTTATGAATTTGGACATTCCATTTGCGGATATTAGTAGTTTTTTTAAATGTCTGATTTGATGTTATTGTCTACTACATAATTATGTGTTGTCAGTTGTGACCCACCTAAGTTATGATCTTATTTTTAAGTACTTATTTCGTTACCAGTTTTGGGAAATAACTGTAATGTAGAGTTATTGCTTAAACAATAATTCTAGACTGAATTGACTTTGATGAATACTGCAGATGACCTTTTTTGTGTCAAAAATGTTTTAATTATGTAATTATAATCATTGGCTCAGTATTCAGTCTTCAGATAAACGTCGTGTTGTACCATTTTTGGTCTTTAACGCTATGGACAAATGTGAGCGGAAATCTCTGAAATGGGGAAGGCAACTGTCAAAATGGCGTTGTCGTAGCTAGTTCACAAAACAAGCTAATGTAAGAAAAATATAAAAGTCGTGAAGTGGTTTTATTTTATTTTTGCGAAAATTACGCGTTATTGTGTTCTACTCCGAAACTGGACTCCACCATTTTCCGAAAGACCCAACAATTAGAAGATTATGGCTTTAAGCTATTCGTAGAGATTTTTTTAAAAATTAAACAGAGGTCGAGGTTAAGGTCGGAAACATTTTGAAGAAATAAATTATATTTAAGGTTTTAAATACCGACACTTTCGATATCAAATACCTACATAATTGATTTAAAATAATAAAATCACCAATGATAACGAAATAGTGAAATAAAACCAAACTCATGAATGCACGAAACGGAATGAAAGGACGAAATGTCAAATTTAGTGCAGGCCGTAGGGACTGAGCTATGGCCACGCCATCTACAATAAAATTAGCTTTGACCAACCTTACCCATTCAGCTGCGTTTCTCCACTCCAATTTATACTCAGCCTTAAGCGCCTGATCCAAGGGCTTTTTAAGAGGCAGTTTGCCTCTTGTAGGCAAAGTCAGAGAAACTAATTGTTAAGGCGAAAGCGCCAGGGTAGCCCGTGAATTTCAAATTTTCTTACGTTTCTTGCAATTTGCAGGTTAGTATTAGGTTGTATGTTGATTAAAATATGATTCGCGACCGTAACAAATATGTATTTACAGAATTATAATCATGAGAGTCATCAATACAACTCTCGTGTGACCAAGTAATCCTATTGAATGACTATCTCATGAAATCTTAACATTTGAGGATTATACTAACTTAAGAAGTTGTTTTACTGATTCTAATGATTATAATTTTGTAAATACATATTTATTACGGTCGCGAATCATACTTTAATTAACATACACCCAGACACTGAGCTGCAAATTGCAAAAATCGTAAAAAAGTTTGAATTTCGCGGGATACCTTAGCACTTCCCCATTAATTAACTTCCCTGACTGTACACTCTAGTTGCGAGTATCTCACCTACTTTCAACAGATTTAAATCCAGAAAATCTATGCTTTAAAGTACAGGTACTTCAAAAGCGTAGATTTTCTCGATTTAGACATTTTAAAAAGTAGGTTTACTTTTTAAAATGTCAGCCATAATAACTTTTTAGTAGATTTGTACAGTATAGTCGACCTTGTAATATTACATTACCACCTTACGGTTGAATGTCGCTTGCTCGTCGTAAGCCGACAAGGTCTATGTGTCTATGAGACAGATATTTTCAACCTAATTGGAGTTAAAATGTCTTGGGAATTGTTTTTAAAGGCTGCATCGTTGGTCTAAAGGTCGCAAGCGCTACTGCTGAGCTGTCCAGTGGTGCTATTCTGTAAAGATCCCACCGTGAAAATTTAGGTGAAGTGAGCGTGATGTGAACTGTCATCCCACCTTACTCTACTAGGGATTGAGCTCACTTCAAACTCACTTCACCTAAGTGCTCACGGTGTGAAGTTTACAGAATAGATCGGCTGGATTAATTACCAGGTCCGGCAAAGTGTTATTGGGTTATCTATCTAGAATTTCTCAGTAGCAGCCCGAAGTCTGGATTTGTGCCCGGTTGATGGCAATAGGCTCGCCCCCTATTACATGGGACTTAAACATAACTGGCGAAATGTGGGTGTACTATAGGTACACCTCGGCCTAACCCTTCGGGGAAACAAGGCGTGATGTGATGTTATGATCTGTCGTCTAAAGTGGTAAAGGTCAACTATACATTTTCTGTCAAGGTCTGAGTTATAAAATGTTCGTATAGTATATATATATATATATACTGCTCGTATGTCCGTCGCTTACGTCCGTGTTAAATGTTCTGCGCTTCGTGGTATGTTGCTAAATATACATTGCACATGGACACAGTGTTTCATTTCTGTTTTTAACTACCTGACGCGACAGACATTATCCTGTCAAAATTTCAATATGGTCTTGAGTTCATACAAAAATCCTACACAAAAAAGGACGACCAAATTTTTCTCTCCCTAAGAACTTTCCTCGGACTTCAAGGAATATTGAATAAAAAGTAGCCGAATTGTCCAGCCATTCTCGAGTTTTGCACTTAGCAACACATTTAGGCATTTATTTGTATCTAAATAGATAGATATAGATGCTGCCGACAAATTGCTTTGCAGTTTGACAGGTGACATGTGAAAATAAAACTGTATCATTATGGAATAAATAAAAAACAAAATAAAAAAAGATGTGAAATTCACCCTAAAATAAAATGAAGTGGGAAACTAAAATAAAACAATGAAGTGTGTCTTTTTAAAGCTTTAATTTGGCTACGACAACGTTTCTGATACAAGAACGGGTTTTTTTCACCTGTTCAGGTGGAGATTCATAGATGACTCCGACCTGGAGTGTAAATGTGGTGCTTTTCCACAAACAATGGGACACTAAACGTGCCCTGTCATCTGATCGTTACGGGAACTGACTAAAAATCAATTTCTGATGTGTTCTAATTCTAAGCAAAAGTTATAATAATACATTATTACAAGTATTTTAAAAAAGTTACTTGTTACTTCATCGTAGCTCTATTCTAAAAAAAAATAATAATCTCAAACCAGTTTCAACTACGGTTTCAGCCGATCTAGAAAGTGACATGTGCAAATAAATACCATATTATAATACTCTAGACGTCTTTCTTTGCTCACAATTACTGTTACTATTATTTCTTTAAAATTTACTTTTAACACTGATTGTTTGATGAGCACTCACAACTACATCGAAAAGTAAAGAAAAAATAAACAACAATAATGACTCCGCCACATGTTCGTCACGTCCCAGATTGAGCCGAACGCTGGCTCACTCAAAACACTCATAAAATCTTAAGTAGTTTACACTTCGTTGTTTTATTACCAACTGTCGAATAACACCCACATGTTTCACAGGAATGCATTAACTCGTTGGCATCTGATGACCACACCGGCATGGACTCCTTTCACGAATGTCTGCAAGAATACGGCGAAGGCCTAGAGGTAGTACAAATATGCCTCGAGCCTGAAGAATCTTCTATTAAAGACGATGAACTATCAGCACTAGGAGATCTCAGTCTTGAAGATTGTAAGAAAATAAAAAAAGATCTGATCATTAATGTTAAAACTGAAATCAAAATTAATGGTGTTACTGAATTGAAGTTTTCTAAATCCGATGAGTCTTTAGATGAGCATGATGATGATATGACAATAACTGAAGATGATATTCTCGTCGCTCCTAGAGAACTCCAGGACCCTAGAAGCAAATCCGCTGATAGAAAAGAAGATGGTGAACGGTGTTTGTCTAAACAACAAAGCAAAGACATTTCTACATCAGACGAAATGGTTTTTGCAGTCACACCGACCGGACTAGAAAGAATAAGTTTTGATAAATATTGGAAAGAAAGTGACGTGAAAATAGATAAGGAATTAGTTAAAGTGAAAAGCGATGAGAGTTGGAAAGAGTGCCTCAATTCCCCACACGAGGACACAGTCAGTTTCTACGATGCAACCACAAGAATTTCCGTCCAGGAAGAGAACAATTCCTTACTGTATATAGATCACGAGATTGACGGTTACGAAACATGTCTGGACGAAGATTCGTCATCACAGAAGTGTACAGTAAAAAACGCTCATAAAATGAACGGAGATACTGACATCAAAGAGTTAAGTAAACACGATGAAAAAATAGCATTTAAAAACAAAGACAACGATGTAAGTGCCAAAATAGTGAAGGAACAGAACACTGCTAATGCGACGGGTGGCGACTACGCCTCGTACAGCCACCCGTACCTCCACGAACATATAATAAAGCAGATGAAATCATTGAGAATAGAACCTCTTAACGTAACCGTACACAAAAAGAAAAAGAAAGAAAAAAGTCCAACAAAGCCGTCCAAAAAAGAAAGGATACAATGCGTCGAATACTACAACGATCAAGCTGAATGCTTGAAAGAAATACGACAACAGAAACTGGAAGAAGAAGAGAAAAAGCACAAAACAGAACACAAGCACAAAGAAAAGAAACAACATGATGAACACAAGCACAAAAGAGAAAACAAGCACACAGAACATAAAAGAAATACAGAAACAAGTCTGATGGTAATGGATAAGAAGATACATATAACACAGGAACCTAGTGAAGATTCTACGGATCTCGAAACGAACTATGTACCAGGTTGTCATAAGTGCTTCTTGGAGAACTATGCGTATGCTATAACCCAGGCATACATGGCGGAAGCGAACGCGTGTAAATATTGTGATGTGATTCGGGAGATGTTGGAAGTGCCTAAGAGTGCAAGTAGACGGGGTTCGGCCCCGGCGTTGGTAAACTTGGACAGCAGTTCGGAGACTGATGAAGAAGATCTTCTGATGGTCCCTATGGTGAAGGATAGGAGGAAGTCTGCGGGGATACTGAAGTTCCCCCCGTCTGCGAGGAGGCTTAGGTGAGTGACGTTTGATTTATAGATTTGTTTTGGAACTGATGTGACTGTATTACGATTTTCCCAAGGAATATAATTAAGAAGGAAGTTTGACCTATAGTTAAAGAATCATGTACAATTTTTGTTATCGGTCCATTAATTCCTTGTCTAACTGAACTTGGGTTTAGATAAGCAGGTTTTACTGGTTAGGATTACAAACATTGTTGTCAATGAGAAATGTCACGTTTTCTTTGCAAACTAGCTTATGTTCCCATGTTTAAGGTGAGATAATTCTATACTTGAAGGACCAAATTACTATTAACCTTCTACGCTATATCTCCTACAATTAAATAATAATGATAAAACACAGACATACGGTGCACCGCAAAAGATTTCCTGCCTACTCGTGCCTAATGCGATGAAGCCCCACGGAAAGGACGGGCTTACGTCTAGCTGTTTACACTTTAATTACTAACCATTGTTTTAAACCCAACCTTACTTCATCAACAACATAGTCTTATTTCGTTCAATAGCCAGCGGCCTCTGTCCTAAGTATATTGGGCAGATGAAATTAGACTCTGTCTCTAGTGTGTTAAATTGGGTTTTAGGTTGTGTTTGGTTGGAAAGGTTGATCTTATAACGTGTTTACGCTAATATCATCGTCAAGTTCAAGTTGCCAAAGTCATTGTTGAATTCACATGATCTAGAACATAGAGGTAGAAGGGTTTGGAAATTGATACAATACCCTTATAGAGGGTAAATAACGACGCGTCGTGTATTTTTTCAGTTTGTATAATTATATTTGACGGCGCAGCAAGTGGCACTGTCTAGTTTTGTTACTAAGTTACTGAAATCACACTGGTAACACTGGCTGCTGACTGTCACTCTAGCGGAGCGTCACGTGGAGCGTTGCGTGGCGGCTGTCTTCTGACGACAGATGACGATCAGGCGAGCCGCTGTCGTACCACGTCCACGACGAACTGCCATATTCCGACACAATCCTGATGATATTGTAGCTGCTGAATCACTAGTATGATGACCACTTGTGGTAAAGGCTATCCTGCGCCGTTTTAATACTTTAGCCGTTCAGTGGAGTTTTTGGGCTTCCTATGTTCAGTAGCATGTGAGCTGTCTTGATGATGAAAAGCATAATGGACGAGCACTGAATTCTCAAGGGAGTACTCCATCTTTTGTCAAACCAAGAATAATGTGGAGGTTTCTCTCTTAAGCTTACTGACCCTAAATAGATTAAGACACTTGAATGTACCTATATACATATAAGACTGCGGTTACTTTTTCACACGAGACCCTGCCATTCAGAACGTCGATGTATATAAAAGGACCAGTCTGGCATTGCCAAGCCAACAATCGAAAAACGAAACGTTTGGTGGTTGAATATCATCATCATCATTTCCGCCGTAAGACGTCCACTGCTGGACATAGGCCTCCTCCAAGCACCGCCACTCCGACCGGTTCTGTGCTTCTGGCATCCAGCGGATTTATGCGGTCTTCACAAGGTCATCGGTCCACCTTGTGGGAGGCCTTCCAACGCTACGTCGGATCTTGTGGTACGCGGTCGCCACTCCAGAACCTTTTGCCCTCATCGGCCATCTATTCTGCGAGCAATGTTCCCTGCCCACGGCCAGTTAACTTTGGCAATTCTTCGAGCTATGTCGGTTACCTTGCTTGTGCTTCTCCTACGGACCTCTCTATTTCTGATTCGATCAAGTAGGGAAACTTCAAGCATAGCCCTCTCCATTTTGAATATAGGAACCCCACAATCATCATATCTCCATCACAATGGACAACGTTGCTATTTCTAACAACGTTAATTCTAAAAAGGTCAAGATCGGCCACATCAAAACAAGCGTAATCCATTAATCAAACTGACCTTTTCACTCCAACACAAGTAGCCACTCCACTCCACTTCCTGAACAACCGTACGAACCTGAATAATGCACGTTTTACTATTTTACTAATTTTACTAAGTGGGTCCCACTCTTGGGATACGCTGGTATTAATGTAATGAACTACTGATCTCGGGGAGCGATGTATTCAATAATATAACCGTTTAATTTAGAGCTGCCTCGTCGATATGCGAGCGGTGACATGGAAGGAAGGGTTGGTTGAATAGAAAGGCTTGTTTTTTTTACGAAATATTTTTGTTAGGAATTTGTACTGATAATAATAATATTATGATGAACTAGCGTTTTTAAAATGATCCCTTGGGAACTTACTACCGGTATAAAAAGTAGGTATCCATTGTCCTAACTCAGGTCATGGTCCATCCGTGTGACACATTTCATCCAAATCCGTTCAGCCGTTTGAAAGGTAACAGACAGACAGAGACAGAGTTACTTTCGCATTAATAATAGGTATTAGTATGGGCGATATAGAGGCATGAGGAACAGGGTGTAAAGTTCACTCATCCTCCATAGAAAAGGGAGGATCCTCCGACCAGACGGGTGTTGTGTCTGGTGGGCTACTGCCCGACGGTTGATGTCGGGATGTTGTATATATGCTAGTCGCACGGTAAACTCTGTTTGCGCGATGCAGGATTTTGCGTGACGTCAGTGTGACGCGTTCCATTGTGGCGATGCCACCACATCACTCCCCTCCGGAGACCGGAGGTCGATAGTGGGCAGAGTCGTGTATCTTGCGATGCTTGCCAGGGCCAGTTGGTTGAGGTTCCAATGAGTCGGAACCGGGTGCCGCATAGTTCGCGGTGAGTCGGAACTGTCTGCGGAGATGCCCCCAGTGAGTCGGGGTGGCGCTGCGTTATGCTCCAGTGCGTTGGATGTGGTACAGCGCCGGGTTGAGGCTGACTGCTGGCGTCGACCAGGAGAGGTTTGAAGGGCTCTGCTTGTTGACCGGCCGAGAGTGCAGTGTGCTGTGCCAAGGTTGCTGATGAGGCTGAGGGTGATGACCAGGTATGCGCGGTCGCTGCATGCTGGTGGTCAGGATACCCGTTGAAGCCGTGGGTGCTGGCTGGCTGTGTGACTCGCTGCTCGAAAGCTCGAGGAAGTGATGCTGATGACGTCACGCTGTAGTAGTTGCACGAAGGCTGCGCTGACGTTCATGTTCGGGGTCACCAGTATAGAGGCATGAGGAACAGGGTGTAAAGTTCACTCATCCTCCATAGAAAAGGGAGGATCCTCCGACCAGACGGGTGTTGTGTCTGGTGGGCTACTGCCCGACGGTTGATGTCGGGATGTTGTATATATGCTAGTCGCACGGTAAACTCTGTTTGCGCGATGCAGGATTTTGCGTGACGTCAGTGTGACGGGTTCCATTGTGGCGATGCCACCACAGGCGATTCTTCTGTAAATTGGACTTATGAAACTCTATGTAATATAAGATGACGTTTCCTTCTTGTGAGAATAAACGCTGAAACAAAACTCTCTCGTGTTTGCTTTAAAAAGTCAAGAAGATGTTATTTTGAAGAGCAAGGGCAGTAGGCTGTTCTCCGGTATAATTGACTAGCTTCTGCCCGCGACACAATGTACCTCTAATATAACTCCCTCGGCCTCCCACCCACCGCGTCTCATCGCATCTCCCGGCGCCCGCCCGCGCTGTTACTTCGTTTTCGCTTAGCGTTCTTTCTGACTATTTTCTTTTTGTTTGGCTCCTAAGGGTCGTAGCGTGATGTTAAATAGCCTGTAACATTTCTCATGAATTGGGCTATCAAATGCCATCCAGAGATTAGCGCGTTCAACCAAAAGTACATACAAACTCTTCAGCTTTTAAGGTTTTCGTACTCGAAGGCTGCCAAACGGAATTGTGTTTTTTTAAACTGAAGTATTCTTTTTTAATATGTAGTGTTAAATATTGTACGGTGGTACGGAACCTTTCGTGTGCAAGTCCGACTCTCACTTGGCCGGATTTTCCATTATCCCGTCAATATTCAACATTAGAATCTAATCTAGAATGAGAAAAGAAAGAGATTAATTTATACTAATATTATAAATACAGAGATAAAATTTGTGAGTTTGTATGGAGGAGGTAATCTTCAGAACTGCTGATGCTGATCCGATTCCGAAAATTCTGTCACTAATGGGAAGCTTACAGTACCTATTGCCGAGAGTCCTAGGAGAATATTTTATGTTAAAACAAGAAATTTCACGCGGACGAAGTCGCGGGCGAGTCGAAAAGAAAGAAAATAACCATAAAACTTACAAAATTTACGGATAGACTTCATTAGTCTCTTTTAACATATCGACTTGTGTCTAATTAGTCAAGGCTTTGCATGCATACTAACCTAGGCCAAAGAAGAGAAGGCTGGGAAGATCCAGGAACAAATGTTTAGGTAAAGTGAGGAGCGTCATGTGGCGCAGAGTTTATAGGATAGGGAAATGGTCACTGATTATTGCAGAGTAACATGAGAATTTCAAAAGGGGAAATATTTAACTGACCCTCTGAAAACTTCTGATGATGTACGCTTTTTTAAATTAATCTCTAAAAACTTTTAGGACTTCTAATGATGCATGCATAAGCAGCCTACAATGTTCCCACTACTGGGACGCAGGCCTCCTCTCTTCGAGAGGGACTGGGCTATAATCCACCACGCGGGCCCAGTGTGGGTTGGTAGATGTCACATGTCTTCGAATTTTTGGTTCTAGGACATGCCGGTTTCCTCGCGATGTTTTCCTTCACTGTTTTGAGAGCAGTGGTGATGAAATAATTTACACAAAGCAAAGTGCCTGCCTGGGTTCGAACCCACGACCTACAACTCTGGACCACCACTGCTCACTGCTCTCTCTTCTAATGATGATGACCTGAATATTCATACTTTTTTAAATAATAGAGCCTCTTTTTAACTTTCTGACGTTTTCTCACAGTTGGTCGCAGTTACTAAAATAGAGCACCCCGACCAAATGGGTTAGGTTAGACCTGTGACCAACCACACGAGCCGAGCGAGCGCAGATCTAAGAGCGCTACATCCAAGTTGGTCTTAATTACTCAGCTCCTTAGTATTTTTAGGACCCCAAAATATGAATTATTTGAGGTTCACAAAAAGAAGCGCCATTCGTTATATTATAAGAGTGTTCAATAATATATTTAGGAAAGCAAAATGGAAATTATTTGAGCTTCGATTAAATATGTGCCTTTTTCTAAGCGGTAAACTACCGCGTCTCTTGACACTTAGGATTTTTCGCAAAATATAATACAAAAGAACAGAAAAACAGCTAACTAAACGTGACTTCTAATTCTAAGTACTAATGACAACTCTCCTTGGCTCTAATTAACTTTGTCACACGTAAGATAACATCGACAGACAACTTTAATAACGTAACATCACACGTGTATTCCCTGAAGGGTCAGGCAGAGGTGCATTTTAACTGTTACACCTTTCGCCAGTAATATTTGTCTTATAAAATGATGCGAGTCTATTGCCATGAACTAGGCATAAATTCAAACTCCGAGCTGCTAATTTGAAATTCTCGATGGTGAAATCCATAATCACTTTGCCTGCTCTGGAAATCAAACCCCTACTCGTATATGTTCAGCTGTCGCGCTTGCGGCCGCTCGACCAACGAGGCATCAGGTCCTCCTGGTACAATATTTTTCAGGAGTATTTTTTTTTAAATACATTCCAGCAAAATATTCTACTTCAATCTTTCTGCCTTTTACCAATTATGTTATGTATGTAATATTTTGCATAGAGCAACTGCCTATACCCAGTTACTGGGTAACACGCTATCCCTTGGTAAGACTGGTTGTCAGACTTTTGATTACCCGTAACGAATGTCAAAGATCTACGAATGTCAGCCGGGACAAACGGCTTAACGTGCTTTCCGAGGCATGGAGGGGTCTCGATATGTAATGGATGGTGACCCATCCACGAACCGACCGCGGCAAGCGTAGCTTAACCTTGTATCGACTCCTGCGGTTGTTATTATTTAGCGACGAGCCCACCAAACTGTTCTACTTACCTATACGAAATCGCGTGACCCGACTATCCTAGAAGACAATAAATATTAAAACGGCATTGTTCTAGCTTATAATAAAACCGTTGTGTAGAAAATTAATGAAAAATAAAATCCAGGCCCACGGCAGCTTAAGTAGGATTAAAGAAAACACTAGTGATGCGACACGGGGCTGGTTTGTGTGTCAGTGTCGATAATTTTGAAGGCTGACGATACCACTTTCGCGTAATTATTTCCAGTTTTAAAACTTATTTATTAGCTAAAATCTTTAGAGATATCAATCAATCTGCTTGCCTTTCTTTTCCCAACTATGGTGGGGTTGGCTTTCAGTCTAACCAGATGTAGCTGAATACCAGTATTATTGACATAGAGCGACTGCCTAATCAAATTTATTGTTTAATATTATTTGTTTGACTGTTTGCATAGTGTAATAATTTATGCATATATGTTTATAAATCTGATTTAAAAATAATAAGACATAACTTTTACATTCATACATTAAAAAGAAACACATTATTAATTCCCAATCAGAAAAGAAACTCTTAAGGCGAAAGCGCTAGAGTAGGCCGCGAAATTCAAATTTTCTTACGTTTTTGCAATTTGCAGGTCAGTATTGTTGTGTGTTGATTAAAATATGATTCGCGACCGTAACAAATATGTATTTCGAGAATTATAATCATTAAAGTCATCAATACAACTCTATATGACCAAGTAATCCTGTTGAATGACTATTTCATGAAATCTTGACATTTGAGGATTATACTAATTTAAGGAGGTGTACTACTGATTATAATGATTATAATTTTGTAAATACATATTTGTTACGTCGCGAAACAAACTTTAATCAACATACACCCAGACACTGAGCTGCAAATTGCAAAATCGTAAGAAAATTTGAATTTCGCGCTACCTGAGCGCTTCCCCCTTAAGATCTTCTTATTCGTACTGACAAAAAACTATATGAATGAAAAACTCAAAATAAAAAGAAACAAAAATATTCCTGAATAAGAAAATTGACCGTGACTCAACCTATCGTTAATCAATTATACAAATGGCTTCAAAATCCGGTGAGCCGATAAATACCTGCCAACAAATTGATGTTTCAACGTGAAGATAATCTGATATTACCAAAACATCTTGACATGTCGTGGCGGCGCCACTTTCTAAGCCAAACGTCATTGGTATGTCAAATTCAGTATGGCAAAATTTGCTTCTTTATTTCGCCGTCGGTCAAGTTAAATTGGTTGGTCTGTACTGTTTACTTTAGCTACGTTAACACACCAACGCATAAAACTTACAGATTTACGCTGTAATCCATTAAAATGAATTATTTGTAACGTTTTTATGTTTTCATCAACAGTGCTTTGAACTCTTGAAGTAACTGCAAAATGCCAATATCGTCGAAAAGAGTCGGACAATTTATCAGCAATATTATTAAACAAAGTTTTCATTATGTCTGTCTGTTTCGAACAAATATTGCGATCATCAATCAGTCTGTTGATTATGTCGATATCTCTTGTTCTTTGTAGCGTGCAGTCATTTATTATATGGAATTGGACGTTTACTGGATTTTTCTATATTCGTACCATTGAAGATAATAAAAATGGAAAACACTAACAAATGAAAATAATCCAGTTTGTGTGTACCCAATCACTAATGAGTTTGTTAAAATTATAAATGTAGCAGTTTTTTTATGTCCACACTATAATTTTATTTCGTAAACAAGATTTTATTAAATTTTCTTTTACTAATAGATAGTGACGCATACTAAAACGCATCATCGTCATCTTTATCGAGAAATCACTCCTCGACAAGTGGCATCACTATTAGAAAATTGTTAATACCCGTAATTGAGTTATGTCCAAGCGACCTCAATGCTCCATTGTAGATTGTCAAGCCGTTGCTGGCAAACGTTACATATCGTCATTAGCCGACATATTCGGCGAAAGGCCATCTTTTCGCCGAAAGTTTACGGTTTCGGTGACAGTTTCGGCCAAGCCAGAGTCGGGAACATCGGATTGTTTGACATGTAGTGTTGGCTGACGAAGGATAGTGGTTACTGTATCGGTAAGTCGAATGTGAATTAACTGTTAGATAATTTAATAAAGTTTATGTGCTTCCAGCTGAATTACATTAAATAACCCTGATACAAATATGTATGAACGTAAACGAGGCAAAAGGAGTATGTAAGCATCGTAGCAGGTGCCGTTCTGTTTCTGCCTATCCCCATGGGAAGAAGGCGTGAGTTTATGTATTTATACCGTCTCTTAAAACATTCTATCTGATTTAACGATGCCCAAGAAGTAGGCAACAGCTAGCTTTTTAATGAACTCTCGATCGAGATTCGATCCGACGATATCATCATTTCACTATTTTCCTTTCGGAAATTTTCATTTCATATACCTAATCAATGAAGTTTTAGATCATTTTGTCTTCAGAAACGTGGAGACAAAATTATGTAAAACTTCTAAACATTATATTTTTCCAGACATTTTCATATTTTTCTGACTAGTCACCGTTTCTCTAGTACTGCAGTAATGTATCTCTTTCGCCCTAAATCCATCCAAAGGTTGGCTTTAAAAGATCGCTTTTAGCGTTAAGACCACCCATTGTGTCACCCTTGTAAAATTTCTACATTTAAAGCGGAAGCGTTAAGGTAGCCCGCGAAATTCCAATTCTCTTATGATTTTTGCACTTTGCAGCTCAGTGTCTGGGTGCATGTTAATTAAAGTATGATTCGCGACCGTAACAAATATGTATTTACAGAATTCTAATCATACATATTTTTATTATCATACACTTGTGTTAGTAAATAACGCTTAAGACTATGTAAGTAGCATTTCACTTTGCGTTAGGTTGACTTTGTGCTGCTCTGTGGAACTTGTCCGCGGAAGCGACAGAACACCATGACCACCATTGATGACTATAATGATTATAATTGTGTAAATACATATTTGTTACGGTCGCGAATCATATTTTTTAACACACTTGATCGTAAAGTGGCTCTTATTGAACCGCTTTTAGGTTCATAATGCAGTGTATCAAACACGCGTGCTTTTTACTTTATATTACCGCACAAGTGCGGTAATGTGCGCTACAGATTACTATTTACTAGTAGGAGATGTGCGCTTTTTTAATCTCATCAAAATACTTCAGGCTTTTTATGCCTACTGTGTACATAAAGAAAAATAATATAATTAATTAACTTAATATTTCTTCAAATTATTTATTTTTGTCAAGAAAAAATAACATTCTTTAGTGCTCTACATCCAAATAACATAAAACATTAAGTGCGAATTTGGTCAAAATGAAAATCCTCGATGGCGACTACGAAAATGTTCAAGTTTTTCGTCATGGGTATCGTTTTCATAGTTTTCGAGGAGGCTAAAGCCGGTAGTGACGTCAAAATAAAAATCCCAGACGGCGGCTGCGATACATTTTCAAATTATTCGTCATGAGTGTCGTTTTCATAGTTTTCGAGGGTGCTAAAGCCGACAGTAACTTCAAAATGTAAATCCAAGATGGCGGCTGCGAAATTTTTTTTTTTTTTTTAATGATACCTACTACGTGAGAAGGAACTTCGTTCCTGACGGGGTTCCGCCAACCGCACACGTTGTTTTACGTAGGTAATTAGTTTATGAAACTATATTTATTTTTTGCTTTGCAAGTGTGTTGAAAAACATCGTATGAAACGCGTGTGCATTGATCATTACACTCTCGGCTCCCTCATCACGCTCACCTACGGCTGGCGCGAATAATACCGCCTCGAGTGTAATGATCAATATAGCACACTTGTATCATAATGTGCTATTAAGCAACATACAACCTAATACTGACCTGCAAATTGACAAAAAACGTAAGAAAATTGTGGCTACCCTGGCGCTTCGCCTTAATCTGTAATTTTATGGTGTACATAATAAAGAGTATTCTATTCCATTCTCTGCCTAGCCGATAATTACGGGCACGCCACAATTGCGGCGATAAGTCCCCTCTTTGAGGAGTGGCTGGAGAGGCGCCACGGCGTCCTCACCTTCCGCCTGACGCAGGTCCTCACCGGACACGGGTGCTTCGGGAGGTACCTGTTCCGGATAAGGCGGGAGGAAACGCCCGGGTGTCACCACTGTGTGGATCGCCCGGAGGACACGGTGGAGCATACGGTGGAAGTCTGCCCGGCTTGGGCGGGGCACCGCCGTGTCCTCGCGGAAGCGATCGGCGGCGGCGATCTCTCGCGTCCGGCCCTGGTCCAGGCCATGGTACGGAGCGAGAGTGCATGGGAAGCCATTACCTCCTTCTGCGAAGCAGTAATGCTCGTGAAGGAGGAGGCGGGACGCGTGAGGGAGAGGCAAGCTTTGCACCCTCACGCCCCTAGTCGCCGCAGGAGACGCCCTGGGCGTCGGGAATCGGCAGCCGATTCCCGGCCACCGTAGGCGCGGGCTTGCGGACGGCGAGCAATGGGTAGCTCGCCGTCCGGTAAGGACCAGGCCCGAGTCGACGGCGCGTCGTGTTCCACGCGCGCCTCAAAGAGATGTCAGCACTATTGACGGGGTCCGCTAGGGCCGATGCCAGCTAGGGTTGCGGGATGTTCGAAAGAGTTACCGTGGCCCCGGCACAGGCAACAGAAGGAACACGGGTGGGTTTTAGTCAGTAAAAGTCTGACACGCCCTCCCGCTCCGCCCAGAGCGGGAGAAGTCATTTGATGATTTCCCATCCACAAAAAAAAAAAAAAAAAAAAAGCCGATAATTACATGTATTGCCATGAAGGCGTGTGACGTAAATGCACTTGTTTAATTCTTGCGTAGTCTACATTCTCTGTAATTTTGTCATCACCTACTGGTCACTTAAAATAAATAGGTGAGCATTCTTTACTAAATTACAACTCATTACAACATAATTTTTTTCTCTTGAAGTTTCTTTTAAAATTTATGTTAGTGTAATGAGCTTCTAAACAGAATAGACAATGATGGCTATTGAATTTGTGAAGAAAGAACAAATAATTATTTATGCAGCTACAATATTACAGATTAGGCTTGAAGTTTTCAGGAACGGATAGGAAATTGTTGTGGGTAAGTAGTTTAAAAGAAGGCTTACGGCCCGTTTCTCGAAAGAAAATTAACGTAAAATTAAAGTGAAAATTCTTAAGCGCGCGCAAGCGGTTGGCTGTTGATAAATCGTTCAACCAATCACAGCAGTTACCGCGCGCTTGACAATTTGTCACATACATTTTGCGATAATTTTCGTTCGAAAACATTGGCCCGCGCTTTTATTAGTTTCAGAAATAACTAATGCCAGATACAGGTAACTCCCTCGTCCCCCGACCCGTCGCGTTGCATCGCCCCCGCTACTACTTCATTTTCGCTTATTGTTTGTTCTTTCTGACTTTTTTCTTTTTGCTCGGCTCCTAAGGGTCGTAGCGTGATGTTAAATATCCTATAACTATCCTCAAAAATTGGGCTACCAAATGCAGAAAGAATTTTCTAAATCCGACTTTTTGTTCACAATTTCATGGGTTTTAATTTTTTTTTGTGCGGAACCCTAATCATTTCTCTAAAATAAAAGTAGCCTAAGTTACTCCGTAAAAATCAGTCCAGCCGCTTCGGAGATTCGCCGGAACAAACAGACAGACAAAAATCTTAAAAATTGCTTTTTGTTATAAGTACCGTATATACGTATACTTTCATATGCATTTAGTAAAAAGCTGTTATTTTGACATTACAAACAGACACTTCAATTTTATTTATTTGTATATATATACTTTTCCCCGTATTAGTCTAAAACTGCATCGTCCGCTGCATGCCGCCTGCACATTACACAATTTCATGCTACATTGAGCGGAAGAACTGCTGAACAGGTGTACATTAGTCTCATCAAAGTGGACGAAAATCTATTTTATTAGACAACTACCTGTGATGAAGGTTGTTGATAAATATAATGTCATCGGAATATTAACAGGAAATACATAGCATCAGATATTTTTTGTCCGCGGAACTGAGGACCACAGGCCAAATAATGTACTTTCTGCGCAACTAAGGACTATGGTCAAATCTTAAATGTTTTGGAGTTTACTCCTTAAGAATCGATTTTCATATAAGGCCCGGGGGTATGGACATTTTATGAGGAGTGAAATTAATACAAGCGTTAAATCAAAAGTGTTACGTTTTTCTGCGCAACGTATCTTGTGCGCCTTTCACGGAGTAAACACCAGTCATGCGTCGGAGCTGACACACAAACACATACTTTTGGTTTTGGTGACCGTTTGCGGAACTCACGCCGCTAAAACTGCTTCCCAAACCAGGCATAACTATCAAGGTCGCAAGGGTTTTCAAGTATTTTTCACGTGTGCACATAATTAATTATCAAAATTATGAGTTCTTATTATTATTTACATACACAAATACTCACGCATTCTTCCCATGGGGGTAGGCAGAAACTACAGAACGCCACCTGCTACCATCCTTACATACTCCTTTTGCTTCGTTTACGTTCATACATCTGGTCATACACGCACGCAGGGTATTATTATTTTTACTGCCAAAATGGCCTGCTTTTGATCTCCAACTCGCTTAATGGAAAGCGATTTTTGGCGATTCTTAAGCGACATTGGGCACCTTGCAGACATCAGCAAAGGTAAACAATCTTTTACCAAGATAGTTTTTGGTAAAAGATTGTTTGTAGAGTGTAGTCACTACCATAGATGTACTACGTATCTACAAACTGAAAATAACGACCCGCCTCACGTGTCGCTACAATTTATTCCAATGATCAAGTCGCATGTCTCACAAACGAAGGTAAATCGTTTCCCCACGCGGTCTGCACAGTGTTATTGTTCCAAAACAATTGATTTAATTACTTGATTGTAATGGTTCTGTTCATCTTTGTGATAGTAATGATGGATTTCTTGTGAATACATTTTCTTGAAGTGAAAAAAAAACAGTTCTATGGAGTATGGAATGAAGTCGAGTCTACTGGCGCACCTTAATTAAATTACATCCTTTCTCAGTTCTTATAATAGAATGATTGTTACGTTTTAAATTATGCAATTTGGGTGAAAGAACCCCAAATAGAAGGTTCACTTGCTACGATTCAAAATCAAAAGTCATTTATTCAAACTTGGCTGAGAATCAGCTCTTTTTGAACGTCAAAATTACATGAGACAGCCCCCGGCACGCCCGCCCTTCATCTCGTCCTAGTGTTTTAGCTGGGGAGAAGAAGTGGCGCAACAAACTGTCCAGCAGCACAGCTGTCTGTTAAGTTAGTATTCCTTCTTCTTTCTCCAATATTGATATTAATAATATAGATGATACGAATTGACCTACCTATCCAATAGATTGTCGCCATTTTGAAATTGGTCCGGGTTGAATTGAAACTTCATAGTCCAATTAAATCATTCCCGAGTATATTCTCCTAGAGAGAACTTTGCTGTTAAGTTTTCGAGAATATCCTTTTGGAAGATAATTGACGAGAATTTGATATTGGATGTCTCTATGATTACAATCAAAATAACAATCGCGATTACTTTGGACCAGGCCATGATTTTGTAATTTAACACCTTTCCGGTCGTCGCTTGATATGAGCAGTTACATTTATTGCCTCCTGCCCTTCATAATTAGCTACCTACTTTTAAATTACTTCAATTTTAAATTCTCCATGTTCCGAGAATATAAGACAGACATCGAAAAGAGTATTGAAGAATATTACCTATATTCTCTCTCCTCATCAATGCTGCAGACGAGCTGGTTTCTCAACAGTTCAACGAACTTTTCAATATATTATATCATGAAACCGTAGTGTGCTATCGAGTGCCGTATGACTATGAGTAGAGTATGAATATGATATGACTATATGCATATGCATATCATATACTTATAGATATGATGTGAGGCGCGCCCTCGCGTCGTTGTATGATTGATTCATATGCATCGTGTACTGTCAAGAACATAACTCGTTCGAATTTATATGCTTTTGCAATGTCTTTCATGACAGAAATAGATTCCCACCAAAGTAGAGTTTTCGAAAACGCGTTGTTTGTATTTAAAATTTTAGTATCGCGGTTGTCAGTCACATCAAAAGAATCTTCAAAATTAAATTTTCTTTTAGCGTATTTTTGTCAAACAGCTTCAATAACACCTGGGCAACTGCTGACAGCTGCTCTTTTCATCTCTACATGAGATGTTTTGTTCTTGTATAATTTTCGGCAGCATGCGAAAAGATTATCTCTCCCCTTAAATGTTTTTTTTTATTATCATCTCTGTTTTATTGCACTTCAATCACATTTTCTTTATTCTATTTTTTGTCATCACCAACGCCATCTATAATCATCAAAACTCCACTGGTTTTATGTCTTTTTGAATCACCACCATTATATAAGTATATGCCTCAGTTCTGTGCCACAAACATTAGGTCTACACTTATTTACAATACTTGTTTTGATCGGGTTCCATCTTATTTTCTGTCATATTTGGTCCTTTATAAATTACAACCCTACAACACCTACCCCTATAACATCAACCGACTGTTAATGCATTACCTGTTCATTTGTTTGTTTCTGTTCCTACGACTTCCGCCCTCGCCAGTACTGTCTACTGGTACTGGCGGCCAGTCGACAGGTATCCATTTAAACCATTCCGTTTTAATTTGTTTGAATGGACGAACGTTTAATACATCGCATCGCTGACGACGAGCTATTGATGTTTCATTTAATGGTTTGCAGTCATAGTAGGACCAGTATTGTTTTTTGCGTGTTTGGTTTACCTCTGAACTCATAATAATATATATTTTCATTGCTATCAATGAAATCTATACATCTATACAAATAAATAAAATTGAAGTGTCTGTTTGTAATGTCAAAATAACAGCTTTTTACTAACTGCATACGAAAGTATACAGGATAATTTTAAAAGGAGTGCGAATATTTCAGGAGGTAATCAGGTGCATAAAACTGGACAACTTTCCACAAGGAACATAGGTCGAAATCTTAAAATTGAAAATCGACTTTTCATACAAAGTGACTGGTCACGTGACTTATGTTTCAATCAATCAATCTTTATTTGTGAACATAGGTATTACAATAAAGGTCTTATGTAAATATTTTAGTCGAGCACTATGTCCTACCAATGAAATTGGTGTACAAATATATTAATTAGCTTTTAGCAATAAATTTGGATTTATACATATAATACAAGGGCAAGTTCGAGTAAACAAAATCAATTAAATGTTATAGATTAATCATGAATAAATTATAATTAATTTTTTACATGTAGGTATGTCAATTGTAAATTATATTAAATGTCAAATAATGTCAACTAAACGATGTTTGTATGAGAAGTTGAATTTTATTTTTTAGATTTAGACCTATGTTCCTTGGGGAAAGTTCTTCAGTTTCATGCACCTGATTACCTGCTAAAATATCTGCACTCCTTTTAAACTTGTCCTGTATACGGTATTTACAACAAAAAAGCAATTTTAAAATTTTTTGTTTGTCTATCTGTCTGTTTGTTCCGGCTAATCTCCGAAACGGCTAGACCGATTTTGACGAGACTTTCACTGGCAGATAGATGATGTTATGGGGAGTAACTTAGGCTACTTTTATTGTAGAATAATAAATGTCGAATTTATAAAATTCTTTTTGTATTTGGTAGCCCAATTCTCGAGCATAGTTATAGGCTGTTTAACATCACGCTACGACCCTTAGGAGCCGAGCAAAAAGAAAAAAGTCAAACGAGACGAGGGAGTTTTATTAAAATGTGTGCTGATTATTTTAGTATAATGCGTATTTTACGATTTCCAGCGAACTAAGTCGCGGGGCACAGCTAGTGTTATCATAATATTGTTACTAAGAGTGAGTGATTATTACAGTTAATGTGATGCTTTCGAATAGTAGAAAGAATACCTCTTAGGGATACCCCTAAGAGGGAGGCCGAGGTGTCTATGACATTCCGCCAGCGGTGTTTAGGTCCCATAATAAGTGACGAGCCTAATCTAGACTCGAGTGACTAACTGCCTCGTTGGTCTAGTGGTCGCAAGAGCTACTGCTGGTCCTGGGTTCGATTCCCGAATATAGCCGTGATGTTATGTTATGTAATCTAGACTCCAGGCTGCGATTGACAAAGAGATTCTCGATATCAATCAAAACATTTCTACTAACCTTCTAACTAAATAAACTTTTTATTTTACTTAATTATAATTATCGTTAATGAACTTCGAGTCTTAGCGTTAAGCATTGAACACAACTTAATTAACACCTTGAATAGGTATTTGTAGGTACTCAAATAATTCCATTCCAATGTAGCGTACTTGATCCTGGCTTTTGATACAATCCACTTTTCGGATGAAGTCTGACAATTGACTCTTTTACACATTACCTATACGGCTTTCTTCACAAATCCGGCTACAATTGATTTGAACACGAAATTCAGTCTTTTGTCAAAACGTCTTACTAAGCAAGCATGTTGACCGAACGTTTTTAGGAATCCGTACCCAAAAGATGCCAAACGGGACCCTATTCCTAAGGCTCCGCTATCTGTCCTTCTGTCACAGGACTGTCTGTGTCTTTGGAACCGTAAAAGGTAGACATTTCAAATCTTCACAGAGTACCTATGTACTAAAGCCGCTATAACAGCAAACAATAAAAACAAATACGCAGTCATGGGGCTTGCGACAGAAGCGAAAGATAAAACATTACCTAACATGTACACAGGCCGCTCCGTGTCGCCAGTCTGGTGCAACAAGTCACATTAGCATGTCGGTCATGCGAGCATGTCGCATGTCGCGAACCTGTAAGATTATCCCCTACCAAAAAGCGTTCAATGCGCCTAAATAAGTTTTCACTGGCTGTCCCCATTATACAAGAAACATGTTTTTCTCGCGTTTTTTTTAATATTGTACGGTGGTACGGAACCCTTCGTGTGCAAGTCCAACTCGCACTAGGCCGCTTTTTCGATAATATGGAACCATTTACACGAACTCACCTCCATTCGGTTCCAAGGACCTACATTCAATGTTTGGCATTTAACTACACCTTACCGTTCACTAGCTTTTTCTTGAATTGAATTGAATGAACTACTAGCTTACCAGCTTTTTCTTGACTTGAAGTTTCAATTCAATGAATTTATTTGATCTTGTTTTTTATTTATTTTATATGATTTCTAATTTATGTTTTGCAATATGTGTTCTTTATCTGAAATAAATGAATTTATCATAATAAGGAATTATAATTCTTTGCTGCACATGGAAACTGCAAATCATAGGAAATCTACAACAACAACCTAGCAATTTTTAAAACAAATCTTTTTGTATGACACTCCCGGAATTGGAAATTCGGGCAGCAGAGCGAGCACAGCTTTGAAACGGAACCCTCCGGGCGCGAGTCTCGCTCACACTTGTCCGGTTGTTACAGTTCCGTCTTAGGAAGGAGCAATTAATATTCTTCGTTGCCATTCGGACAAAACACGTCCACTACTGGACATACGCATCCGCCAAAACAACCGCTCCGTTGCTTCTTGTATCCAGCGGATTCCTCGATCTTCAGTCATGCAAATAATACAATTTGTCAGTATCCAGGCCATAACGTCACGTGTCACGCCGCTTGGTGCCGCTGTAGCGCGCACTTCTCAATTGTTACATATCGCACTTATCCAATTTAAGGAGTTATCCGTTACGTCGGCCACTTACAAGATTCCTCGTAGAATTCGATATGCTTCTATTGTATATGTATCATACTGCGTTTGATATCCACCTACAAAGGATCGTGGTTTTCAGTTTGAAGGTGTTCGTTCTGGATCTGAAAAGTTTTACATTTTATTGATGTACGAGTAGTTCTAACCTTTTGAACAAAGCTTACAGATGTAGTCAAAAGATATGGAAATATTTGAGAACTGGTAAACCCTCAGAAAATTTATATTTTTCGTTAGTTGACTTGTGAAAGTCAGACAGCCTTTCGACAGGTCAAAAGGGATTACTCAGAAGTATTATAAAGTGATATTTAACTTATAGTGACGTTCAGTGACTTGAGCCAAGAAGGAATTTAGATTATTACGAGATTGTCACGAACGTTGAAGTAAAAAAGATTGACAATGTAACATTGACAGTAGTTGATCAGTATAAATTCTAAGCAATCCTTCAATATTTTTATTTTTCTTCAACATTTGTCATCTCAACAATATTTCCATCCAACAGCTTCGCCCCACCGACGATGACGGTGACGGTGTCATCGGAGCGACGCGCAGACGCGCTGGCGGCGCAGCGGTGGGGCTCCCCGCGACAGGTCACCCTCAAGCGCAGTCCCGGAGCACCGCTAGGAGTCAGCATTGTTGGAGGCAAGGTGGGTTGTACAAGGATTAGATCACACGAAACATCAAAGCATGGACTTGATTTACTTGATCATACAATGACAAGGATTCATCTACAGTAAAGTCGGTACCCAAGAACGTCTACAAAGCCAAACGTTTTCTTAAAGACGATGAGCCTATAAACGGCTGCGTAAAACACTAACTTTACTGATTCCTTCATACCGTTAGTCGACAACATAAAACAGAAGTAGAAGATTTTGCAGCAACTACAAAGACTTGAACTTCAGCATTAAATTGTGCAATTGTACAGGTTGACGTAATTGTACAGGTTGACATAATTGTACAAATTGACATAATTGTACAGTTTGACATAATTGTACAGTTTGACATAATTGTACAGGTTGACATAATCTCCAACCGCGACGGTGATGAAGGTGAAGAAAAGGCGATATTCGGCATCTTCATCAAGAATGTGGTGCCCGGCAGTCCCGCGGGGAACTGTGGAGAGTTACAAGTAAGAATCATTTATTAATAAACCATCATAAAAGTTTTTAAGTAGTAACGGGATATGTCCGCTCAAGGTGGTAACAGCGATGAATGCAGAATAAAAGGGATGTCATGTAGGTGATGTAATGCGTTGAATTCGCAAAGCCGTGTAGAGCAACCGTGGTGATTGATGCTCGTTCTTTCTCTGTTTGAGAAGATACCTTTGTCCTGCAGTGGGTAACAGTTGAAAGCTTATAAAAACTTCGAATATATGAGTTTGAAAGTTCACCTTTGACAATAACGCTTACGACCAAAAAACGATATTTACGTAATTTTTCATTTGATTTTCCCCTCCTTAGGAGGAATATTTTATCAGCACTTGCATACTCACTAATTCAAAATTCAAATTATTTTCTTTCACATAAACCTACACCCCGACTGTAACGAACAGTCGGGTCGTACCCGTGTGGGGCCGTGTTTGGCCTTTATGAAACGTCAGAAGCTAGGTGCACGGTTCCAATTGGTCGTTTCCTATGAAAAAGAACCGGCAAGAAACTCCACGGTTACTCTTTTAAAGATAATTGTTTTTTCTTTTACAATGTTTTCAAATTACAGTGTTAATAGGTATGGGCGGACAGTTTATGCCTGTCAACAAGTACTAGGTACTTCACAAAATAGAAAATGGTCAACAAATTGAAGCATCTACTACTACATCAACAAGGCCTACAACGTTCTCATATTTACAAAATAGAAAATAATCTATATTATAAAAGAAAAGAAAATCAAAATAATATACCTATTTAAACTAAACACCAAACACCAGTAGCATATTACCTAGAGTACATTACTCCTCTCAGACAGGCGACCGTATCCTCGAGGTGGATGGAGTGTGCGTGAGGGCGGCGCAGCACGAGTGCGCGGTGCAGCTCATCAAGGCGGCTGGCGACACTGTCACGCTGACAGTGCAGAGTCTACTCGCCTGGGTACGTATACATACATCTATACATACATACAAATAAACAAAACTGAAGTGTCTGTTTGTATTGTCAAAATAACAGCTTTTTACTAAATACATAAGAAAGTAGGTATATAATCTAATCTCTGAAATGGCTGGACCAATTTTGAGGGGACTTTCATTGGTAGATAGCTGATGTTATAAGGAGTAATGTAGGCTACATTTATTTTATAAAAAGAATTAGGTTACCGCGTAAAAAATTAAAACCCACGACATTGTGAACAAAAACCAATTCAATAAAATAGGGAAAGAGTTTTTGGACATCCACGCGAACGAAGTCGCGGGCACAGCTAGTACACAATAAGCTCCTAGTATAGTAAGATGTTTGTATAAGGCGCCATATTTGTCTCAATCCATAAAGTTCAAAAGTGGTTCGTGAATAGAGAGTTAAAAAAAAATATTTAAAAATCAAAAACTCGACTGCAACTAAAAAGTTCAAAGATGAACACTTCGACGTCTAAAATCTTGTCATTTTGTTTTTATAAAAACAAAACCTAACATATAAACTAGCCATCGCACGACCTACACGAGTCCATGGACACCTCATGTATCCATCCAGCCGTTGGGATGCTTCGAGGGTCTGAAAATAATCCTTCCAGCCTTCGGTGCGGGAGATATCATAGTGCACAAGTGTGCGTAGACGCAGGTGCACTCTCTTTCCTCACTCTCATAGACAGAGGACAGCTAAGCGGAGAGAGATCAGACGCACCGCCAACTTCCGAACTCCGGGATGTTACTAAGAAATTCCTAATGGATAAACCTAATAACACTGTCCGAACTAGGAATCGAACCCTGGACCCCACGCTGAGCAGTTGCGCTTCGACCACGAGACCAACGGGTCAATACAAACATACATACATAGATACGCGTAAAAAGCATAACCCTGACAGCTGTCGCGCATTCGGGTAACAATCAATTTTGTTCACATGATCAGTAAGTAGTGGTAGATAAAAAAAACTAATAGTGATCATATTGTTGGAGCCTCCAACATGCTTCTGATTCAATAAAACGTTTTGGCGCAGAAATAAAATTCTAATTGGCTTTCGCGAGTAATTCAATAAGCCACATACGAAGCCAACTAAATGAATGCGAATGATTTATTTGCAGACAAACTTACGACGTAGGCATCTTTGTTTTTAGGGTTACGTAGACAAATGGCAAAATAGTTATAATTTCATCATGTCGTTCGTATGTACAATATTGTTATAACGAAGATCTTCGTTACAGAACACAGACTCTTCTGACGTGGAAGCGTCTACGCCTCCCGCGTCTCCCACCCCTTCGGCCCGGAAGTCCCCCGCCACGCCACAGAAGGATAATAAAACACCGCAGCATGAGATCAAGGTAACTTTTCCAGAAGTATTGGTTCCATGTTCATGTTTCAATGTCCTGTGGTTGGAAATGTGATAATAATGTTGGAATAAGCATTGCCTTAAATCACCATCATCGTCTTGCCCTTGTCCCACGTCACGTGGGGTCGGCGCAACACGTTTTCTTCTTCCATTCTCCCTGTCAACCATCACGCTATCATTCCTTGCCTTGCCTTAAATAAGACAATTTTTTTCATCTAAGTAGTTCATTGTATTGCTTAGATCCGCTTTTGTCAGTAGTTTCGTTCATTCACTCTTTGTTAGGCTCATGATTTGGTCCTTTATGGACATCATCATCCTCCTGCCCTTATCCCTGTAGGGATGATGACTATTTTTTTGTCCGTCAGGTAGGTTATTAAAAATATTGGACATGTGTTTTTTCTTTTTTTCGTAATCAAAATTACGGCGATACATTGAGTTAAAATGTGGCATGACGTCACGCCTTGCTAGATTTTATACTGAGTTGTGACGTAGCGAGCCCCCACTTCCCGACTTTAATGCGTTTTATCTAAGTATTTTTTTATTAATATGAGAAAGCAAAAAAATGTGTCTGATATTTTTTTTTTATTATCTGACTGACGGACTAAATATATATTTTTTTTTTACCCAGGCATCATCCCGATTTATTTGGGGCCGCTGCAATAATTATGTCTTTTTTTTCCATACTTCTATATTAGTTGTCATCTCGGTAGTCACCCTCTTTATAGCCATAATAATATCAGTGAAAGATGATGATAGTTCATTCATCGTTTCTTTGGTCTTCCCCTACTCTTTTAGCCATCCACATTCATACTCAAAACTTCCTTTCTTAGCAGTAGTGGAAAATGGGGAGATTCATGAGTAGAATTTTGCGGTTTTGTGTCAAGAAGTGATAATACATCAGGCGTGTGATCCAAAATATTATGTAAAAAGTTATAGAAATCCAAAAAGTATTGGAGATGAAGAGAAACATTACCTTCAATATGGTCTCGTAAAAATACAGACGGCCGTGAAACTGAATTTTTGTTTGTTTCAAAGATACAGCATAGATGTAATTTATTGCTGGCTATACAACATCTTTTAATTACCCCTTAAATCATGGAAGTCGGACAAAAATCAGAACTTTCAAATAATTAAAATTAATAGTTGAAAGCGATGATATTCTTGTCTTGTGAACTAAGTTTTTGTTGCAGTTATTTATTGAATATCATTTGTATCTATCGACCTTAAATGATGGCAAAAGAATATTAGGTAATTGCTGTGTGTCTAAAGTTGTCAAAAAAGACATTTATTTCTTGATTCAAATAAGGGAGGTGTTCATAAAACAGAATCTTAAGTAGAAATAGTAGACATGTCATTTTTTAGGAAGCCACATGCTTAAATATTATTACATGAATAGCGTGCGTGTAACACTAGATACAAAATCAAATCATTTTTTATTTCAGGCATTCTTTATACATACAAATACATTTCACCCATAGTGACTGCATGTCATAAATATGTAAACATTAAGTATTATTATTAAGTTGTATTAAGTAGGTATGTATTTTAGGTAATACAAATGAAATGAAATTAAATTAATTCATTCATACATTATTACACAAAAACAAAAACTGCAAAAACTGCATAGCTTCTGACACTTACCTACCCCATAATCTCCTGTACAGATAACCGTAACATCAGAAGCCAACGAAGAGAAGGAAGCTGAAGGCGATCCAGAGAAGCCAGTGGACTCAACACCTTCGGATGAAACCGCTAAACAGGTGTACTCAGATGACTCAGATAGTAGTGACGAGGAAGACGAGAGGGAGCTGCAGGGCAGGACTTATTCTGATAAAGGAGTCGAGGTGAGTGAGAGGGTAATAGCCTTTTATAAGTCAACAACCCCAAAACTAACCATCGCAGAAAGGGGATGTTTTACTCGACATGAGCTGTAGTCGGATAGATTAGGTCGTGATGGTATGAAAGCAGTAGTAGGTACATCATTATACATTTTGATGAAGTCGTTGTTGCAAATACTGATATTATAACCTGTCTGTTTATTATTGTAAATGAGCTTTCTAAAGTAATAAGTCCTGAGGGTTAAAGGATGGTAACTTTGTCCAAAGCCCTATATATTTTAACTTGTTTTTTTTCTGTCTGAAATACAAGATTGATGAACACCTGTCGTCTATTCGAATTTCATTTTAATTAATTGGCATTTTTGAGGTAAA
This sequence comes from Fissipunctia ypsillon, assembly GCA_947568875.1. Classification (NCBI taxonomy): domain Eukaryota; kingdom Metazoa; phylum Arthropoda; class Insecta; order Lepidoptera; family Noctuidae; genus Fissipunctia; species Fissipunctia ypsillon. The sequence continues at coordinate 973,205 of OX387665.1, read as the reverse complement.
ACAAGCTTTTTATTTAAATTTTTTTAAGAGAGATTTTCAAAAAATATACATATTATATGTTATATGTGCCCTTCGGGCATGTTTGACCCCTGCCTATTGTAACCTTTTGGCCAAGATTTATATCCCATGACGACAAGGACCAGGAGGAGCTCGTGGCTAATAATAACAGCCGCACGGGTCGATCCATCAGGTTAAGCTACGCTTGCCGGGGTTGTCCGTGGATGGGTGACCATCTTTACATACCGAGATTCCTCCGTGCCTCGGAAAGCACGTTAAGCTGTTGGTCCCGGCTGTCATTCTTAGATCTTTGACAGTCGTTACGGGTCGTCAGAAGCCCGAAAGTCTGACAACCAGTCTTACCAAGGGGTATCGTATTACCCAGTTACTGGGTTGTTTGGGTCAGATAGGCAGTCGCTCCATGTAAAATACTAGTATTCAGCTGCATCCGGTTAGACTGGAAGCCGACCCCAACATAGTTGGGAAAAGGCTAGGCAGATTGATTGACGACAAGGACCAACGTTTCATAAAAGACGATACGAACGATACTAAGAATGAAAAACTGATCCTTTTTCATAGGTTATAAATGTGTAATTCTGATAATTTTAGGTAGTTCACAAGATCTCATACATATGTTCTTTATGCTGTAGATTGACCGAGCATCAGCCGGAGCAGTGAAACGCAGCAAAGAAGAGAAGGAAGCAGACCCCGAAGAAGAAGATGACTTCGGCTACACCACAAGTGAGTGGAAAGATACATTGTTCACTCTCGTCAACTTCTCGTTCTATATCGTTCACGTTTACTTCTATGCGTGCCTTATTGAGCACAACAGGTGAAGCATTTGTTCACGTAGAATAACATTTTTACGGATATATATATGTATAAGATACTTTTGCCATTTCAACGGAACTTAAATTGTTGTGAATTAACTGCGAAAACGTCTCCAAAATTGTTCGTTTTGATATTGAAAGTTAGATGGACAAAATTAACTTCAGAATAATTATAAAGACCTGCGTAAGTTTTCGCGGTATTTAAGCACAACTCTAGTAGGTATCGTGAGTGAGTGGAAAGGTAATATGTTCACTCTCATCTACTGCTCGGCCTATATCGTTTACGTTTATACTTCTACGCGTGCCCGCTAGCACGGTTTATAGGTCAAGTTTTTGTATTCGTAAAAAGCCATTTTTATGGAAAATGTTAATGAACTAATTTCTTTATTAGATTTAGTAATACTTTTCTCATTCCAACCTGAATTAATGACGTGTGAACGGGCTGTGAAAATAATGCAACGTCTTCGAAAAAAAAACTATCAATCGCGATAGGTTTTCCATCGATCAAATTGATATAAAAACCAAAGTTAAACGTAGTTAAATGTCGTTATTAGTATTTTATACGGATTAGATTGGCAATATGAACCTAAACAAAGACGTCGATAGATCCCCGTACGTTTTTTCGGTATTTAAGCAAAACTTTTATACGCGAGTGGAAAGATACATTGTATGTGATTATTAATGTTTTGTTCCTAGCTCAGTAAATCACACGTACGGTCAGTACTCTGCATTACCTGACCCCTCTGACAGAGGAGAAGAGGGATCGGGTTGTGCAGGTCGTACATACATAATTATGTAGTACGTAACAATTTGACTTTGGTCTTTATTATGTAGCTGTAAGGTCAGTTTTCGTACTTCAAGTGGTAGGCAGTACTGACCGTGTAGTTGCCCGTACATGACGTAGATGTTAAAACATTAGGATCACTAAAATGAAGATAAAATGTAAATATAGTATAAACAGTATTCGTTTTGATTTAGAAGAATCGAATATTTTGATTCGTCGTGAATGATGAACGAATTCCATCGTAGTCTTCCCAACTCAATTTATTGTAGGAAACACTAATTATACAGACATTATTTTCAAACTATACAATATATTACCCATAGTGCCCATAAAACACCAGTCCAGCAACCGCAAACCACCCAGGAAACCATTTTAACCAGAAGTTAATTATTACATAAACAGCATGATATTGTATGTAACAGAGACGGAAGCTTGTGGTCTTACCAACATCCATAGTTCAAGGTTACCGATTGGTTAAATATAGGAAACGTGCAATGGATACCTGATGCTAGGTATTTTCGAAGATTTTAGCATGGAAGAAGTATAACTATTTCTGCCAGCAGGCATAATGGACTTGTTCTGGTTGGAAGTGAAATCGCAGAAACCTATTACAATGTTACGTGCGCCCCATTGTGGATATAATTTACTGAATAAAACGATTAAGGCGTCGTCCTAATACAACGCGACTTCGCGATCATCGTGCGAGTAAGCGATGCAACCATCGCAGGGTCACGTGATAACAAAAACTGGGTATCCTAATAGAACACGAATTCGCGATCATCGCGTGAAATAACGACGCGAGTGGCCGCGCCCGCGAATCCCGCTTCGCAGTTTTCGCCCAACGTGACGCGATTATCGCGCGAACTCAATTAGGAGACTATTCGACATTAATATGTTTGATAACGCGTTTGTACGAACTTTGTTCTCGCGAATAGATTACAATAATTTTAGTCGCGTGACCGCATCGCGCGGACACCAATTAGGACACCTATACGACATCAGTATGTTTGATCGCAAGTTCGTACGACTAAAATTTGCGCGAACATGCGGTGATTGCGTAGTCGCGTTGTATTAGGACGACGCCTAACACTATACAAATCCTTTTTAAGTGTAAGTACATTTAAGTCATCCGTACCGAAGGACCAATTCTATAGGTACAAGTTTTTCACGATCGACTTAGCAAAACCTCTGACGGCTTAGTACCTATTTACAGCTCGCCAAGTTTTTGGAAAATATTGGCTGTAAGCCTTATTGCAGTATTTCAGTTGATCGCTGTAGTTTCAATATGCCTGGAATCTAAGACTTGTTTTTAGTTGGGGGACATGAGATAAGTTGAGAATGCTTTTAGAAACTTCATTGACTAACAAACAGACTACGTAGGAATTAATCTTACTTTAACAACAAGAAAAACTACATTTTACCCTACTGTAAATTGTGATTTAAATGCTGTTAGGAAAAGTTTAAATCGGACCCAAAAATATAAACGAGAAAAGTTAACTTAGGTACTTTTTGGGTAAACCGAACGAAAATACCTTTCGACGCGTTGTTTGAAGGATTTAGTGAAACTTCAGGGCTTTGTGGCACCAAAGTTAATAACTTTTAAGTTATACTGTGTTCTAGCGGCTAGGGAAATTTAGTTTTACGGCCTATTTTCGTTTCGTCAATTTTGAGTTAAAAAAAAATATTTCTTTGCTTTTGATGTTCTGGTACGGTCACGAATGATCTACCATTGAAAATATGTATCGAAAGTTTCAAACTTAGTCGTAATAAAACTCGTCGTTAAAAAAACTAAATTTACCTATAAATTAGTTTTACAGGCCTTATGGAAATTCCTTCAATTGAGATCGAAATCTTAGTACAACATTCGTTGTAGAAATCAACTCCGCCTATCGCAGTCCACTGCTGGACATAGGCCTCTCCCAGCCTGTGCCACAACACCCTGTCCTCCGCCTTCCGCATCCAGTCTGTCCCAGCCACCTTTTTAAGGTCGTTGGTCCATTTAGCTGGGGGTTGTAGAAATGCCTTTAATCCAAGTACTTTGACTCGAAGGACTAATTTTAACCCTCAGCTTTTAACATTTCGTCATTCGTGGATCTTTGAGGCCGAAAGTTTGACAACCAGTCTTACCAAGGGGTATAGTATTACCCAGTTACTGGGTCGTGGAGGTCAGATACTCAGTCGCTCCCTGTAATGATATCCGGTGTAGTAGTGATGTCCGGTAATGATTTTTATGTATGTACAATTACGAGTATATAGGCTAGTTGCCAGTTTTTGATAAACTAATTAGTAATGTTCCTTGTCATCACAAGGAACATTACATAAAGTTTGTGTTTACAATTTGAAACACATTCGAGTCGTCTACAAGAATTGACGTGTCGCGCTCTGATTCGCGTTCAATGTGACGTGACCAATGGCTTAATTTTGTCGTGTAAAAATTATTTCACTAAAATATTAATTAATCTAATATCATTTACAAAATTAAGTTGACTTTTGATATTTTTAGTTCACAACCGTTCTACGATACAAAATTAAAAAGGTATTTTTCTTATTGTCAACTAGCCTATTATAATAGTGAAAAGAGCCCCGGGTCACATGCATCGTGAAAAATAATTTATGACGTTACAAGTTCAAAAGACCAAAAAAAAAAATAGAGAGGTCGCATAGTAACTGCCTATATACTCTTAAAAAAACATTTCAAATCATTCGCACGTAGATGTTCTGTAGTTTGAATTTATTTCCATTTATTTAAATAATGTATCTTTTCACTGCTTGTTTTAATTGTTTTGTAAAATTGTGTTAGTTTTGTAAATATACGTGTATATTTTTTACAGAATATTATTATTTTGCTTGCACTACCCGATCTTACTTATGTAGTAAATATGCATAGTATATACCTTCGATATATATTGTGTCATAAAGGATGCAGTGACACAATACACAAAGCTTTTGGCACGGCTTCGCCCGCTTGACAGTCGGAAATCATCCCACGGGAACGCACTACTGGGATAAAAAGTCCTCGACTAGGCAATAGTCTATCCATGTGCCAAATTTCATCCAAATCCCTTCAGCCGTTAAAGCGTGAAAAGGACAGATAGAGTTACATTCTCATTTTTAATATTAGTATGGATTTATTCTAGCTCCACAGAATAATCCTTCAGAACTTTTTATGAAACTGAAACTAACCTTTTATTATAGACATCTAAGGTCAAAGACTTCTTCACATGCAGTGTACAAAAAAAACATTTCTGACCTTTTGAAAATCTAACCTTACAAAGGACCATTTTTGAGGTCAATTATGAAAATCTACATAAAAGGTTTAGTTGAATGAAAGTCCCCTACATATTGTAATAATTAATCCGCATGATATGTTAGAGCACATTTTTTATCAGTCGGCATTACCGATAGTGTTATCAGATACTGCAGGTTTACATTGTGATCAATACGAAATGTGAAAAAAGGCAGAAATAACATGCTCGTTACCTAAGACGGTGGTTACTCAAGGGGGAAAGACAGTCAATTGTCTATTCAATTTCTCTTGACATTAAAGATACACATACAATTTTACAGATTTTAGCAATGACTAACTTCTGTCCGCGAATTCACCTGCGTGGTAGTCGACTGTCTCTGCAATTGTGTAGGTTCTGTCAGTGAAAGAATTTTTGAAATCGCATCACTATTTCCAGAGATCCTCTTTATAATATTAGTGTAGTATTGCAGTTTTCTTAAATATTTAATGTAACTGTTAGTTACTAGTTTTAACAAATCCGGATAATACATTCTCCAACCAGCTTATTTAATACAACACTCACGAAAGTCAATTTCAAATACGTAAATAATCAAGGCCGGTTCTCATCACTCCCAATCTTGTGAAACGATTCGTTATTCAATGGAAATAATGTTAACATACATAATTAATCAAACACACACAACACACCGCGTACACCTGTTCACCGTATTGTTTATTGAGAGTGACCTTCGTCCGTCAAAAATAGATGCATATACACGTAGCATGAAATATGCGGACAGAAGGACCAGACTTAACTAACTTTTGTTGGTATGTCGGCGTCGTGTACTAGCTAACATATATGGAAAGTAATTTAATTTATTGTTTTATATTTCGTAATGTTAATTACTTACCATTCTGTAGAATCAAGTTTTTCTGAGAGCTGTGTTGCTAGGAAGTTTGTTGCGCCACTTCTTCTCCCCAGCTAAAGCACTAGGAAGTGGTGATTGATTTGTACGAGTTGTAGGTAGGTCGTAAGTTCGAACCCAGGTAGGCGCGTTACTTTTTGCAAATATTTTTTTCACCCCTGATCTCAAAATGGTGAAGGAAAACATCACGAGGAAACCGGCATGTCCTGGTCCAAAAATTCGAAGTCATGTGAATCTACCAACCCGCACTGGGCCCGTGTGATAGATTGAAATCTCTCTTCCTCTCGAAGAGGAGGCCTGTGTCCCAGCAGTGGGAACATTATAGGCTGATTATGCTTATGCAATGGGTTCGCCAATTATTTTTGGCAATTATTTCAATAATGTTCATTTTCGTATACATAAGGACCAGGAATATAATCCGAGTGGTTTTTCCCCTGGATCCATGTGTGCCTGCATAGGATATCTCTTGCAACAAAAAGTGGTCCTTCTGTTCAAAATTGTATGTACAAACATACAGTAATCGATTCCATTCGATGTAAGAATAAAAGTTACATGAGATCGAAAGTTGGAAGGACTAAGAAACCTGGTGTTTACACGAATATTTGTTTTTTATGCTGAAGAAAAATATTCTGCTTATTTTATTGGCAATATTAAGTAAGACGTAACATTTGATGAGGAGAACATTTGGCAGTAGACAGATGTTGAAGGAGTTGACTAACTTGGGATTGGACCTAAGCCTGAGCGAAGCATCATGACTGGAACCAACTTCAGTGAGAGGCATCATCATCAGTAATCAGTCAGCCATGTCATGCGTATGCTGAGATTGAGATAATTATAGCCACACCCACAATTGGAGACTGGGGCTTTGGACTGTTTGAGACTTCGTCTGCGTGTATTTTGTCATTCATATTTTTTAAACAAATTAAAATCCAGAATGTTAGTTTCCTTCTCCAGGTCCAAGCTACCCATCTGTCAAATTTAATAACGATCAGTTTAGTGTTTTAGGCGTGAAAAGGTAACAGACAGTTACTTTCGCATTTGTAATATGTATAAGAATGGAAATATTGAAATACAAAGGATAAGTTCGATACTGGGTTGTGGAGGTCAGATAGGCAGTTGCTCCATACAATACTGGTATTCTGCTGCATTTGGTTAGACTGGAAGCCGACCCCAACATAGTTGGGAAAAGGCAGGCAGATGATGAGGTTCGCTACAGGTTAGCCTAATGGAATAAAATATTGCCAAGAAGCACGAAACACTCCAATCGCGTGACAAGTGGTGTCACAAGACTCGTGGCCTTCTTTCGCATTCGACTACTAATAATTTCTCAGTAATTGAAACCTATCATACAGATTTATGAATAGGAATCTAATAATAAACTCAATAATAACAATTCTTCTGACATTAGAATGAACGTGAATGTTTTTACTGCTTCAATCTGAAAACATCCGGTTTGTTGTCGAAATCACCGAGAGAGTTCTATTGCGCTGCTTCTTCTCTGCAATCTTTTGTTGACAAAATGTCTTAAGCATAATAATATAATACTTAAAAGTAGTCAACTGGTTTAGATGTTTGCATCTAAATCAGTTGACTACTTTTAAACTCTAAAATTGTAATCAAAATATTATATTTTATTCAAACTACTAACTAATCACTCTATCTTCTTGCTGATAGACTAATCTTTGATGTTAGTCACTTTATCTTCTTGTTGATTCACTAATCTTTGATATTAGTCACTTTATCTTCTTGTTGATTCACTAATCTTTGATGTTAGTCACTTTATCTTCTTGTTGATTCACTAATCTTTGATATTAGTCACTTTATCTTCTTGTTGATTCACTAATCTTTGATGTTAGTCACTTTATCTTCTTGTTGATTCACTAATCTTTGATATTAGTCACTTTATCTTCTTGTTGATTCACTAATCTTTGATATTAGTCACTTTATCTTCTTGTTGATTCACTAATCTTTGATATTAGTCACTTTATCTTCTTGTTGATTCACTAATCTTTGATATTAGTCACTTTATCTTCTTGTTGATTCACTAATCTTTGATATTAGTCACTTTATCTTCTTGTTGATTCACTAATCTTTGATGTTAGTCACTCTCGAAACTTAGTTAGTCACTCTTTTTTTTTTCTTTTTTTTTTTTTTTTTGTGGATGGGAAATCATCAAATGACTTCTCCCGCTCTGGGCGGAGCGGGAGGGCGTGTCAGACTTTTACTGACTAAAACCCACCCGTGTTCCTTCTGTTGCCTGTGCCGGGGCCACGGTAACTCTTTCGAACATCCCGCAACCCTAGCTGGTAGTTAGTCACTCTTGAAGTCGAAAAAGCACAAAGAGCCGTCATTAAAACAATGCTCAAGAAGCCTTTCTTGTACCCAACCAATAAACTCTACAGTGACTTCCCGGTCCTCCGTGTTCGACAGCTATTCAAATTCAGGACTGATTACCAAGAAATAATGTCAAAGCGCACTATTAGAATTCCCACTCCCCAAGTAAACTCCCTTATGGCTAGACGTTCCCCGAACTACTTATTTCCACGCATTTACAACAATGCCATAAGGTGCTGTAACATAAAAAAACCTCAAAACATCTCTGTGCAAAAAGGTAATAAAAAAATGGCCTTTTACACTTTCCTACGATGAAACAGAAAATATTATTTATAATATACTTAGATAAGCAACATTATACAGACTAAATGTACTACATTACGCTCTCGCTCACCTTCACAACACACATCACACACACTAACACACCCCCACTCTCTAACACATACTCACGCTTACACTCTACACTTTATTTTAATTTTATTTTTTGTTCTCAAATTGATTTATATAATTGATTAGATTTTCGTTGATTTATATTTTGTTAGTTTCGATATTATTACTTATTATTTTGTTATTTAATTGATCTCACACTGTTGGTTATATTTTGCTTAGCTTGATCTCACGCTGTTGGTTATATTTTGCTTAGCTTGATCTCACACTGTTGGTTATATTTTGCTTAGCTTGATCTCACGCTGATGGCAATAGATATTCTAACTTTTTATCTTATTTTAATTTTAATTGATTTTAGTTTAGTTAATTTTAGTTTTTGTTTTCCTATTTTGCAATAATCACTGTGTATACACTTTGAAAATGTCGCAACTCTGACTCCCAAGATACAGGCAAATGCCTAGTTTAGGGACCACCGTCTATTCTATTCTTGTGCAAATTGTGATTAATAAATAAATTTGAAAGAAACCTTCTTGCTGATTCACTAATCATTGATATTAATCACTCTATGTTCTTGCTGATAGGCTAATCTTTGATATAAGTCACTCTATTCTTTCTGAATCACTAATATTTGATAATAGCCACTCTATGTTCTTACTGATACTAGGCATTTATGTTAGTCCCTTTATCTTCTGACTGATAGACTAACCTCTGAAGTTAGTTGCTCTATCTTCTGACTTATAGTCTATTCTTTGATGTTATTCATTCTATCTTTTTGCTGATAGACTAATATTTGATGTTAGTCACTCTATCTTCTTGCTGATTCACTAATCTTTGATTTTAGTCACTCTATCTTCTGACTTATAGACTAATCTTTGATGTTATTCATTCTATCTTCTGGCTGATAGACTAATCTTTGATGTTAGTCACTCTATCTTCTTGCTGATTCACTAATCTTTGATTTTAGTCACTCTATCTTCTGACTTATAGACTAATCTTTGATGTTATTCATTCTATCTTTTTGCTGATAGACTAATATTTGATGTTAGTCACTCTATCTTCTTGCTGATTCACTAATCTTTGATTTTAGTCACTCTATCTTCTGACTTATAGACTAATCTTTGATGTTATTCATTCTATCTTCTGGCTGATAGACTAATCTTTGATGTTAGTCACTCTATCTTCTTGCTGATTCACTAATATGTATTAGATGTTAGTCACTCTTATCTTCTTATTAGATATACTAATCATTTTAATTCCAACTGAGACCGTATTCTTATATTCTGGCGCAAAATATGAATTTACAAGGCGTTTTACGATGCTTAGACTTCATGCTGCTAGTAGTGTTAGTAAAAATAGTCCTCCAGATCTAATTTCAGCCATGGCAGCCAATCACAGCAGAGACTAGCCATCTACACGGGAGATACTCGTATTATAGTGCAGGCGTGTGTTCGCAGACACAGGTGCACTCACTCTTCCTTCACCCTCACAGTCCGATGGGACGGTAATCCGACACGACTGAAGAGAGCAGCAACTAACAGCCCGAAGTCTGGAAGCTGCGGTGTGAGACCCTGTGCCTCGGAAAGCACGTTAAGCCGTTGGTCCTGCGCCTGAGTCGTGACAACTGTCTATCCATAAAACTAATGATAACGTCATCACTGAAACACGAAACAAACATACCATCATAATTATTACATCACTATTTAAATCATTTGTTTATTTACAAAAAAAATACATCTATTTAAAACCGGAACTCCTCTATAAAAATGAACATAGTTTACGACTCACATGAGATTGAAATTAATTCGTCAGAGTACATCATACACGGCTGTCTGTCTGAAGACTGATCTTATGATGTATAAAGTCAGAATGAAGATATGTTTTGTTTTATAGTGTCGTAAAAATGTAACTACGTGTGTACTGGTATGCTTTCTATATTTGTTTTGTGGTATATGGATAGTTTGGGTGACGAACATGCTGTCGAGCATTTCGGACAAGAGGTTCACTTCTCCATAGTAAAATTGTGTTAGTTCTCGTATAGAGGAAATGGTGATCATATTGGGTACTTGAAACTATACGTTTTTTTTTAAATGCCCCTCAAAATGGTAATCTTACTGGAAAAGCAATTGAATTGCTGCAGTGATAAGCTTCTTACACAGGTAACAACACATTTTCCGAGCTGAATGAAATTGCAGTGGTCTTATAATAACCCCATTTTTGGTCCTTCAATACGCATTTAGTTAGCTCGTAAAAAAGACATGATTATTTTATTATTTTGCAGAACAAAATGTAAGACTGATGATTTATTTTTAGGAAACGTGCAAGTTGCAGATTCTTTCGTACCATGTGTATATACAGCGGTACGCTGAACGGGCACCTGAATGCATTCAAGTGGAACTTGCGCGAATATGTGTGCCGCGGTATTTTGTGTGCTCTATGTATGAATAGTTTAGATTTAGATTAGTTGGCCTTGTGCTGGCATACGATAGACTTGAACCTACACACGAAAACGTTTATGAAAAATTATTTGGAATGAAAAATTATCGTCATCATGGTAATATTTCGTAATTCTAATTATGCACGAAGATACGCAAGGTAAATAAATCTAAATAATTAATAATTTAAAGTATATTAAGATGTGAATACGCTTGTGAATAATCTTACAAAATATACGTAATTACTACTTATATTGTCCCGACTGATTCATCAACGCAGAGCCTCCACCGCTGCGGCTACAAACTTGAAATGTTGGCAGTTGATGCCTTTTATGTTGCAAGAGTCCACTATGGGAGGATTTTTTTGGAAATTCGAACTTCAAGGGGTGAAAGGGGGGATTTTGTTGGTATGAAAAATCTTATTTCTATTTTGTGTTTCTAAACTACCCCTTAAAGGGGGATTGGGGGGTGTCAAAGTTTGTACAGAATAATTTTAACGCGTGATCTGATTAACTCGAAACTCAGTATTTATACTTAAGATTGAAAATGAAGAATGACGTGTATCAGGGTTTTTTTTTAAATCTACCCCTTTCTTTTTTTGTGGATGGGAAATCATCAAATGACTTCTCCCGCTCTGGGCGGAGCGGGAGGGCGTGTCAGACTTTTACTGACTGAAACCCACCCGTGTTCCTTCTGTTGCCTGTGCCGGGGCCACGGTAACTCTTTCGAACATCCCGCAACCCTAGCTGGCATCGGCCCTAGCGGACCCCGTCAATAGCGCTGACATCTCTTTGGGGCGCGCGTGGAACACGACGCGCAGTCGACTCGGGCTTGGTCCTTACCGGTCGGCGAGCTACCCATTGCTCGCCGTCCGCAAGCCCGCGCCTACGGTGGCCGGGAATCGGCTGCCAATTCCCGACGCCCAGGGCGTCTCCTGCGGCGACTAGGGGCGTGAGGGCGCAAAGCTTGCCTCTCCCTCACGCGTCCCGCCTCCTCCTTCGCGAGCATTACTGCTTCGCAGAAGGAGGTAATGGCTTCCCTTGTACTCTCGCTCCGTACCATGGCCTGGACCAGGGCCGAACGCGAGAGATCGCCGCCGCCGATCGCTTCCGCGGGGACACGGCGGTGCTCCGCCCAAGCTGGGCAGACCTCCACCATATGCTCCACCGTGTCCTCCGGGTGATCCACACAGTGGTGACACCCGGGCGTTTCCTCCCGCCTTATCCGGAACAGGTACCTCCCGAAGCACCCGTGTCCGGTGAGGACCTGCGTCAGGCGGAAGGTGAGGACGCCGTGGCGCCTCTCCAGCCACTCCTCAAAGAGGGGACTTATCGCTGCAATTGTGGCGTGCCCAGCGTTGGGTTGCGACAATCGCACTCTCCATGCCGCCATGAGATCTTGCCGGAGCTCTGTCCGCCGTGCCGCGATTTCTCGCGGCAGCGGAGTTACGCCCCGGCGTTTTGCCTCCTCGCGCCACTCCCACATGTGCGCGAGGACTAAAATCTACCCCTAACGGAGTACTAAATTACGAAATCCGCCCGGGAGGTGCTAGTATCGCATAAATACAACATGTAAATACCGAATAATCAAAAGTCTCCAAAATCTAGATTGGACCTTGCGTCCAAAACGTCTACAGTACTATTAATATTTCGATTTGTAAAGTATTAGCATCTGTTTCACTTACACCAATGTTTCAAGTACATCTGTTTCACTTACACAATTAGTGTTTACACATTCGCGCCAGCTGCGGTATATTTAATCGGACTATAACTATCAAACTTTGGCAACTAAACTCGATACGTTACTAAATGCCCCATGAATCATCAGGAAATCATGTCAATTGTAATGCGATCGCTTTTTGTTTCATATCGACTGCATCGCCCCAAGTGCCTTTAGGTTCTGCTACTGCGCTGGCTCTGTCACCATAGCCATGTATTTAGTTAAATTGTAGCTTAAGACTAAGTTTCACCAAACTGTTCATAAGCAGACCAAAAAAAAATCAGCCATTAAAATAAACATCGATGTTACTGGTTTTTATGTTCCACCAGAAAACAATTCTAAACCTGGCGTTAGGATGTATCTTTCACTCTTATATCGGTTAGTTGTCAAAGCAACCAAAATAAAAAGTCGCAATGTCACATGTCAATGAAAAACTGACAATGCTTCATTTTAGCTAGCCGTATAGTATAGACTCGCGTTATTTATTTCGATGGTTTTGACAACTGACTAAATGTCGGTTAGTAAGATAACAGACATCTAGGGCGGCGATTAAATTTAACGCCTGATTAGGACAGATTAGCGCTTGGTGAAACACTGGTTACTCTTAATGTCCCGTTGACATTTTAATGGAAGATTAAACTAACTATCATGGTATGGTGAAACTAGGTCTTAATCCTTACTTACACCGAATTGATAAAAAGAGTAACATTCGCGTTGTGCGTCGCACGCTTCACACGCTGTGAATGTGTGTGTAAGTGCAGGAGCTCTCGGTACCGTCCGAGACACGGGTAAAGTCGGAAGTATGTGTGCGAGAGTATGTTTGTTACGAGCTGACTACTCGTCTTGTCGCACACATTCACAGCGTATTTGCACACCTGGTTAGTACAAGTGAAGCGCGCGACGCTTCGTGACATAAAATTATTTTATGTTCGGTACATTCTACCACACAATATTGATGGTGTGCAAATATTCAAATGTCATTCTTAACACTTTCACTGTCCACAAAGTAGACACAATAGTTAAATAATTAACCTAAACCTATGAAGTGGTTCATGGGGCAGGGAACGGTTAACTAAGTACAATTAACTTGTTATTTACAATAAGTCCGATTTCAATTAATATTATTTTAATTAGGTAATGAGCGACTGCATATCTGACCTTCACAACCCAGTTACTGGGTAACACGATACCCCTTGGTAAGACTGGTTGTCAGACTTTAGGGCTTCTGACGACCCGTAACGACTGTCAAAGATCTACGAATGACATCCGGGACCAACGACTTGACGTGCTTTCCGAGGCACGGAGGAGTCTCGGTATGTAAAGATGGTCACCCATCCACGGAACAACCGTGGCAAGCGTAGCTTAACCTGATCGATCGACCCGAGCGGTAATTATAATTAGGTAATCGTTCCTTTAAAATCAATGTCACAATTAATTACTTACATGTCATCTTGGATTTTTACAAAATTCCATAAATCATCCTATTTAAATAGTCTATACAAATAAATAAAATTTAAGTGTGTTTGTAATGTCAAAATAACAACTTTTTACTAAATGCATAAGAAAGTATAAACGGTACTTATAACAAAAAAGCAATTTTTAACATTTTTGCCTGTCTTTTTGTTCCGGCTAATCTCCGATACGGCTGGACCGATTTTGACAGGACTTTCACTGGCATATAGCTGATGTTACGGCGCGTAACTTAGGCTACTTTTATTTTAGAAAAATGATTAGCGTCCCGCGCAAAAATATCAAAACCCATGAAATTGTTAACAAAAAGTCGGATTTGAAAAATTCTTTTTACATTTGGTAGCCCAGTTCTCAAGGATAGTTATAGGCTATTTAACATCACGCTACGACTATTAAGAGCCGAGCAAAAAGAAAAAAAGTCAGAAAGAACACTAAGCGAAAACGAAGTAATAGCGCGGGCGGGCGATTCAACGCGTCGGTTGGCTGGTCGAGGGACAAGGGAGTTTGATTAAAATGTAGCTATTATTGTAGTATATTGTGTATCTTAGATGTTAGATGTGTAGCTTGGATGTCCACGCGAACGAAGTAGCGGGGCACAGCTAGTCTTACCTAAACGGGGTAGGTATCTCATGGCCCATAGATAGATAACCTATATGTAGATTATACTAGTACCTAATGGCTTTATCACTTGGTAGTAAAACAACCTTTCTATTGCTGGTCCTTTGACCAGCAATAGAAATAGAATAGCAATAGAACATACCGTGTTTAACTCAATCGGGACCAATCCAGACGATCCTACATTATTTTGCAACGAATTCACTCGTAAACAATGAATCACTGAAATTCTACCGTTCATGAATATTTCCCAGATCATTACCTAAATAATGTTGTATCATAATACCAACTTATATTTGCGGCTGTGAAACACCATTCTTTAATTTGCCATTGCAACGTCAACTTTAAACCATCGTAATACAATTGTTTAGTCTTCCACATTCGGAAAACGAACCGAATTCAAAAAAGCTTTTGCTAACGAGTGAAAACTTCCGACTGGTGACGAATTTTTACGAGTTATCAACTTTTCCATATTTGAAAAGTACTTGAAGGCCACTTGCCAAGTCATAACTCACTCTATTGATATTTTAATATGGTTTGATGTCGAATGCATATTTTAATTCATGCTTCTATTTTCTCCAGCTGAATTCGTGAACGGTGTTTTTGGAATTGAACTTTATTGATGAGGTGGTAAGGTTAAATGTCGTTTGTGTGTCGTTGAATGAGGAACCACGTGTTTGGTTTCCCTTCAGTGGCACGTCAGCTATGCTCGAGGTCAGACGTCTCGTTTGACTTTTTCCGCGCGTTTTTCCTTTTCACGCCATATTTTCTTTTCAATTTAATTTCGCGAGTTTGTATTATGTTCCAATAGCGTATTCATTACGCGTTAAAAAACAAGTGTTTGTGTTAAAAAAAAAAATTGTTATAAATAATTTACAATCTAAACAAAGTGTAAAAATATGTAGATTAAATATTATGTTTTTATGGATTTTCAGTGAACGGTACAGTAACGTCATAATTACATCATCATCAGAAACTTTTTAAGTATCAAAAATAATGAGTCATTTGAAATAAGTTTTCCTTCATAATAAATAATATAGATAACGCTCCGTAATGATAACTGATCACTAATGGCCGATTCCTATAATTTACGGACCGTTATTGGTTAAAATTAAGAGTTGTATCTTTACCAATAATGAAGCAAATACCTCATAGCTTTGCGTAGTAGATCCTCCCATGTGGAAGTAGTTATCACAGGTAAAATTAGCTTACCAATCTATTTATATGCCCAGTTTGGCAATAAAAATGCTACCATTGGTAAGCAAAACGATTCGGTTTTGTTTATAGGTACCTACGAAAGTGGGGGGATTTCAAAATAACAAAGACAGGACATGGAGAAACTTCTAAATTATGAAACAGCTTCCGTTCAATAGCTACTAAAATATATATTTTTTTTAAAGTCAAGCGGTGTCGTGGGATACCCGGTTTAGCTGTATATTATGTATTAAATAACAGGTTCCATGAAATTAATTAATAACGTTTGAGTGGTTGAGAGAAACAAAAAGAAACACATTATAGCAAAATTGTCGTAACGAACTGATTTTTTAATTATGAAAACTTATTACACGATTGATGATTTTCTTAATGATGATTCACTGACTAATTGACATTCTGTTACTCTGTTTGACATAATTATAGTAATCCTCTCATTGTATTATCTTATTATTTTTTATTTCTGTAACCACGCTGACATTTTTTTTTTTAGTATTTTAGTATAGTTTCCAATGATCTGACATTTATTTTTCATTTTTTATTTGGTATTGTAAACCTTTGCAAGCCCATGTGACGGTAAAATATGGAGAACCTTATTATAAAAAACACCTATGTACTATACCCATGTTTGCAAAGAAATAAATGATTTGATTTGATTTGAACGGTCCAAGTGTTACACTATTTTCGGTCTAGGACTCATTCGCTAAATGTGCAGAGTATGACGGTGCAACAAGGAGCTTCGTTCCTATAAATATGAAGACTTAAAATATAGGAACCGCAGGTAATTGTGTAACAGTTACAATGGCTTTCACTTTAACAGTTCAACAACATTCATTGCGCTATTTACGTTGTTAAGCAGACAATTTGTTTCGAACATATGAAGCAATGGATTAGCAATATGCTTCAAATCATTCAGATTGTGATTGAAAGTGTGTTACGCAATTAACGTGCTGGTCACAGTCTAATTGTTTCACGAAGGCACTCAGTAGATTTACTTTCCTAAAAGACAGCACACAACACTGGCCACTGTTAAAAATAGGCATCCGAAGCGAAAATAAGCAAATATCGCCAGAACACTTTTAAATTACGAATATCTATACATTTTCCAAATGTGGTTTTCCTTTCTTCATGACGTCATAAGCTATGTAATCTATACTTATAATTACTTGTCCTAACCGACTGATTCATCAACGCACAGCCTCCACCGCTGCGGCTACAGACTTGACATGTTGGCAGTTGATGCCTTTTATGTTGTAAGCATCCACTGAGGACGGATTATGTAAGTAATTAAGTAGGTAATTAAGTAAATTATGAAATTTATAATTTTTTGTTCATCTAAATTACTCCCTAAAGGGGGATTGCGGGGTGTCAAAGTATATTTGTATGGAAGAATTTTAACACACGCTCAGATTAACTCGAAACTCAGTATTTATACTCAAGACCGAAAATAAAGAATAACTTATATCAGGGTTTTTTCCATAATCAACCCTTTACCGTACTAAAGTACGAAATTCACGCGGATGAAGTCGCGCGGGAAGTCCTAGTGTATATAACATAACATCACGCCTGTATTCCCGAAGGGTTAGGCAGAGGTGTACCTACCTATAGCACACCCACATTTCGCCAGTTATGTTTTTTTAAGTCCCATATAATAGGGGGCAAGCCTATTGCCATTAACCGGGCACAAATCTAGACTCCGATCTGCTACTGAAAAATTCCAGATGGAAAAACCCAATAACACTTTGCAGGATCTCATGCTCAACAGTAGCGCTTGCGACCATTAGATCAACGAGGCAGTCAATATACTTATATATATATATACATAAAATAAAGTCACTTTTCGTATATGAGCGCGTTATTCTTCTAAACTACGCAACGCATTTTCATGCGGTTTTCACCTTCATTTAGAGAATTTATTCCGAAAGGTTTATGTATATAATACATTAATATTAAACTCACATATAATAAATAAATCTTAGTCCTATGTACTACAGAATAAGTAGACGGGCTACCAGTAATTACATAATAATGCATGCCCCTGAGGACATGAAGGAACTAAAGTCGTATACAAGATGGAGCCGACAATACGACGATAAATTTAACTTCGTATATTTATGACCTTCCCAGTCTGCTTACATCAGTCAAATATATCCAACTAGCAACACCCCGCGGTTTCACGCGCGTAAGGCTCGATCCCGTAGGGATATCGGGATAAAAGTATTCTATCTGTTAATCCAGGTTATAAACTATCTGTGTGCCAAATTTCATCCAAATCCGTTCAGTAGTTTTTGCGTGAAAGAGTAACAAACCCATCCATCCTTCCTCACAGACTTTCGCGTTTATAATATACAAGATGTAACATAAATAACGCACAACCTCTTAAGGGGTCATTGTACTCATCATTATGAACAACATTTACTATGGGACCAAACCTGAAATCGCGAAAAAAAATCAACTGTTCCCTACACTTCGACGAGTTATGCGAACATAAATGTGATAATAGGAAGTAGGATAGTTGAGTCCCCGTATAGCCAGTCAAAGATTTGCAAAATCCATAGTCGGGGCTCGTCACTATTTATTTTGTTTGGAACATCACTTTTTTAATTTCGATATTAGGATACGTTTGATAGTTTCAAAATACTCTTATGCATTAGTATTGCCAGTGTTTTAATTTACTATTGTATTGTCGTCCCCATTGTAAACGCTGCACTGGATTTATAAAACTTCATCTGTTTAGCCTTTTCCCAACTTATTGCGGTCGGCTGCCAGTCCAACCGATACATTTATATAATACTGGTTGTAAATGAATATAAATTTAAATGGATGGAATGGATTTGAATGGTCGTTCTAGTTACAGCTCATAAAAGTAGGGAAATATTTAACTGATATTCTAAACATTTCTTGACCTTCTAATGATGCACACTTGTTTTAATAAATGAGCCTCTTTTTAAAATACTGGCCTTTTCTCACAGTTGGTCGCAGTAACTAAGCAAAGATGTCCCGAACAAACGGGTTAGGTTATATGCACATGTGAGCCGAATTGGTCGCAGTAAGTAACTAAGCTAGGACACCCCGATCGGGTTAGGTTACAACAGTGACCAACCGCTAAATCTAAGTTGGTTGCCGTTACTTGACTCTAAAATAGGAATGATTAAAGATTCACAAAAAGAGCCGTATTCATTATTAAAAAGAGGCGTAGAGGAATGTTCAATGATATTTTTAGGAAAGCAAAATGGAAATTATTTGAGGTTCGATTAAATATGTGCTTAAAAAATACAGTCCAAACAGTATATCATTATTTGTTCAAATACATGTCGCCATAATAATAGCTTCAGCATACATAGTTAGTAATTTCATGCTAGTTGACCAAAATAATTCAAATTGCCTTGAACGGTATTTTAAATGATATCAACACTGATTGATTTGAGGCCAGCCTGGTGTGACCCATGTACACAATGGGCTTACTTCAAACATGGCCATTCAGGTGTCTCTCTAGTGTAAAAATAGAGCTCTAGAGAGGGTAGTTTCTTAAGGTGATCACAAAATTGCTCTTAAAGATGAGTGTTCAATTATACAGCTACCTTATTAAATCACAAGCTTAAGTTACACAAGAACACAAGAAATAATATATTACTTACGTGAAAAAGATTTATAAGTTACTAAGAATGTGTATACATTAATAATAATGTGTTCTTTGTGTGTAAGTACCACATTTATCAACTGAACTGAAAAAAGGATAGTTAAAAGGGGAAATTGGTATACCTAATCAACGTTTGGTAGATGAATTTTATTGGAAATCGTAATTTGTTATAACTAGCAGACAGACGGTCGCTGCAGTCGTAATGTTTCTTTAGTCGCCTTTTACAAAACTTAAAGATAAAGCAGAAGAGAGTGGAGTAGGTACCTCTTCTGTGGTTGGACCTACTTCAAACATATCATAGATACTCATTGTCCAGCTCATAAATAACCCAATTTACTTGGGGTTGGTGCAGCACGTCTTTTTCTTCCATACATGAGTATCTATTAAGGGCCGTAAGATTAATCTGAGTTTAATCTCTGGGCATCGATTATTTCATAAGTGATCACTTATTAAATAATCGATGCCCAGAGATTAAACTCTCTTTCGTAGTTTAAACTTCAATTGATCTTACGGCCCTAAGACAAATCTCACCAATGAAACTGCGTTTAAGAACTGTCAGTGTCAATATTCCACAACAATGATGACACTGACAGCTCTTGCACGCGGTTGTTAGATTTAGTTTCATTGGTGAAGTTCGCCTTTAGTCGTCATCTCTGAATTCACATCCTTCGTAATCAAATCATTTTGCACACAATCCATCTATGATGCAAAATAAATATTGCCAATAGTTATTTTTCCTCGTTAGTCTAGTTGTCGCAAGCGCTACTGCTAAGAATGAGGTTCTGGGTTCGATTACCAGGGCGGACATAGTGTTATTGGGTTTTTCCATTGGGAATTTCTCAGCAGCAGCCCGGAGTCTGGATTTGTGCCCGGTTGATGGCAATAAACTCGCTCCCTATTACATGCGACTTAAACATAACTGGCGAAATGTGGGTTTCATGTTAACCGCAAACAAACGTATTTTCTTTCTACTTTTCTTTTACCATACGGACATCTCTGCCTAACCCTTCGGGGATTATGGGCGTGATGTTATGTGTTTAATAACATCATAAATTTTCGTTTGTAAAATACGTCCTTTCGTATTTAGTACATACTAAAATTCCCTTTTTCTCCACAGTTGTTGGTCCTATGTCTGTTTAGTACCACACTATCTGTAGTAACAGTTGAGATAACAGATTTCATTAAAATTTGTTTTAAGAGAATGAGGCTTCATTTAGACGAGTAGGCGGTGTTGTGAATTGTTGTAGTATACCTAGAAAATAGTAGAGGAATAAATAATGTTATTTGGATTAAAGCACTGAATACAAAAGAAGAAAATCGCAGTTATATGCTTGAGTTATTGGTTTTTAGTAACACAGGTTGGTCTCCGCTACTTCCACTTCAAAGCGGGTATTTTGCGTACGGGTGGGAAAATCGATTATTCGATCCACCCCAGCTCCTCAAAGAAGGCCAACAACGACTTGGTGTTACTGACAATCTCACGGAGGGTACCTGGGGTACCGAAGTACTTTGCCCTGTATGTGGCAACCGCCGGGTAGTAGAAGCACATGAGCTGCTGTCTCGTCTTCCTCCATGCAGGCCCTGCTTAGTAGACTTTCTGCTACGCCTATGACAAATAGGTGTTTATTAAATGACCTGTGGCTAGTTATGGCTGCTGTAACTGTACGCAACTATTTACTTAATAACTGTAGTTGTATGCTTATTGTTCATGACGTGAAAGTGCCATTACAATGTGTAACAATGCCATGTTAATCGTAGTAGCTTAGTAAATTGATCCATTGGTCCTTATTCAACAGTGGACGTTTGCGACCGATAAGGACCGCAGAGTGCAATAAATTGTTTCACGTTCACTGTTTTGACAACATGATCAATCAAACGCGGCTATGAAACGTGCTGTTAGTAGGTAGTCATCATTCTATTAATAGAATATAATTCTTAGGCGTGGTCCTTTGATACTTATTTTTATTGGTCCTTCGAGCCGGATTTTAAATGTGGGTGCCAAACGCGTACCACTCAAATTAAAACTCTCTGAAACTTCTGTAATATGAAAAGTAATTCAACTTCGACTTAATTATCTTCTTTGACTGTAGAGTTTTCTTGAAATTACCTACTTGAGATTATAAAGAAATCAATGTTGTTTGCATACATAACTTCAGAATGTTCGATATGATATTGATCCTATTGAACTAAGTGTTCTGGGAATCCCTGAGGGGAGGCTATCATTTATAAAAGAGTTTCGTTGGCTAGGTAATTTCAATTTACTTGATAGCATACTACTAACTAAATTAGAAGTATGCTAACCTGATTATGATTAGTCTGGAGAAACCAAAATAGAAAAATACCAATTAGGATGATGATGATGACTGTTGTCTGGTTTTATTTATTCAAGGCATTCCTTGACAAAGGGGATAAATAAGCAGCCGTTGTTTATCCTGAACGAAAAGTCTCGCTACTGTAAATGAATCGATCATCCCCTTAATCCCCATGAGGTGAACGGCGGCTATAAAGGGAAAATTTAAGAACAGAGATATTCTTTAAGAAATAAAAGTCAACTTGTTCTGTTTACTAAGCGTGATAATAATCAATATGTGTTAATACAGAGAGCTTCTCCGAGCAACGTTATCGACTGTATCACCCAAAGTGCCCTTAGAAACTACTTCAGCACTGTCACTGTCAAATTATTTTCATAGACATGCTGTTGAATAGTACATTTAATCTTAACTTATACTTTAGAACTCTATTTAAAAACTAATTACGAGTACATCAATTTTAATTATTAAGACTTTGTAATCTAAGCCATTTGACCCACTGCTCCCGAGATTAATAATTAGGGTGTACCTGTGATTGGGTAAGTCGATATGTAAATGATCACCCACTGTGCCCTGGGTGGTTCGCCTTGCTAACACCCTCTGATTGTCATAACATTTTACTATAGCATGAGTATTATGTAGCAATTGCACTGTAGAAGAAATAAGTAGGAACAGAACCCGTCAGTTAATATGTTACATACAGCTTTAGTTAAAAGTTCAGCTGTACGACATATCAAAATCTAAAATCATTTATTTAAATTAAGCTGAGAATCAGCACTTTTCGAACGTCAAAACTACATGAGACAGCCCCCGGCACGCCCGCCCTTCACCACTTCCTAGTGCTTTAGCTGGGGAGAAGAAGTGGCGCAACAAACTCCCAGCAGCACATCTTGCACGATCATGTTACATTTCCTTCTGAAGCTTGATGTGTTATGTTTACGCCCAAGTAGAACATGGTTTTACATGCTAATAAAAAACAAACAAAAAACTCGCCTATCTGTTACCAGGGTATCTATAAAACATGTCTAAAAGACAGCGGTGTTTCGTTCGCCGCCGCTGACAATTGACCCCAATTAATTTAGTGCCACTAATCGTTTGTGAGAATGGATCTATTGCCGTATAATACATCTATTTATTACTGATAGACATGCTTTCAGCCAGTGCTTATTTATGTGTTAATTCTACAATTGCTACTATTCCTACTAATATTATAATTGTGAAAGTTTGTACGTTTGGATGTTTGTTACTCAATCACGCAAAAACAGCTGAACGGATTTGGATGACATTCGGTACACAGATAGTTTATAATCTGGTTTAACACACATAATACTTTTTATCCCGATATTCCCACGGGATTGAGACTTATGCGGGTAAAACTGCGGGGCGCTGCTAATATAAAATATGTTTGGACAAGTGAACAAAGGATAGGTATTTACCTAAATCATTAAAATCCCAATCGTAATCATAATAATTATTTTCACCTGCTTCTAAGATAGCCTATTATTTGTCCCTCTGCAGGGCAAAGACCTCTTCTGAAACAGAGAAGGCGCGAGCATCACCACCACCTGCCACTTTCCTATATTTACATAATATGCTTAGTAATAACAGCTGTACGAGTCGATCCATCAGGTTAAGCTACTCTTGCCGTGGTCGGTCCGTGGATGGGTGACCATCTTTGCGTACCAAGACTCCTCCGTGCCTCGGAAAGCACGCTAAGCCGTTGGTCCCGGCTGTCATTCGTGTATCTTTGACAGTCGTTACGGGTCGTCAGAAGCCCGAAAGTCTGACAACCAGTCTTACCGAATGGTATCGTATTACCCAGTTACAAGGATTTTGAAGCTTAGATATGCAGTCGCTCCATGTAAAATACTGGTATTCAGCTCCTTCCGATTAGACTGGAACCCCAACATAGTTGGGAAAAGGCTAGGCAGGCAAATTGATTTGACATAATATTCCTTCCAGGATTATTTTTCATCTATTTCTACATAAAATTCCTGTTTTACAGGACTGGTAACATAGCCTGTTATATTTATATTGTGTTTCTTTATTTCTTTCTTTCTTTATTCAAGTCTCTCGATGCCTCAAAGTACATTTAATTTATTTGGATCTCAACGGTTACCATGAGCTTCATCTAATCTACGGTTGTTTTCTTGATTAGGTTTTGGAAAATTAGCGCTTCTTTTGATAAATAATTAGGAATTTTAAATAAAAATGAAGAAAAAAGGTAAATATTTAGGCAGAGCTATTTGTATTTTCTTTCAGACTCCAGTACCATGTCCCAATAAAGAGCAAAATAGCGAACCTGAGAGCAAAGTTAGTTAGTAACTCTCCAGAAGGTAACGCGAATCAAGTTGTCAAAAATGCATGAAACTAATAAAGCTAACAGAGACATCCATGGTGAACTGGGTTATAAAGTGGTAACAGGGGCAACTCCCGCGGTTGTCCACTTACAAATAGGTCATGATGCGATCTCCTTCGATTTTAACTGTGTGTCATTCGTCTCTATCTGATCGGGCTGTAGATGGAAGAAAAACAGAGCGTCGTTTGTTTTCTTAGTCTAGATAAAGCTGTGAACTGTTCTGAGAATTACAGCCAGGAGTATCGATTGCTTTTGTTTTCTGAAAATAATGTGAAGCAACACAAAGTTAAAATAAGTACAACTTGAGACAGTAAACTGAAAAAAAAATCTCTTACCTCATCATCAGCCTACAGCAGTCCATTGCTGGACATAGGCCTCTCCAATTGCACGCCATTCAGCTCGATTCTCAGCAACTCTCATCCAGCTGCTACCAGCCACCCTGCGAAGATCGTCACACGCCACAGATGTTATCATTCATAATATTCACTGTAAAAATAACTTTAGCATTTTATACAACATGTACCAGAATTAACGCACAACCTTTTAAGGGGTCATTGTACTCATTATTATGAACAACTTTTACTGTGGGACCAAACCTGAATCGCGAAAAAAAAGTCTGCTGTTCCTTACATTTACGTTCGCATATCTCGTCAGAATATAGGGAACAGTTGATTTTTTTTCGCGTTCGGTCCCCCTATTTGTACTTATTTTTCACAATCGTGTTTTAAGCAATTCAAAATAGCTAATCTCACGACTGCAATTAGCCGCTTGTAAAGCCTTTCCCTCTAAAATGAGAAAACACTCACGACGTTGCACAAATATAAGAGAAAAAGATAACTATTTAAAACCGGGTTGGAACTTGGATGTAATCACAAAAATGGAAATTTCTGAACGAGGAGTTGTTTGAAAACAAAAATAGGTCATCGAGGAACACATATTTATTTACATACATACATGTTTAATACATAAACAGAAACATATATGACGCCGTAAAATGGAGTAAAAGAGATAATAGAGGCGAGTTTAAAACGCGTGCTTTTAAAAAATAATGATGTGGCATTATGTCGTATTATATCGACAACCTTTTCCACGATGGCATCAGGCAGAATATCCTCTCATAAGTGACTGGTGTGCAAACACATTTTGTTTGGCTAAAGCATGACAAAGGAAATGGTTTAAAAAAGAAATTGTTGATTTAGGAGATCGGGTAATACACATAAATTACTCTGGGAAAGTAATTTATGTGCATTAACGATGCTACTAATCTCTAAGGAAGGATTTTTGAAAATTTATCCCCTAAAAAGGTTAAATAATTGGAAGATAAAAGTTTGTATGGAAGTTCTTAATTTTTGCTGATGGGGCATGCACACGGCTTATAATTAATAAAACGAGAGTCACTGAACCTAATTTGTATTAAAAAAAATTTAGTTGATGCTCGAGGCTTCGCCCACGTGGACCCTAATTCTTTTTCTAAAATAAAAGTTTGCTACGTCTTATAACGTCAGTTATCTGCCAGTAAAAGTCCCGTCAAAATCAGTCAAGCCGTTTTGGAGATTAGCCCGAACAAACAGACAGATAGATAAAAAGTTTAAGAATAGTTTTTTGTTATAAGTAAATATTTACTTTGTAAGTATATACTGTCATATGCATTTCGTAAAAAGCTGTTATTTTGTCATTACAAACAGACACTTCAATTTTATTTATGTTTATAGATTAAATAATAATAACTCTCTTCCATAAATCAAAACTGAATGAAAATCATGTCGCCCAAAAGGACCGAATATCCCCTTCGTTGACAATTTAATTTCCTTACCAAACTTCCAATCCGTGAGTATTTGCATGTTTCACATAATTTATGCAAGGTCTTGAGTAACATTTGATAACTTATCATTGAGTTTTAAAGGGCACGGCTTGGAATAAATCGCTATGTAATTCGAACTCGTGGTCTTCGATTCGATTTAATGAAACTACACCGTTATTGATATAGCTACTACTGAGCATGAGGTCTTGGGTTCGATTCCCGGGTTGGCCAAATTGTTATCAAAATCAAATCAAAATAATTTATGTGCCTAAATAAGGTTGGTAAAGTGTACACATTTGTTCTCTTATCCTGCCTTTAATTTCGGCGTGCAAATATAATAAATAAATAAATAAAATGAAGTTAAGTACATTTTATTTAAATTAATTACTGATCATAATCATGCAGTCATTAAGCAGATAATCCCATCAAAATTGTATTATTGAATTAATTAAATGTCAGTATAATGAAAAAAGAAATAATAATAAAATAATAATCGTGTCAATAATGGGAGCGATTCGCTACACAATAATAATAACAATAACAACCGGGACCCCCTGGGGTCCCGAGAAATGTCAAAGACCTAAAACAATAATAATTTAGAAAGACCGTGCAATTTACAAAACTTACAATATAAGATCTAAAAACTCATGTACACTATAACAACATTTTTCAATTAAAAACCTCGTCAAATTACTTTTAAGTCTAGAAAATGGTAGCGTTTTTATGGAATATGGTATTTTATTATACAATTTTATGCACATAATATAGCTGTTTTTGCCTGTAAATGTGAGATTCGTCCTCAGCTCAAATAACTTATTAGTAAACATAGATTGTGGGGCATAGTAGCTTGTCGCTTGCTGAAAAAGTCTCTTATGTTTGAAAACAAATATACAGGATTCTAATATATAAATACATGGTAGAGTTAGTATTTTATATTTCCTAAAGAATGGTCGACATGACTCTATTTGCTTCAACCCAAATATAGCTCTTAGACACTTCTTTTGCATTATGAATGTTTGATCAATCTCCACACAACGACCCCACAGGATAATACCATACCTTAGAGTGGAGGTTATATAGCCATGAAAAGCCATTATTGCGGCATTTCTAGATACCTCGCAGCTAATACGCCTCAAAGGGTATATAAAATTATTTATTTTAACACAAATGTCATTTATATGATTTTTCCATGAGCAAAATTTATCTACATTTATTCCAAGAAACCTAACAGAGTCAGTTTCTGCCAGGGCGACCCCTTTATAAGATACATTTAGAGCCAGCGGTTTTGATCGATCGGTATGAAATTACATAAATTTTGTTTTATTAATATTAACTTTTAAATTATTAGCCTCTAGCCACTCTATAGTTCTTTGAAGAGCAATGTTTATTTCTTGTTCGTACAAACTTTTATCTTGTCCTTTGATTATAATTGTAGTATCGTCGGCAAACAATACACATTTATGATTTATAACTTCTGGGAAATCATTTATGTAGAGCAAAAACATTGGCGGCCCTAAAATACTGCCCTGTGGCACGCCATATCATTTATACATAAGCGAAGATTGGAATGATTCTAACGTTTTAGTTTGGTCATTATAATTCGTTACTTCCACTGATTGTAGTCTGTCGGACAAAATATAAGATTCCAGCCAGTTATATGCCGTTCCTCTGATTCCATATCTAGAAACCTTTTCCAATAATCGTTCATGAGAGTCGTGATCAAACGCTTTACTCATATCCATGAATAAAACTGTAACATGTATTTTCTTGTCAATACAGTCTGTTATTTCTTTTATTAATTGAAAAGCTGCCAAAGAAGTACTTGTATTTATATGAAACCCATTTTGTTCATCCTTAATAATCTTGTGCTTTTCAATAAAGTTTGCTAATTTGTTGTGAAACGCTTTATCAAAAATTTTTGAAAATATAGGTATCAAAGTCACGGGTCTGTAATTGTCCATCTGAGTGCTATCCCCTTTTTTAAATATTGGTTTCACTACTGATCTCTTTAATAAATCGGAAAATATTCCTTGTTCTAGAGAGAGGTTAACAACATGTAGAAGTGGCTCTAGAATTATATGAACTGACAGTTTTATGATGTCAGTGCGAATATTATCATAACCACTAGCTTTGGAATCGTTTAGAGACATCACTATTTTTTTAAGGTCACTACCATCCAGTGGGTACAAAAATATTAAATTACTGATTGATTCAATATGATCCATTTGCTTTAATCTTGAATCTTCTTTATTATCAAGACTGTTATTGGTAACTGTGTTAATGAACAAACTTTTTGAAATGATGTTCAATAGAATCAAGACTTGTACAGTCACTGTTGTCCATATTAATTTTTGAAATACAGGAGCGTTTCAAATCTGTGCCGGTATGCTTTTTAATTACATTCCACGCTGCCTTACACTTATTTTGAGCTTGATTTATGTATTTAGTATTATTATTTTTCCGAAACGTTAAAATGCATTTTTTCAGTAAATTACAATAGCTTTTGTACTTGTTTTTATGAGATTCATTATTTTTATATTTTAATTTATAGTGTAATTTACTTTTATTCTTACAGCTTATTTTTATACCTTTAGAAAGCCAGTTTAATTTATTTAATGATTTATTTGTAACTTTTACGCGAATGATAGGAAAGCATAAGTTATAAAATAACAGAAATGTATCGATAAATTTATAGAATGCTTCGTTTGTTGAGTTTGCTTCAAATTATTGGGATTTTCCATCTGAAAATTCTCAGTAGCAGCCCGGAGTCTTGATCTGTGCCCGGTTGATGGCAATAGGCGCTATTATATGATACTTACATATATCTGGCGAAGTGTGGGTGTTACTATAGGTACACCTCCGCCTAACCCTTCGGGGATTACAAGCGTGATGTTATGTTATGTTACACCATTATTGATCTGGGAACTTATTTAATGAATCTGAATAAATAGAAAGAAAAAATACAGACAAAGAAACAGCCCCTGTGCAGAGATATATAAGCATCCGCCTTACCTCGTAATTTATAGAGCAGTTGTGGCCCAGTGGTACCTACCCCGACTTACGAGTTGTAGGTCGTGGGTTCGACACTTTGTGTAAATAATTTAATCACCACTGCTCCCAAAACGGTGAAGGAAAACATCGTGAGGAAACCGGCATGTCCTAGAACCAAAAATCCGAAGACATGTGACATCTACCAACCCGCACTGGGCCTGCGTTGTAGATTACAGCCCACTCCCTCTTGAAGAGAGGAGGCCTGTGTCCCAGCAGTGGGAACTTTATAGGCTGATTATGCATATTCTAGCAATTTACTTGGTAAGGTGGCTTCTTAATTCGGTCTACCATCCTGTACTACATAATGTAGGCAGCCAAGAAAGGAATATTTAAACTCAACTTGCAAAAGACCAGCTTTCTAAATAATTGAGAAGAAACCCTAGGCTGAGATATTTAGAAACATAATATCTTTTGTATACGGCTTTGTAATTTATCGTTACAAGATACTGTAACAGTTTTATGTCAGTATTAAATACTGCAATAAACGTGGCATCGTCGTTTCAAAGCATCACGTATAAAAGCAATGCGTTGGTTCTAACCTTTATTAAAACTCTATTATGTTGTGCTGCAATGTCTTCCTTGAGCACAAAAATGTTTTAATACCTTTGATTTTTATTGAGACCATTAGTGTCCATGACGGTATCTTCAGTAGCGTCCATCAGTTCCTGTAACGTGCAAACAATACGCTGGACACGATATTGTCATATTATTTGTGGAATAGCACCCATTTACACTCCAGGGCGGAGTCATCTGTGAATGTCTACCTGAGCAGGTTCTCCTTGCGTCGGCCAATCTTAGTCCGGAGTCATCTCGAAGACAAATATATTTATTTATTTATGTATTAAAACTTTATGCACAAGTAAAAAAGAATACCGTACATAGGTGAACTTAATGCCTGAGGCATTTTCTACCAGTCAACCTTAGGGTGATGCAGAGAGAAAACATGGCAGGTGCAACATAAGAGATAGATAACACGAAAATAACTATAAAATACTAGAATAAATACATAGATATATACATACATATTTGTAAACGGAAGAAACTTCGTCAGGAGAAATAACGAACGGTAGAGGAGAAATAACGATCGGTAGAGGAGAAAACGAATCCAGCAAATCAGCGCTGGGATGTTTCTGCCAACTTCTTACCTATATGCTCACGTGCCTTCACTTTAAATGACAATAGATTGGTTACCGTCCTGATGTTTAGAGGGAGCGAATTCCAAAGAAAGACTGCATGGACAAAGAAAGAAGAGTGAATGAAACCAGAGCGGTGAGAAGGACCTCGTAGAAGGCGATTGTTAGTGGAACGAAGATTTTCACTATGGGCAGAGCATAAATACTGAATATGCGAAGTCAGGTAAGAAGGAGAAGTGGGTTTGTCGAGAATAGAAAATAACATAGACAGAGCCCTCACCTCTCTGCGCTGACGTATGACAAATTCTGGGCCGACTCAATTTAAATGGCCATCGACGAGCTTGGAAGAGTTGCCAAGGTCTTCTTCTTTTTCAGTGTCTTACGTGCATTGTTATCTGAAATCATTCTCTTAACATTGTCTTCGACATATTTCATGATTTGCTGCGGTAGTGCTAAGCAAAACATTAAAACCCCCTACGCTAGCTTTTAGCTATGCCATTGAGAAAATTTTGCTTCAATGTGTACGTTTTTACGATAGAATTGAAAATCATTGGTATGACGTTAGTAAGATCACTATTCAAGATTAACGTTAGAACGTCAGAGCACAACTGCACGCGGTCAAGAACTTTGTTTAACAATACTGACTACGTCATAACGTTAAAAACGGAAAGTCATATAAATATAGCTTCCTTCGTACATTTATATAGCATGAAACCCACGCGATGTATCAAGACAATATTGTTGGGTGCTATTGATCGATAGCAGCGGTGTTATGTCTAAGGATGGCGAATCTTTAGAACTTCACAACAAACATTATATTTGGAGGTAAGGACCAGACAGAATTGCTGGTGGACTGGTTCTTAGTAAAACAAAGCGATTAGGTAAACATATCAAAGAATGCCTTTACAAATTGAATGACTCGTTAGGTGAAGTTTTGATCTTTGGTCCATGCCTGATGTGATAACTGGTAGATGATATATTTGTTACTACAAAGTAATCATTGTTAACTAGAAACATTGAAAGTGACGAAGTTTGTTAGAACGGGCAGTTTTATCGTATAAGTGATGTAAAGAGACGATTTAAATACACCTATTTTCCAGTCAACCCTGTAACAACCAATGCTATGAGCGTAAATTTAGGCGATGCACTTAAAGTTGATACGAAGCAACACGCTAAATTTGGCACGTTCCTCCGCGGCCACACTGTATGGTCTCAAATGATTACTGACGTTTTGTATTGTTACGTGCTCTTCAGAACTTTGGCTCGAGGAGGGCTAGTGGCTAAATAATAACAGCCGTACGGATTGATAGAAGGTTAAGCTGCGCTTGTCGCGATCAGTTCGTGGATGGGTGACCATCCATTACTGAGACTCCTCCGTGCCTCGGAAAGCACGTTAAGCCGTTGATTCCGGCATGTCTGACAACCAGTCTTACCAAGGGGTGTGTTACCCAGTAACTGGGTTATGGAGGTCAGATAGGTAGTCGCTTCATATAAAATATTCAGCTGCATCCGGATGGACAAGAAGCCGATCCCAGCATAGTTGGGAAAAGGCAGGTAGATGATGTTTGTATTGTTACATTCGCTTTGGAATTTTGACGTACACGTTTCTGAAATAGTTGTGTTTGTGTTACAAAGTCTTTGTACTGGAAAAGAGTGTTTTGACTTAGACTGTCCTTTTTGTACTATTACTGGGTCAGATTTTAGGCTGATGATGATCGTTATCATTATTCATAACTTTAATGTAAGCAGTGATTAACTACTTCCGTCTGCCTTTGTTTGATCTTCAAACAAATATAATATCTACGTTTTATAGCATTTTCTATGGCTATTAGAGCCTGTCCGCTTTTGATGGCTCAAGCTCATTATAATTAGAGCAAGGTGACAGCTTTTTAATATACCGTGTTTATTAATTCCCGGATAAAAATGAGCTCACGATACTAAAATTAAAAACCGCAACTTTACAACTATTTGGATGACCTGTAAAATTTTCCAATGAACCCAATAATTTTAACGTTAGTTTCTTTACGAGGCGGTACAGCAACGATGTTGTTTGTTTTATTATGTACGGCTATGACGGCCATGGATGGACGTGTTAACTGTCCTTTTATTATTGGTTTATGAGCTGTCGTTGCGATGTGCCTAATTACTTCACTTCGTGCACTAGTTTTAATTACTTTGTTATATCATGCTCGTGCTCTTAAAAGGAACGATGAAACTGTGTTGAAAAACTCATTATTTTCATCTTTTGTATCGGATCACTGTCCAATGCTGTTCAGAGATTTACTCCGTCTCCAGTATATCAATCTGCCTGCATTCTCCCAACTATGTTCGGGTCTGCTGTATTCTGTTTCAGTCTAACCGAATGCAACTGAATACCAGTATTTTACATGGAGGGACTGCCTATCTGACCTCCACAACCCACTTACTTGGTAACACGATACCCCTTGGTAAGACTAGACGGTCTAGATTTGCGAAAGACAGCCGGCACCAACGGCTTAACGTATTTTCCGAGGCACGGAGGGGTCTTGGTATGTAATGAATGGTTAACCATTCACGAACCGACCGCGGTAAGCGTAGCTTAACCTTCGATCGTCCCGTGTGTCTGTTATCATTTAGCCACGAGCCCTTCCTCCCTTTCTAGTAATCAACTATTTCAAAGAAATGAAAGCAATTCCAATCGTCACTAAGATTCTACAAAGCAAGAATTTTCTTTCTATCTGATGAAGACATTACAATATATTATTACGTAATTTATAATTCATCACGCAACAGCAACAGATAGATTGCTGATGATATTAGAATACAAATGACTAATTAATAATCAAGCATAGAACCCAAGTGCTTTCCTTGTATCTCTTCTCACAACTTGGGAAAGGATTTGCCAGCTAATGCCACCAAGGACCAACACAAACTCGATTAACCAAAATATTCTCTAATTTACTGTCATAACGGTAGGATCCTGAAAGTCCTGGCACATATCTTCATTAACTAAGCGTAATATAATGGCCGAACGTGCTAGTAGCTATTTCTCCTTGATGGCACGAGCAGGCTACGTGCGGAACCACGAAATAGATAGGTACAGAAGGTCGGCTCCGAACACCGAGCGAAAACAGGCGCACGCACACATAGACGAGTGTGGGCAGTTCTAAAAGTATCTGATGAAAATGTTAACAATGGATCACAACACGTATAGCTGGCACGAGTCGTGGGCACAAACTCCACTTTCAAACCTTACGAATCTTATTTCCTATTACGGCAATTTGTACACGGGCAGGGGCAATAAGGTTAACAAATGATCAAGCTTATTTATGTACAGATAGAAAATAGAATACAAAAGCCCGCTGACGACGGCAACAACAGTTCATGTGGGATGTGTGCTCACGACTCGTGCGGCAACTATACAGACCTGTGGATGCCAATTGAGTTGATTATTTAAATCCGAAATTCTAATTTTAAATCACTTATAGGATGTTTTTCATTTGACACTTGAGGTTAATTTTATAACCTAAGTTTTCGTCGATGATTTTGGAATTCAAACTATAATTGTTGCAAAAAGTCTTGCGATATAAAGCTGAAACCTTCTAAATATAGATGAATAAATGTGTTACTAATTCCCTTCAGTGAGTGAATGCTTAAAATTGTAACCTGAACAGACTTTGTTTACACTTCATTAGATATATTTGGAACAGACTATACAGGGTGTAAGGGACAGCCCTCCGCAAACTAACATTCAGCTCCTTATTTTGAATCATATCCCACCGGAAATATCCTCAGGAAAATTATCATTTTTTTTCACGTATTTTCAGTTACTATTCCTTTATTTAATCAAAAAAAAAATGTTAAATTACATTCTCTGTACGCAGCACTCCATTTATGTAAACAAAACAGCTAAAATAAGAAAATCAGCAATGGATATTGAAATACTCGGCGGCCAAGGCTCGCTGCGCTGCCGTTCACTATGCGCGTTTTGCGACGGTAACGATACATTGCGTGTGAAGTAACAAAGTGAGAGTGAACAGGCTTCTTCTGGGTAAGCTCGCTCCATCGTCGACTTTATCTCTGTCATCTCTGACCTAGACTAGAGTTACAAATTAAATTAGCTAGCGAAACTTTGCAGACGTGATGAGTATCGATATCTAAACACGACAAAAGGCCTAAGGCATTAAGTCCGCCTTTGTACTTTTTTAGTGTGAAAAGTTTAAATAAATAAAATGAAAAAATAAAAAGTTTTGATGTTTTTTGGGGGTCAACGACAGCTGGTTGCATTGTTAAATGAAGTATGAATTGAGAAAATCTGTTTTCTTATGCTTTATCGAGTTTAGATATCGATACCCATCACGTCTGTACAGTTTAAAAAAAAAATATCTGAAATTTCAACTACACTGCAGTTGATGAACCCAAAAAAAATCATCAAATTAGTTTATTTTTTGCTTTGTCATGTTGAGATATACCCATCACATCTGCAGAGTTTCGCTAGCTAACTTAATTTGACCGTGTAAACGGCAATTCCCGTTGCGGTTGCTTACACTCCCCGTACATAGGCGCGTGTGTGTGTGAGCGCGCGTTTTCGGCCGTTGTATGAAGAGGGCCTTCTGTACCTATCTATGCTGTGGCTGTACTTAACCGCGTCGCTCATACAATTACAGGTACATCTCATGGTCGCTGTGTGACAGTATGTTATTTGACTGTCACGTGAGTCTATCATTATTGTCAGCTGATCTGAGCGTCAGTCTTGTGCTGTTCGCTGATTGTTAGTTTAGCTTTGGCAAGATAGTTAATTTTGTTTCTTACTTAAATTAGGGGTATTTTATATTGTACGATTCGGAGGATTCAAATTCTGCTTCCTCATCTTCCTTTAACACTAACTACACTTTTTGCCTTCGTCACTTTAATTGGTCATTTCTGCCTTTCAATCGACTCAGCCTATCGCAGTCCAAACAAGTGCTGGACATAGGCAGCGCCATAACACCCTGTCCTGCGCCTTCCGCATCCAGTCTGTCCCAGCCACCTTCTGCCTTTGAACATATTATAAAAGAAAATGGTATCTTCCAGTGATTACGTAATGAAGCAAGAATTTCTAATGTTGTTGTGACCATTTAACACATGACATGTTGAAGTACATGGTTCGAGTACATTCAAGTAATTATCACTCGCATCTCGCACCAATAAGCGAGTGTTCATTTTCACACGATGCCAATGCCGTAAGAAAATAATAGCGATACAACAATAGGCCTATGATAATTAAGAGAAGGGCTCCTGGCTAAATAATAACAGCCGCACGGATTGATCGAAGGTCAAGCTACGCTTACCGCGGTCGATTCGTGGATGGGTGACCATCCATTACATATCGAGAACCCTTCGTGTCTCAAAAACCACGTTAAGCCGTTGGTCCCGGCTGTCATTCGCAGACCTTTAACAGTCGTTACGGGTAGTCAGAAGTCCAAAAGTCTGACAACCAGTCTTATCAAGAGGTATCGTATTACCCAGTAACCAACCCAGTAAAATAAATCTACCCAGTAAACCGAATGACAGCCGGGACCAACGGCTTAACGTGGTTCTGATGATCAGTCTTACCACGGGGTATCGTGTTAGGTACTCAGTAACTGGGTCGTGAAGGCCAGATAGAAAATCGCTCCATGTAAAATACAAGTATTCAGCTGCATCTGGTTAGACTGGAAGCCGACCCGGCATAGGATGATTGATTGCCTACGATAATTTAAACAGTTAATAGCTAAACATTCAATGAATATTGAAATATTGATTCCTGCTCTCGCATCGGCACGAACTAAACTATAAGCCCAAGTTCGCACGGGCGTAAAAATATCGCGGCGGGGTTTTATCGCGCACTAGATTTTTTAACTTTCGGTGTTGAGCCGGGCATTGAGAATCCAACAGAGTGAATCCCAGGGCGTCAAAAAAACACTGTTGGTTGGAACAACTCCCGGCGATAAGCAGTGCGTTGAAAATCCAGTGTGCGAAATAAAATCGCGGCGGGAAAAAATCGCCCTGCGAATTGCGTAACATACTATCAGTCACAATTCGAATGATTTTGAAGCAAATTGCTAGTCCATTGCTTCATATGTTCGAAAAATTCGCTGCTCAGCAACGTAAATAACGCAATGAATGTTGTTGAACTGTCAAAATAAAACCGATTCCTACTGTAAGTGTGTTATTAATTGTGCTATTAAGACTAAGCTAAGAGAAATAGGTCATGTCGTAGTTATACAGCAAAATGAAAGTCAAATCAAGCTGACACGGTGCACGTGAAAATAGCCTTCTCTTCTACAAAGCATGTCCCGGAATTAACGCACAACTTCTGGGTCATTGTACATAATTATGAACAAATTTAACTATGGGACAAAACTTGGAATCGCGAAAAAAAATCAGTTGTTCCCTACATTTATGTTCGCATCGTCAGTTATAAGGTCAGAAACATGCCAAGAGACAGTAGGTACACTTTGTTTTCCGATAATATGGCCTCAAACAACAATATAATAAAAATAAAAGAAAGTTTACAATTAAATGTCCCGTTACAAGAAACGTCTTCTTTTTACTAAAGTATTTTGTTTAATATGTATCCATCGTTCAGCTGTTATTTGTGAACAGTTGTATTGTAACTTATGTCCGAAAACGGATTATTATTCCCAAGGTCACAACAGGGCTTTAATCCCCAGTACATTCTCACACTCTTGAGATCTAATTGTTCTGGGAACAAAGTTACAAGGAACGACTGAAAGCTCAACTAACTGTTGAGCTATTATTTCCATTGAAAGCTCAACAGAATAGTTTCAGATTCTGTTAGCTTATTATAACTTCATTAAATTCCTCTGTGGCTTGATTAAATGGAGTTTACTCCTTAAGAATCCATTTTCATATAATATAATATACCCCCCGGTATGGAAATTGTATGAGGATAGAAATTAATACAAGCGTTAACTCAAAAGCGGTACGTTTTTCTGCGCAACGTACCTTGCGCACTTGTCACGGAGTAAACTCCAGTCGTGCGCCGGAGCTGACACACACACACTTTTGTTCTACTCATTTTCTACCGAAACTAAACTCAGTAAGTACTTTATTTAGCGAAATACCTAAGTTTTACGTAGTTTTGTACTAATTTTATTTACATTTTCAATTATAATGGAAAACTAACTTTCTTTTAATACCACAGATAGTTTAAAACAAAACTGAAAACCCCAAAAAGTCAGAGCCTCGAAAGCCAGTAAAACATCATTTTAAAACTCAAACCTAAAGAAACTAAAAGATTTCGCAAAAACATCGAAAAGTCCATCCAATTAACACACCAATAGTGACATATCCAACAAAAACTATTTTACACAGCAGTGCAAAAAAAAACTCAGTTAAGTGCAACATCCCACAAGCCTCACCGGTTAAGTGCAACAACTCAGTGATGTATAATTCAGTGACCTCTCCATAACAACAGTGACGTAGTGTTTCTTCTTCGAGACGCACAACATCAGCCACGTTGTTGCTGACGACGTGCGGGGAGTGCGCGCGGCGTGCCGGGCGCGCGCGTTGCACGCTCGCGCGCGAACTCGAGCCATGCACTGAGCGGGTCATGGAGACTATCTCTGAAGATGCTGAGGCTGAATTGGAACTTGGTAATTTGTGTTGATGATGATATTGGTAGTGCATGGCTATAAGAGTATCTAGGGGGAGACCAGAGAACGATGGGTGGGCTGTGTGAAAGATGATATGACTAGAAAAGGTTCATTCCCATCATTCTAGCCATGTCATATTTCCGCTTAAAAGAGAAGTATGGAAGAAGAAGACATTTTCTGCCGACCCCAAATAAATTGGGATAATGGTAAGCGAATGATGATGATGTTGGTATTACATAAAGTTCTTCTTTTGAATTGGCTTATAACGTTATCAGCCAGCCATGTTGATTGTAAGACTGAATACCGAGGCAGCACTGGACAAGGATAAAGTATCGTCACGCGAGCGATAACTGCATCCGAGCTGTATTCTACACCCAGCTACATAATTTGATTACAACTGCTATGGCCTCCTTTCACTCAACAGATTCAACACTGGACTTTTTTTATTCGATTTGGTCCTTTTGACGAATGTTCCTTTGATGCGCATTATTTGAATTACTGTGTTAATTCATCTGAACGACGAAAAATCTTAGAAACTGTCTTTTCACAATACTTATCTTCTTTCATTCATCAACAAAGAGATGATTCCATCCTTAGATAGAATTTTTTGTTATAACATCACGCCTTGTTTTCCCGAAGGATTAGGCAGAGGTGTACCTATAGTACACCCACATTTCGCCAGTTATTTTTAAGTCCCATGTAATAAAGGGCGTGCTTATTGCCATCTACCGGGCACAAACCCAGACTCCGGGCTGCTACTGAGAAATTACAGATAGAAAAACCCAATAACACTTTGCCCGACCTGGGAATCGAACCCAGGACTGCATGCTCTGCAGTGGCGCTTGCGACCACTAGACCAATGGGTCAGCCATTTTTTTTTATCGATGAAAATAATGGCAATAGGTTCGCCCCCTATTACACGGGACTTAAAACTGGGGAAATGTGGGTGTACTATAGGGAGCGGGGTTACAGGACTGATGTTATGTGTGTTTAACAATGGGCTGAAGTTATGTGGCCCGAAGCAAAGTAGTTAGAATTTCTCAAATAAAGACCAGCTTTGCGTGTACTTGTTTTAAACTTTTAATTAGGCTTGTGAAGTATGTAATCGTCATGTTAGTTATACAGAAAGTAATTATTTTGTTTCATTTAATCGAGCCTCAAATAGTTCCCATATTGCTTTCCTAAAAATATTAATGAACACTCTACTATTTTATAGTGATTGCGCCTTTTTTGTGAACCTCAAATAATTTCTATTTTGGGATCCTAAAAATACTAAATAGCCAAGTAACGGCGACTAACTTGGATGTAGCGCTCGCTCGGCTCGCGCGGTTGGTCATAGTTCTAAGCTAACCGAACATAACCTTACACGTTTGGTGGGCGTGCCCTAGCTTAGTTACCCGCCTAACCGTGAGAAAAGTCCAGAAAGCTAAAAAAAGGCTCATTAATTTAAATAGCGTCCATCATTAGAAGGTTACTAAGCTTTTAGAGGATCAATTTCATATTTCCGTTTCTTAAATTAGTTTAAAACATTCACTCAAGTACAGCACTGGAAGAAAATTTAGCTTTAACGTTTGAAATTGAGAAGAATTTCAGCATTTCTCGCAGACTTACATTTGCTATAACTAATGACGTGTCAATAATTTAAACTGAACTGCCACATTATTCCCCAAGCAAGATAAATGTTTTGCTCAATATTACTTAAAAATAATACAAAATCCGTCTATTTTTTGGGGTTCTTGGGCAACCGTGCGGTTTAAAAGATGTGGTGACAACATTTTTAATAAGTGTGCTTTGATAGTTTGGTCATGTAGAGAGATAAGCGAAAGGCGACTAACAAAAGGTATTTACAAGGCAGATGTGAGTGGAAACACCGGGAGGGGACGCCCTAGACTGATCTATATTTGACCTTATTGGTGATGTTGTTCAGAAAGGTCAGGTGCGTAGTACTCGCAACCGGCGTGCGTGTATGACCAGGTGTATGAACGTGAACGAAGCAAAAGGAGTATGTAAGGATCGTAGCAGGTGGCGTTCTGTAATTTCTGCCTACCCCCATGGGAAGAAAGCGTGAGTTTATGTACATATGTGTATGTTTTCTTTGGGTTTGTTAGAAATAAATAACT
Source organism: Fissipunctia ypsillon (assembly GCA_947568875.1). NCBI lineage: Eukaryota > Metazoa > Arthropoda > Insecta > Lepidoptera > Noctuidae > Fissipunctia > Fissipunctia ypsillon. The sequence goes on along the minus strand of OX387665.1, from coordinate 933,241 downwards.
TTTAACAATATTACCAGTCTGATATTATTTTAGCGCGTATTGCCTCTTCTAAATCGGGAAAGAAACGCTTAATAATTGATGTGGAGGATATATGTAAAAGATTCCCATCTTTTTGGCATAAACTTTTCTTTGTTATTATGAAAAACGAAAATTCTATTTCCCGTACTAAGTGTCCTTATTGAAAACTTTAGAAGAGTCGGTCATTGTAAAATCTAACGTAGATCAATGAATCAATGAATTCAGCCTATCGCAGTCCACTGCTGGACATAAGACTGCCCCAGGAAGCGCTACACAGTTCTTTTCTGGATAATTTCATTTCTGATCTTGTCCTTTAAAAAAACTCCGACCATAGCGCGCTGAGCGACCTTGAATTTACGGCGCAGCCAGATTGTCACTGTGTGACCTTAGTCTTCAAGCATTGTAGGATAGGCGACGAGAAGACTTGACGAAGTTTTCCAAACGCTGGCCAACCCAACTGGATCCTTCTGTCGCCTAACAACCAATTCGAGAATGAAATAATAAATTAATTGTTTTGCACCCGACTAATTAGTAAGTAGAACGAAAGGCTAAAACTGTATCAAATGAGTCTATGCAAACACCATCCACGCCTAGTTTTCTATTATTTACTCAAAACTGAATTTCCTATAAATAGTTCATCGATCGCTCTTTACTAGTATCTATATACCATCGAGTTCAAATAGTTTGAATATTGACCAGCTTCCAATATATGGCATGTGAACTTATTCTCACGTTCATAGGGTTCCGTCGGTCACAAGTAACTTTTACTGGGTGATTTACGTTTACAGATATGTTTTGTTAACCCTGAAAAAATACAGCCACTACTGTAAGTAAGAAAATGTTATAATACATACCTCTACATATAATTGGGTTTATTACACAATCTTCTGTCTACTAATTAAGCAGTGGGTCCAGTACAAAACGTCCCTGAAACCCGACAAATACCTACGCAATTTAATTTTCCTTTCAAAGTAAAAATATTTTTATATTTTTTTTTTTGGCTTGAAAACAGTCACAGTCAGTCTCTAAGAAGCCTTATACAGAACAATTGCGCACGCACTTGACAGAGTTTTTTTTCAAATGGTAACCCAATAACCAGAGTCACGTTGTAAAGGGTTAAAAGTTTCTACAAGTTGTGAATCACGTGTAACGAGAGGGTTGAATGTTGAAATAAGGGGTTGAGTTAACAGGAAATGCTACGCAATTTTATTTGAAATTTTGGACTCACGTGGATTTTCTATCTGGTATTTTTCCTGCTCCAAATGAGAAAAAAATATTGTTTTCATAGTTCTAATTCCTGATCTTTATGTTTGTGTTAGATATTGTAATTCTGTTTATGTAATGGTTTTGTTCATGTACATGATGTTTTGTTTTGTGATGATTAGCGTACTTCTTGTAATATTCTTATAGTTATAATACTTTAATTAAAATATCCGAAAATCGAGACTGTCTGTAAAAAATCCGTCTTATTGTATACATTAATTTTAATTTCGTTTTGTTTAGTCTGTACTGTCCCACTGCTGGGCAAAGGCCTCTCCCAAGTCCTTCCAGGAACTCGTTTCCCGCGCTACCTCGAGCCAGCCGTCGTGGTACGTGGCCAGGTCGACTCGCCACCTCTTTCGGGCCGGCTTATCTGTAGCTGTTTGTGGGCAATCTTTAAAAAAAGAATCAAGTTCATTCTCCATCTTACGATTCTTTTAATCCGGATCGCAGGGAACGGTGTGATCAAACTGTTTACTCATTTAATTCGCGCAGGCCAGGTGTTCTCGATTGTGTGGGCTATTTATAGCCGCACGCCAGATAGCTCGCGAATTTTGGATGAAAACATGTTGTACAACACATTCAGCTACACTTTCCGCACTTATGTTACTGGGAAAGTGAGTCTTTCTTTTTCGGATAATAAAATTTACTTATCGATGATACAATACAACTGACATTACTTTTGACACTTTCAATATTTTTACGTTTATTATAAGACCTCGGACCAAAGAACCATTGTTTTGTCTGTGATTAAGTATAGAGTTTTTAGTTAATTCTACACATACATACATAAACTCACGTCCTCTTCCAATGGGGGTAAACAGAAACTACAGAACGCCACCTGCTACGATCCTTACATACTCCTTTTGCCTCGTTTACATTCATACATCTGGTCATACACGCACGCCGGTTGCGAGTACTACGCACCTGACCTTTTTGAAGAACATCACCAATAAGGTGTCCTTCTAGGGCGTCCCTTCCCGGGGTTTTTACTCAAATCTGCCTTGTAAATACCTTTCGGTAGTCGCCTTTCATTCATCCTCTCAACATGACCAAACTATCTACGCATACGTACCTACTCTTTTAAATTTTTGTCACTCGCATCTTATTTTAGTTTTCTTTCTTTTAGTTATAATTCTGTTTGCACAATAGCTCTGCCCATCCCTTCAAAGATACAAACTTGTGTACCCACCTACATAGATATACCCAACAGTAGTGTAATTTCGGGGAAAAGGGTAAATTTTGAGCGCCGTAACTCTGACAACAAACTGTAGGCGAGAAGACAACGGACCTATTACTGGTGCAATTAATCTTATTCTTTCTTCCTACCCGCGCCGACGGGGTATTATGGCGGATTCTTTCCTCCAATTTTGTATTGTACGAGGTCTATTTAAACTGACAGTAGATCTTATGTTTGTCTATTTTGGGAGATCTTGAGCCCTAACTTGATTCTCTGCCAAGCCTAACTAAGATTCGTTTCTGTGCATACTTGGGCGTAATGTTTTATTTATATTACTAGCTGTGCCCCGCGACTTCGTTCGCGTGGAAGTCGTAAGATACACAATAAACTAAAATAACAGCTAAATTTTAATAAAACTCCCTCGTCCCCCGACCCGCCGCCCGCGTTGCATCGCCCGCCCGCGCTATTACTTCGTTTTCGCTTAGCGTTCTTTCTGACTTTTTTTTTTTTTGCTCGGCTCCTAAGGGTCGAAGCGTGATGTTAAATAGTCTATAACTATCCTCGAGAATTGGACTACCAAGTGCAAAAATAATTTTTGAAATCCGACTGGCAGTTCCAGAGATTAGCGCAAAATAGCTTACGGCAAGAAACTCCACGGTTACTCTTTAAAAATGATTGGCTTTTACAATGTTTTCAAATTATCAGTAAAATTCTTTATGCAAGGTTTTCGTGAGGGTTACCATAAGATTATATTGTTTGAAGAGTTTTCTTATAAGTTTTGTGTTCCCATGGGTTTTAATTTATTGCGCGGAACCCTAATTCTTTTTTAAATATAAAAGTAGCTTAAGTCACTCCTTATATCATCAGCTATCTGCCAGTGAAAGTCCCGTCAAATTCGATCTGCGCAAGTAAATCGTTACGTGTGTGAGATGAATTAGCACAAGTACCTGGACCATTTGGTGTCACGCAGACTTGCGCAAACCAAAAGGAGATGTTTCAAAATGTATAGAGCCTCGGCCAGGTATTGGTACACCCTACTAAAAAATGAGGAAACACAATCAAAACAGTTTCCAATCATGCAATTACTTTTAATTGGCTTTGTTTGGTAGTAAAGTACAAGAATGTACAATTGAAATTGCAACACAGCAAAAATCCATCATGGCGGTAAGTTGTCATGTTGATTGATTATTGACGTTTGACATGTTTACTTCTGTCATATTACATTGTCAAAGAGAATCATAACATTGTCGTAATTTTAGTCTTTTGCAATATTATTTTAGATCTAATTGTAAAGTCGAAAATCTATTAAAGAAATCTGACAGATTGTAGTAGCTTGATGTACTGGCGTCTGTACATAAAGTATAGTCCAGTTAAGCAGACGACAACCTCATAGGTTGACCTGCGATATGCCAAGATTTTTACTTATAGCATAAACGTACAGAATACAAACATTCGATAGTCGAAATATTAACTCAGACAAAAACAATGTAGCGATAAACGAAAGCCAGGTTGTTAAAAATAACTCGAGAGAACAGAACATCAGAACACGATCGACAACGAAAGCGACTGAAGTGACAGTAGACAGTTCACGATCTATGATCAATGGTCGATCTATGGTTTACTGTCATTGGTTTTTAACCACAGAGTACCTAAATTGGTGAGACGCCATATTGAAAGTCGATAAAATAATTGATAAATATCAAATTATTACAAGAGAAATATGCATTTATGCAATTTATCAGTATTTTTCCCGAATTCCACGGATTTTTCTCGATTTTTCGAGGTATTGTACATATTCTGGGCCCATTTTGAAACATCTCCTTTGCGCAAGTAAATTGTAACGTGTGTGGCTAGCATAAGTTACACACAAGGTCAGGGGTTAAGCTTTGCCATGCAGCTTGGCAATGCCGCCAATCTCTTGGATAATTACCAGTCTTCTGGTAAACCGTCGAAAATTCCTCTACTTCGCTATCAGCGATGTAGACGAATTTTCAACGGTTTACATAATTCAGCTAGGATATTTTATTGTTTTTTTTATTTAATGTGTTTAAGTAATATTTGACAAAAATAGGTGAAAGCTACTAGTGATATACTTTTACCTAAATAATTTGTGGTGTAGCATCGACAGTAGCAGATTACTATCGGTTGGACATTATCCCTCTTATTTATAAACGTTGCTTAAAGTTAAGAGATGTTGAAACGTCAAAAATATATTTTTAAATAGACGCTAATTATTGCTTAACTTTAAGCCACGTTTATAAGGGGTAGGTATACAAATAAATATTATTGTCGTAGGTATATTATTATATGCTCAAAAGGAGACTATGAAAAAGCTGCAAAATTAGTTTCCAGAAGCATGTGCTAAGGTAGTTTTAATTCGACTTTATCTGTCTTGTTTTCTTCACAATTAGAAGACAACAATATCTTTTGATTAGATCAGACTCTGCCACCCCATCTTGTTAAGCAAAATACAACCAGCTTAGGTTACTGACTGCCTCGTTGGTGTAGTGGTTGCGAGCGGTACTGCTGAACATGAGGGTTCGATTCCCGGGTCAGGAAAAGTGTTATTGGGTTTTTCCATCTGGAATTCATCAGTAGCAGCCCGGAGTCTGGTTTGTGTCCGGTTGATGTCAATAGGCTCGCCTTCTATTACATGGGACAACATAACTGGTGAAAGGTGGGTGAACTGTAATGCACCTCCGCTTAACCCTTCGAGGAATACAGGCGTGATGTTTTATTATGGAAAGTTAGGTTACTGACCTTTGAAAAAAAAATCATGAAAGTTAAAAGACTCTTCATTCCGAGAATTTCCATTTCAAGATAACAGCATTACAATATGTAAATTAAACCAGTTATCAATTCAGCTCATGATTCCTCTCAATTCATAGGAATACGGAATACTGCTTTGTAGACGCCACCATTTTCTGCGCGAGAAGATAAATGATCTCAATGTTATCTTTGTGTGCGTGTGATAATATTGGTATAATCATTGTGTAAAACGGAGCTTTCATAAGATTTTATTTCTTACTGGATAATTTTATTTTTATCCGAATGCGTGACAGCTAAGACAGGGTTTCATTTTTTCATGCGATCTATGTATCTTTGTAATGTGGAATTCTTTATGACATTGAATCATACTAATGGCTGGACAGATTTATTCATGAGGTGCATTAAGTAGTGGTTTGAAATTTTTTTTTGTACTACGACCATGTAAAAAAAATATAACACCCTAAAATAGACTGCCTATCTGACCTCTAACAACAACTGGTCTACAACTCAGTTTCTGGGTAACACGATACCCATTGATAAGACTGGTTGTCAGACTTTTGGGCTTCTGAATAACGTGCTTTGCGAGGCACAGAAGGGTCTTGATAAGTATGTAATGGATGGTCACCCATCCAAGAACCAACTTCGATCGACCCGTGCGGCTGTTCGTACCTATAGATATAGGCAGTCAAATTATGTAGGAACAGTTGAAAAAATAAAACAATTGCCACACAAATAAAGCAAGCGCCACTTTCATCCTCCAATTATAAACTCTCGACACAATTAAAAGCAACAAAACAATTACGTTATTATCCGTTGTTCTTCGTTGTTTTCGTAGTCGATTATTTTTAATGCGGTTTCTTGTTTGTTAAAGCTGTTTTTGTGTGCAAGAGGAAGCGATGTGTCAGATGTTTGACAGTCGGAAGTTAGGGGCATCAATTGTAGGGGATGATAATAATTTATTATTTTTCTACGTCTGTTATGGCATGCCATGTTTTTTTTTTGTTATGCTTATCAAAAAGGAGAGGAAAATTCCTATTGATATCAAAAGGAACCTTTTTTCTTCTCTATTCCTTGGTTACTCAGGAGCGAAAGCGTTTTTTTGTGTAACAAACAAGATCAATCTCCAGTCATTAATCTGCCAAGCTTGGTGATTATAGAAATTTGAGCACGTTAGTGCTTAACAGGGTTGTCGCTTGTTGTCACCTCTCTCGCTCACACGGAACCAAATTTTGAAGGATGTTAAATGAAAAGATGCTTTTTTGAAAAATAAACCAATTGGCGAACTATTAAATAATATTAATTTTATTAAATTAATATTATTTAAAAACACATTTCTATTGTGTTAACCAACAAACTCAGCTCATATCGTATTATGATCGGTTTTTGAGATGAGTTAAACAAATGCCACAATAAAAATGTGTTTTTAATACTTAATTATTTAATAAACATACAATGTTTTCAAAAAAGCATCTTTTCATCTAACATTCTTAAGAATTTGGCCCGTGTGAGCGAGAGAAGTGACAAAATGCGACAGCCCTCTTAAGACCTAATATTTTATTCACCAGATGTTAGTTATTAAAAAAATCCTTTTCTACCCTGAAAGACTAAAATATTTTTATTTATTAGAAATTCCCATGGCATTCTACAACCAACCTAATTCGCGATACACATACCAGACATTAGTTTCCAAGTACCAGGGTCGCATGAAAAACAGAAGGTAATAAAGAAAAGTTCGCAGCATTCCCCACAGTATGAGCTACAAGGTCTACGACCTTCAGCAGTTTTGGCAATAAGGCACTTTGCTTGGCAATAAGACCAGGGAGACGCGTTTAGGGTAAAAGGACCAATAACTTTTTGGTCAAAGCGAAATGCTTTATTAGCACTATGGTGAAATAATGTTTTTGTGGTTTGAGGTTCGGTTTTTGAATTATTTGGGTTAACTATTTTTGTGATGGGTGTATTATTCTATGTCTTTATACCTAAGTATTTACTATATATTTAATATAAATATATGTTTCGTTGGCATAATGATCAGGCGCGAGACTGTTGAGAAATTGTCCTGACTTTTTGAGTTCGTTCCACAGATCGGGCAAAGTTTTATATATAGTTTTATATGTTTTTCCCTTATCAATATTATATTATTAGCAGCAGACCGGAGGCCGGATTTCTGCCTGGAGGGTCGCCCCTATTACATCTGGAAAAATTTGGGTGTACTATAGGTACTACACCTCTGCCTAACCCTTTGAGATGTACAGGCGTGATGTTATGTGATGTTATTTATTTATTTACTTCCTTACTAACAAACGTTGTATAGCATCTGTATAGTTACACAACGCTTTGTCTTCTTCTTTCGAAAGTCAAATTACTGACGACTGAAAGAGAGAAATCGGTGTGTAACTGTTCACCTGATATAATACGTTAATTAGTAAGGAGCTTAGAATGGAGGCTGATTAAATATTACTGACAAAAGGCCAACGAACAAACATAGAAACCAAAATAATGATAGAAGTGAAACTAGTAATTAACTAGCCAATAGTTTAAATTATTCAATGAAATAGACTCGCGCAATTGATCGACAGACATGGCGTGCGTTCAATTTGTTTACGATACGGAACGCTTCTTTGATTTATGAGTCCCTGGTACTATGAAGACCGTTTAATGTCAATTTTATTTCTGTTTACTGACTGCTTTGAATGTAAGAAGTCTTACCGTGATGCCTTATTTTAATCTAATATTAAAATGTTGTATGTTCAGATGTTTGTTACTCAATCAGGCAAAAACGGCTGAACGGATTTCGCTGAAATTTATCACAGGTAGACCATTACCTAGGCTAGGATATAGGATACATTTTATCCCGGTAGTACGTTCCCGTGGGATGAATTCCGATCTCTATGCGAGCAAATCCGGGGACAAAAGCTAGTAAATTAATAATTTAGAGACTGATATTACCCTATAGATTTAAAGCTCATTAAACACATAGCCCTGACGAGCCAGTTTTCATTCATATTTATTATCTCTCAATAACTGTAAAGTCGAGCCCCATTTACCTCGGTAAGTGGTCAGTGATCATTAACTGAATGTCGCGTTGACAGCTACTTGGCACTGTCAAGTCGGGTATTCACTGTCAACTGACGACACCCATTCATTTGTTAATAGTTGTGTAAAGTTATTTATTATGGCGTGTTTGGTGAAGATTTATGTTTGCATGTTGAATAATTGAACTAATTCATCATAAAACTATTTCAAAACGAGCTTTTAGTAATATTTAAAAATATTTCTTGATCATCGTTATGATTTGGATTTTATTTTTCTATGCAATCTCAATGTACATAACTTTCAAGATGAAACCGGTACAGTTATAGAGTTGCGGGATGCGGGACGCGACTGCACGCGTCTATTGTATGATTAGGAAGCCACGGGATTATTCGCCCCTTTTTAACATCGCCATTAGTTGCTACATACAATTGAATACGAATTTCACCCCGCGAGAAATCATAAAATGATTGCCACTCCAAAAATTATTATATCAATATATTTCATACCACATATTGAGTTGCACAAATTGAGTTGCATGCATGCATATGCAACTCAATTTCTTGTGTTAGGTACCTACCTACGTAGGTACAGTCGTGTTGAATGCAATTCTATAATGAAAGGTGAGCCCAGTGATGCGTTGAGTTCAGAGCTGTACAGGCGACGGCAAAAGAGTTATCGATTAATTTGTTATAATTGCATTTTTATGATATGTTTGTTGTAGTGATAAAGTGGTTTTTTTTTATTATTTCTTTATTTCAGAGTTTGTTCATAAGCTAAAAAATAATCAAAATTGAACTTTATTTAGAAATACCAACCCTTAAAATGACTCTAAGCTGTACTTATTTAAACTTCTTGCAGACAAAAAGGCAAAAATGCGGACTTAGGTAAGCCTTAGCCATTCTCTACCGGTCAACCACGGGTGGTGAAGGGATAAGATGGCAGGTGCTCTGTTTGAGAGCACAATAATAATAAAAAATTAAAAAATAACGTGGTGGTGGTATGGTACATAAATGAAATAGATACAAAAATACATAAACAGGTTATAAACTTTTAATACACATACATACATATTAACTATAATATGTATCGAATACGTTAGAGAACAATTCTCCTGTTAAGCATGATGGTCTCAGGAAAAATTTCAGCTAGAATTCGGTTAAGTACATGTTCGTTTAAGTCTGTAATGATGTTAATTTACGAGGTGACACGTCAAAGTTAAGTGTCGAATAACCTCGGTTACTGACACCGGATGGAATGATTGCCTTCACCCGAAGCTGTAACTACACCCTTACCTGAAAAACAGGACGTTTTACTTACCTAAGCTTGAGATGTACCGATCAAGATAAGTAGTTATATTTCATTGCTTTGCTCATAACAATATATCCAGACTTATTTACTTCTTTTTTTAATTAATGTTAAAAATGCGAAAGTAACTCTGTCTGTCTGTTACCTTTTCATGCCTTAACGGCTGCATGGATTTGGATGATATTTGGCACACGGATAGACCATGACATGGGACAGGTTATACTCTTTATCCCGGTAATACGTTCTAGTGGGATAGTTACCGACCTCCATGCGGGCGAACTCGCGGGCAAAAGCTAGTAATTATATAAAAAAGTGTACCCTAGAAACATTTTTTTATACAAAGCTTTCATGCAAAAATACCCCGTCTCCACTACTGAGACGACACTTTGGGCCAGACTCGGGATGACTATTTTCAGTCTAAAGTTTAGACTAAAAATAGTCTTCTATCTCTAAAAATAGTCTTCTATCTCTAAAAATAGTCTTCTATCTCTAAAAATAGTCTTCTATCTCTAAAAATAGTCTTCTATCTCTAAAAATAGACTCTAAACGAATATCTGTTTCGTGAAAGGTATCAAACCCACGCGACCCCTGGCAATCAAGCTGTCAATTTTCACAAGAAACTTGTCGCATTTCAACCCAAGATTTGTTGAGTTTCAAATGGTGCAGTGATATAGCCATTTATGGACGTTCGTAGAAAACTCATATATAAAGTAAGCAAGTATCAGGAAATAAGTTCAACATCCCTTTAAACCACAGGAAATCAAGCACAAAAGTGTTTTGCGAATACAACAATGTTGACTGGTAGAGAATGCCTTGTAGCAATTACGTCCACTGCTGTACAGTCACAAGAATCCTAACTAATACTATAATTGTGAAAGTGAGTTTGTTTGTTTATTTGTTACGCTTTCACACTAAAACGGCTGCATGGATTTGGATGAAATTTGACACATGGGTAGACCATGACCAGCACCCTAATTGCATAACACACTTACAGTACGAATTAGTTTCATTTTACAGTTCAATAACATTCATTGCGTTATTTACGTTGTTGAGCTGACAAATTTTTCAAACATATGAAGCTATGGATTAGCAATATGCTTCAAAATCATTCAGATTGTAATTGATAGTGTGTTACGCAATTAGGGTGCTAGGTTATGACATAGAATACTTTTATCCCGATTTTCTCACGGGCTCGAGACCTATGCGGGTGAAACTACAGGACGCAGCTAGTTATTCATATATTAAAGGCCCCCGTACTTTCCAAAGGTCTAGGACCCCAAGATCCCAAGAAATTCAAAAACAGAATAAATCATATGTCCAGAAAATTCAAGATTAATTGCTTACGCCTACACAGCCTGTGTGGGCGTAATTAATAGGAAATCTTGAACTTTCTACACAGGATCTTTAAAATAACTTGAAATATTACTTACAGTCACATATTTTTGCAAAATGAGTGGCATTCGTAGCTATCTATATAGCATGCATCAGAAAGGTGAGGTTAAATTTAAGGATGTGGCACAGACCATCAAACTGAACAACTTTGTCCATGGGACCAACATCGTAAGCGAGAAAAAATGATCAGCCGTCCCGTACATTTGGTCGAGTAGGTGTTGAAGTTGTGTTACGACGTAGGTCCCCGGGAGAAAGAAAACGGCTACATTATACTGTCAGATTTTTATGCTGCGAAAGTGATGTCAGATTTTTTTGACCACAACGAGGTATCACATTCTTCTGAATTTAACTGAGCAGGCAGATATTTATAACGGAATATATGACCGATATTATTGCATTCTAAGAGGTGATTCATCTTTCTGAAGCCGATGCAGCATCCTATATTTTGGCGTTACATGTCTCGTCAGACAGTTTTGGTGTTCCTTGGATGTCACATATTTGTGCTGGTGGGTGTAAAAAATACCTTTTACGAAGCCGACAGTCACTAAACTTGTTTTTCCTGTTTTTATGATTTTTTTTTGTACCAGACTATACCTATTGAAGGTTAACGTTCCAACTTATTTTGAAGTTTTCGACGAAAACCAATTTTAAATGTTACAACTTAACTTGAAATACTCACACGAACCCTGTACCGTTGTACGCACTCATAATCACTATGTATTGCGTGCGTTATATTGCGCACTAGAGCACTAACGAAAACGTAAATTTTCACACCAAAAATAAAAGTCGTGACCCAGCAATTATTTATGCACAGAGTAACTTAGTTTGATGTACATCATGCGTAGATGACGGGGTCGTGATAGGTCTTGTTACACTCTGTATGCCTTCCACAAATGATCACATATATTTGCCGTCATCTTAACATCAGATATTAATGTATGAATCATGAAATCAGATATTATTGCCGTGCTTCATCGTAATAAATGTATGCTCGTGACTGTAAATGAAGATTAAATAAATGAAAGGACACGCGCCAAAATATGGTGAACTTTATTAAAATAAATCACCAAAATTTGGAAAAGGAAAACGTGAACAGTAACAGTTCATTTCTGGTTTCTTTCTGAAATATTATAAAAAGCAGCTTCTGTCTGTCTGTTCATCAGTGCACTTATAACCCAAAAACGAATGCGATGCACCTACTCAACCTACAACGAGATCAATAATATAATCCTCCTGACCAATTTCGGTCACGGTGGCCATTCTCAACGGAGATTAGACGGTATCTCAGCGCAGACAAAAGTGCACTCTCTGTTCCCTCACTCTCATAGGGCGATGGGACGGCGATCCAACACGACCGAGGAGAGATCAAGCGCAGAGCTAACGGCTTTGCATGCTTTACGTGCGTGAGGCACGGATGGGACCAATGGAACCCCCCTAATAATTTATAGGGGTGATGATGATGATTAATTTTTTTTTGTCCTCAGGTAGATTATTACAAAATATTGGACATGTGTTTTTTTCTTTTATTACGCAATCAAAGGATTATGGCGATACATTGAGTTAAAATGTGACAAGACGTCAGTTCTTGCTAGATTTTATACCTGGTTGTGACGTTATTTTTTTATTATCTGACTGACGGACTAAATAGAATTTCTTTTTTTTTTACCCCGGCATCATCCCCTTTTAGATCAGGCTAAAAGCCATAGATCCAAATCAGTTTTCATGAAAATATTTACAGAAACATTTTTATTCCGGAAAAATAAGAATTCTTGTTCGTAAGAATAGCCGCGGTTTACAGCTATGCAGTAATTAATGAAACTCGCCACGTGCTAAGATCATTTGTAAGACTTTGGGTGCCTTTCAAAAGTAAAAGGTCAAAGATGAAAGGGCCGTAATTAATTCTACATTATTACGTTTCTTTCAGTCACGGTTACTAATCTATTGTTTTTCTTAACGTTGTTGATTTGTGGCGTTGAAAACGCCTTTGAATAAAAAAAATATGGAGCTAAATGCATTTGGCGCCAAGGAGTATCGTGCAACTGGGTTGTGGAGGTCAGATAGCCAGTCGCTCCATGTAAAATATTGGTATTCAGCTGCATCCAGATAGACTGGAAGCCGAGCCCAACATATACGGGAAAAGGCTAGGCGGAAGATGGCGCTAAACGTATTTAAAATATTGTTCCATTTATAGGAACAACGTCATTTTAAGTAATACTTTATTGTCAAAATAAGTTTGTGCAATACAACTAACATTATACGTACCATATATATATACCTACATACATAAACTTACGTCTTCTTCCCATAGGGGTAGGCAGAAACTACAGAACGCCACCTGCTACGATCTTTTCATACTCCTTTTGCCTCGTTTACGTTCATACATCTGGTCATACACGCACGCGCCGGTTGCGAGTTCTACGCACCTGACCTTACTGAAGAACATCACCAATAAGGTCACTAATAAACGTACTACAAAAATAAAGATGGATGTCAATTATCCAACAATTCCTGCCTCGTTGGTCTAGCGATCGCAAGCGCTACTGCGCCACTGTTGAGCATGAAGGTCTGGGTTCGATTTCCGGGTTGGGCAAAGTGTTATTTGGTTTTCCATCAGGAATTTCTCAGTAGCAGCCCGGAGTCTGGATTTGTGCCCGGTAGATGGCAATAGGCTCGCCCTCTATTACATGGGACTTAAACATAACTGGTGAAATGTGGGTGTACTGTGGGTACCCTTGGGCTTACCCCTTCAGGAAACACAGGCGTGATGTTATGTGACCACAAAACTTCGATCTTGTTCTTTTCTACAAAAATCTTTGCAGACCAGTACAAAGAAAACTAACTCTTAACGCATAGATTGCTAAGTCGGTATAAAGTTTAGAGGCTGAGACACACTAACTACTCGATCAGGGTGTACGTCAGACCGCAGTCAGTAGCAGGAAACTAGTTCGTGATGGACTGAGGAGTGAGATGCGTCTTATTGACGAGCTTATTAGTTGCTTTAGAGTTTAGCGATGAGAAAAACATGGTAGGTATATCATTTGGACAGAAAATTCTTACTTTATGCACACTAATATTATAAAAGCGAAAGGAAACCGGCCTGTCTGTTTGTCTGTGACAGGCCTAATTTGACACAGGCTTAATTCGACAGCCTTTAGGCCTTTGATACACAGGTGTTTGGCTTTTACAAAAGTTAGTTCTGTTTATTATTTCTGGAGCAAATTCAAGTTGAAACGCTCAATTTGTTACCAACAGAAATGCCACAGTAAAGATCTGATTTAGAGACATGTCAAAAAATATTTTTATTTTTTATGCCAGTTAAGAGTCCAACCGTTTTCTAAAACTTTTTGCACGTCAAAATTACATAAGACAGTCCCCCGGCACGCCCGCCTTTCACCACTTCCTTGTGCTTTAGCTGGGGAGAAGAAGTGGCGCAACAAACTACCAGCAGCACAGCTGTCTGTTCAGTTAGAAGAACTTGATTCTATATAATACAATGTCTAGAAACTTGTCATGTATATCTACCGAACTGTTAAAATAAATCTAGTACTAAAACTTTAACAATCGTAAATCGACACTTTTCAAAGTACACTCTTTCTCAATTCACAAACAAAATACATTAGTCAGTCTGCCAACAAAAAGTTAAAACTAATTCTTTCCAAGCCCCGAAAAGAGTATTTAAGTAGTACAAACAGACGTAAACATTATTCAGCGGTGGGCCACACCATGATGGGTCACGATGGGCCACTCGTAACGTTTGATAAAACCATTAAAAGTTTATAATGAAGGTACCGGAGCCACGGTAACTGATACTGTGGGTACAGGGGTGTCACGTGCTGGAAACGTGGTTGGGGATAAGGTTGTGTGACTTGGCTTGAAAGTAGGTTAGGTTTTGCGTGTGATTCTTGGCTACTGTTTGAGCTATATAATTGTTGTTTGTTTGGAATTATGTACACAATACCGGGCAAGTACCAAATGTGACAATTTCAATTCATATCTACTTTCTGAGTTTATCTTGGACATTACTGACAACAGTGATGGGAAATATTATAGGAAACCTGGACTTTATAGTTAATATATATACATAAACTCACGTCTTCTTCCCATGGGGGTAGACAGAAACTACAGAACGCCACTTGCTACGATCCTTACATACTCCTTTTGCCTCGTTTACGTTCATACATCTGGCATACACGCACGCCGGTTGCAAGTACTATGCACCTGACCTTTCTGAA
Organism: Fissipunctia ypsillon; assembly: GCA_947568875.1. NCBI lineage: Eukaryota > Metazoa > Arthropoda > Insecta > Lepidoptera > Noctuidae > Fissipunctia > Fissipunctia ypsillon. The sequence continues at coordinate 918,049 of OX387665.1, read as the reverse complement.
GAACATCACCAATAAGATCACTGTATGTCTTCCTAGGGCGTCCCCTCCCGGCGTTTCCACTCACATCTGCCGTGTAAATACCTTTTGTTAGGTGACTTTCATTCATCCTCTCAACATGGCTAAGCATACTCTTTAAATTTAAGCTCTTTAAACATCTCAGCATACTCTTTTCAATTTTTGTCAACTACATCTTCTTTTAAACCGCTCCGCTGCCTTATCACATCATTCTTCAGCCTATCATTCATAGTCGCACCACACGTGCTTCGCAAGGAACGCATTTCCACAGCATTTATTCTACTTTCATGCTTCTTTTGCCACACCCAACATCCACTTCCATACATAAGTGTAGGCACCAGCACACCATTGTGAACAGCCAGTCGGGCCTTTTCGGGCATAAACTGGTTGGTCACAATCGCATGTATAGCACCATTCACTTTATTTCCTGCATTTACTCTCCTTTCCACATCTTCATAATCAATCATCATCATCTTCATTCAATCTTTTCATCCCTTGTAAACAGACTTCCCAAATATTCACTCACTTACTTGCTCCACACTTTTATCATTTATTTTCACATCACACATCGATACGTCCTCTTCTCTTTCAAACACCATGACCTTCGTCTTAATCACATTGATATTCATCCGTTTCACTTTATATGCTTCATCCATGACAGTCACCATGTCTTGCAACCTGAAATCGCGAAAAAAAAAACAGCCGTTCCCTACATTTATGTTCGCATGAATCGCCAAAATGTAGGGAACATCTGATATTTTTTTCACGATTTCACGTTTGGTCCCATAGTAAAAGTTGTTCATAGTGATGAGTACAATGACCCCTTAAGAGGTTTGCGTTATTTATGTTACACCTTGTTTACGGTCTTATAACAAAACAACAATTTTTATAATTTTTGTCTGTCTGTCGGTCTGTCTATTTGTTCCGGCTTATCTCCGAAACAGCAGGACCTGACTTTCACTGGCAGATAGATGACGTTATAAGAAGTAACTTAGTCGCGCAAAAAAATTAAAACCCATGAAATTGTGAACAAATAGAGCGGGTGGGCGATGCAACGCGGCGGTGGGTCGGGGCAGTTTTATTAATAGTATATTGTGTATGTTACGACTTCCACGCGGACGAAGTCGCGGGGCACAGCGAGTTATTATTTATGGTGTGATTGTGCAATTAATTTTACGGAGAAACAAGCTAATATGGCGCGTTTTAAATTATAATGCTTGTTTAATCACTTTTGAATAAGTTAGCTGCAAAAAATACTTTATAAAAATCCGTCGAATAATTCATCTCCAAGTGGTAAAATATGCTCGTAATGTTCATATAATGAATAAGTTCCAAATTACTTCAAACTTCTTCAAGGTACAAAATTAAAAAGTACCTCTACAGAATACAGATTTTTTTTTTGCATTTTCTTCAAAAACAATAAATGAAATGTTAGAAAGTTAATTTCACCACCACAGGTGTGAATTTTCTATTTTTTCTAAATGTTTGTTAACATGACAACCCTGCTCTTGCGTGAATGTTCAAGTGTATTTTCATCTTTTGTTGTCGCGTTTATTAAATTAAACAGAATTAGTGTTGCCAGCTGTTCCAGGACGACTGGACTTTCGTTTGTTGAGGGGTTCTCCCTGTTATTATTTCACGTCATTATAGTGGGAATATTCTTTTAGTTTTATGCGGAATGAAAATATAAGTAGCATTGTTTTTTTTTGTCGTTGTAACAAAACCTCTACCGTTTTTTTTTTATTTTGTTTTTTAATTGTGCTACATCTATCATGTCTCCTACAGTAGTTTCTTGCTCACCTTAGTATTTTGTTTTTACAAGCTTTTCTTTAACAAGCCACCCGAAATGATTCTCCTCTCCCATCTGCAAAAATTAAGAACTTCCCACAATCCTTCCTTAGTGGTCACTTTCATTACATAAAGAGCTCTTGTTCATTCAGGAACTCAAGTATCTAGCCACAGCTGTTAATCGCCGAGAGTTGTCTGTCAATGAGTGAATTTAAGATTTTTATTCAGTAGATTTATTAACTTTTTTTTCAACTACCAAAATTTCCGAGAAAGGCGATACTCTTATTTTAAAGATGGTACAAGCAATACCTACTTGATTTAAATTTAAAATATGAAAGATCTTCAAGTTTCTGGAGTATTGCCAGTCGTATAGTAGTTGGATATCATCTGTAACGGTCGAGTCTGTGTTTGCCAACAATGAGCCAGTCTGTCTTAAAGATAGATGGATCATAGTTGAGTAATAGCTTTTTGAACATTGAGACTTATTCGTGTCTAGAGACGAGAAGACTTTGGTAGTTAGAAGTTAGAACCCTGAAAGATGATCAACTTGTGTAATGTAATAACACAATGGTTAACAAAGTGTCATTGAAATGTCTGAGAACCTCTTGAGGGGCCAATGTGGCCTTGAAAATTGCGAATAGAAATCAGCTGTAGGTACCCTACATTTTATCGAGGTATGCGAACTTAAATGTATGGAACAGTAGATTTATTTTTGCGATTTCAGGCTTAGACCTCTAGGTTTTTCATAATGATGAGGACGACCCATTAAGAGGTTTTCAGTTATTTCAATTACACTTTGTTTACATTAAGTCCCACGTGAGAGACACTGAACTACTACTGAAAAAATATATACGCGACGAATTGAGAACCTCCTCCTTTTTTGAAGTCTGTTAAAAACTCAAAAACAATTTACCTGACCTGGGGATTGAACATAGGACCCCGTGCTCAGCAGTCGCGTTTGCGACCACTAAGACCAATGAGGCAGTCAACATTTTTTGCAAATCATGATCATCGTATCATTGCCGCAAGTCGTCATAAGTTAGGGCCATGTTATCAAGACAAGGAACTTATTGCTTTAAATCTATTCCTAAATTGCATTACACGAAACCCTTAGATGAAAAGGCCTTAAAATATCTAATAAACATTGTCACCTCACCGAAACATTTTCATAAAAATCTCGATAAAACTCTCAAATCACTTTAGCCCTCGCGCGCACCATTTTACATGTTCGTAATACATCTCGATAAACGTCGGGACCGCACACTATTCACTTATAATACCGTTTTGGCGCTCTGACAGCGATTGTACTTGCATCTTCATATATTGAGTAAATATTCTATCTTGAAAATCTGATGTTTAAAGTCTTGAGATTTATTTAAAGACTAACGGCGGTACCGGGTTTTGCCCGCGTGGAGTTCTGAAAACGACATTATTTCGAATAATAAAAAGGGTAAAGCCTTTTGAGTTAGTTTAGTGCAGTGTGAGTGAACTTAAGCTGTAGTGCAAGTGCTGACTAAAGAACACGTGAATCAAGTGTCTTCCCCTTAACATAAAGTGAATAAAAAAGACGTTATTGGACGATTTCTTAATTGTATAGTTACTCAGCAGTTTAAGTTATATTTAAATTACTTATTAGCGAATAGGCTAGACTGAATTTGAACAAAAAAAAATTGATAATAGCCCGGTATTTTTCTGAAACTGATTCTCACTGCTTGATAATTATTTATATTATTTATGTTCAGGAAAACAATATTTTTTAAAAATAACCCAATATAATTACCTGTTTAATTTCCTTTCTAAACTCCACCATCTGATTACAAAAACTTTCAAAACAACATCTCAATACAAATACATCGCCCTTTAATCAGTCGATCGACGTACCGTGGACAGTGGACAATATCGCGGCTTCTCGAAGTGGGTCAAACTGATCCGTTAGTTTAGACTGCCCCCGAGACTCGTAGACTTACCGACGCCGAAGCAAAAGTTAACTTATACGTGGTCATTTGTATGATGAAGGATCATTTGGGTAAGGGTGCAGGTGAGTGTAAATGAACATAGGAGGCATATCTATGGAGATACTATGACGAAAGATCAAGCAGCATTGCTGTATTGAAGGGCACGAGTGCCGGTGTGTTACAGGAGACATTTTAGCCACATTTCTTTGATGCCTCTGGTATTGCAAATGTTCATAGGTGTTAGTGACAAGTTGCCATCAGATGAGCTTGTTTACCATTCAGAAACATAAAAAAGAGTGAATGCGAATAACAAAACAATCTTAGACTTCATTCGTCTAAGATTGTATTAAATCAAATAATTCAAGAAAATCGTCAATGTATACACATCTATAACAATTTGATAATATGCGTTATTTAAATCCAGCTCCAAATTCTGCGGAAAATGAACAAATGACAAAAACATTAGATAAGTACTCTCAGTAAAAAGGACGGATTACACTATACCCGTAGGATCCTAAAAACACACTTCTGTGGAAATTATGCGCAAATGTAATAAAAAAGTTTTACCGTGAACCCAACAGAGGCATACTCGTAGATCCGCTTAACATAGGAAAGTTGCTGTTTGCGAGAGTTTTCGAGTTTCGTTTCTATGTACACCAAGAATCCCAAAATATCCAGAATGTTTTTCAGGGCGACAATTACTTATTGTAGAGAATTTTGGTCATTATTAAAAGTTCATTAAGTAACAATATTTATTGTCACCACAAAAATTATAAGTTAAACATTTACAACAAACAGTTAGACATTGTCAAAAACCGGCGCACTGCCACACCTTACATCATTTTCTGTCCCATTTCAGACAAACTATTTAGTTAGTTTTATCTCCTTCAAAGACGAAGTAAGCTCAGTATGAGCATCCCTCAAAGAGTGGAAGCCGGAATTTTTTCTTTAAAATTTTGTTCATTCGAAATTTTACCTCGACGATGCTTTGTTTGGAAATTGTTTTCAATTGGGTGAACTCCCGTAAGATTGTAACTGTAGTTACTAGGGCAACTGTATGTCTCAAGTCTGAGTGCATATTTGGGTGGACTTCAAGGTTATACGAACGCAATAGTCTACTAAGTGCTCATACACACGAACGGCACGCGTTTACGGCTGAGGCAACTGCAGCCGTCGATACTCCACGACGGCCGCCGTCGACAACGTGCCGCTCGTGTAATTGAGTACGTGCTGAAATACACAAGCGGTGCGTTGTCGGTGCAATGTCGACGGCTGCAGTTGCCTCTGCCGTTGACTCGTGCCACTCGTCTGTGTGAGCATTACACCCTTTTTATCTCCACTGCTGCCAGAATGTTTCTTATGCCTTCAGACAAACATGATAAATTAGGTTTAATTTCAGCTTCAAATAATTGTCCCTCTACAGAGCACAAGTGGTTTTAAATACAGAAGAAAGATGAGTATTGATAACGTTTGCTTATTGTATATTAGCAATTTCTTACCGTGGGGTCTTGGTTTGAGCACCGTGGTGTTAGATTCAATAAAAAGTAAGATTTCATAAAAGTTGCACGGTCACCAGATTTAAAACCAATTCCTAGAAGAGATTCTGTTTACCTTCGGTCTAAGACAACGTTGAACCTTATAAATGTTGACCGGACAACATGCTGTCAGTGGCATATTCGTTTCGGGTATTTTCGTTGGCTTTCCGATCTTTTGCTTGATAGTAACCGAGTATTTCTCTCCACTAGTATGAAAGGAATCAACAAACAATTAACATGCTCCCACAATTAGTTTTCCCGTGGGTAGTCTGATGTTTATGCTTCCGTGGGCAATGACCTACTCTCCCCAATACACCGTTACAATTTGCTTATTTTGTTGTTCTTTGATACTCGCTTCAATGTGTATACAGAATGATAGATATAAATGTAGTCACTAATTGATTTGGTTATAAACATGTTTATTGAACTTAACGGGGTTACGACTCCGAACATTAGAGATATTGTAAAGTAATATAGTGTTATCTGAATTATCACCAGTATAAATACAAATAATACAAAATGTTTATTTCTGTACCAACTAGTTTACATTTGTTTGTGATTGGAGCCTCCTTTTAAACATGATGACTCCTGTGTTAGGAGACTCCAGTGTTTAACACATTCCTATTCTTCAATTCAACTGGAATGTTTTATATTTATCAATCTACTCAAGGTTTCTTTTAAATTTTGACGTTCAAAAGTGCCTATAATTAAAATAAATGATTTAACTTTGACTTTGACTTTTACCATCTGCTCTGTCATTACAAAACTATTACTTCTGTGTCACAATAAGTCGTTTTGCATATATTCCACTACATCAATCTTCTGTAGGTTATTGTTCATCTTAGTAGCGTTTCATGCTTGTTACATCGATTCTTATTCTCCATTCAGAGTTTTTTTTGCCATCTCTATTGCCTATTCATTCTCTTCGTGCGAATTAATATAGCTTATATGAAAAAACAGAAAAGTTATATTGATACAATTAACTTATTTGACAGCGTTACCAATTACTATTTATTTTACGCCAATCACAATCTATTTATGCTAATATCTCGCTCAAATTCCTTCCAAAAGTTAACCTGAGGTCATAAGCATCATTTGCCTATGTTTCCTCAAAAGCCTTTCACTTACCTTCTATATTCTCCTAATTGACTCCTCGAATAAAATATTTGCTTCAGTCGCAAGATATTGAGGACATCTCCAACCATTTTACTGCCCATTTAAGTTATCGCTCCTTGCTTTCTTCGCTGTAAAACGCTTTATGAACCAATAAAACAGATAACGAGATGCAGATCGAGTTTTTTACAAAAGGAACCGTTACTTTTTGACTGAATTAACTGCCTTGGGCTTTTGATAACTTAATGGAGTTTCAGCCTTTTGAAACTTTTTGTTGAATTGGCCTCTTATTTGAGTCGACTGAACGCACCATGTTGTAAATATCTAGAGTTGTGTTGTCAAATTTCGTTCTAGCTACTAAAATGAGCAGATATTATATTCCAAACAATCAAGTTGAACTAACTTTTCACATACTTCCTTACCTCCTATTGGCAAAGTGTCCACTCGCACACGGCTCCTTCCTTCATCTCTACCCTAAACATGACAATTACTAAATAGATAGAATACTCTTTAACCCCCTCCCCTCCCCTCTCTAGTTTTCTTTATTTTTTCTCTTTCTTTCTTTTCTTTGCTCTTTTTTTTCTCTTCTCTTTTATTCTTTTTTTACTTTTTTCTTCCACTTCTCTTTTTTTTTAATAAAGAGTATTCTATCTATCTATCTTTATTCACACTAGTGACACTACTTATCTTTGTTCCCTTAGGTACCTAATCTCTGATCGTTTTTGCTATTCTTACTAGGAGACCTTGCTATGTCCCACATCTTCTTATCCTCAATACGTACAAATGAGGTTGTTTAAAATCTTAATCAACGTGTCTATAGGGCTACACCACGGTGTAAGAGCTTCATTAAAAAGCAATTATTTCAGTCGACGACCACCGGCCGGTCACGTCACTACGATCGCGGTGTGAACTATTTATTAACTAATAGAAGTAGTTAACTTATGTAGCAATATGAGTGGATTAAAGTCTCAACTTCCTGTTAAAGTCTAAAAATGGATTGCCATTGGGCAGAATCATTGGTCTGTATTCCTACTTTGACTGGTGAGTCCATTTCACCGAGGTAAGTCTAGAAAACTGGCGTGATGATCATGGCACGTTCTTGCCAGATTGGCTGGAGAAGACAAAACATAAAGAGAAACGGAAAAATATGGGGAGAACTTTACCCAGCAGTGGGATAATAATTATAGGTTGATGAAAAACCAAACGTACTTCTTTACATAACATAACGTCATGCCTTGTTTTCCCGAAGGGTTGGGCAGAGGTGCACCTATAGTACACCCACACCTACTTCTTTCTACTTCCTATTAAAGGCAAGTGTTTGGATTTTGACTGCCTTGTTGGTCAAGTGATCTGATCACAACAATAGTCTCCCCACCTATTTGTGCCCGGTTGATGGCAATAGTCTTCCCACTTATTAATTTGTGCCCGGTTGATGGCAATATTCTCTAAACCTATTTATGCCCGGTTGATGGGAATAGTCTTCCCACCTATTAATTTGTGCCCAGTTGATGGTAATAGTCTCCCGACCTATTAATTTGTGCCCAGTTGATGGCAATAGTCTCCTGACCTATTAATTTGTGCCCGGTTGATGGTAATAGTCTCCCTACCTATTAATCGAAGCCGGGACTAAACGTTACTGGTGAAATAAGGATGTAATTATAAACATTGCAGAGTACAGGCGTGATTATGTTGTGTAATCTAAACTAATATTGTAAAGAGAAAAGATATGATTTTTTGTTTGCTTGTAATGGATAAACTCAAAAAAATACTGATCCGATTTTAACATTTATTTTTGCATTTGTTAGCCTAATTCTGAAGATAGGCTATTTAACATTACAACATATTCAAAATTCAGCACAAAAGTTTCTGTCTAACATGAAATAAATGCCATTTTCTGCGAACTTATAATAATATGATGAGAAAGAAGTCTTAATATACATTATTTTATTACATTTTTCTTCTGAGAATCCTTCGAAGTTTTTGCACTGCCAGTAGTCCCACTGATTTCCTTCACCACTTTTAGAAGCAAACCTTAGTAGTTGACATTTAGAGAGTAGGAAATAGCCTCTCTACTGGCTGTAGCTGGCTATAGTGCAGTTATAGTGACATACTGTGTTCGCGATTTAGTTTCCGAAGATATAAACAAGTTTTTTTTTTTTAAACAACTTTAATACCCACTTATAAAGTTCAGTTTGCCCTACAACTTCAACCATTTTATGAATTTTTCAAAAATATTAGTCATTCTGAAATTACCTTATCGGTGATGTTCTTCAGAAATGTCAGGTGCGTAGTACTCGCAACCGGCGTGCGTGTATGACAGATGTATGAACGTAAACGAGGCAAAAGGAGTATGCATCGTAGCCCTATTGGAAAAATGGAGGCAGTTAATTTATGTTTATTCTGAAATCAATTTAATTTTACATTCGAATAAAGTTGATATTCGTTTAAATGGAAATAAAATAAAATAAATAAATAATATAAATAATATCTTTATTTCCCAAAAATACAGAATAGAGAACATTAACAAAAACATTTAGATGTTGCAGAAATCTGTACACAATAGATTAATCTCTGTCTCTTAAACTAGGGTATCCTGTATCTTAAAAGACAGTGATTCGCAATGAGGTTCCAATTGATTTTATGAATGAGTGGACTGTGTCAATTTACCTTCAGAAGGGAAAAAAGAAAAAAAAAAAAAGAAGGAAAGTTGTAGTTTACGTTACAGGTTTTAACTTTTGTCAGAGTATGTGAGAGTGTGAAGAAGTGGGTAAAATAAATTAAATGAATGTGATTATTGGTGTGTAGGTGTGTGTGAGTGGGGATAAGTAGGTAATGTGGTGTTGTGTGTGAGCGAGTGGGGGAGATTGTGTATGCGAGTGTGTATGAATGCGAGGGTAGAAGTATACTTGCAAGCATGAAGAGTGTGTGCTTATTATTATTAGTATTTAGGCGATGTAGGTCAGTAAAGTCTCCGTTGCGGCATAGTCCTGTTTAAGTAGCCATTCAAATAACATCAAATGGAAACAAGGATTTGAACAGATCGTAGTTATAACGGGTTCGCCTCTCCGTGCATGTTGTATCGCGATCTTCGGCTGCACCATTCAAGTTAACACTTGACCTAGAAGCTATGTTATGGTTAATGCAACGTTTCATATGAGAATGAAACGCTGTTAGAGATTTTGAATGATTCTGGACATTTATACTTCATCATCATTATTCTCCTGCCCTTAGCCCAATTTATTTAGGGTCGGCCGAATATGTCTCATCAAAAATGAGTACTCAAGGTAAAGCATCTTTTTTTAGGCAATTTTTTATAATTTCTTATAGAGTTTAGAATTCATGTAACTGTAAATGATTTCTACGTTGCCAAATAAATATATTCTAAGTAGTTGTTGAGTAAATTAGAATTTACAGAAAACGCAAAATTACTTGCCGTAACTACCTACTGTATTGCAAAATACTATAAAACTTACTTAGACTATATTTTAAAAACATTACCCTCCCGTGCAGTCGGGTAAAATCCTTTTAAAATGAAAAATTACAATGATGAGGTTTTTGCGCTATTGCATTTTTCCATCTGGAATTTCTCAGCAGCAGCCCAGAGTTTGGAGTTGTGCCCGGTCGAAGGCCATAGGCTCGCTCCCTATTACCTACATGGGACTTAAACGTAACTTGCGAAACATGGGTGTACTATAGTGCACCTCTGCCTAACCCTTCGGTGATTACAGGCGTGACGGTTTATGTTATGTGTGAACTTTTTGAACGAAGAATTTCGTAGACGTTAGATAGGCTCGTAGCAGCCGTGCTACGGCGTAGCTCGATCCGTCATTGGCGTAGCAATTAAACTGGCTTCGTATTACACGTGAAGCCAGATAATAATTAGGATAAATATACGTATAATGTTGATAGTGATCAGTTATTTAACAGTTAATAGTTATTATGTCATAAGATTTCATCTTTCCGTCAGGATTTGTGCCCGGTTGATGGCAAAAGGGTCGCCCCTATTACATGAGACACACATAACTGGCGAAATGTGGGTGTACTATAGACACACCTCTGCTTAACCTTTCGGGGAATACAGGCGTGATGTTATGTTTATATTGTTATGTTTAAATTAAAATTAAAATTTATTTATTTGTCAGAATGAAGTATGATCTTAAAACCATACTAACCCCTTTACATTCTACCATTACAATATGGTGTGCAAATATTTAATTGTATCCTACACAATTATACTATTTTAATTAAATAAAAAAAGACAACAACAACCTTTAATTAAGAGCTCATGCATTGGGATTTTTATGAAACAAATTTTAATTAATTTATTGATGTCGAAGTTATAAAGTTTATTTCGTATTTCCAAGGGGTATCGTGTTACTCGGTAACTGGGTCGAGGATGTCAGACAGGCAGTCGCTCCATGTTAAATACTGGTATTCAGCTGCATCCAGTTAGACTGGAAGCCGACCCCAACATAGTTGGGAAAAGGCGACACAGATGATAAGTTATTACTAGGTAATTATTATGAATGTATACTGGGTAGCTATTAATATCCTACTTCATAACCAGTGATGGGGTATTTGGATGCATATTTACCTAAAGTTGACCTGTTGGATATTATGAAATGCACTTTTGTATTGAAAAAAATCCGGGATTCCGGGATCGACAAATTTAGAGTTCTGATTATAGAATCGAATTTAAATTTATTTACGTTCAGGTGTTGGCTAATATGGAATGCACTTTTGTATCGATCGTAAAAATCTCGCGATTCCGGATTTGATAAATTTAGTACTTTTTGATTATAGAATACATACTTACAACCTACATACACATAGGGGGTTAAAAATGTAAACAAGCATAAGAATAGTTGTGATCCCGGTGTCTCGGTAATTTTAAAATAAATAATACTACATGTTTAAGAAGTCGTTTCCATACCATGTATCCGATCAGTTGTGCATTCCCGGATTTTCTTTCGTTCTTTCTTTCTAATCTTCGGTGTATTATCTTACTCTTTTACAAAAATAATAAGGTTAGTTCTCATTGTGAATGTGCTCTGCGTGTCACAGCTTTGTTAGTCGACACGACAGTGTCCGGGACTCCAGGTCAAGTGTGCACCTGCCTTTACTTTGTACTTTATAGAAAAATAGTAGAAGTACAAGATCAAAATATGTTCAATTCAAAGAAATTCCATATGCAAAAACCCATTAACACTGCCCGACCTGGGATTCGAACCCAGGACCTCATGCTCGGCAGTAGCACTTGCGACCACTAGACCAACGAGGCATTCTAAAGAACGTTTTAAAATAAAATGAAGCTGCTTATAGTATTCGTAGTTTACCAAAACACATTTAAAGGACGCAACAAACCAACACCTCTGTTCTTCCCCCGTTGTTACTCTGCCCCATATCTTGGCCGCCACAATTTAATAGCGTTTGCACTGATAACAGCCCTTCACTCCGCGCCACTCACGTTGACATAATGTCTTATAGTGTATCGGATTTTAATTACTTCGTACAGGCAGTTTTCTTCAGAAATTTGTAGAAGATTTTCCATGATTTAGGAAGGTTTTTTAGTAAAAAAGCAGTAGCGCTTGCGACCGCGAAGCGCTCACACGATACAGTTTTACCCACAATTATTTAATTTATCATATCATAACGAAGATAAACCGTAATTAAGTCCAGTCGTTATTTTGCGTACATGTCAGGCGTATGACACGAGACATAGAACTAAACACAACACTAACTGGTTCCGTCTTTTAGTGACTTGAATTTCCCCTGGCGACTGAGAGTATGTCATGCTCACTCAAATGTCTCGCTGGTGGTGGCGCGTGTGTTGGATCATTAAGTTCCCTTCAAAATGGTTGAGCTGAATGGATGCGTCATGTTCGTGAACGGGCGCCGTCAGTAGGGACTGGTCATCTCTTAGCTGCCACTTCTTATCTTTTTGTTGCGGACGCTTTTAACGTGCACGTCTTTCTACATTATTTTCATATACTTAATTTCAACACGAATGATATAACCAATATTTTGTAACAATATTTTGATTTAAAAGAGTGTCCATGGAGTTTCTTGCCCATTCTTCTCCATAGAGATCTACGCTTTGGAATGGGCGACTAGCTTCAATTTTCTGATTAACTGACCGACTCTTTGACAATTCAAAAGCGCCTGTAATTGGTTTATTTGATATAAATGCATTGAGTTTGAGTTTATACTGAACGAGGTGCGACCTGAAGGTATTACCTTCAGGTCGACCAAGTAGATTTTGATGTTGTTCGCTTTGTCCCGTCTATCGTTAGTATATTTCTTTGGTGTCAAAAAAAAGACCATTTGGTACTTCCATATCATCATTCACGCTGTTGGTCATTGCATTGTTTACAGTTTGTTGTTATTACCAAATGGAACGGTTCTGTTTTTACCCATTGTTTAGGCGCCATTACGACTCCCAGTCATGAAGGGTATATTTATTGAAATTCACAATCAACACTCAAAAAATCTTCCACGTTCAAGACGAAACCGGAATCGATAATAGATATAATTTGTGACCAACATGCTTCCCAATAGACAGTGATTAATAACACTCTTTATATCTCAACAACATAATATTGAGTAACATTTTCCTTCACCAACGCCCTTTATTAACCTTAAAAAGATATACACAAGAAGTCTCTCCATCCATTACGGAGAACCCGCGCCTCCCCTCACACAAATTGAGTTTATGCGTCGATAACGTCCCGATATCCCCGATATATCGCTTGAAGAGAGACTTTGTGGAAATGGCACAGAGTATTTGGTGAGCAGAAGCTTCACGTGGTTTAAACCACGTGAAGCTTCCGCTCACACAGCAGCATACGGCCAAGCTACGCACGAATGCGTAACTGCCAAGCAATTGTTCTGTTCTGTTCTTCTCCATAGGAACCTACTACGCTTTGGAATGCGCTACTAGCTTCATCTTCCTGTATAATTGACTCCATAACAATTCAATTGAACCTGTAATTGGTTTAATTGAAATAAATGCTTTGGCATGAGTTTTGAGTTTGATAGAGCTAGCCCTCTGATGTCCTCTGAAAAGTTGGCAGTAACGAAAGACTACTTGAGACGTAATTTTTAAACTGCTGGAGTTGCAATACGGATTTTGATCACGAATCCATGAAAGTAGAATAGATATAAAACCATTACCTTCTGCATTTTCTCCCTCCATGTCTTGGACAACACAGCTACGATGTTACTATGAAGTGCTGTATTTACTGCCCCGTCACCGCGAGGGCGGCGCGAATTGTGTTCATTCTGTACTCGTTAACTACGCACTGATTATGGTGATGCGATGACTCTGTGGCTTCGAGTGTTCGTCGTTTGTTTTCCTGACGTATTGTGTAAAAATATAGGTTCTTTTTGGAACAGTCGGTGTGAGTGTGTGGTCGGAAAGTTTTCTGATACTTTCGTCGGCGTCAGTCTTTTAACTTGAGAACAATTAGTCACGAGACTAGTTTAGTTTAGTATCTACCTATGTCCTGCGTTTGCAGTTTTGCGGGGGCTGTCAGTGATCACCTTATATGACAGAATTAATGGCAATTAGTACTAATTATCATAACATTACGCATATATTCTCTAAAGTTATAATTAAAGGTGTATTGTTAATCCACATTTCGCCAGTTATTCAGTCTCATTTAATAGCGAGCTCATTGACATAAACCTGTCACTAATAAATTGCGACTCGGGGGTGCTATATTGTGTCATAAGAAAGCCAATTGAGACGGGAGTGAATGATAGCGTGACGCTTGACAGGGAGAATGGAAGAAGAAAACGTGTTGCGCGGACCCCAGGTGACATGGGACAAGGGCAGGAAGATGATGAAGAAAGCCTTGCACTTCGAACCAATGTTCATATTTCTAACTATCTGTGCCCCGCGACTTCGGTCACGTGGAAGTCGTAAGATACACAATATACTAAAATAACAGCAGAATTTCAATAAAACTCCCTCGTCCCTCAACCCGCCGCGTTGCATCACCCGCCCGCGCTATTACTTCGTTTTCTCGGCTCCTAATGGTCGCAGCGTGATGTTAAATAGCCTATAAGTATCCTCGAGAATTGGGCTACTAAATGCATAAAGAATTTTTCAAATCCGACTTTTTGTCCACAATTTCATGGATTTTATTTTTTTTGCACGGAACCCTAATTATTTTTCTACTGTAACATCAGCTATCTGCAAGTGAAAGTCCCGTCAAAACTGATAAACCCAGGGACACCTTTTGGCTTCCGCGAATTCAGCAGGTCCCTGAACCTGCTGAATTCTGCTGACGCCTCGAGGTGTCAGCGGGGATCAACAAGTTTTACAATCTTGGTAAGTATGTGAATACTGATGTTTCGGACGGTAAGGGTAAGTCCAGTACCCGATATCGACCTGGGACAATCTCCCACGTTTTTGATGTGCGTTTCCTTCTACTTGAGTCGAGTGACTCTGCTGGCGACACACGTCACCACGCACGCCTGAATGCGTAAGTATGGCTACAAACCACAAGGACCTCGATGAGAGACGGGTACTGAAGAAGTGGTGAAATAAGTAACATTTCTTGATTACACTGTAGATTTATTACTTATCACTTATCGCTAGTAAGCTGCGAACTGAACTGACTTAAATAATTCTAAACTCGTTTCTTTTATACAATTTGTTGAGTTTCCCCAGCGCGAACTAACTTGTTGTTTATATGAGAACTGCCTCCGGGTAAAACCCCGGTGTATTTTCAATATGTGTGGCTGGGTGTGTTACTTGCAGCCGGGAAAAACCCCCATGCTGTGTTAATAGTAAACAAATCTACGATGCACGTCGTCGCCAACAACTGAAAGCTGAATTTACTTTTAAATGTCAAACTCAACATAACACTAAATGATTTTATTTCTGTAAGTAGGTTTGTGCAAACACTTTTACACGTCACTGTTATTACTTACCCAAGGGAGCCACGTCAAAGACAAACCTTTTCCACTCAAAGGAGCCCAAAGCAAAGACAATTGGTGTCCTTGTCCTGCCAATTTGGCAGTCGTGCTATAGCTTGGCGACACTCGATTTGAGCCGGAGTCGACTTACAACGTCAACGGTTCCCCGACTGTTAGTTCCCACGATTTAACTCGTCAGACAGTTTAAATCGAGGGTGACATTTTTCTTTGGAAAAAAGGGCGTTTGGAGTGGAGATGCTTTTTATGACAAAGTTTTTAAATTATGAGGTTATAAGATGATCAGTGTATGAAAATGTTAAAAACATGGTTATGTGAAATGTCATACTTTATTAAATAAACTAGCCGCGCCCGCTGCTTCGCTCACGTGACTGTGGATTCTATTGTATTTTTCTCGTCTAATTAAATCTCGCGGCAAACTGTTGAGGATTATGGACATAATGCAATATTGATAATCTCTACTAACAAATATCATTATAAAATATAACCTATTCGATGACCCGATCTTTATGGAATATTTATGCAAAATTGGAACAGAATCTATTCAGTAGTTTTTGCGTCTATCCGGAACATTCCAGAAAAACAGACAAACGGACAAAAATCCTATAAACTATACTTTCGGCAGCAGAATCGTTCCCACACCTCGTAGCAATTCATTTTTTTTTCAAAAATATTCAGTGTACAGTTTTGACTTCGCTACTATTTTATTAAATGTATAAATAAATCAATAATTCAACCTGTGTTGTCTCACTTAATAGATTTCGTGATAGAAGGCGAAGTAAACTAATTAGCAAGGCCAACTCTGTATGGTTCTTTCATCAAGAGACCATTTCGGACCGGGAAGACTTTGGCTTAGAGATAGGACAATCTATGCCAGCACAGCTCCACGGCTCCTTCATAATATTATCCAAAATACATCGAAATCTTTCCTGAAACTCTTGAAATAAGAATTAAAATCAATTGATGATTGTGTTTAAGGATCAGCCACAAACAGACTAGACCAACAAGATTCCTTAACTCAGCAGTATCAGTAGACACAGTTGTAACCGAATTACATTGTTTTCCCAAAGCTTCCTCCAGCCACAAACAGCCCCGAGCTCCGCCATCTAATACAATTTCTATCGATGTTCGTTCTTCGTTGTATGATCGCCTAAGGTTTGTTTGTAAAACTTTCGTGTTAGTCCCCGCTTCTTCGTAAAATGTTTAGTCTACGGTCTGCAGGGAATTTTTGTATTACGATGCGACTTATCGGATTGAAATACCTTTGATTTTATTTCTGCGATGAAAAATCATTTATGTATATCAAACAGGTAGATAAATTGACAAAGATTAGGAATTAAGGAACAAGATTATGTAATCAGTAGGTAAACTTGTTCTAGCTGGAGCAACCAATGGACGTAACATTTTTAGGTAACGTTTGGGTAACGTTTCGTTTTACGTTACGTCGTTGTCGTCGTCTGTTTACGTTTCAAAGTTAGGAATTCAACATTTAGTGTACACCAACAGCCTTACGTGACCATCCATCATCTCCCAAATTGTTTCCAAGCCGCAAGTTTATGTCCAAAAATGGGCCCCCAATACGCCAATCTATTATGGAATCATATTTTGACAATCGACCAGTCTTACCAAGGGGTTACCCAATAACTGGGTTGTGAAGGTCATATAGGCATTCGCTCCCTGTAAAATACTGGTATTTAGCTGCCTCCGGCTAGCTGACGCCAACATGTGGGGGAAAGGCTTGGCAGATGATGATGAGAATATTATTATCCTCGAAAGTTGATTATCAGCCCCAATGCTATGTCCAAAATGGGCTTACAATATACCAATCCAATATTACACCATTTCTAACAGCCTTTCTTCTTTCCAGACAAAATCCGCAAGAAGTATGCGGGTTTGGGCGACTCGGTGGTGTCGGTACGGCTGGAGCGGTCGCCGCGCGGGGGCCTGGGTCTCAGCCTGGCCGGCCACAGAGACCGCAGTCGCATGGCCGTGTTCGTCTGCGGCCTGCATCCCGCTGGCGCTGCTGCCAAGGCCGTCCCTGCTGTTAAAGTTGGTGATGAGATTCTGGAGGTGAGTAGAGGGTTTTCAATCAATCTTATTAATGTGAAAAATAATATTAACAATTAATTTCGGAACACTAACAACAGTACAAATAACAGTATAAACTTGCAGCTAGCAAGGCCCTCCTCCAGATACAAAGATGCCATGTTGTTCCATGGAAAAAAGTAACAACAAAACGCAACTAAATCCTAAAAAATAAATACGAATATGGCGTCTTTATTTTAAGACGACACCGCGCGCGCAGTGGCGCCCTCATCGTTTGTTTAGTTATTTATTTTATTTTAGAACTAGCTGCGCCCCGTGACTTCGTTCGCGTGGAAGTCGTAAGTTACACAATATACTAAAATAACAGCCAAATTTTAATAAAACTCCCTCGTCCCCCGACCCACCGCGTTGCATCACCCGCCCGGGCTATTACTTCGTTTTCACTTAGCATTCTTTCTGACTTTTTTTTTTCGCTTGGCTCCTAAGGGTCGTACCGTGATGTTAAATAGCCTATTACCATCCTCAAGAATTGGGCTACCAAATGCAAAAAGATTTGTTCAAATCCGACGGGTAGTTCCAGCGTTATTTTGTTATTTTGTTTGTTCACCATTTCATGGGTTTTAGAAGATGTAGTGACACAAATTGGAAAGAGTATGCTTAGATGGTTTGGAGGTTGAATGAAATTCGACTAACAAAAGGTATTTACACGGTAGATGTGAGTGGAAACGCCGGGAGGGGACGCCCTAGGAAGACATATAGTGATCTTATTGGTGATGTTCTTCAGAAAGGTCAGGTGCGTAGTACTCGCAACCGGCGTGTGTGTATGACCAGATTTATGAATGTAAACGAGGCAAAAGGAGTATGTAAGGATCCTAGTAGGTGGCGTTCTGTGGTTTCTGCCTACCCCCATGGGACGAAGGTGTGAGTTTATGTGTGTATGTTCATGGGTTTCAATTTTTTTGCGCAGGACCGTAATTATTTTTCTAAAATAATAGTAGCCTTAGTTACTCCTTATAACATTAGCTATCTGCCAGTGAAAGTTCCGCCAACATCGGTCTAGTGGTTTCGGAGATTAGCCGGAACAAACATACTTACAGACAGACAAAAATAATATAACTAGAAGAAGGGTGAATACTGAGATGGCGGCTGATAGAGATGTATGGAGGAAGAAGACCCGCAGACAAAGACATATATTCGTCGGATATTGTAGGTACAAAATTGGTTACCTAATGTAGTTATGTTCGGGACACTTCCGCCGCCAAATGCGGCATACGAATATTTACAATATTTCCTACACATGGGCACAAAACCTAATATACACAATTATGTGAACATAAATGTAGGGAACAGCTGATTTTTTTTATTGTTCTCAAGCATTTTTTGCGCAATAAAAGCTCTTTGGATATGGGTGCTTACTTAAAGAAATAGGTTTTCGGTACAGGCGATTCTGTGTTGGTCGGTACCAATCGGTGCAGGTATAATATTGCCAAGTTATCTTATGCGCTCACTTATAAAGAAACAGGTTTAAACTTGTCGGTGCCGACTACCATGCGCTGTACCGATCGGTACCGACCCGATCGGGTTTGTCTGTACCGGAAACCTGTTTCTTTATGTAAGCACCCTTTAAGACGAGTTACCCCGTAGGAGTACGACTGCAATAAATTAGGGTACGGGCAGAGGAAGGATGAAAACTAAAAAGGCACAAAAGTACGGAACATTACATACTCCTTTTTCAAACCGATTATCACAACTATGATGATTAAGCTTAGAACAACAGAACAAAAGCAGAAGGAATATGTAAATGGCTTCCTCAGTAACATGGTGATCCTGGCACTATCTCGAGCCAGATAGTGATATACAAGGTGTAATTTTAATCACCGTTAACCTCTTAAGTAGTCATTGGACTCATCATTATGAACAACTTTTAGTATGGCACCAAACCTGAAATCGCAAAAAAAAAAATCTGCTGTACCCTACATTTTAACAAGTTATGCGTCCATAAATGTAGGGAGCAGCAGTTTTTTTTTTTCGCGCTTTCTGGTTTGGTCTCATATTAAAAGTTGTGCATAATGATGAGTACAATGACCCCTTAAGAGGTTAACGGTGATTAAAATTACACCTTGTATACGAACATACATACTATTGTGTTATTTATTGTTCCCTGCACTGAATCACCGGGTAGAATGCAATGTTTATTTTGTAGAGTTAGGAATTTGTGTCAGTGTGATCTTAGCTTAAGATTGGGCCATACAGCGAGGGAATTTTACGAGAGCATATTGTGGGCTTAAAAGCCAAATGATAACCGCTGCACAGGACGATCGAAGGTTAAGCTGTGGTTGCCGCGGTTGGTTCGTGGATGGGTGACCCCTCCGTGCCTCAAAAAGCTAGTTAAACCGCTGGTCCCGGCTGTCATTCGTAGATATTTGACAGTCGTTAATGGTAGTCAGAAACCCAAAATCTGACAACCAATCTTAACTGGGTTGTGGAGGTTAGATAGTCGCTTCATGTAAGACTCCGCTGCATCCGGTTAGAAAGAAGATTGCTTGACCTAAGCATGTTGCTATAATAAATATGGATTTAAGTTAATTATAATTATTGCGGCCAGTTTATTATTTATACGTTTTTAATTTTTTGAGAACTGTAACAAGAAACCGCTTCGTTGGTCTAGTGGCCGCAAGTGCTACTGCTGAGCATGAGGTCCTGGGTTCGATTCCCGAATTGGGCAAAATGATATTGTTTTTTCCATCTGGGATTTCTCAGCAGCAACCCGGAGTCTGGATTGGTGCCCGGTTGACGGCAATAGGCTCGCCCCCTATCACATGGGACTTAAACATAACTGGCGAAAAGTGGGTGTACTATTGGTACATCTCTGCCTAACCCTTCGGGGAGTACAGGCGAGATGTGATGTTAATGTATGTAAGAAGGAAATTTAATTCTTTTCTATTGTAGGATGGTCACTGTAAAACAAATAACATGAAAAAATCAGCAGAACCTTTCATGAGCATAAATTTCGATGACCCAATACGCTATGGCTTTATATAATAATATGTAGTTATGTAGAACTAAAGTTTTAGTATTCCTCACACGTCGCTACACTGTACCAGATCAATAGAACTTGTATAATTTGCCACAGCCTCACGGTACGTTTGTAGAATAACTGAGATTGCTCTGACGCGGCTATAAGTTACCATTTGGCCAGATTTTTGGAGTTATTTGAATAACTCAAATTCTCGCCTGACAGAAACCTCAAATGAAAAGAAAATTGTAAAAAAATTGTAGTAACTGAGGAAAAAAAACACGAATGCACATAAAACTTTTTTTTTATATCTTTTAATGTGTGATATTCTTGGAATCTTCTCCTAAAACCGTTTATTTTGATACCCCACGTGGTCACATTCCAATTTTTTTTTCAACACATTACATAATATGTTTTTGCTGCCGATGCCGCACAGACGGTTAAAATGCATATTTTCGGAGTTGTTAATGTTCAGTACGTAAAACACTAAGTAGACACATAATTACTAAAAATATCTGAAATTGGTCGCGACGGAACCCACAAAGACCTACATCACGAATTAATTGTCACCTCGTTGAACATGCATATTGATGACATGAGAACGTGAGTTGTAACTTATGACACGATACTTAATGGCATGTCGTACTCACTAACCAAATAGGTATGTAGATTGTAGTCGACCAATTGATTGTTAGAACAACCCACGCTATCCATACTAATATTATAAATGCGAAAGTAATTCTAACTTATCGTCATCTTTGTCCTACCCACTGCTGGGACGCAGGCCTCATTTCTTCGAGAGGAAGTGGGCTATAATCCACCACGCGGGCCCAGTGCGGGATGGTAGAAGTCACATGTCTTCGAATTTTTGGGTTTAATACATGCCGGTTTCCTCACGATGTTTTCCTTCACCGTTTTGAGAGCAGTCGTGATGAAATTATTTACACAAAGTAATGCGCCTGCCTGGGTTCGAACCAACTTGTAAGTCGGGGCCATTACCACTGGGCCACCACAGCTCTTCTCCTGCCCTTATCACAATTTATCTGCGGTCGGTGCATCATGTCTTTTCTTCCTACTTCTCTCTATTAGTCGTCATCTCGGTAGTCACCTCCTTTCTTGCCATATCTCTTTCACACAGTCCATCCATCGTTTCTTTGGTCTTCCCTTACTCTTATAGCCATCTACATTCATACTCAAAACTTTCCTGAGGATATTTTCCGCATTCCTCCGCATCACATGCCCACACCACACCACACTATGACAACTGATTTCCGCACAACTCAGTCACCGGAGTCACTTTCAGATTTCCTCACATGTACTAATTTCATAAATTCTATCCATTCGCATAGCGTTACTCTAACTCTGTCTGTCACGTCTAAACGACTGAAACGATCGTTATGAGACAGAGGATATAGGCTATTTTGCATCCTGGATGTTTCGTTTGTACTAAAAAAATATGAAATACAAAAAACATGAAGACGAAGTCGCGGGCAACAGCTAGTAATTTATTTGTAAAGTTGTGGTTTGAGAAAGCTCCAAACATTTTAGTGGTGATAACGCAGATTTCATCAACTTCTCGCCAAAGATTTAAGGCAAAGGATTGGTATACTCTCATTTTGCCAGTTACGTTTTAGTCTCACATAATATAAGCGGAGATCACATTTAAGCGGAGATTGCGGAGTTATTTTCAAAATAAATAGCGTAGAGTCATCTCAAAACCTCTCTCTCTTGAGTTTGTATATAATGTATACATATAATATAGGTATATATTGTAGTAAATATGTATGTATGTGTATTATAAGTTTATAACTTCTTTATGTACAAATTGTCCCATTCCTAACAGAGCACCTGCCATCTAATCTCTTCACCACCCTTGGTTGACTGGTAGAGAATGCCTAAGGCATTAAGTCCGCCTTTGTACTTTTTTAAGAGTGAAAAGATTAAATAAATAAATAAATAAATATAAACTGATTCTGTTGTCACAAACCAGGCACAAATCAAGACTCCGAACTGCTTCTGAAAATTTCCTAATGGAAAAACCTAATGACATTGCTAAACCCGGAAATCGAACCTAGAACCTCACGCTCAGCCATTGAACCAACTAGACAGAAATACACTCCTGAAAATGTTGCCAAAAATTAAACAGACACTTCTCTTTTCTTTAAATTCAAAGAGATTTAAGATACTATAAAGAGGCTATCAGAATAATACGTCATAGAAAAACTGTGATCCCTTAACTCAGTGGCGCCATCTAGATTAAAATAGCAAAATAGCCAAGTTTGACACGATACACTTACCGACACCAACCTTTGATTACCAACCGTCAGATAGTTTGACATAATTATCTAAGAAAATTATTAAATTTATCAAAATACTCGGTAAATTATTCTATCTATTTCGGGATGAAAACAGGAGTACAATTAAATATTATACATACTATCTTAGTAATTAAACAAAATACTTATTATACTACTAGCAACATTATCCATTTATTACTAAATTGTTGATTGTTAATGCTACGTGAACAAAAAAAAAAAAACAAAAAAACAAAACAGAATACATGAATGAAATATTAAATGAATTGATTGATTGAATGAATGCAATAAAATACTAAAGAAAATAAACCGTAGTTAAACCCAGTCCTTTTATCAGTACGATGTTTGCGATTGCACAGTGTACAAAAGGGATGATGCCTGGGTAAAAAAAAAAGAAATTCTATTTAGTCCGTCAGTCAGATAATAAAAAATATTAGACACATATTTTTTGCTTTATCTTATTATTAAAAAATGACTTAGATAAAAAGCATTAAAGTTGGGGGGTCACAACTCGGTATAAAATCTAGCAAGGCGTGACGTCATGCCATATTTTAACACAATAATCGCCGTAATCTTTTGGTTACGTAAAAAAAGAATAAATACGTGTCCAATATTTTTTTAATAATCTACCTGACCGAGAACAATGTTTTAGTCATCGTCCATAATCGGCACATTTTCTTAGAAAATAATATTCTTTTGCACACTATGCAACCTGTGACGACCTGTGACACGAGACGTAGAATTAAACTGAGGTGCAACTTGCTAAGACAGGCAATTCTCGTAATTTTAAGAACATTTATTCATTCATTGATCAGTCTCAATATGTTAGCCTATAATTCTCCTACATTTTGTCACCTATAATTTTCCTACATTTTTGACATTTGATTGCCCCGAGATGAGATTGCGACTAGATTTTGAACGGTTTTAGTTGCGGGAATCGGGCTTCTGATTTTGATGTTGTTCGCTTTGGGGACGTATCTATCGTTGATATATTTAATTTTAAATGTCGTTGTCTAAAGTCTAGGTATAATTACTCATACTCTTCAAAAAGTGAAGAAGACAAATGAGGGTGTCATAGTGTCATTCGCCATGTTTTACATATCTCGTTGGATCTCGTCCAACTACTCGTAGAAACGATTTATCTTAACGAAATAATATATTATGTATTACATAGAGGAAGACGTCAAGTCTTTTGATGATAGGTTATGTATCGGGTGATCGCTGAAGTGTTGTTTAATCGTGGATTTGTGAAGAATTAATCGGTTGATCGCCTACACTTGGAAAACAAAACATCTTCTTTTGGATAATCGGAACTTTGTAGAATAAGTATGGAAGCACTGTACTTTATAACCCACCGAATTTTATAGTACCTATTTTTTTGGTAGAATTTTAACCGACTTCAAAAAAGAGGAGAGAGGAGTTGTGTTTTTCTTTAATGTTTGTTACCTTAGTACTTTGTCATTTATAAACTGATTTGGAAAATTCTTTTTTTATTGAAAGTACATGCTTCCAGATTGGACCCATTTTTTATCAAAATCCAGCTCTGATGATAGGATCCATGAGGAATTGAGGGAATTCCTCAAATATTATAGGCAAACATAGCGATTTTGGTATTTTCATCAACAAGTCAAGCATTTGCATTCCGAAAGTATCTTTGGTGAAGTGGAACTGACGAAGAAGACCGCAGATGGCCACGGGAACTCCTTAATGATAAGTATTTCACGGGTGGCGATAAGATATCTCGATTAAGATAGCTAAGAGACTATGATGAAGCAAATTTAAATAAATGGTTCTGATGAAAATGGTATGTACCATCGAACTGATCTTAAAATGATGAAGCCGGAAGGTAGGCGCTGGAACTCCGCAATTCAATTCAATTCAATTCAATTCAAATAATTTATTTCAATCCATTGCAGATCATATTGTTACAGTTTCATTAATTGGAATAAAATTACAAATTATATAACAATAAATATCTACATATATATAAAAATAATAATAATCACTCAAATAATATAAATTAAAATTAAAATTAAATTAAATTAAATATTACATTAAAAATCATAAAAATTAAATTAAATTAAAAAACAAAAAATTAAATTAAATTATAAAACAATGTATCCTAGCCGTGTTTGGGCTTATTGGAATTGTCATGAGATGCACTCTGGCTATAAATTATTGTTAACCGACTTCAAAAAAGGAGGAGTTTCTCAGTTCGTCGGAATCTATTTTTTTTATGTGTGTTCCTCGATTACTCGAAGACGGCTAAACCGATTTGGAAAATTATTTTTTGTTTGAAAGGGTATACTTTCCAAGTGGACCCATTGTCTTCAAGTCAGGATTTGATGATTGAATCCTGGAGAAATCGAGGGAACTCTTCAAATATTACAGGCACACCTATAGCAATTTGGGTATTTTTTATAGTAACTTGTGCATTTGCTCTCGGAAAGCACCATTTTGTGAAGTGGAACTAATGACGAAGAACCAGGATAACTCATTGACGTCCCTGCATCGGGAAAAACAATGTTTTGTAAAAGGTGATAAGCAGTTGCCATTAGACTATTGAGATAAATTACAAACTGACCCACTAAAAAGTGAAAAATAAAAAACTTTTTTGAACAAAAAAACAACCCACTTCTAAAAAAAACACTACAAAGTGAAAAATTACTTTGATTTCGGAAGTCGCTGGCAAAAACTTAAAATACAGATCCAAAGACACGCATATGCCAGTTACCGCTCAACGATCTCAACAGTACCAAAGTAAGGGCTTTTGGGTAGACCAAGATGTCCCTTAATATTCAAAAGCCTGATTCCATAGATGGACTAGGAGCTAAAAGAACATCTGATTCCTAGTCACTTGCCACCCGTTATTAGTTTTGAACCCTTTTAAAACCTTTCAAACTTTCTTTCACCAACCGGTGAATTGGCCTCCTATTCCATGATCCTCGCAAAGATCCAATTGTACTATTCGTAGGAAAAAACTTTACTGACTTCCAAAAAAAAGCAATACAAAGTGAAAAATAACTTTAATTTCGGAAGTCGGTGTCTTTGGATCTGTATTTTAGTTTTTAGCCACCGACTTCCGAAATTAAAGTTATTTTTCACTTTGTAGTGTTTTTATTTTTGGAAGTTGGTTGTTTTTTTGCCAAAAAGTTTTTATTTTTCACTTTTTAGTTGTGGTGCCTACCCCACACAAAATTGTATACCCCTACTTGCAAAGTAAATAACAGTGACAGGAATTTTTTATAAGATCATCAATATACATTAAGTGGAAAAAATACGTATTACTGAAGCTCACTCAAACTCAAAAACCACTCATCAGAACTTGACCAAAATTTTATGGGACCACCTGGATAGTATACCATATCAAACAAAAAAATCATTTTCCAAATCGGTCTAACCGTCTTCGAGTAATCGGGGAACACACATAAAAAAACGATTCCGACGAACTGAGAACCTTTTTTTGAAGTCGGTTAAAAAACGATCCGTTATTTGACCTAAAGAAATTAGAAACCATTTTATTGCTTTTTACCCGTACGAAAACTTGTATTTTATCTGACTGTGATGTGCTCTCGGACGGGTGGAAGAAGACTTAGTATATCTGGAGTATTGTGAGATTTATATATTTATGTATTAAAACTTTACGAACAAGTAAAAAAGAATACCGTACAAAGGCGAACTTAATGCCTGAACCATATCCTACCAGTCAACCTTAGGGTGATGCAGAGAGAAAACATAGCAGGTGCAACATTAGGGCTATATAACACGAAAATAACTATAAAATATTAGAATAAATACATAGATATATACATACATATTTGTAAACGGAATACACTTCGTCAGAAGACATAACGATCGGTAGAGGAGGAAACGAATGACTGCCGTGTAGTTGTATAGGTACTATATATTATAGTTTTTATCTTAACTAATGTAATTGGCCTCGGCCGTTTTATCCTACTTCCTACTAATATTATAAACGCGAATGTTTGTGAGGATGGATGGATGGATGGATGTTTGTTACTCTTTCACGCAAAAACTACTAAACGGATTTGGATGATATTTGGCACACAGGTTGCAGATTGGTTTATAACCTGGATACTTTTAATCCCGATAACCCTACGGGATTGAGATTTTTGCAGGTGAAACCGCGGGCGCTGCTAGTATTAAATAAATAAATGAACGAAGACTATTCTTCGCCGTATTTGAAGAATTTCCGCCAAAGAAAAACAATGCTCGAAAAGCCAGTAAAGAATATGAGTGAATTCATCAAGCTGAGTCAACAATTAGGAGTAGAGTCATGATGAAGTGCACCGAGTACATGGCTGTTGATACATTTACATAAATTAGCGGCTCGTGTGTTGTTTCGTGTGGTTCTGGCAGAGAGCCAGCTGGGGCGAGTGCTGAGAGTAGCGGAGATAATAGCGGGGCGGGTAAACTAAACTAGTTCTTTTTTTTAAACTTCCTGCACCGGTGATCTCGTGGTTGCAAGCGCTACAGCTGAAATGAGCTCCCAGTTAGAGCTTTAACACTTATGTTATTGGGTTTTTCCATCTGGAATTTCTCAGTGGCAGCCCGGAGTCTAGATTTGTGCCCGGTTGATGGCAATAGGCTCGCCCCCTATTACATGGGACTTAAACGTAACTGGAGAAATGCGAAATGAAAGGGTGTACCCAGTAACACTTTGCCCGACCTGGGAATCGAACCCAGGACCAGGCTCAGCTGTAGCGCTTGCGACAACTAGATCAACAAAGCAATTAAATGATCAAAACCTATATTATCGCCTCCGCCTACGCTCCGCTCAGCACTAAGCCCGCCCCCCAACCCGCAACAAGATGGAAACTATTCCGGAGTAGCGCCAGTTGCGATTGAAACATTACCTCGACAGCAGCACGCGAACTGAAGGTGATTCCAACCTACAGTTGTTCTAGCTACTCTAGATTGTTTCTTCGTAGTTTGTTCGGAAGGTGGCGTTTAAGTCTGAGGGGCAATTCTCGTAATTTTAAGAACATTCACAGTCGGATCTCAACCTCAATATGTCATTGCGGGATGTTCGAAAGAGTTACCGTGGCCCCGGCACAGGCAATAGAAGGAACACTGGTGGGTTTTAGTCAGTAAAAGTCTGACACGCCCTCCCGCTACGCCCAGAGCGGGAGAAGTCATTTGATGATTTCCCATCCAAAAAAAAAAAATGTCAAAAATATCGTACCTATAATTTCCCTACATTTGTGACATTTGATTATCGCTGAGATTGCGACTAGATTTTGAACGTTTTTAGTTACAGAAATTAGGCTTCAGTTCAAATTCAAATTATTTTATTTCACATGGGCACTTATGGAGAAGAGCCGGCAAGAAACTCCATGGTTACGCTTTTAAAAATAGTTGTCTTATGCAATGTTTTTAAATGTGTTAATTGGTATGGAAAAAAAATGTAGGCCTTTCAAATATACATACTGTTGAAGCACCTATCAGTCTACAAGGCCTACGTTCTTACATTCACACATTAAAAAAGAATCTACTAGAAAAACATAAGGTTACATAAAAGAAATTAGGATTCCATTTGAAAAACAAACAACACACAAACAGACACTACAATAAAGCTTCAATTATGTATCTGAACATAAATTGATGAAAATATGATGGGAAAAAAACCTAAGGGCTCATTTATTTATTATTAAATGCCATATTGTGCCACTTCGTAATAAAAGGAAATTTTGTGCAAAGTCTGTGCGTTGTCTGTGAATTAAGTACTTAATGAATAAATAACTTTAAGATTTTATTCCGTTGATGTTTCAGGCTATTTCCCAACTGTTAGGGGGGGAGCTACACACTTGTTCGGTCGGCACATTCGATTCGACAATATTTGTTGAACAACAAAGCCATCCTGAATCATTAACTTCACATATTCGGCTCGTGCCGATCGGCAAAGTCCGTACCCTCACTGAATTATTCTCGAGTTTTCTTAACAGGCTTTTATCTGTTATACACGCTGCTTTTTTATTGGCTATATGGCTATACTCATGATTATGAACAACTTTTACTACGGGTCCAATACCGAAATCGCGAAAAAAAATCTGCTGTTCCCCACATTTTGACGAGTTATGCGAACATAAATGAACGGAACAACACATAGTTTTTCGCGATTTCAGGTCCTATCGTAAAAGTTGTTCATAATGATGAATACAACACTATCGTGGCAGCTTCCTAGCCAATAAAAAAGTAGCGTGTATATTTTGTTTATGCCGCCCGGCTTTACCAAAATTTGCCGAGACCAACAAGTCGAAAATAATGCTTGTTGATTGAACCGACATTTTACGATTGAACCGGTCTGCTACAGAACAGTAGGAACAAATATTTTATCTAGCCATCCTTTTTCATCAACAGAGATATTTCTTATTGTTAACTAAATGACCGAGATAATGGGCCACACATTACTGAAAGCCGACTCCACATATAGGTACACGTTTTTTCAATATTATTTTCATTATATTATATTAATTACCCGCTTTCTTTCATTATAGCTCCTGAATATTTTTAACAAGCACAATGTTTAAAGGGTTCTGCTGTAAACATCGTTTGTTCAATCACACGGTTCAAAAGAGCGAACACGCGGACAATGCGAATTGTTATCGTAAAGAGCTATCGGACATGACATAAAGAAATATTCTCTGGAAGCTTTGCAAAGAAAATTGAAAATTATAGTCATACACGTTTTCATGAATGGCTAAGAGAAGAGGAAATCTAAGAAAACATTGTTGGATTGTATGAAAAATGATTAATTGATAAATATTGAAATGTCAGCTGATAGAGATGTATGACAGCAGACGTACGAAGGGCGTTGTTTGGAGACAAAAGATAGTCGTTAGGAATTCTATAGAAATCGGAAGGGTCTATTTATGCAATCTAAAGTAGGTAAATTCGGTGTCTGTAACGTTGAAGTTGTGAATGAATATGCGAAACTAGGGAACCATAAGCAAATTAGCAAGTGGATGAACATTTATTAGATAATTCTGACAATAACGTGAAGCGCCTTTCAGTTTGCTAATAGCAAAATGTTACGTTTCAAATATTATTGCTATTAAGTTTTGATTAGGCACTATGTTTATTAATTTTTAAATAAAGATGCAAAAGCTGTTAATTCTAGTTACCATGCTTTGAAAACTAGACTATTATTACATAATTAAATGAGACATGTTAAAATTCAGATAATTT
This sequence comes from Fissipunctia ypsillon, assembly GCA_947568875.1. Classification (NCBI taxonomy): domain Eukaryota; kingdom Metazoa; phylum Arthropoda; class Insecta; order Lepidoptera; family Noctuidae; genus Fissipunctia; species Fissipunctia ypsillon. Next base: position 888,114 of record OX387665.1, on the reverse strand, counting down.
TCGCATTGGTTTCCGCCTACGAACATTAGATAGCAATAATTTAAATAATTTCTAATATAATTCTAAACTAACTCATAGATTTCTTAACTAAAAATCTACGATATCCATAAAATAGAAATGTCAATGTAGTATTTATTCTAATAGATGTTAATGCGAAAATGTTGTTTGCAATGTAAACTTCCTGTCATGTAAAATGTATGAGTATAGAATGTTAATGTATGAGGATCAAATTATTCATCACGTGACCGTTTGACGGGTTGTCAGAGCCATATGTTAGTGATCACGTGATGTACCGTGATTGAAGGTAGAGGGGTCCCTTCGAAGACCCCGGTGGCATTTGTTTGTGTAGAGAGTCCGATTGTGGCTATCAATAACTATGAGGGTTTCCCTATAAAATAATCTATCTAGAGAGCCAGATTTCTATAAAAAACTGTAGTGCGTGGCTTCTTTTATTTTACTAACAAACCAAACTCCTATTGATCTGTTTTGAATCGTGTTTCTTAAGGCGCTGATAAACAACTTTTAATGATTTTAAACTGAAGATTACGTCTAAATGAGTAGTGTTAATGATTTGGAAAAAATGTACAGGGTGTAAGGGACAGCCCTCCGCAAACTAACAGGAGCATTCAGCTCCTTATTCTGAATCATATTCCACCGGAAATATTCTCAGGAAAATCTTCATTTTTTTATCGCATTTTCAGTTACTATTCTTTTATTTCAATGTAAAATTACATTCTCTGTACGCAGCACTACATTTATGTAAATAAAGCAGCTAATATAAAAAAATCAGCAATGGATGTTGTACTCGGCGGCCGAAGGCTCGCTGCGCTGCCGTTCGCTACGCGCGTTTTGCCACGGTAATGATACATTGCATGTGAGGTAATAAAACAAATCAGATTTATTCCCATAATGTTCCTAAAATAATTTCATGTACCGGTCATCTTAGTATGATAAACCACACCACATCAGTCTGCGGAGGGCTGTCCCTTACACCCGTATGTTTAATTAGAGCACTTTCTTAATAACTTAATAGGTGAATAATTTAATTTGTGTTTATATCTAACACGGATAAAAAACTGAGAATCACGCAAAATCTTTCAAACGTATTTTTATGAAACCTTCATAATTTTTCAATTATTTATTTCAATTTTAAGTTTAATTTATTTTTAATAACCAATTTATTTCAATCTCTTTTTAATTTATTTGCTATTATTTATTTATATTTTGTTATGAAGGCATTTAATTGATCACGTCATTACTAACATAGTTTTTAAGATAATTAATGTAAGACTAACAAATTATGGACAGTATTTTGTCTGAATTAAATGATTTTTTTTTAAAGATAATTTATCTTTTTATATACGTTTTTTAAAGTATAATACCTTTTGTTATATGTATAATAAATTAACACCGCATCTAATTTGGGAAAACGCTCTTTGATGGACGAGTTCTATTACTGGGTGGACGTACAACGCGTTGCTTAAGCTCAGTACAGAACACCCAAACTATGAACCCCAACCACTCAACGCCGTTGGCGTTTATCTGCGTCTTAAAAGGCCCTCTTTCTTACCTCTCATATTATATGCATATCTTCTAAGGAACATAATCTTCTTAATTTATACTTATGCCTGTTTTCACCAACACCGGAAAAAACCTCAATGGACGCTTAAATATTATTACCCTGTTGGATTTTCAACTCTCGACGCTAAGCCGAGCGTGGAGAATCCAACAGTATGCTTTTATTTAGGAACTCATTTAGGCATCACATAGTGGTAGTGAAAACGGACATTAATGTTTCTCTCGCTGAGCCTTCTCTAAACGTCCGTCATATCTTACGTGAACCCTACAATGTACATTAAACTTATTATTGTGAGCTATGACGTCACAAAACCATACTGATCTTCATCTTTTTTTCAGGTCAATGGCATCGTGTTACACGGAAGGTGTCATCTCAACGCGTCTGCCATCATCAAGGGGCTGGTCGGACCTATCTTCAAGATCATATTGTTGAGGTAAGGGTTCTATCATCATAATAGAACTCCGAAGGTGGCAGAGGTTCCATTCAGGATCTACGCGTAACTGTTACCATGAATTCAGTACATGATTCTAGACCCAACAGCGTGGAAATGTTTCGTCGGTTTAAATAAAAACTGCTGTTTCATACAAAAGTGCAGCAGACACCCACACGGTCAAAATACGTAGAACAGCAGATATTTTTTAACCGACTTCAAAAAAAGAAGGAGGATAATATTATTGGAACTGCATTAAATTGACATATGATAATCTATTAGGGCTTCCAATCAAACAAACAAAATTTTATAGGTGTATATATGTTAATATTTTTGTATGTATGTATGTCCACGCATTTCTCTGAAACTATTTTTGGGATTGTGATTGTTTTTTTATTGGCTTACCATTTACGTGAACTTAGGGAACAGTGCAAGTTTCATCTAAATCGGTTCAGTAGTTTTCAAGATACGGACTAATACGTGTAAGTGTGACGGCCTTTTTTTTTTTTTTTTTTTTTTTTGTGGATGGGAAATCATCAAATGACTTCTCCCGCTCTGGGCGGAGCGGGAGGGTGTGTCAGACTTTTACTGACTAAAACCCACCCGTGTTCCTTCTGTTGCCTGTGCCCGGGCCACGGTAACTCTTTCGAACATCCCGCAACCCTAGCTGGCATCGGCCCTAGCGGACCCCGTCAATGGTGCTGACATCTCTTTGAGGCGCGCGTGGAACACGACGCGCCGTCGACTCGGGCTTGGTCCTTACCGGACGGCGAGCTACCCATTGCTCGCCGTCCGCAAGCCCGCGCCTACGGTGGCCGGGAATCGGCTGCCAATTCCCGACGCCCAGGGCGTCTCCTGCGGCGACTAGGGGCGTGAGGGCGCAAAGCTTGCCTCTCCCTCACGCGTCCCGCCTCCTCCTTCACGAGCATTACTGCTTCGCAGAAGGAGGTAATGGCTTCCCATGCACTCTCGCTCCGTACCATGGCCTGGACCAGGGCCGGACGCGAGAGATCGCCGCCACCGATCGCTTCCGCGAGGACACGGCGGTGCTCCGCCCAAGCCGGGCAGACCTCCACCGTATGCTCCACCGTGTCCTCCGGGCGATCCACACAGTGGTGACACCCGGGCGTTTCCTCCCGCCTTATCCGGAACAGGTACCTCCCGAAGCACCCGTGTCCGGTGAGGACCTGCGTCAGGCGGAAGGTGAGGACGCCGTGGCGCCTCTCTAGCCACTCCTCAAAGAGGGGACTTATCGCCGCAATTGTGGCGTGCCCAGCGCTGGGTTGCGACAATCGCACTCTCCATGCCGCCATGAGATCCTGCCGGAGCTCTGTCCGCCGTGCCGCGATTTCTCGCGGCAACGGAGTTACTCCCCGGCGTCCTGCCTCCTCGCGCCACTCCCACATGTGCGCGAAAGTGTGACGGCCTGGCTTATTGATACGAGCTACGAGTGTGGTGTCAAAGGGAAAACATCTCAAAACCTTGGTCAAATACTAGTGCAATATTTACACCAAAACTAATAACTACTTATTACAAAAAAATATTCCAGTTTTTACTTAAAACTAAAAGTTACGAAATAAAAAAGTAATTCAAAAAATGAAATTCCACCACTGTGTGTTTGACCACTGTTTGTCTCTGCATCACCCAAAGGTTGACTGGTAGAAAATGCCTATGGCATTAAGTCCGCCTCTGTACTTTTCTGTGCATGAAGTATTAAATAAATTCAAATAGAAATTAACTCAAAATTATGAAGTAACTTTAATTGCGGAAGTCGGTGGAAAAAAACACAGAATACAGATCTCAAGACACCGACTTCCGAAATTAAAGTTATTTCATAATTTTGAGTTAATTTTATTTGAAGTCAATTTAATTTTTGAAATTACTTTTTTTTTAATAACCGACGAAAATTTCCAACACTGGTGGGACTTTAATCATTTTCTAAATTAAAGGTAACAGATTGCACGTCATCGCTTCGACAATACCTAGAAGCCATTAGAAATAACAGACACCGATATACTCGTAGAATTATACATAGTTAAAAACAACTCAAAGGGAGCTGTTTATAATGATCAATTGTGTGAAGAAATATTGGTCTACGTGTTTTAGAATTGATCCCTTGAGTTATATTTCTATGGTTACTTTTTTATATTTATGTGGTTGCTTATACCCGCAGCTTCGATCGCGCGGATGTCGGAAATTATCCCACGAGATAACGTACTACCGCGCCAAATTAAAAAATCTAATACCTTTTAGCCGTTAAAAGGCGTGAAAAGGTAACAGAGAAGCAGAAAGACAGACAGAGTTACTTCCGCATCTATAGATAACTAACACTTCCCGCGCGACTTCGTCCGCATGGATTTCGTATTATAGTACCACGTTAAGGGTAGATTTTCAAAAAACCCTGATATACGTCCTTCTTTATTTTTGGCCTTAAGTATAAATACTGAGTTTCGAGTTAATCGGACTGCGCGTTAAAATACTTCCATACAAACGTTGACACCTCCCAATCCTCCTCTAAGAGGTAGTTTAGAAAAACAAAAAATGACAAACTTCATAATTTATTTAGATAAGTATTTGTGCCAATTTATTTAGATAAGTATTTCTCAGTAGCAGCCCGGAGTCTGGATTTGTGCCCGGTAGATGGCAATAGGCTCGCCCCCTATTACATGGGACTTAAACATAACTGGCGAAATGTGGGTGTACTTTAAGTACTCCTCTGCCTAACACTTCGGGGAAACAAGGCGTGATGTTATGTTGTGCCAAGTTTCAAGTTTATTAACTCAAGTAATGAGATTTTTCATACAAACAAAATCCCCCCTTTTCACTCCCTTTAAGGTCGAATTTCCAAAAATCCTCCCTTAGTGGATCCTTACAACATAAAAGGCATCAACTGCCAACATTTCAAGTTTGTAGCCGCAGCGGTGTAGGATCTGCGTTGGTGAATCAGTCGGGACAAGTAATTATATGTTTAAAGATTAGCTGTGCCTCGCGACTTCGTTCGCGTGGAAGCCGTAAGATATACTAAAAATATACAAATATACAATACATGAACACAAATAAATAAAATTGAAGTGTTTGTTTGTAAAATCAAATTAACAGTTTTTTACTAAATGTATTACATACGGTACTTTTTTGACGTGTAAAAGTGTTTGTATAAACCTACTTACAGAAATAAAATCATTTATCATTTACTTATGCAAAAAAAAAAAACAAAAAAAATATCAAATAAATATTTTTTAGATGTCTGTTGGTATGTCTGTTTGTTCAGGCTAATCTCCGAAACGTTTTTGACGGGACTTTCACTGGCAGATAGCTGATGTTATAAAGAGTACCTTGGCCACTTCGATTATAGAAAAATAATAGAGAAAAGCGCGGGTTCCGCGCAAAAAAAAAGAAGTGCCTATGTGGGAGAGGAAGAGGTCTGCCTGCTCTACAGACTAGAGAGATCTTATTATTGAAATCGAAAGTTACATACATACATAAACTCACGCTTTCTTCCCATGGGGGTAGGCAGATAATTATCTGCCTACCCCCATGGGAAGAAAGCGTCTATTATAATAAAGAACGCCATCTACTACGATACTCCTTTTGCTTTGTTTACGTTCACACATTTAGTCATAAACACTAATTACGCACCCGAAAACAAAAGTTATCTTGCTGTGTAACCATTAAAGGCTCCTTCAAACAGGCGTGATTCGCGACACAAAGGCACCGCTCGTCGCGCGACACGCAGTGCCTTTGTGTCGCGTGGGATTCGCGCCTGTTTGCAGGAGCCTTTAGACGGAGTGGATGCAGCTTAAGATTTGCATTAATAACTAAGCATTGTTTATCGTAGCCACAGATCGTAGCAACAGACAGCGAAATCTGAAAAAGAGCTGTCAGAATAGACTGTGAAGAATTGTATGTATCGTTTTTATTTAGCATCTCACGATAAACTGACACTTAAGTGGAAGCTTTAAATGATTTATAAGTTAAATGACAAGTGATTTTATTTCTGTAAGTAAATAGGTTTGTACAAACACTTCTACACGTCAATCATATTTTTTATTATTGACTGGTTCTGGTGGCCATCTTACGTCTGTGGTCATCAGTTCTACTTCACCAAATGGTGCTTTCCGAAAGCAAATGCACAAGTTACTACAAAAATTACAAAAATCGTTATAAGTGTGCCTATAATATTTGAAGAGTTCCCTCGATTTCTCCAGGATCCCATCATCAGATCCTAACCTGATGACAATGAGACCACCTGGAAAGTATACCCTTTTAAACAAAAAAGAATTTTCCAAATCGGTCCAGCCGTCCTCGAGTAATCGGGGAAAACAGATTTTAAAAAAAATATTCCGATGAACTGAGAACCTCCTCCATTTTTGAAGTCAGTTAAAAATCATTTATAGCCAGAGTGCATCTCATGACAATTCCAATAAGCCCAAAAACGGCCAGGATACATCGTTTTATTACGGAGTTCCAGTGCCTACCTTCCGGCTTCATCATAAGATCAGTTCAATGGTACCATTTTCATCAGAACCATTTATTTAAATTTGCTTCGTCATAGTTGATTAACTATCTTAATCAAGATATCTTATACCAAACATCAAACATCTTCTCTATTTTTTGAAGTCGGTTAAAAAACTAGATGAGGTCGGCGTTTCCTATCTGACTACTCTGATAAGAAAGGCCGAAACAAACACAGAGGTCTGTTTTAAAGTCCAGACATAATCTTGGTCCAGACCATGTGATAAAAAATATGATCATGACGTGATCAGGATAAAACACGTCTTAATCCTATTAATTTCGTTAAAGTATGACCAACTACCGTCTGCCCGTGACTTCATCCGCGAACTCAACTATACTATAAAACATATCCTACTGCACTCGGCTATAGTGTAGCTTTCTATCAGTGCAAGAATTTTTGTAATCGGTTAAGTACTGAGAGATTATCTGTTACAAACAGATAAACGTGCCTCGGAACGCTCGTTACACCGTTGGTCCCGGCTGTCATTCGCAGACCTTTGACAGTCGTTACGGGTCGTCAGAAGCCCATAATTCTGACAATCAGTATTAACAAGGGGTATCGTGTTACCCAGTAACTGGGTTGTAGAGGTCAGATAGGCAGCGCTCCATGTAAAATACTGGTATTCAGCTGCATCCGGATAAACTGAAAGCCGACTCAAACATAGTTGTCAGGCTCGTTGGTCTAGTGGTCGCAAGCGCTACTGCTGAGCATGAGGAGGGTTCGATTCCCGGGTCGAGCAAAGTTTTCTATTTGAAATTTCTCAGTAGTAGCCGGAGTCTGGATTCGTGCCCGGTTGGTAGCAATAGGCTCGCCCCCTATTACATGGGACTTAAAATAAATGGCGAAATGTGGGTGTAATAAAGGCACACCTCTGCCCAACCCTTCGGGGAATACAGGCGTTATATGTGTGTCTTGATTGCTACTTAGAGCGATCGATTGGTGATCAGTAGACCAATCATAATGGTGATGTGTCCCACACAAAAGACATAATATACCATGGGATTAAAGGCCACTAATAAACGACAAAAGATCCCCTAACCGCCCTTTACACAGATATACTCGGACTGGAAGTGACCGACAAATCGAAACAAAAAAGAGACAGATCTTGAATAAAGATTCCTATTATAGTTTTACATAATATTACTGTCTGGACTTGCATTACTATGACCTTTTTACTGGCCACTAGCTCTGCCCTGCGACTTCGTTCTCGTGGAAGTCGTCAGAAAGATACACAATATACTAAAATAACAGTCATGTTCTAATAAAACTCCCTCGTCCCCCGACCCGCCGTTTCATCGCCCACCCGCGATATTATTTCGTTTTCGCTTAGCGTTCTTTCTGACTTTTTTCGTTTTGCTTGACTCCTAAGGGTTGTAGCGTGATATTAAATAGCTTATAACCATCCTTGAGAATTGGGGTACCAAATACAAAAATAATTTTTAAATCAGACTTTTTGTTCACAATTTCATGGGTTTTAATATTTTTGCGCGGAACCCTAATTATTAAAAAAAAATGAAAGTAACCTAAGTAACTCCTTATAACATCAGCTATCTGCCAGTAAAGTCCCGTCAAAATCAGTCCTGCCATTTCGGAAATTAGCCTGAACAAACAGACAGACAAAAATTTTAAAAATAGCTTTTTTTTAGTTTCAAGTACTGCATATTATACTTTCATATGCATTTAGTAAAAAGCAACCCCGGGTCTGCATTTTTAAAAGGGGGGTGCAGAGTACAAACTTGCCGCCCTCTAGGTAACATTTTTAAACAAATACTATGACATTTCGTTTTTTTTTGTCGACATAGTCTAAGGAAATGACGGGTAGGTACTCATTGTGAAATGCCGCGCATAAACTGGCTGGTGGCTGGCCGCCACCCCTAATCTTTGCCGCTCGGTGCAAGTGCACCCTCTGCACCCGTCTAGATCCAGGCCTGGTAAAAAGCTGTTATTTTGACAATACAAACAGACACTTCAATTTTTTTTATTTGTATAGATGGCATCCCTACACGTAAAGTGGTCTTTAGCCGTATGTTCAGTTCGTGGGTCGCAATTTGCTAATTCAAAAAGTTAATAACATACCTATTTAGTATCCTCATACAATCGTTCGGTATCACACTTCGCATTTCCTACATGAAATAATTCGATTCTGCAAAGATAGAAACCTGCATGCCCATTTCATGAATGTGAATTTTCATTCTGTGGGTCCAGCTCGAACACAAGGAGTACACACAACGTACATAACGACTCGTCTCGCACATAATATGTAATATTTATTTTTACTCGTCTGCGCGACGCAAAGGAGGGTAATTTATTCACATCGGTGATACCGATGGTGCTTGTCGCAATTTTTTTTACCAAAATGCTATTTATCGCAAGTACTTGCGATAATAAATCGGCCGAGTTTACGATACCTGCGTTTAAAGAAAGTAAAGAAGAAAGAAAAATAGATTTATTTGTCACAGAATCACGTTTATACAAAACGATAATCGCGTGACGTCCCGCGATCGTGCTAAGGCCACTGTTTCTTCCAGTTTTCTTGTAATAACGTCTTGCTCGATATCACTTCCAGAACTACAATAGCAATTGTGTCCACAAAGCGATTCATATTTATTATCCTGCTGCCCCAATTCGAGCAATCTCGAGCCTTTAACTGTTGCCACTTGATGACTCAATTTATCTTCATCCCTCTTCTTCATTAGATACAGCAGATGTGTGGGGTTTTGTAACTGTCGAGGTCAAATCAAAGTCGATTTTGGTGGCAGAGGGGTCGCGTTAGTTATGTTTCGGGGTGAAATGCACATATTGCACGTTTCTGACCTGCACCCCGATTGCGTAATACACTTTCAATCAGAATCGGATGGATTTTGAAGGAAATTGCTAGACCATTGCTTCATATGATTGAAAAATTCGTCTGCCCGATTACGTAAAACAAGCAATGAATGTTGTCGAATTGTCAAAATGAAAGATTGTCATTGTAAGTGTATTACGCAATCACTTCGCTGATGAAATGCTCAAATCATGTGCTTACCTGCCTGCCCCATTGTGCAATAATAGTATTGCAATATTAGTAGTCCTGGAACACACAGCACAACAACGTTACTTATTTAAAGGCAGAAGAGAAAATGGTGTTATGTGTTGTTGTAATGTGATGAGTCCTTTCATAAGGAGATCACCAGTTTACGCTACGATTTCTAAAGGTTCCAAATAACCGACTGCCTCGAACTGGCGAAATGTGGGTGTACTATAGGTACACTTCTGCCTAACCCTTGGAGAAAACAAGGCGTGTTACGTTATGTGTTCTAAAGGGTAAAAATAACCGAATAATATCCGTTCTACCGTTTGGTTCCCGTTAAATAATAAACATTCTACAATCTTCCCAGAAATTGTATTGATTCGAGTCTTCAAACCGAGGAGATACTACTGCCCACTCTCCTAACTCTTGTCTTGCTATCCCATTGATTTTACAACACCCACGGGAAGCAATACTTTGCAGAAACCATATGGTGGTTATTATAAATATAAATAAATCGCTTCTGCCCGCGACTTCGTCCGCGTGAAATTTCTTGTTTTAACATAAAATATTTCCTATGTCAGTCGGCAATACTGTAGCTTCCCATTAGCGAAAAAATTTTCGGAATCAAATCAAGAGTTCCGAAGATTACCTCCCACATACTAACTCACGTTTACCTCTTTATAATGTAAACTCCTTACTAATAAACGTATTATATCAGGTGAATAGTTCCACACCGATTTCTTTCTTTCAGTCGTCAGTAATTTGACTTTCGAAAGAAGAAGACAAAGTGTTGTGTAACTATACAGACGCTATACAACGTTTATTAATAAGGAGGTTAGTAGATATAGTAGAAAAAAATAACTATCGAAGTTAAAAATGAGTATGAGCAGGCAAGGTAACTTTTACACCGTGTTGAGACAGCTAACAGCTCATAATATTGAGTGCAATCACCTTTAGGTTACGGTCACTGACCCGGACCAAGCAAAAAACGTTTTGCAGCACATAATTCAAAAATAATGATAGTGTCTTGCTTTGGCCGGATTCCTATAACTTACCGACCGTCATTATTACGACTCGTAATGGTTACTACCTAACGACTGAACCCAATAACCTATCTATCACCAGTTTTGGCATAGATACTGGTGATAGAAAAACCTATCTACCGATGGTTTTATCGTCCCAATAAACTATAAGAGAATATGGAATATTACCGGCCTGACATAAGGACAGATAGAATTGTACTGTCTGACATCAATAGCGATTGTCTTTTACTGAAAATATTATATTGGGTTCGGCCGTAAATGAAGCGTAGTGTAGAATTTTGGTCGAGTTGGCCAAATCCTACTCAAACCGGGAATCGAACCCGGTACCTAGTTTATATGAGAACGAATGAAGCGTATCGGAAGGATGAGAGGATGAGAGAATGAATAGTAACGACAGAAAGAATATTATTACTGTTTGTTAAACTGTTTTTACTTGAACTAAATTACTAAACAAAGCAAAGCGATAGCATATAAACAGAACAAAGCACAAAGCGCGGCGTGACCCGTTCGTTAGGGTCGCTAGTCGAGGATAGACTTCGTTCCTCTTGTTCCACCGGTGTTCTGGACTGCTTGTAGTCTTGGAGTCTTCAGTCTTGAAGGCGTGATCACGTCGGGGTCACCAATGTAGAGGCATGAGGAACAGGGTGTAAAGTTCACTCATCCTCCATAGAAAAGGGAGGATCCTCCGACCAGACGGGTGTTGTGTCTGGTGGGCTACTGCCCGACGATTGATGTCGGGATGTTGTATATATGCTAGTCGTGCGGTAAACTTTGATTGCGCGATGCAGGATTTTTCGTGACGTCAGTGTGACGCGTTCCATTGTAGCGATGTAGATATGTCGCCACAGTAGCTTACAGTGGCGTAGCTACAATTATCATTGGAGGAAAGCCGAAGAAACAAATGTTCAGTTCTCATAAACTCAGACAAAAATTGCAGGCATTTTTGTAATGTTTTTAATCTTATGATGACTGTATTAAACTGGTATTAAATATATATATAATGTGATATAATACACAGTTACACACACAGCGTACCATATTATGTCGCAATAGTAGACATTCTAAGAGTGGTGGTTCCGAAGGGAAGCCGATAGGAATCGGGTTGTATGAAGGCTGCGTCCCTGGTAGCTTATCAGAAGGAGACAGTTGTGCTGATCATAAGGATAGTTCCGTGGGACTATTCCGTTAGTCATCATCATCATTGGCACCCTCGATCCACCTACAGCTGAGTATGAGCCTCCTCCTCTTGTGCCATGCTTCCCTGCTCTGTGCGAGTCCCAACCAGGTCTTCCCCGCGATCTTCTAGGTCATCCTGCCATCTGGCTCCGGCAACCATTCTGTTAGTATCCCACTTAATTTACTGCTGCTAACTCATCCTCATGTTACATAAAATCGATGATTAATTTTACTGAAGCCCTTTTAAAAGACACACGACCTTTTTTGATATAGGTAGGTTAACTGAAATTTGCATACCTACTACTCAATCAACCTATAACGTTCCCTCTGCTGCGACTCAGACTTCTCTCTGTGGGGGAGTGGGGCACAATCCACCAGGCGGGTCCAGTACGGGTTGGTGGATGTCAAATGTCTTCGAATTGTTGGTTCTGACAATTCGAAGACATGCCGGTTTTCTCAAGAAGGTTTCCTTCATCGTTTTGTGAAAATATCAGAAGAACTTATGTCTCTGTTTTAATTTCAGGCGAAAGGCGGCGTTAGAAGACGTAGCAGTCAAACCACTAACTCCTGCGCAGTTCCCCGTCGCCTTAGAAGAAGAGGTAAGTCTATGTACCATATCCCAGCAAACAAAATTAAAAGCGAATGTCCACTATGCAAGTGGATAGACAGGTAACTTGCCAATAGTTATCTTGCACGCAAGTTGTTACAAACAGGTAAGTATGCACGCTGGTATATTTATAGGCAACTTGCATGCAAACAGAAACGAAGCAAGGCGTGTAAGCGGGACGAAATACTAGTTTATTATAATATAACTGAGATCGTCCGCGTGAAATTTCTTGTTTTAACTACAATCTTCCCATTAGTGAATGAATTTTCACAATCGGATCAGTAGTTCCGAAGAGTATCCATGTTGCCACACAGTATATAGCACACGTACTGAGCATGGGCGGCTCGCTAGTGGCAAATATTTTTTAGACACTGTTACAAGTTTTTTTTTTAATTTCATGGCGCTGGCGATCTGATCAATGTCTCCCTACAGAATGGTGCTGTCACCTGTCTATCACACACAAATAATGGTAGCTGGTAAACATCAGATTGTTACATTGTTAGTAAAAACATGATTTTCCTGTCTTTGTCAGCTGAGCTCTGAATGTGTAACTAATTACATGCAGTGCACACAGATTGTACATAATATTTACTCTCGTAATTAATAGAATAATCATCACACCGGTATGCCCCGAAGGGTTAGGCAGAGTTGCACCTATAGTATACCCACATTTCGAAGGTTATGTTTAAGTCCCATGTAATAGGGGCGAACCTATTGCCATCAACCGGGCACACATCCAGACTTCGGCCTGCAACTAAAAAATCCTTGACGGAAAAACTCAATAACACTTTGTCCGACCTGAGAATCGAACCCAGGACCTCATGCTCAGCAGTAGCGCTTGCGACCTCTAGACCAACGAGGCACGCTTAAAAGACAAAAATAATATACTATTAGGTCCTTTTATATTCATTTTATGTCTCTACTTCTAACTTGGCAAAAACACATAAAATCCTTAACAAGCGGGGCGAACTGGTGACAATATGGCGGGGAACAAACATGGTATTATTAACCACAATGTTCTAGCGATAGTAAGATAAGACAAACAGTTTGACTACTGCTGCCTTTATATGAAAACATATAATTATATGATGCCCATTACAGCTAAACAGCAGATGCAGCTAAACCTCTGTATTCTGGTAAAATCTCTCCGTGAAACTTGGGTAAAGTGATCTTCGCTTCTGCTAAGTTTCATTTAGAAACACTAACGAGTCGTAATACTGACGCCCGGTAAGTTATAGGAACCCGGTCAAAATGGATGAACAATAAGTATCGCGGCGTCAGAACATGGTGTTACTTACCTGACAGTGTTGTGAAGATAACAATAAGTATCGCGGCGTCAGAACATGGTGTTACTTACCTGACAGTGTTGTGAAGATAACAATAAGTATCGCGGCGTCAGAACATGGTGTTACTTACCTGACAGTGTTGTGAAGATAACAATAAGTATCGCGGCGTCAGAACATGGTGTTACTTACCTGACAGTGTTGTGAAGATAACAATAAGTATCGCGGCGTCAGAACATGGTGTTACTTACCTGACAGTGTTGTGAAGATAACAATAAGTATCGCGGCGTCAGAACATGGTGTTACTTACCTGACAGTGTTGTGAAGATAACAATAAGTATCGCGGCGTCAGAACATGGTGTTACTTACCTGACAGTGTTGTGAAGATAACAATAAGTATCGCGGCGTCAGAACATGGTGTTACTTACCTGACAGTGTTGAGAAGATAACAATAAGTATCGCGGCGTCAGAACATGGTGTTACTTACCTGACAGTGTTGTGAAGATAACAATAAGTATCGCGGCGTCAGAACATGGTGTTACTTACCTGACAGTGTTGTGAAGATAACAATAAGTATCGCGGCGTCAGAACATGGTGTTACTTACCTGACAGTGTTGTGAAGATAACAATAAGTATCGCGGCGTCAGAACATGGTGTTACTTACCTGACAGTGTTGTGAAGATAACAATAAGTATCGCGGCGTCAGAACATGGTGTTACTTACCTGACAGTGTTGTGAAGATAACAATAAGTATCGCGGCGTCAGAACATGGTGTTACTTACCTGACAGTGTTGTGAAGATAACAATAAGTATCGCGGCGTCAGAACATGGTGTTACTTACCTGACAGTGTTGTGAAGATAACAATAAGTATCGCGGCGTCAGAACATGGTGTTACTTACCTGACAGTGTTGTGAAGATAACAATAAGTATCGCGGCGTCAGAACATGGTGTTACTTACCTGACAGTGTTGAGAAGATAACAATAAGTATCGCGGCGTCAGAACATGGTGTTACTTACCTGACAGTGTTGAGAAGATAACAATAAGTATCGCGGCGTCAGAACATGGTGTTACTTACCTGACAGTGTTGTGAAGATAACAATAAGTATCGCGGCGTCAGAACATGGTGTTACTTACCTGACAGTGTTGTGAAGATAACAATAAGTATCGCGGCGTCAGAACATGGTGTTACTTACCTGACAGTGTTGTGAAGATAACAATAAGTATCGCGGCGTCAGAACATGGTGTTACTTACCTGACAGTGTTGAGAAGATAACAATAAGTATCGCGGCGTCAGAACATGGTGTTACTTACCTGACAGTGTTGTGAAGATAACAAGATTTGCAGTTTTATTACTTGCTGCCTTTATTATATGAACATAATAACAACAAGCTGTGCTCCGCGACTTGTTCGCGAGGAAGTCGTGAGATACATAATTAAGTATGTATATCTTGGCACATTGCTTTTCTGAACTGCTTTGATGACTTCATCTTCTTCAAATCAATAGAGTTAATAGGGATGATGACTAAACTTTTTTTTGTCCGTCAGGTAGATTATTAAAAAATATTGGACACGTTTTTTTTTCTTTTTTTACGTAATCAAAATATTACGGCGATACATTGAGTTGAAATGTGACATGACGTCACGCCTTGCTAGATTTTATACTAAGTTATGACGTAGCGAACCGACTCCCCAACTTTATTGTGTTTTATCTAAGTATTTTTTTATTAATGTGATACTTATAGCAAAAAATACGTGTCTAATATGTTTTTAATTATCTGACTGACGGACTAAATAGCATTTATTTTACCCAGGCATCATCTTATTGCGTAACAAACTTTCACAACCCGAAAGATTTTGAAAAAAGTACGAACCCATTGCTGCCTATGTTTGAATAATTCGTCTGCTCGGCAACGTAAATATCGCAGTGAATATTGTCGAACTGTCGAAAGGCATTGCAATTGTCGGCGTGTTACGCCATTACCCCGTCAGTTCCCTCAGATTTCTACCCAAAACAGTTCGAAACAGGATGTTCAGGACATGAAAACTACTTCCATAGTTTTTAATCGGCGACAAATAATGCTAAAAGCAGGTCATTTTTTTTTCTAATTTTTATTCAAGAGTGGACAGTAATATAATTCGGCGGGTGATGTAATCATGAACTTTGCTACTTATACTTTTCTGCCTATACTATGTATTATGGTAGTAGGTTCCGCCAAACAGACCACAATGAAAAACATAAAGACCCGTTTTATAATCAGCAAATATGAAAAATACATTGATTGATGACTTTTAGACGATTAATTACAATTAAGTGCACATTTAGAAACTGTAGTAGGAGCGCCAGCGTTAGCAGACCAATAAATAGCCAGGTGGGTGGACGGCTTACAGAACACGCGGGGAAGCCCTGGATGAGACTCGCACAGAGCGGGGAAGCATCATGGCACAAAAGGGAGATGTATAGGACCTCCTATAGGCCAGCAGTGGGGAACAGGGTTGCCAATGATGATGATGGAATGCACAGTAAACTTCTGCCTACTTTATTTACATTAAATTTTAATTATCTGTACCTTTTACAACACGCAAATATAGCTGATAGCCTATTTTATGTATATTCAAGAAGTAATACAGAGTAGTAGATAAACAGCTGATTCAATAATTTTCTATGTTTTTCTCTCTAAGTACCCACGTGTAGCAAAAACGTGTCTCCGCAAAACTATGCAATTCCACATAATAAACAATACTATACATACACTCCATACACTAGAAGTTATTTAAAAAATACCGCTTTCGTTCCGAACTAAAAACATTCGGAATCAAAAATTCCCAATTATTTATGAAGAACATTTACTTACATATTTATTATATAAAACCAGTTTAATATAATTATGAGAAATAATTCTTATACTTTATATTATTATGTGCTATGTTATGAAGCTGACCTTGTCGATAGATTCCGTCTCTTTCGCACTCACGGATTATATACCCCCGGAGATTTTCGAAGCGTTTTCCTAAGTGCCTCCCGCGGACAAATTTAAACTCTAATATATTGCGTATAAAATTTATTATCGATTGCCTGTTACATTTTTCAGTGTTTATCTTTTGTACCGATTCGAGAATGACGCAAGTTGAACTTGGAAACAAAGGCAATGTAAACTTTATTTCATGATAGATATGATTGATTTTCAACTGAATTGGTTAGTTGAGTTACGGTATTTGTAAGTGGGTGTATACTAAATGTATTATCTGGCATTTTAGCAGTGTCATATTGAAAACACTGTTAGTATTTAGTACGATTTCGGAGACGAAGTACCGTGTTCCGTTTTTAGTAACTAAACTAAAAAAGAAACTTGAACTAAATACGTGTAAAATGAAGTCTTGTAGCTTTTTAGTGATAAAGTGAAGTGGTGTGTTAATTTAAATCAAGTGATTACGCGTGATACACAAAAGCGTTTTATTTAAATAGTGTTGCTTAACAGGTAAACTAAAGTGCGGTACAGAGGATTTTGTATTCGTATGTAATCAATATAAATAAATACAGGTTAATTTTTATCTTGTTTCAAGTTTATCCTGCAAGAGTAGGTGTTGTCAGTTTAGCGGCGTTTTCAAAACTGATGTAAATTATCAAAGTTTCAAACAAATATTTCTTATTTCGTGAGAAACGTTTTGAGTATGGATGTGGATGGCTATCAGAGTAGGGGAAGACCAAAGATACGATGGATGGACTTTGTGAAAGACGATATGGCTAGAAAGGAGAGGACTACCGAGATGACGACTGATACAGAAGTGTGGAAGAAAAAAACATGTTGCGCCGACCGCAAATAAATCGACGAGTATCAACTTTTTTAGTGACATTTATCTTTTTAATATCATCTACCTACTGATTCGTTCTTTTGTAGTTCACTTTGTAAATAAGTAGATACCTACTCTGAACACAAAGTTACGCAGACGCCGGTTTTTTCTCATTCTAACCAACAGACGTTACAAAGTATGGAGTGATATCACATTAGATAAGAAAAACTATCTCGATAAGACGTCTCCCCTGAGCTGTCTATTGACCGGCTAGTGGTCGGTGACAATAGAAATTTAATTGTGTCTCATACCATGACAGTTAAAGATGTTTATGTTGACTTTGTACGCTAAATGTTAGAAAAGCATAGTGCACATATTGTAGACAATATACTATCTGTTACCAAACCTATGTTTTACAAAATAAATGATTGATTGATTGATTGATTGATTGATTGATTGATTGAAGATAAAATCTGGTTGTAGCCAGTTACAGCTAGACTTGTAAATCCAATTTAACCTAAAAACACGAACTGGAAGTCATCGGACGATTGTAAAATGCTAATTAGTCTAAAGATAGTAAACACACACAGGTTACATGGTCTTTAGGTACCTACTTATTAATAAACAGCATCACGCCTTGTTTCCCCGAAGGGTTGAGCAGAGGTGTACTTATAGTACACCAACATGTCGCCAGTTAAGATTGTGGCCTATTGCCATCAACCGGGGGCTGCTACTGATAAATTATTATTAATAATAGGCACCCATTAATAGGTATACTTATTCACATATCCACAGTAGTACCTACAATACTTGAGGATTCACAATAAAGTCGTACACAAACAAAAAGGCAAAAAAATCTGCGACGCCATACAGATGTTTGTTCTTAAGAGCCTGTACGGCGTTTCATACAAACTTTCAAGTTCTTATTTTTCGAAATGAATGAACCGATTTTAGTGAAACTTCAAACGCATAAGCAGGATACATAGGTCTAAAAAGTTAGTTAAGGACATTTTCGAAAAATAGTGTTCGAGC
Source organism: Fissipunctia ypsillon (assembly GCA_947568875.1). NCBI lineage: Eukaryota > Metazoa > Arthropoda > Insecta > Lepidoptera > Noctuidae > Fissipunctia > Fissipunctia ypsillon. Next base: position 869,650 of record OX387665.1, on the reverse strand, counting down.
TAAATTCGACCGATTTTAAATTTTCCTTAGAAACAGAGATTTCCAATTATCTTTTTTTAAATAAGACATTTCGGAAATGAAAGGTGCACGGTTCCAGTTGGTCGTTTCCTGTGGAGAAGACTTCACAGGAACCTACCAACTGGAACCGCGCATCTAGCTTCTGACGTTTCATTTGATTTTGAATTTGAGAAAAGGAACATTGAACAATAAGCTGATCACTGGCTTGTTAGTAAGTGGCTTCAGAGCATTTAGTCTAGGCTTTTTCACGATATCTTCCGTCACTGTGAACCAGTGATGTCTCAGATAAACTTCAATCATCTCAGCGTATCGAAATCCAGTTCTGGATATAGTCGACATAGTTCCTTCCAAGTTGAGCCACAACTCCCAGTTCTCTGCTTTTGTCATGCAGTGGATTTAACCCGCATTTTAACAGACGTAGGTCGATCTAGCTGACATCTCACAGTACGTTTGCTGATACTCACTCTCAAACAATGATAATTGACAGTTTTTCAAATTAACATATACTATTAACACTCCGGGCTGCTACTGAGAAATTCCAGATGGACAAACTTAATAAAACTGCCCGACCAGGGATTCGAACCCAGGACCTCATGCTCAGCAGTAGCGCTTGCGACTACGAGATCAACGAGGCAGCCATTCTTCTTCAACTTCGAACCTGCTTAAGAAACGAGGCTCTAAGGAAAAACACCTGGAGTTTTTCAATCACCTCTAAAAACCCCTAACGAGATGAGCTCAACATATTTATAGGTATGAATCACTTCGCTACATGATTAGTATCTACGGTCAATTTCGTGCACATGTCGTGTCAGTTTACTTTAAAACCGTTTAACATAATTATTATTACATCTTATATCCAACGGTTTTCGTGAGATTAGCTGCAAACCCGTGCAGCTAGTTTCAAGATTTTTGCATATACCTACCTATTTTACATATTTGCAGAATCATTAAATAAAGTTTTTTTGAGAGTTCACTTTAATTCATCATCTTGGTATTTCTGTGCTAGCTAGGGAACGTAAGGACCACGTTTGAAACCTGCCATATTTCTTCTGGTACCTAGTGTGGTACATTTTCAAAGTTTGCTTTTTAGGGTTCTATAGTCAAATGGCAAAAACGGAAACCTTATAGGTTTTTAAATATAATCTAAGACACATCTGACAGAAGGTGGACAAAAACATCGAGAACCTAGACTAAACTTAATGTTCTGGAATTGCCAACATACACTGAGCATCAGTTGTAATCGATGCTCGTTCCTTCTCTGTATGAGAAGAGGTTTTTACCCTGCTATCATCGTCCACAGCCCGTCTTCACCCACTGCTGAGCATAGGCCTCTCTTTTCTTGTGCCAATCTCCACGCTCCTGAGCCAGACTCATCCAGGTTCTACCCGCGATGGTAACAATGTAGTCCACCCTCTCGCCATCAGACGACAGACGCTTCGCCTTCCAGTCCTTGGACGCCACTCGGTCACTGCCGTAATCCACCTGTTAACACTTCGCCTTCCAGTCCTTGGACGCCACTCGGTCACTGCCGTAATCCACCTGTCAACACTTCGCCTTCCAGTCCTTGGACGCCACATGGTCACTGCCGTACTCCACCTGTTAACACTTCGCCTTCCAGTCCTTGGACGCCACTCGGTCACTGCCGTAATCCACCTGTTAACACTTCGCCTTCCAGTCCTTGGACGCCACTCGGTCACTGCCGTAATCCACCTGTCAACACTTCGCCTTCCAGTCCTTGGACGCCACATGGTCACTGCCGTACTCCACCTGTCAACACTTCGCCTTCCAGTCCTTGGACGCCATTCGGTCACTGCCGTACTCCACCTGTCAACACTTCGCCTTCCAGTCCTTGGACGCCACTCGGTCACTGCCGTACTCCACCTGTCAACACTTCGCCTTCCAGTCCTTGGACGCCACTCGGTCACTGCCGTACTCCACCTGTCAACACTTCGCCTCGCCAGGTGTCCTGCCAAACTCCATTTAAGTTCCATAATTCGTTGTACTAATTAAAAGGTGATTTATCAATTTATTGGTATGTCCAGTAAACACTTAGCATGTTCTATGATTACAATGAATCGTTTGTTATAAATAGCAACAATCCTTTACAGGATAAATTCGGTAAAATGTTATCAATGTTATGAATCGAAATTGGTCCAATAATAAAGCCATTTCCTCGAATTTATTATATTTTCTGACAGAATCAGGGTAGTATCAAGGTATATTGTTAGTCATGATATCAGCATAGTATTGATTACTTACTTGCATATCATTTTACATCGTGAGAGCATTAACTATGTATATTGAATGAACAAACTAATTGTATTGTAAACAGTAAATATTTACATCATACATAGACACGTGTGGCGGCTGATTCATAAAACAGTGGGTGGGGAACCTTACGAGGGTTGTAGTTCGATGGAGAAATATTTTGTTGGGTTTAAATCCTCTTGAAAGTTTGTAAGGATTGCAACGCGTAAGCAATGCTCAAGGGCCACCTAGGACCATGAATTTGCAAATAAGTACCGAGTCTAAATACTTTCGATAATACTGTTCCGCTATTTCACCAATTAGGCTTTCCTTGCTTGGCTTATAGACTTTAACAAAGCTGTGTCCTAAAGCTATTCCGTCCACCTTATTCCGCTCATATAACACCTACATAATTATATAGCCAGATGTTTGCATGAATTTTGCTCTCATTGGTGGCATTTTAGTAATATTTTTAGTTTCGGCACTACTGGTCATTGGTCTTCTTTCCTAAAATATAAAACCACAGCAGACTTTTAATAAATAAAAAAAAAATCATTTTAAATAAATAAATCATTTATTTTGGACCAAAAATGTTTTACATTTTGTAAACCCACCAAACTGCGAAACAGTTTGTCGGCGGGATTAGCGCTTGTTTTAATCGGTACATTTGGTTCACATGCAATCTAATGAAGAAACAAAATAAACAAATAAAAAAAATGGCTACAAGGGTATATACAGATGCCATGTGGCAGTGCAAGCCGCCGGTCGGCAGGCCGCGCTGTCACAATAATTAGGTATTCATAATTTTTTGGTCCACTTTACGATAATAAACATAGGTACTCAGAAATACTTTAACCGTAGCATCTCAGGTGCGCACGACTTCATTATTAAACCTTAAACATGTATGTACAGACGCCAGCACATCAAGCGACCCGAAACTGTCAAATTTTCCCAATCAACCCCGAACTTAATGCTTTAGCAATAAAGTCGAAAATCTATTAAAGAAACCCGACAGATTGTAGTAAATCACATATTTAAAATTTAAAATCAATATGTTTAATCAATACAGCAACAACTTAGTGGGAGTTTTCACATCTTTCGACAACTTCATCAAGGAGAATGGTTTGTAATTTATTTTTTAATGTAAGTTTACTTATTCTAGCATTATCTTTTCTAATAATACCGTGCTCACAGAATCACAATAGCAACATCAAGTAGTAACAAAACAAAGTAATCTATGACCACTGTAACATCTACAGAGGCGTAAAAAATGTGGCTATAGTTATTATAAGATCTTCATGATAGTCAGGTATAGCTAGAACCTGTTTAGTGTCGATATGAACTAGGCCCTGACATTATGTGGCGTCTTTGGAGGCTGGTGGGAATACCCAAGTCATTTCGCATATTGAAATCTTATTTTTCTTTTTCGTGACTCTGGCGCGACAGTATTTGTAATCATGTTGTCCCAAAACTTCGTCACTTCCACGGCCCGGCAGCACTGAGGTCACTTCGGCTGCATGTTTTGGGGCACAGACGGCAGGATAGGAGGTGCAGCATAGTTTCGGCCACAGCTCCACATCCACACGCTGCAACCGTCGAGATAGCCCCAGTTAGCGAGGTTGTAGTTTTGTATGAATAACATAAAGACAACAATGCATTCCACACGTTAAAGTCCTTGATCTCTCCGGATTATGTGGGCTTTAGTCAGTATTTGTTCTAACTTATCGGAGTGGACCAGCCTTATCGGGCGATACACACGGCGGCAGTGCGTAGGCGACGTAATCGCATCCTCTGTGGTCAGCCTTAGATAACAGCGTTTTATTCAGTGCTTTATAATCCAGGCCGTTGGGAATTGGGTAGATTGATAAAGGCTATGATTTCGTTTTTAATCATACATACACAAACTCACGCCTTCTTTTCATGGCACAAACTTTGGAATGCCACTTGCTACGATCCTTACATACTCCTTTTGCTTCGTTCACGTTCGTGTGGAGGGCTAAAACGGCCACTTTGGCAGAATCATAATAGGATAATATTATGAACTTTAGTTAAATTAATCGTAAAATGGTCACAAATTGACAATTCATAATATTAACTGCGTACAATTCTTATCACGCAATTCATCTGTTTGACAGTTTTGTACGGAGATTCGTAAAATGGTGCACAAACTATGAATTGCTTTAATGTCAAATAGCAGAATCATAAGAAGTTAGTCAAGAGCAACATATTACAGTTCATATTGAAGATTTTGTGAAGAAATATTGTAATGGCAGATTTAGACATTTATGTAAATTTCCTTGAGGACGCACGTGTTACAGAGACCATTTTATATCGCCGACGAAGTGTAGCTCTTCAGAAAATGAAAATAGCTTTTGAAATGCCGGACCTAGAGTTTGTTGGTACCTAGGCTATTTTAGTACCTAGGTAAGCAAAATTTTTTTTTAAACTTTCACTAACAGCGGCTAGCTGTTTTTTTAGTAATATCCGACCCCAAAAGATTAATGCAAGATATCTTAATAGCCAATCTTTTATCTGTTACCACGTTGTTTGACCGATACTTTTGCTATAAATATTTCATCATAAATCTCTTAGAAACGTTCTCGGAACAAACATCTGTTGGCCTCACATTTTGTATAGGTGCGGTAAACTGAACAATACATTAAGGGGGAAGCGCTAAGGTAGCGCGAAATTCAAATTTTCTTACGATTTTGCAATTTGCAGCTCAGTGTCTGGGTGTATGTTGATTAAAGTATGATTTGCGACCGTAACAAATATGTATTTACATAATTATAATAATTAGAATCAGTAATACAACTGCTTAAGTTAGTATAATCCTAAATGTCAAGATTTCATGAGATAGTCATTCAATAGGATTAGGTACTTGGTCTTAGAGAGTTGTATTAATTTAATTTGTTGTGTTACTTTAATTGTTATAATTCTATAATAACATATTTCTTACGGTCGAGAATCATATTTAAATCAGCATACAACCTAATACTGACCTGCAAATTGCAAAAAAACGTAAGAAAATTTGAATTTCGCGGGCTACCTGGCGCTTTCGCCTTAAGCATTATATTTACGCCCGTCTTCCACGACACTACTCAAACGAAACGTGTTCACACTTAAGTCACCAAACAGTAGCTCTCTATACTCTGCACACTTGGCGAATGAGAACTAAACCGAAAAAACTTAACATTGTATTTGAAAAACATGTTCTCCCATACATTCCAACTGCAATCAATGTTTGTTAGTAGGTACCTACGAACAATATTGACAGATTTTCCATGTTATTTTAAGACCATAGACTTCTTATAGGTTTTCCTGTAATCTATAGGTATAGAATTATTTTCTGTCTTTTTTTTCCAAAATTTAAAGTTAGAAGTTTCGGAGATAAGGTCAATTCACGTCAGGGGGAATGGTCAAGTTTCATCTATTTTCTTAAAAACTATTAATTTTAAAATTATAAAAAATATATATTTGAGACACTCACTATGAGCCACACGGTACAGTTTGCAAAACTTTTTTATTTTATTTTCTTATTTGCCTCCCAAGAAGTGGCCCCATTATCAAAATTCATTTATTTACGTCACAAATCCGCCGTCCGAGTTCGGGACACAGAAATTCAATGTGTACCTTTACTGTGACAGACGGACAGACAGACAGACACACTAGTGATCCTATAAGGGATCTGGTTTGTTATTCGGACGTATAGAACCACAGAAAGTGTAACATTTGGTCCGTCACGACACTTTTCACTGGTCAGCCTAGGAGGTTGCCGGCTGCTTAACCGGTCTATCCTGTGGATGCCTTAATTAATTAAGGCCTCAAGCCAGGGCATAAAACATATAAAATAAACGACTCTCGTGACCTCGGCTCAAGGTGTCCCTGGACAGGCTGCATCGGATCAAGATTAATTAGAGACGAATTTAAAGCTACAGGCTCAGCGGCACGGGCTGGCTCGAGCAAGGGTCGGGGCGGACCTAATCGCGTTCTGTACGGACCGCCATTGAAATACTAGTACTGTGACATTCTGGCTACTGATTGGTGGTTCGAGTGTGTCCCTAACTGGTCACTTTTGAGTAACGTCGTGTATGACGGGCCTTAGGTGTTGCCTAGTGTTAGTGAAAACGGGGATTAGGCTCGATATAAGCTTTAAAATTTGATTTCGATCTTAACTTTCGAGTAGGTATTCCTTGAAGATTAAATTTGATCCCCGTGTATGAATGAAGTTTAGTTAAGTAATAGTAGTCGATAGGTTTACACATGGATAATTGAGTCAGGTTTAACTGAATAAATCTCAAGCTAAATTAACAATATTTCCTTATTGATTCAGCATTATAACAAGCACAAAAATATTGTATATTACCTCTCACAGCAACATAATACAGAACATGCAAGCTGTATTTTTAACAGAGTGGAAAAAAAAAAACCAGTGATTGTTAAAAAGTGCGACTTTACCAACACCAAAAAAAGCTTGGATTCTACCGTCTACCACAAAAAGTGCAACTTTAGCGTTACCAAAAAAAGTCCTACATTTCCGACTACCACAAAAAGTGCGACATTATTGACTCCCACAAAAAGTCCGACTTTATCGACTGCCACAAAAAAGTGCGACTGTTATCTACCAAAAAAGTGCAACTTTACGGTCTGTCACAAAAAAGTGCAACTTTACGGTCTGTCACAAAAAAGTGCAACTTTACGGTCTGTCACAAAAAAGTGCGACTTTATCGACTGCCACAAAAAAGTGCGACTGTTATCTACCAAAAAAGTGCAACTTTACGGTCTGTCACAAAAAAGTGCAACTTTACGGTCTGTCACAAAAAAGTGCAACTTTACGGTCTGTCACAAAAAAGTGCGACTTTTCCGACTGCAACAAAAAAGTGCGACTACAACGTCTGCCGCAGAGTGATGTTGTAACAAAGTAATGACTGTGATGACCGAGGTGCGCTCCCGGCGCCCCCTGTCGGAACAATACTGCATACCCTCCACGTTTCTCAGGACAATATGGCGACGGACGCTGTCATTCAAGAAAAGGAAGGTGAGTGTAACCGGTGTTTTAATTAATACAAATAAAATAAAATAAAACTATGAATAAATCGTGTAAAAAAGAGTTTGTTTTACAACGTGGTCAGTAAAATAGCCATTTATTTTAGAACAAAATAGGTAGGTACACATAGCTACATAATATCAAGCTACATATTTCCAGTATAAGCTGATCTCGCATTATATAGGATTTACGTACAATGAGAGGTCAGCTTAAACTGGACATTTGTAGCTTGATATGTAGCCGTGTGTACATTGTGTTGAAGTTTTATCAGATATGATAAAAATAAATCACAAAAAACGCAAAAGGTTAAACAGTTCTATTAGCCTCTATTGTTTCACGACATACAAAGTAAGTAAGGAAGGATGTAATAAAATCTAATAGAATTTAGCATGTTCGACAAACCTATCCGTGAGTTGGAAGGCGAAGCCTGTTTTATGTACGCTACGCTACGCTACCAGATCTGGGAATCGGTGCCGAAAACTGTCACACAATCACCACTCGTTAGGTTGCACTATTCACTTTAAGAAAGTGGCTTTGTCCTTTTGCCCAGAGGTACATTCAGGAATAGTGCATCCTGCTCAAGACCAGTTCGTCATCAAACATAATGAGCCTATAACGTTTCCACTGCTGGGACACAAGCCTCCTCTCCGTGAGAGAGAGTGGGCCGTAATCCACCACGCGGGCCCAATGCGGGTTGGTAGGTGTCACATGTCTTTGAATTTTTGTTTCTAGAACGTTATTTTCCTTCGCCGTTTTGAGAGCAGTGATGATGAAATAAATGACTCAAAGTGCCTGCGTTGTTTTGAACCCACGACCTATGGCGATGTAAGTTGGAGCCGTTTCCACTGGACCATCTGCTCTCCTCTCATCAAAACTTTAATTAATACACACTTTCTGAGACAGTCAGAATCGCTCATCGCTGTCTCGTGTAGATACAAAGCATCGAGACTAACAAGAGCATAATACTCTTCTATAAAAAATTGGCATTATGTTTTCTTTATCAGTCATGCACAAATATGGCATGATAACAGCCTCCTATTACCGCGGTATCACTAAGCAAAGCATTCCGCCCGTATTTACCTACAATGGTAGTGACGTAGGTACTCATCTCTTGTACACGTATGTATGCTGCTTGGGACATGCGTGCGAAGCGTGCAGTTTCTCTTATTAATAATAATTATAAAGCCAATAAGCCTGATACTGTGGTGATAGATCGACGAGAGCGCCGTGCAATGATTGTTGATATCGGTGTTCCTCATGACGAGAATCTCGTGAAAGCTGAGAAAGATAAAAAATCAAGTATCTTGACTTAGCACACGAGGTTATTGACATGTGGGACGTGGACTGCAATCATTGTACCGATGATCGTTACGGTTAAGGGACTAATAGCGGAGAGCCTCGACCAACACCTCATTGCGCGGCTGGGTCAAGGGCTTGATCCAGAAAGCAGTACTCCTGGACACGGCACGCATAGTGAGGAGGTTCCTCTCTCTAGAGCCCTGACCGCCGGGACCTTGGACCCTGTTCCTGATGCCGATGGGCTACCATGATACTATGGATGCTACCATGCAAAAATAATGTGCATGATACATAAATCTCTAATCTATAGGTACATACATATAAATGAAATTGAAGTGTCTGTTTGTAATGTCAAAATAACAGCTTACGGTACTTATAACCAAAAAAGAACAATTTTTTTTTGTCTGTCTGTTTGTTCCGGCTAATCTCCGAAACGGCTGAAGTGATTTTGACGGAACTTTCACTGGCAGATAGTTGATGTTATATGGAGTAACTTAGGCTACTTTTATTTTTTTTTAATAATTAGAGTTCTGCGCAAAAATATTAAAACCCATGAAATTGTGAATAAAAATAATAACTCTGGAACTACTAGTCGGATTTGAAAAGTTCTTTTTGCATTTGGTAGCCCAATTCTCGAGGATAGTTATAGGCTATGTAACATCACGCTACGACTCTTAGGAGCCGAGCAAAAATATAAAAAAAACGTCAGAAAGAACGCTAGGTGAAAACGAAGTAATAGCGCGGGCGGGCAATGCAACGCGACGTGCGGGTCGGGGGACGAGGGAGATGTGTATCTTATGACTTCCACGCGAACGAAGTCGCGGGGTACAGCTAGTCTACTTAATAAAAATCTTAAATTCATTCGTTCAGTCACTGACAGGTAGCGCAGAGCCTTAACCGCTGTGTCTAGAAGTATGAAATTTTGCACGGAGTTCCTTATCATATAATGGAAGGATTCTTGAAAACTCATTCCTATAGAGGTTACATAGGGGATAAAAGTATGTATGGAAATTTGTCATTTTTGCCGAAATGAAATCCAATCCCGCGGCTTGTGTTCCATAAAATTACTAAAAAATATGGTCTAGAGTTCTAGACTAATAACAGTTCCACAAAATAACTGTAGGTACCTCTATCACACACACATTTTCAGCCAATTATCTGCTAGATTCCATATAAAATCAAAATCAAAAGTCAGTTCACGTATTAAACGTCAAAATTACATAAGATAGTCCCTCAAAACGCCCGCCCTTCACCACTTCCTAGTGCTTTAACTGGGCAGAAGAAGTCGCGCAACAAACTGTCCAGCGGCACAGCTGTCTGTTCAATTAAAAGAACTTGATTATACTTATACAATAATTAATAGTAGATAAGTATGCAAAGTAATTAACAATACAAAACTAAGAAACACAAAACGTTAAATTAAATTATTTGCCATATAATCAGCTCGCACACGCCAATATACCAACAAAAACATTGAAAACTATAGGTACCTACGTATGCTGAATTAAAAACTTTTTGCAAAAAAAAAAAAAATAACAGACTTAAAAAAAAACTACAAAGTGCAAAATAACTTTAATTTCAGAACTACCCAAGCAAAGTTAATAAAATTTATACGGGATCACCGCGCAAGCTTCCTCTATCAAATAAAAGAATTTTCAAAATCGGTCCACCATTGACGAAAATATCGATGAACATACATACAATCAATCTGCATTCTGCCTGCCTTTTCCCCCCAACTATGTTGGGGTCGGCTTCCAGTCTAACCGGATGCAGCTGAATACCAGTATTTTACATGGAACGACTGCCTATCTGACCTCCACAACTACAAGTAACAACAGTACAACAACAGTAACTGAGTAATACCCTTAAACCCCTTGGTAAGTCTGGTTGCCAGACTCGGGCTTCTGACGACCCCTGACGACTGTCAAAAATCCACGAATGACACAGCTGGGACCAACGGCTTAACGTACTTTCCGAGGCACGGAGGAGTCTCGGTATGTAAAGATGGTCACCCATCCACGGACCAACCCCGGCAAGCGTAGCTTAACCTGTTGCGGCTGTTATTACTTAGAAACAAGCTCCTCGATGAACATACATAAAAAGAATACATACAGACGAACATAATTACCTCCTCCTTTTTTAAGACTTAAAAATGAAAGCTAACACCATGTTTCAAAATAATAAATATTGTCACAGCGATTACCATTGCCACACTTTGCATCAATATCAAAATAATAAATATTGTCACAGCGATTACCATTGCCACACTTTGCATCAATATCAAAACCTAAAGCAATCAAAATGCTAAACCGAATACCTACATAATATTTCAGACATCTCGAAAAAGACTGAGTTGAAGTTATTTCTTTTTTAATCGTCTGCAGGCCTTATAAAACTTGTTTGAGAGGATTATGCAAATAATGTAGCATTTTAATTTAAATTATGTAGTTATGTATTACAAACCAGTTTTAGTGTACATTTTGATACCTATTTAGCAATGACTTGATAATTTATGTATCAATTAATCTGCATCGCTTTTAGAAATCACAATGGTTTTCTTATTAAAGTTACATCTAACTCAATAACAGCACATATTAATTTTATACTCTTTTTTGCCGGTTTTGATCCAAGCTTTTAGTTTTATAATACCAGCAGATTATCTATCAGGGTGTCAGAGTGGTTTGTGGCTTAGTAATAACAGCCGCACGGGTCGATCGATCAGGTTAAGCCGAGGGTTAAGCTTAGCTTGCCACGGTTGGTCCGTGGATGGGTGACCATCTTTACATACATAAGGGTCTAAGACCCCTCCGTGCATCGGAAAGCACGTTAAGCCGTTGCTACCGGCTGTCATTTGTAAATCTTTAACAATTGTTACGGGTCGTCAGAAGCCCGAAACTCTGACAACCAGTCTTACCAAGGGGTATCGTGTTTCCAAGTAACTAGGTTCAGGTCAGATCGCTTCATGTAAAATACTGGTATTCAGTTGCATCCGGTTAGACCGGAAGCCGACCCCAATATAGTTGGGAAAAGGCTAGGCAGATGATGATAATGGTGTGCCAACTCAAAATATTCAAATGAATAGACAGGCGTATCCTCTTTTATGCCACATATCTGCATTGTGCAATCATCCGATTAAGACAAGTAGTACCACTATCTTCAGTGTATAAGCCAATTATTTGTAAAAGAGTAACCGTGGAATTTCTTGCCGGCTCTCCGTCATAGGAAACGACCAATTGGAACCGTGCATCTAGTTTCTGACGTTTCTGACGTTTCATGTGTGCCCATTTTTAGGTGTTTGTGAAATAAAATATTTTGATTTTGATTACTTACCTACATTCAATCCGATTACTCACTACAAATTGCGAATATGAAAATGCGGTAAAAATACAAAAAAACTCGTAATAAACTTAAACGATGTTATCAAAGTTGTTATCAACATAATGTAACAGATGTTATAGATTAAACTAATATCATTATCTGATGTATTTTATCTATTTACTCTTGTAGGCACCTACGTACATAGCATCACGCCTTGTTTCCCCGAAGGGTTGGGCAGAGGTGTACTTATAGTACATCTACATTTAGCCAGTTATGTGTAAGGCTCATGTCAGCCTATTGCCATCACCGGGCACAACTCCAGACTCCGGGCTGCTACTGAGAAATTCCAGTTAGAAACACTCATATCAATAACACTGCCCGACCTGGGAATTGAACCCAGGACCTCATGCTCAGCAGTAGCGCTTGCGACCACTAGACCTACGAGGCAGTTAGTTATCATTATCATTGAAATAAACTTTTCACATCTAATTAAATCATGATAGTAAAACGTAAAGTAGGTACTACTAAAACTACTCGGAAATCCTTTGATCTAACTACTAAATCTATCTAGTCTGTGTTCCCTTCCTCATATAACTCGTCTGCCTTCAAAGCAAGAGTGAACAGGCATTTTCTGGGCACGCTCATTCCATAATAGATCTCATCCATCACTTTCCATAAGGCGCGATCGGAGTCAAGAGAAGACACTCAATCAATAAAAGTGCTCAAAAGTGCTTAAAAAAGACAACTTGATAAATCAGATATGATGTAATAAAAATAACACTGCCGTAAAAGATAAAATAATGATGTATCATTTATCTGACAATCAAGTTGTAACCGCCGAAAATATTGATTAATAATTGCGTATCTTTTCTCAATATCTTTGATAAAACAATCTCTTTAAGTAACCTTCAAATTCTCCGTGATGTTACAATTCATAACTGTTTGATGCTGCCCTACACATGTACCACAAACACAGCCGTTTCACACAAAAATAAAGCATTACGAAGCCGGGAATACAACCCGGAACTAAACGCATAGCCACAATGTAAGAGAAGGCAGAAGGCATAGTACTAACAATATTGTGAGAACTTGACACACAAAAACAATCGCTTACTATAACTGAATCAACGGTAGTCCACTCTTTAAACAAAAGACTATTACTAAGAGTAAGCCAGTTGACGATCGAAAAACCATAGACACATCGGTAGTAGTAGAACCTATTTTTATATGCCGTTCACTTAGTTAATTAAAATACTTTCAGTAAAATTAATTCCAATCTAGTATTCAATAAAAGAAAATCTACTGACAAAATAATAATCGCATGTTAGCCATTGAACAAGTTTATTTGACTAAAATAACCTTCAACCAATCATATCACATTAGATTTACCAATGAATTAATATAAATAAATTGTTAGAAACCGGATATTAATCTCTGAAACCGTTCACCACTAATTGTTTTGTTGGTCCAAATGAAACAAAACAGTCCCAATAACAATGAGTTCACGACTATTTCGTTATTGAACTGCATTACTTTTGTCTCCTTCACTGCCGACACATCTGTGACTTTGTTATCAGTATCACGCATTGCATAAAGTGGGTATTCTGACCTCCACTGTGTACATGACTCACAGCACACAGTGTTACATAAATGTGTTAATAAAAACATTATTTATGCGTAATTTATACACGAGATTCGTTCATTAGTTTGTGATATGTTTCACTGTTGGAAAACAGCTGTTTTTAACATTCTATGAGGCTGTTTTCTGGATAAGAGGGCAGAGAATTAATCAAATGAAATCAGGTCCCTTTTGCTCAAAACGCCCGCCTTTCGCCACTACCTATTGCTTCAGCAAGGAAAAAGAAGTGGGGCGAAGAAATCCCCATTTTGAAGCATCGAATCATGTCCCGCTTGCTGGAGTGTCCTAAGTGCCCGTTCAGTTGCACCTTTGATGACCTAAAGAACGCCACTGAAAGAAATAAAGAAATATGTTAATTTGGACACAGTTGAACAAATAACAAAATAAAAAAGTGAAAATAATATTTTAACAACAATAATGTGTCTCACGGCTGCGCTAAAAAAGTTCATGAGAGGTTCACTGATGCCGCAATCAACGACGCTACCTACTGCTCAAACAACAGGATCACATTAAATGGGAGGAACAGAACTCTGCAGACGTGACACGTGAAGGTGTTGTTATATAAATGGGGAGGAACAGAACTCTGCAGACGTGACACGTGAAGGTGTTGTTATATAAATGGGGAGGAACAGAACTCTGCAGACGTGACACGTGAAGGTGTTGTTATATAAATGGGGAGGAACAGAACTCTGCAGACGTGACACGTGAAGGTGTTGTTATATAAACACGACAAAATAAAAATGATTTGGTCTTTTTTTGGGGTCGTGACCACAGGGTAGTGTTGTTACTTGAAGTATGAGTTGAGAAAATCTGTTTTCTTTTGTTTTATCATGTTTAGATAACGGTACCCATCACGACTGTGAAGTTTAGGTTTTTTTTTTATTTGAGATAGGTTTGCTCTTGACTCTAGTCTAGGTCAGAGATGACAGAGACAAAGTTGACGATGGAGCGAGCTTACCATGAAGAAGCCTGTTCACTGTCACTTTGAAGAGATCGGGGTTGTATGCGCTCGGAAACACAGACGCAGGCAGAGAGTTCCACTCCTTTGCTGTGCGCATCACAAAAGATATTTGGAAACGCTTAGTGCGAATTGGTGGAATAGCAAGTAGGTAAGGATGGTAACCTACAGTGTGTAGAAGGGGCCGACGGAATGAGATCGTGGAGTTCTTGAGCACACTCAACAAAGTATAATCTGTAGAAGACCGACAAGCAGGCAACCTTGCGGCGATGACCAGTCTTCCGTCGCCAATGACCTTCTTAGCTCTGCGTTTCACCGAGTCAAGCGCGGCAAGTTGGTATTTAGCTGAGCCATCCCAAAGGTGGCTGCAATACTCCATGCAGGATCGGACTTGCGCTTTGTACAGAGTTAAAAGCTGTCCAGGCGTAAAGTATCGCTTCACCTTATTTAGGATGCCCAGTTTCTTGGCCGTAGTTTCGGCTTTGTACTTGATGGTGGCACCGAAGTTGAGACATGATGTCAACTCCATGCCTAGAAGCTCGAGCCGATCAGTTACAGGAACAGATGTACCCCGAAAAGTAGGAGTTTGATCGAAACGACTCCTTTTAGCGGTAAAAAGACATGCCTGTGTTTTGATGGCGTTAAAAGAGACCAGATTATCATCACCCCACTGGGAAACAAGGCTTAAGGTCAAATCTATCTGCTCTACCATGGCCTCTCTCAAGGAACGAACTTCGGCCCCGCTGGTTTTTGCGCTGGACAAGTATCTCTCTGAAACTGTACTGTCATCTGCGTATCCAACAATACCAGGTTGAAGTAGGTCATTGATGTGCAGCAGGAAAAGAGTTCCAGAAAGAACAGACCCCTGAGGAACTCCAGCATCAACACCCATAAGGTCGAAAGAGCAGACGTCAACGACTACTCTGATCGACCGTTCACCATACCATATGGGTTACCATAAGCAGGAAGCTTGCTGTGTAGACCAGCGTGCCAGACTCTGTCAAAGGTCTTCGAGATATCAAGCGATACAGCAAGTGCTTTGCCGTGCTTCTCGATGATCTCACCCCAGCATACATACCCCAACGTGACATACACATGAAGATCGCCAGTTGATCATCCCCGGTGAAAGCCATATCGGTCACTGAGGAGATCATTATTTTCAAGGTAGATCAGCAACTTACTGTTCACTATCAGTTTATCAAAAAATGATTAAACTGATAATTCAAGTGACTACACTAACTGCGGTTGATGACCTCAAAAAAAATCTCGTCAAATTAATTTGTTTTACGTTTGTTCATGATTAGATATCGATATTCATCACCTCTGCGGAGTTTTGCTAGCTAATTTAATTTGACCCTGTATTGTTTGAGGCCAGTCCGTAGCCACGTTGGTTGCGGCAGTAGTGGTACCTATATCAACTGACACAAATCACACCAACATGCATAGGTACATTACACACTTTAGTTTACCTATTTAAAGTTATAAAAACGCACCCTTCTATGTGAAATTTGTTTACGGAACGAAGCAGCCTGGATCTCACAACACAGGGAATCCTTATGTGAGATCTAGGAATTCAATCCACGTGAATGTAATCTTAGTGAAATAAAATTTTATTATTTATTATTATGTCTTCGAAAGCGCTCTTTCGTTAAGTGCTCAAACATGATGTATAGGTACTAGATACCTACTCGAATATGCAACAGTGATACATAATCACGTTAACAGTTTCATAAATTATTTATTTATTGAACATTCACGGGCCAATAGTGCGAATAATATCAAGTTTGTTTTAGCAATTGAACCTACCTATCCGCATTGTATTAGTAGATACCTACTTATAATATTTATTTTTAATTTCACACTATGCAGGAAAACGTAGTGGCAAACACGACTGGCTAATAATAATGTGTTTATGCATACCTACAAACTTACATATCAGCATCAATTCTGATGGAAACTAGAAAATAATCCGTAGGCTCCTGCAAACAGGCGCGACACGTGACGCGAATCGCACGCGACACAAAGGCTCTTCGTGTCGCGAGTCGCGCCTGTTTGAAGGAGCCTTAAGTTCTTATAGGGGAGTGAAGACACTGCCTTGTCGATCTAGTGGTCGCAAGCGCAAGTTCTGCTGAGCATGGGGTCTTGGGTTTGATTCCCTGATTAAGCAATTAGATTTTTCGATCAGGACTTTCTCAGTGGCAGCCGGGAGTCTGGATCTGATTGGCTCGCCCCCTATTACATAGGACTTTAACACAAGTGGCTTTGTATAAAAATGTGTAGATGTAGATCCCATGTATCTATCGGGTGTATCGCTCGACGTGCTTGTGCGTACATAGAACAAAGTTGATAAACAAAACACTCATAAGTACTTAGTGTGTGTAAATAAATGATTTAATTTGTTCTTATTACCAGACTGTGCGACAGCAAAGACAATGTTATGTTTTTACAGGTCTACACGGTGATGAAGAGCTAATTTTTTTTAAAGAAAAGCCAACTCTAGAAACAATATTTTTAAAACGGTTTGTCTTTGCCAGTTCGTACTAAAATCAGGTATAAACAATTGTTCAAACATTGTCATTGGCACGCTCCGTTTACTTGTCCATACAAACAATCTTATTCCCCAAAGTTTCAATGAATCCATCTTACAATAAAGTGATACTAAGTAATATCTTGTAATTAAATAGATGTTATTGTTTGTTTCAGTCGTCAGAGGATCGGTTCGCTGGCTACAAGGGAGTCAGGGATATCACCATCAAGAAGGTGAGAAAATTTCCATTAGTATCATCACTGTGTAGGTGACGAATGAGGAGGAAAGTTTTTAATATGAATGTGGATGGCTATAAGAGTAGGGGAAGACCAAAGAAACGATGGATGGACTGTGTGAAAGATGATATGGCTAGAAAGGGAGTGACTACCGAGATGACGACTGATAGAGAAGTGTGGAGGAAAAAGACATGTTGCGGCGACCCGAAATTAATTGGGATAAAAGCAGGAGGATGAGGATTTTTTATTATTCCATTAACATCGTATGTTTACTTACAAATAATCCTCTTAACCCGTTAAATGTCCGCCTACTAGAAGCCGTTTGCATTATACTTATTGTATTTAGTTTCGAGAGTATTTTGCTTATGGACCTGTGGGGTCCATACGACATTTGAGAGGTGTGGAGATATATTTCAGGTTTATAAAACGCATTTTAAAAATAAGCTAGAAACTAACCTTCTCAAATCACTTGCCATGACTGAGGAAGACTGCTAACGAAAGAGACCAGCACCCTAATTGCGTAACACACTATCAATTACAATCTGAGTGATTTTAAAGCATATTGATAATCCATTGCTTTCAAGGTTCGAAAAATTTGTCCGCTCAATAACGTAGATCTATAACGCAATGAATGTTGTTGAATTGTCAAAATGAAACCGATTCCTACTGTGTGTTACGCAATTAGGGTGCAGGTGTTTTAGGCTTTTCATCTTTGTAATAATAACCTTTTGCATGGTTGAAACCGCAAGCATAACTTTTTTTCTTTAAACCTTGGCACATTTACCAAAGGACTAGTCTTACCAAAGGGTGACGGGTTATTCAGTAACTGGGTTGTGAATTGTGGAAGTCAGATAGGCAACCGCTCCATGAAAATACTGGTATTCAGTTGCATCCGATTATACTGGAAGCTTACCCCAGCATAGTTGAGAAGACTCGGCAGATGAATGATAATAATAATGATTGGCACAAATTAGGAGCTTCTACAGCAAGTGCAGAAGTCCCATCAACATAGACTTGTTCTAATATACTAATGTGAACTGTTCCAGGGTCCATCCGGTCTCGGCATCATGATCATCGAGGGTCGTCACACGGAGGCGGGCCGAGGTATCTTCGTGTCAGATCTTCAGGAAGGCAGTGCGGCAGAACAGGTCAGTAGCTACTCTTGACTCCTGTGCTGTTTTAGGGAAACGGAGCGATACATTCATGTCTGACAAGGCTCCTAAAATTGAAGAATGAAAAAAATCTACACACTATAACCTCTAACAATATGTTTTTGTAAACAACTTTTGTCATGGGACCGATAAAATTTTGGAAACAAATCCAAATCTACTTAAAGATAAATATTAAATAGCTGAACTATCCTCTAGTGTTTACCTTACAAGACGTTCAGAATGCAGGAACTACCCTAATTATTCAGGTAGTTACCTAATTGTTTCTAAAATGTGGAGACAACAATACGACAATATATGTATCGCCAGTATTTCAAAATTATAATTCTGTAAATACATACATATTGGTTACGCTCGCGAATCATACTTTAATCAACACACGCCCAGACACTGAGCTGCAAATTGCAAACCTCGTAAGAAAATTTGAATTTTTCGGGCTGCATCAGCGGCCCTTTCCTCCGACGCGACACAAAGGCACCGCTCGTCGCTCGATACGCGGTGCCTTTGTGTCGCATGCGATTCGCGTCGCGTGTCGCGCCTGTTTGCAGGAGCCTTAATATCAAAATCCTAAATAACTGCCATCTGGAGGTTACAACATTATTTTACACACAACCTACGTAATTAAATTTAAATACTTGTTTCCTAAACCACAATATAACAATAGTTGACAAAAACCTAAAACATAACATTAATACATTTTAAAGGCTAACAGTAAATGGTTACAGTTGTAAATAAACCGTGACTAAGAAGGCATTGATATTCAGCAATACATACAATACATTACATTGTTACAATACAATACATTGTTAAATTGTTTTATTTTTAACTGATGAAGTGGTTTTGCAACTTTTCAGTAAGCGTCAAAATTAATTTGAAGGGACTTTTGACAATACCCTTTTGTTGTATGGATGAGGAACTGTGTTGAAATGCAGCCGGTCTATTCTTGCTAAAATCTCACCGCGAAAACTTAGGTGAAGTGAGCTGAAGTGAGCGGTCAATGTCAATAGTGTCAATCCCTAGCATTAATGGAATGACAGCTCACTTCACCTGAGTTTTCACGGTGAGATTTTTGCAGAATAGACCGACTGGAGTCACAAACTATGTCTCACCTTCTATTCTGTCCTTTGCGCCCCAAAATATGCAAACTAGAGTGGCGAAGATTTGGGCCTGTTAAAAATTGTCGTACACGTATATCATCGACTGTTGTCATTAAGTCACCGCTCCGTAGCGGCCATGCTAACCTATACACGTGTGCTTCGCTCCGTATACAATGTAGGCGAGATCGTCCACTGCGCATGACGGGCACGCTACGCACGGACGGATGTGAGGCTGGCAAACAAATGAACCGCGCAGCTAACGTGGCAACCCTCTCCGCGCTCATGCTGCGCATAGCGTAGCAGTGGGCGGTTGACTTTATCAATTTGGACAACATAATTATCATTTAATTTTTTTCTGTTACCAGGGAGGACTGCAGATTGGTGACATGCTGTTAGCAGTAAACAGAGACTCCTTACTAAACTGCAGTTATGATGCAGTAAGTATTATAGATTATACTGGAAAACCTATGATCGAACCAAATTACTCTTAGGGTTATTTTTCCAACGTCAGATCCGTGCAACATAGCCGAGGAATCATTTTGGATTTTCGATAGATTTTCGCATTCAAAAACTATCGTACGTCAGTTTTATTCCACGGACAAAAGATATTTGCCGTTGGAAAAATCAAGCCAAGCAAGCTGATAGAGTAGTGTGTAAATAATTGACATACGTTTATCCAGTTAAAAACTGTGTAATCTTACATTGTAAATGAATTAAGGTCAAAGAGGAAATGTCCGTAATCATAAAACCCGGCAAACGGATCGCCGCTACCATAAGCAGACAGAAATACACCACGGTCCATCTTATTAACCCATAGTCAAATTCAATTATGGGAGGGGCTCGTGGCTAAGTAATAACAGCCGCACGGGTGCATCGATCAGGTTAAGCTACGCTTGCCGCGGTCGGCCCGTGGATGGGTGACCGTCTTTACATACCAAGACTTCTCGTGCCTCGGAAAGTCTAACAACCAGTCTTACCAAGGTATCGTATTACCCCGTCGTGGGTTGTGGAGGTCAGATAGGCAGCCGCTCAATGTAAAATACTGGTAGTCAGTTGCATCCGGTTAGACTGGAAGCCGACCTCAACATAGTTAGGAGAAGGCAAGCGGTGATGAGTCAAAGTCTATTATGAGTTAGAAAGGACCACTCTCGTTTTGTCAGGCAACCGCTAAATTCAATCGAAAAACATGATATTGTTAGAACTAGCTGACAGAACGTTTCACATGCCTCTGTCTATCATTCACAATGTGTTTTAGTTCTTAGCTAATCGACCACCTTATCATTCCAGGCCGCAGCGAAGCTAAAGCAGACCGAAGGCGTGGTGGTCCTCACGGTGTGTACTCCGAACCTGAAAGAGCCTGGAGACGAGTCCACCGCCACCACGCCCGGGACTCCTGGAGCTGGTCAGTTACCTAACTATTTTAACGCCGAGATTAATAAAAGTCAGTAAGCGTCGGTACTCTGCCTTAGGTAATTAGGTCGCGTCCCTACCTAGTTCTTGTGTATTGCGTGACAGTGATAGGAATAATGCTTAGCCAAAATATGTGCTGAGTTTCGAACTCAAAGCATTTATTTCAATTAAACCAATTACAGACACCTTTGATCTGTCAAGGAGTCGGTCAGTCAGAAAGATGAGGCTAGTTGCCTATTCCAAAGCGTACTACGCCCCTATGGTGAAGAACAGGCAAGAAACTCCATATGGATATTGTTACAAAATTTTAGTTACGTCATTCATGTTAAAATTATACAGGTGAGAACCATGTATATTAAACTCAGCTTTTAAAAAGAGCAAGATTTACCTTCGAAGAGTTTGAACAGATTAAGTAATTTTAAAAGGAGTCTGGTCACATCTCTCGCGAGGCTGCTTAACCACGAAAACTAATGATCTCAGAAATCCTGAATTTATGAAAGAAATCTCTTGTGATTTATAGAACCCTGCACTTCCTACCGGATCAAAAGTGGCTAGCACCGGCGCTCTTATGGGCTTAGACCCATAACGGCTCCGGCGGTAGTCACTTATAGACAAAGATGAAAAATATCTCACTTATGCTTGGACGTAATATCACCAACAGACGCCCATAAATAAGAATATTGGTCGTACTTTCCGAGATCTTTAGAGAAACCCTCTCACAGGAAACTCTACTACTAGGTATTTTCATAAATGGAATGCTTCTTATTTCCAGGTGGTCCATCAGCTCCCGGAGGCGCCTCCCGTCCAGCGAGCAGGAATGCCAACGAACCCCTCGCAGCCAGCAGACCGCAGACACCACGACCCACACCCTCACCTGTCAAAGGTATCTAGACTTTATCACAATCGAGCAAGGTTTGTTTTTTCTGGCCGCCGATAGGCTCTAGACCAATTTCACAGTAGCAAGACTGAGTCTGAGATTTTTGCCCGGTCAATGGTAAAAGACTCGTTCCCCATTTCACATGGGACCTCAAACATAACTGGCTATATGTGTCCACATTTACACTCGTACCCGTTATCAGACAGTGTGCTGCTGGGGAGTTTGTTGCGCCACTTCTTCTTCTCAGTTAAATCACTAGGGAGTGGTGAAGGGCGGGTGAGCCGGGGGACTGTCTCATGTAATTTTGATGTTCAAAAAGTGCTAATTCTCAGCCTAGTTTGAATAAACAGTTGATATTTTGATTTATGTTATGTAATGAATATAATATATTTTTATTGATTTCCAGTGGAACCACCTCCGGACCCTGCAACTGCACCAGTAGCTCCTAACGTGGACACCGTCATAGAGATTAACTCCGCCAACGAAGTACTCGGAGTACTGCTTCTGGGAGGCAGCGATACCTTGATCAATGTGCGTAATACGCCCTAATATCCCTGGAGTTTTCTCATCTAACAAGTGCCTACATACCTGCTGAACCAAAAACTATTCTCAACTAAATCATTTGGACCGTATGTCTTGACTTTAGCATAAGAGACAGATAATTGAGATCCCAAGACTGGAGCTAATCCGGAATCATACATTCCTAGGCCTCTTTCCCAAATTCTGAGCAGAAACTAAACAGCCTCATTGGTGTAGTCGTCGCAAGCGCTACTGCTGATCATGAGGTCATGGATTCGATTTCCAGGTCGGGCATGGTGTTATTGGGTTTTCCGTCAGGGATTTCTCAATAGCAGCCTGATGTCTGGATTAGTGCTCGGTTGATCGCTATAGGCTCGCCCCTCTTACATGGGACTTAAACATAACTGACGAACTGTGTAACAAACCCTTCGGGGAATACAGGCGTGATGATCTCAACAAAAACATCCAGAGTTAAGTTAGGGCATTACATTAGAGACTACATTATCAGAATTCTACATATAGTGACTCCTGATGTAGAAAAAACTCTCCTTCTAAAGTTTACTACTTTCAATCCTGTTATACCAGTTGAATTGAAACTCCTTTATAACAAAAGGACTGGAAGAATCGCCGATTTGAAACTTCACGACACCAGATCTGCCTTATGTCAAAGTGTGCTTTCTTAAAGCCCTTCATATTTCTGTTGCAGGGAGCGGCAGCAATAATCCTAGACGTCTACAACAACGGTGCGATCGCGAAGGACGGTCGACTCAAGCCCGGAGACCAGATCCTCGAGTGCAATGGCATCGCTATCACTAAGGAGATGGCGCACGAAAGAGTCTGTCTTACCATTAAGCAGAAAACTGCTAAGGTACGTAATCTATTTAATATTACTGATTTAATCTACCTGCCTTTTCCCAGTTATGTTGGGGTCGGCTTCCAGTCTAACCGAAAGCAGCTGAATACCAGTATTTTACATGGAGCGACTGCCTGTCTGAACTCCACAACCCAGTTACTGTGTAACAGGATACCCCTTGGTGAGGCTGGTTGTTAGACTTTTGCGCTTCAGAGTACCCGTAACAACTGGCAAAGATAATGTAACGAACGACAGCTGGAACCAACGGCTTAGTGTGCATTCTGAGGCACGGAGGGTCTCGATCTCGTATAATAGATGGTCACCCATCCACAAAGCGATCTTGAGCGAGTTGGGATAAACTCATCCCAACTACGCAACCCTTCATTGTGCGTGGTCCGACACGCACTTGGCCGGTTTTCTATGAACGTGTTTCTGTGACAAATAAAAAAAAAATAGCCTTTCTTTCACTGTGACATCTGTAACCCGATTACTAGATTAGGATTGTACTTCTTCTGCCTCCCTGGTCCCACGTTACTTGGGGTGAGCTTAAACGTTTTGCTCTTCCATTTCGCCCTTTCATTTTACTTTAATTCGCACGCCTTATTGACCTATAGCTCCAAACAGCGGTCTAACTTTACATCCATCTCTTTTAGTTAAAACTGACAGTGCACCGACCAGAGCCGCTGAAGTACGAAGAGATAGAGATCGACCTAAGCCGCAAGGCGGGCAAGGCGCTCGGCCTCACGTGCGTCGCGCCCGTCGCCGCGCCCGGCATCTATATCGGGCAGCTTGTGAGTATCGCGACAATTTGTTATGAACACGGTCTTCCCAAAGCGAGGATATAGGGCCAGAGTCTCTCCTGCCAATGAGATTGGTGGTCGTAGTACCGCGGTGTTAGCTAGAAATTATGCCATCGACACGAGAAAGAGGAAGAAGCTAAAAAGAAAATACTCTTTCTCTCTTCTCTTCTTTTCTTTTAAAATAAATACGTCTTAAAGTAGTTTTTCGACGTAATTTTTCAGCCACTAGTGAAAAAGTCATGGCTTATCAATGTAAATGATCGTCTAGAGCACCCTGCGCAGTCAGCTCCGCTACTAACCTGCTGACTGGCTACTTTTTGACACGGCAAGACTACTTCCTATTGTGTATTTGTCGCCGCCAACAGCCTGAATGATATTCAATTATAGGTTATGTTGGAACTGTAAGCAAGCACGCGCGAGCCGAGTTGGTCGCAGTAACTAAGCCAGGGATTCCCGACTTAATGGGTTCGTGCACGCCGAGCGAGCGAAGCGAGCACCGGCGAGCGCTACTTCCAAAGGCTAGGCTAGGCTAAACGGTTAATCGGAGGCATCTTCTTAAATTGAACAATAAAGACCTATTGCCTCCGACTGCATGAGATTGTTTGGAGACAAAATAGCTTATCTTGTTTCCATCTTTTTTAAAGTTCACTTTTTACGCAGTCGGGTTTTCAATTTTTTTTACTTCGGTGCGTGCCGCCACGACTTATTTCTTAACAGCTAAAAACCCTAGAAAGCATTGAATTATATTTTAATGACGACTTTTTCGACTAAGCCTTCGTACCTACGGGTGATTTTATAACGCGGCGATTTTTTTATCTCGTGGATTTTCAACGCACTGCTTAGTGCAGTGAGTTGAACATCCAACACGATGTTTTTTAATGCGATGGGTTGCTTTCTGTTGGGATCTCAATGCTCGGCTCAACACCGAGAGTTGAAAATCCAATGCGCGAAAAACAATGTCGCGTAAAAAGTCGCCCGTGCGTACCTGTAACCTAATGGTGCTATTGTATGACCTGAAAATTGTCATTGCAGCTTCCTGGCACCCCTGCAGACATGGACGGTCGCATCCAGAGAGGCGACTTCTTGATCGCAGTGGATGGCAAGGACGTGTCGGCGGCAGACCTCCTGGGTTGCGCCACCGCACTTAAACTATGCGCCAACAAAGCCACCATCAAGGTGAAGCGGTTCAAGACAGTTAGGTAAATGTAGCGTAGAAGAAGTTTTGGTGTCACCGTTTTTCGGATGGAAATACCAAAATTCTAAGGACTATAAATGTGATGAATAGTTTACTGACTATAAAAGTGTTGTTTTTTAATCGCTTAAGTAATTGAAGATAATACGGAAGATAAAGAAGGAGTTGTAAATATGAATCTGGAAAAAAAGGGAATATTTGAAGATCATGGTAGGAAAGCTACAAAACTGAGGATTTAAACATCAAGCGAAGATGCGATAGACCGAGCACCGAGCTGAGGAGAAGATACATAGAAAGATTTATAGAAAAGCATGAGAATAAAATGCATTTTATAATAATTATGTTTATTTTAAAACTCGTGTGTCACATGTTATTCATATTTTTAGAGACAGATCACTTATTTATGTCGTTGATAGCGTTACTTTTTCTGAATATAACGTCACTTCTGATGATTTTATCTGCTGAAGAAAGAGATTACTCGAAATAATTATATAGATACTTACTCGAATATAACATACCTACTTAAACACTGACAGGTATAATACTTTAACTAAGCGAACTGTGACACCAAAACTAGGATAAACTAGTATAGGTTCGATAGTTTGCAGAGCAAAATACTGTAATAATATTATTTATTGAAAATCTATCTTCCATCCAAATATAAGCAAAATTTTTTTTCATCCTGCCTCGAAGGACCAAAAAATCTGGTCCCTCGGGTTTTAATTGCTGGTACACTATGCCTTAAGAAGAATGATTTTGATCTGCAAATATATCGGTTAATAACTTAGAATAAAATCTAGGCCAAATATAATACTACCTAGTTATTCAGTAGTTGACATCGGGTGTTGACAAGTGATTAGACAATAAATTACACTCATTCGATACATTCGTAACGTTCTACTGATTGCAAAATTAAATAAAGGCTCGTTTTAATAAATTATTTAATTTGGAAATTTTCACTTACCTTTGTGCAATTTTAATGTCTCTTGAAAATTTTTTGATGATGTTAATATTTTTTCAGCTATAAAGGAAGCACATAACGATAAAAAAATATTAATTTCTTGCTGTGGCATTACACTATACAGGGTGTAAGGGACAGCCTAAAAAAAATTGTATACTTATAGTTTATTGGGGCATATTTTACTATAATGGGTATATTCCGTTTGATGATAATTTGTACCAAATGCAGCGGCATTTTTATATAGCCACAGGGAAAAGCACGGCACGGCAGGCGATAAAATGGCGTCTAATGTTGCCAATATTCTAATGCCGTTGCGTTTGGTAAAATGTTTGAAAAAAAATGCTTGACGTATTCAAGTTTGTATAAACCTAAGTATTTACAGAAAAAAAAATATCATCCGGAATATACTCACTACCATAATTGCCCCAATGCAACTTACACGGAATACGTCAAAAAGATTTTATTTATAAGTTTTGTAGATAATTTTTTTTTCTTTGTAAAAAGTTTTGTGCATCAATAAAGGTTAGATCAAAAATATTTGCCATTCAATTTTAAAATTTAGTTTTATTTAGTCTAAGATAATTTGAGATTTAGATTCATTTGCTAAGGCCGATAAAACCCTTGGTTTATAGCTTAGATTATGCCTCAGTATTTTAGATTTGCAGTTTTTAAGTACACCTTAATTCAGTACAAGAAAGTAGATTGTAGGAGTTTTAATTATGGGGAAAAGTTAGCATTCGTATTTTTCTTTTGTAAACATTTTAATGTTTATTAAGCATAATCAGCCTATAATGTTCTCACTGCTGGGACTCAGGCCTCCTCTCTTCGAGAGGGAGTCGGCTGTAATCCACCACGCGGGCCCAGTGCGGGTTGGTAGATGTCACATGTCTTCGAATTGTTGGTTCTAGGACAGGTAAACAAACAAACAAATATTTTATTTAATTTTTCGTATTGTTGTTGCTGGATTAGTATATTTATAATGATCGCAGTTACCTATAGAAAATAAAGATAGCAATATTTACTTGTTACAAAATTGAAAAAAAAATCACCAATTCTTCTAAATCTGTTTTACTTTTTAATTTATTTACACCAAAATAAATACTACAAGTGCCACGTATCTCAATAATTTCAGAACACACCTAACTAGACACATTGTTAATAAATAATAATAACAAAAGTACACTAATGCCGTTTCCAGTAACACTAGGCGACATCCAAATGAATACCTAGTGTTAGTGAAAACGGGGTCAAATCTAGTCGTAACTTTTAGATGTCGTCTAATTTGCCTTTTAGCGTAGGCTTCTCCACTATCATCGCTAGAAGCTAGTGACCTAGTGAGTACTTTAAGTACCGAAATAGCACTATTAGGTGACGCACTTAGAACTAAGAAAATAAAGCTCTTGTCACACTAACTGCGAACAGGAGGCGAGGCGCTAAGGAAATACGAAAGCGAACTTTTTGTGATAAAAATACAGTGTGTTTGAGAAATGTGTGGTCATATTATTTTAAGAGTCCTTAATATCTCAAATTGCTACGCATGATCCTCCGTTATATCAAAAAAAAATATAGCAATAATTTTGAAATAAATATATGGTAAAGTTGAGGATTAATGTTAAGTACTATATTTGACGAAAACGCGATTCCATAAGTTACCTCCAAACCGAACAATAAACCGTTAGTATTCAAAAAATACTTCAAATATGACCATGCAACTTTGCATAATAATTGAACTAAATATAAAACAGATACTATGTTTTTTTTAATTACCACTATTTTCACCGTAAAAAGAAGTTACCTAAACTATCGGCACTCCCTGCCACCTAGCACCCGACTCGGTCTCGCTCTCTCAGTCCGCGAGCAGTAGTGTGCGAGCGAGATAAAGAGTGAATTTGAGCTGAGGTATTATGGACTCATAAGGATGTACATTTAGGTCGAGTAGATATTGAAGTTTTGTAAGGGACAGTTGATTATTTTTTTACGATTACGATGTTGGTCCCATGGAGAAAGTTGTTCTGTTTGATGGTCTGTACTACTCTGTTAAATATGACTACGCATTTCTGATACACCCTCTATATTAAAAATGTTAGAAAAGCTGTTTGCTTTGTGTGCCGAGGGCTTACGTACACGTCATACACCAGGCAGGACCATATTTATCAATTGGTTGACTGAATTTGAAGGATAAAAGCCAATGTACTGTCAATTAAGTAGAAGGTATGTAAAGATCTTAGAAGGCTTGAGAAAAAATCATTTTAAAACAAGACAGATTTCATTTTTGGTGTAGTAGTCGCAAGTGCTACTGCGGAGCATGAGGTCCTGGGTACGATTCCCGGGTCGAGCAAAGTTTTATTGGGTTTTCCATCTGGAATTTCTCAGTATCAGCCTGGAATCTGGATTTGTGTCCGGTTGATAGCGATAGGCTTGCCCCCTATTACATGGAGCTTAAACATAACTTACGAAATGTGGGTGTACTGTAGGTACGTACACCTCTGCCTAACCCCTCGGGGAATACAGGCGTGATGTTATGTTATGCAGATTTGAGTTTAGACCATTTTGTACAGCGTGATACCACCATGTTTTGACTTTACGTCACCAGCCTCATGTATGACGTGAATTTTCTTAAAATAATAACATAAATTTAAAGATTTTCTATGTAAACAACTCTTCATTGAAATGTAACTTTAAAGGGATTTTTCTTCGGATTGTATAATTATTTGAAGTCCTGAAAGTTAGTTCTATTTCGATGTAAGGGTTAAAATAAGATGTTTGTAACACCGTCCCACATCTAGGAAACAAAATGGTTGAAAACAATAATGGCGAAACAAACAAACAAATTATTTATAAAATAAAAAAATTGGTGACGGTGTTCTAAACTATAATTATGTAAAGAATACTATTTCGTTGTTCATACTTCGCTGATAGCTAATTTATAAACAAAAATATTATGAAAAAGCAAAACTTGCTACTTTTTATATAAATTAAAATTTAAAATAATGCATTTAAATAATGAATGGATTGCGTAGCATAATTCTAAAACATTGTAAAGTGTATAAAGTCTTTTCCCTTTTAAATAACTACATATTTAGAAAAAAAAGTACTGTTAACCTAAAAATAGTCGATTTTTCATTACGGTTCTAGTACGCCAGGGCCAAATACCGTTATAAAATATGAAACATAATGTTGCCATAATAATGTAAAGTTAGTACCAAATAGGTAGAAAAAAAAGAGGTAGAAAATAAAAATAAAAAAACTTCGCAAACGCAAAATACCGCAATTCAAACGAAATAGGCTTTGGGCTTGGTTGACAAAGTTGTCAGCATTTTACGGTACAATTTTTGAAGTACTACGCACTGTTGAGTAGCTACTAAAATTAATTATATTGTGTACAAAATAAGCAATGGATGTCAAACTTACAAATGTTGGTCCTTTGGTACTAGAACCATTTAGATTTTTGTAGTACGGCCTCACTTGTAGCTAAATCTTGTATAAATAACGTATTTATATTTTATAAAGCTTTTCGAAAGTAACACAAAACTGTGCCACGGCAAAATTTTACATTTTAGACGATAAAATATTACCAAAAAAATGTATGTTTTTTTTTTTGTTTTAACAAGACAACTAAATTCAGTAGTTGATCATTTAAAATTATTCAAAACGAATTGAGTCTGTTAAAAACTAAAATAAAAAAATAATGTATTATGTACTGACGCCAGCACATCAAGCTACTACAATCTGTCAAATTTCTTTAATAGATTTTCGACTTTATTGCTAAAGTATTAGGTTCAAGGTTGATTGGGAAAATTTGACAGTTTCGGGTAGCTGGGTGTGCTGGCGTCCATACATGCGAATAAAAAAGAAATCTCCTTTTTGTGAACATATTAAGTTCAACTTAAGATGCTGAGCTGCTTCCAAGCGTTCCAGTTTTAAACCTCATTCACAAGGCATTTTTAAATCCAGCCTCCTTTTATAATTTTTTATTGCTAATTCCGTAATAAGGACCAGAGCAGCCGGTCTGTTCTGTAAAAATCACCGTGACAACTTATGTGAAGTGAGCTGTCACTCCGCCTAATGCTAGGGATTGACACTACTGACAGCTCACTTCACCCACGTTATCACGGGTCGGAAGGTGTGAAGTTGGGACGTTTTTAGGCAATCCTACCATGTTATAGGTATTGATATAATTATACCAATCTAAATAGTATTCCCTTAGATGTAAGTAGAAATTTGTGATCTTCATTATTATAAATAATATAAACTCCTTACAATGATTGTAAATGACCTAACTTTAGAGTAATGTAACTCTTTTCAGTACTTATTTACTTAGTTATATACCCTTTTTCCCTGTCGTCTAAGATTCGCCTTGATAAAGTAATTTTAAACTCTATTGTAATGAAGTTTAGATGTATATTAGAATAGTTTCAGTTTTACTAGACGCGTTCTACTGTAGGGTCTTAAGATTTTAATAAAGTTTTATTGTTGGAGTTTACCTAATAATATAATATAAACGGAAATTGTATGAGATAGTGATACTGTAATAAAACGTGCGCTTTTTTAAACACTTCTTTCATTTTCTTTAAATATTTAAAATATTTTTTTCATTATCTGCCTAGCTTTTACCCTACTATGTTGGAGTTGACTTCCAGTCTAAGTGAATGCAGCTGAATACCAGTGTTTTACATGGAGCGACTGCTTACCTGACATCCACAACCCAAATAACACGATATCTCTTGGTAAAGTCTTGTTGTCACATTTTCGGGTTTCTGATGACCTGTAACGGCTTTCAAAGATCTACGAATGACAGCGCCAACGCCTTAACGTGATTTCCGAGGCACGGAGGGGTTTTAGCATGTAAAGATAGTCACCCATCTACGGACAGACCGCGGCAAGCGTAATTTAACCTAATCGATCGACTAGTATGACTGTTATTACTAAGTCACTTAGAATTATTCTTTTTTGAATAGAAATTCAGCCTAGGGCCACCTGTGAGAAGAAAAACGACAAGCAAATGAAAAGAAATCCAGGTATCTCCTTATTGACTTTATTTGGGAACTTCAAAACTTAACAGTACCTAAGTATGTACAGGGTTAAGTATTAGTTATCATTAACAATGAATATTATGCAGATCTAAGCTGTTATTTTGTTCGAAAATCTACGTTCTAAAGGCGAAACACATCAAAGTAAGTACACACATTTTTACTGGTCCAATGAAAAACGTCAGCTTTATCAAATTTGGTTAAAACACGGTTAATATTGTGAGACTGTCAGCCTATATTAAATCTAAAACATCTTTTCAGGCAAAGAAAATAAACATAGTCACGAATTTAGTTTAGAACCGACTAAATAATTAGGTATAGTGTGTAGGCAGGCCCGCGAGATAATTAGGTATAGTGTGTAGGCAGGCCCGCGAGATAATTAGGTATAGTGTGTAGGCAGGCCCGCGAGATAATTAGGTATAGTGTGTAGGCAGGCCCGCGAAATAATTAGGTATAGTGTGTAGGCAGGCCCGCGAAATAATTAGGTATAGTGTGTAGGCAGGCCCGCGAAATAATTAGGTATAGTGTGTAGGCAGGCCCGCGAAATAATTAGGTATAGTGTGTAGGCAGGCCCGCGAAATAATTAGGTATAGTGTGTAGGCAGGCCCGCGAAATAATTAGGTATAGTGTGTAGGCAGGCCCGCGAAATAATTAGGTATAGTGTGTAGGCAGGCCCGCGAAATAATTAGGTATAGTGTGTAGGCAGGCCCGCGAAATAATTAGGTATAGTGTGTAGGCAGGCCCGCGACATAATTAGGTATAGTGTGTAGGCAGGCCCGCGAGATAATTAGGTATAGTGTGTAGGCAGGCCCGCGAGATAATTAGGTATAGTGTGTAGGCAGGCCCGCGAGATAATTAGGTATAGTGTGTAGGCAGGCCCGCGAGATAATTAGGTATAGTGTGTAGGCAGGCCCGCGAGATAATTAGGTATAGTGTGTAGGCAGGCCCGCGAGATAATTAGGTATAGTGTGTAGGCAGGCCCGCGAGATAATTAGGTATAGTGTGTAGGCAGGCCCGCGAGATAATTAGGTATAGTGTGTAGGCAGGCCCGCGAGATAATTAGGTATAGTGTGTAGGCAGGCCCGCGAGATAATTAGGTATAGTGTGTAGGCAGGCCCGCGAGATAATTAGGTATAGTGTGTAGGCAGGCCCGCGAGATAATTAGGTATAGTGTGTAGGCAGGCCCGCGAGATAATTAGGTATAGTGTGTAGGCAGGCCCGCGAGATAATTAGGTATAGTGTGTAGGCAGGCCCGCGAGATAATTAGGTATAGTGTGTAGGCAGGCCCGCGAGATAATTAGGTATAGTGTGTAGGCAGGCCCGCGAGATAATTAGGTATAGTGTGTAGGCAGGCCCGCGAGATAATTAGGTATAGTGTGTAGGCAGGCCCGCGAGATAATTAGGTATAGTGTGTAGGCAGGCCCGCGAGATAATTAGGTATAGTGTGTAGGCAGGCCCGCGAGATAATTAGGTATAGTGTGTAGGCAGGCCCGCGAGATAATTAGGTATAGTGTGTAGGCAGGCCCGCGAGATAATTAGGTATAGTGTGTAGGCAGGCCCGCGAGATAATTAGGTATAGTGTGTAGGCAGGCCCGCGAGATAATTAGGTATAGTGTGTAGGCAGGCCCGCGAGATAATTAGGTATAGTGTGTGGGCAGGCCCGCGAGATAATTAGGTATAGTGTGTAGGCAGGCCCGCGAGATAATTAGGTATAGTGTGTAGGCAGGCCCGCGAGATAATTAGGTATAGTGTGTAGGCAGGCCCGCGAGATAATTAGGTATAGTGTGTAGGCAGGCTCGCGAGATAAAAGTGTTCGTACTTTTTTGCAATTAGCAGGACAGTGTCAGGTTGTATGTTGCTCAAAATAAAATTCGCGACAGTATTAAAGAATTATGTATTTACAGGATTTTAATAAAAAAAAAAAGCTGGCATTACATCTGAAATCATGTCATTTTAGCTCAATTGTAACTCAGAGAGTTGTATTGATGATTTTAATGATTATCTTTCTGTAAATACTCATTTGTTACGGTCGCAAATCATATTTTGATAAACATAATATTACCTAACTCTGACCTGTCAATTGCAAAAAAACATAGAATGTTCGCGAGCTACCTTTGCGCATCCACCTTCATTGAATAGTTTAATTTAGGTCTAGCACTAAACTAATTTCTTTAATACTAGCTGTGCCCCGCGACTTCGTTTGCGTGGATGTCGTAAGATACACAATGTACTAAAATAACAGCTACATTTTAATAAAACTCCCTCGTCCCCCGGCCCGTCGCGTTGAATCGCCCGCCCGCGCTATTCGTTTTCGCTCAGTGTTCTTTTTGACTTTTTTTTTTGCTTAGCTCCTAAGGGTCGTAGCGTGATGTTAAATAACCTATAACCATCCTCGACAATTGGGTTAACAAATGCAAAAATATTTTTTCAAATCCGACTTTTTGATCATAATTTCATAGGTTTTAATTTTTTTGCGCAAAATCCTTATTATTTTTCTGAAATAAAAGTAGTCTAAGTTACCCGCCATAACATCAGCTATCTGCCAGTGAAAGTCTCGTCAAAATCGGTCCAGCCGTTTCGGAGATTAGCCGGAACAAACAGACAGACAGACAAAAATTTTAAAAATTGCTTAATAAATACCGTACATACTTTCTTATGCATTTAGTAAAAAGTTGTTATTTTGACATTACAAACAGACACTTCAATTTTATTAATTGGTTTATATAAGTACTTAGATATTTCAAATCCTAGTGTTTCTCAATAGTGACAGTTTCGCCATAATAATGTGATGCAATGACTAGACAATAACATTAAGTACTAACAATTACATAATAGGTAGGATCGTAATATTAACTTAAATCTAATAATAATTAATTTAAATCACACATTGTTCTGAGCAACAATTAATATTAAGTTATTTTGGTAATTTGCTTAGAATTGTAGTTAAAGAAAGTTGAAACGCGTCACTGGTAAAGGATATAATTTATTAAGTACGGCGAGTCAAATATATTGAAAAAAAGCACAATCCAAAAATTGCTTCTTTATGTCGTCAATTGTTTTCGCTCCATCCAAACTAAGAACGAATTTCTCCAATGAAACTAAACGCGTTCAAACGTTGTCAGTGTCAAAATTGTTGGAATACTGACATTAACAGGTCTTGAACGCGGCTTAGAAGTGCTGATCGAGTTCAGTTTCTTTGGTGAAATCCGCACTTCATCGTCTGGATAGAAAATAGTGAAGCGACAATAGTTTATAGACTAAGGTAAATAAAATTGTGATTATAACCTTGAGCACACTACTACAACATACGTCATTTTTGTTCTTAGATTTAATTTAAAGTCACTTTATCCAAGTCAATAGACTCAAGAAATCCATTTACTAGATAACTTAAAATCCAAAGATTTTTCCCACAATATTTATTTAAGTCTCTTCAATTCGTACATTTAAGTACACAACCTTTTCAAGGACCTGCTTCAAGGCCAACAATTGTTTATCTAAATCAATACATCCGTTTCTGAATAAAATGGCAACAGATATACTTACAACCTTCATGAATTCATCGTACTTTATATTTAAAAATAGTAACATGAAAATCTTACAAAGGTACAGTTTTAAAATTAAGTTTACAATTATTTCTCGTTAGAATTCTTCTTAATAACTAAAGGCTTTAACCTACTGCGAAGCTTTACCAAGCGCTTGCTTACTTTGCCAGAAGAATTTGTCGTTGGGTTCCTCAAATCAGGCATCGACTTGCTCTCGTGGACCGGTAGCTGTTCGGTTAATTTGGATCCAGCTCCGTAGTATCTTGGCATACTGAAATCTTCTTGATACAGCATTGCTGACTGCTGTTTTATACTCTGTAAGCTCGTCTCTCCTTTGTATTCCGGCAACGATGGAACCTCGGCAAAGAATCTTGGTAGATTATTACTCTTTATTATCGGAGTGTCCGGCAATTGACTCAGTCTCAATTCAGCCGTGGCTAACATAACTCCAACCATTGATTTGCTCTTGACTAACGGCGGTTTTTCTGGTGCTAAATGTTCCGAAATATTCAAGAACGATGCACTTCGGTGTGGTACTCTTGATAATACCTTGTTCAATTTGTTCGGATCCATGTTCTTCAAACTATCGACCCTGCTTAGCATTGGTCTTGATAATTTCCCGCTGCTGTCAACTCTATCCAAAGTCTTAGAGTTTCTCGGGGACTCGTTATCTGCTCTAATCCTTAGAATTCCTTTCACACTCTCGACTCTTGGTAAAGAGAAGGCAGATGGTAAAGCCATAGAAGAAATTGGGTCATACTGGTAAATAGGACTGAGTGTCGTGATCTTAGTTTCATCTTTAATAGTAATCGTACTGGGTTTAATAACGTCTTGTTTCTTAACTGCTACGTTCATTGTCAGGCCTTCCTCCGTATCCTGACTTCGTCGATCACTGTCTTCTTCTTCGTCAATCTTGAACATGTCGTGGTTAGCAAGAAGTTCATCTTTGAACATAATTTCGAAGTCAGTGACTGGTGAATTGATCTCGTCTTCGAAGTAAACCTTGGTCCTGTTGGGCCTGTCTGACAGGTAATCGGGTTCGGATTTGGTCTCCAGCTCGTCCAATGAGTTTGTGCTCGCTGTTTTAGCTTTTAATTCGTGTTCGTCTCTAAATATTAGAGATTTAGAGAATACCTGAAACCAGAAGATAAAATGTTAGTGTTGATTACTTACTAGAAATTCGCTTAGCTAGTCAATGGGGAAGGTCGGGCAAAGCAAATTGTAGATGGCGTAATCATAGCTAGGTCCCTACGGCTTACAATAAATTGGACATTTCGTTCATTCATTCCATTTCTTGTTCATTCATGAGTTAGGTTTTATTTCACTATTTCTATAATTTCGGTGATTTCAATATTTTTATCAAGTATTTGACATAGAAATTGTCAGAATTTACAACCTTTAATATTTCCTCCTAATCACTTTCTTCAAAATGTTTCTACCCTCTGTTTAATTTTTTCAAAATCTCTACTAGTAGCTTCTAGCCACCATCTTTTAATTTTAGGGTCTCTCAGGAAATGGTGGACTCCAATTTCGGAGTATTTAGGAACACAACAACGCGTCATTTTCGCAAAAATAAAAGAAAACCACCCCACGCCTTGTATTACTAGCTTGTGTTGGGAACTAGCTATGACAGCGCCATTTTGACAGTTGCCTTCCCCATTGTTATGAAACTTGAACTTAGTTCAGAGATGACAACATTATGTCGCAACTGTCAGTGTCGGTATCGTAAGTGTCTGGTATCAGGTTCACGAGTGTCGGCTGGTGTCAGTGTCGTAAATGTCAGTGTCGGTATCGCGAGGGTCAGGTTTCATGAGTGTTTGGTGACGCGGGAGTCAAGTGTCAGTCTCGCGAGAGCCAAGTGTCGTAGCTCGCAAGTGTCAGGTGTCGTGATTGTCTGTGTCTATGTCGCGAGTTTCAGGTGTTGGTGTCTGAGTGTCAGAACACTAGAGTTGTCTGTAATCTTGCCCCAGTTTCTCACCTCATAAAGCTTGTCAGCATGCAAGGGCATCTCGTTGACCTCTCTGCCGGTGATGGCTCGCGGAGGCAGGTGGTTGTTGTTGACCGGTTGCTCGGTGACCACGCTCTCGACGCTGGCTCCGTTGTTGACGTGGCCGTTCGTGTGGGCTGCATCTTCTTCTAGCCTGGAAAGATATAAAAGAGAGATATTGGTAAAGACTTCTGTGACTTTAGTGAAATCTTAAATAAGAGACTCGAATATAATTGTGAGGTAGAGAAGAAGGGTGACCGGTCTTAGGGTGCGTATCCAGAAGAGATGTGCGAGGATGCGGAGCGGCGAATGTGCGTAAAACTAACCAATAAAAACAAAAGCTTAGCTCAAGCTATGAAAATGAAGCGATGTTATTCGTTAGTTTCACACACCTCCCTCGCTACGCATCCTCGCTCATTTCTGGTGGAAACGCAGCTTTAGGGTAAGATATAGAGATGCAACTAAGTGTAAACGCTCCTATCCAACTCAAGCTTCCTTCTGTCAAAATGAAAACAAAGTGCGCTGTTAATTGAAACGAAACTTAGATTACATACGCTTAGATCTGATGACCTTTTTTGCCTCGGAGTGCACGTAAAACTGTCAGTGACGCAGTCAGCAAAAAAATCTATACAAATAAATAAAATTGAAGTGTCTGTTTGTAATGTCAAAGTAACAGCTTTTTACTAAATGCATAAGAAAGTATACGATACTTACAACAAAAAAGCAATTTTTAAAATGTTTGTCTGTCTGTTTGTTCCGGCTAATCTCCGAAACGGCTGGACCGATTTTGACGGGACTTTCACTGGCAGATAGCTGATATTACGGGGAGTAACTTAGGTTACTTTTATTATAAAAAAATAATTAGGGTTCCGCGCAAAAAATTAAAACCCATGAACTTGTGAACAAAAAGTCAGATTTGAAAAATTATTTTTGCATTTGGTAGCCCAATCCTCGAGAATAGTTATAGGCTATTTAAAATTACGCTACGACCCTTAGGAGCCGAGAAAAAGAAAAGTCAGAAAGAACACTAAGCGAAAATGAAATAATAACGCGGGAGGTCGATGCAACGCGACGGGTTGGGGGACGAGGAAGTTTTATTAAAATGTGGCTGTTATTTTAGTATATTGTGTATCTTACGACTTCCACGCGAATGAAGTCGCGAATACCGGTGCTATACTCCGTCGGTTTAGGTAGTTAACTAAATGTAAACAATCTTGGCATGTCTTTTTATCTAAAAGTTGTCTATAAATTGTATATAAAAATCTTTGCGACTAGGTATTTACTAAATCGATGTTAGCTAATAAACTAAATTTAAATAATCTTTGTGTATATTATATACGACCTCTTTAATATAAAAAGACATACCAAGATTGTTTACCTTTAGTTAACTACCTAAACCGATAGACCATAGTTGATTCCTTTATTAGATAAAGTGTAGTCAACATCGTTATTGCCTTTCCACTGTTGCCCAGTAAATTTAAGCTTCACTAAGGCTAAAACGGGAGCAGTGGTGGCCCAGTGGTAACTTTGTGTAAATTATTTCATCACCACTGCTCCCAATACGGTGAAGGAAAACATCGTGAGGAAACCGGCATGTCCTAGAACCAAAAATTCGAAGACATGTGACATCTACCAACCCGCACTGGGCCCGCGTGGTGGATTATAGCCCACTCCCTCTCGAAAGGAGGCCTGTGTCCCAGCAGTGGGAACATTATAGGCTTATTATGCATAAACTAAGGTTAAAACTATCTACCTGTCACGTGGACAAACCTATAGATATTGTCGTTTTATGAGGTGCAAGCCATGCAAGTGATATTCAACCACAGGGTGGTTCAGAAATTGTGATTTCAAAATTCTTCACGAAAACGATCTCCGAGGAAATTAGTGTAAAAGCGAATACACGAAATTCTCGACATCAAGAAATGTGTTTCTTGCATTCAGTTCCAGTAGAAATTTCATTAAATGAATACAGTTTTCAAGTCAACTATTCGTACAAGCGAAACGGAATGACTGTGTCTCGTTAAAACAAAATAACGATGTTTTTTTTTTAATTAATCTAAGAGATAAATTACCACAAGAGGGACATTAGTCGATCTAATCTAAACTCACACTAAGAGGTAAAAAAATTGATCGTTTGCCAGAGGTAATTCCTGGAAGTACCTAATGCACGTGCGCAATAAGCTCCTAAGGGTCGTAGCGTGATAGTAAATAGCCTATAACTATCCTCGAGAATTGGACTACCAAATGCAAAACGAATTTTCAAATCTTACTTTTGTTCACAATTTTATGGGTTTTTTTTTTTTGCGCGGAACCCTAATTATTTCTCTAAAATAAAAGTTCCATAAGTTACTTCCTGTAACATCAGATATCTGCCAGTGAAAGTCCCGTCAAAATCGGTCTAGCCGTTTCAAAGATTAGCTGGAACAAACAGACAGACAGACAATAACTTAAAAAAAATACTTTTTTGTTATAAATACCGTATATACTTTCTTATGCATTTAGTAAAAAGTTTTTTATTTATTTGTAGATGTATAGATTGCAAACAGACACTTCAATGTTATTTATTTGTATAGATTAAACGCAAACAGTGCCATTTACCTCGTTGGTGAAGTGCTATTGCTGAACACGAGGTCCTGGGTTCGATTTCCGGGTCGGGCAAAGTATCTGGAATTTCTCAGTGGTTGCCCGGAGTCTGGATTCATGTCAAGTTGATGGCAAAAGGCTCGCCCCTCATTACTTTGGGACTTAAACAAAACTGGTGAAATGTGGGTGTACTGTAGGTACAGCTCTGCCTAATCCTTCGGGGAAACAAGGCGTGATGTTATGTAGTATTATCTACCACAGTCGCATTCTTTCAAAATATAAATCATCGCTACTAGACTATTTACTCAATTTTGTACTAAACTTACTCACAAGCAAGTGAAATGTAATGCAGATGTCGAAGCGCTAAGGTAGCCCGCAAAATTCTAATTTTCTTACGATTTTTGCAATTAGCCAGGCGCTTTCGCCTTAATTACCATTGAGAACTGCCCCGGTCTATTCTGTAGAAATCTTACAGAAAACTCCAGTGAAGTGAGCTTGAAGCGAGCTATAATCTGATGCTAGGGATTGACACTGTGTTCGAAAGAGTTACCGTGGCCCCGGCACAGGCAATTGAAGGAACACGGGTGGGTTTTAGTCAGTAAAAATCTGACACGCCTTCCCGCTACGCCCAGAGCGGGAGGTCATTTAATGATTTCCCATCCAAGAAAAAAAAGGGATTGACACTGTTGACAGCTCACTTCAAACTCATTCAATCATCCATGTTTTCACGGTGAGATTTTCATCGAACAGATCGGCTTGACTTACCTTAAAAATATTTACTATCCGCATGTAAACCCACTCTTATCACTAGTTTGCCAGCTAAACGACTGTTGACGTTGGTTATTATTATTACAATCATGGTTTTCCTCTGCAAACAATGATTTACAACACAATGGTACAGTATAAAATGCTATTAACATATCTTTTACTAAGGAACATGCATGTTTTACATGTTAATCAAACATGACGCTAGACACATTCCGGGTAGGCAGAAAGCCAGTTTTTATCAATGTTTACAGCCAGACAGGTGTAAGCATGTAATCATTGCCATACAATTTGGGCACTTTTCCTGTTTGACGAATTTTTTAATGCCCTATGATTCTTTACCCTCATTTTTAATATTCATATTCTATTACGGGATTTTTTATGATGTTACGATAGTAGCAAAACCACGTTTGATTTAAGTAAATACATGGAAGATGTCATGTTTGTATCAATTATATTTTAATGGCTCCAACGTGACTGCTCGCTCGATTATATGATGTGATAGACATCATCCCTACAAGTAACGATATCACCAACTAGAGGTACACAGATATGTGTAATACGTACTCAAAGGACTCGCCAAAAGATATCATTTACGACAGACGGGACAAAGCGAACAACATCAAAATCTACTTGTAACTTGCCTACAATCGCACCTCGCTCAGTTTAGTTCTGCGTATATGTTTTGTCTCGTGTCATACCGTCATACGCCCCACTCGACAGGTCGCATTGTGTGCTAAAGAAAATTATTTTCGATAAAAAAATGCCGACTTGTACATTGTGTTTATTGTAAACGTCGTAATGATAAAACGACTGGACTATAGAACGGTTTATTTTCGTTAGTATTTTATAATTTGCCGAGCATTTTTTACTTTTTATTTTGGTATAGCTGCAGTAGATTATTATCTAATAAGATTCCAATTGGAAATGGTAGGGGCGCATACGCGGAAAAACTGTGCGTGCGCAGCTTGGTCGTTAACTCTAAAAAATAAATATAAAATAAATATTTTTTTCGGCTATGTTAAACTATCTGTCGGTTAGTAATTAAATGGGTTGTATCGATAAAAGTGAATGTCAAACTATTTTGTAATGTTGCTGTATTACGCTAGATGGCGTCACTGAGGCAAGGAATCGCAGTTTTTCTGATAGTCTCTCTATCGTATCTTAAATCTCTTTGTCAGTCAATATCAGTGAAACCTATAATTAAAGACCTATTAAAATAAATTATAGGCCAACGGTAACTTAGGTAAGAATAAGTGCATGCCAACTATTATGAAAACTGCGACCAAAAATCTCAATAACATTTGCGACGATCGATCTAGAATCGAATCTATGATTATAACACAAACCGATGAGCAAAATAAGCTTGTATAACATAACTTATATAACATGTAACAACTTGTTTTTGTAACTCCAAACAATGAGTTAATTCATGCAAGTAAAGATGACGCAGAAAACTAATACATATTAGTATTATCCTCAAATAAATTATAAGAGATGTACAGACCTACACGTGAGTTCACAAGTATTATAAGAGATGTACAGACCTACACGTGAGTTCACAAGTATTATAAGAGATGTACAGACCTACACGTGAGTTCACAAGTATTATTAGTCAACTAGGTTTTATTGTTACTTCTTATTAAATTATAAGAGATGTACAGACCTACACGTGAGTTCACAAGTATTATAAGAGATGTACAGACCTACACGTGAGTTCACAAGTATTATTAGTCAACTAGGTTTTATTGTTACTTCTTATTAAATTATAATCGTTAAATATCCAACGACTGTTAATTTGTGGGGACAGGGTTCCAATCAACTCAGCCTATCGCAGTCCATTGCTGGACATAGGCCTCTCCCAGGCTGCGCCACAACACCCTGTCCTCCGCCTTCCGCATCCAGTCTGTCCCAGCCACCTTCTTAAGGTCGTCGGTCCATCTAGCTGGGGGGCATCCCACACTTTCCGATACGTGGTCTCTACTCCAGGACTCGTCTGCCCCACCGGTCATCGGTCCTGCGACACACATGGCCAGCCCACTGCCACTTTAGCTTCCACACAGGTTTCAAAGCAATATGAAATTCTAAGCTAAACTAACAGAAAATAAAGGCATTTATTAAAAAAACATTTCAACTTTGTCAGACTCAATCTAAATTCTAAAGCGTAGGCAAATCCGCTGTTGCAGATTTATAACGCGAAGAAAACCACTTCACACTAGGTGGGAAAAGTACAGGGACTCAAGTAATCAGTATAAATAAATATTTATCTATTGCAAATAAATACTAAGTAAACGACGTAAATTCCTCGCTATATAAATAGTTTGTTCTAGCTTCTGTGTAAGTCCGTCTGTTTGTTTTATTATCAGACGGGGCAAAAATGATTTATTGTTGGAAACTGAATCATCATTTTCATCATGTGAGCGTTTTTTCGAAGATATCCATTGCTGTAAGGAAACGCTCTGTTTCTGAATTCGAAAAACCAATGGATGACATAACATAACGCCTGTATTGCCCACAGGGTTAGGCAGAGGTGTGGCGCATAACTGGCGAAATGTGGGGGTTACTATAGGCGAGCCTATTGGCACTTGTTGACAGGCTCACACTGTCCTCCCATACCAATTAACACTGTAATTTAAAAATATAAAAGCCAATTATTTTTAAAAGAATAACCGTGGAGTTTCTTGCCGGCTCTTCTCTTTAGGAAACGACCAATTAGAACCGTGCACCTAGCTTCTGACGTTTCATAAGTGCCCATGTAGGCTTTTGTGAAATAAAATATTTTGATTTTGATTTTAATTTGTTGGGCACAAATGCAGACTGCTGGTTGCTACTGATAAATTCCTGATGGAAAAACACAATACCACTGCCCGACATGATGGGAATCGTACTCAGGACCTCATGCTCAGCAGTAGCGCTTGCGACCACTAGACCAACGAGGCATGAGATGAGGTTATACCATACGAAAACCTATTCTACCCGTAAGCTGCTGGTAAAGACCTGGTGACTTTTTGGCCCAGCAGTGTGTGTTAAAGGTAGAAACGATACATTTTCACTCAGAATTGACAAGTACACATGAGATACATTTTATTTATTTTCTTTCTTACATCTATCATTAGTATTGTGATAGTGTCTGAATCTAACAATTTGTCGTTTCTGATGGAAAAGAAAAGACACCAGAATTTCAGACGGACAAGAGATATATTCCCTTAATTAATTGCATAGACTTTGTGTAGATACAACCGAGGGTCAATTCCGTACAACTCGAAAATTTCAAAAATCTAAAAATCGAAAATTTAAAGTTAAAATTATTTTTATCAACGCCTAACTTTAGAATAGGTTAGGCACTTCGACCCACAATAATTCTATGCCTTTAATGCCTTGTCATCTGAAAGATACCAAGGTCACCAGCAGTCAATGTCAGCTATCATCTATGATAACAGTGATCGCCATAGTTCATCTAAACGCGACATCACGACGCATGACATCCCACAATTGTCAGTCTTTATGTTAACTTATCAATACATATCATTACATCGAACCGTGAACATAATGGGGAAAAAATAAAATATGATAATGATCATTTTCATGAATATTGTTAATGAGAATTTGTTATTTTGTTACATATTTGTCTGAAAATTGCGATAGTCCAAATGTCTTTTGTGATGCGCACAGCAAAGGAGTGGAACTCTCTGCCTGCGTCTGTGTTTCCGAACGCATACAACCCCGATCTCTTCAAAGTGAGAGTGAACCGGCTTCTTCTAAGTAAGCTCGCTCCATCGTCGATTTTGTCTCTGTCATCTCTGACCTAGACTAGTCAAGAGCAAACCTATCTCAAATAAAAAAATGCTAAAATCTACCGGTATTGTGTGTGAAACGTAAAGAATCAGATCTAATGTAATCGTACCTACCTGTAGTTTGAGTCGGCTGATGTGGAGAAGTATAAAGCCAGATATAAAGCCAGACTGGGTCTCAAGTTAAGATAAGGAACGATATGAGTTGGTGCTATTAGTCTGTCTACAGTTGATCAAATGAGATAATTGGACACAGTTGCTTAACACTGTTTGTTCACC
The DNA here is from genome assembly GCA_947568875.1 of Fissipunctia ypsillon. Classification (NCBI taxonomy): domain Eukaryota; kingdom Metazoa; phylum Arthropoda; class Insecta; order Lepidoptera; family Noctuidae; genus Fissipunctia; species Fissipunctia ypsillon. The sequence goes on along the minus strand of OX387665.1, from coordinate 825,506 downwards.
GCTACCGTCAGCGAGACGTCAACGAGAAACGAGATTATTCGAACCCAGCGTGTCGTCTCGGCGGATGGTGTGCGATGCACACGCGGCCATAGTATATTCCGCGCGCGATCAGAATGGAATGGCACATTGTCAAAGTAAATCAAAAATGACCGTTCTTAAGCGAACTAGCGACAAAATATCACAAGCAAAAATCCACACTCAAACTCGCGAGCGTCATCACTTGTTTGTTACTGTGGATTTTTGCGTGTGATCTCCCGTTGACGGTTCTAGTGGACAAACGGCAGGGTGCCTACACACCAAAGACCGGTCGACGTACAACGTTGTGAAGCTGCCGGGCTAACCCATGCTATGTACCTGCATACACACACACTCCTTACATTAAAAAGTTAGCTAAATGCTTGATACTTACTTGTAGGTCGCGATCTTCTTGTCGAAACAGAACCTCTCCTCGCAGCAGTTCCAGTACATTGTCTCCAGACAGCTGTGGACAAGAGGACACCACTATCATTGCTGGGTATAAGTTAGTGCAGGTACCAGCTCCTACACGTTGTATGAAGGCTCTATTTAAATCGGATTATGTTCACAATTTCATGGGTTTTAATATTTTTGAGCGCAGGCCTAATTCTTTTTCTAAAATAAACAGGGCCTAAGTTACTTCTTATAACATCAGCTATGCCAGTGACAATCCCGTCAAAATCGGTCAAGCCGTTTTGGAGATTAGCCGGAACAAACAGATACACAGACAAAAATTTTAAAAATTGTTTTTTTTGTTGTAAGTACCGTATATAATTTTAGTAAAAAGCTGTTATTTTGACATTACAAACAGACACTTCAGTTTTTTAATTTGTATAACTGCATATGAGATAGATGCTAGCAATCTAGCATGTAACAGTGATCAATGCTTTTATTTTTTCTTTTAAAAGATTAGGAGAAAAATAATTTGCTCTGCCGTGAGACTATTACAGGCACACATATATATATACATATATTATGTATTATCAACTAGCTAACCCGACAGACGTCCTGTCCCAATATTTATTTGAAAATCGCATTGAAAAACCATTTTCAGTTTTTCCCGAATTTTCAAATTTTTCTGTTCCTGAAACTCATAATTATTCGGACATTGAAAAAAGAAAATTAACTCAATCGGTCCAGCCGTTCTCCAGTGATGTGCACCACCGAACAGCATTTCATTTTTATATACGAGCATATAGATAGATAGATAGGTACACAACATAAAATACGCCTGTTTTCCGCGAAGGGTTAGGCAGAGGTGTACCTGTAGTACATCCACATTTCGCCACAACACTACCTACCTTAAATTATTTGCCTTTTACGGCGCCATTGCGTTACTTTTTCTCAGAAACTCCTATCACAGTGACTACAACAGTATCATACGCACAATTTGTTTTAAGAAGTATGCTGTGACAGTTACCTTTTCATAAAACACGTCATGACACGACATTGGTAACTGTCATCACTCTCCTGTCCTTATCCCCATTTATTTCAAATTCAAATTCAAAATATTTTATTGTGGATCATAGGTAGGTACAGTTCTCAAATAGTTGGAAATTATGATCAGCTGTCCCGCCCGTAGGGCATACAATAATCACATATAAACTAGCTGTTCAATATAATTAACATAATTACTAATTATTATTACTTTCCCTCTAGCGCAATAAATAGAAAATAAGAAAAACCTAAAGGGCTCACATTAAGAGAAATGTCAAATTCAATTATATAGAAAATTTTTATTTTTTTATTTTTATGAAATATAATATTTTATTATGGAAAGGTTTAATTATGAATCTAATATTTACATAATAAATAAGCTAACAGACTTAAAATAATAATTATAATATGTACAAATGAAAGGCTTATGTTCACATGTGGAATCCAAATTAAGTGAAGGTGACATCAGGGGAGCGGCCAGGATATTGTTCAGCAGTGATGTGGTGGCGCCTTACTCTCCAGAAACGCTAACAGCTCTAGAGAGTAAACACCCAGCGCCTGCGGATGGTCTCACCTTTCCCGACCCACCGGACTCTCCCGACCTAAATTCAACCTTCCTAACCGTTTCGGCCCCCCAGTTGATTACAGCCGTGAGCTCCTTTCGAAGTGGTTCCGCCGGCGGCCTCGACGGCCTGACTCCACAACATCTAAAGGATCTACTGAGTTCAGGCGCCGGGGAAGCTGGTGAGTCGCTTTTGAAGGAGCTTGCGGCTCTGATTAACCTCATGCTCACCGGCGGTGTGAACGAGGCCGTCGTGGATGTCTTGTACGGGGCCAACTTATGCGCCCTGCGCAAGAAGGACGGCGGCATTCGTCCCATTGCCATTGGGTGCACCTACAGGCGTACGGCAGCCAAAATATGCTGTAAGCTTTACAGCGAAACGCTTACAGCTAAGTTTCAGCCCCTGCAGCTTGGTTTTGGCTCGAAAGGGGGCTGTGAGGCTGCCGTACATGCCCTTTCCACCTTTTTAAACTTCAACAAAGGTGAGGTCATCCTCAAGGTTGACGTGAAGAACGCCTTTAACTCTGTAAACAGGGACACTTTGTTGGCTGAAGTCAAAAAGGAACTACCCGAAATTTATGGTTTTTTGTGGCAATGTTACAGGTACCCTTCCAAATTATTATACAAGGACAATGTTTTGGAATCTGCAGTAGGATGCCAACAAGGTGACCCTCTCGGGCCAGTCATTTTCAGCTTGGCTATTCATCCAATTATCCAGAAACTAAAGTCAAAATTTAACGTGTGGTATTTAGACGATGGGACTCTAGGAGGTGATGCGGACACCGTTTTGAAAGACCTACAACTTCTCAAACAGGAATTTAGATCTATTGGCTTGGACCTTAACCCCTCAAAATGTGAAATCTATCTTCCTGACATTACTGACAGACAATTGACCCTAGATAAATTTAATGCAATAGCCCCACAAATTAAAATTTTAGAAAAAAGTTCACTGCACCTCCTAGGTTCCCCAATTTTAGAAGACAGCTTTTCTCCTTTCATCGACGAAAAAATCAAAAACTTCAACGACATTTCGGACAGACTCTCCAAAATTAATTTACATTCGGCATTCACCCTGATTAGATACTGTTGTTTTGGCCCAAATTTTATATATTTTCTACGTTCTTCCCCTTTATGGAAGCAGCCACATCTGTTGGACAAAATTGACCAAATTATTCGCAGCACAGTAACATCTATTTTAAATGTGGCCTTGGACGACCGAGCGTGGCTTCAAGCCACACTACCCATCCGTTTTGGCGGCCTCGGCGTCCGCAAAATTACCAGTATTAGCTTACCGGCGTTCCTGTCCTCTGTCCACAGCACTGAAAAGTTGACCGGGAAAATTTTAGCTCCCTCCCTGGTTGACTCTGAAGTGCCGTGCTTGAGTGATGCGGTGAACGCCTGGATAGCGGCTTGCCCGGATACAGATCGGCCCGTGAACCCATCTTCCCAGAGACAGTGGGATGAGCCGCTTTGCAGGTTGGTACGGAATAATCTTATCAATACGTCCACCAATACTGCTGAGCGTGCCCGCCTGCTGGCTGTGGGTGAATGGGAGTCGGGCCTCTGGCTTCAAGCACTACCGTCACCCAACATAGGCACTTTGCTGGGTGACTCCACCTTCCGGCTCGCTACTTGTCTGCGTCTGGGCGCTCCTTGTGGGGCTCCACACCGCTGCCAGTGCGGTGAAGCCGTCGACTGCCTCGGACATCATGGCCTGTCTTGTAGCAAGAGCGCAGGCCGGATAGCACGGCACGCTAGCATTAATGACATTATCCGTCGTGCTCTTGTCACCGCCGGGGTGCCAGCTGTTTTAGAACCCAACGGCTTGGCACGCGACGATGGCAAGAGACCAGACGGAATGACCATAATGCCTTGGAAGTTAGGCAGGCCTTTGGTGTGGGATGCAACATGTGTCGACACCCTTGCGCCATCCCATCTTCTTAGTACAGCGGGCTGTGCTGGGGCGGCTGCTGCAGGTGCGGAAAACCTCAAACGGCGAAAATATTCCGAACTTTTTGGGAGTTATATGTTCGAGCCGTTTGGGGTTGAAACACTAGGGCCATGGGGTCCGAGTGCCCACTTGGTTTTCCGAGACATCGCCAAGCGGTTGGTCGACTCTTCACGTGACCAAAGGGCTGGCCTATTCTTTGGCCAAAGGATTAGCATCGCCATACAACGTGGCAATGCTGCCAGCCTTTTGGGCACATTTCCTGTTGACAGCGATGCGGACGAATTTTTTGATGCCCTATGATTATATATTTTTTTTTTTTTTTTTACATTTGTACATATTATAATTATTATTTTAAGTCTATAGAAAATAAAATTAATTACATATAACATTCAAAGATAAAAAGATAAAGTCAAACATAACAAATTGAGATAGGTAGGAACATGTCAAATTATGGGTACACATCAAATTCACAAAAAATAAAATTATTTATAACAAATTAAAATGTCAAATTGTAAAAATCATACATAAAATAAAAAAATAGATTATACTGAAAAGTACAAAATTAATTAAAGTCTGTAGGTCGTCGAACGCATCATGACTGGGTGGGACTATATTTAAGCAAAGACTTGTCAGACAGAAATTCTTTTACAGAGTAGTAACTTTTGTTTACTAACAGATCATGGAGAGTCCTTTTAAAATTTTCCTTTTCCATAATTGTTCTAATAGGTGCCGGAATATTATTAAAGATGCGAGAAGCTGAACAAAAGATACTCTCATGCATAAGATGAGTTTTACTGGCTGCTGTACGTAATTTGTCCTTACGCCGTATACGCGTGTAGTAGCTAAACATGTGGATATTGTTTTTAACAAATACTGCTGCCTCAAGTATATAGATACATGGTAGTGTTAATAAATTATTATTTTTAAAAAATGGCTTACAGGAGTCAGTTCCGCATAAATTAAATATAGCCCTGATGCAACGTTTTTGAGCAATGAAAGCGCGCTCTTTTTCCGTACTGTTGCCCCAAAATATTACACCGTATCTGAGAATAGAGCCAACGTAACCATGGTAAGCTGTCAGCAAAGTACTCAGATTCGCTATTTTGCCTAATCTATATAGTGCATATGAAAATTGTCCCAGCTTTTTGCAAACATGCTCAATATGAAATTTCCAATTAAGTTTGTGGTCAATATGTAACCCTAGAAATTTCGTTACTTCCGTTTCCTCAATGTCACTATCTAGGTAATGAATTTTTAAAGCACCGGTATGTCGAGTTCTTATTTTAAAATCCATTATTTTAGTTTTATCAATATTAATCATTAAATTATTAATTTTAAGCCAATCTATAATCAATAGTATTGTTTGCGGTCGGCGCAACTTGTCTTCTTTTTCCATACTTCTCTATTAGTCCTCATCTCGATAGTCCTCCCCTTTCTAGCCATATCATCTTCCACACAGTTCATCCATCGTTTCTTTGGTCTTCCTCTTCTCTTACAGCTATCCACATCCATACTCAAAGCCTCACAACATTTCCCTCACTCCTCCGCATCTCATGCCATACCATGACAACTAATTTCCACACATTGATAACTATCTGATATGTACATTAATATCACTTTGGTTCGTTACCAAAACTTCATCGAATTTGACTCACCTGTTTACGAGTTAAGGTTAAACAAACTGACACACACAATTGATATTTAGCTACACTGCAGATAACATAAAAAGCGTATAATTGTTAATACCTAATTATTTTTAAAGACGCGACTTTTCCGTCTTGCCGCGACAAGAGAACTGTCTCGAACAATAAAAAAAAAAACATAATAAGCAAATATATATAGTTGACAGTTCTTGGTAGTTAGTTATTTTAGAAGTACAACAATTATGTTTTGTTAAAGAAACATTGTTGTTTTAAACACTTAAACATACATACATAAACTCACGCCTTCTTCCCGTGGAGGTAGGCAGAAACTACAGAACGCCACCTGCTAAGATCCTTACATACTCCTTTTGCTTCGTTTACGGTCATACATCTGTCATACACGCACGCCGGTTGCGAGTACTACGCACCTGACCTTTCTGAAGAACGTCACCAATAAGGTCACTATAATTGTCCTTCTAGGGCGCCTCAACAAGCGACAAGCGACAAGCCTCGTCTCTGTAAGAGGAAATGGGCCGTACACCACCCCGCTGTCCCAGTGCGGATTCGAATTTTTGGTTCTAGGACATGCTGGTTGGGATCACAATGTTTTCGTTCACCGTTTTGAGAGTTTGGGCTTTGATTCGAAATAAATGACACAAAGTGAGATTTAGAGCAGCTTGTGGTGGTGTAGCTTTACTTAAAGGGGCCCTGTGTCACAGTTTGGGGTGGTGTAGCTTTACTTAAAGGGGCCCTGTGTCACAGTTTGGGGTGGTGTAGCTTTACTTAAAGGGGCCCTGTATCACAGTTTGGGGTGGTGTAGCTTTACTTAAAGGGGCCCTGTATCACAGTTTGGGGTGGTGTAGCTTTACTTAAAGGGGCCCTGTATCGCAGTTTGGGGTGGTGTAGCTTTACTTAAAGGGGCCCTGTATCACAGTTTGGGGTGGTGTAGCTTTACTTAAAGGGGCCCTGTATCACAGTTTGGGGTGGTGTAGCTTTACTTAAAGGGGCCCTGTATCACAGTTTGGGGTGGTGTAGCTTTACTTAAAGGGGCCCTGTATCACAGTTTGGGGTGGTGTAGCTTTACTTAAAGGGGCCCTGTATCACAGTTTGGGGTGGTGTAGCTTTACTTAAAGGGGCCCTGTATCACAGTTTGGGGTGGTGTAGCTTTACTTAAAGGGGCCCTGTATCACAGTTTGGGGTGGTGTAGCTTTACTTAAAGGGGCCCTGTATCGCAGTTTGTTGGGGACTCTTTTTACCTGACTGCGGTGAAGCTCAAAAGGAGGGTTTTATTTTTTTACAAAATAAAATAGTATCCTGACTCGGGAGGTTAAACTGCCATTGTGACCTGGCTACGAGAATGCAAGAGCTGGCGAAGCGAGCTAGAAAATTGTAGCATCCAGACTCGGATAGGATAAACTGTCTTTGTTATTTTACTAAAAGAATACAAGAGTGAGCGAAGCGAGTTCGAAAAGTGGTGCATTTTGACTCTGATGGATTGGATGTTTTGTGTGGTTTTTAACCCCCGGCGGAAACAAATGGGTGTTATAAGTTTAATACTAAAGTAATGCAAGAGCTTGAGAATTGTTAGCTAATATTTAATAAAGGAAAGGTTTTAACACTGAGGAAAACCATAAAATTAATTAAAAATCGAAATGACATACCTACTTACATTCCATCGAATTAAACACATGATATATTTTAAAGCATATAGTATGACTTTAGTGTTTTACTGATAATTACACAGTTATGACGATAGAAGGAAAACCGCAAAATATATCCTTCTCTGATACACTCTCGGGTACGCTAGAGAAATTGCTAAATAACATTATGAGGGGCTCCGGGCTAAACTTCTTTCTGCCCGCGACTTCGTCAGCGTGAAATTTCAGTAATCCCAGATAATGTTTAATTCTCACCTTTAATTTCTCAGCAGAATGTTCACAAAATCTTGCATAACACTGATACACGTCACCCGGTGGCTGTCCAACACTCGATAACACGTTTGGCTCATAGAACATCAAGATCTTTATCGGGATGTTTAGCTAAACAACAGTTTGGATCTATGACAGACTCGCAATCACTTTAACAAGAATATTAAGGGAAATATGATCCAAAAAACGATTTTAATTTATAATAAATGTCAGTAATATAATGTTATGCTACACAGATATCTTAAACTGTTCGTTTCAGATACAATTTTACATAAAATCACTCGTTTACACTGGTTCTTGTCACACGAGTAACGCTTTCCAAAACGCACGGAAGCAAGACTACACTATATTATTACTTTGAAACTTCAAGTACATTCTACAGTACAATTCCCTGGTATGTTATATCGTGCACTAAGAAAATACGCGTCAGATGGGGTATTATCTTGACACTGACTGACACTATCAGAGCGAAGGCACTTCGTGTAGCGTGATCATCTGTGGGTTGAAATGTGGTACCTACGTAGTGGTAATAATGATGATGATTATCTATTCCTAACATAACACCACCTCTTGTTTCCCCAAAGGGTTGGGCAGAGGTGTACCTATAGTACACCCACATTTCGCCAGTTATGTTTAAGTTCCATGTAATAAAGGGCGAGCCTATTGCCATCTACCGGGCACAAATCTAGATTCCGGACTGCTACTGAGAAATTCTAGATAGAAAAACCCAATAACACTTTGACCGATCTATTCTTCATATTAGAGAGAGAGAGAGAGCGAATTTTGTGAGTTTGTGTATATGTGGAAGGTAATCTCCGGAACCACAGCTCGTAGTTGAAAAAATCTTTCACCATTTAAAAGGTACATTATTCCAGATGACGTAGGCTATAATATCATGTAAATATATACGAAAAGAAGTACGTAATAGTACTAATGAAATATTATCTTGGATTCATGCTGGCCTAGTCTTTTTGTTAGGTTAGAACTTGTGCACAGCGTGTCGTGAACAGCATGCCATCTTCACGTGTAAATTGCACCCGAGCGAAGTCGGGGCGGGTAGCTAGTATCTAATAAATAGTGTGAAGTCTTGCAGAAATTGACATTTAAACGAAGAAAAAGGAGTATGTAAAAGTCCTAGCAGGTGGAGTTCTGTGGTTTCTGCTTACCCCCATGGGAATAAGGCGTGTGTTTATGTATTATGTGTGTGTAGATATAGGCATAAATGGTATGAAGCGGGTGTGCTTTTAGAGCAATGGTGGCCCAGTGGTTGCGGCTTCGACTTACAAGTTGGAGGTCGCAGTTTCAAACCCAGGCAGGTATAAAATACGTTTGTTTGCGATAAACAGGACACAAAGCAATACAAAGACAAAAAAAGATAAAGTACGCGTCACATCCACGCAAAACGGCCACCGCTGAGCATAACGCTATGCGAAGACACTTGTGACATCCACCAACCCGCACTGGGCCCGCGTGGTAGATTACAGCCCACTTCCTCTCACAGAGAGGAGCCTGTGTCCAAGCAGTGGGAACATTATAGGCTGATTATGAAAGGTATGAATGTTGTTGTAGCAAAATATAAATGAGAGAGCATTAAATGCCAACTTTTGCGTGATCAAGAAAATGTATTGAAGCCTTGAGAGTTACGTCTGTGATTGTTTTCACCTATTTATAGACGAATGAAGTGCCTAATGACTAATGACAGATGATGAGTTAATTATATTTGACTACTTAATTGCGGTTATTACAGTTAACTATTACATTTAGCTTGCAGCGATGCTTGTATTTAACGATTTACAAGGAAAGGAAGGAAGGCTATGCTTGGAATGTCTTTGAAGGAAAAAATCAGAAGTGAAATTATTCGGAAAAGAACCGGAGTTACCGACATAGCCTGCAGAGTAAGCAAGCTGAAGTGACAGTGGGCTGGCCATGTTTATCGAAGGACCGATGGCCGGTGGAGCAGACGAGTCCTGGAGCGTATCAGCAAGCGTTGTATGGGACGCCCCTTCAGCTAGATGGACCGACGACCTTAAAAAAAGGTGACTGGGACAGACTGGATTCGGAAGGGGGAAGACAGGGTGTTGTGGAGAGGCCTATGTCCAGCAGTGGACTGCGATAGGCTGAGTTGAAGGAAAGGAAGGTTTTCTCACAACATTATCCTAGGTCGTCCATCAATTAGTAGTGTCTAAAAAATTACTTCGCTTTCTCAAAACTAGCCTACAACACTGATCTCCTGAAGAGCAAAGCAAAGAAAAGGAACAAGCATTGACAGTTTATACCAAAGAAGGTATTCCAGCAAGAAGTGTTGATAGTCCGGCGGCGAGATGGGCAGACGACACTGTGGCCATCGTGGGACCTAGATGAGGCAGCCCAGGAGCGTGGGGATTGGCACAAGAAAAGAGAGGTCTGTACAGCAGTGGGTGAAGTCGGGCTTAGATGATAAATTATGATGATGATCTATATATACAATCGACCACCAGAATGCGCTAGAACATCAAGCAACCTTAAAGTTGGATATCGGAGGAACACCCTGGCATCTCCCTAAGGACCCATGTATCCATAACGATATCCTCACGTGAAGAACAAAAAAACAAATGCTACTTACTACTGGCATGACTTGCACAGTTCGAACAGCATCTTGAGTTGTTCACATAGTGTCCGCAGGCACTGCTGGCGACACTGGTCATGGAGGTGCTATGATGTCACTCTCATAGAACACTGCATTCCTGGAACAAGAGAGGGTTTTGGTTAGAGAAGAATGTATACGGCACAATACATATACATACACAATATACTAAAACAACAGCCACATTTTAATAAAACTCCCTCGTCCCCCGACCCGTCGCATAGCATCGCCCGCCCGCGCTATTACTTCGTTTTCACTTTATTATTTTTGTTCGGCTCCTAAGGTCGTGGCGATGGCGTGATGTTAAATAGCATATAACTATCCTCGAGAATTGAGCTAACAAACATCCCCTATTTAAACCTTTTAGAGGAAACTTCTCAAAAATCTTTCCTGACCGCTCACTTTCGCTATAAAAGGAACTGCAAACATGCTTCTAGAGCCAGCGGTTTAGACTGTGAGTTACCTGTCAGTGAGTGAGTGAGTTAATTAATTTAAGTTTGTGATTCCTATCCTTGTCCATACTTATGGAAAAGTGATACAGGACCGATTTAAATGAAAACATTACAAAGGGACAACAAACTGTCCCTAAAAAATATGCCTAACACGTCATGCATGGGTGTAATGAGGAAAGGAGAAAAGTGTTGAGTATGGATGAGGATGGCTATAAGTGTAGGGGAAGACCAGAGAAACGATGGATGGACTGTGTGAAAATGATATGGCTTAGGCACTTTTCCCATTGACAGCGATGCGGATGAATTTTTTGATGCCCAATGAGTTATTCCCCTTTTTATTTTTTACTGTCTTTTTGTACATAATATAACGATGATACATAAGATAACACCTATCTTAATATCTTGAATCTGAATATCTTGTTTATTGTAGTTAAGATTTATAACTAACAATAAAGCTATAAATTAAAAAAAGTACTTTTAAAAACTAAGAACTTATAATACACATACATACATATCAGGGGTGAAGCGTTCATATAACCCGATTCGTATCGGCTTCCCTTCGGAACAACCACTTTTCTTAATGTCTACTATTGCCAAATAATATGGTACACCTGTGTGTGTAACTGTGTATCACATTACATAATTATATTTATTACCAGTTTAATACATCATAAGATTAAAAACCTACAGTTTTTTGTCTGAGTTTATGAGAACTGAACAATTTTGTCTTCGGCTTCCCTCTAATGAGAATTGTAGCTGCGCCACCGATACATATTTACAAAAAAAAAAAAAAATTGTTGTTGGAAATCAGGTTAGCTACCTACCCGTTACGTTTGATCCATTATTTTGTCGCCTCAACATTGTAAATAACGCAATGAATCAACAACTTGCATTAGCAAAATGAAAGCCATTGCTAGTGTAAGTGTGTTACCCAACAACTCCGCTGTAGTACCGCTGAGGTTGGGATCTTAAGCCACTATCAAAATGAACAAAACACACTTTGATCGGTACCATAATTTGTTGGCACAACATGGTCGGGCCCAAGCGCAACATTAAAAGTACGCTTTTTATTTTAATTGCTCGCTTCGACAGACTATCACAGTGATGTTTTTCTCCCAGTCTCATATCAGCACTATCAATATCTTTAATTTGACTGATTTTTACAAGTCAGCCTGTAGGTAAAAGAATAGCTATTGACGCCGTAATAAAAATGTAGCCAGTCAGAATGGTAATCGCTGACTGTCGCGAGTGCGTGGGTACATACATGGGTACGTTCGAGTACCTATCACCAGTCGTGGAGGACTTTAATGATCCCCCAACTGTGGGCTTTATAAAGCCCTCCAAAGATACTCTTATTTATTTTACCTTCAGTAGGTAACTTACCAGGGGCGAAACCTTCATACAACCCGACTCCTATCGGCTTCCCTTCGGAACAACCACTCTTCTCAATGTCTACTATTGACAAATAATATGGCACACGTCTGTGTGGATATCATATCACATTATATGTATTTAATACCAGTTTAATAGTCATCAATCAATCTGCCTAGCCTTTTCCCAACTATGTTGGGGTCAGCTTCCAGTCTAACCCGATGCAGCTGAATACCAGTATTTTACATGGAGCGACTGCCTATCTGACCTCCACAACCCAGTAACTGGGTGATACGATACCCCTTGGTAAGACGTTGTCAGACTTTCGGGCTTCTGACGACCCGTAACGACTGACAAAGATCTACGAACGACAGCCGGGACCAACGGCTTGACATGCTCTCCGAGGCACGGAGGAGTCTCAGTATGTAAAGATGGTCACCAATCCACAGGCAACCCCGGCAAGCGTAGCTTAAGGCGAGGTAGACCCTGCGAAGTAGGTATTTAACGCTACCAACCTACCCACTGAACTTGCATGAACCCAAAATGTGTCACAGTGTAGGCAAGGTTTTCAAGGGTGCTCGCACCCTCGATAACCACAAAAACGACACCTATGATGAAAAATTTGAAAATTTTCACAGCCGCCTTCTTGAATTTTCATTTTGACTTTCCTATCGGCTTTAGCACCCGCGAAGACCATGAAAACGACACCCATGATGAAAAACTTGAAAATTTTCACGGCCGCCATCTTGGATTTTCATTTTGACTTTACTATCGGCTTTAGCACCCGCGAAAACCATGAAAACGACACCCATGATGAAAAATTTTGAAAATGTTCACAGCCGCCATCTTGGATTTTCATTTTGACTTTACTATCGGCTTTAGCACCCTCGAAAACCACGAAAACGACACCCATGATGAAAAATTTTGAAAATGTTCACAGCCGCCATCTTGGATTTTCATTTTGACTTTACTATCGGTTTCAGCACCCTCGAAAACCTTGAAAACGACACCCATGAACGAAAATTTGAAAATTTTGACGGCTGCCATCTTGGATTTTCATTTTGACTTTACTATCGGTTTCAGCACCCTCGAAAACCTTGAAAACGATACCCATGAAGGAAAATTTGAAAATTTTCACGGCCGCCATCTTGGATTTTCATTTTGACTTTACTATCGGCTTTAGCACCCTCGAAAACCTTGAAAACGACACCCATGAAGGAAAATTTGAAAATTTTCACGGCCGCCATCTTGGATTTTCATTTTGACTTTACTATCGGCTTTAGCACCCTCGAAAACCTTGAAAACGACACCCATGAAGGAAAATTTGAAAATTTTCTCGGCCGCCATCTTGGATTTTCTTTTTGACCAAATTTACACTTTGAAAGTCGAGTCGTGACGATTTCTACCAGTTAACTCCTACCGCAAGCCGCGTTAGAGAACTTCGTTCCTAAATAAGGGTTCCGTTATTCATTCGAACATACGAAACCCAAAAAAACATACTGACTTATTTACACTATGTCCTACGAATGAATTGTTCGATAAATTAGCGGAACAGCCGTGCGCTAGCAAAACGGACATAGGTCCGATCTCGTCAAGGCCCGGCGGGCGACTGAATCGCCGTGCGCAAGCCGCTGTATTATATAATATTTTATTATTAAATGAATTTAATTATTTTGCAAAATATAACCACAAATTGTTCTCCTATTTGTTATGAACTTTTTACAGATATATTTTTTGGAAGTATTGCTTTCATAGGTTTCAAGCAAAATTAGAAAAACATCAAAAAAATCATCGATTAGACTCCTCTTCTGATTTATTTTTGATCGAGCGAAGTTTTCGATATCATGTTTTGAACCACAAAAAGTCAAAGTACATATAGTAAACTACAATATATATTTTTTTTGGCTTTAAACAATCACTATTTCTTTCTTTATTTTTGAATCAAAGTGATGCAATATTTGGTATAGGTCGCCTTAACCTGATGGATCGACCTGTGCGGCTGTTATTACTTAGCCACGAGCTCCTTAGTTTAGTAGTCATCGTAAGATTAAAAACATTACTAAAATACCTACAATTTTTTGTCTGAATTTATGAGATAGAACAATTTTTTCTTTGGCTTCTCTGTAATGATAATTATAGCCGCGCCGCTGGCACTTACCTCATAGTACCTAATAGTTTAACCCACTGTTACAACCTATTCCTTAAGGTGTTCAACCTTGTTGATCACAGAAGTGTGTCAGTAAGGTCTCATTAGAATACAATAGCATCGTTATGGCGCGGTATTCAGAACGATCTGGTCGACGCCGACGGCGACGCCTCGTTACCGAATATTATCTGTCAGTTGGAACTAGACACATGTCAATGTAATGTGTTAGTTCCTGGAGAACTAGGACACTGTTGCAGTGGGTGGCAAACATCTGCCGTGTGTGACCCGGTTCGTGACATCAGAATACGATTCGTTTTACTTACGTATACGAAAGTTTCTGAAGTTGCTGAAGCTAATTTAATTAAAGTTTTTCATTGCAGAGAGAACAGGAACCTTTCTATTTTGAATATTATTTTAAACTTATCATGCTTTGACTAATGAGACTCAATTCATTAACTATTATTACGTAGCCTTTCGCCACTGTGAATGAGGTAAGGACAAAAACAAATTTTATGGATACATAAACACAACCATAAATCAACCTCAACCGTCTATTTTGTAAGACCTCAGACTCGCAAACATCGACCATCTAATCACAACCCACACGAACACTCGACATGAGAGTGATCACAATGTGAGTACTAACTTCCGTTTACATATATATAATGGGCAATACATACGTATAATTATATATACATAACGTAGCTACATGTCCATTTAAGAAGCTACATATACTCGTACAGTCCATTAAGGAGCCATCTCCTAAAGATTTAGGCGTTAGGTCGTTGAGCTCCCTCAAACAGGATTCAATTACAGTATTATTGTCATGTCCGTTTCAACCGCGCGGCCACCTCATAGTATTTGATGAAACTTTGCCAGGAATTAGTGTTAATTTGTTACTTTACACACTTCTTTTCGTGAATTTGTTACAAAAAAAACTAAGACGCTATGACAAAAAATAGTTGGCCGCTAGAACCGCCACTTGCCGTAATCATCGCCCGTGATTACACAGAAACTATATAATGCAGATAGACGAATGATGGATCAAAAGAAAGGCCATAATTTGTTCAATTTGTTACAAAAATAAAAAACGTCAAAACGTAAATAAACAAAAAGTTATGCAATATTTAGTTTTCAGGTTATGAGTAGGTAGTTATGTCACCATAAATATCAAATTAATAGAGGCTAATGTGTATGGACAATTAGTTACTAATTTGTTACAGCGAATAAACAGAAAAAATATATTAGAAAGTAGGTTCAATAATTTGTTAGAGTCGATTTTAGTTGGCCGCTCGGACGGCAATATGCCTAAAATACAATGGCGTTTATCTCGTTATTAAAAGTAGGTTTAAGCTTAGTTAAAGTACTAAGCGACGGGTAACGTAACCTAGTTTGGATAAATACGGCGAATATAACTGCAGCATTCATATTTTAAAAGATATTTACAAAAAACAGTAGTATGAAACCGTATGAGAGTAGGGTGACCATGATCACATTAGTACAAAGGCATGTTTTTAATGTTGTACTCTGTTTGAACGAATATGCGGTACGTTTTGCGGCCATATTGATGTCTATTGTTCTTAATTCTTTGAAGTATTTACTGATAAGATTTTCGTTTCATTGACTTTCCGCAGGTGTTTTATGATGGGAACGATTCCAGAAAAAGGATCTCTTTTGTTCCCAAACTATTGTTAAAAATATTTGTCGCACGGGGTTTAAAAAGCCATAATTTTTTGTTGTGAATATTGTCATTACTGTGCTGAATTTTGAAGTGTGTGCTCGTACGTATTTAATTCCCGTGATTTTCATACTACTAAGTTACTGAGACAATTAAAACTAAATTCAGAAGTGTCTAAAACTGCTTAGCTATGAGTTGTGCCCACTTATATATTGGATTTGTTAATGTAGAACTCACCACCAAAAAGTGTATTGCAGACTCAGAGGGATCGAAATCGACTGCGGTAAGTTTAATTTTTACAATTTGTAAAAACTTCAACATGAAATTTTACAAGTGCTCAATACTTGAAAACCTGTACAAATTGTAATTACATACAATTGAAAAGAGACCATGTATTTATTTTAATTAACCTTGATATTTTAAAGTTATTTGGAATATCAAGTTTAGAAGAAGCAATTTGTTTCGATGAAAAAATTAACACAATGTGTCAGAAATGTGACACACAGTTGAAAGGAGAACTTAAGTTAGGCGAGATCATAACATTTGATTTAAACGGAGCTGCAGACTCAGTCTTACTCACTGAGCTGCCGATTACTATTAACATTAAGGATAATTACTATTTCTTAGTTGGTACTATAGAATTTATACCAGGCACAAAAATAGGCCACTATAAATGTCATTTTTTAAATAACAATACATATTTTTGTTACGACGACAATTCTTTTAAAATCGACATAAGTACCTCTAAGAAAATTTGTCTACATTCTGTGTCATATATTCGAGTCAGTTAATTTATAAATATTATGTTAGTTTATAAAGTTTTTATATTTATCTTGTTGACTTTAATTACTTGATTGTTTTGCCTTTGTGTTGATTTTGAATAAAGAAATTTTAATCGATAACTGACTTTTACTTTTATGAAGTATGCTACAGGATGCCTTAACTTAAAATGTATTTATATAAGCACTCGCCCTAAAAAAATAAGATATAAATATCGAACATTACAACAGTCACTATTCAGTCTCACTTCATTGTGAAAATGCATGGTCACCCTACTCTCTTAAGGTTTCATACTACTGTTTTTTGTAAATATCTTTTAAAATATGAATGCTGCAGTTATATTCGCCGTATTTATCCAAACTAGGTTACGTTACCCGTCGCTTAGTACTTTAACTAAGCTTAAACCTACTTTTAATAACGAGATAAACGCCATTGTATTTTAGGCATATTGCCGTCCGAGCGGCCAACTAAAATCGACTCTAACAAATTATTGAACCTACTTTCTAATATATTTTTTCTGTTTATTCGCTGTAACAAATTAGTAACTAATTGTCCATACACATTAGCCTCTATTAATTTGATATTTATGGTGACATAACTACCTACTCATAACCTGAAAACTAAATATTGCATAACTTTTTGTTTATTTACGTTTTGACGTTTTTTATTTTTGTAACAAATTGAACAAATTATGGCCTTTCTTTTGATCCATCATTCGTCTATCTGCATTATATAGTTTCTGTGTAATCACGGGCGATGATTACGGCAAGTGGCGGTTCTAGCGGCCAACTATTTTTTGCCATAGCGTCTTAGTTTTTTTTGTAACAAATTCACGAAAAGAAGTGTGTAAAGTAACAAATTAACACTAATTCCTGGCAAAGTTTCATCAAATACTATGAGGTGGCCGCGCGGTTGAAACGGACATTTATTGTCGGCCATTCTTGGATAGTCCCCCAATTACAGTATTATTGTCGGCCATTCTTGGATAGTCCCCCAATTACAGTATTATTGTCGGCCATTCTTGGATAGTCCCCCAATTCACGATGAAGACTATTTATGTGTTTACACCATACTAATTATGTATTTTGAAGACGGCTCATACATGAAAAATTCTACATTTGGGGAGCTGCTTAAATCTATGGATACACATAAACTCACGCCTTCTTCCCATGAGGGTAAGCAGAAACTACAGAGCGCCACCTCCTTTGGCTTCGTTTACATTCATACATCTGGTCATACATGCACACCGGTTGCGAGTACTACGCACCTGACCTTTCTGAAGAACATCAGCAATAAACAACATCATCTCAATCTATAGATTTTTGCCCTAAATATTCTTTCCAGATCTCCCCCGCCGTTGTTTAGTCACATTGATTTAGAACAAAAACGTGCCGATGCTCGCTCTAGTGGTTTTGTGCGCCGTGCTTAGAACGAACGCGTCGATATGGCAGCGTTGACAACCAGCGCTTGTCGGCGCCGAGAAGCGCTGGCATATCAGCGCCGATTACCAGCGTTCTACATGAATACACCCAGAATGTTATAAGCATGGTAGGTACTACCATGAAGTCAGACTCGCTACACAATAAAACAGTCGTGAGAAATCACTTACCGATAAAAACTTCCAGCGTTTTACAAATCTATTTATCACGAAGTCAGAACGCATTTTCTCAAGAACCCATTACAATTTATCTGTTTTATCACACCTTCCATACACTCTAGAACAGATCATAATACTTCATATTAATAACCATAATAACTTATAGTTTATCTCATTACAATATGCATTGTGTACTTATCTCAAGCCGTGACACACATTTGCAAGATAATCAGCTAACACACAGTAAGCAGAGATCTGGTGAAGATAACAAGGAGTTAAAACGTTCTAGTTTGACAGGACTTCACACAACTTCGAGACGCCAAGAGCTGCCATAACATAACAAATATCACGCCTTTCTTCCCCGAAGGGTTAGGCAGCGGTGTATCTATAGTACACCCACATTACGCCAGTTAGACATATATAAGTCCCATGTAATAGAGGGCGAGCCTATTGAAATTGGTAGGGCACAAATCCAGACCCCCGCGGTACTCCTAAGAAATTTCTGATGAAAAAACCCAATAACACTTTGCTTGACCTGGGAATCGAACCCTCATGCTCAGCAGTAGCGCTTGCGACCACAAGACCAATGAGGCAGTCAGAAACGTTGCATCAACCCCATGGGAGTTAAATCTCTCCACGAAAAATAAATTGTGTACAGTTGGAGAAGCTGCTAACGCTGTCGATGTGTCCGAGCCCAGTGGTGCTATTCTGTAAAGATCCCACCGTGAAAATTTAGGTGAACTGAGCGTGATGTGAACTGTCAACCCACCTTACTCTACTAGGGATTGAGCTACTTCAAACTCACTTCACCTAAGTGCTCACGGAGTGATGTTTACAGAATAGATCGGCTGCACCCTAAATGCGTAGCACACTATCAATCACTATTTGAATGATTTTGAAGCAAATTGCTAATCCGTTGCTTCATATAACATAACATAACATCACGCCTTGTTTCCCCGAAGGGTTAGGCAGAGGTGTACCTACAGTAAGTACACCCACATTTCGCCAGTTATGCTTGTTGTTGTGTTTGCTTCATATGTTCGGTAAATGTGTCAGTTCAGCAAGGTAAATAACGCAATGAATGTTGTTGAACTGTCAAAATGCAACCGATTCCAACTGTGAGCGTGTTACGCAATTACCTCGCTAGTCGCAGCTCGTTACAACTTAAATAACTATTGTAATCATCGACATGACGACAAAGTAGTTGACGATGCACAAGAACGCTAACATGAAACTGGTAACGGATATACACTACTTGATATTAGACGAAGGAAGTTTAAACTTAGGGGCTTGAGGCTTTAACAGCCGCACGGGTCGATCGATCAGGATAAGCTACACTTGCCGAGGTTGGTTCGTGGATGGGTGATCATCTTTACATACCAAGATCCCTCCGTGCCTAGGAAAACACGTTAAGCCGTTGGTTCCGGCTGTCATTCGTGGATCTTTGACAGTCGTTACAGGTGGTCAGAAACCCGAAAGCCTGACAACCAGTCTTACCAAGGGGTATCGTAATACCCAGTTACTGGGTTGTGGAGGTCAGATAGGCAGTTGCTCCATGTAAAATACTGGTATTCAGCTGCATCCTGTTAGACTGGAAGCCGACCCGAATATAGTTAGGAAAAGGCAGGCAGATGATGATGATGAGACGAAAGAAGTTTAAACAACAGGAATGAATTACATAATACATAAACTCACGCCCTCTTCCTATAGGTTTAGGCAGAAACTACAGAACGCCACCTGCTACGATCCTTACATACTCCTTTTGCTTCGTTTACGTTCATACATCTGGTCATACACGCACGCCGGTTGCGAGTACCTACTACGCACCTGACCTTTCGGAAGTACGAATAGTTACTATTAGGTCTAGGTCATGGAAGCACTCCTGTCCTTCGCTCGAAATAAACACCCGTTGTTTAAAGGACACATCGATTACTATAAACCTAAATACCACATGTCCCGCAATTAACGCACTACCTCTTAATTTATGTTCGAATAACTAGTCAAAATATAGGGAACAGCAGATTTTTTTTCGCGATTTCTGCTTTGGTCCCTTAATAAAAGTTGTTCATAATGATGAGTACAATGACCCCTTAAGAGGTTGTGCGTTAATGCCGGGATATGTTTTATAAGCAACATCAATTTTTTGAATATTAATGGAAACACTGCGCCATCGGCCTGTCAACTCAAAAGTAAAAACTACATTTCAGCTTGATCAATAAGATTTACTACTGACAGAAGCCTTAGCAACTACAAACCCTGCTGACACCCTTATTGGCATAGCGCTGAGATATTCAGCCTTATATAAACAGTTTGATAGCTGGTACCTGACTTAAGACTGATGTTATTGACAGAGAGATAGCGAGCTAAAAATATTAGCGCTATCTGAACGTCAGAGATTACCTGTCCCTGGCTATGTCCCACCGCCGACGAGGAAGCGACTACCTATCAGCGATTTTCTCGCTCAAGAAACGTACCTACAAAAGACTGTGTAAATAGAGAATCGCTGACTGTTCACATCGCCATCGGTGAGTACTCGTTTGTCGCAGTGACAAGAGCTATCAAACAGAGTACTCGCTCAGCAATGCTCGCTTGATGGGCATAAGACTCACGCTTACATACGCTTACCAGAGAGTAATTTCTCGTCACCGTCGCGTCACGCACTCCCTGCTCGCTGCTCGCTGCTCGCCAACTCGTTTTATTTAGTTGCTAGCTCTACTCGCTTTTCGTTATCGCCGGAGATGGGACAGTTGCTTTATACAAGATAGTAATGATAGATTACGCTAGGTGGAAAGATAGATTGACTTTATTGTACACGTAGGGAAACATAAATAAGAAGTGTACAGATTACGGCCTTATCGCTTATCTTGAATCAACTATGTGTGTAAGGAAGTAGAGAATTATATACAAGATATAAGGTTTTTATATGATTTAAGGTTTTTTTGAAGGTAGTTTGAGATTCAAAGAGTTAGCACCGTATTTGTTTTGTCTCCGTAAAATTTATAAAAAAAGTGGTAAAAAGTTGCTTAATTCATTAGTGCTGTATATCATTGTAAAGCTTGTGAAACGGACTAAAGAGTGATATATAAAATACTTCTGGACTCCATCGGTACCGTGAGTAATTAGTGAAAAACTTTAAGAAATAATTTGCAATTACTTGCGTCCCTGACCTAGGGCAACCCGCAGCTCGGCCGCTTCTACGCACACATGCTCAACGCTTACACGTACACTAGGCGCTTTTTGTAACACTTTGAGCTTACGCTACGCGTTTTATAGCAGACTCAGCTTATGCCACGCTTCATAACTATATAATAAACTGAGCGGCGCGCACCGTACCTATTTAGAATGTCAAAACACTCTGACTTACAATTATTTTCTCTAGAAACTGACAACGTAACCACTAGAAAATTAAGAAGATCACGATCACAAATGAACTTAACACTTTCAACTAGTCAAGATCTATTGAATTCTACCATATTAGATTCAACTATCTTGAGTATCCAGAGTGATACTCAAAACCACGATCAGTCGTATTCCCCCGACCTAAGGCGAGAAATAAATAAAATTAAAGTCAAATTAAATAGCGCTGACATCGAAATTGAAAATCTCAACTATGAAAACACTAAGTTAAAACAGATCATACAAGAACAACAGCGACAAATAGAACTGCTGAAAAAAGTTACCTGTGCTACCCCGCATCGCAATAATATTTCATCGCCTATCTCGAGACGAATATTAAGCATGAGAGTAAATACTCCTCGTCATTCTCCTCTACGGCTACCTACAAGTACTTGCACAAGTAGCCTCAGCAAAGGTACATCGCAGCAAGACAAAATCGAATGCAATACGGACAATCAAAGGGAAAACGGATGTTGTTACGTTGAAAATAAAATATGTGAAAAACCACAACGTGCTATGAGGGTGGAAAGCCCACCAGTTATTACACAGAGTACAGAGCAGGCCATGGGATCGAGGACTGAACATAAACTAATTTCGGAAGACACGTGTTTCAATAAAATGTGCATAATTAGTGCTAATAATGTAAATAATATATTAAGAATAGCTGAAAACACTTTTCCGAACGCCAAACTCTGTCACTATTGTATGCCCAATGCGGGAACAGCGGAGCTCCTTGCATCATTGGACAAGAAATTAGTTGATTATACTTTTAATGACTGTTGTATAGTCCTCCTTGGCGAAAAAGACTTTTTAGAATCCAATAATTATGAAAAATTGGTTAATCAAATAAGATGTAAAATCGAAAATATAATGCATACTAATGTTATTCTATGCTCTCCTAATTTTAAACTTAATTGGAATGTTAACTTATTTAATGCTAGAGTAGAAGCCTTCAATAGGCTTGTGTACCAAAGTAATCAGACTTTTGAATATGCATATTTGTTTGATACCAACAAACATCTAGATTATAATAATAACATGTTTTGTAAACATACAGGCAAAGTCAACAATAGGGCTATTGTAAGTATTTTTCAGAACTTGAATCGTTACATACACACTAAGTTCTCCTTTAACTCAGATTATGAAAAAAACTGTTTAAGTTTAGTTGATAAGCACGGAAGCAGTACAGTCAACCAGTTGCATCCGGGTACCATTCCTTACTACTTTAAAAAAAAGATAATGTTGGATACAGATACATTTTTTCGTGGATAAGCATGCAACAATTGTAACAAATCTAAACGAGCCAGGAGATAGTTCATTGTGTAATTGTTTAAACATCTTTCATCAAAATATGTGTGGCCTGAATAATAAGAAAGATGAGTTGGAAATATATTTAGATAGTTTGAGTAACCCTTCGAATTACTTGTGTATTAGCGAGCATTTTCTTAACGACGAACTAGTTCATTTGTTAAATCTTGCAAAGTATAAAGTTGCATCATATAATACTAGGGTCAATAAGCTGAGAGGTGGTACTATTATCCTAGCAGAATCGGATAGGGAATACGAAGAGCTGCCCATTGCCAAAAAATTATATAAAATGGACAGTTTTGAAATATGCTGTGTCAAAGATGTTTCAACTGGCCTGTCGGTGTGTTGCTGTTATCGTACGCCATATGATAAAAACTTAGACACTTTTATGGTGAGGCTTGAAAAACTACTGGAACATTTGTTTAACAAGAACTGTGTTATTTGCGGTGATTTTAATATTGACTTATCAACTGACAATAAAAAAAGAAATGACTTATTAAATCTATTGACATGTTACAACTTTAGACCGCTAATTAGTTCGACTACATTTATTCGAAATGACTCACGATCTTGTATAGACAATATCTTCACCAATTTGTCAGATGAATGTGTGATAAATTGCGACGTTGACCATAATGGCTTGGCAGATGGACATGCAGGACTACTCTGCAATACAGCATTCAGGAACAAACTGAGTAGGAATGTAAAAACCAGTAGCGTTCAAATTACCAAACGGACTTTCAATGCAAATACAAGAAGAAACTTTAGAAATTTGCTACTAAATCACGACTGGAGTGATTTCGGAATTAACTCATTCTTAAAACAATTCGAAGAAATGTTCACACGCTGTTTTAGGAAAAGGAAACTGCAGGTACATTTAACGCGTAACACGCAGCTGCGCTGGGTCACTAAGGGTGTAAAGGTTTCTAGCAAAATGAAACGATTTCTATTTGCTGGCAAAGGAAATAGGCAAAACGACTCTATAGTGGACTATAGGCAAAAATACATCGCTCTATACAGAAAAGTAATAAATATGGCCAAAAAGTTATCAGTACAAGCTGAATTAGCAAACTCACCAAACATCTCAAAAGATGTTTGGAAAGTTGTAAACAAACATAGAAATAAGGGTGTCAAAAACAATAAAAAACTAATTTTGAAATCAAATAATACGATTACGTCAGAACCATCAAGTATTGTGAATATCCTTGCCCAACAGTTCCAACTAAATTCATCAAATATCACACGCACAGAGGCTGCCATGGATATTCTACGTAAAAGTACAAAAAGAGTAACGAATGACCTTGTCATAGACCCTGTCACGCCCCTTGAAATAGTCAAAATAGTGAAAAAAATGGACGACAAAAAATCTTGTGGCTATGATGATATAAATATATCTGTAATAAAAGACAACATTGATGTACTAGCGGAACCTTTAAGCATTTTTTGTAACAAGTGTTTCGATGAAGGAATTTTTCCAGATCAATTGAAGATAGCCAAAATAATACCTGTACACAAAAAAGGTTCTAAAACAGACCCAAAGATGTACAGACCAATCTCATTACTACCTATTCACTCCAAAATCCTTGAGAAGCTAATTAAAATTAGATTACTCAGACATTTCAACCAAAATGGAGTGTTAAGTCGAAGACAATTTGGTTACCAGAAAAACGTTGGGACACAAGACGCAATATCGACTCTAATTAAGGACGTAGTGAGCAGATTGGATGACAAACAGAAAGTAGCTGGGCTTTTCTTAGATTTAAGTTCAGCATTTGACACCGTGGACCATAAACTACTGCTTCAAAAATTTGAGCACTACGGGGTCAGGGGTAAAGCTCTGGCACTTTTCACGTCATATTTAAAAACCAGAAAGATGTTTGTGGAGATAGAGGCAGTGGTGTCACAGACAAATTCTTCAGGCAAAAATTGTCCAACTGAAGAAACATACAGGTCCCAATTGTCTCCTGTGAACACTGGCGTACCACAAGGCTCCATACTGGGTCCGATATTTTTTATCGCGTTTGTAAATGACCTTATACAACACATGATGGAAAAAGCTATGGGATCTATCCAGCTTGTGGTATTTGCCGATGATACCAATGCCATTGTTTCGGCTGACAATATATACGTTCTTAATTCCATAGTCAATCAAACCTTAGACATTTTCCACAGCTGGTTTGCTGTTAACGGTCTTAAAGTGAATGCCAGTAAAACTAATGTAATGCTTTTTCGTACCACTTCCAATAACAAAGATAGTATTAACTGTGTCATAAATGGAGAAACAGTGAGCGTGGTCCAGGTAGTTAAGTTTCTGGGAGTTTATATCGATTGCCAGTTAAACTGGAAGCAAGAGCTAGCTCACCTGGAAAAAGCAATCAGCTCTGCCTGTTACGTACTACGAAGTCTGAGAAACGAGGTAACCATAAAACATTTGAAAATGGTCTATTACGCATTAGTGGAATCAAAACTGAGATACAGCATACTTTTCTGGGGAGGAAGTTATGACTACAATACTCAGAGAGCTTTTGTAATTCAGAAAAGAGCAGTCAGGACCATAGTTAGAATCCAACAGCAAGAATCATGCAAGCCTCATTTTATTGACTTAAATATATTGACAGTCCCAAGCTTGTACATTATGGTCCTACTTAGTCACTTATCAAAGTACATCTTTGAATATGAGACTGAAGATGAAAGGCAAAAAAGGGAAAATACAAGAAGAAAAGATCTCCAGTTGAAACAAGTGCCTCACCTGAACATTGCAAAGCATAGTGCCTACCACAAGTCAATAAAAATGTTTAATAAACTGCCGGCAGAAATAAAAAGTTTAGCATATAAAAGTGAGTTTCAGAGTAAGCTTAAACTGTTCTTGTTAAGCAAGTGTCTATATTCTGCTGATGAATTATAATTTAATAAGAATGGACATTTTATTGTGTTTTATGAATTGACATTGGACATTGATTTTATAGCTTTTATATCTTTATTTGTTTTTGTTGTTTTATATTTTATTCTTATTATTATTTTTGTGATATAATTTAATTAGTATAATTGTGATGATTTAAATATGGATCGACATTTAATTTTGTTACTAATTGTGATGATCTAGCTAGATATGGTCTGCATGTATGATTTTTACTATATATTTAGTTATAGAAATTCAGACACAATGTAAAAATTGTTATTGAATGAATAAATAAATAAATAAATAAATATCTACTACTGCCTCGCTGATCTAGTGGTTGCAAGTGCCAGTGCTGCCCATGAGATCCTGGGTTCGATTCCCAGGTCAGGCAGTGTTTCTCAGTAGCAGCCCGATTTCTGGATTTGTGCCCGGTTGATGGTAATAAGCTCGCCCCCTATTACATGGGGCTTAAATATAACTGGCGAAATGTGCGTGTACTAATAGGTACACCTCTGCCTAACCCTTCGATCAAACATCCGAAAACGTCGTCCTAAAATCTATAGAGGTATGAGGTACAGGGTGGAAAGTTTTTCGTCATAGAAAAGAGAGAATGACCAAACGGGTGTTGTGTCTCGTGAGCTACTGCTGGTTGATGTCGGGATGTTGTATATGTATACCTATGCTATTCGCGCGTCGAATTCTGCTTACGCGATGCAGGATTTTACATGACGTCAGTGTGATGCGTAGTTCGCATGTGGCGTTGTAGATGGCGCCACAAAAGTGACTTATTTCTGCCACCTACTTCAAAGATGAAACTTTAATCTACTGCAATAACAATATTGAATCGACAGTATTATGACATAAAAATCCACTACGATAAAAACAGTAACTAAACTATTTATGACTTAACCCACCTAAATAACCTCAATGACAACGAAGCACTCAAATCTTAATTGTTTTGCAAATACTTTATCATTGAAGATAAAGTGGAAATAGTTAAATCGTTTGCGAACAACATATCATTAATAGATAATCTAATAATAATATAATCTAATAAACCTTGATACAGATTGTTGATAAGATCTGGTAATGCATACAGTAAGCAAATATGTATTTTATGATATTAGAATTAAACAGGAAAACAGATAGACGAATATAAATGTGCATATTGTTATTACTAAGTCTGTTAGCTTTTACTTGGCTTGTTGTAAGCACATTTCCGGGTGACGGGGTAGGCTTCACCAAGTACCCCAAACTGGATCGGTAGTCGTTCTAAAAACGCTAGGGACCATGTCTCGTTAAGAACCACACCCGGCTCGGCTGTTTGTAGGCATTTTATTGAATCATCATTAAGGGCAGAATACGGAAATGTGAAGTGACGAAATTCCACTTCGCTGTGCACCAAGAACGATCGCAATTGAGTTTTGCTACAGACCGAGCCTACGGTGCACTTGTGCTAGTTTTGTGTTATCTTAGTAAATAGGGACTAGGCCACCATAAGGGTGTCATTCACATTAGTACGCGTTTAGAACGATTCAGAACTTTTCTTCCTCAATGACACTTGGACTTCGCAGTACTCTGTCTTAGGATGAAGGAAGACATTTAAATACAGTATATCCGGTTTCGGGTTGTACAAATTTAAAGGAGAGATACAGACCATCAAACTGAAAAACTTTCTCCCGGAGACCAACATCGTAATCGAGAAAAAATTATGGGGGGGGGTAGGTATTGAAGTTTTGGGACGAGTGATTTTTTTTCACGATTACGAAGTCGGTCCCCGGGAGAAAGTTGTTCAGTTTGATGGTCTGTACCACCCCTTTAAGTGTGTACAATCCAAAACTGGACATAGGTACTGTATAGAGCTTAGAAAACGTGTCCTTTTAGAATCGTATTAGTGTCCTCAGAGATTCTATGCGTCAGGTCTAGCAGAACACCTACAATGAGGCAAACATTGTAAAACGGTTCCCAGTCTCACTGAAGTGGGCACATCGTAAACACATCAATTAACGTAGCTATAAATAATTAATTTAAGCGCACGCGTAACGATCTCTGTCCCTTCACAGCATCAGGAATGTGTTACAGATTCCAGCGCGCAACTGCGAGGGGGAGACGTTGGCGTTCCAACATTTATAATAATAAAACATAATTAAATACCATTTAGGGAGAAATGCAATATAACTTTTGCATTCCCTCTTGTCTTCTTAGCTTCATATATTAATATCACTTTGTGCTCCCCTTGTCCCTTAGCTTTCGGGACAATTGATTGGCAAGTCGGGCAGTGTTATTGTATTTTTCCATCAGGGAAATTCTCAGTAGCAGTTCGGAGTCTGGATTTGTGTTCGGTTGATGGAAATAGGCTCGCCACCTATTAAATGGAATTCATAGTTATAAGAACTATGATGGGACTTAAACATAACTGGTGAAATGTGGGTGTAATATAGGTACATCTCTACCCTTCGTTCGGGGAAACAAAGCGTGATGTTATGTTTATGTCATTGATAGACGAATGAAGATAATACAATTCCATTATGGATGATATCGTAAAAGCTATAATAGAGTCAAGAGAGCCAATCGTCTATGATTCGACTGGCTTGTTGGTCTAGTACTCGCAGGTACCATTACTGAGCATGAGGTCTTGGGTTCGATTCCCGGGTCGGGCAAGTGTTATTGAATTTTTCCATCAGGAATTTCAAAGTAACAGCCTGGAATTTGTTCCTGATTGATGGCAATAAGCTCGCCCCCTATTACGTGGTACTTAAACATTACTGGCGAAATGTGGGAGTGCTACGTGTGCTACAGGTACAGCTCTGTAGCCTAAAAGTTAAATTAGATAGACGGTGATGATTATGATACAAGTTCTCATACAAAGGCAAAGCGAAAGACCTAAAAACAATGATTTCGGGTTGGTTATTTTTCCAAAAATAACACAAAAGGTAAGATTATATTATATGAAGGAAAAGAATTATGACGAGTGACCTCTGCGCATCCTTTTTCAATGAATCATAAAAATAACAAAACGGACCAAAATGTTAAGTTTTATTTTTATTTTGATAGGTTTCGATTTAAAACATGAGAACTGATAAAGGTGTAACTTTTTACAACAAAATAGTAACACATTTCGTACCGTTAGGCAATACTGGTAGTCAGACTTTCTGGCTTCCGACTACCCGTGACGACTGAAACTTTCGCGGGCGCGTGACGTCTGTAGACGTCTTAACAATAAAAATTCTATTCTGTCTCGTTTACCGAGCGACAACCGGGGGATGCGCTGAGGTAGCCTAAGGTTTTCAGGTCAGTGTTACGTTGTAAGTTGATCAAAATATGATTCACGACCGTAACAGATATGTAAGTATGTTCCAAGAATATTTTAAATAAAAAAAGTGTAAACTTGCACCGCATTGTTCCAGTTTGTACACAGTACCTATAGGTGTCGTGAAATGTAAGCACTGAAGATATCGCAATGCTACAAATCGCAATAATGACAAATCGCAAAAAAACATCCAGTCGCAGTCGCAGTGCAAAGGGACAGTCACACAAAAACATACGATGATTATTGTCATGACTCAGGACTCAGTGGTATTTTAAACATTGTAAGAAGTCCTGAGTCCTTTGCGTTGCTGCCAAGAATTCCAAGTCTTTTACAATGGTAATTAATAGGACATGAGTAAGTCAACAAAATTTTTAAATGGGAAATATTTAACTGATCGCCCTTCTAATGATATACGCTTTTTTAAAATTAATGAACCTCTAAAACTTTAAGGGCTTGTATCTAATGAATAATGATGCACACTTTTTTTTTAAAATAAATGACCCTTTGTACCTTTCTGGCCTTTTCTCACACTTGGTCACAGTAACTACGCTAGGGTACCCCGACCAAACGGGCTAGGTTACGTTAGAACTGTGACCAGCCTACATACCTACATCCAAGTTGGTCTCAGTTCTTGACTATTTAGGACCCAACATAGTAATGATACTCGTAGGTTTGATTACAAACACGCTTTTATGTTGAGGAACGGTACCAACCTTTCAGATGAGCTAATTATTTCATCATTTATTACGGTGAAAGCTAGTTTTGTATCATGAAAGAAAACGTTCCTTGCACTTATTAGACTTTTTTTTCTTCCAACATATTCCTTTAGGGCGAATTCGACAAAACTTTTATACCTAGTATAAGTATACCTAATCCAGCGAATATTTTTTTTAATTTTTGACACATTTTCTATACAAAAACTGTCGCACGTCAATTTTATACCGCGGATAAAATATATCATTCAGGGGGCCAACCACCACCTCTTAAAGCAGTATTATTGTAATGTTACTTCAGTGTGAGAAAGAGATGGAGCTATACAGGACGTCTAGCTCCATCTCTTTCCCACACTCAAGTAAGAATAAAATAATACTGCTTTAAGAGGTGGTGGTCTAGCTCCTGACTTTGATTAAATCAGCCCTTAGACAAATATCTACGAATGTCTAACTATGCACGGGTAGGTTAACAACGAATCATTGTCTATCATCGGTTTTTAATGGTTCACTCGGATTAGTCATTGCAGTTTGAGCCTCGTTGGTCTAGTGGTCGCAAGCGCTACTGCTGAACATGAGGTCCTGGGTTCGATTCCCGGATCAAGCAAAGAGTTTTTGGGTTTTTCCTTCTGGAATTTCTTAGAAGCAGCCCGGAGTCTGGATTTGTGCCCGGTTGATGGCAATAGGCTCGCCCCCTGTTGGACTTCAACATAACTGGTGAAATGTGGGTGTACTCATACTATAGAGCTACACGTCTGTCTAACCCTTCGGGGATTACAGGTGATGTCATGATATGTGTGTTACGTTTGTGATTCTTTATTACTTTTAATCATATCTACGGAACTTAACTGACCTGTTAACTTTCCTGTTCCAAAATCTTCAACATTGTCTTCAACATTTTGGAATCTGCTGGTTACAAATTAAGATTCCGGGACAGTGGTAATCTTTATCGTAGTTCGGTCGGTGACCCGAGGAAAGTATTCATGCTACCGAGCTAACTTGGTGAGGTGGATACTAATGTCAGGTCCTGTCAGGACACCGACTGTTCCTTCAGAGTAGTTCAGAGCAATCACAATCAATCTACCTTCATTTACTTAATGAAGCACATAGCTCTTGTAACAGTCTCGCCAGATAAGTGGAGAAAGCAACGGCTGCACAGAATAGTGTACCAGTTAACTTAGCCGCTGCTTTCCCGATGTGTGGGATATAAATAGAAATACGTAGGGACGTACACCAGGCGCCATGCGCCAGCGCGTCTTGTTGAGAATCAGTTCTAAACTAAAAGCGCTAAGGTAGCCGCGAAATTCAAATTTTCTTACGGTTTTATGCAATTTGCAACTCAGTGTCTGGGTGTATGTTGATTAAAGTATGATTCACGACCGTAACAAATATGTATTTACATCATTATAATCATTTGAATCAGTAATACAACTCCTTATGTTCGTATATTCCTTAAATGTTAAGATTTTTTATTTTATTTATTTATTTATTTAGGATCTCCAACAAAGGATATACACAAACACGTGGAATAAATGATAGAAGACAAAAGTATCGCGTACGTGTACTCCTTCAATTATAGGAGACCACAGCATGCCTAATAGAATATATAACTAGCTAACAAATGAAAATCAAAATTCTACACAAAACAAGTTTGGTAATAAAATGAAAGAAAATAAAATAGAATTAACAATGTCATGGCAAAATTAGAAAATTAAAAATATAAACGTAATGAAATTGGACACATAAAATTAAAATTATAAAATAATTATGTCATGAAATAGTCATTTAATAGGATTACTAACTTGGTCTTAGAGAGTTTTATCATATTTTAGTCAACATACAACAGACAACATACAAAAATTTGAATTTTGTGGGGTACCCTGGCGCAGGTGGCCCAGTGCTAGCGGCTCTGGCTTACGAGTTATGGGTCGTACCCAAGCAGGTGCTTTATTTTGTGTAATTTATTTCTACACCACTGAACTTAAAACGGTGAAGGAAAACATCGTGAGGAAACCGTCATGTTCTAGAAACAAAAATTCGAAGACATGTGACATCTACCCGCACTGGGCGCGCGTGGTGGATTAAGGCCCACTTCCTCTCATAGAGAGAAGGCCTGTGTCCCAGCAGTGGGAACATTATAAGCTGATTATGCTAAATTTGTCACACACCGTGGTCCTCTTCGAACCAGAAATCCTGACATGCCCCTGCATGTCAGGATTTCTGATCAGGTTGGATGGGGAGTATGGATATTATTAGTGTCTTAGCAAAAATGTAGCAACGGTAGAAACCAGTCTTACCTAGAGGTATTGTGTGCCCAGTAACTGGGTTGCGGAGGTCAGATAGGCAGTCTTCAGTATTCAGTGGCATCCGCTTAGACTGGAAGATTGGTGGTTTGATTGTTGGTCAGTTAAATATAGGCTTCATGTGCAAGTTAATAATAATTATGCACTTTAACTCCAATTTTATTGCCCTTAACATAAGAAAAATATCTTGTCGAAATATCAGCAAGAATTCGCTTCAAATTGGTCCATTTCATCAATCAACGGTAATCACATTAAAATTACATACATTTCTTCCACTTAATTTTTTGCCTGCTTCGAAGTAATTCGCGTAATAATCACTCTACAAAACAATTGTAGGTCTCATTAACATTGTGCGACTGTCATAAAATACTGCGGTTATGTGTCGACGGCCGAAAGAAAGAAAGAAAATAAATTAATTTGACCCAGGTTAAGGCACACAATATTCATACAAAAACAAAAAAACGGAAAATAAAAAATAAACTTAAAATATTATAAATTGTGTTGCTGCACCAAATAGGCCCAGTTCAGCATAAATGCCAGACTAGTGCCTGGCGCTGTGGTGCTATTCTGGAAAGATCCCACCGTGAAAATTTTGGTGAAGTGAGCGTGATGTGAACTGTCATACCACTTTACTAGGAATTGAGCTCACTTCAAACTCACTTCACCTAAGTGCTCACGGTGTGATGTTTACAGAATAGATCGGCTGGTTGTCAACTGTACCTTATGTTACGAGGACGTCTCACGGATGCAAATCAGTTTTATAGTGTGTGTAAATATTTAAATATCGGCCTAT
This sequence comes from Fissipunctia ypsillon, assembly GCA_947568875.1. Lineage (NCBI taxonomy): Eukaryota > Metazoa > Arthropoda > Insecta > Lepidoptera > Noctuidae > Fissipunctia > Fissipunctia ypsillon. Next base: position 792,604 of record OX387665.1, on the reverse strand, counting down.
CGTGAGTGTTGTGTTGTATTTATGACAATCTGAGAGATGCGTCCGAGTAGAAAAGGTAAAAAAAAAAAATTCGTTCATGAAGGCTGCTACCAGACGACTTGTTTATATTTATTTATTCATAATCTGTATTAAAAGTTGCCAAACTGCTTAACAGTTTGCCGGCAGTTGTTCTCGTCTAACACTAAGGTTGGATGGATTACAAAATTTTTGAAAATTAATGTGCTCGTATGTACGTAGCCTCAATCAATCCATTCTGCCTAGCCGACCCCAACATAGTTGGGAAAAGGCTAGGCAGACTGAGTGTGCTAGTACTTATAAGTTAATTAAGCATTTTAAAACCTCACATTTTATAAACAGACATTTTCGCAAACGTGTGTACAGACATAGCTATGGACACAATGAGAGTTATGTTTTTGTAGAACTCTTTGAAGACACCTGCAACAGGCGCGACACGCGACGTTACAGAAAGGCACCGCTCGTCGCGCGACACGCGATGACTTTGTGCCGCGTCGCGTGTCGCGCCTGTTTGCAGATGCCTTTAAAATGTTTCTTTGACTTGACATGCGACATCAGTCTTGGGGGCAGCTCATCCGCTAACGTTGGTACTACGGAGGTACCTTCTCGTGCGCTTACCAAAGTAGTTTGTTACTTTTGGAACAGCAAGTGTCTTCTTCTCAAGTAAACGAGTCGGGTACATGTGTATGCTTATGTTCCTCTTTGTGGTATTGATGATTAAATTGCGTGACTTTTAATTTAAAGAAATGTTTACTGCGTACGTAGATAAGTTTTGAACTTTAAACTGCATAACATTAAACCCAGACGAGTATCATAGTAAGAAATAGTAGCTGTTGCACTTCCTGACATTTCTTACTTCCCCAACACATCTTACGCTATAAATAAAAGTCGAAAGCTTCCAGCCAGCCTAACACGCATGCGCCACTTCCTCTCGGCCAAATGTCACCGACCGACCTTGAACACTGTTTACTTACAGTCGTTAAAGGTGCAGTAAACCGCGCGTACAAAGTCCCAATTCCACTTTAAAAAACGCCTTTATTTCTTAGCAGTACGGCAATTTTCGTAGTTCAAGTGTGACTTTGACGCGTGGTTGACCGTACACACATACGTCATTCACCACAATGTAGGGGCTCCGAGGAAATCCTGACTCATTGTGAAGGTAACGAAGTATCGATTATTCGGATCGGATTAATCGAGAGATGTAGGTTGAAAATTTATTGTATCTGGTGTTCGATATTACACTGATAACTTATGGGTGTAAACCCATATCAGTGTTATATCAAACACCACCACCAGCCATATTCCTTCGTCCATATTATTACTAAAGGAAACACCCAAATACTCCGAAATATTTTATTCTGAATTTCGACGTTCCGATTTTCAAAAGTCCGAATTTCATAATAGCATTTTCATAATAATAATTATAATGTCCATTATTAAAAATTACGTATTTATTTTACCGAAAGTCATAATCATAATCATTTTATTTGTGTAATATAGAAAAAAGTCGTAAATGCGATTTGTTTGTTTTTCGATTTTCATACGTTCGAAGAATCAAATGCTCGATGGGTCCTCGGTCCGAAAAACGACATTCCAATTTTCAATACTTCGAATAAATTGCCAAAATTAGGATTCTGATTGTTATTCAATTAGTATAATATGGGATATTAATGACGGAAACGAATCGCTGCAAAACTGACTCCACGTGGTCTTGTCTGCCTTACCCCTAGAGTGTAATTTAAGCCCGCGTAGGCGCGGAGGGGCAAGGCGGGCCGCGAGCTGAGGAGCAGATGATTTTATCACCCGCCGCCGCCGCCGCGGCAGAGGCTTCGCCGGCCAGTAAGCCGAAGCTGCGCTGGTGAGCGTTAAAACCATCTGCGACGATAAGCTCGCGTGGGACCGCCGGAGCCCCGCAGCGCCGGAGCCGCGACAGAAACCATGCCTGCTGCATGTTGCATGCTTGCTGCATGCTTGCTTGCATGCTGCACGTTTGCTGCATGCTTGCTGCATGCCACTTATATTTGTAAAAAATCACTTAACTATGTAATTATGAGTAGGAAAACGCATCTGTCATTAGTTTTTATAATTCTATCTCCTCATACTAATCATAATATTAAACTTCTCTCTGACGAGCAAATTTTGTTTATTTGCCTTGGTATTCAATTTTACAAGGCGTTTTTATTTCGAGATTCTAATTAATCGGTACTTTAATAATCGGAATTCGTTTTTTTGATATTTCGAATTATCACTCAAGTCGGAATTTTAGTGATTCGATCTATTGAAACTCAGTATTTTGAGAATAGTAATTATAAAGGTTAGGAATATTGATATTTCAGAATTATAAAAACAGGATGAATGTCGAATGATAAATCGGAGTTGTTGTATTAAGAATTTTTAACCATTCGGAATTATGAAAATCGGTATTTTTTAATTCGTATTTGTGACTGACGGAATAAAGTTATTCGTATTTATGTAGTGTACCCGTTCTGTAGTTTCTGTCTACCCCCATGAGAATAAGACGCGAGTTTTGTGTAAGTAAAGAGAACCTAGACAAGTGGCCACATACATTTATAACTTATCCATCATCGTTGTCGTTGATAAAATGTCACTTGTAGGCCCTCTGATTTCATTTACTTACAAAGTACTACAATACAATGCAAGGAATGTCCTGCTCAATAAGCCTCAATATATGAATCCTAACAGAGGAACTGCATGCATTTTGATCTCGTCTCAAATTTCTTGGGGATTCCAAATGGCGATTATTCTCCCAATTATAGGAAAAACCTGACAGTGGGTATGACAGCTACGTGTTGTAATATAATGAATGTATCTTTCTGAAAATGTATGCACTTATCTTCTTACAGCTGGTATTTTTGGTGACTCATGAAAGTAATAATATACGACGAATATCACGCCACGATTGTCTCGTTGGTCATGAGGTCCTGGGTTTGATTCCCAGGTCGGTAAATGTCTTATTGAGTTTTTCATCAGGATTTTTGTAGTAGCAGCCCGGATTCTGGCAATAGGTTCGCCTCCTATTATATGGGACTCAAACTTAACTGGGGAAGTGTTGCCGTTAACTACTATAGGTACATCTCTGCCTATCCCTTTGGGGATTAAAGGGGTGATCTTATGTTAATTACATCACACCTATCGCCATCGCTGAAGGCGTAGACAGAGCTGTATTGCAGACCCACGTTTTGGCAGTTATGTTTAAGTCCCGTATAATATGGGGCGAGCTTATTGCTATCAACCGGGCGCAAATCTACGACTCCGGGATGCTACTGAAAAGTATGTTTCAAAACACGGGCTTATACTTCGAACCCAGGACCCCATGTTTACGACACGAGGCATTACATTAGCTTTGTGTACCTAAATACTACTCGTACGTCATGTGTTTTAATTACAATAACATATTTATATATAATCTTGAAAAAAGTGAGTATTACTGGTGGTTGCAGCATGAGTAATTAACAGTTAAATTAACGAGTCGAACGAGTTTCAGTTTGGAGTAAAGGCATCACTCCACAGCGCCCCTCGGCTAAGCTACGCACGCACGTAGCTTCGCTTTGTATGAAAATGTAGAGGGATCGTCTACTGCGATCCACGCACGGCCAGGGATGCGTGGCTGGCAAACAAATGAACCGCGCAGCTAGCGTGGCAAACTTCTCCGTTCTCATCCTGCGTATGATCCTACTGGACGGTTGACTTAGGCCCCGGCCGCACTGCTAATGCGACTGTGACGCGCGACGCGACGCGACCTACGAACAAATGGCCTCTCCTGCAGTGCGGCCACTGACATTATGTTTATATGAGTTTGTTTTCATGAAATCGCCGTCGCGTTGCAGTCGCCTTAGTACTGCGGCCACGACCTTAGGGTCAGTCCACACCAAGACGTGACGTAACGTGACGCTGTTCTTAATTTGTGAGATACCGACACAATATCGATCTTATTTATTACACGAAAAGGTACTATTTCAGTGGGGGCGTGACCGCGTGTCGAAGTACCCTGAGATGCGCTGTGCTGCACAGTGCGACGTACTTTATTGTGTAGTAATTATGTTTGATTCTGTATCGCGATCTAAAAAAGAGCGCGCAGCGTCGCGTCGCTTCACGTCTCGGTGTGAACTGACCCTTAATTACATACGGTACACACACTCATCGGGGTGGCATTCTGGTACAAAAACGTGGTTCGTAATGAGGTGTTTCGGTGGCCAGTTTTTATGGTGCTCGTGTTTTCTTATGTAAACTAACTAACTAATAAGTATTTGGACTTGAAAAGCGTGTAAATGGGCTTCCAAACTCGTGTCAGAAAATTGAGAAGTTACAGGGGTACTTTGGAGGTGAAAGAACGTTCTAACATAACATTACATCACGCCTTGTTTCCCCGAAGGGTTAGGCAGAGGTATACCTATAGTATAGTACACCCACTTTTCGCCAGTTATGTTTAAGTCCCATGTAATAGGGGGCGAGCCTATTGCCATCTACCGGGCACAAATCCAGTCTCTGTGCTGCTAATGAGAAATTCCAGATAGAAAAACCCAATAACACTTTGTCCGACCTGGGAATCGAACCCAGAACCTCATGAAAGAACGTTCTAAGACAGATTTATGTAGTTACTAGCTTCTGCCCGTGACTTCTTCCGCGTGAAATTTCTTGTTTTAACATAAAATACAGGGTGTTTGGAAGGTGGGTGCAAAGCCTTAAAGGGGAGTTAATACAGACCATCTAGAACATTTTGAGCCATATTTGTCCTAACCAAAGTCTGATATTTATTTTTTTAGAGAACTTTTACGATTTTGGTACCAAAATCCCAAAATTTTCCAATTAAGGCCTAATAACGCAAAGATTGAGTGAAAATTTCTATTTTTTTTAATTTACTTTATTGGCCTAATGTGTGTTTAATGGTATGAAAATTATGAAATCATTTCGAAGCACCGTATTTACTAAAAAAATAACTTTCAGACTATTTAAAATAAAAAGAAAAAAAAAATTAAAGAAAAAAAAATGGATTTTAATTGACATTTAAAAAATAAATAAAATAGCTACTGGTGTTCAAATAATTTTAAAAACATGCTGAGTTATTGCTCTTTTTTTTAAGGTATCATTTACTTAGATAGCTTTACAATTTTTGAAGTTAGGGTGCCTGGACCAATTAAGGGTAAGAAATTTCAAATTTCAATAAAATTAAAATCAACCTGATTTTTCCTCAAATAACTTTAAACTAAAGTCTAAAGTGGTTATTTTTAGACGCACTTAAAAAAAGTCGGCCTTACAAAACGAAACAAAGGCTGCCGTGGTGGCCGGCGGACCGGGCGGCGTACGATAACAAAGGGCTCTTGATTCTTTTGTTATGATAAAGACAACTTTAGGTCTTATTGCCGAGGATGTAAAGATGCTTTTTGAGTTTATAAATTCGTTAGTACCCGAGATGGACCCGACCCGTCGCTTCGGTGATGTCATCTTTTCTCTCTCTTCCTTCACTGCTCTGCCCTTGCGCGTTGCGAGTAGACGTTTGATTCACCGTACTCAGTCGTAGCTTAATGCTCCTGCGCGTGTTGATTATTAATTTTGGAATTACTTGTATTGCGTTTGTGATTTACCGTGTTCAGTTGTAGCTTTACGCTCCTGCACGTGTTATTTCGGACTATTGAACTAATTGACATTTTAATTGAGTGTATGTACGATTGCCATGGCTGCATTTACATCTCAGGAACAAGCGGATATCGTTTTTATGTATGGCAGAGCTGATGGTAACGGAGCTTTGGCACGACGTTTGTACCAAGAACGTTACCCGAACCGCAGGTAAAGTAACTTCTAATACTAACATTATTACTTCAATTGCCATGTTGATTTGTAACTGACGTTACTAATAAACAATTTCATTTCAGGCTACCTAATGTTCGAGTTTTTTACAACACGTATCGCAGACTTTCGGAATCTGGCATCCATCATGCAGTACCCGGAGTGAATCCAGGAAGACATGACCCCGACGTTGAAGAACAAATACTTGCAGCCTTTGAAGCGGATCCTACAACCAGCGTCAGAACTGTGGCGAGAAACTTAAACCTTTCAATATGGAAAGTGTGGAGTACCATGCATCGGGAACATAAATATCCGTTTCACGGTAGAGGCGTGCAAGGCTTGGTAGAAACCGATCCTGGGAGAAGGATGCAGTTCTGCCGATTTATGCTCAATAGCGACATTGACGACAGATGGTTTCTAAAATCTATCCTCTGGACTGATGAGTCCAAATTTTCTAGAGAAGGAATCACGAATTTCCATAATTTACATGAATGGGCTGACAAGGACAACAATCCGCATTGGAAAAAACAGGTATACAAATTAATGTTTATTAATTTAAGTCCAGATGTTCAACACATCTTCAAAGAACACTTTAATTAGAATTAATTTTTGTTTCAGGTGTCTTTCCAAGCAAAATTCTCCGTTAATGTATGGGCTGGAGTAATTGGACGGACGTTGATTGGGCCCCACATTTTACCAGATAATTTAAACGGTGAAAATTATCTGAATTTTCTACAAAACGATCTCCCAACACTCCTGGATGATGCGGAAGTACCCATTTTAAATACGGACAGGCCAATAATTTTCCAACAAGATGGATGTCCATCTCATTGGACATTGATTGTCAGAGAACATCTTGATAACTGTTTTCCAGGCAGCTGGATAGGTAGAGATGGGCCCATTCCTTGGCCCGCGCGATCGCCCGACCTGACGCCGTTAGATTTTTTTGTCTGGGGACGGGCAAAGGAGCTCGTATACACAACTGAGATTTCAACAAGAGAAGAACTAATTCAAAGAATAGAAGCAGCTTTCAGAACAATGAAAGAAGAAATGCAGCTTAAAATCACCACGACAGAAGTTAGAAATCGCTGTCGTAAATGTATACGCTGTGGCGGAAGCCATTTTGAACATCAAAATTAAAAAATCAAATCAAAAACTGTCTTTTTTTTTTACTCCTTAAAATCGACTTTAACTGGTTCAGGCACCCTAACTTCAAAAATTGTAAAGCTATCTAAGTAAATGATACCTTATAAAAAAGAGCAATAACTCAGCATGTTTTTAAAATTATTTGAACACCAGTAGCTATTTTATTTATTTTTTAAATGTCAATTAAAATCCATTTTTTTTTCTTTAATTTTTTTTTTCTTTTTATTTTAAATAGTCTGAAAGTTATTTTTTTAGTAAATACGGTGCTTCGAAATGATTTCATACCATTAAACACACATTAGGCCAATAAAGTAAATTAAAAAAAATAGAAATTTTCACTCAATCTTTGCGTTATTAGGCCTTAATTGGAAAATTTTGGGATTTTGGTACCAAAATCGTAAAAGTTCTCTAAAAAAATAAATATCAGACTTTGGTTAGGACAAATATGGCTCAAAATGTTCTAGATGGTCTGTATTAACTCCCCTTTAAGGCTTTGCACCCACCTTCCAAACACCCTGTATATCCTAAGCCACTCAGTAATACTGTAGCTTCCCATTAGTGAAAGAATTTTCGAAATTAAATCAGTAGTTCCGAAGATTACGCCCTACATACAAACTCACAAATGTTACCTCTAATTATTATACTACGTAGGTATATTAGTATAGTAAATTAAATAACATATTTTGACTGACGAGCCGCATTAGACGCATTAGTCACTACCCATCCAAGGAGGTGATGTAAGAACGAAAACCAGCTGTGTCTACTGAAAATGTATGGAACGGCTGATTTATTTTAAACGAGGTTTGTATGATCGTACCTGTCAATCAATCTACCTAGCCTTTTCCTAACTATGTTGGTGTCTTCAGTCAGTTCAGAGCCAGATGCAGCTAGCAAATGGTAACAGCCGCGGTCGGTTCTGGTCCCGCTGTTAGTCCAAGCTGTCTTCGCAGATCTTTGACAGTCATTACGAGTAGTTAGAAGCCCAAAAATCTGACAACCAGTCTCACCAAAGGGCCTACCTGACCTCCACAACCCAGTAACGGTCAAACCCAATAACCTATCTATCACCAGTTTTGGCATACTGGAGATAGAAAAACTTGTCTATCTATGGTTTTAACGTCCCAATAATCGATAAGAGACTATGGAATCTTATCGGCCTGACATAAGGACAGACAGAATTATACTGTCTACCATCAATAGCGATCTGTTTTTTACTGAAAATAAGTTATTGAGTTCGGCTGGTTACAGGGTTGTGGAGGTCAGATAGGCAGTCGCTCCATGTAAAATACTGCTATTCAGCTGCATCTGGTTAGACTGGAAGCCGACCCCAACATAGTTGGGAAAAGACAGGCAGATTGATTGAGTTAAGTACATAATAATCCGACAGACAATATTTCCGTGTGGCCACCGACCATGGGCGCGTATCTGGTATGGTCTACTCTGAATGTTTTTCTGAATGTGTTTAGCCTATTATTCTGTCTCACTAGCTGTTTCCCGCGGCTTCACCCGCGTGGATGTCGATACTTCTATATTTTTGGATCGGATTTGTTTCACAATTTAATGGATTTTTTTTGCGCGGAATCCTAATTATTTTTCTAAAATAAAAGTACCCTAAGTTACTCCTTATAACGTCAGCTATCTGCCAGGGAAAGTCCCGTTAAAATCGGTCCAGCCGTTTCGGAGATTTTCGGAGATTAGCTGGAACAAACAGACAGACAGATAGACAAAAATTTTCCAAATTGATTTTTTGTTTTATGCAGTTCATAATTATTAAAATAATTTAGTAAAAAGCTGTTATTTGGACATTACAAACAGACACTTCAATTTTATTTATTAGTATATATTGAAAGTTATCAAAATACACCACGCCTGTTCTATGTGATCTACGAAATTGAACCTAGAGGTCTGTATGGTACGTTTTCAGGGTCACGGTTTAAATTACTGAACTGATTTTATTTGGTGGAACTGCCTCGTTGTTATAGTGGTCGCAAGCGCTACTGCTGAGCATGCGGCCCTGGGTTTGATTCCCGGGTCGGCCAAAATGTTATTGCGTTTTTCCATCCGGATTTTCTCAGTAGCAGCATGAGGGTGTACAGGCATGATGTTGTGTTCTGTCTGGTCTGGTACACAAAACAGAGAATCTCGGTATATTGGAGGTTTCGCATTACTTGGTAGCTGTGCTCGCTGGACCCAGACGTGTAAACAGTTCAGTTTTCATAATATATCTCTACATTTTATAATCGAGGATACATTCTATCTTTTTGCCAAATTATTAGCAAATCGGTTGAGTATGTCTATTTTTTTATTATCTTCATTTAAATCTGTCAACTTCCTTAAATCTTTTTTGTTGGATTTAAGGCACATATACATAGCTAGATAGCTGGTCGCTACCTCGCGCTCGGCGGCGGTGGAAATGATAATTTCTAAAGTATACATTTGTTAGAAGAAATAAGCACGTATAGGATATTATTAATTCGTTTTGAAGCATTTACTTAGTCATAAACGGATGTAAAGATTTTAAAAACGATCATCACAACATCATGCTGAGTGGAAGCCTTCTTGTCACAGTCACGACGAGCAGCTGCCGACTGTTTCTATTTTGTGCTCGTGATTATATGTAGATCTATTTTGTTTTTATTTTTCTGTATACTCTTATCTTTTTTAACCGACTTCAAAAAAAGGAGGAGGTTCTCAATTCGTCGGAATGTTTTTTTTCATGTGTTTCCCGATTACTCGAAGACGGCTGGACTGATTTCGAAAATTCTTTTTTGTTTTAAAAGGGTCACTTCACAGGTGGTTCCACCGTCATCAGGTCAGGATCTGATGATGGGGTCTTGGAGAAATCGAGGGAACTCTTCAAATATTATAGGCACACCTATAGCGATTTGGGTATTTTTTAAAGTAACTTGTGCATTTGCTCTCGGAAAGCACCATTTGGTGAAGTGGAACTGATGATGAAGATCACAGATGGCCACCGGAACAACTCAATAATAAGTATTTCACGGGTTGCGATTCGATTACTTTACAATGATTGCTAATCAATATGCTCGCCACAATGCATTTGGTGAAGTGGAGCTGATGGTGAAGTACCAAGAGAACTCTTCAAAAATTAACGCTCCTGCATCGGGAAACACAATATTTTGTAAAAAGGTGATGAGCAGTTGTCATTAGGCTATTGTACCTTAGATAAATTACAAACCGATCGACTAAAAGGTGAAAAATAAAAAAACTGTTTTGAAAAAAAAACCGATTTCTACAAAACACTACAAAGTGAAAAATAACTTAAAGTGGCAAAAACCTAAAATACAGATCCAAAGACACCGACTTCCGAAATTAAAGTTATTTTTCACTTTGTAGTGTTTTTTTTTAAGTCAGGTGTATTTTCTGCAAACAAGTTTTGTATACCTACACGTGTTTCTGTGACAAATAAACCTATTTTATTTCTTTCTATCATCACCAATAAAATATTTAAGGATTAACTGTTATTAAAATCATTTGATCGATAATGAATTAATCAATGGTTGGCATTTGACTTCTAAACTCACCAATAACAATACCTACGAATCTTATCTTGATGATGATGATAATATTATTTAAATGGAAATACCTAGCATGTTCATAAAAACTTGACCTTCGTTTTTTTGTTGTTTTTTTTTTTATATAAAATTTGTTATTCTGTGGATATAGTTCCAAAGTGAGCATAGCATCAGTATATTTAAGCATAATCAGCCTATAATTTTCCCACTGCTGGGACACAGGCCTCCTCTCTTCGAGAGGGATTGGGCCTTGATCCACCACGCGGGCCCAGTACGGATTAGTAAATAGATGTCAGATGTTTTCAAATTTTATTTAAGACATGCCGGTTTCCTCACGATATTTTCCTTCACCGTTTTGAGTTTTTGAGTGATTCAAAGTGAACTAAATGAAAAACACAAAAGAGAGAACTGGCATTATCTTTAAAAGACATTGACCTAGACAGTTTGTTTGACCCTAGATTTTGTGTTTTCCAATGAACAAACGAACTCGAATGAAGCGAGAACAATAAACAAAAACTATTAGGTAATCTCAAAAATTCAGATTTTATTTTTGTTCCTTAATTTCGCCGGTGTGGGCACATCGATATTGTAATCAATTAATATTACGCATCATTCATCAACATCATCATTGTTTTTTAAGGATTTCCTAGAGTCTACACTTAGCTTGTCTACACGGAACTATGATACTAGATGTACCAGTTTAACTGGTACATCTAGCAGTGGCGCAGCTACAATTATCATTAGACGGAAGCCGAAGAAAAACTTGTTCATTTCTCATCAACTCAGACAAAAAACTGTAGGTTTTTAATCTTATGAACTGGTATTAAATATAATTATGTAATGTGATGTGATGCACAGTTACACACACAGGTGTACAATATTATTTGGCAATAGCAGACATTAAGAAAAGTGGTTGTTCCGAAGGAAAGCTGATAGGAATCGGGTTGTATGAAGGCTACGCTACGCCCCTGCTAGTTTGACAAGTACCAAACTATTGTGGTATTTTCCACTTATAGGATTTTACTGCTGTAATATGTTGGTATAAGTAATTATTCTGGTTTACAGACTCATATAGTTAATTAAAAATCAAATGGTATCCAAGTATATTAATAAAATAATAATATTTACGAAACTAGTTTTTTAATGTAGCGAGTACCATGGAGCGGTTTTATGTTATGATGTAGGTATGTTGACTTGAAAGAGTATGGCAGTTGAGAGTATGTCATGCTCACTTAAATGTCTCGCAGATGGTGGCGCGTGTGTTGGATCATTCGGTTCCCTACAAAATGGTTGAGCTGGATGGTGCTGATCCACGCGTCATGTTCGTGAACGGGCGCCGTCAGTGGAGACTGGTCATCTCTTAGCTGCCAGGGCTTATTTTTAATCTTATATTTTAAATTGTTTTAGTTATCTATTTTTTACATTGTTCTCACATATAGAAGCAACAAGAACAATGTACCCAGGATTTTGTAACAATTTTGATTTAAAAGAGTGTCCATGGAGTTTCTTGCCCATTCTTCTCCATAGAGATCTACGTTTTGGAATGGGCGACTAGCTTCAATTTTCTGACTAACTGACCGACTCTTTGACAATTCAAAAGTGCCTGTAATTGGTTTAATTGAAATAAATGCTTTGAGTTTGAGTTTGAATGTATCTCATGCCTTTTGACAACCACTGAAAGATCATTATGCTATCAGTAGGTATATTTAGTTAATGTTATGTCTGGAATGTCAATCAGAAATACTTTGAAATATAATTAGGTATATTTTATTATATTTATAATGTGTAATAGGTATACGTGAATCTTTATATTTAAATAAATATGTATTCCACAATTTCTCACAATTGCACCTACCACTGTTTGTCTCTGCATCACCCAAAGGTTGACTGGTAGAAAATGCCTATGGCATTAAGTCCGCCTCTGTACATTTCTGTGCATGAAGTATTAAATAAATAAATAAATAAAAATGCCTACTGGTTTAACTTGACTTTAACCCGCCAGCACTCGCGCCTCTAGAAATCACACGGTCACTCGCGTGTAGAGCATTTTGCTCATGTTTATGAATGTCATTAAATGCAAGTTTTATTAAAAAAATATATCATTTTATAATTTTATTAAATAAAATACACTTTACATATTTTAGAAAATATATTTTCAAAAGTTTCCAACATAAATCTTTTTTATTTTTAATTAACAATCATATGAACTAATTTGCCAATCTTCTAAGGCAGTCTTAAGGAAAAAAATTAACAAAAAAAAAAAATGTTTCAAACAAAAACTTAAAAAAGTAGAAATAATTAATCTTCATCAAATTAGCGAGCTTTACACATATCACATAATGTATCAATCAATCAATCAATCAATCAATCAATCAACTTTATTTTTCTCACCACAATATACATAAATTATTTTACATTGATCAGTTTCGACAATGATACACAATTCAATTATATACTTATATATTGTGGGAGACTGGTGCCTAAGCTAGGCTCATGGCCTGTGTTTCAGGACACCAGGATCCCACCCCTTTACATTTTCATTTATAAATTATGTATTACGCGCGCTGACAGAATGTAGTAAGGAATCGTACGACATTTTATAGTTTTTTGTATTATGATTTAGATATAGGTTAGTATGCGAGACAAATGTTAATAGATGTGTAGTAAGGGTGATTGTGCGGTTGTGTGATTGTGTGGGTGTGAGAGAGTGTGTGATTGTGTGTTTAGGTCATTTTATGGATGTTTTCAGTATCATTATAGTTTAATGTTAGTAGCCAGTCAGTTAGCCTCTGTTTGCATTTATTCTTTGTGAGACTAAAGATATGTAACACCTTATTCATTTTATTGTATAAGTAGCCACCTAGATAGCAAAAGAAACGCCTTGCAAACATAGTTTTGTAACGTAGATGATGGCGCTCCACTGGGTCATAACGTCTTTTCGCCCTGGACAGCGTTGGATTATAGACCAGGAGAGTGTGCTGTTTTAGCAGAATATGTAATATAAACAGTTGACGTACTGTGAGGACTTTACTTTCTTTATATAACTGTTCAGTGGGGTAGCGATACGGTCGAAAAGACGACACTTTCAGAATAGCTCTTTGGGTTCTTTCTACTTCTATTAGGGTCGTTTTTGGAGCTCCACCCCAAGAGGTGATGCAGTAGCATAATATAGATTGAGCAAGGGTATAGTACACTGACTTCATAATGTTTTTATCGACTACAAGTCTCAGCGTTTTGAACACATATATTAATTTCCGTAATCTGTTACTAAGAGTGGTTATATGGTCTTGAAATTTTAGGTTTTTGTCGATTGTTATTCCCAGGTACTTTACATTTTCAGCCTTGGTGAGTGGAATGCAGTTACAACTACGGGTGAGTGGGTTTGTGCAAGAGTGAGCTACAATAGTATTAGGTAATGTTTGGGAGGATTCATCATTTTTCATTGAGAATGCTATGTAGTTGGTTTTGGTTGTATTTAGGGTCAATAGGTTGTCGCGTAACCAGTTGGATACCATATTAAAGCCTAGTTGTGCACGCTCATAGACATCCTCCCACGAGCTCGCGCTGAACAAGAGGGCGGTGTCATCAGCAAAGCTAATGATTTTGCCATTGGGAATATTGAGCGTACCCAGGTCGTTGATATAAATGAGGAATAGCGAAGGTCCGAGGACACTACCTTGAGGCGTGCCGTAGTTAGTTATTTGTTCCTCACTGATGAATTCATCTATCTTTACTCTCTGGGTACGCTCACTCAGGTAGTCTTTAAAGAGGTCCAGTGGAAGTCCTCTGATTCCTAAGCTTTCCATCTTACATAAAAGAGTTGGGACAGAAACCGTGTCGAAAGCCTTAGCAAGATCTAGAAATATGGCCATAACTTTATCCCCACTATCCATGTTTGTGACCACATAGTCTGTTAACTCATGGACCGCATCAGAGGTGGATTTTCCTGAGCGAAATCCAAATTGCGTTGGTGCGATAAGATTATTGTTTTCCAAGTAGCTCACAAGTCTGCTGTTCATAACCCGTTCCAGTATTTTGGAAAAAACAGTTAGCACAGATATAGGTCTATAGTTATCGACACGGCTCCTGTCCCCACTCTTGTAGATCGGATGAATTATAGCTTTTTTGAACACGTTAGGAAACCTACCTGTGGACAGAGCAAGGTTACATATGTACGTTAACGGAGGCACAATCACGGCCGCATGCTTTTTCAAGAGGTCACCGGATATCCTATCCCATCCCGCGGCACAGTTATTGCGGAGCGACATTAATATTCCGGCTACCTCTTCCTCATCTGTTGGGAGCATTACCATGGATTGCGTTCCGTTATTTAGGTTTCCCTTTGTAGCTCTTGCTTGTGTACTCTTTATGCTTTTAGCTAAATTTTCACCTATTTTGGCAAAAAAGTCGTTGACATAGTTTACAGAATTTTGTGGTGTACTTGAAGAGGCTAATAATTGTGATGATGTGTTGACTTTCCTTGTCGACCTGTTTGAGATATTATTTATAGCCGACCATAACTGTTTAGTGTTTTTTCCAGCTTTTTTTATCTCATTTTTTTCAAATTCTATTTTTAATTTCCTTAATAATTTATTACAATAGTTTCTGTACCTAGTAAAAGCGATTTTTAAAATCTCATTATTAGGCGCCTGTTTAAATTTTCTATGCAATGTGTCTCGATGCCGCACACAGCGAAGTAAACCAAGAGTAATCCATGGCTTTAAAATTTGTTTACGGTTCGGGGTCTTGCCAGATTTGGAGTTTGAGTCTATCACGTGTTTTATTAATCTAGTTATTGTTTCCCCTGCTACATGAGGATCACGAGTCTTGTATACTTCACTAAAGTCTAGCTGTTTTAGGTCTGCATCGATCTTAACATAATTAAAGCGAATACAATTTTTTGTAATTATTTTAGGCATTCGTTTTGACAAGAATAACATTACTGTCTCATGATCTGTAAGAGCAGAGTGTGCGACTAAGGTAGAAGCTGGTAGTCGAGTTTTCAGTATAACGTGGTCAAGACAAGCTTGTTGTCGCGTAGGTATTGTATGAGCAGGTAAAAGGCCATGGGTAGCCAGTAAGTTTAGGTAGGAATGTTTAGCGGAGTCCTTGCAGTGTTCATGTATATTTATATTTATGTCTCCCGTAATAATTATAGTATTGTATGTAGATAGTCTACTTAGGGTAGAATTTAGCGAGTTTAGAAAATTATCTAAGTCTTTGTAACCTGGCGGGCGGTATATCGCTAAGAGAACAGTATTTCTATCGATTTTTACTTGGAGACAGTTAGCATCTAAGAATGACGGCTCCTCTGCAACTAATTGCAGTTTTTTATGCACATACAGGACTACACCTTCATTTTGTGTGTGATTATTGTTCGTAAGGTAATAGTTATAGTTCGTCAACTCGGGAATATTATGAGTGTTAGGGAGCCAACACTCAGTTAACGCGATTATGTCCCAGTCAATTTTTGTCCGAGCAAGTGTAGTCATAAAGCCCGCTATGTTTTTATTTATACTTCTTATGTTCTGTGTAATGATTTTAAGTGTTTGATTAGGTATGAAATTTGGTGGAGCACAGTTATCCAGGCCACAAATCGAAGCATCCGACACCGAGACAGCATCTAGGTTGTTCAGGTTGTCTTGTGTGTTATCGAATGTTAATGTTAATAATTTCCATTTCCACAGATAAATCTTGAGCGCTGCTTATTAGCACAACTCCAAAGATCAATATACTGGTACAGATTAGGTGCGATAGTACATATAGTTGGCTTTTATTTATAAGGTATGTTGGCCGATTAAGTTTGTGTGCATTATGGGCGTGGGGTGGAAGTGACGTGATTGTATCGAGTATGATGTGTTTATTGTATTGTATGACTATGCTCAGTACATAAAAATTTTTGGCAGTAAATACAGCTCTTTTTCGTCTTGCGATTTTTGCGTCTTGGGCAAACCGCGCAGATTCCATTTGGTTTTTCTCCTCCTGGTAACTCTGATTCTGGTACAAAACGTTTTATCACTTGCTGTAGAGGATATGAAATGTTTTGCAAGTTGCTTCTTCTTTGGATATGTGGCTGTGTTAGTTGAAGAGCTAGTTGTTTCAAGTAATCTCTGCGCGTTATCATTATATCTGTGTTTTCTTTGTAAATGATGTGGCTGTTGATTCCGGCTATGTTTAGGATCGTGAAAAATAATCTCAGCGGCCATCTACATGCTACTCTTGCTACAGAATATTCTTCTTTCAGTCGATCCACAACATCAACACCTCCTTTTGTTTTGTTATAGAAAGTGATGATTTCGGGTTTCGCGGTAGCGCCAGTAGTTGGATCGATTCGGTCATCGTTATGAAGTGTACTTATCATAAGAACATTTTTTTTATTTTTTTTGTTTGGTACGTAAGACACCAGAACCTTGCCCTAGTGAAAACCAAAGATACTACTAGGTTTTGGTGTTTGTTTGATGTCAAGAAAAAATTGTGGAATTTCTCTTTTATTTTTCCTGAGTGTACCTACGATAGTAGTCCGTGCAGCTAGTAATTCATCAGCCAATGGAATGGATGTAAAATAATTGTCAGCCGTAATATTTCTGCCTGTATTCAGAATATCTTGTGATAAACGTTTTACAACTGCAGATGCAGTATTATCATATTTTTGTGGACCGTTCGGTTGCTTTCCCGGGTAAATTTCTAAATTACTTGTATAAAAATTATTTGAATCACACAAAGCATATACTTTTATACCATATTTAGCTGGTTTGTTTGCTATGTACATGCGGAATTTGCATCGTCCTCAGAACGACTCCAACATTTCATCTATAGTGACGTTTTCTCCAACCTGGTAATTGACTCGACACTTTGCGACAAAAGATTCGAATAATTCACGAATTGGAGCAATATTGTCATACTTTGCCCTTTCGGAGCGAGAGTTTATATCATCGAACCTTAATACTCTCATCAAAAAAAGGAACCTATTGCGGTTCATTGCAGCTCTAAAAACATCAGGTGCCGTGCCATCTTTGTCCCACATCTCTTTCAAATTCAAGTGATTCATATTTTTTATTCCAGCCATGTACAAAATACCAATAAAGGCTTTTAGTTCTACAATATCAACCTCTTTGCAATCTCTCTCCCTAGAAAATTGGTCCTTGATTTTCCTGATGTGGATATTTGTAAAGCCAACTATATCAGTCAGCATTTCTTCACTCACAAAGAGGAGAAAACATTCCATTATAGTGTTAATATTTTTAGCCACTGGTTTTACCCCAGGTTGTTTTTCGATAATATTGTGAGCTCTTGTCCTCACATTGGAACGAGACGGATTATAGTTCCACTTTGTACTTCCATCTTTGCCTACGTAACACAGCTGATTTCCCAATGAAATTGAAGAAACCTCACCTACCACTATTGTTCGGTGTCAGTGGAATGATGACTGTGTTCACTGTCTTGATCGCTTTCAATATCATCGACCCTAAAAGACGGGTCTTCAATGTCTTCCGAATCTCCCTCCATCAACCATGCCAAAATCTGTTCACCTCTTCGATCCCGATCAATCTATAATAGAAATACATAATAGTTTCCTATGTCAGTAATTTTAAACTATAATATTACATAAAAGTAGCAGTAAAACTGTCGATAAGATGAAAAAAAAATAAATCCATGAAAAAAAAGTACTTACGTCGATACCCGCGCGATGAGCAAAACCCCGCTTGATGGTACACGGCGCAACAAACCTCCTCGTACGAGCGACTGGCGCACATTGGCGAGAAGTGAATTGTATCCAAGGGTGGGGGACAGAACAAAACTCAGCTACTGAATGAACAATGTGCGTACGCATAATTTTGACAAAATGGCGTGTGTTTTAAATTGACTGTGAGCAAAATGCTCATAGCGCGAGTGCTCGCGGGTTAAGACGCAGATATGTATATTCCAACGGCGCATAGATTGCGTATTCTGTGCTGAGCTCATGCAACGCGTCGTACGTCCACCCAGTAATAGGACTCGCCCATCAAGGAGCGCTGTCCCAAATTAGACGCATTATTCATTTATTATACATAAAACCAAAGGTATAATAGGTACACACAAACTAAAAGATAAATAATGAAATTATCTTTAAAATGGTGAAGGTTTCGTAAAAATACGCTAGATAGTTTGTCCGTGATTCTCAGTTTTCTATTCGTGTTAGACATAACTTTAGTAATTAATTACACTATGTAATAAACATTAGCTAAAATATTCACATTATTAACAAAATACTCTAATTTAACACATAATATTTCCAAATCATTAAAACTACTCGTTTATGTAAACGTGATCTTCAGTTTAAAATAATTAAAAATGGGTGGTCGTCGCCTTAAGTTATATTCTGTTTCTCTGCTAGGATTGTATTTTATTGTGTAGACATAAATAATAATTAATATTTTTTTTTTTTTTTTGCAAAATTAGCAATCTGTGCAGGATTTAAGCTTTTAAAAGTTACGTTAGATAGTTTCTGACTACCTGATACCTACATTATACAAGAATGCTGATTATTTCAACAATGCCTTTTTGTAATTTTATTTTTGAGGAAAAACATTTATAAGTATTCCTACGTTTGTGTAATTTATTTCTGTAGATAAGCCATTTTTTTGTTATAATAAAGAATAATCCTTTGATTTATAAAATATCCGATTAAATCATAATTTTTAATGCTTCATGCATCTTATTTCTTTACTCATATTTCTTTGGCTACTAAAAAAAACTCAATGTCACGCCATTCATAAGAGCTTTAACAATAGGAGTGCAATAATAACTTATTTAGTCACATTTAAACCGGTTCAGTGGTTTCTGAGAAAAAGTTGGACACAAAAGGTACCTACATAAATACATTCGCACGCAAATTGAAGTGCAATGACGTGCGCGCGTAGAATATGGCGCAATGGCAAAGGGAACAACACTCTTTTGGTTTGAAGTAAATAATTAACACTGATTTAAAATTTTTAAAGTCTCAATAGTCTAGACCAGCAAGCGCTACTGCTGAACATGAGGTTCAGGGTTCTATTCCCGGGCACAGTGTTATCGAGTTTCTCAGTAGCAGCCCGGAGTCTAGAATGGTGCCCGGTTGATGGCAATAGGCTCTCTCCTATTACATGGAACTCAAACATACCTCTGTCTAACCCTTCGGTGAAAACAGGCGTAATGTCATGTTATCGATCAGTAAATAATGACCACGTGCTGTGGACGATTGAAGATCAAGCAGTTGTTTATTATGTTACTTTGAGCTTAGTTACTAATTCATTATAATATTGTGATCAAGTAGGTACAATTTTTAACCGACTTCAAGAAAAGGAAGAGGTTCTCAGTTCGTTAGAATGTTTTTGATTTTTTTTCATGTGTGTTCCCCGATTTGGAAAATTCTTTTTGTATCATAGGGTATTATTCTTCACAGGTGGTCCCATTGTCATCAGGTCAGGATCTGATGATGGGATCCTGGAGAAATCGAGGGAACTCTTCAAATATTATAGGCACACCTATAGCGGTTTGGATATTTTTTGTAGTAACTTGTGCATTTGCTCTCAGAAAACACCATTTGGTGAAGTGAAGCTGATGATGAAGACTACAGATGGCCACCGGAACAACTCAATAATAAGTATTTCACGGGTTGTGATTCGATTAGTTCGGAATGTAAATCAATTTATATTTCGGTTTTTCCGAAGATAAACGATGGAACATTTGAAGTTGTCAAACTGTACCTAGATAGATCAATCAATCAATCACCTCAGCCTATCGCAGTCCACTGCTGGACATAGGCCTCTCCCAGGCTGCGCCACAACACCCTGTCCTCCGCCTTCCGCATCCAGTCTGTCTCATCCATGTCTTGCTGGTGGTGGCGTGTGTGTTGGATCATCAAGTTCCCTTCAAAATGGTTGAGCTGAATGGTGCTGATCCATGCGTCATGTTCGTGAACGGGCGCCGTCAGTAGGGACTGGTCATCTCTTAGCTGCCACGGCATATTTTAATTTTTGAATCGTTTTTGGTTTTCGTCTTTTTGTTGCCGACGCTTTTAACGTGCACGTCTTTTTACATTGTTCTCACATGCTTAATTTCAACATGAATGATAGGTATAACCAATAATTTGTAACAATATTTTGATTTAAAAGAGTGTCCGTGGAGTTTCTTGCCCGTTCTTCTCCATAGAGCTCCAGAGAGTTCTACGCTTTGGAATGGGCAACTAGCTTCAACTTTCTGACGGATAATATTTTTGTGTTCACCAAAAATCTAAAGGTACATCTATGTATGCATTTCTAAAATATTGATCTTAAACCCGTTTAATTGTTTTACTATAATTAAACTACTCGGCCAACAAAATATGTTACATCAAACAAATTCCAAATTAACACCAAGATATAACACTTTTTTATTGTAGTGCGCTGCAAATATTCTATTGTAACAATAACTATTTTATTCTTCCCCGAAAAATACTGATCGTGCACCAAATATTCCTGAATGTTACACAAAATATTTAGTATGCATCCTAGTACCGTATACCCATTTACATATTTTATCATTTTTTATTAATAAAGCTACATTGGACATTAATTGGTGTTTGATTCAAATACATTTTGCAGTGCATTATCTGAAGTAAAACTAAAAAAATAAATACTTGTTTTTAAAATTAGGTGTATTACTATTTTTACAAATTTGCAACAGTTGTTAAATAGATGCTCGTTATGACATATTTTAATGAACATATTTTGGTGCACATTCAGTATATTTGGTGGAACACAGGCAAAATTAGGTAAATGAAATGGGAATAAATTGAAGTACTTTTAAATACCATCCCTTTCTGACTAACTGACCGACTCTTTGACAATTCAAAAGTGCCTGTAATTGGTTTATTTGAAATAAATGCTTTGAGTTTGAGTCTGTTCCAGCCACATTCTTAAGGGGGAAGCGCCAAGGTAGCCCGCGAAATTCAAATTTTCTTACGATTTTTGCAATTTGCAGCTCAGTGTCTGAGTGTATGTTAATTAACGTATGATTCGCGAGCATAACAAATATGTATTTACAGAATTATAATCATTAGAATCAGTAATACAATTCCTTAAGTTGTATAATCCTGAAATGTGTTAATATTTCATGAAATAGTCATTCAATAGAATTACTTGGTCTTAGAGAGTTGTATTGATGACGTTAATGATTATAAATCTGTAAATACATATTTGTTATGGTCGCGAATAATATTTTAATCAACATACAACCTAATACTGCCCTGCAAATTGCAAAAAACGTAAGAAAATTTGAATTTCGCGGGCTACCCTGGAGCTTTCACCTTAAGGTCGTCGGTTCATCTAGCTTGGGACGCCCCACACCACGCTCGCCAATACGCGGTCCTCGGCAGTACTGATTGATATTCGTTGGCTAAGCATTGTATTTAATGTCAACATACGAAATATTTATTCAGTTTTGTAACAGTTCATTGTTAATTTGATCTGTTCTTGCCCATTTTTAGACGATCATTTTCTTTAGAATAAATAATTAAATGTTAGTGTGATCATCTATATTAATATTATAAAGATTATAATTAGAGGTAAAAGTGAGTTTGTATGTAGGCGGTAATCTTCGGGACTCCTGATCCGATTCCGAAAATTCTGTCACGAATGGGAAGCTACAGTATTGCCGAGTGTCGAAGGCGGACGAAGTCGCGGGCAGAAGCCAGTTCTCAATACCTACTTTAAGATTTTAGTCACGACAATTACAAAGTAATTTCTCACTTTCATACTATTGACTAATTATTGAAACATTGACACAACATTCTGCTAATTATTAAGTCATGAAAACTGCTCAGCAGTTTATAAAGTTACACAGCATGTCCTGGAATTAACGCACTACCTCCTAATAAGGGGTCATTGTACTCATCATTATGGACAACCTTTTTACTATAGGACCAAACCTGAAATCGAGAAAAAAAATCAGCGTTTCCATACATTTTGACGAGGTATGCGAACATAAATATAGGGAACAGCCGATTTATTTTTTGCGATAAGAGGTTGTGCGTTAATTCCGGGACATGATGTATACATAAAGATAAATAATAAGTTTAGTAAATATAGGCTGTTGTATATGTATAGGGCTGCTTGTGTTTGAGACTGCGCGTTTAAAAAGCCTAGCTGTCTTTTTTGCAATGGTTTGTGTTTTTGAGAGAACAAGGAGAAATTCATATTTTTTCTACACACCATAACATCTTCCCTGTAATTATCGAAAGGTTAGGTGTACTTACCTATAAGTGGTAGGTACACTCAAACACCGATATTTCTTCAGTTATGTTAAAGGGCGAGCCTATTGCCATCAATCGGGCACAAATCAAGACTCCGGGCTGCTACTGAGAAATACCAGTAGGAAGATCCCAATAACACTTTCTCCGACCCGGGAATCGTATCCAGTACGTCATGCTCAGCAGAAGCGCTTGCGACCACTGGACCAACGAGGCAGTATATTACACACAGTACACTGTACACCTCTGCCTAACCCTTTGGGGATTACTGGCGTGATGTTGATGTTAAAATAAACCACTGCCTAAAATAAAAATGCCACAAAAACTTACCTTCCTCAAACTAATTTCCTCAAACTTTCAACTCGCACTATAAACAAAATCTTCTACCTTTCTTTTCACTATCACTTCAACACCAAAAGGTCACTTTGATCACAAATACGTGCAACACACGTATAATCTGCTCGCACGCATACGGGAGCCTGGTTCGGTCACAGAGACATGGGCCCGGCGCGGGCGCAGTGGTGAAACTGCAGCGGCGAGCGTACTACCGCCGCGACGTGATTCATTGACGAATAGAGGGTGGTGCGAGGCATGCGCAGCAGCGGGTTTAAAATGTGATTTGAAATATTGCGTTTGTTAATTGACTATTATTGTGGCATTGTTTTTTTTTTTGTCTCCTGGGTGTCTTTGTTAACAAACTGGATTGTCCTATCTTGCACTATTTAAGCCAGCTACAGCTACACTTGTACCTGCTAATAAGTGTGTTGTATAAGTCATAATTTTATGTAAAAATGTTTTGTAAATAGAATAGAGTTAATAACTAAAAGAGTTTGTAAGTAAGTTGTTACTATTGCTATGGGTCCCTGTTACTCGAAGATAAATGTTTTATTAATATTAATAAGTCGATGGTTAACAAAATTAAGCAGTGTGATAATTTTGAAAAGTATCACAAGTACAGATAATAAAATTAAAATATTTTATTTCAGTTTTTTCATCCCATTAAATGATGGTGTTTTTTTTGACAAAACAGCTGTAGATAAATTAGATTTGTCATCAACGGTAAACTGTCAAACCTGCAAATTATCATGATTTTATTTTACTAAGTTCAACGCTAATCTTACTACAAAACAGATGAGTACCAATGTATCGAATATCAATCTACATCAGAAATGCGATCCTCTGTATAATTTACTACCTTTACCACAAAACAGATAGATGCCGAAGGCAAAAACAGGCGCATGCACACATAGATGCATACGTCGACAGTTTAAGATGTTTCTAACTAATGCTGGTCAGGAGTTGAACTAGCTGTACGTGTGGCCTGTATGCCCAGGTCGCACGGGCGATTTTTCAGTGCGACGGTTTTTTATGGAGCACTGGATTTTCAACTCTCGGTGTTGAGCCAAACGTTGGGATCCAACAGAGTTCATCCCAGCGCGTCAAAATAACAATGTTGTATTTACAACTCTCAGAACTAACCACTGCGTTGAAAATCCAGTGCACGAAAAATAATTGCCGGTAGATACGAGGGCTATGTGTGCGTGCGTTTTCGTTCGTCATACGGAGCCAGCTTTCTGTACCTATCTGTTTTGTGACTTATGTATGGCTGTGCGCGTGACAATGTTGACCTCAGAGACAGTTATGATCCAGTTCGTATCGGTTGAGATGTCGCTCAAAGTGTCCATCATTTATAGGTCACGTGATTGAATCATAAGATGGAGTGTGTCGTAAATAACTGTTCTTATGTGAGCATTGTTTGTCAAGAATCAAATAAGTAAGAGTAGTTAGTAGTTAGGTATTCAGAACGTTTAAAAGCTCTTGCAAACTGGTGCGGCATACGACGCGAATCGCGTGCGACTCAAAGGCAGGCACTCGTCACGCGACACGCAGTGCCTTTGTGTCGCGCCTGTTTGCAGGAGCCTTAAGGCATCATAACATAATGCCTGTCTTACCCGAAGAATTAGACAGAGATGTACCAATAATACAGCCTTTCGCCAGATATTTTTAAGTCCCATGTAATAGGCGGCAAGTCATCGACGCCGACGGGCTACAAATCTAGACTCCGGGCTGCTGCAGAGAGATTCCCAATGGAAAAACCCAATTTCACTTTGCCGACCTGCAAATCGAACCCAGGACTTCATGCTCAGCAGTAGCCTTTGCGACCACTAGACCAACGAGACAGCATGTTCAATGGTTTAGAAACAAGTTGGTTTCTCTAGATATCATGGTATCGTCGTGAAAATCATTTAAAAAAATCGGTCGAATGTAAAATTCATTTGTTTGCGTGACTTTAAAGATTAAATTAAATCGTTCTAAGTTTAAAAATTACAATGTTTTATTGTAGGTTTGTTAGATTTGTTTTATTTTTTTGTACTAAGTAACAGAATTCGTAAACATATTTCAATATTTCCATCTCACAATATCTCTGCATATTTTATGATTCAATACATACTTAAGAAATCCAATAACTTTTCTTATTTACACGAAAGAAACGTATTCTTTACACAATAGATACTACGTTAAATTCAATGTCAAGCTACCGTTTTACATTGAAGTAAATAATTAGTTACAGAACTAATAAATTGATCTCGACCATGTCTTTCACACCTACATGCGAACGTACTCTGCTAATTGGTCGTTTACATGATTTTCTAACAATGCCAGTGGCATATCGAATGTCAAATTGTTTGTGCTAATATTATTTCAAGAGCAGATGATTTGGTTCGTTCTAATTTGACCTAAATTTGAAATGAATCGGTTTTGTAGCAGTATTAATAGTAAGGTAAGTATGGTCTTTGTTAACCATTTTCTGATGATGATTTTAGCATCATTATGACATGTAACATCCGTGAGTGGCTAACAATTAATTTCAAGAAAGACCAGTCTCATTAAGTTTTCTTGATTTCAAAAGGTTTAGTTTGCGAAAACGCATTAATAATGTTAAAAATACTTTTATTTTAACTAAATCATAATTAAAACGTCTTTTAAAAATATTCACTATTGTAGTTAATCTATACAGGGTCAAATTAAATTAGCTAGCGAAACTTCGCAGACGTGATAGCTATCGATATCTAAACACAACAAAATAAATTTTTGTGATCAATGACCGCTGGTAATGTTGTTACTTGAAGTGTGAGTTGATAAAATATGTTTCATAATGTGTTGAGTTATCGACACCTATCAAGTCTGTGGAGTTTACACAAAAAAACTGATATTTAAACCAATGTTTACAGTGCTTGCACTACTACTAAACGGTTGATGACCCGCATTACAAAACATTAACAACTTTTTTGTTTTATCAGGTTTAGATATCGAAACCCATCACGCCTGTGGAGTTTAGCTAGTGAATTTAAAATAACCCTGTATTTGACTTACACTTGCAAGCAATTTTGAACCACTCGCGGTGCAACTAATTATGACGTATTAATGCCACTTTTTTTCAAGTGTGAGTGAGAGACGGAGCTATACAAGGCCGATAGCATCATCCCGTTTTCGTAATGGAATAATGAAGGTATTAATACTTTATACTATGGCCCCTGTGCCCGAACTGTCCTACTAACGGTTATGGTAGGAGCCTCCGATCATAGGATTTCCCAAGACTGCAGTGGCCACCACATAGCGTCCGTTATTTACCGTCTTATGACGTCACTGAAACGTTATTTATGAAAATAAGTTGGTGTTTCCCTAGAGAGCGTTTCTTGACACCGAAAGTCAAACCCCGGTGCCATCAGTTTAAAGACACCGTTCGGTGCCGGACACCGCACTGTCACAGGAGAACGTCGCTGTACGCCGCCCGCTGACGCTTATGTCTTGCATTCCCAACGCAATTTGATTAATAGTGACGTAACGCTCGGCACTGGACACCGGTTTCTAATGACGTAGGTCGCTATTCACTATAATTAGTGTATAGGATAGCCGTCAGACGTCACGTAGGCTTACCCCATATGAGTGGTGGTCAAATCAGACGTAAAGATGTCTTCTGCAAAAGCTCTTCCTGCTGACGTCATCTTGTTTAAGCTTTCGTCATAAGTTTTATGGTGACTGCCTCATTGGGCTAGTGGTCGCAAGCGCTACTGCTGAGCGTGAGGTCTTGGGTTTGATTCCCAGGTCGAGCAGTGTTATTGGGTTTTTTCAGCTGAAATTTCTCAGTAGCAGCCCGGAATCTGGATTTGTGCCCGGTAGATGGCGATAGGCTCGCCCCCTGTTACATGGAACTCAACTAGCGATATATAGGTGTACAGAGGTACACCTATATTTCGCTAGTTAACATCACGCCTTGTTTCCTGAATGGTTAGGCAGAGGCCTAACCATTCAGGAAACAAGGCGTGATGTTATGTACTTACTTCATTACCAAGAATGAGAGTAAACTAAGTAGTATCTAATTACGAGTAATGTTTTCTTTTCAATCTAGCGACTACCGTGCCGGTCTGATAATTAAGCTATTCAGAATTCAGATTCACCAGTCATTCAACAGTCTACAAGGAAATTAGAACTTTAACTAGTTAAAAATAAAGTCAAAAGTCTATTGACTGAAAACTAATAATGAGTAATTTTCATGTCATTATTTGAACCCTAAATTGATTCAAATAAAGTTCAAAGTAAAGTTTGTTTTCTTTGTAGCATAACATCTGTCGATCAATTTGAGCCGATGTGACTGATTGCAGATGATAATTGTATTGACATGCATAAGGCTTGATATGGACGGACGACTTGGTCGCAAATTGATTCGAATTGCCGCAAAAAGTCGCAGTGATTGTAAAATTAAGTTTAATTTCGGTTGGTTGTAATTACATTGAGACAAATATAAGGCTCTATATGGATTGGATACTTCGTCGCAAATTATAGCAATTTGTCTTATACCTATGTAGGAGATGAATTTTATTTGGCTTGATAATTATACTGAGTGAGGTTACAAAGGATGCGTTGTTTGTAATACCTAAGTTACAAAATTTAATTATATAATAAGTTAGGATAAGAGTGAAATAAGTAAACTTTTGCGATAGGTTACCCTGTAATGATTGGTGTGGGAAAATAAAAAATACAAATAATAATAAATCCATTTGCCGGAAAACTCAATGCTTAGGCGTGACATTGTGTCCCTAATTGCCTTTTAGACCCCAATGTTCACTTGTAATTAATTGACAGTGTAAAAAGGGAAAATTCAGAAAATTGTCATCACCTTTAATAATAACAGATGGATTATTATGTCACACATACAAATGCCGTGGCTCATTTAATTCTGTTTATTGTAAACAAGCAGCGTCCCGCAGTTCCACCCGCATAAGTCTCGATACCGAGGGGATGTCGGGATAAAACAGTATCCTATGTGTTAATCCAGGTTATAAACTATCAGATCTGTGTGCTAAATTTCATTCAAATCCGTTTAGTAGTTTTTGCGTGAAAGAGTAACAAACATCCATCCATCCATCCATCCATCCATCCATCCTCACAAACTTTCGCGTTTATAATATTATTAGGATTGTTTCCTCGAGTTATATTACAATGGGACACCTGGGTGGCACAACCATGGTCACGCTGCCACAAAACATGACTAACAAACTAATAATAACTTTCTTTTCATTCAAATTAGGCTAAGAATCAGCACTTTTTGAACGTCAGACAGTCCCCCGGCACGCCCACCCTTCACTACTTCCTAGTGCTTTAGATGCGAAGAAGTGGCGCAACAAACTGTCCAGCGGCACAGCTGTTTAAGTTAGAAGAATTTGAATAAAGACAATAATCA
This sequence comes from Fissipunctia ypsillon, assembly GCA_947568875.1. Taxonomy (NCBI): domain Eukaryota; kingdom Metazoa; phylum Arthropoda; class Insecta; order Lepidoptera; family Noctuidae; genus Fissipunctia; species Fissipunctia ypsillon. Next base: position 764,112 of record OX387665.1, on the reverse strand, counting down.
TCCTTGTCGCTATATCTGACCAAAGCCTAACTCCAATGTATACCACGTGTAACGGGAGGATTGACATTCCTTTAAACCACGTAAAGAGAATCATGTTCTTTACCCGTATACAAAAAAATCAATCAAATCCAATGAATACTTTAGCCGTAGGAAATTATTTTTCATTTTCTTATTTTTCAACATGATGTAATAATAGGTAAACTTTGCCGCCGCCGCGCCCCGCACCCCGCACCGCACCGTTGGTCAGTGACTTTGCGTAGATAAAGCGTGTTTACTTTTTATGCAGTTGATTCTACTATTTATTTTGTTTGAAAACTGCAATTTTTTAATTTTCCATTAACTACTAATCTTCGTGTTTTAAAATGTTTCAATGGATTAGTACTGTGCTCGTTTTCATTTAATGTCGTACATCCAGAAACACGTTGTACATCGCCCACAAGAGCGTTTCGCAAATAATGTCTATCGGCTATCGTAACGCGATGGCCTTTGATACTCCTAATTGGCGATCGTTTTGAAATGTAACCTACTGCAGTGTGTAGGGAATTCATTTAGTATGTAGGAAGGTAAGCAGGGATTCAAGACTAGGTCGTTTTTATCCTTAGACATGTTTTCGTTGTTGGAAAAATCAGGAATAGAATAGAAGAGCTTGTGGCTAAATGATAACAGGCGCACGAGTTGATCGGAGGTTACGTTCGTCGCGGTCGACCATCCATTACCATTACATATCGAGGCCCCTCAAGCCGTTGGTCCCGGCTGGCATTCGTAGATCTTTGACAGTCGTTACGGGTCGTCAGAAGCCCAAAGCTCTGACAACCCATGCAGTCTTACCAAGGGGTACAGTATTTTTATCTCACGAAGCGACGCGCGCTTTACTTGTGTTTGCCAAGTGCACGCTGTGAATGTGTGCGTGAAGACGAGTAGCGTCAGCACATAACACGTACACGCACACATACTTCCGACTTCGCCATTGTCGGTACCGAGAGTTCCTCCGCTTACACACACTTTCACAGCGTGTTCGTACACTTGGTAACCACAAGTATAGCGTACGTCGCTTCGTGAGAAAAAATACTGTATTGTGTTACCCAGTAACTGGGTTTTTTAGGACAGATAAGCAGTCGGTCCATTTAAAATACTGTTATTCAGTTGCATCCGGTTAGACTAGAAGCCGACCCCAACATAGTTGGGAAAAAGCAAGCAACAGATTGATTGGGAAAGATAGAAATAAGATCAACTTTTACTTTTTCGGAAAGCAATAGGATCTCTTTCCCTTTTCTGAGCGATTATTTGGCGAAGTTCGCAGATGTAGCTATCCTCAGCGAAAACCTATGTACCTACATACCTTTTATAAAAATAATTAAAATCAACAGTTGCTAACAGAATCTATTAAAATTTACACTTGATGACAAGGACGATAAAAAAAAACAAATGACGAATCCACAAATAACACTCCATACAACTTTTTGTATACAAATATTGTTTGCAGCAGCATGACCAAGCGTGACCAGTGTGTATGTGAGCAAGATCAAGGTTAGTAGGTACCACTGAGCGATACTATATAAGTACTGTTATGTAGTTCGTGCGACATTCTTTAAATCATCAAAAAGTTCAGTGTCAATAACTGGGCTATTATTCATACATATTTTTATGGAGTTAAAAGATAAAGAAATGCACTTTTAAATGAATGAATTCAGCGTAGAAAGGTTTTTGTTGACTTGTTGAGTGTTCTTCATCTTCCCATGTCGCTGGCACGATAGTATTTCAGTTTTTGTTGGCCAAAAACTTCATCACTCCCACGGCGTCATCGGTGGCAGCGCAGAGGTCACTTCGGCTGCATGATTTGGGGCACAGGGGGCAGGATAGGAGGTGTAGCATAGTTTTTAACACGGTTCCCCACCAAAATCAAAAAATCAAAAGTCATTTATTCAAACTAGGCTGAGCATCAGCACTTTTCGAACGTCAAAATTACATAAGACAGTTTCCCAAAACGCTCAACTCTCCAACAGCACAGCTTTCTACCCCTGTCCCTGTCTGACCGTGCGGGCGATCCGCCGAACTTGGCCGAAATTGGGGCCCACTTTACGAGGATGGAGTTACACCTACTGACCTTTTTTTTTTGTGGATGGGAAATCATCAAATGACTACGCCCGCTCTGGGCGGAGCGGGAGGGCGTGTCAGACTTTTACTGACTAAAACCCACCCGTGTTCCTTGTTGCCTGTGCCGGGGCCACGGTAACTCTTTCGAACATCCCGCAACCCTAGCTGGCATCGGCCCTAGCGGACCCCGTCAATAGTGCTGACATCTCTTTGAGGCGCGCGTGGAACACAATGCGCCGTCGACTCGGGCCTGGTCCTTACCGGACGGCGAGATACCCATTGCTCGCCCTCCGCAAGCCCGCGCCTACGGTGGCCGGGAATCGGCTGCCAATTCCCGACGCCCAGGGCGTCTCCTGCGGCGAACACCTACTGACCTGGAGCCTGGTTGGAGCCTAGAGTTGAAAATCCAACTGCATGCATTTAGGTGTTACCAATATTCGTACAAGCGGTCATAAGACCAACTTATGCAAGTAACACAACTTAGAAGGGTTATCAGAAGAGAAGGGATGCCTACCAGTCGAGCACACGGTCTCGTTGTGTCCTCTACGCGAAGGGATTGCCTCACGGAGCTGGTGTGCGATAGCGTGACGAATGCGGCGGTTAACGTATATGTACAAGGAATTCTTGTTAATTAAAGGTTTCAGAAATACTTTCTTTACTTAATTAGACGATAGAACTTTGTTCCGGACATACTACGTCATAACAACAGGCTCATCTTAATATGAATTTAAAAACAAAAAAATCGACCATCGATCCACCATCGATCATCGATCGATATTAAAAAAATCGATCAGCTTTTCGTCAAAAAGATAGTTATGGCATACGTAACGGCTGTTCAGTCCAGTCACAGTATAAATAAAAGAAGCAGTAGTATGTCTCGGCAGTGAACTTAAATAATTACCTCCGGCCGCTCGGTAGATAAACACGCACTAGGGTTGCCCTCTTTGCGGGATGTTCGAAAGAGTTACCGTGGCCCCGGCACAGGCAACAGAAGGAACACGGGTGGGTTTTAGTCAGTAAAAGTCTGACACGCCCTCCCGCTCCGCCCAGAGCGGGAGAAGTCATTTGATGATTTCCCATCCACAAAAAAAAAAAAAAAAAAAAAAAAAGGGTTGCCCTCTGACTGTGTCTCTTGGATGACATAGGTATTTGATAATGTTTTAGTACTAAATTGGCCCGATAAAGACTTTCTCTGACAGCCCGAAATACACGCGGGTGAAGCCGCAAGCAAAAGCTAGTTTAAGTATATGTATAGGGTGTAAGGGACAGCCCTCCGCAAACTAACAGGGTATATTCAGCTCCTTATTTTGATTCATATTCCACCGAAAATATTCTCAGGAAAATTTTCATTTTTTTTTATTGAATTTTCAGTTACTATTCCTTTATTTCAATGTAAAATTACATTCTCTGTACGCAGCACTCCATTTATGTAAATAAAGCAGCTAATATCAAAAAATCAGCAATGGATGTTGAAATACTCGGCGGCCGAAGGCTCGCTGCGCTGCCGTTCACTACGCACGTTTTGCTGCGGTAACGATACATTGCGTGTGAGGTAATAAAACAAATCAGGTTTATTGGATTCCCATAACGTTCCTGAAATAATTTCTGTACCGGTCATCATACCCCAACAGTCTGCGGAGGGCTGTCCCTTACACCCTGTATTTTGATCTTTCACTCGTGCACCGATCGCTTGGAAAAAGAGATACTCATCTACTAAGTACAGTGGATTTCATTTATTACGACCTTGGTTGTAGCGACCATTTACCTATAGCGACGTTAAATCTAAGTCCCTTGAATTTAAAGCATACTTTAGTACAAAATTCATGTGGTTATAGCGACTTTGGATGTAACGCCGAGTTCGGGTGTAGCGACTGTTTTTAATGAATCATTTGTAACAAATTCCTAGAAATCCCATGCAGATATTGCGACCGGAGTCGGCCGCCAAAGACACAAAGATTTTTTTCTTTCACAAACATTTCTTATCTTTTGTTTACATCCATTGCACACAGATGGTCAGCAAGTGTGGAGACCTTTACCTTTTGTTTATAGATATCAACTAAGTAGGTAGGGGAAGCGTGTACGTTTCGGAGCTTTTATGGTTCAGTTACAAAGTGATATTCTGAGTAGCAACTGGGTTTAGTAAACTTTTGAATAAGTATGGCTGCTAGACGCACATTCACTGTTAAAGAAAAGGCGGAAATCATTTCAAAATTGAAAAACGGTGAAAACAATGCTGATTTGTGCAAAGAGTACAAAGTTTCCCATTCAACAGTATCTACGATGTGGAAAAACCGTGATAAAATATTAGAATGCTTTGAATCCAAATCCTTAAAAATTAAGAAAAACCGCAAACCGACGCATCAAGATATCGAAAATGCCCTTCTAATGTGGTTCAAAGCCCAAAGAAGCCAAAACGTACCTTTGAGCGGTCGTCTGCTGCAAGAAAAGGCTAATCAATTTGGCAGACTGTTTGGAAAAATGGATTTTGAGTGTTCGGAAAGCTGGATATACCGATTTCGTCAACGACACGATATTGTAGTAGGCAAAGTTTGTGGAGAAGCCGCTAGTGTATCGCAAAGTGACTGTGACAACTGGCTAAAAACAGTTTTCCCAAAATTGACCGAAGGTTATACTGATAGCCAAATATGGAACGCTGACGAGACAGGTTTGTTTTTTAAGTTAACTCCTGACAAAACCTTGAAATTTAAAGGGGAAAAGTGCGTTGGTGGAAAATTATCAAAAGATAGAATCACCGTGCTTGTTGCATCAAGTATGGCAGGGGAAAAAAGAAAATTATTGGTCATAGGCAAGGCAAAAAAACCCAGATGTTTCAAAAATGTTAAATCTTTGCCAGTTGATTACGAAGCAAACAAAAAGGCCTGGATGACTTCAGAGATTTTCGAAAAAGTTCTACGCAAATGGGACTCCCAGTTAAGAAATAACAAAAAGAAGATCATTTTATTTATTGACAATTGCCCAGCTCATCCTAAAATAGAGAATTTGACCAACATAAAACTGGCATTTTTACCACCAAACACTACATCAGTGATTCAACCGATTGATCAAGGGATAATTAAAACCCTCAAAAGTCATTATAGGAAGATTTTAGTACAGAAAATGATGAACGACATTGAAAACTCGGCAGGCCCGTTTTCCGTTAATATTTTAGATGCCATTGAAATGGTAACTACGGCATGGGCTCGGGTGACTCCAGATACGATCAAAAAGTGTTTTCTACACGCTGGGTTCCGTAAATCTTCGGCTATCACAACAATTGACGACGACTCCGATGATGAATTGGACATACCATTGGCACAACTGACTACAGTATCATCAAGCGGAACAAATGTTGCGGACTGGGCAACATATGTTGATATTGACAGTCAACTTATCACTACTAGCGATTTGTCCGATAGTGAAATTGTTGAAACTGTTGTTCCATCACATACGACGCAAGATGAGGAAAATGAGGAGGAAGAAGAAGATTGCAAGGAAGGTGAGATTCCTACAACTAAGGATGTGTTAGGTGTTGTAACAAAGCTTAAAAGATACTGTTTATTTGGTGATGGAAAGGATATTATAGATATTGAAGAAGTAATGAAAATAGAATACACCCTACAGCGTACACTAGCACAAAAAAATAAATTGAAGCAAACTAATATTACACATTTTTTTAAATGTACCGGTGAATAACTATGTGTGCAAATATTTTCAATAATAAATGAATATAAACTACACATGTGTACGTGTCTGTATCTCTTTACCTTTGCCTGTAACGACTTCCGGATATAACGACGAAAATAGAGTGGTCCCTTCATTGTCGTTATACCCGAAATCCACTGTACCTGTCAAGGACCTTGTGCTCGCTACGCTCCAATAAATATACAAGAATAGAATAGAATAGAATAGCATTTATTTGCAAATATGGGTAATACATAAGTAAGTAGTAGTAGGTATACATCAGAGTTCTGCCATAAGATATTTCACCGTTCGGCATGCAAACATTTTCATTATGTAAAATTGTTAAAATTAAAATTGTCATTAAAACATTAAATTAATTATAACATTCAATAAATAAGATGATTAAAATTCAAATTGTCATTAAAACATTAACTTAAGAGGATATCGCGCGCACAGTGGCGCCCTCGTCGTTTGTTTGATTATTTCTTTTATTTTAGAATGAAAATGCAGAAAATAAGCACGTTATGTTGCGCTCCACAAGACTATACGTTATTATTATTACAAACAGTAGTTTTACATTCTTAAGATTTATTATAATCTATAAAACGGAGCTTAGTGGCCACTATTTTCCGTTTTAAGGATTATAATAAAACTTAACAATGTATAACTACTGTTTGTAATAATAATAACGTATAGTCTTGTGGAGCACAACATAGCGTGCTTACTTTCTACATTTTCATTCTAAAATTAAATTAAAAACCAAACAAACGATGAGGGCGCCACTGCGCACACGGTATCCTCTTAATTATTATATTCAATAACAAAAATTATTGAAATTCAAAATGTCATTAAAGAAAAAAAAATAATAACAAGAATTATAACAACGTACATTAAATAAAATTGTTAAAAATTTAAATTGTCACTAACAATAATAGTACAATCTTATAACAATAACAATAAAAGTCGTAGTCGTACATAAATAAACAAACAAACATTAAAATTCCAGGTCACAGAATGATAATATGTAACATTCCAAGCAAACAAATAATTACCAAATTAATTAATAAAAATTACAGGTATTCAGAAAAAGGTTTTGTCCGTTAAAAACTCAGTTACACTGTAAATACGTTTTATCTATTAATACTTTTCGAAGTCTACTTTTAAATTGCACCGTTTTCAAATCTTCCCAAGCACTTGGCAATGACAACTACCCACATAACACAGAAATAAATAAAAAATAAAATAATTGTTATTCTTATAGGCTTACCTTGCCGACTGAGATGGTCATGTAAAAAATGATAATTCCGGTTTCGATATTAACGAATTCAAACATACACTGAACAATACAGTCAATAACTTCGTGCCATATTTCACGTAAATAAAAATGTCGCACCTTCCGCGTCCTCGAGACTGTTGCGTTGCGTACTGTGCACACTGAGATCTCGAAGCAAACTACTGTAATTTCACAGTTTCACTGTGTGGTCTAGTGTTGGTCGAATATGTTCATAACAATGCGATGCTGAGAAAGCCCATTAATATACTTGGCTTCTGTTATACTTGTAAAGCCGCGGTCCCACGGCCTGTTGAGGCCTGTCACGGCCTGGCGTGTGGTCACGCTTGTCGAAGCCTGTCGCGGCCCGTGCCGAGCATTCCCACCACAGGCCTCATCGGATCGGCGGCGGTTCCCACGGCCTGTCGGCCTGGCCTGGCGCCATCTGGCCTGGCGCCATTTGGCCTGTGAGAAAGCGGGCCGTGGGACCGAAGCATAACAGATCAACTTAATGCTACGGGGATTTTCCCAAAAGATCTTTTATTACATTGTCGGGTTTATTTATTGGTCGACTCGCACGAATTGACTCGCCCGAGTCGGGCGAATCGTCATTTTTAAATACCTAATATTATTTTTTCGGTGGCGATTCGCACGAACGAAATTTATTTGTGGGCGAATCAGCAATTCTAGATATACGTATTAGGCAATTGGCACGTTTTGAATTTATGCAATAAAGTTAAGAAAAAGTAATAGGTAAGACTTGAGTAAAATATTTTGAAATGTTAAGTACGAAGAATTAATAAAAAATATTATTTAAATTAAAGGTAGGTAATTAGAGTGAAACACGTGTTATTTATTAATGTTTATTGTTCCGAGTATGCTGCCAACCGTCTTGTTCCAGATCTGTTTTTTTTTAATGTCATTTCGTTGGTCAACCTAGGAGGTTGTCGGCTGCTTAACCGGATTGTCCTCTAGTTGCTTCAATAAATTAAGGTCTAAAGGCATAAAACTAAAGCTAAGTGTAAGTGTACGTAGTGTGTGCCTGTGAGGTACGGACCTCGGCTATTTTACCCTTATCACTTCTGTGCGCTAGTGTACTTTTTTCTTAAATTTATTGTATACATTCAAAACGTGCCAACTGCCTAATACGTATTTCTGGAATTACAAATAGTTAAATTACCTTCGTGCGAATCGCCACCGAAAAAATAATATTATTTAAAAATGACGATTCGCCCGAGTCGGGCGAGTAAATTCGTGCGAGTCGACCAAATAACCTACATTGTCCCATTGTCATACCCATAGCACAGTTTTGTTAAACTGTCCCCATAGAATTCTACTATCATTATCATTAATTTATGGGTGTTTCTTCTCAGAGATTATCCGATGGGAAAACCCAAAGAGAACAAAAAGAGCCAAGTGCGAGTCGGACTCGCATACGAAGGGTTCCGTACAAAAAATAGTATTTCATTCATACAGTATGTCCTGTTTCGGAATAACAAAACTTAAAGGGGTGGTACAGACCATCAAACTGAACAACTTTCTCCCGGGGACCAACATCGTAATCGCGAAAAACATATCAGTCGTCCCGTACATTTGGTCGAGTACTGAAGTTTTGTATAGGATGACTGATTTTTTTTTCACTTAAACATAACTGAAGAAATGTGGGTATACCTACTATATAGGTACACCTATGCCTAACCCTTCGGGGAAACAAGGCGTGATGTTATGTAATGTTACGTATATATTCTCCCCGTATGTCTTGTGCGGGGACATTTAATTTTGAACTTTATTTTATTTTTATTAGTTGTTGTTATATCTGCCAAATAGTAGTACACACTCTGTGGACAACCAAATAGTAGTACACACTCTGTGAACAACCAAATAGTAGTACACACTCTGTGAACAACCAAATAGTAGTACACACTCTGTGGACAACCAAATAGTAGTACACACTCTGTGAACAACCAAATAGTAGTACACACTCTGTGAACAACCAAATAGTAGTACACACTCTGTGGACAACCAAATAGTAGTACACACTCTGTGGACAACCAAATAGTAGTACACACTCTGTGAACAACCAAATAGTAGTACACACTCTGTGAACAACCAAATAGTAGTACACACTCTGTGAACAACCAAATAGTAGTACACACTCTGTGAACAACCAAATAGTAGTACACACTCTGTGAACAACCAAATAGTAGTACACACTCTGTGAACAACCAAATAGTAGTACACACTCTGTGAACAACCAAATAGTAGTACACACTCTGTGAACAACCAAATAGTAGTACACACTCTGTGAACAACCAAATAGTAGTACACACTCTGTGAACAACCAAATAGTAGTACACACTCTGTGAACAACCAAATAGTAGTACACACTCTGTGAACAACCAAATAGTAGTACACACTCTGTGAACAACCAAATAGTAGTACACACTCTGTGAACAACCAAATAGTAGTACACACTCTGTGAACAACCAAATAGCAGTACACACTCTGTGAACAACCAAATAGTAGTACACACTCTGTGAACAACCAAATAGTAGTACACACTCTGTGAACAACCAAATAGCAGTACACACTCTGTGAACAACCAAATAGTAGTACACACTCTGTGAACAACCAAATAGTAGTACACACTCTGTGAACAACCAAATAGTAGTACACACTCTGTGAACAACCAAATAGTAGTACACACTCTGTGAACAACCAAATAGTAGTACACACTCTGTGAACAACCAAATAGCAGTACACACTCTGTGGACAAGTATCTGTCTATTACGGTTTAAAAAGATACAGCCTTTTGACAGATGGACAGATAGTGGAGCCTTAGTCATAGGGTCCCTTTGGGTAAGGAACCCTAAAAACGATTGACTTGTAAAAAAAAGGTCACATTTTCTACCTGAGAAGGGACCACCCCATGGTGTTCCTGATTCCATAGAAATTAGTTTACTATTGCACCATAATAATGAATGTGGTGCAATAGTAAAAAGCTTTCGTATCTTATCTATTGCATCATGTTCCATTTTCGAGGGATAAAGTGATTGTACGATTTTATAATTTCTAACGCGATGATAGTGTCGCAGACGTCCACCTACGTCCATGTCCGTAACATGTATGAAAATACGTGCACTTTATAACGTTATCGTGGACGTAATAAAGCGTCTCCATAATAATATATTTCCGTACATTTTACTTCCTTGTGTTATCGTGATGCCGTCCACGGCAATATCGTCACGAAATTATAAAATGGCACAATTGCTAACTCTGTGGTCAAACGATCAGAGAGGCAGTTCTAATATTATAAGAACGCTTTCGTTCTAATCTCAGTCTCAGTCTGTCAAAAAGATTCCGACGACCTGAGAACCTCCTTCTTTTTTGAAGTCTGTAAAAAATACAGGATCTTTTGGCGCTTGATTAACATTGACAGGGGAAAAAACAAAATGGCGGCGTTAGTTCTAATTCCGTCCAAGCGCCAAAATGTCTTGTAATTATGTCCTTTAAAGCTGTAATTTTGTTTTAATGTTCTTACATTGATTGTCGCTGAGATGGGATTGCGACTGTCCGGTCGCGAAGCAGAAAGAAATTCGTACAATGTTTTAATGTTCTTACATTGATTGTCGCTGAGATGGGATTGCGACTGTCCGGTCGCGAAGCAGAAAGAAATTCGTACAATGTTTACTTATTTCTATCGTTCGGGCACATTTAATGGATTGCCGTTGCGCTCGCACATTAGAAGACCTTCTAAGAGAAAAGTAATGAGGGGTCATTGTACGGAATTCTTTCTACTTTACGACCGGACTATACATTTAAAACCTTTTTAAATACGGGAATTGGCCTTCTGTTAGCAATGGGAGATACATCCAGTGCTCAAAAATGATCATAATATTGATATCGGACGATAGATGTTGGCAAAAAATATTATTAACTGGATTGATTGAAGAGACCACTCCAAACCCATCTTTTAGGGTTAAATATTTAGCTACCCACAGAAAGAGGGAGAGTGCTTTATGGTGTTTGTTCCACGGACAAAGTTGAAACGTCCCGTAAATACTTAACACAAAGGTGAAACGTTGCTTGATTCAGTCTACAGTGGGTACTTTCAGACCTTTACTCCGTGTTTCAGACCTTGTATTAGGTACCCCATGTTGCTCCTACCCCGAGGCATAAGTAATGGGATTTTGATAGAGTCTGGTATAAATTGTCAACTTTAATTATCTTATCAAAAATTGTACGAAATTGTCGATTAATAAATCTGCACAAACAAATAAAATTGAAGTGTCTGTTTGTATTGTCAAAATAACAGCTTTTTACTAAACGCATATGGAAGTATAAACGGTACTTGTAACTAAAAAACATATTTTTTTAATTTTGTCTGTCTGTTTGTTCCGGCTAATCGCCGAAACGGCTAGACCGATTTTGACGGAACTGTCACTTGCAAATAGCTGATGTTACAGGGAGTAACATAAGCAAATTTTATTTTAGAAAAATAATTAGGGTTCCGCGCAAAAGAAAAATTAAAACCCATGAAATTGTGAGTAAAAAGTCGATTTGAAAAATTCTTTTTGCATTTGGTAGCCCAGTTCTCGTGGATAGTTATAGGCTATTTAACATCACGCTACGACAGTTAGGAGTCGAGTAAACAGAAAAAAAAGTCAGAAAAACGCTAAGCGGAAACGAAGTAATAGCGCGGGTGGGCGATGCAACGCGACGGGTCGGGGGACGAGGGAGTTTTATTAAAATGTGGCTGTTATTTTTAGTACATTGTGTGTCTTATGACTTCCATACGAACGAAGTCGCGGGGCACCGCTAGTTTTAAATAAGTTCACGTTCATCAAAATCAGTTCACCACACCACACCACATCACACCACACATCATACAGACATGGAGTTCTCCTTCCTCGCTAGACCCTGCCCCAATTGTGACAACCTAGAACAATATATTAAAGCCTGCTTCGATAATTAATACATATTTATCCATATCCACCTTCTCGCCTTACGTAGTTACGTGTCTCTAAGCATGATCTTATTGGATCTCGTTAAGATCTACAATCTTACCCCCTGCACATAGTAAAGACTTTAATTTGTGCAACTTAAGGAACAATATTGTTTTTTCTAATGTCGAGTTAACGTGGTATCTGATTAATGACTACCAAGTAAAGAATTGCGACTAATTCATCTTTATGTCTGTGTGATAGGACTGATATTGTTTTAGCTAGAGTGTTTTTCTAAGTTTGTTCATAATTTAATGTCCTACCGTAAGTTACACGTAATTGGAACAGATTGCATGTAAGGCGAATATAATAAATTATTAAATAATAGTAAAGTACATAGTTTTATGTACTAGTGAGATATTATAACGGTAGGTATCGTAGTTAGATTAGAACGTCTGGACGAGTTAATAAAATTGTATTTCTTGAGTTATTTAATGGGAGAACATGGTGTATTTATGTCATTAGCTTGTAAGTTATTTTATTGATGTTCGATGGAGGAAACAGTGAATTAATATAACATAAAACATAACATCACGCCTGTAATCCCCGAAGGGTTATGCAGAGGTGTACCTATAGTACATCCACATTTCGCCAGTTATGTTTAAGGGTGCGTTTTCACCAGAGATGTGCGAGTATGCCTAGCAGCGAATGTGCGTAAAACTTACCAATAAAAACAATAGATTAGCGCAAGCTATGAAAATGAAGCGATGTTATTCGTTAGTTTCACACACATCCCTCGCTGTCGCTACGCATCCACGTTCATTTCTGGTGGAAACGCAGCCTAAGTCCCATGTCATAGGGGGTGAGCCTATTGCCATCGGGCACAAATGCAGACTCCGGGCTGCTTCTGAGAAATTCCAGATAGAAAAACCCAATAACACTTTGCCCATCCTGGGAATCGAACCTAGGACAGTGAATTAAGATAGATGGAATTTGAAAAAAAAAAACCTTATAATAGAAAAACTTAGTAACTGTCCTGACAACTAATTACTCGGGGTCGAAGCAATTTATGTTTTTCTCTTCCATGTCACTGGCCGTCGCGATATCATTCCCTCCCTTTTTAATCGATTTCAAAAAAGGAGGAGTTTATTAATTTGGGTGTATGTTTTTTTTTCATTAGTACCAACCGTTACACAATCCATCCATCTTGACATTTATCATAAATATGACATACTAGCTTTGCCTGCAGCTCCGCCCGAATGGCAGTCGGAAATTATGTCACATACGTACTACCGGGCTAAAAAGTATTTTAGTCTAACCCAGGTCATGGTCAAGCCGTGTGCCAAATTTCATCCAAATCCTTCCAGAGACAATGCGTGAGGAGGTACAGACAGAAAAAAAATCGTAAGTCATTTCGACAGCCGCAAAGTATACATACGGTTATCTACAAAGCCATGACTTTACTTTACTTTACTTTACTGGAGAGCATTTTGAACACAAAACTGTGATATTTATTAGAGGAACAAAGCTATCTTCTTCTATTTTACAACATTTAGTTAATAGGGCATTATTAAGGAAATTGTTAAGGCCAATTACCGTAATATTTTTTTTCAGAAATACTGTGATAATAGAAGTGTCTAACTGCTTCGTACAAAACAAAGTAAACTAAACGAGTCAACTGCCATATATCCGCTTCTACGCGGGACTTCCTAATTGCCAGTTAAATATTCTTTTGTATTTTACATTGTTTATTGCTTTAATTTAATAAAGATATGTAATTATTTTTCCTTATTTAACCATTGATTGTAATGCCGACGTGACTAATTACTGTTATTGCACTAAAATAATGCAAGTTTAAAAAAAAAACGGCCGTGTGAGTGATATCTTTGTTTACAACAGGTGAACGCGCCGATTGTCCGAAGTATACACGGACTAATGGTATATGTCCGTGTCTTCTTCGTCACTTTGTCAAAAATAGGTGTAGTGGTCGTTATATACGTGACTTGACATTAAATTAGTAAAAATTGAGAATTAAACAGAAAATAAATCGTGGGATGACAAGTAAAACTCAGTATTTGCATTTGTAATCAATTAGAGTTAATGAGGTTTTAAACTTATTTTGTTATTAAAAATCAGTTTATAATTAAAGATCTTTGAATTTGTGGTGACTATTATAATAACGGATATCTTATAAAACCTAGAATAAATTTTATTAAAAAAAGTTATATTTTATTAGTTATGTATTAAAATGTACTTAAGGAGTTTTACCTGCCTTTGAGTATAACCATGTATAGGTATTTAATGAAATAATAAAAGCTATTGTATTAAAAAAAATACATTTATTATTTTAATTTTCATCACTATCATCAAATGAGGGTTCTGGCACGCAATCTGAGCCACCACTTAATGATGGCAAACTTTTGTACCATGGAATCAGTTCTTCTGGTATTTGACCAGCATTGCACAGTTTTACAAGGTCTCCTTTTTTTGCTGCAGACAAGGGGAGCAAATTTTGATAAGCTGGATTCAGCACCACAATCTGTGTACGTCGGCGCCCCCTTCCTGCACTGACATTGATCTCATTATAATCACTTGTATGATCATACCTATAAAATAAAGTACCAGGAAACTCTTTCTCAACTTTAATGCATTTAATTTTTAGCCAAGATACCTTATTACCCTCTTTATCTTTATTTCGATTTTTAATTGTAGATGCAGCCAATTCTTGTAGGTTATAAAAATCTTTGTAAGTTAGAACATGTACTTTATACTTATCATTGCTCTTTTTTTTACCTCTTTTATTCCTAGCAGATTTAAAAATCTCAACCCAATCGTTCATGCAGAAGGCACTTTTGTGTTTCTTGGCTGCTTCTATAGCTGAGTGCATAGAGTCACACTCCATGTATGTATGACCAGACTCCAGAAACTTGAGTTCTATCTTCATCAGATGTTCAATATTTTGAACAGCATAAAGCATCATGGCAGCTACTTGCTGATTTCTATTCTGCCCTCCACAGGTATCACAAAATAATGACATTTCAGATACTGTAGTGGGCAAGTTTTTTAGAAAATTGTACAGTATTGATCCTATCTCACTACTTCCACGTTTTCCATGAAGTTCATTCCATGTATAGCAGTGAGCTTCTTTCCCATCTCCAACGTAAATTGTTAAATTATAGACACAGATTTTTCGTGAGTAATAGAATAATGAAACGTTCGAGCATGGTATTTGCAGCACACTCTGTAAGTCAAATGTGCAAGTAATAAATGAAGGATCCTCTTGACATCTTAATTTGTCTTGGGCCTTAGCTTCATTACATTGACCTTTTCTTATTAAATGTAAACAATATTCCGCTTCAAGGTTTTTTTTTTCATCAGAAGATGCATTTTCATATTTAGAGCATAAGGCACAAAGGTCTTTTTTTGGCTTGAAGAAAGAAAAATTATAATTATTACAAAATATCCTTCTGTATGTTTTTTCACTGACAGCATTAGCAATATTGTTGTTAGTACAGAAATCATTTTTATACAAATCAAACATTTTAGAAATAGACAATGTAGAATCCAGATATAATTTTTTTGTAGACTTTCTTGAATAGTGGGATTCCATGACAGGGAAGCTCTCAATGTGTCTTTTTACCATAGCCATACTATCTTCGCTAGTTTTATTGCCAGGAGGTTTGCATCCTCTCCTATCTGTACGATCATAGACACCAAAAGTATTACAACCTTTAATAGCTGTATTGATAGGCCCATTCGAAATGCACAGAGTTTTTTCAAAAAAATTTGCACAAACTCTGTGTCTATCCTTAGAATTTTCTAAATAGTAAGATTTAGATACAGAACGTGCTTTATCACTATCAGCAGCTACTTTACGACGCTTTGGCTCATTTCTCTTTACACATTTCAGAATGAAATCCTTCTGTCGCTGATAATTAGCAAGACCCCAATAAGTTTTACAAATTTCATTCCTTTCTTGTTCTGAAAAGTTACTATTGCATTTATATGTACAATTTGTACAATCTACAGCTTTGGGGGCTTTAGCCGAACACTGTTTTTTATTATTTTTATAAGGCAAGCACTGAGATCTCTGCAACTTTGTGACATTTTCTTTCCATGAATGTGGATCGCTTTTTCTACATCTAGTTAATTTTTTTTCAATATCTTGGGCAATCTCATAATCTGAAAAATCTGATATATCAGATTTATCACCTGATGGCAAATAAGTGATGTCAGAATCTGCACTAAAGTCTTCATCACTATGTTCATAAGGGACTAGTAGCATAGGCTGAACTATTTCCTGTAACAAAATAATTGTTTACCGATATTATGTTGTTCAATGTTCTTAAGTGACTCAATTAAATTTTATTGATTATGTAGATAAATACTTACCAGCTCACAATTATTATTTTGATTATCAGTAGTTAGAAACGCTGTTTGATTATTTTCATTGTTTTCTATCTGCTGTAAAATGAAAGAAAATAAGTACCTATGTTATTAGATATCATGAAAATTAAGGCAATAAACCATACAACAAACAAAAGGTATACAAGATCCATAAACCTACTTCTGTTTCTGTTGCTGGCACCACGTTAGGTTTGTCCACTGTTTTTGAAGTTGTTGCAATTAAATCATCGTTACACAAAGGTCTTTGTGTCTGTTCATAACATACTCGGCTCTAAAAGTGATAAAATAAAATACACAGTAAGTACTTTGAATGCAATAACATTGACTAAAACACGCTAAACTTTAAAATCAACTTACAAGTTCATTATTAAGTTCCTGGCGTTTTTGAACTTCTGAATTTAATGATAAATCCACCATAAATCTGCCTCTTGAATTATTCATTCTTCTCATATTTCTCACACAATAACATAAAACGCATTAATTTAGCCGCATAAACCGCGAAATGAAAAAATAACAGATATTAAATTGTGACAGTGACGTTTTGTTTGACGCACAATTAGTGACGTAAAGTAGTTGCCGGCCCTTGCCGGCCGGACCATGTTGCTAGCACAAAATCATTAAGTACAAAATGAAGTTTACCTGCCGGTAATTTCTTTCAAAGCAGTAGTTGATGATAATTACATTTTTTAAATGTCAGAAATAGGAAAGGTATGTTCTTAGTGACTTTTTCTTGCGAACGGTTATGCAAAAATAATTAACGTCGTGAATAAAAGTCATTTTTCCCATAAACTGTACTTAGTGAGTTTTTCTTGTCATCCCACGAAATATTCTATGATAAAACAAAGAATTCCGAGTCGAATTATGGTAAAAAAGTGAATTTCGTAAAAAAGTGCAGTTGCCTCTTTCTACTTTGCTGCCGTCGATTTAGTCGAACTAAAAACCAGCGTCAGTCAAACAGCATCTGTCTGGCATTAATGCTGAAATGAACCTTTTTGGCGCAGCCGTGAGGCACACAGCTGTTGTTAAAACCACAGAACACAATGGTTAAAATATTATTTTCATTTTGTTATTTTGTGTTCCACGATCTGTGTACAAATAAACATTATTCTTTCTTTCTTTTTCTTAACTAGGTAGAGAATCAGCACTTTATAAACGCCAAATTTACATAAGACAGTCCCCCGGCACGCCCGCCCTTCACCACTTCCTAGTGCTCTAGCTGGGGAGAAGAAGTGGCGCATAGAGGTTTTTCTAGATTCCTTATTCTTCGAGCTCTACACAAGACTAGCTAAGATAGTAACGAAAATATGAAAAAAAAAACACTACAAAGTGAAAAATAACTTTAATTTCAGAAGTCTTTGTGTTTGGGTCTATATTTTAGGTTTTTGTTGCCGACTTCCGAAATTAAAATGATTTTTCACTTTGTAGTGTTTCTTTAGAAGTCGGTTGTTTTTTATGCAAAAATGTTTTTTTTATTTTTTACTTTTTAGTGGGTCGGTTTGTAATTTATTTAAGTTACAATAGCCCAGTGACAACTGCTCATCACCTTTTACAAGACACTGCTTTTCCCGATGCAGGAACGTTAATTGTTGAGGAGTTCTCCTGGTACTTCACCATCAGCTCCACTTCACCATATGCATTGTGACGAGCTTATATTGCTTAGCAATCATTTTAAAGTAATCGAATCGCAACCCGTGAAAAAGTTATTATTGAGTTGTTCCGGTGGCCATCTCACTATCTGTGGCTTCATCATCAGTTCCACTTCACCAAATGGTGCTTTCCGAGTGCAAATGCACAAGATACTATAAAAAAATACCCAAATCACTATAGGTGTGCCTATAATATTTGATGAGTTCACTCGATTTCTCCAGGATTCCATCATCAGATCCTGACCTGATGACAGTGGGACCACCTGTGAACTGACCCTTTTAAACAAAAAAGAATTTTCGAGATCGATCCAGCCGTCTTCGAGTAATTGGGGAACACACATAAAAAAAAAGATTCCGACGAACTGAGAACCTCCTCCTTTTTTGAAGTCGGTTAAAATTCATTTATAGCCTGAGTGCCAGTCATGACATTTCCAATAAGCCCAAACACGGCTTAGATACATTGTTTTATTACGGAGTTCCAGTGCCTACCTTCCGGCTTCATCATCAGACCAGTTCGATGGTACCATTTTCATCAGAACCATTTATTTGAATTTGCTTCGTCAAAGTCACTTAACTATCTTAATCGAGATATCTTATCGCCACCCATGAAGTACTTATCATTGAGGAGTTCCCGTGGCCATCTGTGGTCTTGTTCGTCAGTTCCATTTCACTAAATCATACTTTCTGAATGCAAATGCTTGACTTGTTGATGAAATTACCAAAATCGCTATGTGTTTGCCTATAATGTTTGAGGAGTTCCCTCAATTCCTCATGGATCCTATCATCAAAACTGGATTTTGATAAAAATGGGACCAATCTGAAAGTATGTCCTTTCAAATAAAAGAAGAATTTTCCAAATCGGTTTTATAAATGACGGAGTACTGAGGTAACAAACATTAACAAAAAAACAAAAACAACCGAATTGGTAACCTCCTCCTTTTTCTGAAGTCGGTTAATCACATTTCAGTTGCAGAAGATACCAGAATAGAACTATTTAGATTGATTGTCAGATCAGACTGTGGTCATACTGACAACTAGCTGTTGCCCGCGGCTGCGCCCGCGTGGATATCAATACTTCCCTATTTGATTCGGATTTAGTTCACAATTTCATGGGCTTAATTTTTTTTGCGCCGAACCCTAATTATTTTTCTTAAATAAAAGTAGCCTAAGTTACTCCTTATAACGTTAGCTATCTGTCAGTGAAAGCCCCGTCAAATTCAGTCCAGCTGTTTCGGAGATTAGCCGGAACAAACAGACAGACAAAAGATTAAAAAATCATGTACCGTGTATACTTTCAGATGCATTTAGAAAAAAGCTGACTTTTTGACATTACAAATTATTAATTATATATATATATATATATTATAAATTATTTATTTGTATAGATTAATTAAAATTGATATTACGTACTTACAGTTAAATTACTTGGACCAACTATTGTGGCCAACTATAGCTATTGTGGCAGCCAACAAATCATTTGGGCCAATATCGGCAAGTAACAGAACTCTTTCCAAAGATAACAAATTGAGAGCAACTGCAAAGAATTCATCAATTTGGCCCACCATGACATACAAAAACCAATTCAATGAGAGTTTCCGGTTTCTATACGAACTCACACAGACATAATATAGAACGAGACAGGCAGTAAGCCTGGAAACGGTAGAATAGAATAGAATATTCTTTATTATGTACACCATAAAAAATACAGATAAAAATGTAGAAATTATACATAATTTTATTACGGTGACACAATGAGCGGTCTTATATCTAAAAGCGATATTTTACAGACAACCTTAGGATGGATTAAAGGGAGAAGGAGAGACAACGAATGATGATGAACGGAGGTAGGTACACACAATGACACATCTAGGTGTACATTTCCAGTAAGTATATGGTGACCTTGCATTGAGTAAGTTTCCCGTACAATGAGACATCAGAATCAGCTTATATTCGTGATTCGGAATGATCCCGGGTGTCATTCGTAGATCTTTGGCAGTCGTTACGAGTACGAAAGGTGAACAAAAGTCAAAAGTCTGACAAACAGTGTTTTACCGCGGGTTATCGTGTTACAAGGGTTAAATAAGAGATGAAAGTTTGTATGGAAGTTCGTAATTTTTGCGGATATCGGGCACACAGCTTGTAATATTTATAAGAATCCCTTACGTCATTGTCATTGGCTTGTAATAATAATACCAGCCTATTATTATCCCACTGAAGGACAAAGGTCTCTTCTCATACAGAGAAGGCATGCGCATTGATCACCACGCCTGCTCAAGATGGGTGGGCGATTTCAGCCTTAAATTAACTATACATAAAGTCCAGGTTCCCTCACAATGTTTTCTTTCACCGACGTCAGTCATGTCCAAGATAAACTCAGAAAGAACACATGAGTTGAAAAATTCACATTGGCACTTCTCGGATTTGAACCCACAACCTCGTGCATGAGAGGTGAGGCCTACACCACTGGGTCATCACGCTGTAATTGTCGCTGCCATTGGCTTACCCGAGTCAAATACCGCGGTTTTCTTCGTAGTCAATCTATTGAGAATTATCTTGTGTTTGTTTGTTTTTGGGGAATGGCATCTCGCAGTTCAATCTATAGGAGGTTGTCGACTGCTTAACCGGGCTTTCCTGTGGATGCCTTAATAAAATAAGGCCTCCAGCCAGGCATAAAACTAAAACTAAGCGACTATTCGCTAAGGGCACCCCCTGTGGGGTACGGACCTCGGCTTAGGGCGTCGCTGGGAGAGGACAGCAATGGGACATGCTGGATCGGATTAATTGGGGGCGAGTTAAAAACTACGGGCTCAGCTGCGCGGGCTGGCGCGAGCAAGGGTCGGGGTGGGGAGAGTTATCTTGTAACGTAACCAATTTGTATGCGAATCATCTATCGATGTAATAAGTACGTATTATATTCACGACACGTCTCTATTGCTTCAATTTGTTTCTCAGCTGCATTCTATTTAGTTGTAGTTTTATTACGTGTGAGTGTTTCTATTGTGTTACGTAAATATGATGTAGGTATCTGCTTATTCGACCAAAACAGTCACAGAATGGTACCCGACGAATGGAAAAAGACGTAGAGGAAGACACTGTGATGATTTTCCAAAAGGTTGGCGAAGAACAGCTTGGGATAGGAATAAGTGGGGGAAATAGAAGAGGACAGCCTGAATAGCACGCGTAGCGTGACCACCACGGAAACGGGTTTTGCCGACAGAAGAATAGACAAAATGACAGATTGTAAAAAGATTCCTAACGTCAGTATGGCGATGTGTCACTTTGTTTGTTCTGCCGTCGACAAAACTCATTTCCATGGTGGTCACGCTACGGGTACTGGTAGCTGATAATTGCTAATTTGCTAATATATACAAATAAATAAAAATGAAGTGTCTGTTTGTAATGTCAAAATAACAGTTTTTTACTAAATGCTTATGAAAGTATATTACGGTACCGTCACGGTCGGGTTACTTTGACTCTAGGGTGTAACTTTGGCCCAAATCGGGAAAAATTTTTAGTGTCATTAGATCCACACAACAGTTCCGCAAGCACGCGTCTATATCGCCATCTATTAGTTACCGAAGGAATACGTCGTTCGGTTTTGTGGTCGCGACATGGCGGGAACTTCAAACATCAAGGCTAGATTTGGGCCAAAGTTATACCTAGAGTCAAAGTATCCCGACGTTACGGTACTTAGAACAAAAGAAAAAACAAATTTAAAAATTTTTGTCTGTCTGTTTGTCCCGTCTAATCTCCGAAACGCCTGGACCGATTTTGACGGGACTTTCACTGGCAGATAGCTGATGGTTTATTTTAGAAAAGTAATTAGGGTTCCGCGGAAAAAATTAAAACCCATGAAATTGTGAACAAAATCCGATTCAAATAGAGAAGTATTGACATTCACGCGGGCGAAGCCGCGGACAACAGCTAGTATATAATAAGTTAACAACCAGAAAATACAAAACCTATAAGTATGAACTTGTTCATGTATGACGAAAGGTCAGAGACAAACATAGGCAATTTTTTTTAATTATCAGCCACGGTCATTTCGTGGATGACATAAAATGAATGTATACTTCTTTAAGTAGATCTTTTAAGACACTTTTACACGTCAATACTTTAAAACTAGATGGCGCCGGCATTCCCAAGCTGACTGATCCCTGAAACAAACTCAGAGGTCATGGTCTCTTTTAAAGTCCAAGCAATACGTTATTAGGATTGTATGTGTCATACATACATATAATTGGTGCGTAACTTTAACCATTTACGCAGCGCACACAACGGAAGCTCTCAAAAGGAATACATTTTCCCCGTATTTGCAACATTTTTCATTGGTGTTCCGCTGCTATTGGTCGTAGCATGATGTTATAGCCTACAGCCTAGCCTTCCTCGATAAATGAGCTATCCAACCCTAAAATAATTTTTCAATTCGAACCAGCAGTCCCTGAGATTAGCGCATTCAACCAAACAAACAAACAAACTCTTCAGCTATATAATGTTAGTGTAGATTACAGCATTTTGTTTTTAATAACAAATACTTTTATCAAATTAGTTCCGGATATCGGCATATTAAAAATTACTGAATCGCCAGTTACATTTACAGAACACATAATATAAGTAAATGATTGTTTGTAATAACAGGAAAAACTGTTGCTTTGTATTTGTACTACTGTCACAGGGTAGCACGAGGCAGTAGGTTGACTTCATCAATGTGTTTAAAATATTAAAGTTGCGTTAGCTGCCAAAAGTTATAAGTACCTATTTTAATGTTGCCATACGACAATTATCCATACTTTTTACAATAATTGAGCCTCTCTAACTTTCTGACTTTGTCTCTCAGATGGTCACAGTAACTAAGCTACATAGAGTACCCCAACCAACTCGCAGGTGGTCGTGGTCGCAGCAACTAAGTTAGAAAGCCCCGACCAGGTGGGGTAGGTTAGAACTGTGACCAACTGGTACATCTAAGTTGGTTGCAGTTCCTTGAGGACTCCAAAATAGGAATTATTTGAAGTTCACGAAAAGAGGCGTAATCGTTGTAAATATATTAGAGTGTTCAACAATATTATATTTTAAGGAGCGCAAAATGGGAATTCGGAATTCTGGAAGACGAGTCCCGCTTAATGGCAAACGAAATCGCGGCAGGCCAAGACGGAGATGGCGGGATGAGCTGGACTCCTTTGATAAAGGTCCTTGGCAGCTCTGGACAGAGAGAGGTGGGAAGAGAGTAGGGAGGCCTTTGCCCAGCAGTGGGACAATAATGGCAAATAAAAAAGGAAATTATTATAAGTTCCATTAAATACATGCCCTTTTCTATTACATTCTCACAGAGTAAGATAGTTTGACAGCTCAACATCGCCACATTGTCTTTTTGCTACTCTTGACATAATAATAATGGGGTTAATGACTTAAATTTTTTTTTTGTCTGTCAGGTAGATTAAAAAAATATTGGACACGTATTTTTTCATTTTTTACGTAATCAACAGATTATGGCGATACATTGAGTTAAAATGTGACAAGACGTCAAGCCTTGCTATATAGATTCTAAAAGTACTGAGTTGTGACGTAGCGAGCCCTCACTTCCCAACTTTAATGCGTTTTATCTAAGTAATTTTTTATTAATATGATACAGCAAAATATACGTGTCTAATATTTTTTTTATTATCTCACTGACGGACTAAATAGAACTTCTTTTATTTTAGCCAGGCGTCACCCCTATTATAGCTCTCGTCGACGTCACCGACACAAGGGGCTTTCTTTACTCCTTCATGTCGTGGCAGCAAACGTACAGACGGAAGGAAATAGCAAATTAATTAGAATCAGTATGATTAGGTGTTTATTTCATGGCGTTTCCGTTCGTAAGCTATCAAGGTTCGTTTGGTACTTGAGCTGCAATAATCACTTATTTATTGACATTTAACGGCTTTGACACTTAAGTATCTAAGACGATAATAGTTGAATGGATACTAGTTAAAGGTCGTTTAAGAACCATTTAAACCATCTATACCAATTGCTTGTCACCACAAACCACGTTCTTTGAAGCATAATCAGCCTATAATGTTCCCACTGCTGGGACACAGGCCTCCTCTCTTCAAGAGGGAGTGGACCGTAATCCACCACGCGGGCCCAGTGCGGGTTTGTAGATGTCACATGTCTTCGAATTTTTGGTTCTAGGACATGCCGGATTCCTCACGATGTTTTTCTACACCGTTTTTGAGAGCAGTGATTATGAAATTATTTACACAAAGTAAAGCACCTACCTGGGTTCGAACCTACGACCTACAACCCGTAAGTCGGGGTCAGTACCACTGAGCCACCACTGCTCCCTGCTGCCAATACTGCTGATCTTTGAAGCATTAAGTCCTAATTACTATCCTTGAGAAGGTTTACCAGTGAAGTGTAACGGACAGGCTAATTTAAGAAGCTGGCAATTCTTAAAATAACCTTACTGACAAATCTGCCTGGCCTTTTCCTAACTACGTAGGGGTTGGCATCCAGTCTAACCGGATGCTGCTGAATACCAGTGTTTCACATGGAGCGACTGCCTTTCTGACCTCCAGAACCCAATTACGAGGTATCACGACAGCCTTTGGAAAGACTGGTTGTCAGACATTTGGGCTTCTGACTACCCGTAACGACTGTCAAGGATCTACAAATGACAGCCGGGACCAACTGCTTAGCGTGATTTCCGATGCACGAGGGGTCTTGGTATGTACTGGATGGTCGTCCCCATCTACGAACCGACCTCGGCAAGCATTGCTTATCCTTGAAGATCGACCCGTGCGGCTGTTATTATTTAGCCACGATCTTACTGAATAATACCTTTTATATCACATCATTGTTCCTTGTCCTGTGGTGCTATTCTGGAATGGTCCCACCGTGAAAATTTAGGTGAAGTGAGCGTGATGTGAACTGTCATCCCACCTTACTCTACTAGGGATTGAGCTCACTTCAAACTCACTTCACCTAAGTGCTCACGGTGTGATGTTTACAGAATAGATCGGCTGTTCTTATTTTAATTTATACAGGGTGTCTCAGAACGATCCAACTTTTTCGAACGATAATAATAAAAAAATGTTAATTGTAATTATTTATTTATTGATACCGAAATGTACACAAAGAACGAAATGTACACAAAGAACGAAATGTACACAAAGAACGAAATGTACACAAAGAACGAAATTTTACTTTTTGAATACTACATTAGATAGATGACGACCGTTTCTTTGGCGACACTCTACAAACCTTTTGGGGACGTTATCGAAGACTTTTTGAAGAAGTTGCTGAGGAATCAATCTGATCTTCTCTTCGATGTTTCTTCTTAAATCTACCAAACTTTGTGGATTGTTCTCGTTGACAACACTTTTAAGATAACCCACAAGAAAAAAATAAGTGGGGTTAAATCAGGGCTCCGTGGTGGCTACTCAATGTTAGCCCTTTGAGAAATCACTTTTTCGGGAAACAACTCTTGCAGTGCTGCTCGCGAGTTGTTAGTGGTATGCGCAGTGGCTCCATCTTGCTGGAACCACGACTTTCTCTAAGTCTCGGACCAAAATAATTGCGTATCATCTCAATATAGCGCGCCGAATTCACAGTAATCGCTCTGCCTCTATTGTCTTCAAAAAAGTAAAGTCCAATAATGGACTTTGCCGACATTGCGACCCAAACAGTGACTTTCGGGCTATGCAAAGGGCGTTGATGTAACAATGTTGGATTGCTCTCAGCCCAAAATCGGCAATTTTGGCTATTCACATAACCGTTCAAATGAAAATGGGCCTCGTCGCTGAAGAAAATGGTGTCAAAATCGTCAAATCTCCCTAACATTATGTTCACATCTCCCGTGTAAGGCATGGCGGCGACTAAAAATCTAAGAACAGATCTTTCAAACGGTACCCCTCCCTCACCTCCACTCCGCTTTGTTTGCGTCTCGTTCACTCTCAAAATAGTCGGACCGTTCTGAGACACCCTGTATTTGTATTAGAGAGTTCCCGTTTGTATTGATGCATCTCTATCAGACATCTCAGTGACACATCCTTCCTGGCCCTATTGTCTTTCACACATACCACCAATCTTTTCATTGTTTGTTTCTTACAGCATCTACAATAATCTACATTCATATGTACCCTTTGTTTTTTGTTAGATTCTTCTCATTCCTCCGCATCACGTGTCCATTGTCCCCATTGTCCGTAGTGCCCACCATGACAACCGGCAGCTCTCCAGCTATCCTGTCGCGGCCGCCACAAGAATGCAACTGCAAGTGTCACAGCTTCCTTTCATTATGTCCTTAATTTATGGGATTACTTGAGTGCATAGCTTGCGTGTTGTGCTGAGCTCACGCAACGTGTCGTACGTCCACCCAGTAATAGGACCATCAAGGAGCGCTGTCCCAAATTAGACGCATTATTAATTTATTATACATAAAATAAAAGGTATTATATAAAATACGTATATTAAAAGATAAATAATTAAATTGTCTTTAAAATGGAGTAGGTTTCAAAAATATATGCTTGATAGTTTTTGCGTAATTCTTAGTTTTTTCCCTTTTATACTACAGAACGCCACCTGCTACGATCCTTAGTCCTTACATACTCTTTTTGCCTTGTTTACATTCATACATCTGGTCATACACGCACGCCGGTTGCGAGTACTACGCACCTGACCTGTCTGAAGAACATCACCAATAAGATTACTATATTTCTTCCTAGGGCGTCCCCTCCCGGCGTTTCCACTCACATCTGTCGTGTAAATACCTTTTGTTATTTTTATATCGAAATCAAAAGAAATAAAAGTCGGTTATCATCGCCCTCAGCTGGGTTTTTGAAGTGAAACTTCTTTAATCACACGGCGCTTTTTCTGAACAGTGAGTCACGCTCGGGTCGGTGACGCTGAGTCGCGTATACTCGGCTCCAGTAGTAAGGTTTCACTTCTACAGTGTGGTTCACAGCACATACCGTCATTATTATTATTTTTTTTGTTAATTATTATCACACTTTCAGTGGCATTTGACCAGCAGTATTGTAATCTTTTAACTCCATCAACGACAACTAATGCGAATTCGACTAAACTTTTATACCTAGTATACGTCTAATCCAGCGAATAAATTTTTAATTTTTGACAGATTTTCCATACAAAAACTATCAGACGTCAATTTTATTCCGCGGATAAAAGATATCTGACTTTGGTTAAATCAGCCCTAATGGAATTAGTTTAATTCATCAGAATAATCGCTGGTGACTGTTTGGGTAATTGTCATCGTAAAACTTACACACATAAAATAAGATCACGCTGGTTTTCCCCAGAGGGTTAGGCAGAACTGTACCTATAGTACTTTAGTACATAGTATCTCAATGAGTTATGTAAACACAAGAATAACAAAACTAAATACGTTAACAACAACTTTATCGTCAATCGTGGGAACTCCTTTCCCTAATGCTGTCCCTTCTATGTACCACAAGCAACGGTAAATCATCTGCTCCCTACATTTTGACGAGTTATGCGAACATAAATTTAGGGAACAGCTGATTTTTTCTCACGATTTCAGGTTTGGTCCCATAGTAAAAGTTGTTCATAACGATGAGTACAATGACCCCTTAAGAGGTTGTGCGTTATTTAAATTACAGCTTGTATATTCTTAGACACTCGGCAGTACAGCAACTTCCCATTTGTGAAAGAATTTTCGAAATCGGATCAGTAGGTACGAAGATTACCCCCAAACTCACAAATTGTACATCTATAGAATATTATTATTATGTATGAAGTTCTCAGGCTGAGATAAACTTAGTTTTGCTAAATTAAATAACATAGTTATTTGCTTCTAGGAATTTAAACATTATAAAAATCTTCCAAGTTTCTGAGAATCTTGACCCAAAACATCTTTTCTGAACTATCTCATATTGTGTAAGCATAATGTGCGCTTTAATAATTTGTAACGTGACGATAGTATCGTGGACGTCCACGTCCACGTCACGGCATCGTGATAACACCGTGTAAGTAAAATGTATAGTAATATTGGAAGACATTTTTAAATTACCGTCGACGATAACCTTATAACGTGCACGTTTATTTCCATACATTTTGTGGACGTGGACGTCAATGATAATATTGTCACGTTACAAATTATAAAAGTGCATTAGTACTGTAACTTAAATCCATTGAATTGGATACAAAGCAAGCGCACGATTCCGGCAGCTGTAGTAGGTACATACGACTGAACGTAAGGGCTCTATGACAAGAGTAAGCTGGTGAAAGCAAACCGTTTAACAAAATGTTCCGCATTCACTTGTTCACTAACTGCTTGCAGTGGCTACTACAAACTGTCTATATTCACGCTTGTTCTTATTAGGGGGCCAGCAGAACCGAGGCTTCAAATGATAAATGAGAAATGTAATACAATTCTGTAAAAAGGTTTGTATGTGCAAACACTTTTTATTATATACAAATAATGTTATTAACCCTAGATTCATAAACATACTTGGTGGATACACTATCCATAAACATTCGCCTCTCAGACGTATATGTTTTTTTCGTTGATTTTAGATTGCTACGTTATAAAAAAACAATAAAATACAGTTTAATTTCAACATGTGCGCCCTCGCATGCGACCAGTGCAAAACTAATTAATAAATGATCTAGGAAGGTACTAAGGAGTTGAACTTTCTATCTCTTTCACTCTGAAAGTTAGAAGAGTTTACGTGATTTGCGCGGTCTGTGAGACGAATGTTTATGAATCTAGGGTTAAAACCAGATGAGTTCAGTGTTTCCTGACTGTAGAAGAAAGACCGAAACAAACTCAGAGGATACAGTCTCTTTTAAACTCCAGACATAATCTTGGTCAGATCATGCGAGGACCATGCAAATTAGCATCTGAATTCTGGCCTTTTGAGGAAAGAACCACACAGATTTGAGTGGACGTGTCCAATCAGTGCATGCATTTATCAGTAGACGTGTAGCTCAACTAAGAACTTAAGGAACTCGAATAAAAATGTGCGTGTTTCTGTGTGACTGTTGATATCATCATCTTATTTATTACTAGCTGTGCCCCGCGACTTCGTTCGCGTGGATGTCGTAAGATACACAGTATACTAAAATAACAGCCACATTTTAATAAAACTCCCTCGTCCCCCGAACCGCCGCCAACCGTCGCGTTGAATCGCCCGCCCGCGCGCTTACTTCGTTTTCGCTTAGTGTTCTTCCTGACTTTGTTCTTTCTGCTTGGGTCCTAAGGGTCGTAGCGTGATGTTAAATAGCCTATAACTGTCTTCAAGACTTGGGCTACCAAATGCAAATAGAATTTTTCAAATCCGACTTTTTGTTCATAATTATTACTGTTTTCTTTCTACTCGGCTCCTAAGGGCCGATGTGTGTGTGATGTTAAATAGCCTATAACTGTCTTCGAGAATTGGGCTACCAAATGCAAAAAGACCTTTTCAAATCCGACTTTTTGTTCAAAATTTTATGGGTTTTAGTTTGTTTGCGCGGAACCCTAAATATTTTTCTAAAATATAAGTAGCCTAAGTTACCCGCCGTTACATCAGCTATCTGCCAGTGAAAGCTCCGTCAAAATCGGTTCAGCCGTTTCGGAGATTAGCCGGAATAAACAGACAGACAGACAAAATTTTAAAAAATTGCTGTTTTGTTATAATTACCGTTTATACTTTCCTATGCATTTAGTAAAAAGTTGTTATTGTGACATTGCAAACAGACACTTCAATTTTATTTATTTGTATAGATTGTTGTCTGTGAAAATATTATACTTATAACTGCTAGATTAAAGAAGGGTTATACCATTAGATTGGATCCTTAATTTCCGGTCAGGAGATTTAGAACCAATCATAAAAATTCTTTGTCGCTGTTCTTTGTGTTGTTTTTGATTAGATTATTTATATCTTGTTCCATGATCAATAATTAAATTCATTTATATCTAATCTTACTTACCTTTATAAAAAACAACCTTGTGATATCTGCCTTTGTTTTTTTATAATAATGAGTTAGTTATTTCAAGTGTAGCTATTACACAAAAAAGTATTTTTATTTTGTGAGAATATGCTTTGACGGCCCTCTCTCATATTAATTATCATTATTCTTGAAATATACGTCCTCCTTTAAGTCTTAATTTAATCCCACAAATGGGCCTTCCGTCGATTTTTATACGTGTTCCGTCCGAGCTTGTCTAATCTTAGCTTGTCACAAAAGAAAAAGAAAATATTTCAAACTCAAAGTCAAAGCATTTATTTCCATTAAACCAATTACAGGCATTTTTGAAATGTCAAAGATTCGTACAATAAGACAGAAAAATGAAGCTAGTTGCCCCTTCCATAACGTAGATCTCTATAGAGAAGAACGGGCACGAAACTCTAAGGACACTTAAACTTTTAGACATTTGGACTTTTAAATTAAGATATTGCAAAATCCTTGGTACATAATTCTTGTTGCTTTTATATGTGAGAACAACGCGTAAAAAAACAATATATATACATAAGTTTGAAACCCTCGGGCCGTGGGTTCCGAGCGCTCATGGTTTGTGCAACGAAATCTCCAAACGGCTGGTTGACACATCCCGTGACCCAAGGGCCGGCTTTTATCTTGGCGAGAGGCTAAGCATTGCCATATAACGTGGCAATGCTGCCAGTCTCTCGGGTACATTACCAGTCGACAGCGATGCGGTGGAATTTTTTGACGCCATATTTTAGTTTTTTAATAGTTTTAGTTAGTTTAGGATACCTATTATATTTTTATGTTAATAATCTGTTTTAAATAATTACCTATTAAAATATTATACTTAATGAAAAGTACAACAATTCAAAATAGTAGATTAATAATAATAATATAATGGCCTAATAGCGGAGAGCCTCGACCAACACCTCAGGAGACTCATTGCGCGACTGGGTCAAGGGCTTGATCCAGAAAGCAGTACTCCTGGACACGGCACGCATAGTGAGGAGGTTCTCTCTCTAGAGCCCTGACCGCCAGCACCTTGGACCCTGTTCCTGATGCCGATGGGACACTATTTTTTATATTTTTAAATGTTTTTTTTTGTTTTTATAAAAATATTTAAAAAATTAAATAATATGTACAGAAAATTAAATAAAAATAATAATAATATAATAATGTTTATTTGGACTCAGTAAAATATAGCATAATAAGATATATTCCTAAAAGAACTATCTCTATCTATCAAACTTGACCGTCTTCTCAATTACTGCATTCGATTCGTTTTCAATCTGCGTAAATATGATCATGTCTCTGCGCATCGGTCGCTTCTTAAGTGGTTGCCTATACGCCAGCGCAGAGAGCGAAGGGCGCTGACCACCTTGTTTTCATTTCTTGACTCTCCCGCTTCCCCTAGTTATCTTGCCCCCCACTTTCAGTACATTTGTGCCAACCACAATAAAAATCTACGTTCATCAAATAATCGCCTTCTTCAATGTCCCTCTCATCGCACAGACTTTATTCACTCTTCCTTCTTCGTTCAGTCTATCTCTCTGTGGAATGCGCTCCCCCTGGAAATCAGGATGGCAACCAACCGATTATCCTTTAAAATAAAAGTTCGCGAGCACATTCGTAAGAAGCTGGCAGTATCATCACAACGTTAACGTTTTCCCATTGTTTGTCTTATTTGTTTTAGTATATTCGTGTATTTATGTATATGCGCTTATTTATATATAATTAGGTATATATTATTATATTTATAGTTGTAATAGGTATATGTGTATCTTTATAATTAAATAAATATGTATTCCACAATTTCTCATAATTGCACCTACCACTGCTTGTCTCTGCATCACCCAAAGGTTGACTGGTAGAAAATGCCTATGGTATTAAGTCCGCCTCTGTACATTTCTGTGCATGAAGTATTAAATAAATAAATAAATAAACTATCCTCAATTCTCAATTCTTTATTGTGTACCATAATGTAACAAAAAACGTAACAAGGATACAAATAATGTAAGTGACTATAGACGGTTAAAACTATAAATAATGAACTCCTGGATTCCAAACTAGTGAGGTGTATGTAATATGTACGTACTTAGTAAGTAAGATCGATGCTATACAATCCATTGTATTAGTTTAAGATGAGTAGTAATAAATGGTAATCGATCGGCTCCAGTCGTTTCAATAACACTAGTTCCCTACACTAGGTAAAAACCCGTATCTTGTAAATCAGTGCTCTTCCGTGGTAAAAGTTTAGGTGTAAAAACTTACAAATCACATACATGACAGTTATAAAAGCTATTCGGCAAATCAAATTGACTGAAGATCTATGGGGAATGTCTATCAAAGTTTGTACATCCATAATCGAGACTCTTCTGCCTAGCCTTTTCCCAACTATATTGGGGTCGGCTACCAGTCAAACCGGATGCAGCTGAACACCAGTATTTTACATGGAGCGACCGCCTATCTGACCTCCACAACCCAGTTACTGGTTAATACGATACCCCTTGGTAAGACTGGTTGTCAGACTTTCGGGCTTCTGACGACTCGTAACGACTGTCAAAGATACACGAATGACAGCCGGGACCAACGGCTTAACGTGCTTTCGATCGACCCGTGCGGCTGTTATTTCTTAGCCACAAGCCCCTCCTCTCCATAATCGAGACTGTAGCACTATACGGCTATGTGGCTTTTTTTTTTTTTTTTTTTTTTTTGTTGTGGATGGGAAATCATCATATGACTTCTCCCACTCTGGGCGGAGCGGGAGGGCGTGTCAGACTTTTACTGACTAAAACCCACCCGTGTTCCTTCTGTTGCCTGTGCCGGGGCCACGGTAACTCTTTCGAACATCCCGCAACCCTAGCTGGCATCGGCCCTAGCGGACCCCGTCAATAGTGCTGACATCTCTTTGAGGCGCGCGTGGAACACGACGCGCCGTCGACTCGGGCTTGGTCCTTACCGGACGGCGAGCTACCCATTGCTCGCCGTCCGCAAGCCCGCGCCTACGGTGGCCGGGAATCAGCTGCCAATTCCCGACGCCCAGGGCGTCTCCTGCGGCGACTAGGGGCGTGAGGGTACAAAGCTTGCCTCTCCCTCACGCGTCCCGCCTCCTCCTTCACGAGCATTACTGCTTCGCAGAAGGAGGTAATGGCTTCCCATGCACTCTCGCTCCGTACCATGGCCTGGACCAGGGCCGGACGCGAGAGATCGCCGCCGCCGATCGCTTCCGCGAGGACACGGCGGTGCTCCGCCCAAGCCGGGCAGACCTCCACCGTATGCTCCACCGTGTCCTCCGGGCGATCCACACAGTGGTGACACCCGGGCGATTCCTCCCGCCTTATCCGGAACAGGTACCTCCCGAAGCACCCGTGTCCGGTGAGGACCTGCGTCAGGCGGAAGGTGAGGACGCCGTGGCGCCTCTCCAGCCACTCCTCAAAGAGGGGACTTATCGCCGCAATTGTGGCGTGCCCAGGCTATGTGGCTTTAACATTTAAATTGTGTGTGGATCAAGGAGTCTTCCCGGATTTAATGAAATACAGTAAGGTTATACCACTTTTTAAATCTGGGGACAGTAAACATACCACCAATTATAGACCAGTATCCGGGTTGCCGGTATTCAGTAAGTTGTTTGAAAAGGTAATGCTCAATCAAATGATTAATCATTTTAACAGCAACCAAACCATACACGATCAGCAATATGGTTTCACCAAAGAACGTTGTACGACTGACGCCGGTGTCGACTTTTTAATACACATATTTACAGCGTGGGAGGAAGCCCAAAATGCCATAGGAATCTTTTGTGACCTCTCCAAGGCATTTGACTGCGTAAATCATGAAACCTTACTCTTGAAACTTGAGCATTACGGATTAGGTAAATTTGCCCTCAGTTTAGGAAAATCTTATTTAAATTATTGACAACAGCAAGTTCAAATAAATGATGTCAATTCACTTGGTTTAAACATTAAAATGGGTGTTCTACTAGGCTCGATATTGGGTCCTTTCCTCTTTTTAGTATATGATCTACCCCATTTATTAAAAAACCAACCACGAATGTTATTTGCTGACGATACCTCCTTAATTTTTGAGATAAATAGATATGCATCAAATCTTGACGGCGTAAATAACGCCCTATTGCAGGTCCGAAATTGGTTCACTGCTAATGATTTGGTATTAAATGGGAAAAAAACTAAATGCATATGATTGGCTTTACCGAATGTTAAAAATAGTGATTGTGTGATAGTATTGAATAAAGAGAAATTAGAATTCGTCGATAAAACTGTTTTCCTGGGGATCACACTCGACTCAAGACTGCAATGGGTCCTCATTTAATATCTCTTGCAGGACTAGCCGTCCTGCTGTTCAGCAGCAAATGCCGTGAGAAAAATCCGTCAATTTACTGATGCATATACCGCAAGGCTAGTCTATTTCAGTTACATTCATAGTATCATGTCTTACGGTATTTTACTATGGGGACGGATAGCAGATAACGAGTCTATTTTTACCCTGCAGAAAAGAGACATCAGAGCAATATATGGCCTCCGCAGGCGCGATTCTCTAAGGAAACTTTATTAATATCATGACGTACCTTGTCAATATAATTATCTATGAAAACATGATGTACGTAAGGAAAAAACTAAATATTTTCAGTAAAAGAGGTGAACGACATAATTATAGGACTAGGAATAGGAACCAATTAGTTCAACCAGATTTCAGACTGACTAAAGTAGACTCTTCCTTCATGGGGTACTGTTTAAAATGTTACAATAAAATACCTCCCCATATTCTCCAACTAGATGAAACGAAAAAGTCTTGTGTAAAACGCACACTATGCAGCACTGTGCACTATGCATATTATAAGTTGGGGGATTACATCGCTGACAAAAATGCTTGGTTCAATGCTAGTCCTGCTCCAAAAGGGCCCATAAACGAATTAATTAGCATTCGAAAATATTGTAAAAGCTGCTGAAAATTGTAAAAACTATTTTTGCATTATATAGATTCAATGTCTTAGTATTGTATAATTGCATAACACATGTGTCAGCATTATGTATGTACATTCAATCAATAAAATCAATCGTTTCTTTGTAATTTCTACATTTATATCTGTAATTTTTATGGTGTACATAATAAAGAGTATTTTATCTATCTATCTATGTACCTACCTACTATAAAGCTACCATTAACTGGGTATGTCTTTCATTGAATTGAATTTGCCCTGGCGACTGAGAGTATGTCATGCTCACTCAAATGTCTAAAACTAGTAAGAATACAAATCCTTGTTCATAAACCTTAGTTATCATTAACACTCGAAAATGTTAACATTGTTAACACACTTGTCGTCATAATTAAAATTGTATTAAGTTTATAGCAAACATCTACCTACTTTATTTTGTATTCTAATTTTATTCTATTTTTTTTCTGTGTTTGTATATTATGTTTTCTTAGTGAATTACATCGTTGTCTTTATTGTGAATGCTGCGTATACCTGTAATAGGCATAGGTACATAACAGCACTTTTACTTTGTCTTGTTTTCTATTAATTCCTTTTATGTATTTCTGTTGGTGTACCAAATAAATAAAACATGTTCGTGACCGGGCGCCGTCAGTAGGGACTGGTCATCTCTTAGCTGCGGCTTATTTTTAACTTTTCAATCATTTTTGGTTTTTACCTTTTTGTTGCGACCGCTTTTAACGTGCACGTCTTTCTACATTGTTCTCACATACTTATATAAATTCAACATGAATGATTTGTAACCAATATTTTGATTTAAAAGAGTGTCTGTGGAGAATCTTGCCAGTTCTTCTCCATAGGAACCTACTACGCTTTGAAATGGGCAACTAGCTTCAACTTTCCGACTAACTGACCGACTCTTTGACAGTTCAAAAGTGCCTGTAATTGGGTTGTTTGAAATAAATGCTTTGAGTTTGAGTTTGAATGTGTATGGTGTGTGTAGTGTGGATGTAGGGTGTGAATGTGTGTGGTGTACGCGAATGTGTAGGTGTGCTTTCGGTATGTTAATTCTATTTTAAAATAAACAGTGTTTTTTCCGTATTGTTTATTTTGTTTACTGCTATAATCAAGGTTAAGAGCCGGTGATCACTATTGTACGTCGTTGTTAAATTAAAGGATATATCTTTAGGATATGATTTATTTTGTTATACTAATGGCGACCTAAGAAGTTGAAAAATCTCTGTGCAAAATGAGTGCGGCAAGCTTTTTATACGCTGGGCACGTCACAATTGCGGCGATAAGTCCCCTCTTTGAGGAGTGGCTGGAGAGGCGCCACGGCGTCCTCACCTTCCGCCTGACGCAGGTCCTCACCGGACACGGGTGCTTCGGGAGGTACTTGTTCCGGATAAGGCGGGACGAAACGCCCGAGTGTCACCACTGTGTGGATCGCCCGGAGGACACGGTGGAGCATATGGTGGAGGTCTGCCCGGCTTGGGCGGAGCACCGCCGTGTCCTCGCGGAAGCGATCGGCGGCGGCGATCTCTCGCGTCCGGCCCTGGTCCAGGCCATGGAACGGAGCGAGAGTACATGGGAAGCCATTACCTCCTTCTGCGAAGCAGTAATGCTCGTGAAGGAGGAGGCGGGATGCGTGAGGGAGAGGCAAGCTTCGCGCCCTCACGCCTCTAGTCGCCGCAGGAGACGCCCTGGGCGTCGGGAATTGGCAGCCGATTCCCGGCCACCGTAGGCGCGGGCTTGCGGACGGCGAGCAATGGGTAGCTCGCCGTCCGGTAAGGACCAAGCCCGAGTCGACGGCGCGTCGTGTTCCACGCGCGCCTCAAAGAGATGTCAGCACTATTGACGGGGTCCGCTAGGGCCGATGCCAGCTAGGGTTGCAGGATGTTCGAAAGAGTTACCGTGGCCCCGGCACAGGCAACAGAAGGAACACGGGTGGGTTTTAGTCAGTAAAAGTCTGACACGCCCTCCCGCTCCGCTCAGAGCGGGAGAAGTCATTTGATGATTTCCCATCCACAAAAAAAAAAAAGCTTTTTATACGCTGACTGTATGTTTTCTATGTTTCTGTTGAAAAGTTGTAGGGTCATAAGTCCAACGTCAGTACTCAGTAAGCCATGCATTTTGATCATAGTGTGAAGTATGAAATGCTGTCTTACTGTTAATACTTCGCAGGGTTTGTAAAGGTCGGCAGTGGGATGAGATATATTTTGAAACATTTACCAGTTTATGTTAATGTCACAAATGTTTAGAACTCTAATTTAAATACAAGTAGTAAACACAGAACAGATGTCATCGGTAATATAAAGTCAATATTTACCTCACTTAGCAGGTGTAGGTATCTAGTTCCTTTCAAAAATGATATCACAATTTAACGACTTATCACTGATTATCACGTCAAACTGATTGATGTATCACCACTTTTATTAACACTTTGCACAGTCACAAAACATTCGATGATTAGAAAAAATAACTTCCGAACTCCCGGTCTCTATTCTAAATCACGGTTCCCGAAAAAATACTAGGTACAAAAAAGAACTGATATTTATAGGCGATTTTTAGGAACCGATTAAATTAGTATTTTATTTTCACGTAAAAAATCTCGATGTTTATTTTGTTTTTGTATCATGCTAGGTATTGGTCGCAATTTTCACGTGCGTGCGTTTGGCTCGCTTATTTAACAATGACTGCCAGTACGTCGGTAAGAGGCAGTTTCGTGGGAATTAGTGATCGAGTCATCATTTCCTTAACATCACTATATTGTATCACTCTTCCTCATAAGGTATACCTGGTGTTAGAAGGTGATATGACGGTTTAAAGTTTCCCTGGTGATAGGAATGACATAACATAATAGTAGGAGTGACGTTGGGTAAAAGGAGTTTCTCCCGACCGCTGTGTAGTATTAAGTATTCGACAGTGAGTTAACGGTAAAAAAAACTGAATATATACCTAGATCGTTTTAAAAGGATATTAGCCTTTATTTTTCCAATAAAATTTCGATAACATCCGGGTATGTTTTCCTTGTTCTTAATCTGACAGTTTATATATAACATAACATCACGCCTTGTTTACCCGAAGGGTTAGGCAGAGGTGCGCCTGTACCCCACACCCATATTACGCAAGTTATGTTTACTTATTACATAATCAGCCTAGTGTTCCCACTGCTGGGATACAGGCCCCCTCTATGTGAGAAGGAGTGGGCCGTAATCCACCACACGAGCCCAGTGCGGGTTGGTAGATGTCACATGTCTTTGAATTTATGGTTCTAGGACATGCCGGTTTCCTCACGATATTTTCCTTCACCGATTTGAGAGCAGTGGTGTTGAAATAATTATACAAAGTAATGTGCCTGCCTGGGTTCGAACCTACGACCTCGACATGTTAGTTACGGCCATCACCACTGGGCCACCATATTGCCATCAACCGGGCACAAATCCAGACTTCTGGCTGTTACTGAGAAATTCCAATTGGAAAAACCCACTAACACTGCCCAACCCGGGAATCGAACCTAGGGCCTCATGGTCGGCAGTAGCGCTTGCAATCACTAGACCAACGAGGCAGCCAATAATCGGGATAATTTTATTTACTATATATATCTGTCAGCCCAAGAATACAGTCACGCTGCTTGTCGGCAGAAATAGATGGTGTGATAAATATGGATACATCCTTCCCGGACGAGAGCCCTTCTACTAAAACTTAACACGTGCTTTGAAGTAGAAATGTTCCCGTCTCTTTCCTGCACTTTTAGCTTGACAGTTGTGCGACAATGACAGAAACAACTCTTGGCCAAAGTACGTGCTAATATAACGAATAAATATGAAGTGTCTGTTTGTAATGTCAAAATAACAGCTTTTACTAAATGCATGTAAGTATACGGTATTTACATAACATAACATCATGCCTTGTTTTCCCAAAGGGTCGGGCAGAGGTGTCCTATAGTATGTACACCCACATTTCGCCAGTTATAATATACGGTATTTATAACAAAAAAACATTTAAAAAATTGTTGTCTGTCTGCTTGTTCCGGCTATTCTCCGAAACGGCTGGATCGATTTTGACGGGATTTTCACTAGCAGACAGCTGATGTTATAAGAAGTAACTTTGGCTACTTTTATTTTAGAAAAAAAATTAGGGCTCCGCGCAAAATAATTGAAACCAATGGAATTGTGAACAAATAGCGCGAGCGGGCGATGCTAACGCGGCGGGTTGGGGGAGTCTTACGACTTCCACGCGAACAAAGTCACGGGGCACAGCTAGTTATGTCATAAAAATGTATCGTGGAATCATTACTGGCGAAATGTGGGTGTACTATAGGTACACCTCTGCCCAACCATTTGGGGAAACTCTTCTGATAGCCTCTTTATAGTAATC
Organism: Fissipunctia ypsillon; assembly: GCA_947568875.1. NCBI lineage: Eukaryota > Metazoa > Arthropoda > Insecta > Lepidoptera > Noctuidae > Fissipunctia > Fissipunctia ypsillon. The sequence goes on along the minus strand of OX387665.1, from coordinate 724,812 downwards.
TCTTAGAATCCAGAGTACGACACTGAAAACTTTACGTCAGTTCATACTTGACTTCAAACCCTCAACCTGGTGCAAGAAAACGGTTCCTGAACCCTCCAGACCACCAACGGAATGGACGTTCGTTGGCAGATTAATTGCTACCTTGCTGAATTCTGTTCACTTCTGAAGCTTGAATGGGCGTGAAGAATGAACGTGAATAGTGATAAATTATTAATACTGGAAGTGATTCATCATTGCCAATTACCAATCGTTCACTGGTTTTGTGTTGAAAAGTAAATTATGGCCAATAGGATTACCATGAAGCTCATTTAAAAAAAAATATCGAATAACTTCTTTTCTGGAACCTTCTTTTCTTTTCACAATAGTAATGGCAACTGCCTCGTTGGTCTACTGGACGCAAGGGCTACTGCTGAGCACGAGGTCTTGGGTTCAATTTCCAGGTCGGGCATAGCGATATCGAATTTTTTCATTTGGAATTTCTCAGTAGTAGTCTGGATTTGTGCCCGGTTGATGGCAATAGGCTCGCACTCTAATACCAGGTACTTAAACATAACTGGCAAAATGTGGGTGTACTATGAATACACCTCTGCCCAACCCTTCGGGGAAACAAGGCGTGATGTTATGTTTTATGTACGAGTTACTGCTTCTTTTGAGAACTTAATTGTCACCCTGCCCAACGTAGTTTTTCTGCCATCTATCCGTGTCACGCCGCGACTGATCATCAGCTAGTTTTTCACCGTCACGCTCCATCCGCGCGTAGCGTGAAGGTTGCTAACAGTCATTTGTTTTTGTCACACCATCATTGGAGAGAGATCAGAGGATTATCACATCGTATTAAAGTAGATAGGTACTTAATTACCTTCATTTTGCTTATATTTCAGGTTTACGTCAATAAGTTCTTTACCCAACTGTGCGACAAAGAAAGACAGGGATATATTTTTCATCTGTATATCTTTGTATATCTGTGTATGTGAGATTCTATATACAGTGACACGATGACACCGTTGAGACCTACATTTTAAATAAGCTACGAAGTTCGACCAGAATTCAGCCTCTTCGACAGCGTTATCGTTGGCCTCGCAGAGGTCCTCCATAGTGCAGGAGCAGGACAGAGGTGTTATTACACAAAAAGTACGACAAGAGGTGAGGCATCTGTCACCTTCAGCGATACTCATGACAGGAACGATCACAGTCACGCCACAGAGTAAGGAAACAATGGAGTGATAAATAAAAAAAGGGTTTTTGTGTATAGCTAGCAGCATTATCGAAATTAAAATCTGCAGCATTTTTTCTTGTGGCTGCAGCAATTACTGCAGGAGTCTTCTAAATTAATCAGCATCATGTTTCTTGCTCACTGAAGTATTGAATTGGTAATTGATGGCCTAAGTTGCCACCAGTCGATACGTAATGGTTACGCAAATAATGCTGACTGGATGTCGTAAAAGCTGACAAAGTAGATCTTCCATCAAAATTATTATTTATTTGACATAAAACGACCAAGGCCAATTACATTAGTTAAAGACAAATACTATAGTATAAAGTGCACAACTACACGACAGTCATACGCTCATCTCACAATACTCCAGACATACTGACAAAATCTCCTTTCATTCGTCCGCGAACACATAACAGTCAGTCAGGAAACAATTGTTAGACAAAATGTTAGAACCTCAAGTTCGCCGATACCTTATAAACAGAGATCGGATATTCGGATGCATATTTACCAAAGTTGAGGCGTTGCACTTTTCGATAAATTTAGTTCTTTTTGACTATATAATCGACACGCACTACCCTTCCTCTTACACCCTACATGCACATATATTTGCATCGGGGGTTAAAAATGAATTTCAACCATAAGAATAGTTGTGTGATCCCGGTGTCTCGGTATTTTTTAAATAAATCATACCACATGTTTAAGAAATCGTTTCTATACCATGTCTCCGATTAGTTGTGCATTCCCGGATTTCTTGGAATCCCGGGATTTATATTAAGAAAAAAAAATTATTAAGAAGCCGCTTCCATAATTTCTGTGCGAAAAATTAACTTTAGGTAAATATGCATCCGATTATCCGATCTCTACTTATAAATCACTTCATTTATTTACTACCTACTCTGTGTTATCAAATTCTTTATGTAACACTTCCAAGTTAGAAGGTCGCAACTTACTAATACTACTGCTGATATCTACTATCAACTTGAATTAGTCAAGTTACATTGATAATAATCATGAGAACTAGAGATTAATCCCCTTGTTCATAAACGCTGCTTAAAGTAATGTTTAACGACTGGTTTCCCAAAGATTTTTTGACGTTTAAACATCATTTAACTTTAATCAACGTTTATGAATAAGGGAGTAAGTTTGTATTGACGAGTGATGGCGGAAATGATCGATATCATCGGTGTTTCTACACTATTATATTTTTACAAGCTGTATGGATTTCCCATCGACAAAATTGACGAACTTCCCTACATTTCATTGCCCATTTAACCCCTTTAGGGGATGAATTTTCAAAAATCCTTCTTTAGTGCTCAATTTCGCTATAAAAGGAACTCTTGTGCAAACATGCTTCTTGACGCAACAGTTTAAACTCTGCGTTGTCTGTCAGTGAATTTAAGATTTTTATTAAGTAGATTTAATTCCTTGTGTAATACTGTGTTTCACATAATTATATCGTTATCTGCACACAATATCAGCCTATAATGTTCCCACTGCTGGGACACAGGCCTCCTCTCTGTGAGAGGGCCGTAATCCACCACGCGGGCCCAGTACGGGTTTGTGGGCATGTCACATCTTAGAATGTTTGGTTCTACAACAGCACAAAGTTCTTCTTCACCCATAAGAAGTGACGTAGTGGTAAAGTGGCCCCAACTTATAACTTGTAGGTCGTAGGTTTGAACCCAGGCAGGCATGCACTTGACCTTGTGCAATATTGACTTCATCTCTACTGTGTATCGTATGTTGTCAAAGACTATATAAATTCTCTATGTATGTTGTGATAGCCAAGAACACCGTAGTCCTTCTTCTTCTATAATTATTCTCTCAGCACGAACTTTTAGACAGAATGAAAACTCACATCGTGGTAAATGGCATCTTGGTATATTGGCCAGTCAGTAATGATTTTTTTTGTCTACCTATATTTTTACCACGATGCAGCGATGTGAGTATGGGCCTGTATTAGATCGAACCTGTAATAATTCCCATATCGCTTTCTTAAAAATATTATTGAACACTCTAATAAAATTATTCCACCTATTTTTGTGAACCTCAAACCAACTTCGATTTAGCGCTCGCTAAGCTCGCGCGCGGTTGGTCACAGAAGCACAATTCCCGTAAATAAAAACGTTCAAAATCTAGTCGCAATCCCAACTCAACGACAATCAAATGTCAAAAATATAGGGAAATTATAGGTATTTTTAACATATTGGGACTGAGATCAGACTGTGAACGTTCTTAAAATTACGGGAATTGCCCCTCTGTTCTAACCTAACCTAACGCGTCGGGGTGCGCTAGCTTAGTTACTGCGACCAACTGTGGGAAAAGTCCAGAAAGTTAAAAAGAGGCTCTATTATTTAAAAAAGTGTGCATCATTAGAAGACGGTGTGCTGGACGTACTCTACGTAAGTACTAGTCATCACGGGTAAATTATTTGAATGCACCCAAAAAAGGGTTGAGGAGACACCCGGGTTTGAACCGGGGACCTCTCGATCTGCAGTCGAATGCTCTACCACTGAGCTATATCTCCTGTGTACTCTACACCAGAAACTGCGGTCACCAATCCGTCGGCAGCTGACTTATTAAGCACTTTGAAACCTGAGTATAATCTTAAATCAGGCAAGGTGTTATTTTGAATTTTCGAAAAGTAATTCTTCAGTAGTCTGAATATGTGCCCGGTTGACGGCAATACATAAAGGTCAGGTGCGTAGTACTCGCTACCAGCGTGCGTGTATGACCAGATGTATGAACGTAAACGAGGTAAAAGGAGTATGTAAGGATCGTAGCAGGTGGCGTTCTGCAGTTTCTGCCTACGCCCATGGGAAGTAGGCGTGAGTTTATGTAAAAATACTATAAATTAGGACTTGAACATAGCTTCCGAAATGTGTATACTTACCCCATCGAGGAATAAGGTCGTGATTTTAGTGAAATCTACTTTTTAAGATCATGACCACCATCACAATCTAAGTTTATCTTCACCACATTTTTTTCTGATGTAGGTCAAACAAATACATATTTATATCTGTTTCCTTTTCTAAAGACTTCCTTTTTTTCTTGGCTGCAATCACTGGGCCCGTATAAGGCTAACACATCATTAGTGACTTGGCTTGCATTTCTAGAGTGCCAGGCACATTGCAAAGAGGTTTTTATTGAAGCTTATGGTAGGTATTGATAATCTGCAGTTGCTGTGATTAAATATTATGATACGAAATACTTTTAAAATACGAACGCGTGGCAGTAAAGACAGGGTTTTATCTTTGCATCTTTGAATGTATGTATGACCGCTTTCTATAATATGTATATCTCAATCCCAAGCTTGATCCCGTCCTTGTCTGTAACCAATCAACGGCCGAGTTTGTCAATCTGAGTCTTTGAGAGGGCGAATCAGAAGCAGCCGTCAAAGACTGCGGATCAAGATTGGGATTGAGATACTCGTACGTCGTACGTTATAGAAATCATGACTTTAGAGTCCTACCCAATTTCGTTTGCCGTGAGCCGTGTAATAATAATGTCGTGTAGAACGAATGTGTACTGACATGTTTTCACTTCTGTTGGCAGTCCAGACTGCCAGACTGCCAATTCCTTTAATACATAGGGAAGTGTTTACCGACTCGTATAGTTCGTACTGTAGATAACGTTAGGTTTTGGTTTTTATAAAATCAAAATGGCGGATTTGAGACGTCAATAAGTAGGTAAGTAAATTTTGTTGTCGAATTTTTTTGTTAGAACCATAACCATGTAGGGTATCCATGAAGAGTATCAGAGAGGACGATTCCAAAAATATCACACACTAAAAAGGTAGAAAAGAAAATGAAAAAACGTGAATGCAATTAAAAAATTCAAAACGTGGTTCCAGTCGGGTTTTTAGATTTTTTTTATTTAGCACAAGCTAGGAGAATAGTTTCCACAGCGGTAGAATATTTGCTAATCAGCAAGGTGGATAGCAGGGCTAGCTGCACAGAATTCATAGTGCATGCCCACTTAAAGTTATGAGGGGCTCGTGGCCAAATAATAACAGCCACACGGGTCGATCTTCAAGGTTAAGCAACGCTTGCCGAGGTCAGTCCGTGGATGGGTGACCATCCATTAGATACCGAGACCTCTCTGAGCCTCGGAAACCATGTTAAGCCGTTAGTTCCGGCTTTCATTTGTAGACCTTTTACAGTCGTTACAGGTAGACAGAAGCCCGAAAATCTGACAACCAGTCATATCAAGAGGTATCGTGTTCAGTAACTGAGTTGTGGAGGTCAGATAGGCATTCACTCCATGAACTAGTATTTTACTGGTATTCAGCTGCATCCGGTTAGACTGAAAGCCAACCCCGACATAGTTGGGAAAAGGCTAGACAGATGACTAGTATTTTTTTATTATTATTTAACTATCCCGGTTCCTATAAACTACCGACCGTTTTTAAACTCACTGACAGCGCCTGTTACTTTTGCTATAGTAAATAAACGTTTTGGCGTAATGTTCATAAAATAACAGTAGTGTGTGGTGGATTCTGAAGACTTTGACCATTTTGTGAATAGGAGTTTAGAAATAGTAATACTAAATGGATTGCAGCGACTTTTTACAGCTAGATTGGGATCCCAAGATAGCTTGGCGGGCATAAAGTGAAACAACGGGGGGCACAGCGGCGCCGAAAATAAACCGTATAACAGCACAGAATAGGCTTTGCCAGAAGTGGAATTCGTATTAGTAGTTCAGCAGCTACAATATCATCAGGATTGTGCCGGAATATGGCAGTTCGTCGTGGACGTGGTACGACAGCGGCTCGCCTGATCATCTGTCGTCAGAAGACAACCGCCACGCAACCATCGAAGCGACGCTCTGTTCTAACAGAGCGTCGCTCGACCACGACCGCGCCGCGTCGCGTCGTGTGACCAGAGTCACTCTTATCCGACCTCTTCGGTGGTTCCAGTAACTTCCCAGAAGAGTTAGGCAGAGGTGTAGCTATAGTACACCCACATTTCGCCAGTTATGTTTACGTCCCAAATCACACACAAATCCATACTCCAGGCTTCTTCTGAAAAATTCCAGTTGGAAAAACTCAATAACACTTTGTCCGACCCGAATTGAACCCAGGGTCTCTTGCTCAGTAGTAGCGCTTGCGACCACTAGACCAACGGGACAGTCATTATCATCATAATTAAATAAACACGCCCATTATTATTTAATCGTTTGTTTGATTTACGTGAATTTACTTAAAAACTGAGAATAATGGCGTAGGTAGACCAACAATGATCAGGCGTTCGTCGTTCACATCAGATGGAGTCGGCTGCATGTCTAGGGCAGAGTCGGAACCAATACACGAAAACCTAGTAAAGTAGCAATCGTGGTCTCCTGAGCTGGTTTCCGTCTTGGTCTACCCTCTCCGTCTTGACGCGAACCGCCGCCATAACACGTCGATTTACCATATTGGAGCATGTTGAATTTTAGGGTGAGGAGCCAGACCAACAGAGATACAGAAAGCCGCATGGCAGCATGTGGCGAGCTGTTGGGCAGTAGCGACCCCACGGACCCTATCTCCCGAGAGAAGTCTTCTTCCTCATCTCTGGTTTGCCTTTATTGACCGGCTCATTCTTGCCTTTACTGGCTGACCTGAGTGGAGATTCGCAAGAGCAATCGTGCTCGGAGGAAGGAAATATTCCAGTAAGTGCTGTTAGGGTCCTTGGGTGACTGGCATAGTGTGTACAGGGATAATCGTCGGTCGGTGCCTCATTTCATTAAAAGCATCTTACGGGTCTCTGCGAGTTGGTTTCGGCCCCTCGTACGCCTTCCAAAGGTCCAGGACCCCAGGGTCCCGAGAAATGTCAAAGACATTATAATAAAAATAAAAAACCTTCATTAATAAAAGTTCTTAATTCTACTAAATGACTCGACGGGTATTGGCCTCCTCCAGTAATTTACAGCTTTTTCTGTAATAAGACATATAAAAAACAAGTTGTATACTAGTCCAGTGTCAATTGCGTAACACACTTTCACTATCCGAAGGATCTTGAAGGAAATTCCTAACCCATTGCTTCTTATGTTTCAAAAATTTCGCTCGCCAGTGTAAGTAACGCAATGAATGTTGCCGAATTACCAAAATTAATAACACTGCAACTGTTAGTGTGTTACACAATTACGCCGCAGGTTTCCTGGCGATGTGTTTCCTTCGCCGATGTCAGTATGTAGGTAATGTCCAAAATATTTTTTTTTTTTTTTGTTAAATTTAAATGACTAGCTTCTACTCGCGACTTCGTCGGAGTAAAATTGCTTGTTTTAACATAAAATATAGTTATGACACTTGGCAATACTGTAACTTCTCAATAGTGAAAGAATTTTCGGAATCGGATCAGAAGTTCCAAAGATTACCCTCTCAATATATACAAACTCACAATATATTTTTATAATACGAGTATAAGTAAAGAAAAACTGCTAATACAGCTTTAGTAGTCCTCTTAGAATAAATATTTTTTTGTGTCTAGCAGGTGTTTAATAAAAAACGACAGGATTATGGGTATAAATAAAATGCAAACATTCCTTACTCTAAATTAAATTTATATTTAACTTTTATAGGTACATCAAAAATATATACATATTAAATAACTTGACTGTTGATCAAACGTCTTCATCCAATCACAAAATGACAAATGTTTGATCCAACAGTCAATACTTTGATCAATCAAATATTGTTTCAATAACTCCATTGTTATTTGAAACAATCAATAACATCAATTTTCGTGATCTTTTTACCAATCACACTCAATCTTGCGTCCTCTTTGAAGACGGAATATTTTTGGTAAAAATTTATAAAATACAATAACTTACATCGTTGTAAAAGTAACATTTTGGTCCTAGGTATATCTTCTAATATCTAGAAATAAAACTTTAACATGAAACACTATTTTATTTCTAGTTTCCCGGGACGTGCCAGGGCCTTCATCGGCACACACAAGGCAGGCACTGAAGCTCTGTCGCCGGCCCGGGCACGACCCTGGTAAGTGTGGATAGATAAACCAAAACGACTTTCGTTTCTAAAATAACGGTACCAGTTATGTACAGTTACCCACCATTATTTTAAAGTAAATACCGTTTTTTGCAACGATCAACTCGTTCAACATAAGTTACAGAAGCGTCTGTATTTCAAGACATATTTAAATCCTTCTTTTATAAAACATTTCACAACATTCCTTTCATCACATCACGAAAACTTTCAGACTAGTAAACTGTAAATGCATAGCCTTGACCCGCCAGTCAAACTGGAAGACTTGATACATTGGATAGTGGTAACATGGTCATCACGAGCTGGCCGCGACGGCTCGCGGCACGGTGACGATGGTTTCGTCAGCTGTTCTGGTGACGGTACCGGTATCGTTACTTCTGGTCTCGGTACTATCGGAGGAGGCCTGCGCTAGCGCTGTGGTTATCGGTGCTGTGATTGGCTGGACTTGGTAGTTGGGGTAGTGGACACCCACGACCTCGTCGTAGCTGGGCGGAGCCATGCATTCTGGAATTGAGATAAAAGGTAACGTTAGTGATGTGAGAATACACTTAATACCTTAAAACCTTGCAATCACAATCCGAGGGTTTTGAAGGAAATTCCTAATCCATTACTTCATAGGTTTGAAAAATTCGTCTGCTTAACAACGTAAATAACGCAATGAATGTGACTGAACTGTCAATATGAAAGGCATTGCCATCGATTGCCATCGGATGTGTGTTACCTACACCATTACCCCGCAGATTATGTTACAGGGATGTTTTTTTTATTAATTCAAACTTGAAGAATATTTTTACTACAAAAAACTCAAGTTTTAATTATTTAAGTCTGTCAAAATACAAAGCTACCTCTTCGGATACGGACGTGAAATGATGTTATTTCCAAAAAAAAAATCCACTTGAATGTAACCGAATCGCCGCTAGCTGTTACAATTATGAACTAGCTTCCACCCGCGACTTCGTCCGCGTGAACTGTCTTGTTCTTACATAAAACACATAATGACACTCGGCAATACTGTAGCTTCCCATTAGTGAAAGGGTTTTCGGAATAGGATCAGCAGTTCCAAAGATTATCCTCTACATACAAACTCACACATTTTATTTTTTTATAATATTATCTAATATTTATTGATTACTTTATTACCGCACGTTATGTCTTCACGTCGTGCTTGTCTACTTGTTCATGATCTAAGTATGGATATTATTCATATCCTGTCGATATAACACCTGGTCTTGATGACAAATTGTTATATAAGGAAATTATCGGTGTATTTTACCTCATTGTCTTGTAGAGGAATATCATCTTGACAAAACCTTATCATGTACTTATTACACTATGGATGTGACCTCGTGATCACTTCACCTATCAGTTCTGTAGTTTCTGCCTACTCCCATCGGGAATATCCTCATAATTATTGTTTAGTGAACATAGACATATTTTGGTACCTCTTTCGAAGCGTATATTTTTAACTCAAGTTTTGATTGGCAGAGAATGCCTAATGGCGAATTATTTTCGCCTGTGTAATGTACTGTCAGAGAAACGAACATCGCTCCAGAGTTTTACATCTTATTGGTTTGTATTGGCATAGCTCCGCTTCTCTCCTCTCTTCTCCGCTCCAGTGGGCAAGCAGCCTTAAGGTGCATAAGGGCCTCCAACCATAGACGACTTTTAAGTGCCATTGGAGAAACGAACATCTATACACCGTAAGGACTATTCTTGCTTGCAGCGCTCGGACGCTATAATAAAGCTTGCTAACAGATGGGCTCATCGTGTCCACGGGATATTTTTCATGGTATTCATATGTCCGTTTGTCTCCTAGTCCTAGTACCTCCATCGTATGAGGAATCTAATCTAACGTTAGGCACCTTTGATTTTTTTTTACTTTCTGCCACTATTTTAAATACATCAGTTTGAAAAGGCAACATATCGTATCCGGTATACGGCTAAGGGATGTTTGATAACTACATAACCTTATCATACGTCGAGTGTACACGACAGACTAACAAAGACGTGTGTACTCACCATATTTTGGCGGGGGTGGCAAATTGGAAGGGCTGACGTATATAGACGGCTCCTGCTGCGCCAGCGACGGACGAGCTCGAGACCCCACATACATTCGCCTCTGCTGCGGACTGCGCGTTTTTTGCCCTGGAAAAGATAAAAATAAATAAGTAAGACAATGTTACTTGGCAATTAAATCTGTAGCATTTTGGAGGAGCAATGGGCAAAAACCACCACACGGTAGGTCCCAATGACACCAGGAACAACTATGCGACAGGCTCAGAAATATGTGAGAGGATGAACTGGTTTCCTTTTTAAATAACCTTGTAAGTACTAGTATTCACGTTAACGTATTGAACATACAACCCGGTCAAAATATCTGTGCACCTGGTGTCGATGACGTCATATCGACGCTCTGGTACGGTTTGTATGGCGACGGGGCGAGCGCGGTGAGGTGAAGGGAGAAGCGCGAGGGGCATTGCATTCCAGCGAGGTGCGCAGATATTTTGACCGTGTTATAACGTAAATTAAGTCATAGCGCCTTAGGATCTAGACGGGTAATAATATTGTATTGAATTTGATTATAACCAGCTGGTTAATAATGTGATTTGATCAAAATAATCGTATGAAAACTTTTAATGGAATTGCCTGTTCTATTTGCTGTATTGTCCTCGGAGATACAGGTGTCTTCGTCTTGGACGAGCTAGAATCCCTTGCTGCATTCAGGATTTTAGTTTTCACTCCCTCGATTCGCTCAGGAGAACTAGAATCCTTCGCTACGTCCGGGATTCAATATAGCGCCCGTGAGATATAAGATAATGCTTTACCCCCTTTTGGCCGATTCCTATAATTTACGGACCGCTATGGTTAAAATTAAGACTCTTCTAACTTTACCAATAATGTTGCAGAGACCTCATAGCTTTGCAAAGTAGACCCTCCCATATGGAAATAGCTATCACAGGTAAAATTTGCTTGCGAATTTATATTTTATCATTTATCATGAAGATGATGATGACGTAGGTAGGTAATAGAATTCGCGCCTCATTTTTTAGGGTTCCGTACCTGAAGGGTTCAAACGGAGCCCTTTTGCTGTCACTCACGTGTCCGTCTGTCCGTCGTCTGTCACACAGGTTTTAGGTTTTACAGCCAAATGGTTAGAGCTACAGTCTTCAAATTTTCACAGTATAAGCATCTTGTTGACCCAAAGCCATACAAATTGTGAAAAAATATTTTTAAAGCTTTATAAGGGCTTTTTTAAGGGTTCAGCAAAAGGAGGGCGAAAAAAAATACTTACCCCATCGAGTGGGTAAGTATCGTTGTTTAGAACTCGATAAGTAGATAAATACACCGTATATAATTTTTGTTTTAAAAAATATTGGAAAACAAAAGAATGAGAAGAAACCACCTAAGTCAGTTTTTTTTTTATAAAATTTGGTTCCGAAGAATTTTTAACTTTCTATTCACCTATGAACTTGAAATTTGGTGATAATGTTTATTACGAGTATTACGTATATTTTACTAACAAATACCAATATATTGATAAATTAGATTTTTTCTTTGAAATTTCGTGGTACGGAACCCTAAATGTGCGAAGTCCGACACGCATTTGGCCGGTTTTTTGTTCGTTGTAAAACATCGCCTGACATTTTCGATCCCCAATAATAAAAAATGATATGATATCGAGTGAAAGAGATTACCTGCTGATAATTGCAGTACATACGAATTTATATTTTATCATTTATCATGAAGATGATGATGACGTAGGTAGGTAATTGGATTTAATATCAGTTGTAGCATAAAATACAGTTTTTGATGCTAAATGTATTTTGTATGATAAGAACTCATTCTACGAATAGGATGTTATGTAAACAAGGCTCATTTTTAATTCCTTATTCGATTAAGCGCAAGCGCAAGTGCTCATGCACTAATGTAATTCTCTATTGACACTACGTATTACATTTAAATTAAATTAATAGATAGGTACTAGAACTATGTAGATAGATCCTTTACAGATAAATAACATTTAGGTTTTAAAAAGTTTTCATTTATGAAAAAGAAAGAAAGTATTAATCTGTAAACTTGGTTGAGTCAGTTAGTCATGATTTCGAATAAATCCCTAATAATATTTTAGGTCATTGTCCAGTGGGACAGTAATAGGTATTATTATCTCGTTTATTCATTTCTTTTTCCAAATAAAATACATTTTAAAATATTTCTTAAAATATTATATAAAAAATAAAGTTAAAATAAAAACTATAACCCGACTACGTGTAAAGGGGTCTAAAAAGGACGAAACAAGAAAACAATTCAAATAGAAATCCAGAAATGCATAGGTACAAAATGGTCAAGGTAGAGAGAGCCGTGGTCGCACCCACTGTGTACCTACTATGATGATGTGGGTGTCAGGAACACCTGCATTAAACAGACATGGTAAGGTATGGTATATAGCGTGACTGGTAATTAGTGACCGATCATTATCATGAGATAACAAACAACTTTTACTATGGGACCAAACCTGAAATCGTAAAAAATATCAGCTGGTCCCTACATAAAAGTATTACTATTTGAATTGTTTTCTTGTTTCGTCCTTTTTAGACCCCTTTTTACGTAGTCGGGTTATAGTTTTTTTAACTTTATTTTTCATTTAATACCTTTTCGTTTCCCAATCGGGCATATACCTAGTCGTGCAATATCTACATCGTCGCATTCTAAGAAAGGGTATATAGACCGCGGCACCAATAGGTAATAATATTATTATTTATTATTCATATCACAATAATATTTAAACAATATTTACCAGACGTAATGACTGACAAGTGACAACCAAATCTAACTAATTCAAACAAATATGTAAATAGCAACGAAATGACACGAGAAACACAACCAAGATCACCAAGACACCTAAACCTTTCAAATTCCTGAAAAGAATTCATCCGTACAAAAAAATGTAGCCGCATGTGACTACACAGCAAAACATAATGATAGCGCGATGCAGAAATATAAGATCCGTACAGCGCCATCTATGGAACGACGGGGTAATCAAAGTGCTAATAATTTGTTGCATCTGTATTTTCTAATTAATTAATACTTTATTTACTTTATTTATTTAGCTCCTTATTTATTGTATAATAAATATAATACCGTTATAATCTAAAATTCTAACGTAATGTTGGTTCGTTATTACCCTTAGGGCTCTCAAACAAAACCGCGATGCAACGCAAATTCGCAGTTTTGTGTGGGAGCCCTTGTCCTGCTGATTTCGCTGAAGCTAAAAGGTGTCCCTGGGTTAAACAGGTTAAACGTGTAAATATCTGAAACGACTGACCGCACGAGCGGTACGACCGCATTTTAAACATAATTTTATATTTTAAATTAAACAATATGATATATATATTATATACATATTTGTAATCTCGCCAAGACCTTTCTTTTGATACCAAACACGTGATGATTATCTCAATTTAATTTTTTCGAGGTTAGAATCTTAGGTTTAAATTCCGTCATATAAAATTTTGATAAAATTTATATAGCCTATGTTACCCGGGCTATTATAACAAATCTATTGACACCTCATTCATTAAAATCGGTTCAGTAGTTTAGGCGCTACGGTGGAACATACAAACATACATACATAGACTGCCAAAATCATTACCCTTCCTTTTGGCTTCGCCGTAGTCGGGTAAAAAACATTTTAAAATATTATGTAGGTATTATTATTATAAAAGAGTCTTTGACTTATCTTGGGACCCTGGGGTCCTCGACCTTTGGAAGATGTACGAGGGTCCGAAGCCAACTCGCAGAGGCTCGTTAGATGCTTTTAATGAAATGAGATACCAACTGACGATTATCCCTGTACGCATTATGCAGGTGCACCCAAGGACAACCTCCGGTTGGTGTAAGACTATTGCAGGATAAGGATACAAAAATATTGGAATATATTGATGGCTAAATTGGACTGGTTACCTAGGAAAGGACTATGGCCCCTGCCTGCTTAGTGTTTTATTATACACGGAAAACATGGCAGGCGGTGACTTGAACACTCAATAATGGCCCACGGAGACTGTCGCTAGCACATAGCGACGTAGCGACATATCCTGAGGTGATTGAGCAGTGGAGAGGTATTCTACTGAGGTATTCAACTGGCATATATCTTTCCTCCGAGCAGGTTTGCTCTTGCGAATCTCCACTGAAGCCGGCCAATATTTATTGTTTTTTTGTATTTTAATAGACCTAAAACAGTTTTATAACTAACATAGGTAGCCTAAAACACACATATTCTTAATTTGAATAAAGAATGTTTTGAAAGAGATACAAAATCGCTCAAAGAATCCTGTTAACCTACTACAATGAACAAAAGAAATACTACAATGATGACGGTGTAAAATCGCCTTGAAACCAATAAATGAATATGATACCATTACAACAATGATCTCACATAGAATCAATAAGGAAAATTACATTATACAATGCGTACCTATAATAAGGACCCTGATACACGTGACCATGAAGATTATAATTAAGAATATGGTTGACGTGCTCAGAGCAGACCACACGACATCAGCAAAAGAACTGTTATAATTATGAATTGTTAAGACGTCTTCACTGTGGTCATCCCCACTAGATTCCACCGCAGTAAAATTGAGAGATTCCATTTTTCAGAACAAAACATAACAGTCCCAAATCAAGGTTCACTAAATACTTGAGGTAGTCCTATACCATCGCCATCTATGGGTGACAACTGTAATAGATTTTAAATTAACGCGTTTATCGAATTCAATCAATTTAATCCAATTTGAAAGTACATTAACAGCTTTAGATGCATTTGCAGTCTATTGATAACTATTTGTTCGAAAAACACTTCTCAAAAATAACAATATGACACTTATAACACTTTTCACAGCAAATATCTCTCGCGACCGGTACATACATTCGAATGACAGCCAAATTAACGTAATCGATACGATATAAAATTTTATCAAAATCGATTTTATCTTGGATTAACATTGAAATGTTTATGGTTATATGCCCCCTATATTTTTATTATCGGAGACTTATGTCTTAGATGTTATTTCTGAGGCGGTCTTGAAGTAACTAACGTGTAAGTGATAACGACATCTTATTGATTACTGATGCGGTTGTAATTGCCGATGCAATTTACTCGATATTTGCCGCATTGTATCTTTGTTTATTAAGTCGGTAGTAAGGAGGTAAAACTGTGGAAGGTGTTTGTACAGGGGTTTTTCACAAAGGTTTATAGTCAGTAAAGTAGGTGTGCTTATGACTAAAAATGGATAGTAAGTATTTTTTATAATTATAATCGAAGGATTGACTGATGATAAAAATGAGACTAATGAAGAATAATATCTGCCATAGTACAAATACAGGCAGAGATGAATACATACCAGTACTTACATATACAGTTCTCTAATAAATAACAGATAATTATCACTATCAATGACAGTGATAATGAACCTTAAAAGTACGTTCAAATCGATCAAGAAAAGTTCTAGTCACCCTGAGACAACAAACGAAAAACAGACGAAACTAAGAAGACCACATAATCCATTACTGACAAAAATTACAATAAATCGACCAAAATATACCTACTAACGATGAAGTAAGGACGAATGATCTCAACAAAGAAAAAACTAAGTGACTGTTGATTAAAAATACGATAAATTAACAAAATTTGATAGATCAGTGTTGCACTAGATAGATTATGAAGAAAATGTTTGATTAATTAACTGTTAAATTAAACCCCTGAGTTACCGGTATGCTTGTAACTGTAAATATTACAATTGATAGCAATGGTACTTAGACAGAAGTGATACTGCAGAGAAGAATATGAAGATGAAAACAATTAAGAATCATCAGGCACAGACTAAGAGGAAAATTTTCAGAAACTACGGAAAGATCGTTATAACTGATAAATGATTTATTAAGTAGGTTTGTAGTTTTCTACAAACACTTTTACAAGTCTAACATTTTTTTTTAACTTGATGAGGCCGACGTTTCCTATCTGACTACTCTGAGAAGAAAGGCTGAAACAACCACGGTGGTCACAGTCTCTTTTAAAGTCCAGACATAATCTTGGTCAGATCATGTGAAGACCATATATAATAGACTGGTGTCTGAAATGGTATTTTGAGGAAGGAACCACACAGATCGAGTGGACTGGTCCAGTCAGTGCACGCATTTGTCAGTAATCATCTAATCATACAGCTTAACTCAGAATTTAAGGAGCTCAACGATTCGACGAACTTTACCAAATAAGGAGGTTAGGCCGCATAAATTACTCAAACTGTCAGACCATGATTAAAACTAACTGAGAGAGAAAAAACAAAAACCCACATAGTCTTCACTTAAAGTTGAAGTAAGTACGTAACGTAGTTTCTTCGTAACAAAGAGATAAGCTAAATAATTATCTTGACGTTGATAGATACTTAAAATTTACAAGCCGTTAAGCCCTTATTGATAATGTTTATGTATATATAATTATGTGAGTGACGTAGATAGATAGAATACTATTTATTATTACGTACACCATAAAAATTACAGATATGAATGTAGAAATTTTACACACAGGGTGACAAATGGGCAGTCTTATCGCTAAAAGTGATTTTTTACAGACAACCTACCCCGACGTAGATGATTGATTGACGTGTAAAATGTTCTTAGTGACAGCATTTTGAGTGTGTAAATGTGTCATTATTGCTAACTGGCGTGCATTTACGTAACTATTGTCATTTAGAGAGGTACTTGAATTAAATCTTGCTTAGAGATTCCTCTAGATACTACTGACGATCGAATTTTTGAAGCTAAAGATGTTGATTTAAACATTAAAATAGACATTAATGGTACCTTAAATTAGTTGTCACCGCAAGGTGACTACGGAAGTCGTTAGAAACCAGTTTTTAATTCATCATGTATTAACGTTTTTGTCATACCAACTACGCACAAGCAAATATTTCAATCCATCACTATAGAAAACAAGACATGTAGGATTAGGATGGCAATGTTGTCAACAGAACACAATCTAATCTTCTATAGGTACTCGCCCTTTTATACAAGCTTAGTGAATAAAGGATAATTCAGTACCACTTAGTATTAAATAAATTACTCATAGCAATGATCCTTAGACAGAAGAACATGAAGAGCCAGGTCAGCAACATTCCGATCAGAATAATCATGTACCAGAAAGCCATGTGGCTCAAACTGGCCGGGTCATGTGCTTCCTTCTCTTCGTTACTATAGTCTTCAGACGAATCGCCCGTTTCGAAGAAATTCACATTCGGGTAATACGGTGCCATGTTTGATCAGAGGTTGGCTTCTTCGTCGGTTGGAACTTGTATTGTCGCAAATGTAGGATGAACAATTTTTTTTTCTGGTCGGTTGGCACTACGGTGCAGACTTTACATACTTTTCTTTGGCATATTGGTTAGTTTACTTGGTCAATTTTCATAAATTGTCAATTCTTGATATGACCAAAAATGTCAATGTGTTTAGACCACAATTTCACTCTGATTATTGCTGTGTTTGTCGATAGAGAACTCGAGAATCTTCTAAATTGCTTGTAAAACAAACGATTAGATTTCCCGCAGATAATACAACATATACACTCACAACTAATTTGAATCAACAAATTATTGGAATGATTTAACACTGAACACTAATAATCTCACAGATTCACAATAATAAATATTTTCCGACACATTTTAACACGGTATTCATGGCTTTTTGTAAGCTGAACATCGCACTAGTGTTACAACTTTATCGAGCTATCTATTGATAAGGGATATCATCTCTGATATGTCAACACTATCGAAAAGGTTAAGCAATATTTTCAAGAGCCTGTGTTTTAGATTAAATTCTGTATTAAAGCTGTCAGTATGTTTAGGCCTAAATAACTGGGAGATGACGAATTCAAAAGCTGACATTCTCAGAATTCGTTTTTTGTATGTTGTTCTTATGGCTGGATGATGAAGAAGTAATGTAGGATTCCATAAATTAATGGAGTACTGTGCTTATCTTATAAGTGAATTATATAACTGTATAGAACTACACCGTGATGAAAATTGACAAAGATGTGTGGAAGAAATGCTGCGTCAAACCAAATAGTATTGGGATACGGAAAGAGAATGGTGATCATCAGACGTAAAAGTTGTAGAAAGTTGTAAGATCCGTTTTTAGAATTTATTTAGTAACCTCAATATGAATTCCTATTCATGGGGTTAAATATTTTATTAAAGAGTGAACTTGACACATACAGAGGGAATTTTTTTTAAGTATTTAGATAAATATAATCAATTAAAAGCAATTACCAAATTGACCCATCTTCACGCACATTATGACGAAGCCCATGATCATTATAGTGAATAGCACAGATATGTACACGATATGGTATATCGACACACTGCTTGTACTTGCTTGCATTGCTTCTTCCATACTCGGCGCCATTTTTCTTTTGTTATTATTTCTTTTTTTTATATTAAAGTCTTCTTTGTTTATCGTTATTTAACTTATACTTTTGTTATTAATTTATCTTTCCTATTGTTATGTAGTCGTTCTTTGGTAGTTTTATTATCTGTAGTACTTTTTACTTTTAACTAAAAGATTAATTGTAATAATCACTATTTAAAGGCTTCAGGAATTAGATGAATTTCAATTTTAATAGAAACTCAGTAATCCTTTCATTTCAAATTATAACACTAGCAATAGTTTTGTGACGTCTAATTACGATCTTGTTAATGAAAACAAAACGAATTATTTCAGCCGCTATTTCACAATCAAATCATTATTTTATTATAATTATTGTTTTTGCCATTTTATTTAAGATATTCCAGATATCTATCTTTATTATTTCACAAATCGCACTACTATTCTTTGAATCACTGAAAGAAACTGTATTTCATACATTTTCTGCTTCAGACACGTCATTTCAAATGACTGATGATCAGCTATAGATATCTACCCGTATCATTACGTTTATTGCCTACAGGGAATTTGAACCTTACAACACTGTGTTAGAGACTATAAAAATGTTTCTTTAAAGGCGATTTTGTTTTTCCTACTATCTTTAGAGTTATCATATCATCGATTTAAAAATACGTGTCGATGCTTTAAGATTTATGAATTTTGATAATACCTAAAGTCTGTAGGTTTGTAGGGGTTTTAATATTTATATGAGTACAGTGGTAAATCTGCGAAAAATTTGGCTCAACACTAGTAGTGGTCACGCAGAATTTCAATACGTAATAACTATCTACTCAATTATGTACTCATGACATATTAATGCCGTCATTAAGTAGGATCCTACCTACGGAAATAATTAACGTTGAAATAAAGAAGATGAATGTAGTTGATGTATTTAAAGTAAAATAAAGACATTCGACGGATAATCAGCCATAAGGCAATAAAGGTAATAATCGACATCAAGCAAAGGAAGAACATAAAATCAACTTGAAACAGAAGACAAAAGGGTGTGTCTGAGGTTTTAGACCACAGTGCCAGGAAGATAAAATAAAACAATAGAAGAAAAGTTATCTGAGAAGGTTATTAGAAAACTTTGCCAATGGCCAGAGCGAAAGGACTTTAGGCCAGAGTGAAGGTTACATATACTTCTAGATAAAAAAAAAATATCAATGACTTACCGAACAATCTCATAAATTTTAAAATCACTATTAGAATTGCGATTCCAAGTACCACATAAAAATACGAATAATTTACAGCCATTTTATTTCACAAAGTAGTGCACACGATATATTTCAACACATTACTGACTAATTATATTTACTAACGATAAAAATAATGACAATAAAATCAATAATCTTATCAGTAAAGACATCCTTGACTTTTCTATATCTTCATTAATCTTTGTTATAGATATTTAACCTAAAGCAAGGTAGATCCTAGAATTCAGGGCCAAGAACAGGAACTAAATCTTAAAATATATATATATTTGAGCTGTTTCAGGATTTGGGATGAAACTCATGTGACTAAGACATTAATAAATAAAAATGTTGATGGATGAAGGGGGAGAACCAGACCTAAGAAAAGATGAAGATGTGTTAGATATGATGAATGAAGGAAAATGCAATGAACAACCTAAAGCAATCAATCTGCCTAGCCTTTTCCCAACTATGTTGTGGTCGGCTTCCAGTCAAACCGGATGCAGCTGAATACCAGTATTTTACATGGAGCGACTGCCTATCTGACCTCCACAACTCAGTAACTGGGTAATACGATACCCCTTGGTAAGACTGGTTGTCAGACTTTCGGTCTTCTGACGATCCGTAACGACTGTCAAAGATCTACGAATGACAGCCGGGAGCAACGGCTTAACGTGCTTTCCGAGGCACGGAGGAGTCTCGGTATGTAAAGATGGTCACCCATCCACGGGCAACCCCGGCAAGCGTAGCTTAACCTGATGGATCGACCCGTGCGGCTGTTATTACTTAGCCACGAGCTCCTCTGAATGAACAACCTAAAGCCAGAATTCTATAATGTATCTCAATCCCAATCTTGATCCGCAGTCCTTGACGGCTGCTTCTGATTCGTCCTCTCAAAGACAGATTGACAAACTCGGCCGTTGATTGGTTACAGACAAGGATCAGGATCAAGATTGAGATACGTTACAGAAAGCGGCCGTAAATGACGGCTGGGAAGGGATAATGGAAGATACAGAGTTATTTTAAATTGGCTAGATAAATTCTGCAGACGCGATGGGTATCGATATTTAAACATGATAAAACAAATAAAAAATTTGCTGATTTTTGTTGTAGGGTCATCGACCGCAACTATTGTAGTCACTACAAATAACAGTTGATTTTTTTAATTTGATTTTTGTTTTTTTATGTGTAGGTCAGAGATGATAGAAACAAAGTCTACGATGAAGCGAGCTTACCCAGAAGAAGCCTGTTCACTCTCACTTCGAAGAGATCGAGGTTATATGCGTTCGGAAACACCGACGCAGGGAGAGAGTTCCACTCCTTTGCTGAGCGCATCGCAAAAGACATTTGGAAACGCTTAGTGCGAATTGGTGGAATAGCAACAAGGAGGATTTTTATGTACTACATAAAAATCTTAAATTAATTCACTGACAGACAACGCACATTCTTAACCGCTGGGTCTAGAAGCATGACATTTTGCACAAGAGTTCCTTACAATTATAGCGAACGTGATCACTAAGGAAGGATTTTTGAAAATTCACACCCTAAAGGAGTTCAATAGCTTTGAACTGGTTTTTAATGCATCTAATCTTCGAACAAACATTTAACCACTAAAATCAATCATATTCAAAGAAACTGATATCCATATAAATATAAGACTAATCATAGGAAAACAAGAGACAAAAAATATACTCACTCTTTAATCTGATCACAATCACAATAATAACTAGAACGTAAAATATGAGCAACCAAAAGAAGGCCCAGAAATATTCATTGTTAAAGATATTCATTGTCTATTCCTTAAATTAATTGTCACCCCTTACACAAGCTAACAAACTTTAAATAAATCATCAGAATAGTCAGCAATTATATACTAAAGATAAATAATAATTGGATGATGAAATTGATACTGAATTTATATTAAATAATCCATGACTAAATTCATTTTGTTGGTTTCCTGGAACTTTGTCATGCAAAATATATGACTGTTAATGACGTTATCTGACATTGCAGAAAAAACCTTATCAGAACCTACTACAGTACTGATTGCACTCACAAATTAAGTAGAGAAGTTCGGAGCAGTCGTGCGCATAAATACAAATATGTAGTATATGGCCAGTTGATACAACATATAAATAAACTCCAATACAATAGGTTTGGCTCCAATACCAATAACAATTGTTTTTCCTGTAAAAATACTTGTTTGGCACCTCGTGATCATGGCACTTAAGACAGAAATATCGGCTGCTCAATTGTTACAAAAGTAACCTACACGACGACAATTTATGTGAAGTTAAAAACCGTGAAAGTTGAAAACAATACTTGTATGATTTCTCACTAGTTTGATTATGATCTGGCTAGAAAATATGATCAAAATGATAATAGTATGAATGACAAAAAACTTACATGACGTACAGCACAAACCGAAATATAATAATAAAGTGAGGATAAAAACTATCCAAAAGAATGTCAAACCGTAGCTCAACATTTTAGAAAGAAAGAAAATGAGTAAATTGCCACAGATTAACTAAATAACTTTGTAATAATACATCACACATAATACCAACTTCAAAAGCTGACGAATCACTGAAGATAGTGGGAACTGGAAATACTCCGCAACTTTCTATGACATTAATTATCTTATCAATAAATGTCGATCAATTATGAACAACTACCTCTCAAAGCGATGGCGGACGGACAGCTGATGTCATAACTGAATGAGGAATAGGAATAGCGAATGAGAACAATGCTAAGCGGTGTTCTATAACTGACAATTTAAGTGTAGTTAATAAAACAATACTTGCCCGATTTTGCTTCCACTAAAATGCTTTTACAGGAGTCTACCATGATCTTAAATATTACAGCTTTGAGCTCAAAGCTGTAATATTTAAGATGAATCCCAGTGCATTATGATAAATCAAGTAGAAAAAGCCAATGACGCACCTGCTGCTACGTGGTTACTGCCTGTGCAGTATCAAAGACATCGTATCGCAGATGTGTTGCCATTCAAATTAAAAGCTAAAATAATAACGGCATCTTCACACCAGAACACAGCATCGCTGATTGATGGCAGAAATGGGTTTAGTGGTAGTACTTCCCTGACGAGCTACTTCACAAAGAGAACAAAGTTATGTTATCGAAGCTACCATCCCAGAGACAAATCTGATGAAGAATCCTAAAATTTGCTTGTAATTAAACATCTGCAAAACTAAACAGCAACGCTGATTGGTGGCAGAAATAAGTATAGAGGTAGTACTTGCGCGGACGAGGTCATACAAAGCGAGCTACTACTACAAAGCACCTTATAGTAGATATGGTGCTGGTGACTAAAAGAAATCAAGAAAAATGTTATATGATGATAACTGACCACATCTAGAACAGGAATGATAATGCTAATCATTATCGAAGACAGCATCCAGCCGTGGCTAATCATTTTTATAACAAAAACGAATCACTGACAATAAGACAAACATTCCACATTAATTCCGGTAAAGTTACTCTCAGCAGGGTTGAGACTTGAGATGATTTAAATAACCTGATTTTAATCAGTGATTTAAATCGCGATTCATTTTTATTTTAAATCGTTGATTTAAATCAATACCTTTTTCAATGCAACAAAATCAACCAAAGTGTCAAGGGATGTCCCTGAAATAAAGTACGGCGCACACTATATTACTTGCAATGCTATGTTTATCTACACAGTTCGGGTATTCCTCGAAATACAACCGTGCCAAGCGCCGTGATTATGTTTCTCCGTCATTCGTGATTGATTTAGTGAATGAGCGTGACAAAATGGGTGGAGCAAAAAAGACACTGTATGGGTTTATTTTGATGAAAAAAGTCTGCTTGCGGAAATTTTAAGAAAGCGGTGTGTAAATGTTGATGTTTTGTTTGAAAGCGACTAATATTAATAATTTTAGAAGAACTGCAATGATAATTCTTTTTTATTTTAAAGTAATTAAAATATTTAATAATTAAAATAAACGAAGAGATGTTTTTTTTTTAAATAATAACCGACCGGACCTCCAAATTAAAAAAGTTTGGAATATGTAAATAAATCCGATTATTTTGTTTTGTTTTAAATCATGATTATTATCAACCACTCAAGACTATATAATATCATTATGACCAAATGCTGAACCAAACACACACACACACACATTGCCAAACTAGGAAAATAAATTGGGGAACAAGGCAGTGGAACGATGGAGAGTATAGTATTACGTTATTATTATTTATACACATTACAACATTCAGAAGTATATAATATAAGGAAAAGGTTAAAGTACCTAACGTACATTCCCAACACAATTCAGGTTTAAGTGCTAAATTGATAACTAAGTCACAAACTATTCAAGAAAATAAAGATATGGTGTCAAATTTACTCTCATAACTGAGTAAACATCCCAGAGACGAGGCTGATGAAGTATCTCATGTGCCTGTAACACAAACTAGGATGCTATAGACAGAACATAAATTGGTTTGGTGGTACTCTCCCTGACGAGCTGCCTCACAGAGCCCTTCCACTGCAAAGCACCTTATTGTGGTTAAGGTGTTTATGACTAGAAGCAATCAAGGAAAAGACTTAATGATATAAATTACAGTAGGAATGATTAACTTACGTGAATAATATTTATAAATATAGAAAAAGGCTATCAATAACTTGATGATAAGAACAAACAAAATCACTATCGATCTACTACTCATTTTTATAACCAACACAAACACTGATAAAGAGATGTATTTTAATAATACTGACAATATATCGATTAATATGATCAACTCACTCACAAAACGATGGGCAACAGAATAAACTAGGAAAATAAAACAGGAAAGAAGGCTATGACTAATAAATAAGATACACCCAGTGAACTGGATAAACCCAGGGACGCCGGACGGCCACGGAATTACGGATCGTATGTATGAGTAATTGAGTTATCTCTGGTGCTTGTTGGAAGCAGACGTGTTGAATGTTTTTTTGCGGAAAGTATTACGTTTAAATAAAAACTAGACGTTGGAAACTCATTGTTAATCTCATAAACTTAACGTTGGTTAACTGCAAACTGCAAAATAGGAACTTAAAACCGTGTGTTTCTACGCGATACCACACATCAGCGAGTGCACAGCACCGCTCACCCCCGCGAGGAACGAGAACCGCTGCTAATTTTTCGTTGCATTCACACTCGTACGGAGAACGTTCCTATCAAACCATATGCAAAGAATGTGCAGAGGACGCCACCGTCACCGGATACCAGAGTGATAAGCGAGAGCGGAAGCGCTAGCGGATCAGTACCAAACTTACCCAGCGGCAGTCATAATGCGGTCTATAAAAATGTTAACATAACCGAAAAGAGCACACTGAAGAAACCGAGTATAAAGTAAAGAGATTACGAACTTCCTAGAGAAGTTTGGCAAATCCCAATCTAATAGTCTAAACTATAGATATATAGAAAATATTAAGGCATATTTAAGACCCGACAACATGAAACAAAACCAAACATAGAAGATGAAATAACCCAAATAAAAAATAACCCAAATAAAAAATCAACAAAACACCGAAAGTACAACACCTAAAATGCCTGTCTAACACCAAAACCTTATCCTCGAGTTAAAATATCGATATGAATGCGAGAAAAACATCGTCATTGTGTATCAGAAAGTAACGAAAGAAACACAAACTTCAGACGATATCACGACAATAATGAAGTTATGAAGAGAATAACATCGCTGTACGAAGACTGCCCTAAACCAATTAAAACCATCAGACTGGGGAAATATCGAGCCTTTTCAGGAAGAACATCGTAAGCTACAATTTGCACTTTTTACAGGAAAGGATTTTTCTTTCCTAATTAACGATATTGTCCTTTACGATGATAATTCATTAAAAAAATCAGAAAGTAATTAAATTGAAAGTATTTTGATAAAAAAGAACCGGATGTTATAAAATTATCTTAATCTAAGTATATTTTTGCATAGTTCAGAGATGAGTCAACAAAGGTTTCGCGTAAACAAGATGTAACATAAATAACGCACAACCTCTAAGAGGTCATTGTACTCATCATTATGAACAACTTTTAGTATGGGAACAAACCTGAAATGGCGAAAAAAATCAGCTTCTCCCTACATTTTGACGAGTTATGCAAACATAAATGTAGGAACCAAACCTGATGGTTTGGTTCCATAGTAAAAGATGTTCATAATGATGAGTACAATGACCCCTTAACAGGTTGTGCGTTAATTATGTTACACCTTGTATATAGAACAGCGCCATCTAGCTTTAACCGCTGTGATTTGTTAATAATTTTATTGTCATCAATAGCATTTTCAATCATGCCAATGGTTCCAATAGTGTTTTGGTATACATCAGCTTTTTGTAACTGCACTACTGATAACAAAAGGTCCGGGTACAGAACAAAAAGAAAAAACAGTAAAAATGCACGGCTTGCTCGACTTGTGGGAGCACTACAGTGCCCCCAGATTAGTAAGAACATGGTCTTCTATATGTTTGGTAAATTAATTAAAAAATACGAACCTAATAATATTTTTTTTTACTTTATCTCCACGACCTATTAATCATTTTAAAAATTAATATATTTTTTATAAGTAATCGAAAATGTAACTTACTTGATTTAATTATATAAAGCGCAAACACAAGCGACCCCAAAATAAGAATAGCCCCAATTACAGTGCTAGTGTCAGACATGTTTTATTTCAAACTGACACTCTTAACAGCTAATATAAAACTATGCAGAAAATGTATTTTCTGTAAATATAAAGCTTATAATCGATAAACAATGAATTAATCAGTGTACTATCTTATCCACCAGACGCTTGCAAGTGACGTCACTGAGACATGGACTACCATTCATAAACAAGTGCTATCAGGTCTGTAGAGACTCAGCCCCGCCCCGTTTCTGTCTATCCTAAAAAATATTATTATTTATCATTTGTGATGATTTTAGCGTCTTAAGACAAACTTCTCCAAATCCTCATTATGTTCCAGATAGGTTTTATTTTCATTAATTTCTACCCGTTCATGTAGCTTTTGTCTCAAAGTTGCTTGCTAGACCGCGTTCATGAGCCAAGAAATTGTACACTATCCAGCTAATTACATAACTCACGTGAATCCTAAAAAAACGTGTAAGCAAAGCATCAACCCAACAAGCTTAAAATCTCTTCAGATACATAGGTATTTAGTTTTAATTCACTAACAAAATGTTATTCAGTTGAGATTCTTATGATTGAAAATGTTCCTGATTCATTTTCCTTGATCGAAGCTAGATGGCGTTGTAATAAAATAGCTTTTAATTGAAAACAGTTACTGGTGAATGTAGAAATTCACAAGAAATAAGATAATTTAGACGCATAGATAAATACCGGGTGGAAAGTTACGAGTATAACGAACAGGAAGAATGTCCTAAAAATTTGGCCTAGGTTCATTTTTTAAAATAAATTGAGTTAACACAATACGCAAATCTTGAAACACACTATCATCATTATCTCAAGGATTAAGCTCAGCTGAAAAGTATGCAAATTTTTATTCAAAATTATTTTTCTATGCGAATGTGGCGGTTTCGTAGATAAAGTTACATTTCGTTTTTGGTAATAGGTTTTTTGGTAGTGATTTTTAACACTAAATTACACTATGACGGATGACGGATTACCAAAAGATGGAGTGATTCATGAGGAAGGCTCAAATGTAAAATTCATAAGGTTTTGTGTACGACGTTTTATCAAGCGCTAAAAACCGTACAAAGCAGGGGCGGGTCGCTAGTCTTAAAAACAATATAAATTAATTTAACCAGCCATCTACCTTTTTCATATTTCCCTTCCCCTATGCCCAAAATATGTTTACCTAGGCATAAATTATGTTCGGAAATCAACAAAAAAGCAAACGCATACAGAACCTAAGGCAAAATAATGAGTAGAACTTACGTCTCAATCGATAATACACAACTATTGTCAAAGCAACAAAAAAAAGACTCCAGAACACGGTCTGAAATATATAATAGTCAGTGTGCATGTTTTATTTAAAATATTGCGCCAGAATATTTAAAGAACACTGTTAACGTCACTATTATTGTTCTCGATAGGATACTAATATCGAATGCATATTCGATAAGACCAAAAAATAAGACTTTATCAGTGTATTATCTTATCTCAGAGAAATAATTAACTCTCAACAATCCAAAGCTAGGCTTTAAAGGCTCTTTACGTTTATTGAGGACAACGCCATCTAGTGTTGGTAGCCAGAAGTAAATAATGCTTAGCATTGCGTGTCGCACATCACGTCGTTCTGTAGTAGTGAATTGACAGGTTTTAAAATATCACAAATAAAATAAATTAAGGCGTTAACACGTTCATAGCATCCAAACATGTAGAAATAGTACGCAATCAGACAAAAACTGTAACGTCTGATAAATGCATCTCATTATTTTAAATTAACACAGATAAAAAACAAAATTTGCTTACTCAACTTACTAATGGATTTACAAACGGCCACAAATAGAAAGAGAAGTATCGAAATAACCAGGAGCACCAACCGGAATATATCAAAAGATTGCATTTTGCAAAGGAGAATAAATCAATATGTATGAAACTATGAACCACGTATGCACTGACAAAACAACGTACCGAGAACTAAACGATAATATTAATAATTAATTGATAACTGTCCAAATCTTATCATTTGCCTTGTTTTTACTATCTCGATACATTATAACGATCGTTAGAAAATCATGACCACCATTTGAAAAAAACTTACACCAATTTCCGTAGGCCGAGGCAAATACAAAGAGTAGCATTATGGCAAACCATGATGTTAATATAAACAGTTCGAAATGCATTTTTATGGAAAATAGTATCAAAATTTACATTCCAAGTAAAAGAAGGTACTGAACCAAGAATTAAGGCAGTATCAAATGAAGATAAACATATAATTATTGGCGATAGTAGGTGGTGAAATCTTATCACTGAAATGTTAAGCGATTATAGAAATTAAATTCAAAGATCCGCTGTTTTTACTAGGTTGAAATAGAACGCACGTGATAAGTCCTACTTAATACTTAATAGTTTATCAGCCGGTATTTTTCCTACTTTAGTGTTAGCTATGGTTTCTTTTCATACAAAGAAAGGACGAGCATTGATTACTACATGCTCTCTTACCGAGTAGTAGGTGTCTAAGATCTTAGAAAATACGAGATTTAAAAAATTGGCTTTAATAACAAATATTAAATTTAAAATAAAAACTTACTCCATTTTCTATATGCAGTTATTCCAATTAAGAGGACGATGAATAACACCCAAAACATTAACACAAATAGTTGATACCATATCGTAAAATTATTGCCGTACATTTTTAAATAAAATCCACAGTCGTAGCAAAGGGGTACGTGATAAAAATGCGACTAATTAATACATATACAAAATGAAGATAAAATATATCATAATTTATTTTATCAATGAAGCGAAATCTTATCTCTTAAAACTCAGGTGATTAGAAACAAAAGATTGAGGTTTCCCATAACAGAATAATAATTATTATCCTACTAATACAATAATATATATTCAGCACTTACCAGTTAAAAGCCCAGAAATCGTTAACATAAAAATGAAAATCGCGACCCAAAATAAAAACTCAAACCAAATATACTCCATTATTATATTCCCTATCACTGTCGAACTACTAATATATTTAAAACTCAAGGTTGATATAAATTTGTGATTTATGATATCATATGTTCTTCTAATGGTGAGTCACTCTTATCACTAAACTTTCAGAGATTATTTGAAATTCGCGCCGTCCACCGCGGGGTGTTTCCTACATAATGATGCTAAGTTTTACAACAAACGAAATGATTGGTTGTTGATAATTTGATCAATCAAATAAAATTGTATCAACGTATGAAATCTTATCATTTAAAACTCTAAGTGATTCGAAATATAAACTTTCCACTGTGATCCTATAGAATTAAAATTAAGATATACTCAGGGTACTTACTCTTGCTCACAATCTCACAAACTGTTATCTGCAGAACGTACACGATCACAAGCAAAAATATATACCAAAGAATAAGCATTTTAAGAGAAAAATCAGCCGGGCTTTCGACCGTGGGATCAGGCATAGTGTCAATTGTCAAATATACTGTGGTGGAGATGAGGGGAAACAAGATAATAAACTCCTAAATGGAACGTCAACACTGTTAATTGTTACAGAATCAATTACAAAGGCATTATTGAACACTACAGGAAATAGTGAGAAGTTCCTAGATCAGTATGTGCCTCGACCACGTCTTAACAAGCACTCGTTCCATGGTCTCTATGGTTCATATCAACCCCTAGACACGGCACAACTCCAAACAATGGCGCCTGTGTCTTATTGTTAAGTGCATACTCATCATAACTGATCCCATGTACCTATATGTATATATACACTAGTCTGTCGCTAAGTCTAGGACTATACAAATAAATAAAATTGAAGTATCTGTTTGTAATTTCAAAATAACAGCTTTTTACTAAATGCATATGTGAGTACTTAAAGCAAATAAGCAATTTTTAAAAATTGTGTCTGTCTGTCTGTTTCCGGCTAGTCTCCGAAACGACTAGATCGACTTTGACGGCACTTTTATTGCCAGATAGCTGATATTAAAAAAGTAACTTAAGTTACTTCTATTTCGAAAAAGAATTAGGGCTCCACACAAAAAAAATTAAAATCCATGAAATTTAAGCTATTTTGAGCTAATCTGTAGAACTACCAGTCGGATTTGGAAAAATCTTTTTGCATTTGGTAGCCCTATTCTCGAGGATAGTTATAGGCTATTTATCATCACGCTACAACCCTTAGGAACCGAGCAAAAAGAAAAAAAGTCAGAAAGAACGTTAAGCGAAAACGAAGTAATAGTGCGGGCGGGTCGGGGGACGAGGGAGTTTTAATAAAATGTGGCTGTTAGTTTAGTATATAGTGTATCTTACGAAATCCAGGCGAGCGAAGTTGCGGAGCACAGCTAGAAGGTGATAATATTGAATTTTTCTTATTAGATTAGTACCTAACTAAGATGGATGTTTTTGTAGTGATATGACGTGAGGCAGAAGAGTTCCACTTCGTTCAATATGACAAGTCAGGAGGTTATAATGAATTAGTAGAAATTGTGCAAACGAAGATTTAGAAATTCTGGACAAAACAAAAATTCTTGTGGAATCGCTTACTTCAAACGGTAATCGATGCGATATGTGCTAAGTAGAGTAAAATAAAATAAAATAGACAGAAAAATGTGATTCAAACTTACTTAGAGACTTGTAAACACCTAACGCAACACAAAGGATGATAAATATTACCCAAACTATAAACATAGTATGCCTGTAATGCATAATTATTGATTGAGAAAACAATTGAAGTCGACTGACACTAGCAAACAACGTGATTCTTTGAATATCTATCATCCATTATGAAGCATTATGTAGCTACGAGTATCATTTGTGATAAGGTATACCATTGTGATATGGTACCTATCGTATATTTATCTACAGGTATTAATTTAGGCAATGACACGTGAAATTTAAAGCTCTTTCACAGCTATACCTACAATGACGTATCGCATGAACGGAAAGTACTAATGAGTAAATGAGAACACAAAGTCTAGCTAGTTCAAAAACCAAAATAAACAACGCTTTTCAGTCAATGTATGAGCTTATGCGAAAAACATTTGAATGGAATAAACATAGATATAGTTGAAGTAAAACACAAAAAACTTACGCCATTTTCTATATGAAGAAGAAATTAGTATAGTGAGCAAAAACGTCAACCAAAACAATATGACAATCATGGTCTTAAAAAGTAATTGTGCAGACGCAGAATTGACAATCACTATCGCAGCACAACAAATACTGATCGCTGGTATGTTTAAGCTCAAGCACAGAAATGAAAAGATAAAATTATAATGAATGATAACGGTATAGAGCACGTACATAGAATCTTATCTATACATTAATTTGTGCACGATTATGATATTCAACCATCGATCACTAATAAAAAACTAGATACACAATGCCATGCAAAAGTTCTCCTAAAACGGTCGCCAATTGTGTTTACCTATTCTAGTTGAAATAAATAAGCGTTAATGTAAATTCAACCTTAAACACAATACTTAAAGTTGTATTCACAAAGCTCAACATACATCAAAACAAATCCAACCTTAACTTCAATGTGTTAAAGTCAGAATTACAAAGTGCCAAAATAAACATAAAATTTTACGACCGAGGCTCGCCGCTAGGACAAGGTAAGAGTGGAGTCGAATTGTCCAATATTTTTTTGGTTTATTCTGTGATTATAAATGGTACTTTTTTTCAATTTTGTTAAGCTTAATGTATTAAAAAAATTGGTGTACATAATAAAGTATTTTTAAAATGCTTTGAACACAACGCTCGTTTGGGTAGGCTTGAAGAATTCTTCGGATCTTTGACGTGCTGTAACTGATATCCATTCTCCACACCTCACTGGATTTCGAGGAAAGCTAAAAAAACAAAAACAAAATTTCGCATCTTTAATTATATTAACATGTACTTAATCAGTCAAAATTAAATCTATAAAATGTTACTATGCTATTTATAGAAACAATAAAAAAGTCTCATTATAATAATCATAATAAAAAAAAAGAAACAATAGCGTCTCCACTATTGGAACAGAATCAACGCACATAACCCGAACAATTCAAGTGGGCATGCGATATTATGATTATTACGTTAAGTCAGAGTCTTTACAATTGAGATGCTTTTTAACTCCTGATGTTTATTACGACTTAATTTAAAAAATGTTTTTACGATGATTTCTTGACAAAATATCAGTATTTACAATACAGTGATAACAATTATATAATGATAATATTAATACTCACCGAAAATATGAAACTCCGTCCTTTTTTAGCGTCCTGGATGTGTGATTTTTGCAGTTTTTAAACGAGCACTTAGGCATGTTTACAGTCGGAGCGTTCGAACGCCACTAGATTAAATGAGCGCCCAAATCTTGAAATGAGTGGACATTCGGTGAGGACATTTTTCGCCGCTGATTGTGTATCTAGTTTTTTATTAGTGATCGATGTATTCAACATACATAGTCCTTTTTTGTTAACGATATATTTTAAGAAGTTAATATTGATACAAGGTTTACTCCTAAGGACGTTACTCAAAATAAACAATCCAACCATCATGGAATAGTTAAAAAAGGATTTAAGAATCGCTTTCGTTTCTCAGATAAAATATTTTCATAAAAAAAACTTTATCAACCGGGTATACAGAAAGAAGATAAGGATAAAAAGCCTTTGCAAGCCAGTCAGGCACTAAACACTTACACAAATAATTTCTGTACACAGAAAGCAGAATCATAAGTATGATGAGCGTGACCAGTATTAGAAACAAAAGCATTTCAAATATTGGAAAAAGAAAAAATGGATTCAAAAATAAAATAAACAATCTTCTTCTGCACTAATATGGATACTGACGCAAAACGGATGGACGGACTGATTTTAATGATAATATTCCTGATTATAAACGAAATCTTATCTGCTTATTATCTTTGCGATTCATTTTTGTAGCGGCCAAACCAGTTCATGGGAAACTGTACAGGCATCACAGCCTGGCAGCCTCGTTGGTCTAGTGTGCGGTCCTAGGTTCCATTCCCAGGTTAGGCAAGCTTTACTTCAAAGCTAGCTCTCGGTAGCAGCCCAGAGTTAGGCTCGCGTCCTATTACGTGGAACTTTATTATTACACTAGCTGTGCCTCGCGACTTCGTTCGCGTGGAAGTCGTAAGATACACAGTGCACTTAGGTACCATAAAAACTTATTTATAAAAAAAAACAACCAAAACACTACAAAGTGAAAACAACTTTTATTTCGGAAGTCGGTGTCTTTGGTTTAGTATTTTCGTTGTTTGCCACCTATAAGTTCTATAAGCGTAGTCTGAAGCATATCGCCTACAATCATGTATAGCCAGAGTGCATCTCATGAAAATTCCAATAAGCCCAACACGGCTAGGATACATTTTTGTATTACGGAGTTCCGGTGCCTACTTTCAGCTTCATCATCAGATCAGTTCGATGGTACCATTTTCATCAGAACCATTTATTTAAATTTGCTTCGTCATAGTCGCTTAACTATTTTAATCGAGATATCTTATCGCTACCCATGAAATACTTATCATTGAGGAATTCTCGTGGCCATCTGTGGTCTTCTTCGTCAGTTCCACTTCACCAAATGATACTTTCTGAATGCAAATGCTTGACGTTTTGATGAAAATACCAAAATCACTATGTATTTGCCTACAATATTTGAGCAGTTCCCTCAATTCCTTATGGATCATCAGAACTGGATTTTAATAAACATAGAACCAATCTGAAACTATGTCCTTTCAATTAAAAAAAAAGAATTTTCCAAATCGGTTTATAAATGACGGAGTACTGAGGTAACGGTTGGATATAAGTTCCTTGGAGGTAACACACACATTTAAAAATAAACACAACCGAATTGATAACCTCCTCCTTTTTTAAAAATAACAACCACGTTTTAATAAAACTCCCTCGTCCCCCGACTCGTCGCGTTGCATCGCCCGCCCGCGCTATTACTTCGTTTTCGCTTAGTGTTCTCTGTGACTATTTTCTTTTTGCTCGGCTCCTATGGGCCATAGCGTGGTGTTAAATAGCCAATAGCTATCCTCGACAATTTGTACTACCAAATGCATAAAGAATTTTTGAAATCCGATTTTTTGTTCACAATTTCAAGGTTTTAATTTTTTTGCGCGGAACCCTAATTATTTTTCTAAAATAAAAGTAACCTAAGTTACATACAGACTACAAATACCTACTGACATCTTTATCGAAATAGGCAGCCCCCGGCAATTCACAATAACAACGCGGCGGCGCGTAGCTACAAAGTAAAACTCACTTTACGCTTGTAAGGTTAAGTACATTTTCGTTCGCAGCGCCTCGCTAGGCGCAGCGAGTCGCTACTCGAAGGTGTAGGCTATTATAGATAGCGGTAGGTATTGAAATTTTGTATGATTTAGCAAGTAACTTG
This sequence comes from Fissipunctia ypsillon, assembly GCA_947568875.1. Taxonomy (NCBI): domain Eukaryota; kingdom Metazoa; phylum Arthropoda; class Insecta; order Lepidoptera; family Noctuidae; genus Fissipunctia; species Fissipunctia ypsillon. The sequence goes on along the minus strand of OX387665.1, from coordinate 689,882 downwards.
TGCTAATACTTCCTTTTTTTTCTGACTTTTTCTTTTTGCTCGGCTCCTAAGGGTTGTAGCGTGATGTTAAATAGCCTATAACTATCCTCAAAAATTGGGCTACCAAATGCAAAAAGAATTTTTCAAATCCGACTTTTTGTTCACAATTTGATGGGTTTTAACGTTCTTGCATCGAACCCTAATTATTTTTCTAAAACAAAAGTAGCCTTAGTTACCTGCCGTAACATCAGCTATCTGCCAGTGAAATTCCCGTGAAAATCAGTCCAGCCGTTTCGGAGATTAGCCGGAACAAACAGACAGACACAGACAAAAATTTTAAAAATTGCGTTTTTGTTATGAGTACCGTATATACTTTCATGCATTTAGAAAAAGTTGTTATTTTGACATTACAAACAGACACTTCAATTTTATTTATTTGTATAGATTATTTAGTACAGACTTTAATAATTATTTAAGTCTGTACTTGTGTGTTTGTACTTGTGTGTTTTGTGTCTGTGTGTGTGTATTTATGTTACGGAGAAGACAAAACAAATATTTTTGCATTAATCAATTACGAATTTTACTATTTTTATATTCGAACTCCAGTACAAAATATCAATTAGGACAATACGCGCCATGTAACTTTATGATAACTTTAGTCATAAAAACATAACATAGATGGCGTTGATTTATGTTTTGAATAAGAAAAGCGCCATCTTACGGCGCCGGTTGAAACTTGTACAAATTGAACATATTTCTATTGATCTCTTTAAAATAGTTTTCACAATAAAGTTTTGCTTTTGGGAAACATTCAATTATAAAAAAGACCAAACCAATACTGCTTTAATAAATAACATAAACATAACATAACATCACGCCTTATTTCCCCGAAGGGTTAGGCAAAGGTGCATCTATAGTACACCCACATTTCGCCAGTTATGTTTAAGTCCCATGTAATACGGGGTGAGCCTATTGTCATCTACCGGGCACAAATCCAAATTCCGGGCTGTTACTGAGAAATTACAGATAGTAAACCCAATAACACTGCTTTAATTTGGTTCGAAAACTCCTTTTATCAGGATAAGAAAAATAATTTGATGAAGATGGTATAAAAAGCTTACCTAAATGATGTCTGTACACAGAAACCATTATCATAATCAGAATCACTGTTACCATTATTAGAAACAAATACATTTTTATTATTGGATATTTGTAGTACAACAAGATTAAAAATTCAATAAACAGCTTCTATCTACGTAGGTGCCAAGCTTTACTAAATAACAGTAAAGATTTTATTTTTTTATAATTCTTGATAATACGTGAAATCTTATCTATTAATTAATACATATCTAGGCGTTTCATTCTACACAGTAGCCAATTAGAAAGCCTTGTTAAAATTTTAATCTCCACTTGAATAAAACGAGGTCAATGTCCAATGTCTGTCTTCGTGGGAGCTTAAATTATCGAGGGCTGTTGGTCTAGTTTGCATTTCTGAGGTCTATTCTCAGGACGGGTAAGCGTTATTAGATTTTTTCATTAGAAATTTCCCGGAAATAGTAGTTTTGATTGTGTTGATATGATTTCTAGATACTACAATTTTAATGCGTACCTATTATAAAAAGAAAACAATACATAGATTACAGGAAAGTCAAACTTTATCATTTGTCTTCAAACTCCAATAAAATACGAAAAATGTGACGTTTCATAATAATAATTATAGTGAATGACATGCGTTATTTTAGAAGCTATAACTTAATTCTATAACTTTAATCATGATCACACAACATAGATGGCGTTCATTTAAATTTTGAACTAGGAAAGCGCCATCTAGCGGCACTGATTGAAACTTGAAATAATTAATACTGTATTAATTTCTTGGTAGAAAAAATATTGGTTGTCTTGCTTTCAGTAAATAAAATACTAATTCACAGGAAAGTTTCCCTTAATTATTTCAAAACGATTTAACCCATGAAGTATTGTATAATAAATTACAATTTAGTTATTTTCTTCCGATGCTAATATAACTTCCTGTCTTGCACTAAACTAGCGTCCACGGGTGGCGAGAACAAGAAAAATAATTAATTAATGACTTACCACAAAATTTCACTAAAACCACGTAAATAATCCAAAACAACGCTATATTAATGACCATTACGACCAAAGCCGCAGTTAAATCCGACATTTTGCCAAGTTTGATGCGAACCAACGTTTATAGCAATAATGTACTAAATGTGTCGGCTGCTTCCCCGTCAGTACATTGAGGTACCATACGATAGGAATACGATAAACTATCTGTTGATAACGGCGTTAATTACCGGGTTGTGTTTTGCCTTTTTATATCAGACTAGCGTCTTCCCGCGACTTCGTCGAGTCAATCCACAGCTCACTTCACCTTAGTTCTCACGGTGAGATTTTTAAAGAATCTAAACCAGCTGTTCTTCTGGGATAAGGTAGAAATAATAGTGGACAGATTTTTTCAGTGTTCCAAATCATGTTTCACTCACCGACGCGCGCGATCTACTTTATGATTGTAACTATAAATGACGTTAAGATAGTAAGGACGTACTACACAAACCTGACCTAACATAAGTATACTGATCTTAATTCTAAACGAAATAATGCAAAGGTTTGCAATTTTTTTAATTCTCCATTGGTCCGTAATCTTTAACCTGAATCAAAAGTCTCTTCAGCTATTGAAATTCTGCTTATTCAAAACATCCTGTATAATGTCAAACGTATCGACAGCTTCTATTAGTATCCTTCTGTACGCTTTCAGTACTCCGGAATAGCTGTGATTTGAATGTGTTATCAAAACTATTAGCAGTCTTATGATACCGACGAGATTATCTTTGTAAATCAAACCAAATTAATCAATATTTAAATATCCGGCACCTCTAGAATGACACTTAAGTATGAGTCAGCCTAAGGCTGAAAGTCACCCAAAGGGCAATGGAAAGGGCTATGCTTGGAGTTTCCCTGATGACGTGATCGAATCAGAAATTAAGAGATCCGCAGGAGAACCAAGGTATATAACCGACGTAGCCCGACGAATTGCCAAACTTAAGTGAAAGTGGGCAGGGCACATTGCTCGCAGAACGGATGGCCGATGGAGCCGACAGGTTCTGGGGTGGCGACCGCGTACCAGAAGACGTAGCGTTAGAAGTCTTCCCACAAAGTGGACCGATGACCTAGAGAAGGTCGCAGGAATCCGTTGGATGCGGGAAGCACAGAATTGGTCAAAGTGGTGGTGCTTGGTGGAGGCCTATGTCCAGCACTGGACATTTTTCGGCTGAAATGATGATGATGATAAAAATAGGCTGCGGTATGCGAAAAACTAATTTCAGAAGTACCCCATGTACCTTTAATTTGATCATATATTTTTCAGGCGATAACACACACCTAGAAATGATGATAACAGAAGAGGGGAAGACCTAAGAAAAGGCAGATGGACTGTGTGAGGGATGACTAATAAAAGAAAAGCAGAAACGGCTGACAGAGGAGAATGGAAGAGACCTCCAGTAACATGGTACAAGTCTAGGCGAAGAATAATCTATAGTAGGACATCAGACATACAAGATTGACCAGAGCCCTAACTGGCAATCTAACAACCGGATGGTTGGTCCAAAGAATCGAGGGTAAAAACTAGAAGACATTCGCACGGACCTAGAAAGAATGGCGCTACGTTTCATCGACAATAGCATAAGCATAGCATATTCAGCCTATAATGTCCCCACTGCTGCGACACAGGCCTCCTCTTTTCGAAAGGGTGTAGGTTTTAATCTACCACGAATTTTTGGTTCTAGGACATGCCGGTTTCCTTACGATGTTTTCCTCCACCGTTTTTGAGAGCAGTGGTGATGAAATTATTTACATAAAGTAAAGCGCCTGTCTGGGTTAGAACCCACGATCTACAACTCGTAAGTTGGGGCCGTTACCACTGGGCCACCACTGCGCTCATCGACAATGCGGTTACCGAACTCCCCAAAATTAAATTTCTAAGTTCATAGCCAGGTTATAGCCTTTTTTTTTTTTTTTTCTCATAGAACGGCAAACAATGACGCGGCCCACCCGACGTCGCAGTAGTTAATGCCACCTGTGAGCATCTGTAACACCAGAGACATCGCAGGTGCGTTACCTGCCGAAGCAGTAATGCTCGTGAAGGAGGAGGCGGGACGCGTGAGGGAGAGGCAAGCTTTGCACCCTCACGCCCCTAGTCGCCGCAGGAGACGCCCTGGGCGTCGGGAATTGGCAGCCGATTCCCGGCCACCGTAGGCGCGGGCTTGCGGACGGCGAGCAATGGGTAGCTCGCCGTCCGGTAAGGACCAAGTCCGAGTCGACGGCGCGTCGTGTTCCACGCGCGCTTCAAAGAGATGTCAGCACTATTGACGGGGTCCGCTAGGGCCGATGCCAGCTAGGGTTGCGGGATGTTCGAAAGAGTTACTGTGGCCCCGGCACAGGCAACAGAAGGAACACGGGTGGGTTTTAGTCAGTAAAAGTCTGACACGCCCTCCCGCTCCGCCCAGAGCGGGAGAAGTCATTTGATGATTTCCCATCCACAAAAAAAAAAAAAAAAAAAAGGTGCGTTACCTGCCACTCTTAAGAGTGCCGAGCTTAATGTTTTTCCTGTGTAGCGATAATTAAGTAGTGACTACCCAACGTGTCCCAGTACCCAAAGTGTAATCAATCAGTCTCCCCAGCCTTTCCCCAACTATGTTGAGGTCGGCTTCCAGTCTAACCGGACGCAGCTGAATACCAGTATTTTACATGGAGTAACTGGCTATCTGCCCTCTACAACCCAGTTACTGGGTAATACGAGACCACTTGGTAAGATTGTACCCAATGTGTGTGTAATGGAACAAAGATTGTAGACAATTAAATAACTGCCTCTAGGACTAGTGGTTGCAAGCGCTACTGCTGAGCATGTGGTCCTGATTTTGATTCCTAGGTGGGGGGGCAAAGTGATATTGTGTTTTTCCATCAATTTGTGAGTACTAGTATTAGCAGCCCGGAGCCTGGGTTTGTGGCCGGTTGATGGCAATAGAACCGCCCTCTACTACATGGTACTTGCGAAATGTGGGTGTACTCTCTACTAAGGTACAGCTCTGCCTAACCCTTCGAGGATTACAGGCGTGACGTTATGTTTATGTAAATAAATTCCTATCGATGATGTACATATTTTAAAGGCTGACTGTACTAGGCCAGTACAGTCAGTCAGTAGTATGGAACCTCTGACTGAAGAATGTCATCAATAGCATTTATATAGTTGTTGTTAGAAAAACCCTAGATTAAGGTGGTATTGTCTTCCATTGTTTAAGATGAATGAGTAATCAAATCAATTATATATGTATGAATATCATCTTTAGCACCTTTACGGCTGATTTAACTAAAGTCAGATATTATTTATCCGCGAAATAAAATTGACGTCTGATAGTTTTTGTATGGAAAATCTGTTAAAAATTGAAAATTTATTCGCTGGATTAGACTTATACTAGGTATAAAAGTTTGGTCGGCCTCGCCCTAAGTCATTATTACTGATTTGGATTAACAGTCCGTGCCTTCGGTCTTATGTTCATCTTTCTTGTCAGATTTGCGTGACATCATTGTGATGCGTAGTTCACACGTGACGATGTAGATGGCGCCACAATATTACGTGGCGATGTGGACTTTCGCTGGCACATAGCTGATGTTATAAGCAGTAACTTAGGCTACTTTTATTTTAGAAAAAAGAATTAGGATTCCTCGCAAAAAAATTAAAACCCATGAAATTGTGACCAAAATCCGATTTAAATACGGAAGTATTGACTTCCACGCGGGCGAAGCCGTGGGTAACGGCTAGTATAAAGATACGATTAACAAAATGTGGTATTTTCTTTGCAACTCATTTACGGAACTTGTTCATATTTCTCACACGTAACTGAAAAGAACATCCTTGTGTTACATTGAGTGCTTTCATAAAGATAGGGGTTCCCACTTTCTCAATATGGACAAGTCGAAAAAGATCAGTACCAATCGGTGCGAGTAAAGCAGTCCCATACTTCCTGTGTGCGCTCGCACATAAAGGAAACAGAGAGGCAAGTCTCGTAATTTTAAGAACATTCACAGTCTGATCTCAGTCTCAATCTTTCAAAAATACCCATAATTTCCTTACATTTTTGACATTTGATTGTCACTGATATGAGATTGAGACTAGATTTTGAACGTTTATAGTTACAAGAATTGGGCTTCGGGTTGAAACTTGTCGGTACTGACTACACTCTTCATACCGGGCACTCGTGCTATCGGCGGGGCAATTGCGCGTAACACAAAGGAATCGGTTTCACTTTGACAGTTCAACAACCTTCATTGCGTTATTTACGTTGTTGAGCAGACAAGTTTTTCGAACATATGAATCAATGGATTAGCAATTTGCTTCAAAATCATTCAGATTGTGATTGATAGTGTGTTACGCAATTGGGGTGCAGTACCAACCTGAACCGACAAATCGAGACCGGAAAACCTGTATCTTTATGCAAGCATCCATCGGATCATGTTAAAATGTAATTAATTGATTTAACCGAATTAAAACATATGAAAAGATTTGGAAGAACTTGGGATAGACTTTTGCCCAGCAGAGCGACATCATTGACTTTATTAAGCTCCTATAAATATAATTATATAGGAGTAGATGTATGGCATGTGGTGCAGAGGAGTGAGGAAAATGTCGTGAGGAATGTTTTGAGTATGAATGTGGTTGGCTGTAACAGCGGGGGAAGACCAAAGAAATGATGGATGGACTGTGTGGAAGATGATATGGCTAGAAAGGAGATGACTACCGAGATGACAACTAATAGAGGTGTGGAAGAAAAGGACATATTGCGCCGACCGCAAATAAATGGGATAAGGACAGGAGAGTGGTGGTGATGAGGTAGTTGGTGTACCTATAATGTGTACAATAGATATAAAATACATGAAGGCTTTAAGTACCTATAAAGGCTCCTTCAAACAGGCGCGACTCACGATGCGAATCGCGCGTGATAAAAAGGCACCGCTCGTCGCGCGACATACGATGCCTTTGAATCGCGTTTCGCGTCGATGCGATTCATTTCGCGTGTCCCGCCAGGAGCCTTAACAATATTGTGTGGGTGTTCCTATTCACTTGTACAGACGCCAGCAGGTCAAGCTATACGAAACTATCAAATCTTCCCAATCAACCTTGAACCTAATGCTTTAGCGATAAAGTTGAAAATCTATTATAGAAATTTGACAGATTGAGCTTGATGTGCTGCCGTCCATACAAAAGTAAATATGTAGATTAAATTAATGTGTAGGTATCTTATCTATGTATACGTATACCTAAATATTATTTCATAATAATTATGGAGTTTTGGAAAAGTTCTGCTTTATATAGCGTTGTCTCTGTCACTCATACACGTGTGACAGTGTCTTGCTAACTCGACGTGTCATCATATTTACACCCAGTGGATTTTATTATATGCCTAGTACATACGTACGAAAACCACCTGATGGGCTTGTTTTTAGAGGTAAACTCAAGATAAGGCTAGTATAAAAATAATATTAATAGGTCATCATCATCTGACTGTGACAGTGCTGCGGGCAGTTTGTTGCGCCACTTCTTCTCCCCAGCTGGAGCACTAGGAAGTGGTGAAGGGCGGGCGTGCCGGGGGATTGTCGCATGTAATTTTGACGTTCAAAAAGTGCTTCATTCTCAGCCAAGTTTGAATAAATGACTTTTGCCTTTTCCCAACTTTGTTAAGGTCGGCTTCCAGTTAATCCAGACGCAGCTGACTACTGACAGTATTTTACATGGAACAACTCCCTATCTGACCTTCACAACTCAGTTACTGGGTAACATGATGATACCCTTTGCTATATCGAAAGGTAATGCTGATGAAAATATTACCTACAATTTTTAACTTAATGCGCAAAATATACGCGACAAAAAATAATGATGACGATGGTAAATTCAAATAACGGTTGATCATAAAGATTTTCCCCTTAGTCATTATTTTAGAATGACGATAATTAGTGTAATTAATATTAGTTGAAAAAAACCTTTATAAAATACTGCCTTTACTAAATTGCATAGAAAACCAATGAGGTCTTGAATTTACAGACTATACAAAAACAGGGCCACACACAGCAATCTGTGACTAAACCAAAAAGGAAAAAGTCAATATTATCTATTGTACGTTAATTGATGGCATGGAATATACTAAAATAGTAGGGTAAAAAGATAATTGTAAAATAAAAGATTAAAAAAAAACTTACGTCTCTTAACACAATTCCCGAAACAGAACCACAGCCAAAACAAATAAATGAACATAACAAGCAGTATACCAACAAAAATGCTTCCTAATAAATCCATCGTGTTTACCTACTCTGTGTACCGATCAACACTGTTCGAAACACAACGCGTCTAATCTTATCATTCACATCGCGAAAGTAGGGTCAGTCAGCTCAGTTCGTATTATTTGCTTAAAAAGTTGATAATATAATAATGTCTTGTTAAGGTATAGACTTTCATTATTTTTTGTGAACGGTTGCGCGGGACGAATGTCGGGAATAAACTGACAAACCGGAATAGGCAGCGACTACCTACCTATCTAGTATGCGGTTTTCCGCTGTGACTGTGTCGGAAAATACAAATTATGTGCTTGAAAATGTGTTGTGTTCGTCATCTTGTGGGAAACTATTAAATTACAACTCATTTTTTTGTTACTGTAATCGAAAGAAAGAAATAGACACGTTCAGTGTTGCAAGATAAAAAAAAAACAATAATCATCCGATTTACATGATACTAAAATTTCTAAAAGACAATGACAATGATAGTTAAAGCTTAAATGACACACATTGATTATTTACACATACTCGTACATAAGAATATTTTTGTAAGCAAAATAAGGATTGGAAAATGACGTCAATACTTATCAAACAATTAGATTTTGCCCGCGACTTCACCCGCGAGGAGATCAGAAAACGACAAAAAAACGTTAGTTTCCGCGGGAGCGAACTACCGGGACAACAAGTATCCTAATCCAGTGTGTCAAATTTCATCTAAACCCGTTCAGCCGGGTGTTATTTATTTACAAAACAGGACCGGTCGATGTGGCGACACTTGGGGGAGGCCTATGTCCAGCAGTGGACGTCTTTTGGCCAAAATGGTGATGATGATGATGAACAATAATGCAAAGTTACCAACATCCGGACATTTATAATATTTATTTTAAATAACATAAGATAGAATACTCACAGAGCCACACGATGATATGTATAAAATTCATTAACATGATAACTAATAATAGCCCAACTATCGGAGCTGCTATTATGAGGATTACAAAGAGTATAGTAATATAGAAGGATAACCAAAGCAATTTCTAGCATCGCTAAAAATAAAAGACCAAAGTAGGTATCTATAAAAGCTACTTTGTCACTTTTAACGATTGGACTCGGGTTTCATAATAATGAAATAATCATTGAAAATATTATCAGCATTTTACATGATAATTATCTATAAAAATGGCAAGTTAGGTGTGGCAAGAAATAATTAAAAACTTACCGAATTTTTGCAAGATACTGAAACTAAAGAGGCAATGACGGTGACAGATAAAATTGAACGACATAATTATATGGCAGTTAACAGTCAACGTTTAGAATTTTTTTTTGTAAACAAATCAAGCAATGGACATTAGACAACGACGTCACTTTTATTCTTATCAACCAATAATGGAAACATACTCACGAAGCCAGACGACGAAATTAATACAGTACATAAACATAACAAAAAGTAACAATATCGCAACTGCTGGCAATGTCATTAAAATCATTATTAGAACAATTTCTTCCATGGCTAAAACAATCGAATACGTTTAAATCTACCTTGCTACTATTGACGATTGGACTCGGCTTTTGTAATGATAAAATGGTCATTGAAAATATTTTAATACTTATCAGCAATTATCATATCAACAGCTAAGTACTGAACACCATTTGTTCGAGTTAATTGTCTTCTCTTTTATTGAAATTATTTGTATTCACGTATTTATTTATCTGTATTTTTATCTGGCTAGCTAGACGATCAACAAACTCTGTCATATACCTACTCCTACTTTTATATCTGGCCGATTAAGTATAAAAATATTGCAAATATTCTAAAGACAAATACACACAAGCGTGCATTTTACCGTACATCCATTTGTCAACTTTTGCCTCCACCAATCAGTCCGTGTCGACAATCGACACGTTGCGACGCACTGGAACACAACACTCTTAGAATTTGACTCCCTACGATAAGAACACTATGGTTGCACTTTAATGTCATGTAAGAAATATAAAACTTGTCTACACCACGACTTGAACGGTGGAAGACGATTTATTTATTACAATAATTTTTATATTATCTATAACAAACACAATAAACCCTAAAACAAACATAATAGTCTTTTATTTAATGAACGACTGCGAATTTTACTATTACACAAGAATGTCAAATTCAGTTATGAATATATTCAGTAAATAAGTGATGATGAAGCAACGGTCCGGTTTAAAAGAAGATGTATCGTCTGATAAAAATTTAAAAGAGTATGCTTACATGGGATCATCATGATGGTCATGTTGAGTTGAGAGGATGAGTGAAAGGCGACTAACAAAATATATTTACAAGGCAGATGTGAGTGTGTAAAGGGCAAGAGGGATGTACGAACGTAGACGAAACAAAAGAGTATGTAAGGATCGTAGCAGGTGCCGCTCTGCAGTTTCTGCCTACCCCCATGGGAAGCTCGGTTAGGTATTCAATATTTGACATAAAACAGGTGAAATGACCTGCCAAGTGTCAAGCGATTTTGAACCGTATTATGCTGTCCTGCTAAGTGAACGTAGCTTAGTTCCTCTGTTGAAGGTCCCAGCAGCAGCGAGCAGTTATCTGCAGCACCACCAGCAGCAGCGAGCAGTTACCTGCAGCACCACCAGCAGCAGCGAGCAGTTACCTGTATGGCTGCGATTCGGCCTTGTATGAATTGGAAAGACGCGGCGGAGGTAATTTTTTAATGGCTTTTATAATATAACACAGTGTTTTGGTATAGCAAGTTTCTTGAAGTACAAAATTTCCTCTGCCTTTTCCTAACTTTGGAGTCGGTCTCCAGTCTAATCTAATGCGTTTGATCAATATTAAAATGATAATAACGGATCCCTAAAAGCTACAACACATTCGTAGGCGGCTGTGATCTGTGATCAATGGCTTCGTGTGCTTTCTGAGGCAACGACTACAACAGATCTGTTCTGTAAAAAATCTCCCCGATAAAACTTATGTGGTTTGAAGTGACAGCTGTCAATTCCTAGAATCAAATAGAATGACAGCTCATTTCTCCGACTCCTCACTAGACCGGCTGGTTTCCAAGATAGGATTGTTTTTGTTCCAATTAAGTAAGTATTCAAATTATGGATTGAATTGAACAGAAAATACAATTATAAAGCCTTTAAATTGTTGTTTTCCGGGATAAGAAGGCTATATTTATTGCCTACAGGTATTTACCTACGTTCTTTAACAAACACTAAGCTACATCCCAAACAATAAAAAAATCGATTCGGTCGTGACAGATTCACAGATATACATGAAATACTTTCGTGTATTTACAATACTAAGGATGAAGACCTACGAATCTACCCACTATAAATAAAGTTATGTTGTATCGAGCTAACAACGAAGGCAGGAAAGAAATTATCCAATTGACCCGCACGTCAACCTAGCCACCGAACGACGTATCATTGTACCGACCACCCAGCTAACTATGACCTACCAAAGTGGCGCCACTTGCCACGACAAACTGTCAAATATCTGTCAAATGCATGACATTAAAATTTAGTTCCATATTTCACCGCAGTGCTTGGTGTACTGTGGTGTTGGTCATTAGTGTTCGGTGTATGGCTTCGTACAGTTATTATGTCAGAGATGAATGACTTGGTTACAAATGTAATTGTTTGTGTGTCTCGTTCATTATAGATCGGACGTATATTTGATAAAATAAGTACGTAACATACTTTCAAAATCAAAATATTTTACTTCACATAAACCTTCACACTTATGAAACGTCAAAAGCTAGGTGCACGGTTCCAATGGGGAAGGCATCTGTCAAAATGGCGCTGTCGTAGCTAGTTCCCAACACAAGCCAATAATACAAGGCGTGAGGTGGTTTTATTTTATTTTTGCGAAAATGATGCGTTGTTGTGTTACTAAATACTCCGAAATTGGAGTCCATCATTTCCCGAGAGACCCTAAAATTAAAAGATGGTGGCTTAAAGCTATTCGTAGAGATGTTTTGTAAATTAAACAGAGTAGAAACATTTTGAAGAAAGTGACTTTGAGGATATATTTATGGTTTTAAATTCTGACACTTTCCATGTCAAATACTTGATTTAAAATATTGAAATTACCGAAAATAACGAAATAGCGAAATAAAAGTAAACTCATGAATGAACGAAATGTCAAATTTATTGTAGGCCGTGGGGACCTAGCTATGATCACGCCATCTACAATTAGCTTTGCCTGACCTTCCCCATTGGTCGTTTCCTATGCAGAAGAGCCGACAAGAAACTAAACTAGTAACGGTTTCTCGTTTACTATATTTCCAAATTACAGTGTTAATATGGTATGATATAGTATGGCAGGACAGTGTAGGCCTATATCAACAAGTACCAGTAGCTACTTAACAAAATGGTCAACAAATCTACAGTCATCATCATCTGCTTGCCTTTTCTCAACTATGTTGGGGTCGGCTTCCTGTCTAACCGGACGCAGCTGAATACCAGCATTTTACATGGAGTGACTGCCTACCTGACCTCCACAACCCAGTTACTAGGTAATACGGTACCCCTTGGTAAGACTGGTTGTCAGACTTTCGGGCTTCTGACGCCCCGTAACGACTGTCAAAGATCCACGAATGATAAATAGCCGGGAACAACGGCTTAACGTGCTTTCCGAGGCACAGAGCGGTATTGGTATATAAAGATGGTCATCCGTCCACGGAATAACCACGGCAATGTATGATGCTGACTTGTTGATCCTAGGTATCAGGTAGGCTACACCTATTTTTCTTTTTATCCTTTCCTCAACCACACATAACATCACGCCTGTATTTCCCGAAAGGTTGGGCAGAGGTGTACCTTAGTGTAACATAATTTTGCCATAAGTTATGTAACAGGGTGCGACTGTGCGAGCCTATTGCCATCAACCGGGCACAAATCCAGACTTCGGGCTGCTACTGAGAAATTCCTGATAGAAAAACCCGATAACACTTATCCCGACCTAGGAATCGAACCTAACACCTCTTGCTCAGCAGTAGCGCTTGCGACCGCTAGCATACGAGGCCGTCAATTTTTTTTCAAAGTATCATGGAAATATCTGCTGACATACAACTAGTAATTACGAACTAATCTACTACCTACGTAAAATATAAACAGGGATTGTTTACTGCTCACAAGAAGAGACCATCGTTCAACTAATACATAACGTATTAGGTTACCTCGTGGAGTACCACAGGTACCACAGGTACCACAGGTAGTATCTACTATAAGTAGGTAACCTAATATATATATCAAAGTAAACGAACGTCATCCTGACAGAACACAACACGCAAGTGTAATCTGGTGTACAATAAAGTATATATAAATAAATAAATAAATAAACACGCTTATTGTGATTACTAACGTGTCAACTGACGTGTGGGATGTCCCAGCAGACTGATATGTGTATACTAGCTGTTGCCCACGGCTTCGCCCGCGTGGATGTCATTACTAACGTGTCAACTGACGTGTGGGATGTCCCAGCAGACTGATATGTGTATACTAGCTGTTGCCCACGGCTTCGCCCGCGTGGATGTCATTACTAACGTGTCAACTGACGTGTGGGATGTCCCAGCAGACTGATATGTGTATACTAGCTGTTGCCCGCGGCTTCGCCCGCGTGGATGTCATTACTAACGTGTCAACTGACGTGTGGGATGTCCCAGCAGACTGATATGTGTATACTAGCTGTTGCCCACGGCTTCGCCCGCGTGGATGTCATTACTAACGTGTCAACTGACGTGTGGGATGTCCCAGCAGACTGATATGTGTATACTAGCTGTTGCCCGCGGCTTCGCCCGCGTGGATGTCATTACTAACGTGTCAACTGACGTGTGGGATGTCCCAGCAGACTGATATGTGTATACTAGCTGTTGCCCGCGGCTTCGCCCGCGTGGATGTCATTACTAACGTGTCAACTGACGTGTGGGATGTCCCAGCAGACTGATATGTGTATACTAGCTGTTGCCCGCGGCTTCGCCCGCGTGGATGTCATTACTAACGTGTCAACTGACGTGTGGGATGTCCCAGCAGACTGATATGTGTATACTAGCTGTTGCCCACGGCTTCGCCCGCGTGGATGTCATTACTAACGTGTCAACTGACGTGTGGGATGTCCCAGCAGACTGATATGTGTATACTAGCTGTTGCCCGCGGCTTCGCCCGCGTGGATGTCATTACTAACGTGTCAACTGACGTGTGGGATGTCCCAGCAGACTGATATGTGTATACTAGCTGTTGCCCGCGGCTTCGCCCGCGTGGATGTCATTACTAACGTGTCAACTGACGTGTGGGATGTCCCAGCAGACTGATATGTGTATACTAGCTGTTGCCCACGGCTTCGCCCGCGTGGATGTCATTACTAACGTGTCAACTGACGTGTGGGATGTCCCAGCAGACTGATATGTGTATACTAGCTGTTGCCCACGGCTTCGCCCGCGTGGATGTCATTACTAACGTGTCAACTGACGTGTGGGATGTCCCAGCAGACTGATATGTGTATACTAGCTGTTGCCCGCGGCTTCGCCCGCGTGGATGTCATTACTAACGTGTCAACTGACGTGTGGGATGTCCCAGCAGACTGATATGTGTATACTAGCTGTTGCCCGCGGCTTCGCCCGCGTGGATGTCATTACTAACGTGTCAACTGACGTGTGGGATGTCCCAGCAGACTGATATGTGTATACTAGCTGTTGCCCACGGCTTCGCCCGCGTGGATGTCATTACTAACGTGTCAACTGACGTGTGGGATGTCCCAGCAGACTGATATGTGTATACTAGCTGTTGCCCACGGCTTCGCCCGCGTGGATGTCATTACTAACGTGTCAACTGACGTGTGGGATGTCCCAGCAGACTGATATGTGTATAGTAGCTGTTGCCCGCGGCTTCGCCCGCGTGGATGTCATTACTAACGTGTCAACTGACGTGTGGGATGTCCCAGCAGACTGATATGTGTATACTAGCTGTTGCCCACGGCTTCGCCCGCGTGGATGTCATTACTAACGTGTCAACTGACGTGTGGGATGTCCCAGCAGACTGATATGTGTATACTAGCTGTTGCCCGCGGCTTCGCCCGCGTGGATGTCATTACTAACGTGTCAACTGACGTGTGGGATGTCCCAGCAGACTGATATGTGTATACTAGCTGTTGCCCACGGCTTCGCCCGCGTGGATGTCATTACTAACGTGTCAACTGACGTGTGGGATGTCCCAGCAGACTGATATGTGTATACTAGCTGTTGCCCGCGGCTTCGCCCGCGTGGATGTCATTACTAACGTGTCAACTGACGTGTGGGATGTCCCAGCAGACTGATATGTGTATACTAGCTGTTGCCCACGGCTTCGCCCGCGTGGATGTCATTACTAACGTGTCAACTGACGTGTGGGATGTCCCAGCAGACTGATATGTGTATACTAGCTGTTGCCCGCGGCTTCGCCCGCGTGGATGTCATTACTAACGTGTCAACTGACGTGTGGGATGTCCCAGCAGACTGATATGTGTATACTAGCTGTTGCCCGCGGCTTCGCCCGCGTGGATGTCATTACTAACGTGTCAACTGACGTGTGGGATGTCCCAGCAGACTGATATGTGTATACTAGCTGTTGCCCACGGCTTCGCCCGCGTGGATGTCATTACTAACGTGTCAACTGACGTGTGGGATGTCCCAGCAGACTGATATGTGTATACTAGCTGTTGCCCACGGCTTCGCCCGCGTGGATGTCATTACTAACGTGTCAACTGACGTGTGGGATGTCCCAGCAGACTGATATGTGTATACTAGCTGTTGCCCGCGGCTTCGCCCGCGTGGATGTCATTACTAACGTGTCAACTGACGTGTGGGATGTCCCAGCAGACTGATATGTGTATACTAGCTGTTGCCCGCGGCTTCGCCCGCGTGGATGTCATTACTAACGTGTCAACTGACGTGTGGGATGTCCCAGCAGACTGATATGTGTATACTAGCTGTTGCCCGCGGCTTCGCCCGCGTGGATGTCATTACTAACGTGTCAACTGACGTGTGGGATGTCCCAGCAGACTGATATGTGTATACTAGCTGTTGCCCGCGGCTTCGCCCGCGTGGATGTCATTACTAACGTGTCAACTGACGTGTGGGATGTCCCAGCAGACTGATATGTGTATGTGATATGTGTAAGTAGCTGTTGCCCACGGCTTCGCCCGCGTGGATGTCATTACTCTCCTATTTGAATCGGATTTTGTTCACAATTTCACGGGTTTTAATTTTTTTGCGTGGAACCCTACTTTTTTTCTAAAATTAAAATAGCCTAAGTTACTCCATATAATATCAGCTATCTGCCAGTGAAAGTCCCGTCAAAATCGGTCCAGCCGTTTTGGAGATTAGCCGGAACAAACCGACAGACAGACACAAAAATTTTAAAAATTGCTTTTTTTATAAGTTTATACTTTCTTAAGCATTTAGTAGAAAGTTGTTATTTTGACATTACAAACAGACACTTCAATTTTATTTATTTTTATTTAAACAATAGGTATTAGGTAGCAGACTGTTGAACTCGTCTTGTCAAACTGCTGTGATTGGCTGACAGAATTATTAACTACAGCCAATCAAATCACTACACTTACTAAATCGCTATGTTATTTTAAAAGTAGCTGATAGATAATGATGCAAAAATGATGCAATTATAATAGAGCTCCACTTAACATAATTACTATAAGTACCTAAGATGATTTTCACGTCAATTCTAATCTCTAACATAAACACGTCTATTATTAGCTTATAAGTAGGTAATACTTACTGCAGCACATCATCCAATATCTTAGGCACACGAACGAAAGCACTAGAAAAGCGAATGTACTTGGAAAAGCGATCACTAATATTTTAGAATTCATTTCTTAAGGATTTTGCTAACACACGTCACATTACAAATAATATCATTCTCGTCTTTAATATTTTTCGATATTTTTTTTAATTTTCGCCAGCCTTTTTAACTTCATCAAAAATCCTGTAGAGGTTTTATTGTTTTTCAAAACTTATTTAAAATTGTTTAAAAAAATAGTATTTTTTTTTTACTTTCGAGAAACTTCTGGATTATTTTTAAACTTAGCAACAAATGAACATCAGTGTTAATTGTTAGTAACTAGGTGGTAACAATCACGGTTAGCCGTCTATTGTAGTTTATCAGTGGGAGGGGGGCAAATATTAAAACCTTTTGTATACAAAGAGATAGTGATAATCTTATCGCAGTCTATTGGGAAATGGGAGAGGTGTCAAGTGGCTTTGTGACGTCAGTCAGGTGATAGGGTACAAGGACAGGATCGGTCCACGAATGAATGGAGGACTTACAGATGGCATTGGCCTCAAATAACCAGAGTCGATAACTTACCTTGACTCTGGTTCCCGTATTGATACTAAACTTAATCATTCAAACCTGAATCATTGGAAATGGAAACTGTAGGTAATCGACTGGCATTGTCTAGACTAGGACTTGAACGATAACGACACGTTACTTCATTGCAGAAACAAAAGATAACTTAGTTTATTGAGACGACCCTAATTACTGACAAATCTGTCAGTAGAAAGACAGAGATAAAAAATAAATAAAAATAAAAAGCGTTTATATCAGCGTGACAATATTAATTTTATTTACGATACCTAACGCCACCTATGCAAAACAGCCTGTACCATTTAGTGCGCCGGCTATCAATCCAAAACTCTGCTAAAGCAGACTGACATATACAAGTGCTGCTACTCGCCACTAGATGGCGTTAACATTCACAATACTCCGAATGAACACCCATCTGATGCAAAATGAGTTTCACCCCCAAGAAAAACAGATTTTCGACTTATTTGTCAGGAAGTGGGTGATAAAAATTTACCTAACATAACGCCTGTATTCCCTAACAAGGTAAGCAGAATTGTATACCTAGTATTTCGTCAGTTAGGTTAGAAACTCTCATGTAATAGGAGCGAGTTCTGCCATCAACCGGGAAGAAATTCAGACTCCGGGCTATTATTGAGAATTTCCCAATGGAAAATCCTTATAACACTTGAACTCAACGGAATGTTACTTTACGTTGCAACTAGAGGTACCTAAGTCAGTTTTGCAAACAATACTTACTTTTCTGGCTGTGGATAAATGCAATACCCAGTAACCTAGGTACCTACTTGGTATGATTTAGCCAAAAGCGCGTCTATTTGTTAAATTTACAATTAAAAGCAAATAGGTACCGCATTACCGCTGAAAGATTTTCCTCGCAGTATTAGGAAAATATTTCGTAAACAGATATTAGTAATGTTAAGGAAGATGGTATACTTCTGATAAAACCTAAAAACCCCCAAATGATGGTCAATTCGGGGGTTCTTTAATTTTTTATCAGATTTGTATTTTTCATGACGTCTTAAGTATTGCTGTTAACTTAATAATTAATCAATTAGATATAGATGTCACTTCTAAAGCTGGTGTTCCTATAAGATGAACCAATGTAGCCAATGTTGTATGTGAGTATTACGTAATGAGAGCAATTGTAATCCTGCACTCATCTCCCAATTGGATTGCTCATTTACAGCAATCCAATTGGGACACAAACTCCAGTTGTAAATTAAACGCTTATTGAGTTTAAGTTAAGAAAGAAGCTCCAAATAATTTTTAAACTACAACACAGCAACACTATTAGGTAGGTACAGACGCCAGCAGGTCAAGCTACCCGAAACTGTCAAATTTTCCCAATCAACCTTGAACTGAATCCCAATCATTTCCCAATCAAACTTGAAATTTGACAGATTGTAGTACCTTGATGTGCTGCTGTCCATACCTATGGCCTGACCAAGTTTATGTCTGGACTTTAAGGCGAAAGCTCTAGGTAGCCCGGGAAGTTCAAATTTTCTTACGTTTTTTGCAATTTGCAAGTCTGTATTAGGTTCTATGTTATCAAAATATGATTCGCGGTCGTAAAAAGTATGTATTTACAGAATTATAATAATTAAAGTAATCGATACAACTCTATAGGACCAGGAAATTCTATTGAATGACTATTTCATGAAATCTTGACAATTAGGATTATACAAATATATGGAGTTGTGTTACTGATTTTGATGATTATAATTCTGTAAATGTATATTTGTTACGGTTGCGAATGATACTTTAATCAACACTTACTTTAATCATACAACTTAATACTGACTTGCAAATTGCAAAAAACATAAGAACGTTTGAATTTCGCGGGCTACCTGGCGCTTCCCCCTTAAAAGAGACTGTGATCTCTGAGTTTGTTTCGATCTTTCTTAGCTGAGTAGTCGGTTAGGAAACACCGAACTCATCTAGTTTTAAAACATAGGTTATTTTTGTTGTGTAAACGTGTCTTTTTGAACAAATTTACAGAAATAAATATTATGTGTTCCGTTTGACGTCCGAAGTCCCTTATGAGAGAGAGTGCACGCTTCCTTCCGTGAACAGCTGCTAGATCTCGTCACTTCCGCCTCGTAATCGCGCCACTAGCGACCCCCAACGCCAAATCTGTGAACTACTTTTCCAAACCGCATACAAGCCGCCATGATGAAGTTTTTGGTCATTGTTGCGTCGTTTTTCCGAACGGTGCGCAGCTTTGTTAGATTCACAGTTATATTCGAATTATCTTTATTCGATATATATATATATATTTAGAACTTTTGAGATTAAAGTAAAAAGTTCGTTATATTAGTATCTAAATTAATTTTCCGTCTCGTGAGTGTGTTTATTTTAAACGGACGAAATGAACGGGGAAACTATCGCGCCAGAGGATACTTCGAGGAAAAGGGCGAGGAGTTCAAGTTCTTCATCGTCATCGAAAGGAAGTGATACGGTGTCATCGGAGAGCGATGTAGGTGATCCTGCGCCGCGCAAGCGGCCCCGTCAGGCACGCGGGCGCTCCCTCTCGCAAGATTCCGAACTGGATCGCAGGTTTGACCTACTATCCCAACAGTTGGTGAGTCATGTCAACAATATTTTAACAAATTGTATCATGGCAAATAATGCTTCATTAGCAAAAAGCCTACCCGTTACGCAAAATTATATTGGCACTGCTTTGCCTTCAACATCGTCTGTTTCTACCCACAATTTGCAAGAAAATTTCTTACGTCCGCCGCAGCTAACCCCTTGCTTTGAAAATATTGCAAATTTAGACGTTTCCGTTAAAGAACCTAGTGTACCTAAAGCAAATCCAGAACGTGTAACGAAAATAGCAGAAATGCAGAGGTTTGATTCCCCGGATTGGAATGCTGTACGTTACACAGAAGTGCAGAAGAAATATGTAGCCTTTCCCAGTTTTGTCGAATTGAAAGTGAACGAAGAATTGCGGCGTTTTGAAGATCCATTTGTACCATTAAAATGGTTTCAAATGGAACGCAGTTTTGCGGCGTTATCTAATGCCTTTTTATCTCAAAATGAACATGTAAACACGGCATTACAAAATCTAATTGATTGGTCTACTAGTTCTAACGCTCAATTATCTCCAACTACCCTCTTTGATAAACTAAAAGAGTTGTTTGGTGCTGAGTCGTCGTATAAAACGGTATCACATGACATTCTTCAAATTATTTGCGGCAAACGAGCTGAAGTTATAGAGACGCGGCGCCGATCGTTGTTAAAAAATGTTAAGAGTAAATACATACGCGACGACATAGAAAAAATTCCACCCTCAATCGAATATATATTCAATCCTCAGAATTTATCAAACTACCTACAAAAGATTGGGGGTGTAGAAAAATTAGGAAAACAGAATAGTAGTGCGGGAACTAGTCGTCCGATTTCTTTAGAGCCTTCGTCGTCTTTTCAAGATAGTAATTTTCGTTCGCGACAAAACGAACCGAAGCACAATGACAAAAAAGACAACAAAAGAAATTACGATTTCTCTTCAAAAAATAAAGGGGGGCGAAAATATAGGAACGGGAGGCGAACAGGACAAAATCAAAAGCATAAATGACTATTTAATACCGAGTTTTTGGGGCGGTTGTCTTCGGCATTATGTAGAAATTTGGAATCGTTTCGACCCTCCAAAGACTATTTTAAAAATTATTTCGGGAGCTCGTATCCCCTTCAATCAAGCACCGCCCTTAATTTTACCAACTTTGGACAACCTTTCAAAATTTCAAACCCCTGTTTCGGAAAAAAATGACATTAGAAATTCGGAAGATGGTTCAAGAACGAGTGTTAGAGCCTGCTCCTTTGACCCCGTCGTTCATTTGTCCTCTTTTCATAATCACAAAGAGCAATGGCAAAAATCGAGTAATATTCAACTTGAAAGCACTAAATTTATACATGGAGCCAAAACATTTCCATCTTTTCCACCATCAACAAATGCCATCGTTTCTGCAACAAGGCGACTGGATGGTCAAGCTGGACCTCAGCTAGGCCTATTATCATCTTCCAATACGCGCACAACACAGGCGTTTCTTGCGCAGCAGCTACGGAGGTCAACTTCTGCAAATGACATGTCTACCATTCGGCCTGGCTGTTGCTCCCAAAATGTTTGCGACTATAACAAACTGGACTGCAGAATACCTTCGCAAAAAGGGTCTGCGCCTCGTCGTGTATCTAGACGACTATTTATTAGTCCATCAGAACAAGGAAGTACTCAGAACGCATCTAAACATAGCTGTACGCTTCTTGTCCAGTCTGGGCTGGAGTGTAAATCACGAGAAATCGATCACCAGGCCCACGAGGTCGATCGAATATCTCGGCATCAATTGGGACACCCAAACAAACCACAGGTCAATGCCACCAAAGAAGGTAAGATTCGACAGAACCTCTCGACCAGACTCGCAGCGGGCAGTTGGACCCTCAAGCAGGCGCAACGCCTCTTAGGGCTTCTCAACTTTGCGTCCTTCATCACCCACCGGGGAAGGATGCATTGCCGTGTGCTGCAATGTCAAATAAAAGTACTGCGTCAAAATCCTCTCGAAGCAGCACAACTGACACAAGACATTCGGCAAGAACTCGAGTGGTGGATGGAAAATGTGGGACAAAAGACGGCACTTCACATGGATGTGCTACCCACAAACTTTGTCATCACGGATGCTTCCGACATTATGTGGGGTGCCCTGGTCAACAACAACAAGGTACAAGGTGCATGGCCAACACACCAGAAAAAATGGCATTGCAATCTCAAAGAAATGTATGCTGTAATTGCTGTACTGTCGAAGGAATCCAGAACCCTCCGGGGCTCCAGGATCATTCTTCAGACCGACAACAAGACAGTGGTCTCGTACATTCAGAAAGAAGGCGGTACAAAATCACACCGATTGATGGAGTTGACGCGGGAATTGCTGACTTTGACGGATGAACTCAATGTTGTACTGATCCCTCACCACCTACCAGGGTTGTACAACACCGAAGCCGATCACCTGTCGCGAAATCGCGCCGGCAGCGAGTGGCACCTTCAGATGTCAGCAACTTCCAAGATATTTCTGACTTGGGGAAAACCGGAAATAGACTTGTTCGCGTCTCAAACCGCACACGTCGTGATAAATTACGTTTCTCTAGATTCCTCAGACTCAAACGCCTGTTATCACGACGCGTTCAGCAGGTACTGGAAATACGACCTCGCATGGGTGTTCCCACCGCCAGCGCTGCTTCCACGAGTTCTGCACCATCTCAACTCGGCATCAGGTCAGTACATCATAGTAGCACCCAAGTGGAAGAAACCCTTTTGGCGACCAGACCTGAAGAATTGAACCTTGACACGGCCCCTGAAGATCAGAGACCTGAAGAAGACCTTGGTAGATACGATGACCGGCCTACCACCAGCTCATATCAACGATCTACAGTTGGAAGCTTGGCTCATTTCGGCTGGGACACTATGACAAGAGATTGGTCCCCACAAGAGAAAGATCTTCTTTTATCTTGCTGGCGAATTTCAACTCTTAAAACTTACACACCTATTTGGGGTAAGTGGTCTAGGTGGTGTAGTCAAAATAACGTAAATTTTCGTACACCAAGTCCGGCAGATGTTGCGAAATATCTAGCATATCTATATCTTAATCAAAAGTTAGCTTACAGAACTATTCTTGTGCATAAGTCTGTTATTGCATCTGTTTGTGAAACTACTTCAGATATTAAAATTTCTTCTAGTCACATTGTTAAGCACATTTTGAAAGCAATTTCAATTGCAAAGCCATTGCCACCTAAGGTACCCATATGGGACGCCAGGGTATTAATAACTTACTTAAAAGACAATACTCCTTGCATTAGTAGTTTGTATGAGGTGTCTAGGAGAACGGCGACTATTTTATTATTATTTTCGGGACGTCGCATACACGACCTTTCCCTCTTGCACATTGATTCAGATCATTTTGTAGATAATGGGGATTCGATAACTTTACACCCAGTGTTTGGTTCAAAGACAGATAGCGCGTCTTTCCAGCAATCAAGTTGGGTTTTGTTGGCATCCCAAGATCAAAATACAAATCCTTTATTTTGGCTCCGCACTTTAAAAAATATATCAAAGGAAAGTCGGGGTTCATTAACAAATTTGTTCATAACTACTAGAGGTCCCGTTAGAGCAGCTACACCAACTATAATTGGTGGTTGGGTAAAACGTTTTCTATCTGATGCTGGAATACAAGCCTCTCCAGGTAGTTTTAGATCAGCTGTGTCATCTTTAAAATTGGCTAGAAAATTATCCTATAAATGACATATTAACTAAGGCAAACTGGAGGCATGAATCAACTTTCAGAAAATTTTATCGTAAAGAAATCAGATCTAGTAACGAAATGTCCTCGGTGCATTCGTTATCAAGATTATTTCAAGTCCCCAATTGATTTTATCTTTACCGATGTTTTCAAGTCAAATGATTTAGGTTAAAATTACTAATGAAGATTTTGCATAGATTGCAAGTGATTTGTCTAATGCCAATACTTACATGGCTAGATTATGTTTCATATTTAAAACCTATGTTTATGTAGATACCTATAAAATGGTGATTAAAAAGAATAATAATATTGGTTTATAATTCACATTGTTGCTTTTCATTCATACAATCCACCAGGAGATAACAAACACTTCTCTCATAAGGGACTTCGGACGTCAAACGGAACACATAATATAAAAATTTTACCTTCAAATAAAATTTGTATTATGTTTCCTAAGACGTCCGAAGTCCAGGTAAGTTCTTCCTGGTGCATACCTAATTATCTTGGCACCTTTATGAGCTGAACAATGACCAAAAACTTCATCATGGCGGCTTGTATGCGGTTTGGAAAAGTAGTTCACAGATTTGGCGTTGGGGGTCGCTAGTGGCGCGATTACGAGGCGGAAGTGACGAGATCTAGCAGCTGTTCACGGAAGGAAGCGTGCACTCTCTCTCATAAGGGACTTCGGACGTCTTAGGAAACATAATACAAATTTTATTTGAAGGTAAAATTTTTATATAATTTATCAACATCATTTATCATTTACTGCTTGACGGCAGAAATAGGATAGTCGAGAAAGTCTTCAGACGAACTCTGTCAGAAAAACTCTAGTAAAATAAAATCACTCAAATTCAAATACGTAATCTGTACTTGGTAGACGTCACTCCAATGAAACTGTTAATTCAGACACAAACATACATAAAACTACCTACAGTGGTAAAAATAAAGAACATATGTTTTAATACTCACGTAAATAACATTCTAATATATAGGCGACAACACCGAGCACTATTACACACAAAATAATTACAAGAATAACCACCATTTAAAAAAAAAAAAAAATAATTTTAATAGTAACTTATTTTAATGTCACAAAGACACTGTTTACACAATACAATTACAGCGGTCGAGTGTAGACGAAAATAATTAGATATTTTATGTAAACCATCGATCGATTAGATTACTTTGAGACCCAGTTTTAATAATCTATAATTTCATAAAAAATAATATGTTTTGTTTATTTACAATCTTGGTACGTGGCCTGGTGCACTGTAGACATTAACAGATATGGATATTTAAAGTCTCAATCATATACCCGATATAAACGGAATTAATTTTAATGTTCAAAGGGTTATCATTATCGAAATCAATATCTTCTACGTATTTAATCTATGTCGTGGTTCACACGACACAGATTAAATACATAGAAATTTATATCGATTGTTAAAATAATATCAATCTGCCTAGCTTTACCTCAATTAGGTACTTACGTTAGGGTCGGCTTCCAATCTAACTGGATGCAGCTGAATACGTAATTTTACATGGAGCGATTGCTTAGCTGACCTCCACAAACCAGGTATTGGGTAACACGATTCCCTTTGTTAGGACTGGTTGTCAGACTTTAGGGCTTCCGACTACCCATAACGACTGTCGAAGATCTACAATTAATGCCAGCCGGGACCAACAGCTTTTCGAGGCACGGCGGGGTCTCGGTATACTAATGGATGGTCACCCAACCACGGACTGACCTCGACAAGCGTTACTTAACTATCAACCAGTGCGGTTTTTATTATTTAGCCACGAGCGAGCCTATGTACATATACAAGATGTAACATAAATAACGCACAACCTCTTAAGGGGTCATTGTACTCATCATTATGAACAACTTTTATTATGGGACCAAACTTGAAATCGCGAAAAAAAATCTGCTGTTCCCTACATTTTAACGAGTTATGCAAATATAAATGTAGGGAGGTCAGATTTGGTCCCATAGTAAAAGTTGTTCATAATGTTGAGTACAATGACCCCTTAAGAGGTTGTGCGTTAATAACACCTTGTATATGTATCTACTATATTTATCTATGATATTATGCATATATAATATTTATCTACTAAACAACCCGTGACTATTGCTCCACCTCTTAGTGTTCCAAAATGAAAACTATTTAATTTTATTCCCCAGAAATCAAGCTATCGTCCTGCAAATTGTCATGAAAATTGTTTCAGTAGTTTAGCCATAAAATGCAGCAAACATACAGAGAGACTCACTTTCGCACATTTACAAATCCAATTAGTGTGTGGACCTTGTAAAACGACACTGAATCAAAATAATGACGAATGCATATTACGAAACTTAATTACTTGTGTTTCCGTTCTGTTGTAATCGGCAGTTAAAGTCAATGGTTTGGTTTGATTGTTGGCATTTGATACAGCAAGGTAACACCGGCCACGTATGCCTGACGGGCTACATAATGTACTACAGTCTATTAATACTCTAGTTCTGCCTTCGAACGTCAAAAAGATGACTCATTTAAATACTCGTAACATAGCATGTAATAGGGGGCGAGCCTATTGCCATCTACCGGACACAAATCCAGACTCCGGGCTGCTGCTTTTTCTGGTTGGTTTGTGACGAAAAGTTATTGTTTCAGGATCGAAGGACCAAAATCTGTTATTGAAAACGCGCCAAAGGCTTCTTAAAGAATGAATGGGCTCATTTAATTATGTTTGATATAACCTGTGTTTGACATAGCCTATATGTATTGTTTAAATGTTTGAAAAATTCGAAAAGCCTTTCTTTTGGCTTTGGCTTAAAAAAATAAATACCTATGTACCTACGTAGTATATAATGCAGCACGTGGCGTACTCTGGCGTCGCATAGTCGTGTCGAGTCTGTTGCTAATGGAAACTATGCACCACATACAATGTGGTAACGTTGTGGACATATTCGTGACACAATGGAGGGAGCTAGTACTCATATGGATGGAAAGTGATAACAAAGTACTCAGTGCGTGCAAATATGTCTTCAGAAATGTTTCGTACGACTGATGATACAAATGATTATCTGTGGACTGTCACTGAGTCTGTGCTAGACCTGCACATTTGTCTTTAATTACGTTTGTATCAAAAGTTTTAATACAAAATTATGATCGAGACAATATGGGCCTGGGCACTGGAATAGCAATGGAAGCTAATTTCGTTAGTTGTATGAAAATAAAAATTCTATAAGAAGTGTTGCACCAGATTCTCAAATTCAAAGAAAACCTACCTATCTTAAATAAAACAAAAATTAAGATAAGTCTAAAAAACGGGAAGAGCCCGAACTCTAAAAGGGCCAGTTTCTCGAACGAAAATAATTGCAAAATGAATGCGACAAATGGTGAAGCGCGCGCGAACTGCCGCGGTGGGCTGTTGATAAATCATTCAACCAACCACAGCAGCAATGGCGCAGCTACAGTTATCGTTAGCCGAACAAAAAAAAATGGTTCAGTTCTCTCAAAAATGAAAGCCCTGATAACTCGCTGTAGTTCGGCTTCCTTAGTTACCTCCGAAGCGGTGCTGCGAACTGCTGCGAGGGCCGGCTGGCTTATTTTGACACTGACGATATATCGGAATTCTTTGTTTAGACAAAATTTATTTGGCATTTTTGTAATGTTTTTAGTCTTATGGTGTATTAAAACTGGTATTAAACATCTGTAATGTGAATAGATACACAGTTACACACACAGGTGTACCATATTATTTGGCAATAGTAGACACTAAGAAGAGTGGTTGTTCCGAAGGGAAGCCGATATGAGTCGGGTTGTATGAAGGCTACGCTCCTGCGCAGCAGTGACCGCACTTGGCAATGTGTCACATTTATTTTGCGATTATTATCTTTCGAGAAACGTGCCCTTAGAGTTGGGGACTCTTTGCAATTTTTGGACTTTCTTTGATTGCGATAATCTTCATTCAAGAAACTGGCTCTGAGGGTCTAAAAATTGGCTGCACTCCGTGAGCAAGGGTGGTGAGCTAGTTCCCTCTCTATAGGGGAAGAGGCCTTTGTCTCGCAGTGCGACATTACGTTCAGTTACAATGTATAATGAATTTACTTAGCAATATTTACCCTCAAAAGCTGGGTAAGATAATTATTAATTACTGGTAAACACTTATCTGCAATTTATGATAAAATACTCTTTGCTCTCGGTTTGCCGTTATTTGCTACGTATTCCAGTTGCCAAAGCAAACAAATCTTAGGATTTTCCCTGGACTGATAATATTTAAAAGATATTACATAATATAACATAACATCACGCCTTGTTTTCCCGAGGGGTTGGGCAGAGATGTACCTATAAGTACATCCACAAAAAAGATAAATAAAAAAAAATTAAAAATATATCTTTTAAGTAAATATATAAAAAATATTTTAGATTATTATAGAGTTTCAAGAAGATTTTAGAAAACTTTACACTTACAGTGAGTGTGGGATCTCCTCTATACAGTAACATGGATAGATGACGCGTTCCTATATGACATAGGATCAAGAATGCTCATATAGGATGAAGTATGCTAGGCAAACAGCATACAGTGAGATTTTAAAAGCTGAAGATGATTATTTGGGAATACATTCCTACAGATATTAAATCGTACTATTCATAAATACTTCGTTTGGTAAGTGACAGTACCGTTTATGAAAAATTTTCTTATGTAAAAGAACAGCCCATATTCTAACTCATCTCATGAGCTGGCAAAGCAGTCTTGTTAAAAAGTAGGTACTCCGACATTTAAAAAAATATAAATGAACTGTAACAAAAAACTCACCGTTTCGGTACTTCGTCACATAATAAAGAAGTAACAGCGTCAACAAGTACACCAAATAGCAGAAAATAGGCACCATCACTACGCAGATCAACCCTACCATATCGCGTAGCATTATAACCAATTATAACCAATTAGAAACCACAAAACAGAAGTTTAACCAACCACAAATAAGGCAAAAATAAATGAAATTCACAGGATGGAACACTATACGGTTTAAAGCGGTCACCTTTGTTTGAAAAAAATAGAAAGAAAATTCAAAATGGCGGATATATTTTGGTGACAGTTTGTCACACAAAAGGACAACGTTTACAGCTTTTTCTGTTTAGAACAGAAAACACTCGCAATGGGTTACGTTTTCTAATACTTTACCGCGATTTATTAAACATAGTCATAATTGCGTTTTTTTTTTGTTGAGAATTTACGTTATTTGACACTTATTTCGCGACTTAGGGACACGCGAATGTCATAAGCACTGAAGATCTGCGTATCTTTGTTTG
The DNA here is from genome assembly GCA_947568875.1 of Fissipunctia ypsillon. NCBI lineage: Eukaryota > Metazoa > Arthropoda > Insecta > Lepidoptera > Noctuidae > Fissipunctia > Fissipunctia ypsillon. The sequence goes on along the minus strand of OX387665.1, from coordinate 660,631 downwards.
TTTTAGCAAAAGTACACAAAATATTAAAATGTAATGTTACACAAGATAGTCGTTGAAGGTAATGTCTTGTAATCTTGTATCGCTTCCATGTTCGTCAAGTTTAAGGTTACGGTTTTGAAGAGATTCAGATGTTTCCTGAAATAATGGAAGTTTGTCAGGAAACATCTGAAGGCTGACCCTTCAGATGTTTCCTGACAAGTTTGAGTTCTTGGGACTTAGCTATTGGTATCGCTGAAGATGAACCGAAATTCAACCAATTACCGCATGTGAACTTATTAATATTTTATTAGATATTAAATAAATTCCCACCACCATTATATTAAGTTAATAACTTCTATCTTATAAAGATACCATTCATTCAATATTGAGCAAAAATTTGGCATAATTTATCTTCATTAAAATAAAAGCAATGGAATGAAATTATATATTATATATTAGGTGAGACTTCATAGCTAGGCACTTACCTATAATAAGTTACTGCAGTGAAAAATTTGTGCCATCGATTGATGGGGTTAAGGCTTATTATTTACTAGACTGGTGATCCTCCTCATCAAAACTGGTTATTCATAGCCTGAACACACGTCTTTCAAGGCGAAATACATTTCACCTCAAAAACCAAAGTTTTCCTTGTACCTCTAAATGTTATCAAAACATAGTGACGACACGAAGAAGGAAGTTATATACAAGTATGTAACTACTATCAGTTGCCGCGCGACTTCGTCCGCGTGGATTTCGTACTTTAGTATCCCGTTATGGGTAGATTTTCAAAAAACCCTGATACACGTTATTCTTTATTTTTGTTGTTAAGTATAAATACCGAGATTCGAGTTAATCCGACCGCGCGTTAAAATTCTTCCATACAAACTTAACATAGAAAAATAAAAAGGGACAAACTTCATAATTTACTTAAATAAGTATTCGTGTCAAGTTTCAAGTTTAAATAAGATTTTTCAAACAAACGAAATCCCCTTTTCACCCCCTTAAAGGTCGAATTTCCAAAAATCCTTCCTCAGTGGATGCTTACAACTTAAAAGGCATCAACTGCCAACATGTCAAGTCTGTAGCGCAGCGGCTTATGTAGGTTCTGCGTTGATGAATCAGTCGGGACAATTTATTATATACTTGTAAGGATTTTTAGTACCTACATTCTATTGTTCTTTTTTTTTTTTTTTTTTTTCAATACATTAATATTTTAACTTATAACTAATTAATTAATAAAATAACAAAATTATATCCTAACTTAACATTTAAAAAGAAAAAACTAAAACTATTCACAAACTAAAATATGGCGTCGAAAAATTCCTCCGCATCGCTGTCGACTGGTGATGTACCCAAGAGACTGGCAGCATTGCCACGTTGTATGGCAATGCTTAGCCTCTGGCCAAGGTAAAAGCCGGCCCTTGGGTCACGGGAAGTGTCAACTAGCCGTTTGGAGATTTCGTTAAACAAACCATGAGCGCTCGGACCCCACGGCCCGAGGGTTTCAACCCCAAACGGCTCGAAAATATAATTACCGATAAGGTTATTATACTTTCGCCGCTTGAGGTTTTCCGCAGCCGCAGCAGCAGCGCCAGCACAGCACGCCGAGCCGGGAAGATGGGATGGCGCAAGAGTGTCGACACAAGTTGCGTCCCACACTAAAGGCCTACCCACCTTCCATGGAAATAAAGACATGCCGTCCGGTCTCTTGCCATCGTCGCGTGCCAAGCCATTGGGTTCTAATACAGCTGGGACGCCGACGGTGACAAGAGCCCGTCGGATGATGTCATTAATGTTCGCGTGCCGCGCTATGCGACCCGCACTTCGGCTGCAAGACAGGCCGTGGTGTCCGAGGCTGTTGACAACTTCGCCACAGTGACAGCGATGAGGAGAGCAACAAGGGGCTCCTAGTCGCAGGGAAGCAGCGAGGCGGAAAGTAGTGTCGTCAAACAAAGTGCCTATGCTCGACGACGGTAGTGCATGAAGCCACAGACCCGACTCCCACTTACCCACAGCCAGCAGGCGCGCACGCTCCGCAGTAGTAGCAGACGTGTCAAGTAAATTTTTCTGTACTACTCTACAAAGCGGCTCATCCCACCGTCTCTGGGAAGATGGATTGTCGGGTGGATCTGAATTGTTATCTTAATATATAGTACATAGATATATGAAAATGAGTTCTATAACAAACAGGTAATAAACTAACAGTAGATATCTTCCTTGATGATGTCTAGTAGGAAGTCATAGATTTCAGTGCATATCCAAGGTGTATCAAAATTTATGGTTGCTATTTCCGGATAATAATAAAATATAAATAAACTAGCTGCGCCCCGCGGTACCACCCGCACAAGTCTCGATCCCATGAGAATATCGAGATAAAAAGTATCTATGTCTTAACCCAGGGCATGGTTTACCCCCTTGCCAAAGGAGATGTTTCAAAATGTATGGAGCCCCGGCCATGTATTGGTTCACCCTACTAAAAATGGGGAAACACAATTAAAACAGTTTCCAATCATCCAATTACTTTTAATTGGCTTTGTTTGGTAGTAAAGTACAAGAATGTACAATTGAAATTGCAACACACAACAAAAATCCATCATGGCGGTAAGTTGTCATGTTGATTGATTATTGACATGTTTACTTCTGTCATATTTCATTGTCAAAGAGAATCATAACATTGTCGTACTTTTAGTCTTTTGCAATATTATTTTTTAGCTTCATGTACTGGCGTCTGTACATAAAGTATAGTCCAGTTAAGCAGACGACAACCTCATAGGTAGGTAAACGTACAGAACACAAACATTCAATAGTCGAAATATTAACTCAGACAAAAACAATGTAGCGATCTTTTGATTCAACTATCAAAAACAAAATCACAAAATCCAAAAAACGAAAGCCAGGTTGTTAAAAATAACTCGAGAAAACAGAACAATAGAACACGGTCGACAACGAAAGCGACTGAAGTGACAGTAGACAATTCACGATCTATGATCAATAGTCGATCTATGGTTTACTGGCATTGGTTTTTAACCACAGAGTACCTAAATTGGCGAGACGCCATATTGAAAGTCGATAAAATAATTGATAAATATCAAATTATTACAAGAGAAATATGCATTTATGCAATTTATCAGTATTTTTCCCGAATTCCACGGATTTTTCTCGATTTTTCGGGGTATTGTACATATTCTGGGCCCATTTTGAAACATCTCCTTTCATCCAAATCCGTTTAGCCGTTTTAGCGTGAAACCAAACAAACAAACTCACTTTTGCATTTATAATTATTAGTTAGGATTACAATTTTATTATAATAGTTTTATAATTTCTACCTAACTGCAATGTCTGAAATAAATATTTAGTGTCAATCAGATTCATAAAGGCGTCAGTTTGTCCTGTCCTATCCTACTAATCCTACTATCCTGTTATAAACGTGAAAGTTTGTGAGGATAGATGGACGGCTGTGTGTTACTCTCTCATGCAGAAACTGCAAAACGGAGCACACAGATAGTTTATAACCTGGAATAATATATATACTAATTTTTATCCCGAAATCCGGTGAAACCGCGGGACGCTGCTAGTATCTAATGGTCTCGATTTAGAACTTTTGGAACCAAAACATTTCCCGAAACAAAAATCACGAAAGCTGCACACTATCTGCCCCGTTGGTCTCGTGGTCGCAAGCGGGACTGTTGAGCGTGGAGTCCTGGGTTCGATTCCCGGGTCGGGCAAAATGTTTATTTATTTATTTATTTATATAAGAAGCAGCCCAGAGTTTGGAAGTTGGAGGTGTGCTCCCGTGCCACGGACAGCACGTAAAGCTGTTGGTCCTGCGCCTGGTCGTGTCGGATTGCCGTTCCATCGGACTATGAGAGGAAAGGAACAGAGAGTGCGCCTGCGCACACACTTGTCTTGTGCACTATAATAAATGATCTCCTGCGTCCCTGGCTAATCTCTGTCGAGATTGGCTACCGTGGCTGTGATTCGATCGGGAGGTTTATTTCTATTAATTTGAGAGATCAATATCCAAGAGTTAAAAGTCCACAAACGTACTAACTTAGTAATGGACTTTGTTCCTGCTTCTAATTTTAGTTCACCTTTCAAAGTCCAGTTGCCATGCCATCCTAACTAATACTATAAATGCGAAAGTTTGTTTCTTATGCTTTCACGCTAAAACGGCTGAACGAATTTGGATGAAATTTAGCGCATGCATAGACAATGACCTGGGTTAGGACATTGGTTACTTTTAATCACGATAGTACGTTCCCGTGGGATAATTTCCGACCTCCACGCGGGCGTAGCCGCGGGCTATAACTAGTAAACTGTAACAATATGAGTAGGTACGATGCTAATCACTAGATCATAAAAAACCTATGAATGCTACTCCGAAGCTCATAAAAAACGTAATGGATGCTTTGATTGGAGCGCCCGTCTACTAATCTACACAACTAATGGATTGAGTTAATAGCTAGTCGGAATACTGCAACTGTTTCGTTAGCGTCTTTAAGATCTAGTTTCTATTGCAAGGTCTGGGCTGCATCAGACTCAATTATTTTAAGCTGTGATTGCAGCAAGACAGGTAATATTGAGCTTACTTTTTATGGTGTAACGAAAACTGATAGAGAAAACTTGGATCAGAAGCATATCATAATCAGCCTATAATGTTCCCACTGCTGGGACACAGGCCTCCTCTCCGTGAGAGGGAGTGGGACGTTATCTATCCAGCACGCGGGCCCAGTGCGGGTTGGTGGATGTCACATGTCTTCGAATTTTTGGTTCTGGGACATGCCGGATCAGAAGCACATAGTAAACCATCGAACTAAGCGGTCAGGGTCAGCGTAGTGGACGACAATATGCTTGTTTCCTCACTGTACAAGTGTACGTGAACAGGCTTATTTATACTGAACTGGTTATTTATTTTAAAGGGGCTCGTGGCTAAATAAACAGCCACACGGGTCGATCTTCAAGGTTAAGCAACGCTTGCCGTGGTCGGTTCGTGGATGGGTGACCATTAATTACTTATCGAGACCCTCCGTGCCTCGGAAAGCACTTTATGCCGTTGGTCCCGGCTGCCATTCTTGGATCTTTGGCAATCGTTACGGGCAGGCAGAAAGCCTGAAAGTCTGACAACCAGTCTTACCAAGGGGTATCGTGTAATCCAGTAACTGGGTTGTGGAGGTCAGATAGGCAGTCGCTCTATGTGAAATACTGGTATTCAGCTGCATTCGGTTAAACTAGAAGCTGACCTTAACGTAGTTAGGAAAAGGCAGGCGGATTGATTGGTTATTTTATACTAAAACTGATGTTAAAATGAGAAACGATAGTGTTGCACGATCGGGCGGCGAACGGATCGATACAGGAGATAAGTAAAACAAACACAGTTCACTTCCCCACAGAGGTAGCAAAGAATGTGGGCAGAAATGAAAGCATTTCATCATCTCATACTAATCATAATCTCACATTTTCTGGACTTTTCGTAATCCAGTTTCCTGGTCCTTTGCTCTGAATCTCGTGTAAAGACTATTTAAAATGTAAATATCATAAATATTCAGTTCAAACAATTTCTGCTATAGTCTGGAATGATGCAAAATTAAATATATTTATTATACACCAGTAAGCCAGTCTCTATAATATTCGAACTAAATATGCTCCCAGTGATTCTGCCTCCATCCTTGCTCGAGCCATCCTGCGCCGCTGAGCCTGTAGCATTCAATTCTGCCTTAATTAATATCGATCTGATCCAACCTATCGCTTGCTGCCCTCTTAGCAACGGCCTAAGCCAAGATCCGTTCCCCAAAGAGGGTGCCCTTAGCGTCTAGTCGCTTATTGCTTAGTAAATAAGTTTTATGCCTTAATTTATTAAGGCATAGAGAGAAGCCATTCCCAAAAAAAGCTCCCAGTGATTCTTTTTTGTAATAAAAAAATTCAAACAGGTAAGAAAATTTAAATTTCTCAATATTTGGATCAACTACCGTATGTTGTAATGCCATTTGTATATGGCGACACAGGAGTTTATGGTTTTTTTTTCTGTTACAAAGTATCACAACTGATGATACTTTAATCACATTACAATCTAGCCTATTAGCTTATAAGTAATTTAAGTAGAGAGGGGAATTTATGGAACAATAAGATAATCCCATATTAATTCAGGACAGCAGACAGACGCTTTTGTGTGAAAACTCACAAACAATGGCAGTAAATAATATTAAAATGCGCCTAAATAATAATTCTCTTTGTGTCGAACATAAATGGAAAAGAAAATATTAGCGTTTGAAAGCATGGATACAATTCATTTGCAATTTTTGGCCCTTTCGTCCGCATGTTTGGGATAAAAAGCACCGTGGACCAAATTGTATCTATATTGCAATAATGTACAATTACCCAGTAACTGGGTTGTGGAGGTCAAATAGGCAATCGCTCAATGTAAAATACTAGTATTCGGCTGCATCCGGTTAGACTGGAAGCCAACCCCAACATAGTTGGGAACAGGCAGGCAGATGATGATGAATAATATACAATAATTAGTGGATACATATTAGAATGAATATTCATAAAGCGTAAAAATTAATATAAATACTTACATTTGCAAGTTATTCTTGTAGCAGGTATACAGCAAGTATATCAGAATAATAAACGATATCATTAATGGTAACGCAACTAGTTTGAACCAAACACTCCTCACCGCGCTCGTTTGAGCTACTGTATCGATGTCAGATGAATTCGTTTCCATTTTTAAAACAAAAAGTAGCTTAAGAATCACTTTAAAAATGATGTTAAATAGGATTGGTATCTTGGTTACAATAATTATAATGATTATGATCGTTATACAATTTTTGGCTAATTGTGAAATCAGTTTCTAAAGAAACTTCTCCGTTATTTGACGCTTAGAATATATTTTGTTATTTTATGTTACGTTTGTGTTGGACACGCAAGGTAAGGTTATTACGGCTGCCAATACTTTGCATAACAAACGGCTGTTATCTCGTCATTATCGGTTATTATCTGCGAAAGTTTGATTTGAACTAACCATTATTGACGGGTTCACTCGCTTTCTAGTGACATTGCAATTTATAATACCTGTAGTTATGTCTACGCCTTTTATTTATTTATCCATTTTATTATTCGCGCTAATAACGAATATATATAGAAAGATTTTCAAATTATCTGATTTACCAGTGGAATGTCTCTTGTAATTCGTGAGAAGAAACAAATTTAGTTAAGGAAATACAAACACTACAGTATTTAATATGTTTATGAGACATTAGCTAACATGAAAACCGTGTTACTTATCGTTGTGATAAAGTGAGCAAATACTTGTTATCTCTATATCTCTGTTAGCAGGTTTTTGTTAAGTAATTAGGGGGTTTGCCCTTTTGATTATGTGCCTATGTATCTACTTGTCCTGAGTTCGATTCTCGGGTCTGGCAAAGTTTTATAGGGCTTTGTCATCTGGAATTTCTCAGTAGCAGAGCCGGAGTCTAAATTTGTGTCCGGTTGATGGCAATAGACTCGCCTCCTATTACATGGGACTTAAACATAACTGGCGAAACGTGGGTGTACTATAGGTGCACCTCTGCCTAACCCTTCGTGTATTACAGGCGGGATGTTATGTATCTACTTATCCTTTTTATTCTCGTCAAAAATGTCTTCGTAGTTATTTTAATTTGCGAAGATTTGGCTCTTGTTTCGTTCATTCTTTATTTATATTAACTTTGATCATAATGATACCTATGATAGACTACTTTTGTAGCTACATTATTAGAAAAAGTAGAAAATAAAGTTGTAAGCTGTGATTAGAAATAAACACACGAGCAGTAAAAACTAAAATAGGAACATCTTCATTTCATATATCGCAGATAAAAATAAACCTGGTTATTGAAGAAAAACAAAAAAAAAAGTTATAGATTTAAATCCCCTCAAGAAGCATTACGCTCAGATAGTACTTGTATCAAAAGGACCGGTCTCGAGAGGGCTTTCTGAAATTACTGATAAATAACCAGCGTGACTCTGTCACATGATTGTACTTTACTTTTATCTCAGAGATCATTATCTTCTTCCTTACAAGGTGTAATATAAGTAACGCACAACCTCTTAAGGGGTCATTGTATGAATCATTATGAACAACTTTTACTATGGGAACAAACCTGAAATCCCGAAAAAAAATCTGCTGTTCCCTACATTTTGACGAGTTATGTGAACATAAATGTAGGGAACAGTTGAATCCCTCCCTTATCTCCGAAACTGCTGAGCATAAACTTTTGTTGAACAAAATACAGAGTTCTCTACTTATAAATTCCAAGAAAACCTATAAAAAGTCGATGGTCTTAAAATAACATGGTAAATCACTCAATATTTTTTGCCGTTGGAATGTACGGGGAACATGTTTCTCAACTACAATGCCCGTGCGATGCGGATGAATTTTTTGATGCCCTCTGGTTATTTCCTCTCCCTTTTTATACACTTTTACAAATTATTATTATTATTTTAAGACTATAGCTTTTAAATTATGTAAATATTGTGTCGTAAAAATATAATGTGTGCATTAAAAAAAAACTACAATGTTAAGTTTGTTCTTGGGATAAATCCCAACCACGGAACCCTTTATTCTGCGTGGTATTATGCACTTGGCCGGTTTTTTTAAAGAATGTTCTCCTCTGATTTAACTAAGTCAGCGATAACCTAACTCAGAAAAATGAAGTGGGGTGGAAAACACACTGAGAACCAATAAATCCCAAGCAAACCCAAGGAACTGAGTTATAATGCGTTTACACCTTTCTTCTTTCTTAATGTCAACGTTATCTCGGAATCCGAAAACCTCGAGATTTCCTAAAATAACATAATGTAGGTAGTGTATGCACTCAGTTTTCTTTTATCTTGACTTTCAATCGGTGTGGCGGTCGCTTTCTGACGGTACTGTAGGAGGCCGCCTGATTTATCAACAATCACGAAATGTAACGTCAGATAGCTCGGTACTTGGAGAATTATTTTGAAGGACTGCATGTCCAATTATACTGGAAAATACTTTTTGTTTCTGCTGAATTTTGCAATCCTGAGCTAAATTTTCTATCTACAATTTATTTTATTTTAGGTATTTGAGTCTAGGTCAGAGGTGACAGAAACAAAGTCGACCAAGGAGCGAGCTTACCCAGAAGAAGCCTGTTAACTCTCACTTTGAAGAGATCGGGGTTGTATACATTCGGAAACACAGACAGGTTGAGAGTTCCACTCCTTTGCTGTGCGCATCACAAAAGACATTTAAACTGATTTAGGCTGCAATGGTGGAAACAAGCTCTTTGCACAGATAATTTAGAGCCTTCGTTCACTATGATTGTCTAATACCTACACTTTAAAAGAGGCTTTAAATAAACACAAAAACTATAACTACAAGAATAAATTCATGATAACAAGAGAGTGTGCGCTTGCGATCAGCCGATAAGAGCGAAACCTTACGACTGGAGCTGAGTATACGCGATTCAGCGCCGAGTATACCCGACCGAGTATTATGTAAGCGTCACCGACTCAAGCGTGACTGTTTAATTTCGTACACTGTTCAGAAAGAGAGCAAAGTGCACCGCAAAGTACCTATTCACTTCAAAAATGTCTACTGAATATATTTTGTAGTATTACGATAACTGCAAGATCACGAGAAAGTGTGTTTGCTTTGCTTATGTATCTGTCAGTCAGTCACGACCAAATGGATTTGCATTAGAATGTATGTAGGTATAGAAAACTTGAATTAGTTTCATATCGAAAAACTTAGGACCATTTGTACACAGACAAACCCATGTTTAAAGCCAGTATGTTCACTCAATCAACTCAGCCTATCACAGTTCCCTGCAGGACACAGGCCTCTCCCAGTCTGTGCCACAACACCCTGTCCTCCGCCTTCCGCATGCAGTCGGTCCCATGCAGCCACCTTCTTAAGGTCGTCGGTCCATCTAGCTGGGGGGCGTCCCACACTGCGCTTGCCGATACGTGGTCTCCACTCCAGGACTCGTCTGCTCCACCGGCCATCGGTCCTTCGACAAACATGGCCAGCCCACTGCCACTTCAGTTTGCTTACTCTGCAGGCTATGTCGGTTACTCCGGTTCTTTTCCGGATAACTTCATTCCTGTATTTATCCATCAAAGAAACTCCAAGCATAGCCCGCTCCATAGCGCGCTGAGCGACCTTGAATTTGTGGACCAGCCCAACTGTCAGTGTCCACGTTTCGGCCCCGTATGCCATAGCGGGCAGGACGCGCTGGTTGAAGAACTAAAAGCTAGTATGTTACATTAGCAGTATCTTCTGAAATGCTTGTCTCGAACCGCGGAAATAACAAATGCCCTTTACATTATATACTTGTCTATGTATAGCTAGAACATAAGTATCGCCACACAATGAAGGCTGCTTCAAACAGGCGCGACTCGCGCGCGACACAAAGGCACCGCTCGTCGCGCGACACGCGGTGACTTCGTGTCGCGCCTGTTTGCAGGAGCCTAGATATGTCTAGTGCCTAGCTAATGACGTAACTACAAATTGGGTAGACAAGTAGGATGCTGATAAAGATCTTACATCTAAGGTCGTAATGGCCCAGTAGATAAGGCCTCGCATCGCAATCCGGGCAAGTACCAATGTGACTTTTTCAATTCCTCTTGGACATTACTGACATCGGTGCTCGGTGGACAAAGGAGCTCGTGGCTAAGTAATAACAGCCGCATGGGTCGATCCATCAGGTTAAGCTACGCTTGCCGGGGTTGGTCCGTGGATGGGTGACCATCTTTACATACCGAGACTCCTCCGTGCCTCGGAAAGCACGTTAAGCCGTTGGTCCCGGCTGTCATTCGTGGATCTTTGATGGTTGTTACGAGTCATCAGAAGCCTGAAAGTCTGACAACCAGTCTTACCAAGGGGTATCGTATTACCCAGTAACTGGGTTGTGGAGGTCAGATAGGCAGTCGCTCCATGTAAAATACTGGTATTCAGCTGCATCCGGTTAGACTGGAAGCCGACCCCAATATAGTTGGGAAAAGGCTAGGCAGATGATGAAGAAACGTGAGGAAACCGGGCCTTATAGTTAATGTAACTCTGAAATCGCCACCCCGTCGCGAGCAAGCGTGGTGATCAATGCTCGTGCCTTCTCTGTATGAGAAGCCTTTGCCCTGGGACAGTAATAGGCTGGTATTATTATCTAAAGAGGTCGGTACTGTAATAAGACCCGATTGTAATGTAAGGCATTTTATCGACGAGGACAAAAGTGAACGTAGGTCCCGACCTAAAGTCAATTATAATATTTATTGAATGGTATTATAGAGGTCTTACTCGGGCGGTGTTGCAAACCAACCTCTACGAATCCAACTACACATTACATAAACTCACGCCTTTGTCCCATGAGGGTACGCAGAAACTACAGAACGCCACCTGCTACGATCCTTACATACTCCTTTTGTCTCGTTTACGTTCATACACCTGGTCATACACGCACGCTGGTTGTGAGTACTACGCACTTGACCTTTCTGAAGAACATCACCAATAAGGTCACTATATGTCTTCCTAGGGCGTCCCCTCCCGGCGTTTCCACCCACATCTGCCATCTGCTGCATCTGAACCCTACTGTCCTACTAATAAATTATACAGGGTTACTGGTAACTTGACGTATTCTTTGCACATGACGTCATAGTAGGGTTAAAACAATTCAAAAAATTAAGCTAAAAAATTAATGTTCTACCGAAATTCAGTAGTTTTTGGGTTAGTAAGATTTTTTTTTAATGAAAAATCCAAGTTAAAAATGATTTACGGCGGGAATATACTGGAATTTAAGTTATTATCATAGCTGATGCCGTAGAAAATCTTTGTTAATAATTAAAAGTTCAAAAATTCCTAACACTTTGGCAAAGATCACTAATTAAACATTTTATTTTTCGTAATTTATGTCTGATAAGAACAAAAATTGACTCCTTAGCAGGAGTAAATGTTGTGTGTGTTGTGTTTTTTTCCATCAGGAATTTCTCAGTAGCCTGAGAAATCCCTGTTGGAAAAAAAAAAACTATAACAAAGCTCATTTGCTCAGCAAACGCTACGATTGTGAGCGCTTATCCAACGTGGCAATAGGAATCATTTATTATCCTTTTATAATATGAAATAGGCACGTACGCCTTTTATTTAGAAAGGCTCCTGCAAACAGGCGCGACACGCGATGCGGTACAACGGCACCGCGTGTCGCACGACGAGCGGTGCCTTTGTGTCGCGTCGCATGTCGCGCCTTTTTGCAGGAGCCTTAAAGCTCTCGGGGAGGCGCCTAGTCTCCCACAGTACTACACTAACGCTTACTATATACGGTGTCCGGTTTAAAATCTTGTTTTCATTCCTGACGGTCAAAGTCATTAATAATGTCATGGATCAAAGGACCAGCCGGCAACGTGATATTATTATCTCAGACATTTTGACATCTCAACTGCGCTGTCAGTTTTAAGCTATGCAGCATTGGCCTATGTAAATCCGTTGTGCATCGAATCCCTCATTCATCATTGAGGTTAATCTTCATTTGACGTTTGTTTTTCAGCTGCAGATTATTGCATAGATGGATACATTTTTAATTCTGATTCAGAGTCGTATGAGTTGTCATTCGTCTTTGAAGTTAAAAATATATTTATTTTAACTTGTTCTTCTTTCTCGTTCATTTAGCATATAAGTGATTTGGTGTTACAGAGGTATGAGGAACAGCGCGTAAAGTTCACTCATCCTCCATAGAAAAGGGAGGATCCTCCGACCAGCGGGGTAATTGCGTAACACACTTACAGTAGGAATCGGTTTCATTTTGACAGATCAACAAAATTCATTGCGCTATTTACGTTATTGTGCAGACAAATTTTTTGAACTTAAGAAGCAATGGATTAGCAATTTGCTTCAAAATGATTCAGATTCTGATTAATAGTGTGTTACGCAATTAGGGTGCAGACGGGTGTTGTGTCTGGTGGGCAACTGTCCGACGGTTGATGTCGGGATGTATATGCCATTCGCGCGGTAAACTCTGCTTGCGCGATGCAGCATTAGTGTGACGTCAGGTTTTAGTTGCGTAGTTCGCATGTGGCGTTGTAGATGCCGCCACAGTGTTTTTATGTTGTAAGCTTATTTTGTATTTTAAATAAATCATCATCATTTCAGCTGACAGACGTCCACTGCTGGACATAGGCCTCCCCCAAGCATCGCCATTTCGACCTGTTCTGTCTTCTGTGCTTCTCGCATCCAGCGAATTCCTGCGGCCTTCACAAGTTCATTGGTAGGAGTTGTCATTATAAAGCTTGCAAATCCTGACATTTGCATACAGGTTACATACAGGTTACATACAGGTTACATACAGGTTACATACAGGTTACATACAGGTTACATAACCCTGTATTTTCAAAGGTAAGGAAAAAAGCGGCCAAGTGCGAGTCGGACTCGCAGACGAAGGGTTCCTTACCAGCTTACCATATAAAATGCTGAAAAAATCCCGTTTCGTGTATCCAGACCCTTTTCACCCTTTAATTTTAAACTATTTGAACGACACTAAACTACAGAGTACGGACTAAACGCCCATAGACGTCATGACAATAAAACTTGTATTGCCGCTCGGTTTCGCTCAGTGTTAACTTTATTTTATTTTTATTATTTTGTTTTTATAACAAAGTACACAGTTTGAAAATTTTAAGTGTCTACCTATTGCAGTTCAAAATATACAGCCCTGTGATAGACAGACGTCCGTCCGTCTATCACAGGGCTGTATACAGGACGGACACGACCGCGCGAGCCGCGCGAGCCGGAGCGGAGCCTTACCAAGAGGGCCCCGTTGGCACCCTTTGCATACGGCACCCTAAAAAAGCAATTCATAATGACTTCTTAACAAACAAAAATAAATTCTCATCGTCTGTCACAACAACCACTCGACTAGATCATTCACTAAGGACCACAGAAACACTTCGATAAAAAATCGAGTATTTTATCTTTATTGATTTCATTGATATAAATAGTTCAGTATCATTTCTCAACTGCATGTTATAGTCACGGGACACATGACTAATAGATAATACGTAACTAATCTGAAATCTGTCAAATGGATAAAAATAAATTCAAGAGGCTTGCCACTACTTGCGGCACCTAAAATATCTTAGTGTTTTCGATAATATGCTCTAGCTTTTCTTGTTTGCTTAAGGGGGATATTACTCTATCATATATCTAGAATCATATACAGCATATACCAGAAAGGTGTGGTCATATTTAATGGTGTCGTACAGACCAGCAAACTGAACAACTTTCTCCATGGGACCAACATCGCAAACGTGAAAATATAATCAGCCGTCCCATACAAAACTTCAATACCTTCAATACGGCTGATCATTTTTCCACGATTACGATGTTGGTCCCATGGAGACAGTTGTTCAGTTTGTACACATTTCTGATACACGCTGTATATAGAATCGTATCTACACAAATAAATAAAATTGAAGTGTCTGTTTGTAATGTCAAAATAACAGCTTTTTACTAAATGCATATAAGTATATACAGTACATTTTTTTATTTTTGTCTATCTGTCTGTCTCTCTGTCGGTCTGTCTGCGAAGCGGCTGGACCGATTTTGACGGGACTTTCACTGGCAGATAGCTGATGTTATAACGAGTAACTTAAGCTGCTTTTATTTCAGAAAAAGAATTAGGGTTCCGCGCAAAAAAATTAAAATCCATGAAATTGTGAACAAATAGCGCGGGTGGGCGATGCAACGCGGCGGGTCGGGGGAGTTTTATTAAAATTTTATTGTGTATCTTGCGACTTCCACGCAAACGAAGTCGCGGGGCACAGCTAGTATGAAATATAAGCAATCCCCCCAAGTTCAAGTTCCATGTAATACCATGGACCCCCCTATTACATGGAACTTGAACACTACTGATGAAATGTCGGTTTGCTAGCAAACCCTGCGGTGACAACAGGTGTGTTGTTATGTTTATATATTATACCGAAGCTCACAAATGATTCATACATCTGTCTATATTACATTGTCATATATCTATGATGATAGATAAATATGATAATGTAATATATCCCCCTATACTCTGTCGGCCATATTGAAGCTAGGATTTAAGGTCATGCCATCGTTGATGTATATTAATATTGTCTATTATAATATTAAATTATCAAAGCTAGACCTATAATGTTTTGTGGGTGAAGGTAACTTTAAATTGTCGATATCCGTAATACAACCCCAACTAGCATCATTATTATCTTGGAGGCAGTTCGAGGTAATCATAATAGTAAAGAATTTTGAGTAATTAGAACTAAAAAACCTTAAATCTAGCGCATATAAAAAAAATACATATGGCATTAAGTCCGCCTCTGTACAATTGTGTGCTTAAAGTATCAGTCCACTGCTGGGCATAGGCCTCTCCAAGGCTGCGGCACAACACCCTGTCCTCCGCCTTCCGCATCTACTCTGCAGCCACTTTTTAAGGTCGTCGGTCATCTAGCTGGGAGGCGTCCCACGCTACGCGGTCTCCACTCCAGGACTCGTCTGCTCCACCGGCCATCGGTCCTTCGACAAACATGGCCAGCCCACTGCCACTTCAGCTTGCTTACTCTACAAGCCACGTGACGAGTGATTCATAATACTTGTTTTAATCGATCATCATAAAATTTCCATTTTGATTTCCTAAAATAGAATCGTATCTACGCTAATATACTCGATCGTCTCTTTGTGATGTGCCCTAGCCTACTAACTGCGACCAACTTGAAGATTTCACAAACATCTGAGACATCTTGTGGACGCCTATTTTAAAGCCCACGTGGCATAACATCACGGCTGTATTCCCCGAAGGGTTAGGCAGAGGTGTACCTATAGTACACCTACATTTCGCCAGTTATGTTAAAGTCCCTTGTAATGGGGGTGAGCCTATTGCCATCAACCGGGCACAAATCTGAACTCCGGGATGCTACTGAGCAATCCCAGATGGAAAAACCCAATAAAACTTTGCCCGATCCGGGAAGCGAACCCAGAACCTCATGCTCAGTAGTAGCGCTTGCGAAAGCTAGACCAACGAGGCAGTCAAAGCATTTTAAGGCCCATGAACCCAAAAATCTCAATGTTCGTCATCAACTCTGTTATCTTCATATCGGTCAACTTGACAGACGATGGACATGGAATATTAAGATATGAACAAATGCTTCACATTATTATTCTCTATACAAATAAATAAATTAAACTACATATTTATGGTACTTATAATAGAAAATCAATTTTTAACATTTTTGTCTGTTTGTTCCGGCTAATCTCCGAAACGGTTGGACCGATTTTTACGAGACTTTCACTGGCAGATAGCTGATGTTAAAAGGAGGATCTTATGCTACTTTTATTTTTTTAAAGTAAAATAATTAGAGTGCGGAACTCTGAATTATTTTTCTTTAAAAAAAAAATTAAAATCCTTGAAATTGTGAACGAAATCCGATTCAAATAGGGAAGTGTTAAATAAGTTCATAACTAAATAAGTTTATAACTTATTTATGTACAAATTGTTCCTCTCTAACATAGCACCCGCCATCTAATCTCTCCACCCTTGGTTGACTGGTAGAGAATGCCTAAGGCATTAAGTCCGCCTTTATACTTTTTTAACTGTGAAAAGTTTAAATAAATAAATACGTGTAACATCCTCGCGGTCGAACCCGCGTGCAACAGCAACAGTATTGACTATATTCTAGACTTGCTGTCTCCTCCTGTTGTTCTGTTATCAGACGTCAGACGTTGGCCTACACACGTGGGGTAGGACCACAGAACAGAAAATGTTCTGTGGGTAGGACATAGCAATTTATGCGTTTGTTATCTTTGGCTGTGCTTAAGACTATACTTAAGTATGGACTATCATTCTAACGTAGAAATATTAACTTAAAGGTAGGTACAATAATATTCCAAAGGCGACCGCAGATGGCTGCGGCAAAGCCCCCAATTGCAATGACAAATCGCAGCGACACTCCTGGTTTCTATGTAACGCTATTCAAACGCTTCCGTAGATCGCAACATTGCAGCAATATGGCCTCTAGTCGGTCTGCGGCATGCGGTCGCCTTCTGAATGTTAGACTCATGATAAATTGTATCGTTTAGTCGAGTTAGTGTCTGGTCGTTTGGTGCACAACATTTCGTTATGCTGCAGTTTGGATTTGCCTATAATTATTCCGTTATGTATCTACTAGCTGTGCCCCGTGACTTCGTTCGCGTGGAAGTCGTAAAATACACCATATACGAAATAACAGCCACATTTCAACAAAACTCCCTCGTCCCCCGACCCGTCGCGTTGCATCGCCCGCCCGTGCTATTACTTCGTTTTCGCTTAGTGTTCTTTCTGACTTTTTTCTTTTTGCTCGGTGCTTAAGGGTCGTAGTGTGATATTAAATAGCCTATATAACTATCCTCGAGAATTGGGCTACCAAATGCAAAAAAAAAATGTTCAAATCCGACTTTTTGTTCATAATTTCATGGGTTTTATTTTTTTTTGCGCGGAAGCGTAATTGTTTTTCTAAAATAAAAGTAGCTTTAGTTACCCGCCGTAACATAAGCTATCTGCCAGTGAAAGTCCTGTCAAAATCGGTCCAGCCGTTTCGGAGGTTAGCTGGAACAAACAGACAGACAGACAGACATTTTAAAAATTGCTTTTTTATTATAAGTACCGTATATACGTTCATATGCATTTAGTAAAAAGTTGATATTTTGACATTACAAACAGACACTTCTATTTTATTTATTTGTATAGATTTAATTAAATACTGGACTAAAAGTTAATCTGCTTGGACATCAATCTAAGTGAGCATTCTACTCCTGTCCTACTGTAATAATAATATTAGCCTGTCACTTTCCCACTGCTGGGCAAACGGCTCTTCACATACAGAGAAGGCATGAGCATTGATCACCACGCTTGCTTAAGACGGGTCGGCGATTTCAGACTTAGATATGTATATTAACTCTAAGTCCTAGTTTCCTCACGATCTTTTTTCTTAAATTTCTTCTATCATAGTAGATAATGCCGTTTGCCCCTCAATAAAATTCTAAGCAAACAGGTTTATGTGATCTCTAAGGTGTGTCGGGATAAAATTTAAGATTCTCGATTAACTCGTATAACCAGTTCGAATATCAACGAGATATATTTAGACTGTTTTCTATATTAAGACCGAAAGACTAAAACACTTAGTCGCCGACATTGAACCTATTTCTAACGTAAGAAAAACACGTTTGAATTTGTCGTGAGAACATAATGCAATTACTATTAATTATCATTATAACATTACATCATGATTATGATAACAATTCCAGAGGTGGTTTTCTATAAATATAAAGTTTTATCTGACCGTAGCTACATAAGAATCTTAACTAGGCAAGCACCCTATTTGCGTAACACACTATAAATCACAATCTGAATGATTTTGAAACATATTGCTAATCCATTGCTTCATATGTACGAAAAATTTGTCTGCTCAACAATGTAAATAACGCAATGAATGTTGTTGAACTGTCAAAATGAAACCGATTCCTACTGTAAGTGTGTTACGCAATTGCCCCGAAGGAAAGGATTTAATTTTTACTTATCACGAGATTGATAGGTACTATTGTTTGAAACTATATTTCTGAATGAAGATTATGGTTTTCGACTGTAAAAGATTTGAAACTTTTACCATAGATACAGGGTGTAACACATCCTGTAGCCGTTATATACGCAGTCTGTACATCAAAGCATCAAGCTAAATAACTTTAATAAGCGTCTGGCTACACGGCCCGCCTGATAAGCCAGCATCTGGCAACCCTAGTTTATACCCGTTATAAGAAACACTTAAAAGTGCTTTTGTGGGTTCCGTACCCAAAGGCTCCGCTGTCCGTCCGTCCGTCCGTCTGTCTGTCTGTCACGGGTCACAGGGCTGTATTTTTTGGACCGTAATAGGTAGACATTTGAAATTTTCACAAAGTATGTACTACTATGTAATAAAAATAAAATAAAGTTAAAACTTAAAGTGCGTCCCCATACAATAAACATGATTTTTGGCGTCTTTTTTACTAAAGTATTAAAAAAAAATGGAGTGTTAAAAATTGTACGGTGGTACGTCGTGTGCGAGTCCGACTCGCACTTGGCCACTTTTTGAACCCCTCGCACAAACTTACTGCGGCCTATACTACCTACTACTTGACCAAACTCAGTGACTAATTAATTAAACAAATGTACCTTCTCTCCCACGGTGGCGGAGTGGCCATCGGAACTAAGCGATGATACAAGTTAAATAACCACTTGAACGTCCAAAAAGGGGGGCCGGAAGTAGAGTTAACGTCCATGCAGCGCACGCGCAGTTTTCCGCGCATGCAGCCCTTCCATTTCCAATTGGAATCTTATTAGATAATAAACTACTGCAGCTATACCAAAATAAAAATACGTGTGTCTGAGACGATACAGAATCAACTCACGTGGAACCTACACCACAGTAACTAGCCCTAAGTACTTCATTAGCTTTCGGCTAATTCGCTGATAAAGCAAGGTCGTTGACATTGTAGCCTCATACAAACGTGCATGCTTTACAATACTTCAGGTAGATAATGTGTATTTATTTACTTAGTTTGTATTTCATGGTTTGGTCATGTTGAGAGGATGAATGAAAGGCGACTAACAAAAGGTATTTACACGACAGATGTGAGTGGAAACGCCGGAAGGGGACCGGGAGGGGCCGCTCTCGAGGACGTATAGTGACATTATTGGCGATGCTCTTCAGCAAGGTCAGGTGCGTAGTACTCGCAACCGGCGTGCGTGTATGACCAGATGTATGAACGTAAACGAAGCAAAAGGAGTATGTAAGGATCGTAGCAGGTGGCGTTCTGTAGTTTCTGCTTACCCCCATGGGAAGAAGGCGTGAGTTTATGTGTATGTTTCATAATTAATGGTGTTTATTAACAGTTCTTGATGTTTATAAACAGGCTTTGTTTATCAATAACGTAACTTTCCTTTTGTTTCCAAAGTCACCTGTATGCTCTCCAATGATGGTTCACTAACCTACTTACACTTACCCATAAAATATATATTACCTACTTCCATTGTTTTAATTTTTTGCATTATTTTATGTCGCAGAGGTAATATCTCCAGCACGAGTGTATCACTTGATGAAAATTAATGGGTTTTGGGAAAATTGGGACTGTTATTTACTCCCTGAGAATGATTGCGTAATTTATTGCGGATTATCATTAAAATGGTCCTTTGAGGCTGAACAAAATAATTATTGCAGTTTTACTTTTGGCACCTAATTTAATATTATATTAGTATGAATGATTCCTATTCTGTTTAATCAACCTCAGTTGTGTATATTTTTATTTTTTTGCATTTTAATGTTCAGCATACAGACAAGGCTTCTTTCTAATATATTATGTTAATGTACCTTCTATATACTATTTTCACAAAAGATAACACATGCTTTGCATCCGACAAACTTGACAAGTTTTTAAAGACGGAACGATGTTCTTCACTCCGGTGTACAATGTTGAATGTTTTTCTGCTGCATGAAGTATAAGATTTGGCTTGAGAGCATTTTGCCTCGGCATGCGTCTTAAATATTTTAATCATATTTTTTAATTAAGCAATCTACTCTGAACTTCATGTCAAACAAACATCCAATTTAAAAGTCGTAAAAGTTAGGAATTTAGGATAATGTATTGTTATTTGTTTAGAATTATTAATAGATAGTTTGTTAGTTTAATATGAGACGTATATATTTTTATTGTAATAATAAAATATATAATAACACAGGAGGAATGTACATGGTTTGTCGAAATAAAATCAGTGAGCACAGTAATTTCTAAAGGCATTTAAAAGTAAAACGTTTGCACTTACTTTTAAAAACATCTCAAAGATTGTAAACAAGTTTGTCAGACAGATTGATGATAAGGATGATGCCAATACAAGTACCGATTGAAAAGAGAAACGCTAAGATAAATGTAATGATTATAATATCGTAATGCATCAATTATACGATTTGACAGCAGCTAGACGCAGGACTTTCTCGAGAGAAGACAAGGCTTGAAATTCTCTATAAGATAATTTGTTATAACAATGATTGTAAAAGTAGTTTTCAGAAAAGATTATCTTATTATTATTGTATTATGTTTCAGATTCCTTTGATAACTTTTCCAACGCACAATATTTATGAAACCTTGGCCACTCTCTTAAACAGACAGTGAAGATTAAAATGATATTAAACTACAAAACGCAGCCTTATCTCACACAGATCGCAGGAAAACGTTTGAACAGATGAGATCTACAGATCAGATTGCGATAAGAACATTATTATGTTAACTACCTCAATTTTGTTTTAAAAGGGTTCCACGATTGGCGACACATATTTTGGAGTTTGGGGCAGACCTTGAGCAATGAGCCCCGCTATCAAACATCCTGAAAATAGGACAAGCTTTTCTGTAACTTTTAGCTCGCTCCGATACTAAGAAATAATCGATATAAACAGTAGTCTTTTGCGAGATAGGACACAGATATAATCTATATAATTAAATAAAATTGAAGTGTCTGTATGTAATGTCAAAACAACAGCTTTTTACTAAATGCATATGAAGGTATGTATGATACTCATAACAAAAACACATTTTTTAAAGTTTTTGTCTGTCTGTCTTTCGGTCTGTTTCGTCTGTGTTTGTTGCGGCTAATCTCCGAAACAACTAGATCGATTTTGTCGGGACTTTCACTGGCAGATAGCTGATGTTATAAGAAGTAACCTTAAGCTAATTTTATTTCAGAAAAAGAATTAGAGATCCGCGCAAAATAATTAAAACCCATGAAGTTTTGAACAAAAAGTCGGATTTGAAAATTTCTTATTGCATTTGATAGCCCAATCCTCGACGATGGTTATAGACTATTTTAGAACATGCTACAACCCTTAGGAGCCGAGCAAAAAGAAAAAGTCAGAAAGAACGCTAAGTGAAAACGAAGTAATAGCGCGGGCGGGCGATGCAACGCCGTGGGACGGGAAACGAGAGAGTTTTAATTAAAATGTGGCTGTTATTTTAGTATATTGTGTATCTTACGACTTCCACGCGAACGAAGTCGCGGGGCACAGCTAGTAGTAAATAAAAGATTAATGTTAGAATTTCGAATGTTCCTGTGTCCGCTACGTCGAGTGTTTGGCGGGACTTTCCGTTTCTTGTGTTGTGTAATTAGCCGAGTCTTGGGTAAATATTAACCTTCTCTTAATTCTAATCTTTGTGAATATGATGACGTTATTTTTATGAGGTGTTATTATAGCTATTGTGTAAAGAGTTTTATTGTCATGCGCTGTGGTTTTTTTTACTCATTTGAATCAGTATAAAATAAAGCAAATTATTTATAAAAACGAAAAATCCGACTGCTATATATAACACATAACTCAAAAGAGAAAAACAAGCATTATAATCTATAGAATGTTGGTGTCGCCGGCGGGACAAACAAAACTAACACCATATTTAAGATTTTTGGTTTGTCTCCGTACATTATTTGACTAGAGCGTAACTTTTAAATCGAAACGAAGAAGCGATTAAACTAACTCTGTACCTCATGTTGTATAAGGTTATGTAGCCATAGACCTAAGCCAAACCAACCATCATAAACATAATTTTAGAAATAACATACACGCCTGTAATCCCCGAAGAATTAGGCAGAGGTGTACCTATACAAAGTACACCCACATGTCGCCAATTATGTTTAAGTACCATGTGATAGGCGGCGAGCCTATTGTTATCAACCGGGCACAAATCTAGACTCCGAGCCTGAGAAATCATTTTCAAGCTACAAATCACAAAATACCAAAGATCTCTCTTAATTTCAACAAAATGCACGGTTGCGTAGTCCTTGCCTCTCGCTGAGCTCACTTATCTTACAATTTGCGCAAACGTTGCACGACCCCGGTCGGTAAATATTGTTTGAACGGACGTCAGCTATGTATGTTTAGCTAGTAGGATGAATTACGTACTTTGTACATTAGCGTGAATAAGTAGACGTTGCTAGAATGTGCGGATCCAAGGACCAATTTTTTTCGGAGTGCTGAGTGACTCAGGACCAAAAAATAAAGGCTGCACAAATAATACGTAGGTAATGTCATAAGAGTTCGTGTCTTTTTATTGTAATGGTGATGACAACGACAACAGGAGGTAAAAAATGTCCCAAATAGATGTTCTGAGAAAAGTTTATTATTCAATTATGTATTACTACAAGTACCTACCAACTACTGTGAATGAAAAATATTAATATTAAATAGATTTTGTAATGTAGTACTATTTATAAAAGCAACTTATTAAACTATCATAGAAAACGTACCTACTCAATTTAATAAAACTAAGTTTATAGTGTAAAGGAAAACATACTTAAGTCATACTCTATAGGTATACACATGTGGTGGTCAAAATCAGGTGGAACAGCTGACTCCTGAACTAAGTAAAATGAAACTTGTATCTCAGGGGCCAAAAAAAATTGGTCCTTCTTATATTCATATTCGTAGTTATTAAAGTACCAAAGTAGTAGTAGTAGTATCTAATAAAAAAAACTAACAAAACACTGTTGGCCGGACCAAAACTAAGATGCGATAAGAATGCTAATTTCGGTTTTTCATTTCCAAATTCGAGTGGAATTTAGTTAAATTATGCAATTATTGTGGAGAGCTTTGTAAGAGATTTCTAGAACATGAGAGCACATCTTTAGTTTGTCAGACTAATGTTAGTAATTAGACAGCAGAGTTAAAAACCTGTAGACGTTTGTTTACACATGTATAAATAAAGTGTATGCATCCTTTTTGATATAACGAGGTCGTTTAAGAATATAAACACCTCTGCAGCATAAAATGATCGCGATGTTTCTTGCAACGATCAAATCCTAAGTGAGTTGAATTTAAACTAAATCGATGAGGAAATGATTATAATCTCAGATTATAAACCTTCTGTTTTATAATCTGAGATTATGGGTAATATATGATATTTTCTACTAAGTACATAACTATTAATAATAGCTGGCAAACGTACATAGACAAATAAATAAAATTGAAGTGTCTGTTTGTAATGTCAAAATAACAGCTTTTTACTAAATGCTTAAGAAAGTATGTATATACGGTACTTATAACAATTTTTAAATTTTTAGTCTGTCTGTCTCTCTGTCTGTTTGGGCTAATCTTCAAAACAGCTGGACCGATATTCACGAGACTTTTACTGACACGCTGACTGGCTGATGTTATTGTAAGGGTTGTATTAATTACCTACTTTAAGATCTATATTATTATAATCTATGCACCTTTGTAACCATTTATATGCACTATTGTATGAAATATAACTCAGTCTTATTCGGGCCTTCACTAGTTTCATTTACCCTAAACACCGCACCTTACATGGCGACCCTGCCAAAGGAAGCTAGGCGCGCTTCGCGAACATGAGACGTTGAGTGTGACTGAGTAATTTAATAACAGGCTATAAGCAACTAAGAATATTAGTGAAAATGGGACGATTGCTGATTTATTGTGCTTACGGACTACACGTAACCGCGAGTGTACCAGTCATCTTAAATACATCCATAATAATCATCGAAGATGGGCAAGCAGCAATCTAAAGAGGAGACCGTGATTGTTCAAAACGCGGCGGCTGGCAGTAACCAAGCTACAGCAGACGAACTTCGCTTCCACATGTCCACATCCAACATTATTCTGTCCTGTATCCTGCTTATACTACTACTCGGCATATTGGGCTTCATATATCGGCTGTATAAAAGGTGCCATAAAAAATGGATCACCAATGAGATAAATAGGACAGCTATGAGGAGATCTCTTTTCCGTCGACGCATGCGGTTGGGAGCCACGGAGCCATCTTCAAAACAATACGAGGAAGAAATGGTATAAAAAAGTAGTTAAGAAGTGTTAAAAAAAAAAGTGTTAAAATAAGCGTAAAAAAAAAAAGTTTTTAACATAAAAAAAAAATATATAATAAAAGTGCGTTTCGTAAGTGCTTCACTATAAAAATATAATCAATCGTATAAAAATAATCATATTTTAATCGCGTTCACATTCCAATACATCTCTTACCAAATAAGGACGATGCGGTGATTGAACTTTGGACATTGGTATTAATTGCGTGCGGTGTTTAATTATAATACTTATAAAGTTATACTAATATCTAACAATGTACTACAATAACATTATAATTCGTCTACGTTATGGTGGTAATAAGGTATGGATACTATATTAAATTTATACAATGATTTAAAGAAGATTAGAGTTTACTTAATAAAGTTAGGACCGAAAAGGAGGACCGAAAGAGTATTAGAAAATAAATTAACTGAGGTTGATGTAATTTATAACCAGTATGAAACTTGGTTGATTGATTTTAGAGAAAATGTTAAGAATAAATATTATAGCGCCCAAGATATTGTATTAATAGAAAATTGTTGTCGTCAATTTATAGATTTACGCGAGGATATTTTATTGTTGTGTGAAAGTGATATTTTAGAGACGTCATCAAATATGAATACTTTTGATTTGAAAACTGCCTTGACCCTTTTACCGGTTATGACAAATGATGAAGTTAGCATAAAACAGCTAATTGATAACATAGAATACTATAACTCTTTACTGAAGGATACCGCTTGTAAACAAAATTTAATCAATTTTGTGTTAAAAAGTAGACTTTCACAGGAAGCCAAGATAAAGTTAAATGCAAAGTATGATACCGTTAATGGCTTAATTGATGATATGAAAAAAGTGCTATTGTCTAAGAAAGCTGCAACGGCAATACAAATTAAATTATTAAAAATGAGACAAAATGAGTTGTCGATTGCTGATTACGGGAAAGAAATTACGGAATTATTTGTTGATCTAACGATTACGCAAGCCAACGACAATGAACAGAACTATAATATATTAAAACCAATTAATGAAAACATAGCGATTAAACAATTTGCCGATGGTTTGCGAAATCGTAGATTAAGTACGATTATTTCTGCAAGAAATTACAGATTATTGAAGGATGCAGTTCAGGCAGCTCAGGACGAGGAGGCATCGACAGCAACTCCCCATGGAGAAATTATGGGTATGTATAAAAGACCATATTATAATAATTTCTATACCAACAGAAGCCGTTCAAATATTTATAGAGCTCATCGTGGTGGAGGTAGAAACTTCTATGCATACAGAGGTCAAGCGCGAGGGCAGCATCAGCGATACCATTCCACTTCACGAGAGCAGCCGACTCGAGGAGGAACTAGCAGTCGCAGATGGCAAAGAGGTAACTTTAATTATTCTAACATGAGAAATCAAGGGATACCTAAACAGCGTGACGTCAATATTCTTAATAACTCGGATCAAATACGCTCAGAATCAGAATTAACATCCAATCAGTTTTTTCGTGATTAATGATAATAATAAATATATTTTAGCTAGTGACAGTCATTGTTATATTTCTTTATGCTCGGCATTACGTAAACGTAATATTAACAATCATTATTTTCTCGTAGATTCTGGAGCATCGGTGTCAGCATGCACATATAAACATGCTCTCGAATGCGGCATTCCAATCCATAACGAGAATGTAGCCATAAACGGTTTAGGCGGCAGAGTTCAAGCAATAGGATACTTGTATTTACAATTCAATTTAAATGGTGAAACAATTAGTCAGAAGTTTTATGTTTTTCATAACTTACCTATTAAAGGAGGTGGAATTTTAGGTCGTGACTTTTTAAATAAATATAAGGCTCAGTTAGATTTTAATAAAAGTAATTTAACATTATATACGGATAGGACAACTATTTGTTTTCCACTCGTTAGTAAATATAATGATACTTTTAATGTGCCTGCGAGGAGCGAGTCTATACACTATTTACAAACGAACTTTAATTAGGATTGCGTGGTATCTTCAAAAGAACTAACACATGGTGTGTTTTTAGCAAGTTCTATAGGTACTCCTAAACACGGACTAATACCTATTAAAATATTAAACGTTACTGAAGAAGATATATCGCTAACCAAAATAGAACCTAACATTAAAAAACTTAATGAATTTGACATCTGTAATTATGAAAAAACGCAAAATAACGCAGACAGGGTTAAAACCTTATTTTCTCAATTAAAATTGCAACATTTAAATAACGAAGAACAAAAAACCATTGAAAATATTTGCGTGAAATATTCCGATATATTTTACCTCCCCAAAGACAAATTAAGTACTACAAATGTATACACTCATACTATATCCGTAAAACCAAATACGACGCCAGTATTTTCAAAATAATACCGTTTGCCACAATCTCATAAAAGTGAAATAAAACGACAGATTAATAAAATGCTAGACGAAGGTATTATAGAGCCCAGTAAAAGCGACTGGTCTAGTCCAATATTATTGGTACCGAAGAAATCAGATTCAACCGGAGATAATAAATGGAGACTAGTAGTAGATTACCGAAAACTTAATAATTGCATAGAGGACGATAAATACCCATTACCGGATATTACAGAAATTTTAGAATCACTGTCAGGTAGCATATACTTCTCACATCTTGATTTACACCAAGGCTATTATAACGTTAAATTAGAGGAAAATAGTAGAAGGTTCACAGCTTTTCATTCAGGTCAGTACCAGATGACACGTATGCCTATGGGTTTAAAAACCAGTCCCAGTTCATTCTCAAGAATGATAACAATAGCAATGGCCGGTCTAAATTATGAAAAATGTTTAATATATTTAGATGATTTAATAGTGTTTGGACGCTACTTTTATTTCAGAATAAGAATTAGGGTTCCGCGCTAAAAAAACGAAAACCCATGAAATTGTGAACAACAAGTCGGATTTGAAATAGTTATTTATACTACAAGTGCGGAAATCACCTTACGCACGTGTATCATACAACATTTTACGTGTATCGTGCATTGTGCGAGGAAATAAAAAAAACATTAAGATTTACACAGATCGACTCCGAACTAAGCAAGAAACTAGTAAAATGGCGGGCTTATTTTAAATAAATATCCGCTCAGCATATCTACTGCGTATGTGGAAATAGCTGCCACGTCGTATCGCAAAAAGGCACTGGCAAAATGTACGTTCAGTCAAACATATTTAATGAATAATTAAAATTAATTTATTGATCAAAATCTAAATCTAGATTATTTAATAACGCGTTTAAAGAAGTATTAGTTTAATGGTACCTTATGTGAATAATAATAATCTGTACTTGACTAATTTGTAAAACTTTTCTCAAATAATAATAACTCTGCGTCGGGCTGACGACGGAGTTAAAAATTAAAAAAAAAAAAAACATACAACCGAATTGATAACCTCCTCCTTTTGTTTGAAGTCGGTTAAAAAAATCGGAAAAGTGTGACTAGTGTGACAAAGTGGCACTTTCCACACAATTTGGCTAACGCTTGGGTAACGCTCTTTTCGAGCACATGCATCGTGACATTCTTTTTGTGTTTGGCTATAGGCTATTTAAAATCACGCTACGACCTGTAGGAGCCGAGCAAAAAGAAAAAAAGTCAGATAGAACGCTAAGCGAAAACGAAGTTATGCGTGCGGGCGGGCGATGCAACGCGGCGGGGCGGGGGGCGAGGGAGTTATATTAAAATGTGGCTGTTATTTTAGTATGCTGTGTATCTTACGACTTTCACGCGAACGAAGTCGCGGGGCACAGCTAGCAAGCAATACTTTCAATATCTCGTAAGGTCATTGAAGTCAACAACGAAATATTTTAATTGGAAAAAAAAGTGTTTTTAGAATATAATTTTTTTTACATAGTACTAAATCGTGGCTATAAATGAGAACAACCAGCCGCACGGGTCGAGCGAAAGTTAAGCTACGCTTGCCGCGGTTGGTTTGTGGTTGGGTGACCATCCACTACAATCAAATCCCTCCCCTCCGTGCCTCAGAAGGCACGTTAAGCCGTTGGTCCCGGCTGTCCTTCTAGATCTCGATCTCGTTGGTTCTCGTTCAATAGTTACGGGTAGTCAGAAGCCCAAAAGTCTGACAACCAGTCTTAGCAAGTAGTATCGGGATACCCAGTAGCTGGGTTACGAGTGTTCAGCTGCATCCGGTTAGTCTGGAAGCCGACCCGAACATAGTTGGGAAAAAGCAGGCAGATTGTAGATTGTTTGTATTAATAGATCCAATTTTGATGCCGAGCCCTCTTTTTCATACCTACGTAGTATTAGTAGGTACATTGTAACCTACATTATGTCCCGATGTAAGTAATTGTATGGTAACAGAATATCTAGGTGATGGTTGCAGGAACTGTAACCACAGAGCCACAAATTACGCGCTTGTCGGATCGGCTTTTTTTAAAATTATTATGCCTATGCATAGAATCCTCGGATTAGTTAGGCACATCGAGCAAAATATTTCGTCCAAATTATCAGGCAAGGCTCCTTGTCCAAGTCAAAACGCGCGCGACACAAAGACATCGCTCGCCGCGCGACAAGCGGTGCCTTTATGCCGCATGCGATTCGCGTCGCGTGACGCGCGCGACACAAAGACATCGCTCGCCGCGCGACAAGCGGTGCCTTTATGCCGCATGCGATTCGCGTCGCGTGACGCGCCTATTAGCAGGAGCCTTCATATGTTTACTTGTTGCCTTCTGTGTCTTAGTATAAAGTCATGTCGTGATGAAAATACGACCTAATCAGTCAGTTAACACGGTCGAAATTAGAGAAGACTGTTAAAAGTAGGTAGTATGACCTTGGAGAACTTTACAACTGTAGTTACACTTTAATTGAATATGTTTTGTTTTCTCATATTTTATTTTTCTTTATTAAAAATAGATTAAAATTCATATTGTTGCATGGAAAAGATCAACCAAAAAACCTAAAAATGCTACAGAAACGAGACTATATTAATATAAGAACTCTAAAACATAAGTTCTACACAGCTAAAAAATATAATAACATGCATGACATCACTGTTCTAGAATTGGAAATGGATATATCGGAATGAGAGCCATAAAAGTACTTAATTTTATAACAAGCTCGATATTAAGATTTTTCTGATTTCTTGTTTGCATTTTGCCCACATCAGCACATAGTTTTTTTTAATATATAATTGACCATAGATGACCCTTTCTTTCCAAACATATGCAGTTAAACTGTTCACAAAATGTTTTAAAGAAAAAGGACCAAAAAAAAATTGGTCTTTTGAGCTCTTTCAAAAAACAAACCATGTCAAATGCATTTCGTAACGCCAACTGCATTATATTTCAACACTATTTACTTCAACAATAATATTTAAAGTTAATCTAAAATTTAGAGCAGTGACCTCCGCCAACTCATGCTTGCTTGAACCCATACAAATGTGCCAAGTACTTTGACTACTAAGTATGAAGGTTTCAACTGTCAGCTCACGTGGGGACGCAGGCGTAGGCCGCTCGTCAGTGGTAACAAAACCAGTATAAGCTGGTCTCTTGTTCTATTGAAACTCCGTACTAAGCCAGGCCAACTTAAGGTCAAATTGTTACCATTGATTAGCGGCCTACTGTACCATAACAATAGGAATGAGACTGGAATATCAAGTGACACTCTCGATTTCTTTAAGGCTTCTGTAGAGCTAGCACGACCGCGCGAAGTTAACGTATCGTGAATTCTAACGATTTTTGAATTGGAAATACTCGGTCCGATCATAATATTGATTTAGTTTGAAGCACAAGCGTGTCGCGTAAAAAAAATATGATAAGAAATGAGAGATTTCGGATCACAACTGTAGGTAGGATTTATTACAGTTTACATATCATGTTATACTGGCACATTAATTTTGAAAATGTGTAATCCATTAGAGAAACTCTGCCGCCAAACTGTTATGCAGTTTGGCCGACTTTATGTACGCTATGTTTTCGATTAGTCGTTCAACTTCAACGTTTGCGCCGCGCGTTTGTGTTTGGCCCTCTGTTTACGTTGCCTTGATCACGTATTAACTGTCAATCTCAGCATGATCTCAGCTGTCATTAAAAAACAAATGGATTTCATTCCTACGCTTTCATTCATTGCAGAGTTTACAGAGTTGTCTGTTATAAATGACGTTTCATTGCCAGGGCAGAAATAATTTCGTTTAAAATTATAATTTTTTCTGGTCCTTTTGAGAAAATAGTCTCAATTGGACCAGTAAAAATTGTTAATTTTACTTTAAAATAAAATATCCGTGTAGTAAAATTAATGTTACAGTGAGTTTGTTTGCTCCACATTTAGCTTGCAGTGAGTATTTGGGTAAATCCTACTATTAAATTGCAAAGAATATAATATGTATACCTACTTAGTTACATTTGTGTCGTGTTGTAAAAACAAGGCACCTACAAATTACTGTTTCAATGACTAGTCAACATTTTGAATAGAAACTTTTTGTGCGTCTGAACTCATCAAACAATGACTTAGTGTGGCAGGAATAACAAAAAATACGATTTTGAATGTCACAAACTACAAAACAGCGTCCGCGAAAAAAGTCAGTCGATTGTCGATCGATCGAGTGTCGATCGATCGAGTGTCGATCGATCGAGTGTCGATTTTTATTCGATTTTGAGTTCGACAAAACTATAATTTAGAATACATTCTTTAACTGAGGCCGCGTAAAATTAACATTTGATAAGAAACACATAATATAACATCATGCCTGTAATCCCCATACATTTAGGCAGAGGTGTACACTCACATTTGTTTTCATTTATTATGATATTAACACTGTATTTCTGTTCTAGATAGTTATAGTAACTTTTTGATAAACCATACCGGGTACTTCACAGCGCCTGAAAAGTGTTACCATCTCACAACACTACAGAGTCAAATTAAATTACCTGGCAAAACTTCACAGACGTGATGGGTATAACATCTATATTTTACGCTGTATATTTTTATGCACTGAATTTTGTACACATTTACAATTTATAAGGTAACAAATATTGTAACCTGGGTTGTATCGAGGTGGCTCTGGAAAACGATGCCTGAAAGGATTTGGGCGAGGCCTTTGCTCTGTAGTGGGATAGAGTAGGCTAACAAAAATAGCTATTAATAGCCTAACTAATATAGAAGAATGTCGTCACCTTAAAGGTTCGACGCTCTGCCCACGAGAGACCTACGCCAATGTATAATGTTATGAACAGTAGAACAAGCTATTTGGTATACGGCACCCTAATTGCGTAACACACTATCAATCTCAATATAAATGATTTTAAAGCATATTGCTAACCCATTGCTTCATATGTACGAAAAATTTGCCTGCTCAACAACGTAAATAACGCAATGAATGTTGTTGAACTGTCAAAATGAAACTGATTCCTACTTTAAGTGTGTTACGCAATTGACCCGCGGGGCAGGCAACTAGCAAATCTATAGATTCATATTAAAATGAAATTCGCCTTTCGTGTTTGTGACCGCATTGTACTTCTAAACTAAGCAACGGATACGGTTCGCTATCATTTAGAGAATTTACTCCAGAAGGTTTATGTGTCATTAATATTAAACTTACTTACACTAAAGACATCTTGATTTGTCAAGTCTTAAAGACCGTGCGAAGCTGGTCTCTAGTACTTGTATAAACAACTAGCAACTCACCTTTGAGTCGCACGGATGCAATGGCTACATGCCAAAACATCGAGGTTTTTGTACTCAATCAAAATATATTAATGGGTTATAACTAGTACCTACCTAAACCTTCTGGAATAAATGCTCTAAATGATGGTGAAAGCCACATCGCCCGCAAATGTTTTGTGTAGTTTAGAAGATTTAAGCGATGACATATAGAATATAGATATCGATGTCTCTCTTATACAAGGTGGAACAGGCCGATTGACATTCCTTTAAACCACGTAAAGAGAATCATGTTCTTTACCCGTATACAAAAAATCAATCAAATCCAATGAATACTTTAGCCACAGGAAATTATTTTTCATTTTCTTATTTTTCAACATGATGTAGATCTAAGTCCGTAATAATAGGTAAACATTGCCGCCACCGCGCCCCGCGCCCCGCGCCCCGCACCGCACCGCACCGTTGGTCAGTGACTTTTCGTAGATAAAGCGTGTTTACCTTTTATGCAGTTGATTCTACTATTTATTTTGTTATAAACTGCAATTTTTTAATTTTCCATTAACTACTAATATTCGTGTTTTAAAATGTTTCAATGGATTAGTACTGTGCTCGTTTTCATTTAATGTCGTTACATCCAGAAACACGTTGTATATGTCTTAAGCTTAATAAGTTATTACATACACAATAAAATGTATGTTGGCAGTGTAGTGGAAAGACGAATCCGTGCCTCCGAGCGGCTGTCAGTCGCAGATCTTTGACAGTCGTCACGGGTCGTCAGAAGCCCGAAAGTCTGACAACCAAGGGGTATCGTGTAACTCAGTAAGTGGGTTGTGGAGGCACTCGCTCAATGTAAAATACTAGTATTCAGCTGCATCCGGTTAGACTAGAAGCCGACCCCAACATAGTTGGGAAAAGGTTATGCAGATTGATTAATGGAAATATGAATATTTTGCTTGTATACCAAATGGCTTGTTCCACTGTACATACTATACTATGTGGACCTGTGCCACTCCTAGTACAAGAGGATTAATGTCTGTTCAACTCTTCCAATTAGGTTAAATTTTAACTTAATTAGAGTTGAACAGATATTAATCTTGAACTAATTAGTATTTCTTGATAGCTTACAGTTTACAGGCTTCACTGTTGTGAAGTAAGGCTGTAGACTTGTGAAGTAAGGCTGTAGACTTGTGAAGTAAGGCTGTACACTTGTGAAGTAAGGCTGTAGACTTGTGAAGTAAGGCTGTACACTTGTGAAGTAAAGCTGTAGACTTGTGAAGTAAGGCTGTAGACTTGTGAAGTAAGGCTGTAGACTTGTGAAGTAAGGCTGTAGACTTGTGAAGTAAGGCTGTAGACTTGTGAAGCGTGAACGTTTATTAAATAACCGACAAAAAAAGGAGGAGGTTCTTAAGGCGACCCTTTTCCAAACCCGAGTTTGTGTTGCTGTCAGTGCTAACATATTTGATTGTGTTGCTGTCAGTGCTAACATATTTGATTGTGTTGCTGTCAGTGCTAACATATTTGATTGCTGTATACTTATACTTTACGAGCTTGTTGTCTTTGTAATCACATCTTGGTGAAAACATCAGACAGTTAGAATACTCTTTATTATGCACACCATAAATATTACAGATATAATGTAGAAAATTTACGAGTGGTCTTATCGCTAAGACCGATCTTTTAAAGACAACCTTTGGATGGATTAAGGGAGAAAGGAGAGACAGTACTGCAGGTAGTCTGTGTATCAGGATTATGGGGCAGTATTTAAAAAAATATTTGCCTTATTTCATTGCACCCGGCAACCTAAAAAAATGTAACCTTTTTAACCAAGAAATTATGCAATTAACCTTTAGCTGAACCCAAGAGTATAGCTGATACCAGTGCAGAGTTTCTTCTACAAAAAAACGTCAAAAACTGGAATTATTATCTAAGAGAGAATTTGAATCTATTTATATCTCCGTTAAAACTGGTAGAACCAGTTCAGATGGTTGTTGAAACTTTACGCATAGGTAGCAGAACACTCCCTGTTACTATTATTTTCAAAGTTACCTCCGGTTAAGACTTGAGGATTTGAAGTTAAGAACTTGTCGAAGCAGAACATAAGGTCCTTCTATGTAACCGTGAAAAAATTTTTTTTTTTACGTTTTCACGAAGAGAAATTAGCGGTATTCACCTCATGTACCTACCTAGTGTTTGACAATGACTTGTCAGTTACTATATAAACGTTGCTTAAAGTTGAGTAATGATTAGCGACTGTTTAACCATACATTTTGACGTTTGAACATCTTTAAGCTACGGATATAAATAAACCCATTTAATGTCTCAAATCAGAAACCAGGTTTTCGTATCTATCTGTTTCATTTTCAACGAAACTGTTAAACCGATTTTGATGAAATTCGGTACAGAGATAGCACCAAAAAATGCATCTCATCATCAGCCTTTTCCCAACTATGTTGGGGTCGGCTTCCAGTCTTAACAGATGCAGCTGAATACCAGTATTTTACATGGAGCAACAGTCTATCTGACCTCCACAACCCAGTTAATGGTTAACACGATACCCCTAGGTAAGACTGGTTGTCAGACTTTTGGGCTTCTGACTACTCGTAACGACTGTCAAAGATTAACGAACGACAGCCGGCCGACATTAACGTGTAACGTATGTAATGGATGGTCACCCATCCACGGACTGACCTCGGCAAGCGTAGCTTAACCTTCAATCGACCTGTTCGTCTGATATAATTTAGCTTTACTATCACGGAATATTTAAAAAAAATTTCACGGGCGAAGCTTCGGTTCCAACTAATACAATGACCTATTTGTGTTATTGACAAGTTTGCCTTGTAAACAAATATTTGTTTATCTTGTCATCTGTGATGGCTTCCAATAGACAAGGCAATGGGGTCAGGGCCTAACGAACCTTACAATAATAATATATTATATTGGTATTTAAACCGTGCAGAATCTTGGTGAAGGTAACTTCAATATATTAAAATATTTGAAAACAATAATGATGAATAATAATGGAAGATTTTAACTGTTTATTGTCATATCGGTCTGCTACTGAACTTGATCCTTCTAAGACAGGTATAAAGGCATATAGTTAAGTTTCTTTAGTAGATGAATTATTGAATCCATCATCTTGACAGCTGCATCAATTGAATCCATCATCTTGCCAGCTGCATCAATTGAATCCATCATCTTGCCAGCTGCATCAATTGAATCCATCATTTTGCCAGCTGCATCAAACGAATCCATCATCTTGCCAGCTGCATCAAATGAATCCATCATCTTGCCAGCTGCATCAAATGAATCCATCATCTTGACAGCTGCATCAATTGAATCCATCATCTTGCCAGCTGCATCAATTGAATCCATCATCTTGCCAGCTGCATCAATTGAATCCATCATTTTGCCAGCTGCATCAAACGAATCCATCATCTTGCCAGCTGCATCAAATGAATCCATCATCTTGCCAGCTGCATCAAATGAATCCATCATCTTGCCAGCTGCATCAATTGAATCCATCATTTTGCCAGCTGCATCAAATGAATCCATCATCTTGCCAGCTGCATCAATTGAATCCATCATCTTGCCAGCTGCATCAATTGAATCCATCATCTTGCCAGCTGCGTCAATTGAATCCATCATCTTGCCAGCTGCATCAATTGAATCCATCATCTTGCCAGCTGCATCAATTGAATCCATCATCTTGCCAGCTGCATCAAATGAATCCATCATCTTGCCAGCTGCATCAATTGAATCCATCATCTTGCCAGCTGCATCAATTGAATCCATCATCTTGCCAGCTGCATCAATTGAATCCATCATCTTGCCAGCTGCATCAATTGAATCCATCATCTTGCCAGCTGCGTCAATTGAATCCATCATCTTGCCAGCTGCATCAATTGAATCCATCATCTTGCCAGCTGCATCAATTGAATCCATCATCTTGCCAGCTGCATCAAATGAATCCATCATCTTGCCAGCTGCATCAATTGAATCCATCATCTTGCCAGCTGCATCAATTGAATCCATCATCTTGCCAGCTGCATCAAATGAATCCATCATCTTGCCAGCTGCATCAATTGAATCCATCATCTTGCCAGCTGCGTCAATTGAATCCATCATCTTGCCAGCTGCGTCAATTGAATCCATCATCTTGCCAGCTGCATCAATTGAATCCATCATCTTGCCAGCTGCATCAATTGAATCCATCATCTTGGCAGCTGCGTCAATTGAATCCATCATCTTGCCAGCTGCATCAATTGAATCCATCATCTTGCCAGCTGCATCAATTGAATCCATCATCTTGCCAGCTGCATCAATTGAATCCATCATCTTGCCAGCTGCATCAATTGCTACAACATATCATTTTACATTGGTTACCCAACAAAATTAGGTACCTACCTACGGCGCACGAAAAAAAACACAAAATTTGTGTTTTATTTGTTAAAATATAATATTTTATAAAAAATATAATATTTTAACAACACTTCCTCTCTCTTCTTGATTGCCTCGTTGGTCTAGTGGTCGCAAGCGCTACTGCTGAGCATGAGGTCTTGGGTTCGAATCCCAGGTCGGGCAAAGTGTTATTGGGTTTTCTATCTGGAATTTGTCAGTAGCAGCCCGGAGTTTGGATTTGTGCCCGGTAGATGGCAATAGGCTCGCCCCCTATTACATGGGACTTGAACATAACAGGCGAAATGTGGGTGTACTATAGATGCAAGCACCTTTGCCTAACCCTTCGGGGAAACAAGGCGTGATGTTATGATTGTGTGTTCCTCTCTCCTTAAACATCATCATTACATAATTATAGTTCCTTGATTTGTTTTCATGTTTATTATTGTATATATATTTATATATATGTACGTATAGGTACAGATGAATTTATTGTATATGTAACTGGTACACCACTGACTTAATCCATCCAAAGGTTTTCTGTAAAAGATCGCTTTTAGCGATAAGACCGCCCATTGTGTCACCCTATGTGTAAAATTTCCACATTTATATCTGTAAATTTTATGTTGTTCATATTAAAGAGTATTCTATCTATCTATTTCTGAAACTTTGTATATGTTTTCCTCGCAAGTATGTCAAAACGAAGTTTGATACGCATGGGCATATAACATTGCACACTTGCATCAAAATATGCTATTTTGATCAATAATCACAAAACCTACTTATGTAATTATTGAGGTACATTATTTGTCATCTATAGATTACTATATAGATTAATACCTATGAATTAATAATTACCCACATATTATGTAGGTGGGAACTATTTCTTATACAAACTGAAACTAACGTCACTCAATGTTCAATCAACCCAAACTACAAGATGTCGCATGTCATCCAGACGGTCATCGGCACGGACGGACTGACAGGCAGACGTGATGGTATGGTGAATCATGTGGAAACTGTTATTGTCCAGTACATAAAGATACGAGTTTGACAAGTTGACAAATACTTTTTTTATGTACGAAGAAAAATATTATTAGTCAGACGAAAAATAGTAGATGACAGAATGCTGATAAAAGGACATTTTTTAAAGAAAATTCCACATTTTATTTTTACTAAATCACAATCAAAAGTCATTTATTCAAACTAGGCAGAGAATCAGCACTTTTCGAACATCGAAATAACATAAGACAGTCCCCCGGCACGCCCGCCCTTCACCACTTCCTAGTGCTTTAGCTGGGGAGAAGAAGTGGCGCAACAAACTCCCCGTAGGTACTATAATAGAGGCTTTGCTTATAAACAGGCTTATGCATTCTGAGGTGTACAATTGCAATATGTTTTACAGATATAATATTTTAGTCTTCTTAGCGTGTCGATGGCAATCTAAATAGACTCGGCCCAGAACTCGGCTACTAGTTTGGCGCCATCACTAGCGTCCATCAGCTCCTGTAACGTGCAGCTGACAGGACACGCAGGACATGATATTAAGTATCCCATCGTTTGTGGAACAGCACCACATTTACACTCCAAGGCGGAGTCACAGGTTTTTCCTGCTTCGCCAACTTGGGTCCGGAGTCTGTCTAGACTTCCAGGTTACCCAAGGTAGCTCATGTCCAGGCGGGAGATCTTCAGCTGGTGGGACAAATGGTTTGGGTAAGGAAGCACTGTCTCCGGTCGTTCGCCAGTGAGTGGAACGAAACACTTTAAAAACTGTTTCGGCTTTTCAGCCTTTGTGGCACAAGGATGTTGTCGTGCAAAGGGTGTCGTGTGTCGGAGACCATTTTGGCTCTTTCGCTGGAGCTAGCCACCGCTCTGCAAACTACTTTTAGAGAGTAATTGTGCTAAACGACAGACAGCCTTATAAACATTACCCACAAAAATGGTACATTGCCGCAATAAAATAACTATTGTATAGCTATTATTAATTATAATTATTGTATTTAATAGCTCTCTCTATCATGTATCGAGAGCTGCTATCTGACAATAACCTAGTCTTTAGAACTACTTCACTATTATAATGTTATCAGATTTAATACTCAATCATAAATACCTTATTTGTTTAGCTACTACACTTATACACATAAACTCACGCCTTCTTCCCATCTTTTATTCATTTTTAAACAAAAAGTAGTCTTTATCCTATCTCCTTGCCAAATTTTATCGAATTCCATTCAGTGGTTTAGACGTGAAAAGGTAACAGACATACAGACAGACAGAGTTACTTTCGAATTTATATTTATTAGTATGGATTTATGATACAGAAACTGTATAATACGGTTGCAAAGTTGTTCGAAACTGGTCCATCTGAAGAAATTAATAATACAGGTTTTAAAATAATTTATCTAATGAGTTACATTAGCAAAATTATTTTAAAACCTGTATTATTACGTTCGGCAGATAGCCAAACGTAATTAACAGCATAGCAACATTTTATGCCATATTTTACAATATATTTCTACAAATCTCTCAGATATACAGATGTGAGTTATTCAACATTGCGCAATAAAACATCGAGGCCTCGCCGAGCCACTGAACTAATTAAAGGAGGCTTTATTCCGTTAACACCAAGGACGGGACGGCAGTTATACCATTAAATTATGAAGCTAAATTATACGGTTCGAGGGCTTGGTCTTGTCTAAAATAATTGAGAAGCTATTCAAAAGAAAAAAAAATCGCCGGAATCATGTATGATAAAAAAAAGTCGAGTGTAGTAGGTACTCCAATGGAAAATTAATAACTAAAACTTGAATTAATGAAAGAGGAGTTTGTAGCAATTGTAGCAATAGAATATAATACTCTTTATTATGTACACCATATAAATTATACATATATTTTACCTAAATATAGAAATTTTACATAATATGGTGAAACAATGGACGGTCTTTTCGCTAAAAGCGATCTTTTAAATACAACCTATAATATGGCGCTCTATGGTTCCTGCCGACCCTAATGGTAATAGGTGTACGTACATTTTAATTGTTGTATTACATTAATATAATAAACTAGCTTCCGCCCGCGATTTCGTCCGCCTGAAATTTCTTGTTCCCCCGACCCACCCCGTCGCATCGCATCGTCTGCCCGCGTTGTTATTTCGTTTGCGCTTAACGCTCGTTCTTACTTTTTTTCTTTTTGCTCGGCTCCTAAGGGCCCTAGCGTAATGTT
This sequence comes from Fissipunctia ypsillon, assembly GCA_947568875.1. Classification (NCBI taxonomy): domain Eukaryota; kingdom Metazoa; phylum Arthropoda; class Insecta; order Lepidoptera; family Noctuidae; genus Fissipunctia; species Fissipunctia ypsillon. Next base: position 620,515 of record OX387665.1, on the reverse strand, counting down.
GCATACCCTATAGCCGTCTTCAAGAATTGGGCTATAAAATGCAAAAATAATTGGTCTAAACCGACAGGTAGTGACAGAGATTAGCGCGTTCAAACAGTCAATAAAAAATTTTATGTGTCGGTAACTAATAGACTAAGCGCATTTTTTCTTACTGTAAGCATTTTTATACCCGTCGTAATTTCTAAACTAAACGTCGGATTCGAATAATTTAAAAAGGAATTTACATGTACTTAATCAACCTTGATTATGAAACTATTTGTTTGGATAAGGATTAACACCATGTTTATGAAAACTCCATCGCAAATAATGCATAATTTTATAACAAATTTTGTTACCATTAAAAAAGTTATAGTGAGCCAACCTTAAAAGTTAGACATATGCTATTGCGGATTTTTTTTTAAACTTTTTAAGAGGAACAATTCCGTTAAACATGATTTTTGCGTAACTTTTAACCGTTTAAGCAGCGCACGCAACGGAAGCTCTCAAAAGGAATAAATTTTCCCCGTTTTTGCAACATTTTTCATTGATACTCCGCTGCTATTGGTCGTAGCATGATGTTATAGCCTACAGCCTTCCTCGATAAATGAGCTATCCAACCCTAAAATAATTTTTCAATTCGAACCAGCAGTTCCTGAGATTAGCGCGTTCAATCAAACAAACAAACAAACTCTTCAGCTTTCTAATATTAGTATAAGTATAGATTAGTGGCTGCCCGCGACTTCGTCCGCGTAAAATTTCTTGTTTTAACATAAAATATACCCTATGACACTCGGCAGTACTGTAGCTTCCCATTAGTGAAAGAATTTTAGGAATATGAATCGGTACTTCCGAAGATTACCCTCTACATACAAACTCTTAGATTGTACCTCTTTATAATATTAGTATAGATAAATCAAACATAGACTGGCTATCGAGGGGTCAAGAGGTCGAACGCAACAATTATAATTATGTAGACACTAGTAGTGTCTATAAACGGGTTTTTCGAAAGAGCGGGTTGTATTGAATGCAGTCGATGCATACCTACAGCACTCGGGAATGTGGATAAAGCAAAAAGAGAGAGGCCAGGCGGTGAGCAGATGCAGGCTAAGTACAATATGGCTGATCAAAACAATATCCAAGTGGAACTAAAGTCTCTTCTCATTCAAAAAAGGAACGAGTAATTCGCCCATAAAGACCAGCACACCGATTGCGAAACACACTTTTCTTCACGATTCGAAGGATCTCGAAGGAAGTTCCTAATCCATTGCTTCATATATTTGAATAATTCGTCTGCTCGACAATGTAAATAACGCAATGAATGTTGTCGGATTGTCAAAATGAAAACATTGCAATCGTTAGCGTGTTACGCAATTACCCCGTTGACTCTAAATATGGGAAATGTCCAATTTCATTGTTCAGCGTAAACCAAGGACAAGGAAATTACCTACCTATAGCGTAACTTAATTTTTGGCCCTTTGGTACAGTCAATCGCACATCAGTGGTAACAATTTGATAGTGACAGCGACTTTATTTCGATGCAGTAAGTGTGATTTTCGCAGATTAAGTGTTACCTACTAGGTTACAATTTGGATGGTTTTGCTTATAATTTTATTGTTTACTCTTAACATCCTTAATCCGTTGATAGCATAAATTTAGTATTAAGGTTAAATAACTGGAACGTGAACTAAAACATTTACAACGATTATCTTTGAGTTGTATACGTACCTATTAGATGTAAACTAATAATAAAATTTGAGAAGTTCACCTTAATTAGGTAATTAAGGTGAACTCCGCGATAAACATTATGAAATAGCAAAACTTTATTCTGTTTTCAAATAAAGGTTAAGTTTTAACTATTCATTCTTTTTTTAAACCTAAACTCGTTAAAAAAATTGAAACATGTTAAAGTAATTTGTTCTCAGCCGGTTAATTAATTTTGTAAATTAGAATTTAAACTCACCGAAGCTTTTGTAAAGGGTCCACGATATCCTCAAGACGATAATTAGAACTAGTATGAACATAGGCAGTAGACCAATCAGTCTTTTGTCTCCCACATACGACGGAAACTCCTCCCCTTTAGGATCCGCTTGCTGGTTCTCCATTTTAAATGAAAAGTCTTCTTCACTTAATTCACACTAAAACTAAAAAAAGTTTATTTTGTTAAAAATATCACACTTGTTTTCCAAAAAAGTTTTGATGTCTATTTTATTTATTCAATTCAACACTCAATTTAAAAATCGAACACATTTGCCACGCAAACTTTCCAATTATTTAAACAAAAATCCGAACACAGAAGTCACTTTTCAAAAAAATTTCATTATCCAACGTTCAAACGTTTTTCAAAAAAGTCTTTCTTTTTTTCGTTAGTTTAATAGAAAATAAAGCGTATTGTAGAACGTTATGTTAGCGCGCACGTTTGCTTCGCGTCGTTCCTACAGTAAATAGTAACCGATAGGCCGCCGAGCCCCGGCGTCTACTATACACACACTATCTTTTGTAGTTCATTGATAAAACAGCCGTGACTTTGCCGCAAGAAATCGCCTATTATCAAATACTAGGTTAATTTTAATTACAGACTATTTTTGTGTTGTTTGCAACTATTTTTATCTCCAGATCTAATAATTGGCGTCATTATCGATTGGTGCAAGGATAAAGATAATGTTTATAACTTCTAATGCTGTATTATTAAATAATGTCATTATTGTTAAAGGCATGATTTTATGTGGTGCACGTATGTAGTACTACATACGTGCACCACATAAAATCATGCCTTGTTTCCCTGAAGGATTGGGCAGAGGTGTGCCTGTAGTGCACCCACATTCATTTCATTTTCATTCACAGATATTTTTTCATTTTTTATTATTATTGTTATCTAGTGTTATTAATAACTGAATGATCTTTATGCTAATTGGTGTACCCATAATGGCATTGTTGGCACTACTTTGAGTTCATGAAACTAAGTCAATGGACTCTCATCATATTTTCATAGACCGTGCAACCTTTAAAAAAAAATTACATGTCTTTTTTTTCACTCGACTGCCCCAAAAAAGAAGTGTAATGTTTTCAGAGTCTGAGTGAGTTTCTTTATTCCACCATAACTTTTAAACGCCTGTACAGATTTGGATGTATGGGGTATCGTTAGAATCCCTATAACCTCCCGAGTAACACTGGCTGTATTTTTTTTTAAATTCAATAAATAAAATTGTCATTGCAGTCGGGGGGTTTATATATAATATATATTTAGTCAGGGAGTAAATGAGTGACCTTTCGCTTTGTAAGATTAACTAATACAACTTGTTTTTTACTCTTTAGTTCGTTTTTGGCAGGACAGTCGTGTTTTTTATTTTTTTAAATTATTTATTTTTTAGGTATGAGCAGTCACATCCAAACTATGTTCGGATATGTTTTTCAGCTCATTGAACGATAGAATCTGCTTTATCGACTCAAGATTTTAATATATTGCAACGCAGCGTCAATACCGCAGAATGACACTCAGCCATCATCTTTACATGTCAGAACAAAAAATGTGACACTGACAGACTGCCAATATTTGATAAAGTTGCCAGCCCTTTGAAAAGATTTTAGGTTGAGGTCAACTCGACAGGGGTCAAAGATGATTTTTGTTTTGGTGGATTTTGATCTTTCTTATCAAGTAATTAAATAATTTTATTCTGCTCAGTGACGTAGCGATAAAAGAAATGGAAAGAATATTGAAAACTGACCAAGATATAAAAGACTTGACAGTGAGCTTAACATTCCCTATAAGTAAGTATAGATACTGGGGAAACGCTCAAAAGAAACACACATGTTTTCCATTTCAACTGGCACTAACATTACCAACGCTATCCATCCCATTTACCATAAAACTCTCGAGTGGTTCCAATTACTTACTTTCTTCTACACAATAGAATTGCTGCGAGCGATAAGATAAGACACGTGGAAACGGAATTTCGTGAATGGAAACGTATCACAAGCAGCACCCACAAGTGAGTGTACTTAATTAAATGGGCAATCAGCCAGGTCACCATCCTTTCTCGTGTTTCTCCGTGCCTCGGCAAGCTCGTGGCGCCGTTGGTTCTCTCCGCGGACGTGTCGGAGTACCGTCCCATCGGACTGTGAGAGTGAGGGGAGAGGGAGTGCAGCTGCGCCTGCGCACACACGCCTGCACTATAATATCTCCCGCGTACTTGGCTAATCTTGGTTGAGATTGGCCGCCGTGACCGAAATTTGGTCCGGAGGACCATACATACGATCTTACCATCTTTTCTGACTGAATAATTTTTTCACCACCATCATCATTCAGGTGGACATAAGCCTCCCACCAAGCATCGCCACAACGGCCGAAAGTAAGCTTTGCAGATCCATCAGATTCATGCGACCAGGTCCTCGGTCCACTTGGTGAAGGCTTACCCTCTGCACCTTCCAACACATGGGTATGAGTTATGTTTGTACAGCTTGTTTTTAGCGTTTCCACAGAACCGTAGACGAGCGGACTTGAGACGAGGCGTGCAGACGTATCGACCAATCACGCGGAGTGGAGAAGACATGACGAGATTTTCAACCAATGTGATTGGTCGATTCCTGCACGTCTCCTCTCCGCTCCTCTTATCTCCACCTCAGCGGAAAAGTACCTTAAGGTTGGTAGCCAACCCAAGGTGCATCGGTGATACCCACCGTTAAAATAAATGTATTTTAAGACCACAGCGGTGAGCATTCACCTTAAAAGACGTGCAATGGTATGTCTTTTAAAGTGAATGCTGTTATTTTAATCTCGTTGTTAATATCGACCTTCGTTCAAAACTACAGAAAGACGACTGCAATAATGTGTTCCGTGCATATGAGAGTAATTAAAGTGATTGTAGGTACTTAGTACAAAAAGGCATAAGAATTGTGAGAAAATAAACCGGTTGTCTCTACGTCACGATTTCGTCTTTCTATCGAATGTAATTTTCAACTCATCATCATCTGCCTAGCCTTTTCCCAACTATGTTGGGGTTGGCTTCCAGTCTAACCGGATGCAGCGGGATACCAGTATTTTACATGGAGCGACTGCCTATCTGACCTCCACAACCCAGTTACTGGGTAATACGATACCCTAATACGATACGGTAATGGTAAGACTAGTTGTCAGACTTTCGGGCTTCTGACGACCCGTAACGACTGTCAAAGATCCAAGAATGACAGCCGGGACCAACGGCTTAACGCGCTATCCAAGGGACGGGGGTCTCGGAATGTAAAGATGGTCACCGACCCGTGCAGCTGTTATTACTTAGCCACGAGCCCCTAATTTCCAACTCATATAGCTGCTAAAACATATTCCTGCATATTAAGTAGACGACAACAGTGATGCCCTGGCTAGAGTCATCAAGTTACTTCGTAATCAAAGCAGGTTATCTAATAGGAAAACCTTTCTCTAACCTTTAGACCAAATACTCCATTAGCCAAAAGCCCATTTCCGTTGTCCAGTAAATAGTACGACATAGTGCAGGGTGCCCAGTAAATAGTACGACATAGTGCAGGATGCCCAGTAAATAGCACGACATAGTGCAGGATGCCCAGTAAATAGCACGACATAGTGCAGGGTGCCCAGTAAATAGTACGACATAGTGCAGGGTGTCCAGTAAATAGTACGACATAGTGCAGGATGCCCAGTAAATAGTACGACATAGTGCAGGATGGCCAGTAAATAGTACGACATAGTGCAAGGTGTCCAGTAAATAGTACGACATAGTGCAGGGTGCCCAGTAAATAGTACGACATAGTGCAGGATGCCCAGTAAATAGTACGACATAGTGCAGGGTGCCCAGTAAATAGTACGACATAGTGCAGGATGCCCAGTAAATAGTACGACATAGTGCAGGATGCCCAGTAAATAGTACGACATAGTGCAGGGTGCCCAGTAAATAGTACGCGATGCTTGAAAATCAAATTCAAGGTAAAGATTTTTCGAAATGTAGGAAAATTTTGTAAAACCGTAAATCCGTACTATTTACTGAACACCCTGCACTATGTCGTACTATTTACTGGGCACCCTGCACTATGTCGTACTATTTACTGGGCACCCTGCACTATGTCGTACTATTTACTGGACACCCTGCACTATGTCGTACTATTTACTGGACACCCTGCACTATGTCGTACTATTTACTGGGCACCCTGCACTATGTCGTACTATTTACTGGGCACCCTGCACTATGTCGTACTATTTACTGGACACCCTGCACTATGTCGTACTATTTACTGGGCACCCTGCACTATGTCGTACTATTTACTGGGCACCCTGCACTATGTCGTACTATTTACTGGGCACCCTGCACTATGTCGTACTATTTACTGGGCACCCTGCACTATGTCGTACTATTTACTGGACACCCTGCACTATGTCGTACTATTTACTGGGCACCCTGCACTATGTCGTACTATTTACTGGGCACCCTGCACTATGTCGTACTATTTACTGGACACCCTGCACTATGTCGTACTATTTACTGGACACCTTGCACTATGTCGTACTATTTACTGGGCACCCTGCACTATGTCGTACTATTTACTGGGCACCCTGCACTATGTCGTACTATTTACTGGGCACCCTGCACTATGTCGTACTATTTACTGGACACCCTGCACTATGTCGTACTATTTACTGGACACCCTGCACTATGTCGTACTATTTACTGGACACCCTGCACTATGTCGTACTATTTACTGGGCACCCTGCACTATGTCGTACTATTTACTGGGCACCCTGCACTATGTCGTACTATTTACTGGACACCCTGCACTATGTCGTACTATTTACTGGACACCTTGCACTATGTCGTACTATTTACTGGGCACCCTGCACTATGTCGTACTATTTACTGGGCACCCTGCACTATGTCGTACTATTTACTGGGCACCCTGCACTATGTCGTACTATTTACTGGGCACCCTGCACTATGT